>JAIUSX010000024.1:22902500-25302500 GCA_026573805.1 Hesperophylax magnus | reverse complement strand
ATCCTTGTTGTACAGAATTTTGTTTTGTATTTTTGTAACGGGTTATTACCATCGCGTTCAAAGACCGCTAAACACAGCTGGATATTGTGATTTCATTTCTACACTTTTAAAAAGTTTCCGAGAGTAATTTTAAAATATTATTAATAAATACATTATGATCGCTTTTGCACTTTTAGGTGCTCTCCTTCAGTAAAAAGTATCTTAGCCACTCACAAAAGATGAAATCCATTCACCGATTGTAAAAAACACCAAAAAAAATACGTCACGCGCGCTTTTTTGGATACCTTTAATGCAGCGCTGATAAAATCTCGAGAACAAATGATATATTAAGACTAATTTAAAAATTAAGAGCTGTACCAACAGCGGCGGAGCGAAAAGGAATATGTTCCTTTTAAGTCTGCCGTTCTCGCAACGTCAGCAGATTTTACACTCAACCCTAAATGAACGGAGAATAAGTACCTACTACAGTATATTTATCGTCCCTTTGAAAATACAGAAAGTAAATTTCTCGGATACTGACTAGATGAGAAAAAACTTTATAAAAGTAGATTCGACTTATTACTTTATATTATTTGTTTGAGACTCGGTTATAAGCTATCAAAAAGAAAAAGGAGGTGGTCTGAAAGGGAGATATGTTATAAAGAATGTTAAAAGGAGCGCGCTTATGTTAAAAAATATAATTAAAAGGTGTAAGCGAGAATATGTAATAAGTCTTGACTTATTTGAAATAGAACAAAAACAAAATAAATGTCTAAAGTAGCATTTAAAGAAACGTTAGAAATTTTTTCATACACACATATAACATGTTAAATAACAGAACCAGATGTGTTTTTTATGATTTTCTGAACATCATTTTCGATTTCCTTCTATCAATGGAATTTCATATAATTAATTTTCAGCTCGGCCAATGTATGGAGATTTTCTTAATAAAAAACATATATTTTTTTAAGAACTTAAAATTTAAAGGAAAATTCGTTATAAGTCGGTGGAAATTCGGAATGCGAGGCCTTAATTAAATTTTTGTTTATGCGTACTTTTTAGGCCTGTGGTAGGGGTAGTTAAATTAGTTAGTTAAAACTAGTGAAAGCAGCCAAAGTGCTTTTATGGGGTAAAACCAGTTTGTTTAACACGCTGAGGGTTAAGAATTCTTCTTCATCGCAAATGGACTTCTGGCACTTCCCGTGAGCTGTCCGCAGGTTGATGGTGTTAAAAGGTGGTTCTATTCTATTCTCTTTGGACACAACAGGTGTACTAAGCACGGTTCACATGAACAGATTACAACGTGTAGGTGGCGTAGGTAGGTACCTAACCAAACTATTACTATAATTGTGCGAACAATGCCTTACAATTCCCTATCCAACGTCAGAGCGGTTAATTTAATAAAGAGATCATCGAAAAATGACATTGCTGATTGTTTGATGTTTTGCCTATCAGTTCCTAAAACGTTTTGCACTCAGCAATGTAATTTTTTCTATAATCTCTTTATTAAATTAACCGCCCTGAGGATGGGTAAGGAGTTGTATAAGATTGTTCTAACAATAAGATGTTTTAGTCATAGAAACGTATTAATAACAAAATAAACCCGTTAGAATTTTTTTACTGTAATACGTTTATTTGTATTAAGAGTTTTATTTAAAAATACACGTTTTTTTGCTTTGACTAAGGATTGAACCTTCCTCGCCAGGGACTGAAATGGGTGAACAGCGCTATGACTTAAGCCAAATCCTGATTGGATGGTACCGAGATTTATTAATATTAAATGCTGTAAATTTTAACAATGTCAAAAGTTCAGAAAGATTGTGTGCGTGAATGCCACTAAAAGTAGATGGAATGCATTGTCATCGACAACGAGTCTATCTGTCTAGTTTCCTAGAAGTAGGTTTTTTCCACTTCCAAGATTCCACATCCATGCATTCATTCATTTATTCAAGAAAACAAAATCCAAATTCACATAGATGAATTTAAAAATGAAGTTCTTTTATTATTTCACCATGGGCCGGTTGTTTCACAGTACTTGAAAAATAACAGAACTTGAATAGGGCTTTCACAGAACTCGAATATTGACTGTGAAATTTGACGAATTGTTCGGAACAACCTGTCCTAAGTGTCATTTTCTTGATTATCTTGATGAAACTGTGTATTTCGTATTATCGTATTTGCCTAAAGAAGAAACGGGCTAAAAATTGCAGCTACGCCAAAACTAGAAAGATCGACCAAAGCCAATGAAAGGGTAAATTATTATGATTAAAGAATTTAGTTCAGGAATTTACATACTGTGGTTAAATTCGTCTTTATGTGTAATGGTCGGATAAAGCCTTCCATATCACATAGGAATCACAGCCTATTGGGTAGGTACTGAAGGTAGTGGTATCTGCCTTCATATTTGGCAAGCTGTGTTCGTTCCACCGCCGAAGCTATAATCTCCCAACATCAGATATCGCCGGTGGAATGGATTCGCGCGAAGAAAGATAAATATATTTGTGCATGTAAATATGTTGCCAGTAGGTGGTTAGTTAGTGATGGGAAGTTAATTTTCTTTAAAAACATAGAATAAAGAAGAACCCGAGAAAGATGTGGGCTTGTTTTGTGACCATTCCTTGTATCAATTTAAAATTCCTTTCATCATCATTGTGAAATTTTTATTTCGATTAAATGTAATAGCGATTGACGACGTAGGCAGTGTTAGAGATACAGAATGCGTGCAAAGTGGGCTAGAGCCAAAAGGTAGGTACTAAGTCAGTGGTGACATCGGTTTCCCTTCAAATCTACATGAAATGCGTTTCTGGTGTGTATCATCTGTTTGTGTTTAATTTGTTAATTCTTTTCATTTAGAATGTTGTAAGTATCGCTCTCGTGAAAAACTACCACTCGAATCGAATCGTTGATTGATGTGAATTTTGCTGTGTTTGATGACCAGATCTTAATAGGTATAGTAACCTTACTCCCCCCATTTCCTCTTCTACCCCACTCTTCTCAGCCTCGCACAATTTAATGTGTTCTGCTCCCTGATGTGAGTCAGTGGGAGTATGGCATTCCCAATTGGGGTGGTTGTGATGCTGAAGGGAGTAGGGAGGGGATAGAGGTGAGAAAGGCAAAGTTTGGGAAGTATCGAAGCCATTTTAAGCAATGTTTCGATTTTGAATGGTGGTCTATCATCAGGTAGTTACTGATAGGATCTCCACTCAGGATCTAATTTGTCCGTTGGATTATTCCCTATGAGCTAAGCTTTTCTCTCCTCACCTCAGACAAATGCAAACCAATCGATTAAAACACTTGCCGACCATCATCGATTGTTTCAGCGATCGAATATCTGCACATCACTATTCGGCACAGCATCCCGCCGCACATTCACAGTGCAGCGCACCGCAGCCTTCGCTGGACCGATAAGATCAGATGGATGCAACTCTTCTCTCGATACCCTGGGCTAATCGAAATCGTCTGGGAATCCTCCGCTCGATAAGTGAACCGTGTCTGCAATACTGGAAAGGCATACCACTGATAACTCCGCTGTAACCTCTCTTTCTGTTACATGCGTCGATTACGAAAAAGAGTAAGAAGTTTCGATGGAGTTCTCAATAGCGGACCAGTAATGTTGAAAGGGGCGAACTATCGGCATATCTCGCATCGGCCCGACTATAATCGACTGCTGTTATATTATGTTATTTTTATGATATAATGTTAACACGAATGCATCGAAGAACACTCGGAATTGACATTTTCATACGATGTATGAAGATTTCATAGTTTTATATTGTGTTTATCCTGACTTTGAAAATGATTCATCCTGAAACCGTAACGAAGTCACATGGAAAGTTTCAACACTTATGCAATGAACGCTACCCCGTTTTGTTATTTTCTTTTGTAAAAAAAAACTTCAAAGCTCCGTAGCTCACGATAAAAATGACAGAATGAACTGAGTAAATTTCTTGACTAAAATGTTCACCGTTGGAGTATTTATGCAGCATCAGACAAACGAGTAAATTTTCTGCTTTTTCGTTATGATTTATTTTAATATGCTGAATGTTCCTGCTGCGCTAAAATAGTGAGACTACGTTACAGTTTTTTGAGACCGAAGAAATGGAGTATGGCAAGGAGAAACAACAATAGAATTTTAGGTAAACCTAACAATTCATCACAGGTCAGTAAACATGTTAACTTATCAGGGTGATTTGAACACTGCGATTTATTTTAGTATTTATTTATTTATCAACTGGAAGCATTGTATAATTAGATAACTGTTGAAATCATTAGAATGCAAATGCGTTTTAAGCGCTTGCATTAACATAATTCAAATAAATACATATTTTTTCATCGAATACGAATACCTACTCAACAACATTGCACAAAAAACCTACAAACATTTATCACTATTTTTAATCGAACAAAAAAGTGTTTACCTAATGGCCCGTTCCAAAGTGTAAATATTTAATATGGTGTCGGAGGCACATTTTTTATGCAGCGGCATTTTAATTCGATGTTTAGTGCTGATCAAACGGACAATATTTCTGTAATAGGATGTGACAAGACGCGCGTTCCGAGAACGTAGACAATGGTCCCAGACCGACCAACAAATGAAACTTAAGCAACAAACCAACAATCCCTGCCAGTTGTAGATACATAATTGGTCTTGGATTATCCCAGAGAGCCTTTGAATAGCACCAGGAGAGACATTCGTTAGCTTGGATTGTCAGAGTCGGCCTTAACAACGCCGCAGTGACATTAAACGATTTTTATCTCGCGTTGAAAAGCTCTTAACCAGCGAGGGCTGATAGCGATCGATTAGACCCGGGATCCGTAGTACCGTGGATTGTGGATTGTGGGCTGCGGTGCGATGGAGCGGGAACTCTCAACGGAAGACCAGACTCAGTGCTCACGCGATTCCAAGGGAATTATTTTATATCCAATAAATATACTATGATCTGTCGAAACGATCCAATTTTTTTCCAATTACTTTCACACGGTTTAATGATTGTTAATAGCTTAAAAGTTTTAGCTACCTCTTTAGTGATGGCATCAAGTCCTAGAAACAACGTCATAAAAGTGATCTATGTAATTGTGACATTAAAATTGATATTCCAGTACCTGGTTTTTGAGTCAAGATTTCTTTTGTCGCATGAATAAAACATTGTTTTTTTACGTGTGTTCGATTTGGCGCTATATTCCAACATTTTTGGATACCTATGTAATCATACCAATATTTATCAAAATAAAATAATTACTTTATTGAAAAATACGATTTTTTTATTAAATTTATTTTTCTATAACCGACCGGTTTCGCTTAGTACAAGCATCTTCAGGGTATAAAATTAAACGAATTAAAAAGTACAAAATATGTGTTTATATAAACATACAAAATGAGACAAATATTACAGAAAGCAAACAGATAAGTATTGTATCTAAAGAGACAAAGCGACAATGCTTTCTAAAAAAATAGAAAAAATGTATACATTAATATTTTATTTTAAATCAGTCGATTTCAGTACTCTTTATCTATATCTAACCATTATCTCATTAAACTGATTTCAATGATTGAAAAACACGAAACAAATAACAAAGATTTAAGTTATTTAGTATTATTTTTATCGTAGGTACTTATTATTTTATTTCACTTATCCTTTTAAAAGAAATTAATTATTTTGATTTTTTTTAGTTCTTAAATCATATATATATGATCATATTACCATAAAACCCATACAGGAATATATCCGTGAGTTAAAAAAAAATTATAATAAATTTTCCGTGGGTCAACAAATTTCAATAAAAATATAAAATAAATATTAAAAAACCTAATGGAAAAAGCAGTCCAAATTTTAAGGCTTGGTGTGGAAAGTTCGATAATTTATGCTGCTTCATACGAAAAAACAGATTTCATCATTAAATTAAGTTTATAATACTAATAAGGCATCCGACGACATGTAGCTGGACTTTTTTTACGATACAGGATAAGATTTTTATTTTGGCGTAATGTTTTGGATAAATATTTAGCATTGTATCGATTGTTTTATTTTTAAAATGTATCTCAGGGCAGGGATTCGTATAATTTCCAGGATATGTTTTCAACGCATTCGGCAGGTGCAGGAAACCATCCTTATCACTTTTGGCTGCCGTTGGCTTAAGATCGATATCAAACATCCTCGATTTTTCATAACACGGAGAATATTTTCCCCGAAATACTCGCTGTTACACAAGTAAGTCGTCTTACCGTGGTGATATCATAATGCCAGGTTGTTGAAGCTACTTCTCAAGCCAGTCGTTCACGCATTCGATTTCAACTAATGAAGATGTTTTATGATTGACAGTATCTACTGTAGAACGATCTGGAACTGTGTAGGAATACTTAAAGCGATAGTGTTATTTTTTAGGAGCCTACTTACTCAGAAAAAATAACTGCTTAAAACTGTAAAATACGCACTTCGTGGCCAAATAAAATACTTATCTTAAAACTCTGGATTAACACTGCTTTACGAAAAAATATTTTTTGCATTTACTAACTTCCAAATGTTGAGGTCTGTGAAAAGGTTAGGTAGAACGTGTGTGGAATAAACCGTCAAAATGAAAATTTTTCAATTTACCATAATTATAAAAAAATAATTGAGTTAGAGTTGAGGCTTACTCTGAAAGTATGGTGTGGAACTCTTTTCCGGATATAACTTTCTGAATAGGCGAGTTTGAGATTCGTTCTGAAAGTGTTGAGATGTACTTCAATATTATCTTTAAGGCGATGCACTACGTCGTGTAATATTTTGAATCGAGCCGCTATCAATAACACACCTTACGTAGATGGCAATAAGGCTTAAATTACCGCTTCACACTATCCACCTGTTATGATTTATGCAAGAAAAAAACATGGCCATAAAGTGTCTTTTATTTTATTTTGTGGATGTTCAGGCACAAATATTTAAATGCTTTTAAATCATTTTATAAATAACTTAATTTTTCACATAATACAATAAAACCATAACCGAAAATAGGTTCGTAAGTAGGAGATTTTGAACTTTAGAGCAGTTTTCATAGGCCTTATACATTATTTTTTTCATCTGAAACATTTCTAGGCAACTAAATTTTCAAACCAAAAACACATGATTTTAAATTACTACGTAATGCATCGCCTTACACAGTATTATTTTATAAAATTATTAAGTTATGCTAAGCTTTAGAGCCTGATCTTTGTACCTAAGATATTTAAAGCTTTGGTTCCTAAAATACTGACACCGCAATATTCATACTTTGAAAAAATCATTAATTTTTTAGATTTTATCTTGGGTTGCGTGCATTCAGTTTCGCAAAGCACCTTTCGAGCCAACTTTGATCAAGAGTAAAACTGAACCAAAAAGTAAATTTATTTCTAAAAGCTGTCTGAATATTTTTATTGTTTGGTAAAGTAAGCGGATTCTTTTGTTCCTTTTTGGTAAGCCTTCAAAGGAACCTTCTCACTTCCACACCCTGCGAAGCTCGGCCCGATCGACCAGATAATATTGTCACGTCATTGTATTTAAGAATACCGTTCTTGATAATGAAAGTGAGATGATCAGATACCATCCGCATTATCCACACAATTCTCCCGATCAAATATCTCAGCGTTACTATTGTTCATTAGGAGCTCAGGTTACATTATGTAATGTTTAGTGTCAAGCCAAGACCGTTGAACTCTGAAGTAAAATGTATTGTTTTTTTAATGGATGTCCGTACCGACTATAGGCTACAGTCAGCCGGCTTACAAGATGCGAGTATTTGACGGTCGGGGTCAAGTTCACGGTTAGGCTGGAGGTAGGTTGGGTACAATTTCCTATTCGTCTGTACCGGGTCGGCCGGGTGAGGAAGGGAAGGTATGGTATTAATCGCTGCTTCCCATGTAAGGCGCTGGAGAAATGATGAATTCGATAAAGTCTTTGTTGTTATGTGGGCTTATTCCGCTATGAAGATGTCAGCAGAGATTATGCAAACGTATGTTGTTAAGTTTGAACAAATAAAACGAACGAGTCATATGTTTCGTAAATTAAATGCAAACGTGATTTTATGCTCGGGTGAGATTTATGCTGTCGAATAGACGCTTATATTATTAAGTATTGAGTTTGCAGAAATGTTTTATAACAATCTCCAATGTAGTGTATTTCTTGGATTTTCATTTAAATGACCCATATACAGGAGCGACTTCTAGGTTATTGTTTATTTATATGAAAATCAAAAAATTTGTATACACCACAATTTAATCAATAGAATCGACATGTTTCGAAACCAATGGTTTCTTCATCAGGATAAAAATTGTATAGTGAAAAGTTACAATTTAAAAAATAGACAAATAAGTCCTTTATAAATAATATATTTTTTATTTATTTTTGTAAATCTATTTTTTTAAAGTTATTAATTAATTTATAATTCAAGCAAAATTATTATTATATAGTGAAAAGTAAGAATGTACTATAAATGATTTATATTTCAGATTGTATCGTGATGACCTCACTAGGAGAACTTATGCTGAGGTGTCCACTTGTTTTTGATAAATTGTTGATTATAATCGTATTATTACCACCCTAAAGAAGAAAGACAACAAAAATATAGATAAGGAAAATAATTACTATTAATGTTACATTGTTGTATTTGATGTGGTGTTAGTTATAAAAAAAATTGTACTTTTTGTTTTTATCCAGACCGAAACAATATGTTTGATTAAGTATATGTATTGGTGTATTCTGTGTGGATTGTTTCAATAATATAGGCATGTGAGGATAGAGTTTTTTTGTGTACCATGTGGGTGGTATATTTTAATGCGATAGTTTGTTGAAGATCTGGTTATTATTTATAGTTAGGACAGTAAGGGAATATGGATACTGGATTTGAAGAAAAGGATGATTGTGGATTTAGTGTACATTTGTAACAACAATTATTTCTATTTAATATTTAGTATTACGAGATAAAGCACGAATAACGTTAGCCAACGAAACCTATCTGAGATTTTGTTTTAAAACAATAACCGTTTGAATACTGACCTAAATATACATCTATACGGCATTTAGTAAACACTAAATACACTACAACTACTGTAAACACTACTTGCAAAAATTGTTTTTTTCATAAAATTATTTTTATTTTTATGGTGATAAACTAATGTTTATAAAACAAGGTTTTTATGCATAGCAAAAACGATAATAAATTATTATAAGCAATAATTAGTCGGCTGTAATAACAAATTGAAAATATCTCCCGAGTAAAAATAAATGTCGCCGACGTTTTTACAGGTGAAAAAAATAAAATAAGCAGTAATTGTTGATTGAAGTACTAGTAGATTTGAATTATTTAGCGTATTGGAAATAAGCCGACGTGGCTCAGTGGTCCAGAGCATCTGACCGGAATCAGAAGGCGCGGGTTCAATTCCCGTCGGCGGCATTTATTTTTACTCGGGAGATATTTTCAATTTGTATTGATATTTCAGGCGACTAATTATTGCTTATAATAATTTATTATCCTTTGTGTTATGCATTGTCTTTTAAACATTAGTTTATAATTAAAAAAAATTATAAAATTTGACAAGTCAAAATATTTCACCAACAAATGAAGATATAATATGTCTCGATGCCATCTAGTCATCAGGAAATTTAGTACTACTATTAAGTAAGTGGTTAAGGTTGCGAAGACAGACCATTAGATACCCAAATGATTTTCTAAAACCTACTAGTATATACAATTTGATGACAATAATATATATACGATCTACCACCGAATGAAATATATTTTGTATCTATTTATGAAAAACTTTCGTATTTTGAGTTGATATATTAACGTACGGTATTAACGGTCTAAGATAAAACATTATTTTCCGTTAATTGCGAATGTTGGAAGGTGTTAAATTTTATTATAAAATATAGAAAAGATATAGGATATATTCAGAGATGGTCTGATGATCTGTAGGGAACCTGCTCGCATAGCGCGGGTGTAAACTGTGTTCCCTAAAGATTAAGTTAAGAGGTACAAGGTGATATTTTAGAAAGTATTCAAAAGTGCGTGGAATTTAACAGCTAACTCAAAAAAAAACTCCCGCCAATTTTGCAAACATAATGTCTCCAAAAAAAATTTATAATATAATAATTTTACATAATTTAACTAATTTAAAATCAAAAATTATTTCGCCAAAAACCGCCCAAAATAAAAGTTCAAAGGAAAAGGTACCCCACGACTTCTGCAACAGCTTCTTCGCCAGCTGAAGCTTTAAAAATAGTTAAAATAATACACAAAAACTAAAGTAAAAACATGGCTGAGAGAACATCAACTTACAAACATTATGAAGATGATGTAAAGACAACTTGAAACTAAATACAAATGGTTAAAAACTACAGGCCGCTTCAGAACAGGAAACCATAGTGAGGACTGTTTTTTTTTTAAATTTATACTTATTTTATACTTTATACCTACACAATTTGAACTTTGCAATTGGAACTTATTAAAAAAAATAAAAAGTTTTTGTTTATCCTCTAACGGATGATTGGATTCAACGTTCTGCTTGCGAATAATGGAACCACGAAAAATGTTACAACAAGAAAGTGTGCAATAATGTTTTTATTTGTGCGGTATGCAATCAAAAAAGAGTGTAAATTAGTGTCATAATAATAACTTTTTGTTGGATTTGTTACGGGTAACCCCACCACTGATCCGTAACACCACATATATGTGGAGATCATATACGAGTGTATATCGGATCAGTGGAGAGGTCTACAGGGTTGATCATATGTTTTTTTAATGTTAATATTATTATGCTAAATGGGCACATTTGCAATCCAGATATTCTGGAACGAATTTTTTTTTATGTCCCTGATAATTTCATCAGAGCTAGACAGCACAGATTATTTATTTTTCCAAGGGGCAGGACCAACCTACCAATGATCATGCCTTTGGGGAGAATAACTACTTTGTTAAATCACATTTCTTCTGTGATTGACATTTTCAATTTGAACCAAAGAGAATTTAAGACGGCAATAAGCATACTATTTAACAAATCTGGTTAATCAGATAGTTTTGATGTACTTACCCATGCAAATAAATGTATGTACTTACTTATTATAAACTGTTATTTGTGAAATGTAAATGGATTATACTGTTTTTCACAATAAATCAATAAAAAATAAAATAAAATAAAAATAAACAATAAAACTAATTCACATAAAAATGTTAAACGTTGTGTAGAGTAATTTAATTTTTCCAAGATACCTACATTACTTTTCATTTTTTTAAAGGAAATATAAAATAATTATCGGAATAGCCTCGGTCGACCCTACTCATTTTTCTCCGTGCAAACATTGCAAACCCGAAGCCATGACTTATATGTTCAACTGTGTTGTAAGGTCCAAATAGAGTATGCTTCTGCTGTGTGTTTCCTATATTTAGAAAAAAATAGAAATATTGAAACAACTGTAGAAAACGTTAAATACGAGATATATCTCACGTACGTATACACGAGAATGCACGGCGAGTACCCTCAATGCATGCATCACGAAGATTTGCTCTCTGAGGCGTACTCCAGTCGAGAAGGAATGGGCCCTTGCAGTAACATTTTTTTGCATAATTTGCTAGACAGCCCAAACCTCCTGGAATGCTATAAGATGTTTGTACCAAACATATTTCCAGTGGCGGCACCACGATCTGCTACGCATTCAACGTGGCAGAGCAAATGTTTTGGCTCTGCATAGCATCATACAGGGTATGGTGCTACTAAACAACTTGTATCTGGATGCTTTCAACACAAACCTTAAATGTTTCTAGTGACATGAAAACAATATATCTTACTTTCACCATAGTAGGCTTAAGAACTTCATGCTCATATTAACTTTTATTGTATTTTTGTTGCTGATAGTGTGTATAGTAAATGGACGCAGTCTGTTATGCTAAAAAAAGTATCTATATACTACTGGTACTATAGAAGATAGATAGTATAAGTAGTGCCTTATTTTCAATGTAGTCATAGCCGTGTTTTTTTTACTCTGAAGTAAAAAAAATGTTAGCAGAAGCTTAATTTTTATAATGGAATCTATAATAAGTATTTATTTAAGATGTGGGTACCCAGCACCATGAAAATACATACATGATTCATCTTTCTCTATCGTTTTTTTCCAATTCATATTATGCACCGTGTACTGGGCACTGGGCATTGGGCAGTCGTGCGTCGGAGCCCATAATTCATTTAAAAACGACACCTCGTTATAAATCTCCGGCTATCAATAAACATCAAAATTTATTCACTGTAAAATGAATTGAATAATAATACGCAATGGGTGTACCGTAAGACCGTGACGGGAAATAACAGTTATGAATTCTGTATCGATTTCAGAACGAAGCAAAGCAAGAACACCAGAAGGCAATCAGATGGCCGTATTAACAATTGGGCTCACTACCCAGCAACCAGTACCCTGTCTGCCCACTGCCCACTGCCCATACATATTACTGGGAACATTTAAAATAAGCAAAGCGGAACATGGCTTAGAACACGACTTACAGTTTTGGCGAACACATTAGCTGCTGAGGTGTTCAAGCCTATAAGCACCTTGTATTAGTAGCTGCACCTTTTACTATTGTATGAACCTTCACTAACCTATCAGCACACTATCATCAAACGTACTAATTTCGCTTGTCTGTGAGTGATTGTAACAGTGTTTCAATGAACTCGGATTAATTTTCAATTTAAGTGACTTTTTAAAATTGGAAATGTGTTCAGACAAGCGAATGAAGCGATTCAAAATTGGAACTCATGTGTCAAGAATTTAGATATAATTTGATACTCGTAATAACTGATCATGAAAAATGTTCACGAAAATTTTTTTTAAAGGTGTTGCTTCCATAAATAATTCCAGAAATTGTCCTTTTTGATGTGTTCTTTAAAGAAACGTTCGGCTTCACGAATCCTACAATTATAATATCCCTTGATTTTTCAAGGGTTTTTAAATCAATACTCAGTTGATACGCTGATTAAGTTAAGAGTTATTCTATATTTTGTCTGGAACCGACAGCTCTCTGTTGTCCAGCTTGCAGATAATATTATAAGGACAGCCGTTTATAAATCTCAGAATTACCCGTGAGACTCGCGACCTTCTTTGTATAATTGCGAAAGCAACACAAATTCAATGATATTTTTATTCAAATTTCCTGCAAAACCTGCTGCAAAATATACAAAATTTTATTAATAATAATATTAATATTTGGATGATTTGTATAGCGCCGTTTTTTGTGCACAATCACCTCGGGGGCGATGTACAAATATATATATATTACATTTTTACAATGATCTATGTTATAAATAACTATTTATAGAGATAATATACAGTACCATACTTACCTCGTAGGTCACTTATTATTGATCATCAATATAGTATTTATTTCGCTTTTAATCATATTATTTGGTTCTCTTTCCTTTTTCATTTAAATATCTTTCAATGTTCGCAATCAATCATAAATCAATTTTAATTTTTAATATAAAATATTGCATGTTTATATTAATGTTTACATTTAAAATATTGATTAGAATACCATGACCTTTGTTTATAACTGATTTTGAACTGTTCGGGGTTGTGAATTTTGCGTGTATATTTGATGTTTTATTAGTAACTGAAAATGATTTAATTGTATAATCCATGGTTATATTCAAGCTAATTTTTTATGATTTAGTACCATCTCAAAGTGTTATTTATTCTCCATTAGCAACTTTCTGTATGAAATAGTAATTATCAAAATAAATAATAATTGTCTTAACTGTATCATTAAGTACACTTCATGGACTATCCTTTTAAACTGTGTCTATTCAATATTATGATGTACTTTAACTGCTAGTAACCAAATATGTATACAATACTGCATGTTTGGGTGGAACCATAATATCCTCATTCATAATCTCATAAGACAATAGAACATTAATAAATGGTAATATGAAAAAAAAAGATTTTTCATTTAGATCCAGATATAGTTACCATTTTGGGAATCGGTATGAAAAAAAAATCATGGTGTAAATCGCTCAACAGTCAATTCTCATTCATGTAGACGTTCAAGAATTGGGAGGTAACTCATCAACACCCGAAAAGTAACTAACACAGCAACATCGGCTTCGAAATATTTTTGTGAATTCTGACAATCAAACAGTGAGTCGACTGTAAGCCCAGTAGTTGTCTGTGGCATAGGTACATCACACAGAGTGCATCGGGAGATGTAGACATATTATAGTGATAAATATAAACTAGTTAGGTGGTTAGTTTCATCTACACTCATGCAAATGATGTTAGGATGAAGCAATCCTCACTTAGCAACACTTATAGCAACATCGGCTGCGAAATATTTTTGTGAATTCTTACAATCAAACAGTGAGTCGACTGTATGCCCAGTAGTGGTCTGTGGCATACACCGCACAGAGTGTATCGGGAGATGAAGACATATAGTGATAAATATAAACTAGTTAGGTGGTTAGTTTCATCTACACTCATGCAAATGATGTTAGGATGAAGCATTCCTCACTTCGTGATCGAAATCGGATGATTAATGAAAACTCCATAATAAATAATCCAGACTTGATTGTAGATTGTAGGTGCTCATGACCGGCGCACCATCAAAATACCATCACCGCCGGTGATTGGAAAGCCATTACTTGTCATGGGTTGGTCGAATAAACACACGAAATTACTTTAACTAAGTACATACACACTTTTTTTTATAAAGATAATTATTTTGATTACTTTTGCTCTTGAAAAAAAAATTTAACCATAGAAAAAAATTGTCTCTCATTGTATTCTTAGGAGTAGACATGTTATTGTTTTTTACAGTTTATACTCTATAGTGAATTAATTTTTTTTTCAAAATTTCTCAATTTATACATTTTTTATCATTTTATTTTACAATTTAATGTTAGCCTCGAAAAAGACTTAGTCCTAGTGACGTTAATTTTTATGAGGAAAAAACGTGATTTAAGTGAGGTGAGATGCAATAAATAAATAAATTTAATTTTGTAATTTCTTTTATATTTTACACTGGCATTTAGTAGCTGCAAATATTTCATTTAATTTCAATCAAACTTGATAATTATTAAATCCATTATTTTTACAATTTGAATGCTGTGAGTCCAATTCCATTTATTTTTACTCGAGAGATATTTTCAATTTGTATGCGGATTTAAAGCGAATAATTATTGCTTATAATAATTTAGTATTCACTACAATTGCACTAAAAATAACCCATATCGGAGGATAATGCTTTAAAATATATCGGAGAAATAAATTAAATGAAAATATAAACCAGCATCAAAGAGAATGTACAAGATTTCTCGCTAGTTATGAAGGTATTGCGTGAGAAAAAATGTAGAAGTTCTACTTAGAATTTTTGATGCCGCAGTGGAATTGGTTAAAGTTGAAACTAGGGCGGGTCCGCCCAGAAGTAACCTCCTTCGACCATCAACACCGCTTACCATGTATGATTTATAATGACATCAGAGATACCCAGAGACGAAGAAAGAATCTACGTTTACCGTTTCAAAAATGGCCAGATTTGCATCTCGCCGCTTATAAATCACTTCGATCCTATTGAATGGCATAACATAAAACTACATATATTATACAATACATCAGAGATCGTTAACCATTGTACTGTTGGGCATTTATTAGGTATTACCCTTTTCCCCCTGATAGATCCTGTATTATAGTTGTGCAAACATAAGAAATGGCGTATTACTCAATAGTTGAAGAAAAAAACATACCACAATTTTTTTTATAAATTTGCTCCCCTAATTTAAATACTACGTAACTTTCATGCATTAATTTACGAAAAAAATGGTTTTGCTAACATTCTGTTGCTAATAATGAGTAGGTGGGGAAAGATTTATAGTTAATACCGAAGGCATCGCCTTTTTGTTTGTGTGTTTAATATTTAATATCACTGGGAGCCTCGTTTAATGAAATATGGTAATGGCTGGCCACTAAAGATATTTGACAAATATAATTTTAAACAGTACAGTTTTATGTCGTAATTTGGAGAATTTGACTTTTATGAATCACGGTTTTATTGCTTCGGACACGGAAACCTGTACGGATTTGTGAATAGAGGGTGTTTGAATATCACGCCTACACGGAGAAATATTAGTATTGCTGATTTAATAAAATCCTTTAAAAAACGTGATGACATGCCATTTCCTAATAAACTATTAGTATCTTCAGAATATGTGTTCGGGCAGCTGCGTTTTTCCTGTCAGACTTCGCCATAACGCATTCATGTTTTACTAATAGTTTATTTGGAAATTTGTCAATTTATTTGTTTAAGGTCTGCAGTCCCATTTTTAACAAGAATGTGAAAAATTTAAGAGATTTTAATAAATTAGCAATATTTGATATCAGTAAGTTTTCACCGTGTTAATTAACAACAGAGAAGCTTTACATTGAAATCGTAATTTGGCGAAATGATTTTATTCTGAAGGCTTCATAATTGAATGTTTTGCCCACACACACTGCTCTATTAGAATCTCATTTTTTTCGCTGTAGAATCTGTCAATATTACTAATATTTAAAATTTATAATAGAAATTATTCTTATGTAGGGCCCAAGTTATTTTGCGTTCATCACTTTTCCTTATAGATGAACTTATGTATATTGCAATTCTGGCATATTTTTAACTCATACAAATGTCCAATTTCGTTCATCAAAATTTTTAATTACCAGTCCTCAGTACCTTAATACTAAGTCAGCTTTATTTTTCAAATACCTGCCTATCTGGTATCAATCGATTAACGCACCCGCTTACATAAAAGTTATTAAAAAATTGTCTTAAATTTTCCTAATTGACTTTTTAACGTGTACCTACTACTAAATTATTAAAATAACACTATTTTTTACTAAATTATTATAAGAAATATTTATCTACTTCGGGGGAGAAGGTAAAGAACGAACTAAATTAATATTTGTTCAATCGAAATTTTTCGTGATTTAACCAATTTTTCACACCGTTTCTGGTTTTGTTGGTACGAATGACATTTGCTGGATTGTTCCGCTTCACTATAAATAGCTACGAACAAAAAGGATTTAAATAACACAAAACTAAAAACCTAATAAACTATGCTTCATGTTTTTCACCTCCCCGATGTAAATAGTTGTTTCTTATTCTAAATAAAATAAATAATTTCTTATGGTGAAGGAAGTTTTATTTCAATAATTTGGGTGTATTTAGAAGTAAGCGGAATACAGAAATTTTACCAAATGTTATCGATGATCGTGAGCTTTCCAGTAAAAAAAATAACATCACACATACACCCTGTATTTCATAGAGGTATGGATTTCTGGCGATGTGGCAGTTAAAATAAAATATTTCATCGTCCCGTTAGCTTTGATAGGAATATAAAAGCTTTACCCTCATATTAGGAGCACAATAAATAACTATGGCAACACCGAGCACCGAGAACCGATCTGGTCGATGCGGCACTAAAAATATCATATTATATTATTTATGTCACCTCTTTTGTTAGTAAAACAAAGGCTGAACTGGGCGTCTTTCTACAAATATTCTAATACAGAAATGAAACCGTTTGTGAAAGCTACCTGTAAATCATTAAAGCTTTAAAAAATTTTTATAGCATCTGGTGTGAATAAAAGTGCTTAAAAGTCATCACAACCTTCTAATGGATACCCAAACGCACAAGAGTCCTAACTGCTCCCAGCCGACTGGAGCCAGTGATATTATAGCCGATGACTGGTCACCAAACATGGCTAAAGCCATTTCTAGCAACGTTTCAAATCTGAATGGTGATCTTAAACCAGGGCGATACTGAGAGTATCTTCCACTCTGGAACAGTGGAATATTTTATTAATTTCCGAGAATATCGCGAATATGATTTGATTTTTGTATAAATTCTTGTTTGAAAACCACAACGCACGCAGTTTCGAATTTTGGTGAAGTCCTTTTTTAAAATGCATAAAATTTTATGACGTAGTAATATTTAATTGTAAAATAGGGTAAGTTTATTTATTTTTCTTCTTTAAAGTGGCGAGTTCTATCACGATGTTTTAATAATAAAAAATGTCACATTATCTTAATTTTTGTAATAAATAGAAATAACTTTATCCTTACTTGGATATCCCGTGCTAATGATTTCAATAAAATATTAGAAAAATTTGCAATATAAATAATATGAAGTATAAATAAATATACTATATTGCGTTTTTTCTGAAATAATTTTTTTTTAGGGCTGTTGAGTTATTTCGGTTTCAATCTGTATTTAGTGTCAGTATAATTTCTATTTCTGATGTCCCAACATTATGTATCTATCAGCATTTTATTTTAGATTTAAATGTAATAATATTGTTGTGATTTTTTAATGGAGTGGGATTTTATTTTAAAGCTTAGTAGCACAGTATACGAAGATTTTTCGTCCAAATGTTGTATTTGTAGTTGCTTGTTGGATATGTTTTCTTCCCTGAGATCTAATGTTTCTATTATTCGTGTTAGTTGTTATTTTTGGGAATAGGTTTTTTTTTTGTATTGGAAATAGGTACTAGGTTCCATGAACATACATGTACAAAAAAAGGTTTCCAGTACACTAAATTGTGAAAAAATAACAGAAAATTTAAAAAAAAATACATACGCGTAAATTCTCTGTAATATAATATTTCAAAACGACGTTAATATTTCTATTTTCTATCCGGTATAGTATTCCCCGAGAGAGGTTGTACGTGTGTCATCGACGATCGTCATCGAAAAAGACAAGACATTAGAACGACGAAGTCATTTATTTATTTATTTATTTATTTATTTATTTATTTACGGACAAATAGTCCATTAACAACATATTAATTACACGAATAAGTTTTATAAACAGAGATGACAGTGAAAGGAGAGCATATATAAATGAGGAGCGAAGACAATAATAATGACAATAATAATATAAAAGTAAGAATGGGAGATAATAATAAGTCAAAGCATGAAGATGGTTCAAAGGGCATTAGAAATTATACATTGCGTATTGACTGTCGAAAGTCATTTAGGCATATACCACAAAATTCAATGCTTTGACTTGACAGTGAGTTGACAAGTCTCGACATTCTGGACAAAGGAGAATGGTATCCATAATTGGTAGAATGTTGATTGACGAACAGCAATTCATTATTTCGGAGTCTACGGGAAGGGATGTTGAATTGGATAAGTTGCAACAAAGCAGGTGAGTCTGTAATACCATTGATAATCTTAAATATGCAAATCAGATCAGTGTCCCTTCTACGTTTCTCCAAAGAAGAAATGTTTAAAGTTTGTTCAACTTCATCATATGAGTACTCTCCTCTTTCAAGACCCAACCTCCAAGCGATTCCTCGTAGGAAGCGATGTTGTACGGATTCTATGTGACAAATGTGGACAGCATAGAAAGGAGACCAAATAACACTAGCGTATTCAAGGTGAGGGCGAACTAACGAGAAGTAAAGAGTTTTAAGGGTACTTATATGTTTAAAGTCAGAGGTTATTCTATGAACGAAGCCGAGTAGTTTAAGTGATTTGTTAACAATGTTGTTAATGTGCTCACGGAAAGAAAGTTTGCAGTCTAGAGTGACCCCAAGATCCTTGATAGATGTTACAGTAGATAAACAAACATTGTTTAATTTATAATCAAACTGAATAGGTTTTTTGGTTCTATAAAAGGACAAAATTTTACATTTATCAACATTAAGTTCCATGCAGTTTATTTTGCACCAATTATTAAACGAGTCAATATCACGTTGAAAATGTAAGCAGTCAAGGTAGGATTTAATTATCTGAAGAATCTTATTATCATCCGCAAAAAGCCAGAAGCGTGTATGAGAAAAAACTTTGGTGATATCGTTAATAAAAAGGTTGAAGAGAAGCGGGGCCAAATGAGCTCCTTGGGGAACGCCGGACGTTACGTCAATGTTAAAGGATTCAAAGTTGTTTATTTTAACCCTTTGTTTTCTATCGCTCAAGTAAGAGCGAAGGAATGATAACAACGGGTTTCTAATGCCTATAGCATGAAAAAGTCTTACATGCCCATGTCATGTAAGACTTCTCTCAGGTAATAACTACTATACGAAGTCAGTATTTTAGTTTTGTTATTTAGTACCAAAACTGTACCTCTTTATTAAAACAATACATCAAATAACCAATACCTTATCTTTTATAAACTTACAACGTACAAACTGACAATTTTTTTTTTTTTTTTTTTTTTTTTTAATAAGTAGATATTACATTAAATTGGTAATATCTACTTTATTGTTTATCATTCATTTAATTTTGAAAACTATCCAGATACAGATTAGTAGTAGGTAGTTATTGAATATGGATACAAATTGAAAATATCTCCCGAGTAAAAATAAATGCCGCCGACGAGAATTGAACCCGCACCTTCTGATGTCCGATCAGGTACTCTGGACTACTGACCTACGTTCTAGTACTGCTCATAATATTTTAACCTGTAAACCACCAACTTTATTTTTGTAGGAAAGGCATTGTAAGTGCTAAATTTTCCACTAGATGGCGTCGAGACATATTATATCGACATTTGTTGGTGAAATATTTTGACGTGTCAAATATTATTATTTTTTAATGATAAACTAATGTTTATAAGAAAAGGATTTTTATGCATAGCACAAAGGATAACAAGTTATTATAAGCAATAATTTGTTATCCTTTGTGCTATGCATAAAAAATCTTGTCTTATAAACATTAGTTTATCATTAAAAAAAATAGTTATTCTGTGAAAAAAAAATGATTCTGTTCAAACATTATTCAGTAATCCATTAAATTATATTAACCAACCCTAACAATCTGACATCCAATTTATTATTCATGTCAATAGGTAATTCAATGAGGCAACTGTAAATCCATATAGGCAAGTACCTAACTATTTAAAAATAATCTTTATCGTGAAATAAGTTTTTAAAATTCAATGATCCGGTATATCAGTCATTCCGTATCTTCGCTATGTGCGACATACATCTCGCAAATTTAAGCGGGATGAATCGGCCGCTAATGCCTCTGTAAGCAGCGAAATAGTTCCCTTTTTAGAAACCGAGACGCTAGCAGTAGCAAATATAAAAAAATGGCGTTTACGTAAGTAATTATGTAAATTGCATTATTTTATCAGTATGTACTGTTACATTCATCGAGCGATGGGGGGTGTTGAAGTTATTAATTGACAATCAATCTAAAATAGATAAATAGTCTATTTATAGGACAGAATTTTCATGGATTTGCTTCTCATAATTTCATGAATAGTGCATTGAATACAGCAAACAAATACTATTCAAAATTATTATCCTCGCATACGACACATTGCTGATTGAAGTGGGGAAGTTTATCAAAAAATCAACTCGGTAATCACTCCGCCTAAAACATTTGCCATTTGAAAGCTCTCGATCTCATGATGATGTAAGAGCGTAGATATACCACTAACGCAGCATATAAAATCAAGTTCTTTCCTCTAATGAAATAATAGACAATACTAAGCTTCCGACCCATATACGGATAATGTTCCAAGCCGCGCTAAACTCCACATTCCAACCAAGCAGAGCTTAAAATCAACCGATATATTTGGCCTATTGGCCAATGTGATTTTGCAATAACATTTCATAATAATGAAAGAATAATTGAAGTTGGTGTCAAGAGCGAATATAATAATTCAAATATTCGATTCATCGAGTTTGATTAATTAGTTGAAAATAATTTTCCCTCCATATTATGAGGCGAATCGTTAAATTTAATTACATTAATTATAAACGCAATATTTAACCGATTTCGCGCGCAAAGCACCTTTCCGAGATGACCCTTCAAACTTTTGGCGGGAAATAAATTGCCCACATGCATCTGACTTCGAAACTTAAAATGGAAAATTTAAATATGGCAAGCGTGTCACCGGTGTCATTAATATTAACGTTTCGCAACATAAAACATTGAATAATTACTTTTACACAAGTTAACTTATAGGTAGATACCATAACTTACTTACCTACTCGTTTTAAAGCACATACATTATCAGCAACATAATTATTAAGTTCAAGCGCTGCTGGCATTGGAAATTCACCCTCATTTTTTTTTTGATATGCGATTTAAACCTGTATGCCATCGGAAAGTGCTTATTTTTGGTTAACAGATTCGCTTGCACTTTAAACACTTTAGCGTTAATTTTTTATCCATTTCTGATTGTCTGGTGTTCCTAAGGTTAACAATTTTCTTATTGCACTGTAAAACTCATGTTTTACATGACAGTCCCCATATTGACTATGAATCCAGAGTTGGTAAAGTAAATATTATTGAAACTGTATAAAAATATATTTTACGAATAAAGGAAAGAAAAAAAAATTGTGACGTTTCACAATTAAATAATATAACTAAAATACAGAAGGTATATTTGAGGCACATTTAAGAGTAAAAGAACACCGTTCAGAATTCAAACGATGTTGGAAAGGGATTTGGTCATGTTTGGTTACCAGATCTGAATAGCAAGGAACTTCTCCCACCTTCTTCTTCCCCATTATTCCTACTCCCTATCCTCTTCAGAACTTGTAGCTGCACAACATACCCCGATTAGGGATGCCATAGTCTCACAGACTCCAGATTGTTGGGAGCAGTTAGGACTATTGGGAATCTTCTATTATGCCATTAGGGTATGACACAAAGAAAAAATCAGAGTAAAAAACGGCGGGTGTTCAGAAGTCAGATTTAGATAAACCGAAGAGGTATAGGTATTTCGCATCCTTTCACCTCACAATACTTCTACAGAACACGTAGGACACTTTTCTGTAATCATTAAAATGTACATAGTTTATCGCAGAAAAACTTATAATATGATCCTATCAGGTCCAAAGTACACCTAACATCTTTGAGTAGCCCATTAGAACCTCACTACATTCAAAGTAGCAACATATTGGCTCCCATTCATGAATGAAAGGGGCCCATTCGCTCTAATTGAAACGTCTGAAAAGGGAAGTGTAAACTACGAAGAAGTGATTTGTGATCATAAAATATAGTATGTTTACATTCTCGAACAATGTCTAAAGCTGATAGATGGGCCCATCGCGCACAGGGAGGAGTGTCGCCCATTCATAACCATGAACCATTCATTCATTTGGAAGTTTGAAGTGTTTTGAGTTACAGGTTGGTTCATATACATATTGGAGGAAGTTATAAGACCTGTTTCATTCCTCTCACCAGTCTTTATTTTTGGGAGAGTAAAGCATAGTATTTTTTTAATGTCTCCCGGTGTACTTACACTTAAAATTTCCTGGCTTCAAATACTCCAGATTAAAGAGAAAGCTATTGAAAAAGTGTTGACTGTCATAAAAAGAATGCCTCCATCTTAGCTCCAATTCAACAGTTTTTTTCCCCGGCATCTTACCGGGAAGTGTTTTAAAGTTTTCATTGTGGATGCCATTGTGATTAACTCGATAATTAAAAACAGAACTTGCCCAATTGTCTTATTTGAATTCTAGATTCAAAATTTACCAAACTGATTAGACATTTTTTGAGTTCTGAGGAATTCAGAACTCATAAAAATGGACTCGCCCCAGGACCGGATCTGTGCAGGCGCAACTGATGCAGTCCGCTCCGGGCGCCAATTGCTAAGGAGCCAAGGCGCCTATAATACGTAATACCTAATACAGCGTCCTTGAAGTTTTTACTAGCGCCAGGCGCTGTTTGATGTTTTGCCCACACGAGTGGAAACGTGATAAAGGTAGCAGCTACAGTCAGAAGAAGAGACCAGCGCATACAGATAGACATTGTCGTGAAATTAAATTTAAGGCGATGCCATACGTAGTACTGCAAAATCATGTGTTTTTGGTTTGAAAATTTGGTCGCCTAGAAATGTTTCAGATGCTTTAATTAAATACTGCGAGTAGAATACATCTTGGTCTTTGAAATAATCGAGTATTTTTTAGATAAATCTTTTTATAAGCCCAGAAAAAAATAATGTAAAGGCCTATGAAAACTGCATTAAAGTTCAAAATCTCCTACTTACGAACCCATTTTATGTCATGATTTTATTGTATAATGTGGAAAATTAAGTAATTTATAAAATGATCAAAAAAAAATTAAATATTTATGCCTGAACATCCACAAAATAAAATAAACGGCACTTTTTGGCCATGTTTTTTTCTTGCATAAATCAAAACAGGTGGATGGTGTTAACCGGGAATTTAAACCTTATCGCCATCTACGTATGGGTTGTTGTTGATAGCGCCTCAATTTAAAATATTACACGACGTAGTTCATCGCCTTAACAAAATTTACCACCAAAATGATTATGTGCTTTGTTAATTAAATAAAATTAAAATGGTAGGAAATGCAGATAAGCTGCCTCGTGGCAGTTTTGCGTGACTACTTTATCTTGTTATTAAAATTCTAGTAATGTCAATGTTTTAAAAAAATGAGGCTAATAAAACGGGGGAATAGGACATGGGTAAAGTTAGAGGAAGTATCTTGATTTTCGGACGTCGTTTCTAAACACAGCTAGAGCCTTTTTATGGAAAAAACAAGTCAAAATGTGCAGGGTATTTTTACTGCGGAAAAAATTAAGAAAAAAATCACGATTATTGCAGCATTTTATACTATGTTTAAAAAGTGTCATTTTTGATTTGCCGCCAAAACAACACATTCACAATTATTGCACTTTAACATGAATGAGAATACTTCACAGTCATTGCTATTATTGTTTATCAACGTTGGCTTTAAATGGTGGTCTTTAACAGTAGCATCCTGAAGTGCAGACGAATGGAGTGAAGAAAGAACAAAAATAAGAGACGCTATTAATGTTTATGGCGGAAATGGCAGTAATGAACACGTCGTATAAGTTATTATGGCCACGCGTAACGGAAATCTTATCAAGGATTATGACGTCACAAGGCATGGTCGTGAATAATTATACCTGATTAAATACATACCTTTCTACACTATATGAGTAAGGATTCAAAATTACAGCATCATAATAAAATACAACACGATATTTTTTAACATCACAGGAGTGCCCCTGTCTGTTCAACATATTGTAAAAACAATGAAACAATATCGCCATTCGATAGCATCAACAATGCGAGGTAGGTTAAGGAAGGGTCTGATTTAAGATATGTATTAAGACCCCGCGTTAGATTTTTTACCTACATATAACGAACGTACTTCCCTTAAAAACTTAAAGTTTTTAAGCTAAGAAAAAATATGTTATTATTATTTATTTAAGATAATCTCTATTCAGATTTCAGATGCCGAGTTGAAAAAGAAATTATACGAAATTCCCATATAGAAAAAACATTGCTAAGCATGCTCAGAAAATTAAATAAAACATAATTGTATTTATTTTTTGGAATAGCTTAGTGAGTAAAACCTCAAATTGCAATATTTAATTATTGAAGACAATATTAGCGATTACTAAATAAAAATCTGAAACAGAAAAATCAGAAAAAGATACGGTCACATCTAGGACTCGAACCCAGGACCTTTGCCTTGCCGGGGCACCGCTCTACCAACTGAGCTAATGGGACCCTATCTCCTTCGGTCATATTTAACTGTATTAATTATTTTTCGAAAAAGAACTACCAACATTGTCTTCATTTTTCTCACCCAACATTTTTATTGGCAACTATCTTTATGTATGATCGCAAGATTCAAAATTTAATAAGATAAACATTTTATTTTATTTATACGCACATTAAAATAAAAATAAGAAATCTTCTACGAGTACAATTGTAAGGCTTTTATAAGTTATTTTACTACCTTTTTCAACATATGTGGATAAGGTATAGTTCAGAGATTGACTTACAAAAATGTTTTCTGGATAGTACGTATATTACCTCGTATGCAGGTAACGCATAAAACTCTTTTGTACTTTTTCTTTTTATATGATATCGTTTTGTTTTGTTTTGTTCATATGTTAGAACAGTTTTTTTTCAATCTGTGGATTGCGACCCCTAGGGGGCTCGCGAAGCCTTACTCGAGGGGTCACCGGCAAAGGAAAAATGCGATTTTCTAACTACAATAAAAACACTATTTCAGTGAGAAGAATGGGCTTATTTATTTTTCAAAAATATTTCAATTCGTGGTGCTATTTTTGATATGTTAATAATCAAATTATTTTCTAAGTTAAGCATTTTCTCTTTTTGTTTTAATGTCCACCATTGAAGATAATGTCAGTTTACATAAGTATGAAGTGGTAAATGGCACTAATAATTTTAGAGCTTCCCTTGCCAGCTCTGGATACTCTTATTTTCTTTTCATCAAAAACACGTCAACACTTTGAGAATGAAATGCTATTTTAAGCATGCCGTCATCTATAAGATTTTCTTTCATATCTGTGGTGAGATCAACCACTTCTATTGATTTATCCAAGGAAGAGTTTAAAATCCATCTACGCCCATTGTCAGCTTCAGAGTGCAAGTCTGGAAAGTGTGTTAATAGTTTCTCTTGCAACTTATGCAAGCTCTGTATTATGCAAGGAATGTGAACCCTTACCATAAGTGATTGGTCTGTTGCATTATCTTCAACAGTCTTCTGAACACATGGAAAACACTCAAATATATTGTTTATTTACTCTACCAGTTAGAGCATAAGGCTGAGCAGATGTCTGTGTTTTGTAGTTTGCAAATATTCCTTACTACTGTGAGGATGCAGTAATTACAGTATCATATTTTACGACATATTGAGAAAATACAGGTTTGTTTCCGTAGCTAAAACATAAACTAACATATGAAGATGTTGTGTCCTTTGATTTTATGGAGCCTTCCTTTCCCAAGTGAAGCAAGGATGCAATTACGGGATCACATTTTAGTATCGCAATTGAATGAAGGACACGAGCTTTGAAGTTTTATGGGTGTTGGTACATAAAACCAAGGGTGTGGTTTTTAAATGCGGTAGTGCGCATTATTCCTAAGCAGTGGGAAAAGGAACGAACAAAAATATTACTTCTCGCAGTTTCGAAGGAAGACGTATTTTTACGTTGCAGTTTTTTTGTATATACGCATATGAGACCATTTTCAAATTACATAATCCCGAATATCCTTTATCTCAAAAATATTATTCTTGCCTATTTTGAAAAATACTCACTAACCTATAATAATGTGATTAGTAAATAATGCGATACCTAATAATGTAATTACTAATATCACAACATGGTGTTAAAAGAACTGAACTTGATTTTGGAAGTAATAATGTTGTAAAATAATGGTAGGTTAAAATTTTTTTCAGAATTTTGTAAAATTATTATAAAATTTAAAAAAGAAAGTTTTTTGGAAGTAATATGAAAAAATCATATGTAAGTGGCTTCGTTACTGTTTTATGATGCCTACGGGAGATAAAACAGCTGTCCCCGCGTCACTATGTTAATTACACAGTAGAACTTATTTTTAAATAAGTTTTTTTAATTAATTTAATAATTATGTTATCAAATTGTAAATAAAACTCGAAAACAGTAAAGATATTAAAACAAATCATCAGACAAAAGAAATAGAAAATTTTCATCGATGTAGGTATCTCAGCAAATTGTGATTTTCTTCAGTAAAATGAAGTGACATAAAAGAAAAGGAAAGAATTAGACTTTGATTAATTTCTTCCGTAATATTTATGAGGCCATAAATTTGCAGTAGTTTTCTTTTCGGGTCAGACACCTATTGCTTTGACAAGATGTTTTTATGCGTCCTTTTCTTACACTCTTACGGTGGCCCCAGAGGTGTTTGGCAGCTATGGGTGACCATTAACCCATTAGGTAAATATATTAGGTGTTTAAATTTACCTTGTTTACATAAAATCGTTAAAAGAAGTTAACGATGTGAGCCATTTTTGTCAAATGTGTTAAATTTATATCATTCACTTAATGTCTTACCCAATTTGGTAAAAAAATAATGAGTTCAGAATTTATTCTACGTTAAATAGACCGTAAATAAAGCTATATCGATCCACAACGATCCCAGATTGTAAATTACGTCAGTTAAAGTAGCGGAATTAGAATAGTACCTCTTGGAAGGGGATTTTCTCAAACTTATGGAGCTGATTTAATGATCCCATCCATATCAGCCTGAAATCTTTGAATGCTAAAACAAAATTAAGGTTACCTGTAGTATTGGATGATATTAATTATATTTTATTTAAATCTTTTATTTAAATGTGCTATTTAACTATGTATTTTCATCGTTATTTAGCAAGTTAATGATAGTTTTGCTTTGCGGCAGAATATATGTGGTAACTGGTGACATTATGTTTATTCTTACATGGGTATTGATTACAATATTATGTATGATGAAATTCGTTTCAATTCGCTAGCAAATTACAAAATGGAACTTATTTATTCAATGGTTTTATTTTTCACATTGATGGCATGGCACTTATTTATTGATTTTATTTGTACAAATCTTCAGGAAAAGACAGTATGATCAACAAAGCACAATAATTATAAACGACAAACAAAACATCTGATAATATTGGATTTTGTACTTAGTGCACTTTAGTAAAGTTGGTGAAATTTTACTAACGCAATAGGCGAATAAAGATTGGACTGTAAAAATTAATTGTGAACTTTGAAGTTGACACAACTAAAATGTTGATGGTTGGTTTCACTCACAGGAGATATGATTTATTTTATGCATATTCACAAGCTTCCATAACATCCAGGTTGGATACGAAAGACACTGAGGGAACCGAATATATTCACTGCACAGGCCTTCTACCCTGAGTTGATATCAATAACAGCACTGATAACAAAGAGATATTCATCAAACAGGCTTCATCAATAAACTCTTTGATATTTTTTATTGTTGTAAAATGTCACACAAAAACGTGGGTAAAGTCGGATAATGACAGGTACTTGTAAGTAAAATAGGATGGGAAACAATGCGAGGATAATGTTAATGTCAGATTAATAATTACAGTTACAATTTTAATGATATTTGGGAAATCGGAATTGAAAGATAGGTATAATATTGTACTATTATTATCATTGAATGCTATTTTTGAATACATCTGTTTTAATAATACTTTTGTTTTTGTTAATGAATGCAAATCTTGGAAGTGGAACTTAACCCACTTCCTGTCTAGCAATCAAACTGAAACTCGGCATAAAGACTTGGTGGCAATCAAGCATAAACACGCATGATATGCATTTCTCTGAAATTCTATGACATTGCAGCGGTTAATATACGCAATAAATGTCGCTATCATCTAATGGGGATTTGGCTCCGTTGGTAGAGTTGTCAATCGCAGTTCCTGGGTATGGAGGCTTAATCTTCAGTCAAACCAAATATTTACAATAAAAAAAACACATATATTTGTTTTTGACCACTTTAATTTTATTTAAACTCTACTGATTTTGAAAGAACCCTTCCTTCATCAGGAGAATATTAAAAACTAACTATGTAGTTTACTCCTGATGGAAGAAGGGTTTTTCCGAAACTGGTTAGTTTTTAATATATTCTTCTGATGAAGGAAGAACCCTTCTTTCATCAGGAGTATATTAAAAACTAGATAGTTTTTAATATTCTCCTGATGAAGGAAGAGTTCTTCCGAAACCGATAGAGATTAAATAAAATTAAAGTGGTCAAAAACAAATATATATGCTTTTTAGATGTACTTTAGTAAAAAAACTTTGTTTATACGCGTTGATTTTTGACCAGAATTTTTTTCAATGGAGCAACCTTGTGTACGTAAAAGATTTTTTAGAGATTGTTTGAGTTTGTCGACGTTTTTTGATCTCTGATACGCATTACAAAAAATCAATAAAAATTAAGTCACACCCCTGTCCCCGGTTGGCAAGCAGCTACTGGCCATCTTATCCCAGATATAATTTATTAGGAAACAACGAATAAAAACTACAGACATTTTGCCAGAACTCTAAATGACCTGCAGACTGTATACCTATAACTAAGGACTAAGGACGAAGGGTATGATGAATAATATGAACGTGAAAATTTTAAGGCGATCTTGTTTTTTGCACGTTGTTAGGCTAAAGACGTGTGGAGTGTAGATGCGTGTTTTGATGTGAGAATTGTCAGGCCTGCTGTCGCAGTGGGTGGAATGCAGCTGCAGGGCTGGATGGGAGATATTAAGGGGAATAGAGAGAGAAAATGCCCAGAAGTCGTTTTAATTTATCAGCAATAATTTCGCATTCAACATGTATAAATAACTCATACCTACCCACCCTTCTCATACCTTATTCCTTTCTCGAACCTCGATCCTTCGTTTCCTTAAAACACCGCATCTCCAAAGACGACGCAGGCACTGGGGTAAACTATTTACTTCACGGCCTCCAGTGTAAAAATAATAGTAGTTTTTTTTAAATCTACTGAGCTGATGAATCACTATCTACACGGAGAAAACTAACCGGTATAAAATATTACTAATTTATTAAGAATTTCGGTTAAAAACGGCATTGCAGTGCTTTAACGAATGAATTGATAGGTTTCCTAATAAATTTTATAAAATGTATTAAAGCGATGTCGGAACACGTGTTTATAAAAAAAATATTTTCGCAATTCGTAATCATATATTATTAAGACAAATGCATGAGCACGTATTCCGATATATTATAGATGTACTAAGAGTTAGCCTGCAATCCTGTTTTCAGGAGAATTTTAATAAATCAGCAATACTCATTTTTCTCTGTGAGTTTAAGAAAACATAGAAAAATTCCATATATTTTAAGAAAAAAATGTTTGTAAACCACATACTACGCAGAAAAAATGAATACTGTAAATTTTTTGATTAATTATTAATTTTTACTTAGTGACCAAACTAACGTAGTAAATTAGTTCTTAGTAACCATCTCTACACCGTCTCCCAATTCCTACAGTCTCACAATATTCCAGAAAATGGAGATCCTAAAATTCCACTGGATTCGTACACTTGAAATTCCTGTGAAATCCAAAAATCGTGCGTGCCAGAAATTGGCCTAGTTCTGCATCCCCTAGTTCCTGCCCTTACAATGCATCTCTTTGTTTGGGCCGCCAAACACCGCCACTCTGCATAGCGGACATTCCCAATGACGGATGACTGCCTAACTGCCTGCCCATGAAGGTATATTGGCCGGGATAAAAACAGGCCGTGTAACGTGTGAGCCAATGCCGGCCTGACTGCGCGCACAACACGTCGGACTTTTGTTTTACTCCTGTGGCCTTTTTGGGAGCCGTAGATTGCAATTTTTTTGTGCACCCAGCCTCAGTCCTGTGATAAATATTTATAATAAATCGCTGGCGACTTTGCTATCTCGATTGTCCCATATTAATATCCTCAAGATTGGAGAGCGTGGGTTAAGCTCATGAGCTAATAATGCGAATGGTCCGTCAGTCAGACCACTAGGTACTGTTTTTTTTTTAATTTTATTTATTTCAAACAGCTCGTACTCACATGTACAGAACAACAAAGTTGTTATTCTTTATTTTTAAAGTGATTTTTTTCATTTAGTTGAATTATATTGCATATGTGGAAGATACTCGTCTTGGTCAAAAACCAGCATACAGAAATGAAATCTTGCTTGAAATGGCTTTGGCCATGTTTGGTGACCAGATCTAAAAAGCCAGGAACCTACCCCCCAACCTTTATTTTTCGCTTCTCCTTCCCCACCCCATTACTGTCACAATCATATCGCGCAACACGCTGCAGGGTGGAATATAATATAAAATGGCTTTAACTATGTTTGGTGACCTGATCTGAATACCCAGGGACTTCCCACCTTCCCTTTGCCCATTTCCTCCCCCCCCACTGCCTTCAGCCGTACAATGTACCCTAATTGGGGATGCCATAGCCTCACCGGCTTTTGACGCTTGGGAGCAGTTGGGAATCTTGCGCGGTACTAAAAAAAAACCCTATTTTGTAACAACATGTTATATTCATATATTCATACAACAATAACATGTCAGTGACAACTGTCGAATTTTTGTTTTGCTCTTGAAAAATTAATGTTTTTTGAAGTTGTTGGGACTTTTGTGCGGTATTCACAAAAACAACAAAATTGTGAATGCATCTGTAATTTAAAAAACACATATTTCTATGTGATAATATTCATTCTAGAATCATCACGTGGCAGAACGGATCGTTCTATGGTTTTGGGATTTGGATTATTGGGAAGATACAATAAAAAAATGTAACACATTCTAATTGAATTTCTGTTTTTCAAGAGCGGAAGATACTATTAACATTGTCCTGATAAACGACTAACATTCAGAAATTTTCCTTATAGAAATATTTGAAATGCATGTCTTCAATATTTTTGTGAATAGCGTTGAAACATAATACGGTCTTCAAAATCCCTCCTCTCCTTCCTATAATTGTGCGGTTTACGTATAAAACACATCTTAACCGAGTTATAAAAACAGTGGAATTCACCAAATCCGTGGAAACTCTTTGGAAGTGAGATATATTATTTTAAAAAAGCTAGTTGAGGGCAGGCATTAGAGAGACTAGGTTATTTGCCCAAATGGTACATTAGAGTATCTCAAACAACATTAATTTCTTTATAATGCATTTTTAAGTGCAGCTTCGTATTCACGCTGCAACTATTTACATATTATCTGCAGCCATTTCGTTTCACAAATGAGATGATCCCGCCGTTATGTTTAACTTAACATGGAGATGCAATAATGGCCACCGCGCTCTAGTTAGCCCCGCTGCACAATGTGCAATGTTGCCTTCAAAGAATAACACTGCCAGAGATCTCTCACCATACGAAAATAGTTTTACTCCATTACATAGAATCTCTTACGAAAACCCCCCTTTGAGTGCATGTCGCACTTAAGGTGCCGATTTGCATAACAGTTACACATTGAACACCACACCGCTAAAGCAAACACAAACAAATTTAACGACAAACACAAAAAGAGACAAAAACATATTTACCGTGCTATAGATTTGATAGACGATTTGATTGTACATTTTTGCGATGCGCTACATTGCTGTTTGAATCGCTGTCGTTAGGCTAGATCGTTTTTATAGTTCGAACGTGAAAGGAGTGCTTATTCCTGATATTGCATGTTGTGCTTCATTTGAAGATTACCATCTCGACTACACCGGCAAAATAAGTACCCTAAGCAAAATTGTATTTTTCTTTAAATTCCTGTAACAAAAGTAATTGGATTTTAAAATTGCACTTTCTGATTAAGTGCCAAGTAGCACAGGCTGCAGAGAGCGTCTTGCGGGTAAAAATAGGTTCTTGGAGTATTTACATAACCCGAGGGGTAAAATTTGCCCTTCTGAAGAGCGTCTAGTTAGTGGGTGATTTGTAACAGTCGTCTATTGTTAGGACAGAGGCTGGATGGTGAAGATGTTCCGGGAACACAGTCAGTGCTCTTGAATTAATTCCATAGAGGGGCATGTAACCCTGTACAGATATTCCATAGCACGCTCTATATTCCCTTTAATCATTATTACATACTATTTAACACGCATCGTGTCTTTCAAGTGTTGTTCAAGTTTTATTTTTGCAAATGCTTTAAAGACATAAATAGCTATCTCAATCTGACAATAAAAAGGATGTTGTTATGTCTTAACGCACCGCAACAAATTACACAGTGACATTCCAGTGCACCTATTGATTCATACTTAATGTATTGTGTACGGATGTCTTAATTGTTATCAATTGCCTCAAGCACAAAATATCTAGTTTCACTAATTTCAACAACTTCTAAATTACTTTTACTTTAACTTGCTTAATTACTTTTCGGCATATATAAGCCAGCACCAAATTATTCCCTTCAGATAGCTCCGTGTATCAGTTTAAGAGTCAATTTTTGTTGACATATCTCCGGCATCAACATCAAGTTTCCACCAAAACTATAAACATAATAATCTACTATTTACATCAAAATCTTTTAATTTTTATTTAATTTAATTTGGCAAATAACAGTGCAGATTTTTTTTGTACTTTCATTATATATTTTGGCGGAAATTTATATTAATCAAAGTATGCCCCATAAACTTCAAAATCTTCACATATTAAGGTTAAAATAAATTAATTTAAGCAGAAGATACAGAATGACTTTCACGAGATTGTCGAAAATCAGTAAGGACATGATAACCGCTTGAAATCCTTCTCGTTACAATTAATCAAATAATAAAGTAGGTATTTTAAAAAACTTACTACACATAAAACTCAAACTTTTTAAAAATTCACTTCAAGTAGACCGGAGAACAACATTTGAATGAAAAAAATTAAAAATTAAAGGGCCCTATTCCACTAATGCTTATATTAAAATTTATGTATTTTTGCTAGTTTTCTTAGATCCCTACTCCATTAACTACAAAAAGATACCTGGATTAAAAAGATAAGTAAATATAAAAAAGGCACACGACCGTAGGTTTTTTCTTGACCTATACCAGCCACCAAACCAGTATCTCTATGGGAACAAAATAGTACACCACCTCGAGAACCCGCAGAGTCTGGGGTCAATAATCAGGTTACCTCCCTCGTAGTCTTATTCTGTATTCTCTAGTACCGAAAGCGATGAAAAAATACGCGAGAATAGTCCAAGATAATTGGTCTCCAGGGTATACTGCTACACGAGTGGAGACATGGTAATCTACTTTTAACTAGGAAAGGATATCCTTTTTAAATAACAATTCCACGGAATCCCAAGGCATTCCGTTCTGTATTCTTTATCATTTCCACAGAAACGACTATTTTTATTTAAGATAGGACTTTGGGACGCCTAGAATAATATCCGTATCAAACACAACAGGGATGCTAGGAACCAGAATAAGTAAGAAACGTTGTCTTCTTGTTGGAATTTATTTGTTTCGTTCTATCTAGAATCCATGTGATTTTTTGAAGGACTTCGTGAAACGATAGTAGATACTTGTAAGATTCTAATATTTTGCTCCAACCCCTAAGCAATGCCGATTTTTTATATTATGTTATCTAACATTAAGTATCTATAAGTATGAAACGAGAAATGTGCGATTTTCTTCGAAAACATTTACTAGCTACATATTAGAATTTTTAATAAGAAATTCCAAGCAATTTGCGTTATACAACCCTCCAACTTTTCAATATAAAAAGTCTCAATATATTGGAGAAGAATTTTTGTTTTTTAATAATATATTGATGGCCCAGTATTAAACGGAAACAAGTTCGAAAAAACATAAATTACGAAATGGAGATTACAAAGGAAGCTCTTCACAGTTTTAAACAACAACAAAATCAATATAAATGTTTGACTCCTTAAGAGTCGAAAATCCTGTTTGAAAATATTCAAATATTGAGATGTGGCCAGTTTTATACAAATCTTTTTCGAATTGTTACCATTTAAAACTGACGATTGTTCCCGTGCATTTCATTAAAATGTAGAAATATCAGTAAAAACTGTTGATATTTGACATTTTTGCAGACATATTTAGACATAGACATGATGTAATGTTTCAAGTAGATATATATATATTACGGAAATGTGTAGGAAACACAGATTCCATAGGAAGACAAGACACGATCAAGTAAATCAAATATTTCATCCCTTGGCTAATAGCTCCTGAGCAATGATATATGAATGTGGATTAAGCCAAAAGTGTGCCCCAATATAGAGTTTAGTAGTTTTCAAGTCACCTCTGTCTATAGTTGGTGAGTTGGTATGTTATAGTTCCTTTCAAGATAGAGATTAAAAAGTATTTTTAGTTGGCTACTATAATCAAATAGAAACATAAAATAATGTTTAAATCTATCTATAAGTAATTCACAAATATTTTAGTTACACCATAAAAGTATTCCGATAAATTATCAAAAGTATTAAATTATTTGATCCATGAATTTATTTCCATCATTAATGACAACAGAATTATTTCGTCATTAAAGCCCTTGATTTTTCGGTTCGTTTAAATATTTATGATCATGGGCAGGTATAACAATCGTGTAATCACAACATAATAACACATGTTCTCACACCAACACAAATTCCCACGTGGAAAACACACGTTTGCAAGTTAATTAGAATGTATTCTACTGGAAATTAATTTTAAATTCTTTGTTGTTGTAATAAATTACAAAACTTTTCAACTTGTAATATTACTACAAGTTATATGATTATTAACGAGTACAAAATATTTTGCTTCCTTTGTTAATCTTAAATATAATAAAACACATGCTTTTTTAGTACTTCAAGCCTTTTCTATAAAATATTTATTCAATATTGATTGATAACATGCTCAAGTTGTGAAGAGATCAAACCAGGAAAACCCATTAAGGCGAAGCTTAATGCCAAATCACTATTTTGTTTAATCTTTATAACAAATTGGTGTACATTATGAATACCAAAAATATGCTTTAGATAAATTGAAGGTTTTCCTATCGTTTCGCCTAGAATATAAATAACAAAAAAAATTACTTAATAAAAAATATAAATGAAAACTACTAAAAAAAATATTTTTTCAATAGAAATGTATGAACGCGTAACGGAAAACACTTAAAAAAACAGTATTATAGCTAAGATTATCTGTGACAGTTTCACTTGATTAACTTTTTTGTTTTCTTATAAAATTATTTACAAAGTAAATAAAAACAAGTTTTATGCTTGAAATCGAATCGTTTCTAGACTCCGTTTGTCAAGTAATCTTAATGCCTATTATCTACAATATAAGATATACCAAGAATATACACATTTTTGGCTTGTAGTTTCTTCTTAAGGCCGAGTGTAGACCTGTCAAAATCAACTATTTTCGACACACAAGAACTCTGTTGTTCATTTCCAAAACAATATTTTTTCTAACTAGAATTTATTTTAAAAACGTTTGCCTGAAAACAGTAAGATGGCGGTAATGTAAGTCTTCGTTATCATCGTTATAAAAGTTATGAATTTCAGTTACCAGATGGCATTATTTTTTTGTATTATTTATTTAATTAGTTTATACTACGTTAGAATATAAACGAATATATACAAGGTAACATTTAATTTAATTGTATGTATTTCAATATTTTTACAGAAAGCCTGACATTTCATTTTATATTATTATTATAACTATTTTAGATGGGGAAGAGGAAGGTGGGGAAGTACCTGGCTATTTAGATCTAGTCACTAAACACGGCTAAAGCCATTTGGAGAAACTTTTCAATTCTGAATGGTGGTCTTACACCAAGGCGATACTGGGAGTATCTTCCACTCTGGAACGTGCCGCATATATAGTATTTATTATTTTAATTAATCAATTGTGAAATAACACAAATCAATCAAATAATAAATACAAATAAACTTTTTCAAAGTAATATATTTAAAAAAAAGAATCGGAATGTGGCCTGAAACGGCTTTAGCCGTATTAGGTGACCGGATCTGTATAGCCAGGTATTTTCCCATATTCCTCTTCCTAGCATCCCATGTTTGTATTGACATAAAAAAGATAGTGCTATGTATTTGTCTTTGAGAAAGGAATGAAGCAACCGCAAACAACGCATAACGCTGCTTGCGGTTGCTTCGTTCCTTTCGTTTCAATGTGTTTATAAATTAATACTGTCACTTTTTCATACAATATTTTACATGAACATTTTATTTTGCCAAAATAATAAAAACAAACATGATTTATTTATTTATTAGATGTTCCCTCTTTTGTGAGAACAATTCACTTGTAAAAATTCAGTTAATTCATAAATAGGTACAAACAATTACAAAAATATAATCAGACAAATCATACATTTGCATAAAAAAAATAAATATATTTATATATGATACGATGGCAAACATTTATCTTATTTAAATTAAATAAATAACTTTGTGTACACCACTACATAATCACAATTATCGACATATTTCTAAACGGATGGTTTATTTGTCAGGATAATAAGAACATAAATAAAAATAAAAAAAAGATCCTAAATAAACCTGTGAGTGATCGTAATACTTAAATTGCCTTCTGATTTATCCCCATAACTAGAGACGTCCATCCATAGAACTAATAATATATTGTACAGCGCCCTTGAGGTGATTTCTCACAAAAAACGGCGCTCTACAAATTATCCAATTATTATTATTATTAAAAGAAACAAACAAGTATAGGCAATTAAGAACTATGGACAAAAATATTATAAAGAATGGTGATTAATTACTTAAAAATTACATAAAAAACAATTACCTATATAAAATAAAATATATATATATTTATATATTATTTTTTTAGAACATTTAAACATTACATTATATGTTAAAATATATAATGTTACATTATATATTAAAATATATAAAACTTTATCTTGTCTTCAAATCGTGAACCACTATTATTTATTTTTATTTTATAATATTTTCATACAATGAGAATTTGTACCCGCTAATCCGATGTCAGCGAGAGATTAGTTCAACAATATTTTATATATTCAACTATACTGCTACAACTAAGTAAAACTCTCAAAAAGTCTCACAAAAAGACCACATGGCGACACTTTTACCTTGTATCTTTCCTCGTACAAGTCTATCGCAGTCTTTTCTTTGATTCTGCCATAGATTATGGCTTTGGTCATGAGGTCTCTCCTCAGAAGCAAATTCTTGACAGTATTGTGTCGGGGTGTAGAATTTCTTAATTTATATATAACGCCAAACTTCGAAGCTGTGAGCCGTTTAGCGCCATCTGTTGGGATATTTAAAAGAAGCTTTTAGTTAGATGTTGTGCCGTTTAAAAATTTCAAATGGGCGCTATCGGACGGCCAATATTAATAGTAATCTAAAAATCTAAGTGTTCTATCTTAAATTGTAGTATAAAAATATTAAATTAACTTTAAAAAATGGAAAAATATAATACCAATAATTTATCGTTTAGTTTTGTTAAATAAACGTATCCAAAGTTTTATAATCTGCATTTTAAATACAAGTACAAATAGTGTTTATGTAAAAATTAAACTACGAACCTATTTTATTTATTTTTTTGGTTTTTTTTTCGTACGTTTAAAGAAAACCCCTTTAGGTATTTTTTGACGATATTCAGCCTTTAATAGTATTTTTTAAAACGCACGTATTACGGTCTGAAAAAGGTCATATTTTCGATTTGATTTTGATAATTACTAAGCCTATGTTAATTTAAAAAATGTATAAAAAAAATTTTACTTGTTGAAAACACTATCATTATCGATTTGCTTAGTAATATTATCATTATTTTAAATTAATAAAAAACTACACTCGGCCTTAAGCGATTTGAAGTAAATGTAGATTGCCAACTGTAAATAAACTGAGATACCTAATGTATATATTTAGATAAATGAGTAACATTGTAAATATAAAAAAAAAAACATGAATCTTGTTAACAATGCACTAATTCATTCACCCTTTTCATATGGATTTATTTCGCTAATAAACAACTAGTTAATGTTAATTAAGTGTTAATCTCAAGTGACCTACCAGGTAAGTATTGTACTGTATATTATCTCCATATATAGTTAGTAATAACATAGATCATTGTAGAAATGTATTATAAATTTACCCTTGAGGTGATTTTGCCTAAAAACGGCGCTATAAAAATCATCCTAATGTTATTATTATTATGGAATAATTGGGTAGAATGGAACCTATAATAATCACATAAAACCCCTGGAAATTGTACAAAAATTATACATCAATATTATTAATATTAATCAAAACAATTGTTCGAAGATACCTACAGGTTTCAATGTCTAAAATTTATTTACATGCGCCAGAACAGTATCACAAAAAAATTAAACTGTTCTAGCCAAGGTAGACATTGGAGACATGGCACTTCACCACAGACAACCTTTGAAGAGATCCTTTTGCGTAAAAACATCCTAAAAAATATATTCAAACTCAATGAAAGATATATTTTAATAAAGATATAAGTCTTAGCAGTCAATAATACAGTATTTACGGCGCGAATTTCGCCATTTTTATTTATTTTTAAATTTTACCTCGCTTATAATTCCATTATATTATAATTTCTCCTAGAAAACTATTGTGTTCGTTCAAACAGGTCTCCAACTCGTCTTGGAAGGAGTTTAATTATAAAATGGTTCTTTTATATTAATCAGGGATTTATTAATACTCCACGTATTATAATGGTGACTCGATAGTCGACCTGACTAGAAGCTTGCTAATTGGAATCTGAAATAGTCAGTTTCTCTGAGAGCCTTCGTACTGGCCCTGCACTGGCGACAACTGGCCACTGGCTCCATCTTGTGGACTCACGCAAGCTCTATGCACTGCCATCTGTGCGTGCATCTATAAAGCTATTACTTCCCAACAAAAACTAAGACTTAGGACGGGTTGTTTCGGAGAATTTGAACAATTCATCAAATTTCAACGATCATTTTCCAGTTCTGTGAGAGATTTTTTCAAGTTCTGTTTTAATTTCAGTTTTGTCAAGCAACTAGCCTATAATGATATAATAACAGTACTTGAATAGGACTTTCACAGAACCCGGAAATGAACGTTGAAATTTGATGAATTGTTCAAATTCTCCGAAACAACCCGTCCTAAATATTTTTTGTTTAATTAAAAAATATCAATTCCTAGATTAGGTAAGAAAAAATTTCAACAACAAAAAAATGAGAATTTGGATTCTCGGCACAGGCAATCAGCAAAGGTACCTACTGTATATTATCTCCATATATAGCTAGTAGATCATTGTAGAAGTGCATTATATATTTGTAGAGCGCCCTTGAGGTGATTTTGTCATCATCTAAATATTATTATTATAGGAAGTAACCTGATGATACACACTATTATTATTATTAATATTTATTGGATAATTTGTATAGCGCCGCTTTTGTGAGATATCACCTTAGGGGCGCTTTACAGTTGATGCAGGTATTACAGAAAATATAAATATTACAAAAATAGAGTGAAGTTAAGTTAAGTAAAATGAAGTATAGGAACAGGTGACACGAAAATAGAAGATGGAGACTCTGCAGCAAGAATCCTAGGTGGTGAAGAAACTGGGCTAGCTGCTGCAGCGAAAGAGTCCACCGCGTCCACCAACAGTGCCAGCACGAGGTACGTCATCCGTCCAGGTATGTGTCTGCTGCTAATAAAGCGCTGACACACTATCCTCTCACAGATACCAGGCCTTGGCAGCACCGCTGTGACGTTCTACGAAGATAGAAGATGGAAACTCTGCAGCAAGAATCCTAGGTGGTGAAGGAACTGGACCAGCTGCTGCAGCAAGAGAGTCCACCGCGTCCAACAACAGCGTCCAGTTATGTATCTGCTGCTAATAAAGCGCTGACACCTCACATACATAAGAGACCCTGGCAGCACCGCTGTGACGTTCGGCAAGTCCATCATTTATCTCAATGTAATCCTGTTCCTGGTAATTGTTGAAGTGGTGCATTCTGCGGGATAATAAATTACCCTGGGCTTAGTAAAAAACTTGTACTAATTATTATCAATTATTATTATACATGTACAATTTTTTGTTATTTTATTTTTCTACAATTTTTCAACAACAGTATTTTCAAAGATAATTTTTTTTCAATACACCAATCAAATCAACACGTCTTAACTTGACATACGCCAAGCAAAATAGTACCTACGTACAACTCATTCTTTTGTCGATGAATTGTAACCACAATAAAACCCCTATTTATAAAATAACTAACTCCTCCTTCAATACCATAATAATTGATAGGTCATGGGAATCTAACAATAAAATATGGAACATCTAACGGGAAGATTGCGTAATAAAAAATATCGTCGGAAAAAATTCAACCCGACTCAAACAAATAAATAACAGGGTAACACGAAACGCTTATCTATAAATAATACACAACTCAGAACCTTGCAATTTGGGTTGTTTTTTTTATACTGCTTTTTAACAAGGGTTCCTCATCTTCCTGATGCTTTTGTTGGCCCGTCGATGAATGGGCGTTGGATTTGTAAAAGTTATTGAATTTGAAATGATGTCTTTGGAGCATTCATAACAATATAAAGCTATCAGATATATTTTTTACATTATCTCCACACTGAAGGCCCTGGAAAAAAATCATTCAGAGCCTATGTCATCGTTGGGGATGCTGTGTGGAGGGTATGTTTACGAAAAGGAAGGAGAGGAAGTTCTGGGAAGGAAAGAGGTATGAGGTGAGGGTGGGAATCTGTGGGTCAATGTGTCCCAAAAAGTCCGGCTGGAGAAGTCAAAAGGTCTCCCTCGATCAGTCTCTTCCGATTCGGCCCGCCACGTAGTAGGTGGGCAAACGTAACCGCCGCCTAGACCTAGACAAACCTTACCCCACGAATCCGGCCACCCCTGCTAAGTCACCAAACGTAGCGAACCACTTAGGGGAACCTATGACAGGGGTGTTGGTTAACCAATAAATGTTTCCCATGCCGCGGTACTCATACCCACCTCCCAATGACACTTGCACACAATTTTGAGATTAACGGTATTGATTCAGAAGCATTATGAACCACGATATATTTTTTTAAATTGACATATTATCTTCAGTAATTGAAACAAATAAACACGAATGAAGGCATCTTATATGTAGGTACGACGTAGTTAAAAATATTCGATGATAATAGACATCTGCGTAATTCGAATGAACGATGAAAAAGTCCATCTTATTTACTGAAACGAGTATTTAAAAAAATACCATAGTAATATATAAGTAACATATTATCATGTAAACTTATAAGGTATTTTTCTAATTTATTTCAATATCCTACAGTTGATATTATTGATCTTTTCATCCACGTATATCACCCTATATTAAATGGTTCAACTTTTCAATCAAAAACAATGCAAGTTTTACTACGTCGCTAATTACAAAGCAACACCTGGGCCAATTGTGAAATTCTGATTATTAAAATAAACTGATGGGAGTCAAATGAAAAAAAAAAACTACCGGCGAACATACTAATAAATTATGAGGTTTATTTATTTTTGATATTTTACCGGTTACAAGTTAAATTGGATGACCGCACATTATTACTTATTCAACTGGTGCAGTAAAATATTGATTATTTCGCATTTATTATAAACATTAATCCATTTAGCATCGCATCAAAATAGTGACGCATTTCCAAAATTATTTGGATGTCCCTTGAATCGCGGGCAGGTGATCCATTGGTTTACCGCTGACCCTAAATGATTACTATCCAAAGCTTTTGATTTGGAGCTTTTACATGGAATTATACCGTCACAAATGAAGCGTGGGTTTGCCGGTGTTATTAAAATAATAAAATAGTCGGTTGTTCTTTTTGGATACACGTCATAACTAAATTGGACAATGCCACGGGCGCTTATTAAGGTAAGGTAAAAAACACCGAAAACGATAATTAATTTCGAGAACCTGTACCAAAAAACTCAATAACATCATTGAATTCTTTTTTATTTGCCTAAAAACGTTATGGCATTTTCGATTAATGTGCTTGCTGGACGCTTTTCTTGTTGCATTGGGTCTAGTACATTGTATGCGGTAATATGAAATTTATGTGTTTTGGACATAAAATTATATGAATTTTCTGAATTCTTTATGCCCTAATGATTAGATGCTGTGCGGTTCATCTTCTCATCTACGTTTAAAATAAGAACGATTAGTGTTATGAAATAATTGTTGTTACCGATTGGTCGCTATTATTATTGTTCTGAATAGCAATTATTCTCACAACAGTTTATTCTGAAGAAGTGTTTTTTGATTATTTTTTGAGTTATGAGTTCCCTCACAGTTAATTATGATCCGGTAGTTGGTAATAAACGTCCAGTGGAAGTATTAAAAATTGATTGATTTTGATCTTAAGATACCACTTTCTAAATTCATACGAAGCTGTTAAATATATTTTATTTTAATAACTAAACTTCGGCTACCCACCTTTAACATTGATTGATTTGAAACAGTGAAAATAATTATAATGTACGAATTAATATTTTTTATGAAGCCATGTAGACATGTAAGTTCTCAAAAAGGGCGTGAGGAAAATTTTACAAGAAAACTCCAGCGGTAAAATAATAATAATATTGGAATGATTTATATAGCACAGTTTCAGTGAAATATCAAATCAAGGACGCTGTGATATTATATATAATAATTCTGAGATATTCAAAATATGTAAATTTTGATGAAAAATAGTTAATTTGATTTTTTGTTTTAAATTTAAGGGGGAATTTTTTCTTCTGGTGGCACTACAGACGATTTCAAATATTTTTTTTTTTTGTTTGACTGATGATTGAAATTTCTTCCCTAGCTTCGTGAACTATTAAAATATCTTTTAAAACTTGGCATACTGAAGATTGAAATTCCTCTCCGGAGACTGGAGTCAACACCGCTAACACCTAAGCTAAATCCTAATTGGACAATACTGACATTTATTTCGTGTATTAACTGTAGTAATTTTTAAATGTTATCCAATTTCAGAAAAACGCTTACATGAGTGCCACCAAATATATAGAACGCATTGTTATCGACAGCGAGTCTGTCTGTCGAGTTTTAGCTCGATCGGATGTCGAAAGGGGATTACTTTCCACTTTTCAATTTATTTATTTTTATTCATTCTATCAAGAAAACCAAATCGAAAATTAAATAGACTTATTTGAAAAATACGCTTATCGAAAGACTGCGATTGACTGTTTTTTCGAGAAATTTCCATGGCCATCAGTAATTTTGTCGTAATCTACTCAGTTAAGTCATAAATTATTATTCTTATTACAAATACGCGCTGTCATCCACATGTTAGAATGTATTCTGCCATATGGAGCACGCATTTGTGATTTTGATCAGCAAAAAATAACTCGATCGAAATTTTGACAGTTCTTATGAAAAATTGCGCGTAGTATCGTTGTTTGTATCCTTGACGGCTTTAGAAAATACAAAAAACGTAATTTATAGAAATACAAGTGCTTTTGCCCCCATCGACAAAATGCATAGGCAAAACGTGAGGGAATGCTTACTCTTCTATGTCAACCCATCAAGTAGGACAATGTTGGCACGGGGTAATACATTTTTTTATCATATCTCAATACCACCGACGCGACAGCTCCGTTCGGCATCAGCTTTGAAATTAGATTTTTACCCGCGGTAAAAAGCAGAGTCGCGTACACCGTACATGGGTACAAACACTGAAGGAATACATTTATAGAAAGCTTTGTGTGCGTGTCTGTGTGCCTTATTCGTCAATCTGATCGATATCGATTAGTATTATAAATATTCTTGAGCAGAGGGACCTTTACGTTTGACTTGTCTGATGTCTAGGAATCCATAATGAGATTGTATACATTTTTTTATTTGTTTGGATTGAAATGTATTATATTTAAGGAGTTAATAAGAATAGTAAAATTAGATTTTAATGTCACCAAAAATGATAAAGCTTGTGAGATTTCAAAGTGTACATGGGTAAAACTTAAGCATGCAATGGTGTATCTTGATGTTACATTAACAATTCATTATAAGGTAATGCCGTGCATGTGACGTGATGCGCTTTTCGGCTGGCCACAAATATCAAAATTTTGACGGTTTATATTATTTATCTTCAGTAACTAACTGACAAACTAACCATCACGCAGTTTCCTCGGAGGGCTAGGCAGAGAGGACGGACCGCCAAACAACTCGGTCCTGGCAAACACTCCTTGCCTCATTCGCATTCATACATCGTCTCATATATACTATTCTATTGTTCTGGCTCTTGATGGTGCCATGTCTTCCTCGGGTGTCCCCGACTTCCCATAATACACTAATTAATATGGCACATTTGTAAAACACATGAAATTACGTTTCATGAGCCAACGTTATTCTTTAGAACTGACGACACCAGTTTTCTTTTGAGTTGGTGATGAAGAATGTCATGGGCATGTCTGTGGGTTAAACGTAAGCCCAAAATATCTTTTCTCATACAGAAATTGGTCAAACATTTTAAATTATCTAAGTTCTTTCCCGAGCATATAAATATTTTATTCAGGCTGTCTGAGACCTGGACTTCTAACCGTCTTATGAGAAATGTAGACATCTGTTTTTAATCGGGTCGGTTTCTAGAGATTTTTCGTTCAGTGTGCACACGCGCATTTGTCGACAGGAAACTAGTCAGAAGTGAGATGTGGCCAGGACGGGAGAAGAATATTTACGATGTATGAGAAATGAGAAGAAATGTGTTTCGAATCATAATGCCCTCGACAAGGTGTCATCTCCCAACTCTATGAAAAGTGATCCGAGGAATTGGGTCGGATTAGTTTGTTCTGGGAATTGAAACTTTTGGAGAAGATGATGTTGTTTGGATGGGATTATATTTGGGAGGATGTTGCGACTAATGTTGTTTCAGATTGTTTCGGATTGGCTGCCATGTGCTGGTATCAATCAAGACTGGCTTTTATTTCACTCATTTGAGAGTGATTGTAGATCATAATACGCCTGTATTGAAGTTTGATAGCTGTGAGTGAATTGTATCGGTATTAATGTCAGCTTTTAATCCTTAAGCTTTTATCGTGAAGCTTTGGTAGAAAGACAACTTTGAGCAATTTACGTATAGTAAAAGGCATGGCTCATGTTTTTCTTCGACCTCTTTTTAGTGCGTCTCTGTCCTCTGCTTATAAAAAATGATATATTTTTACATTGGTTCTACACAGGAGGCCCTCAGAAAAATGATTTTCTTCGGTCCTGTGTGGTTTTTTTAAAAAGAAAATAGAAGAGAGAAAGATCTGGGAAGGAAAAAAGGTATCTGGGGGTAGGTGTGTCCAGAAGTGACGGACGTTTGAATCCATCCCCCCTACGAGATGACAGGTCGAGAGAGAGTCCGGCAAAAGATCTACCTCAACCAGTTTCTTTCGATCCAGCCCGCAAATGCATCCTAGACAAACCTCACCCTATAAACTGGGGTATCCCTACTAAGTAATCAAACGTGGCGGAACACTTGGTGTGATCTATAGAAGGGGTGTTTGTTATTTAATAAATGGTTACCGGGGCGGTGGTAACGATGTTCGCCGGTATTTTTGTGTTATATTGTAAAGTTTAGGATTATTGGAGATGGCCTAAAATTGTCCAAAGAAGCGAAGTTAGCAGTCCACAACGGAGTGCTGGTACCTACCTTGATGTATGGAAGTGAGGCATGGAACTGGCAAAGAAAGGATGAAAGTAGATTGAATGCTGTTGAAATGAGATCCCTGAGGCGTATGTGTGGTAAAACCATGTTTGATCGTGTGAGGAATGTGGAGATCCGCAAAGAGTGCAAGGCTGATGTAAGCGTAATGAGTAAGATTAAGAAAGGGACGCTTAGATGGTTTGGGCATGTAGAGCGAATGAGCGAAGATAGGAGTGTAAGGAGGATATATGATGCAATTGCAAATGGTAGCAGAAGTCGGGGACGCCCGAGGAAGACATGGCACGATCAAGTGAATCAGATACTCGAGTCGGGCCATGTCAAGAGTCAGAATAATAGAAGAGTATGTATGATACGATGTATGAATGTGAATGAGGCAAGGAGTGTGTGCCAAGACCGAGTTGTTTGGCGGTCCGTCCTCTCTGCCTACCCCTGCGGGGAAACGGCGTGATGGTTAGTTAGTTAGTTAGTTAGCCTCTATTTTTGATTTTTTCTGCAATCGCCTGGTGATGAAGGGAATCATTAAAACCTTATAAGTGAGAAATTTGTCTGCAGTACTGTACCCCTGTGTCGTTTTGGATGTGTGTTTACTACGCGGGACCAAATAACAGAATGAGAAGAAATTACTGATGATGCAAAACGCTTTACCTACTGTGAAATCTATTGCTGATACTCCTTAAACCGTAAAGCAACATTACGTCTCTACATTGCATTCAATCTAAGAGTCCTTGTCTTACAATATTGATTTAATAATTTGGATAGCGCCGTTTTTGTAAAAAATATCTCAAAGTTGCCTGTACATCAACTTTAAAAAAAATTCATACTCCCTAATTAGATAGTAAATGGTTTTATCTAAAATCTGTCAATACTGTAATTATTTTCTTGGACACATTCAGTTCACTTGCAGATGGATTAGCTACAAACTAGCCTTGTGGCTTGAAGGTAAGAACCTTATAAATACATTGTAACATGGGAATACAGACTTGTTTTTTAGAATTGGAGTGGAAAAAATTATGGAAGAATTGCACACATCTTAAACATAATACATGTAATATAAATGTTCACCGCTTCTTTCGTTTCCAATTATCAGCCTTACTTGATTCACGTTTAACACATCATTGCTGGATGTTAAAATGTAAACAAAAATATGATTTTAATCATATTTACCCACTTTTTTGCTGTTTCGTGTTCTCACCCCATGTTTAAAGCAAATCATAATGCGACCATTATGAGGCGTCGAGCAAGGAATGGGTGGGACATCCGAGGCGGAAACTGGGATTAACAAACCATTAAATAAATGTCTAGAGTCTAGAGGCTAAGATCTTTAAAGTCTGGTCGAGACGTTTCTGCAGAAAAAAAATAACGAACCAGTACCAAAAAGGCAATATGGTAGAACATTTTAAATAGAATACACATTGTGAAGTTCACGACCTTTCGAACTCAACATTTTTTGCTAGGATACGCAATAATACGCATGCACCTTTTTCATTTATCATATACAATTGACTGTGACACAAATTAATAAAATTTATTGCTTTTATAATATTTACTAAGACGCTTACTTATTTCGGAAATAGAAAAAAATTGTGTCAAAAAATGTTAACCAATTTTGGGATTTATGATGAACATTTGAAAATAAACAAATTTCGTAATTTTGTGAATATAGTCTCAAGGACGCTGTTCTTCTTTATTCGGTTCCCCATTTCTGAGGATCCTGATCACACTCCAATCTTCCTCATGGACAAGGCTCCTTCACTCCTCAAATTAAAAGATTTCGTTATCTGTAAGGTATTCAATTTTTTATGACATTTGGTACCTAAATTTTGGATTTCTACTTCTGCTTAAAATGTAATCCCATTCCCAGTTACCTACAACCGACCTCTTACGAGAAAGTTACAAACCAAAAATGTGTATATTTTTGGTATACCTTATATTGTAGGTAATAGACATTAAAATTGCTTGATAAACAGAGTCCAGAAACGTTCGATTTCAAGCTCAAAATTGGTTTTTATTTATTTTGTAAATAATTTTATAAGAAAGCAAAAACGTTAATCATGTGAAACTGTCACAGATAATATAAGCTATAATACTGTATTTTTAAAAAGTTGTTTCCTTTATGCGTTCATACATTTCTATTGAAAAAATATTTTTTTTAGATGTTTACATTTATATTTCTTATTGAGTAATTTATTGTTTATTTTTATTCTACTCAGGCGAAACGATAGGAAAACCTTCAATTTATATAAAGAATATTTTTGGTATTAATAATGTACACAAATTCGATAAAAAGATCTTTAAAATAGTGATTTGGCATTAAGCTTCGCCTTAAAGAAATATTAGAACCACATAAAATATTTTCAATTTCACCAACTGCTTTCGGTTAAACGGTGCGCAATATTTAGATTAGAATATTATTATAAAGGTTACTACATAAATACATTTACTCAAATTAGTATATTTTATGTTAAACTTCAGAGTAGCAATACTCAGGATAGCAATCATAATTTTATGCTACCCGAAAACAAAAGGATTGTTCATTCATACCTTTATTCTATTATGTAAAAAGCAATATTTATATTCCCCTTGCCTATCGGTATTACGATCTAAAAGATCATGGATCAGGGAGAAAATGAAATATTCTAATACGGTACATCCAAACATAATTTGTATTTAGGGTTCATGGATAAGTAGATTACTCGGAGGCTCCGGGCATGAATATTGATTATAAATAATGTTTGTGGGTGCATTTGTCTCAAATGCATTTTGGGCCTTCTTTTGTCTGTACATAACTTATAAGGGAGCGTAATACATCCAAAACTACTCCTTCGGATGGTAATGTGTTGTTTTTGTTTTGTATTGGAAAAAGGCCACAAGCTATCATGCGGTAGGAATATAATCGCTACAGTATCTTCCTATGACTTAAGTGGTATTGGATTATTATTTATGTACATATTGCCAGGTTCAAAAAAGGTTTTAAATAATGATTTTCAAACAATATTAATTGAATGTAAGGAAACTGCGCTTTGTGGCAACATTTTCAGAGAGATCATAAAAGTTTTATTTTTTGATATAATAATTTTGAAAATTAAATTTGAAATTTAGATTATCAAAGTTCTTAGTTATTTTCTTATTTAATACAGCATCAACGGAGGGATTTTTATAATAAAATCTAAATAATGAATATAATAAATTAAAATTTTAATATTATGAACGTTTATAAAGTTTAATATTAAAAACAGCATAATATTATAAAATAATGTTCTTAACATTAATTGCTAAAAGCGTGGTGTATTAAAACAAAAGCTTATTTGGGCGAGGTTTATTTGAGCTTTAAAAAAGCTCTCGAATTACGGCAGGAAAAAAAGGAAAAATCTTATTTTTAACGTGCCTAATAAAAAACGAAATTTAATATACAGAAACCTACCTGAACCACTACTTATTGTGGTCATTTCGGTTAGAAGAAAAAGTTCCCCCTTGAAGCTTTCAAACCAAAGCTTTGCGTGCACTTAACAAAAATGATTAAGTGTTTTCAAAGAATCATAGAACCAAACTAGTAAGGTATCTTTAACTTTTTGACTTCCGGGTTTGCGTTGACTTCAAAAATTTTAGGTGTTGACTTGCTGCGGTTGGGTCATTATTGTTGTATGACCCGTGGCGGTTACACTGTGCACCGGGAGACTAGGACACTTCCGTTCCCCACATTCATACAAGCCATAAGTATCTACTTCTGATAGCTTAATGGCAGACATTTGGCTCAATGGCCGTGCTCTACTGCATGGCTGGAAATAAAGAACTTACGAAAACCATTACATCAAGACGCTATTCCGTACACAAACACTTACATAGTAACCCACTTACAAAACCGTATTGCAATAAAATAGCAATGTTATATTAAAAACTAACTAACCATCACGCCGTTTCCCTGCAGGGGTAGGCAGAGAGGACGGACCGCCAAACAACTCGGTCTTGGCACACAATCCTTGCCTCATTCACATTCATACATCGTCTCATGCATATTCTTCTATTATTCTGACTCTTCACATGGCCCGATTCAAGAATCTGATTCACTTGGTCGCGCCCTGTCTTCCTCGGGCGTCCCCAACTTTTGGTACCATTCACATTTGATTCATATATTCTACTTACACTCCTTTCTTCGCTCATTTGCTCTACATACCCAAACCATCTATGCGTCTCTTTCTTGACCTTACTAATTGCGCTTACATCAGCCTTGCACTCTTTGATCTCCACATTTCTCACACGATCATACATGATTTTACCACACATTCGCCTCAGTGATCTCCTTTAAATACATATAATTTTTAATTCCGATTCTGAACCAGCAAAACCAAAAACTACCAATGAAAACTAAAACAATATTTTCATCGTAAATTTCTGTAATCTTATTGTATTACTCAGAACTATAAATTTAAAGTTTATCTGTCAACAATTATATACATTTCAATCCCATTCTTGTAAATATGAAGAGTTGCATTGAATTTTCTGAACATATTTTTAATCAATTGGTGCAAAATTGTAATTAAAGAGATTCAGAAAATTTAATTATGTGTTCTACAGTTTGCAGCACAACACATTTTATCATCAAACCTCTGGCATTGCTGAATTGTTAGCTGAAGTGAACTTTAGTAGATAAAAATGCTCTCCTGACCTTTAATTACTTTTAATATTACCTCAATATTATTTTTCTCCGGTGCTTCCGTATTAACTACGTAATGAAGTTCTTAATTCATTCGCTTAAAATTCTTGAACAGCGCAAATCCTATACATAACGATTCTATTTAGTTTCTTACTGGACTATATATTACTGGATTTCACCGCTTATCCCATATTTTTAAATTATATAAATTTGGCATATTATATCAAGCGATCGCTCAAAACGTTTTTGCAAATATGCCAAAAACCGATCGAGTAGATATAATATTACTAGTTTACAATGTTTGTATCTTACTATCTTGTAACATTACATAATTACCGATAAAAATATATTGTTATTTATGAAAGCAATGAGCTTTGACCAATTTATGTTATTCATCAATCATCTTTTTTTTTCAATTTCTGAGATTCCTTTACCTGAGGGAGTACCTCTGGCTACTACCCGTGGCTCTATCCTACTGACTTTCTCTTGGGCATGCTCGGTATGAACCATCTACAGGTCAGAAGAGATGTGCATATTGTATCACACTTCTTCAAACTGATTCATGGATGGTTTGAAAATCCGGCTATCATGGAGAGTATTAGTCTCTATGTTCCTGATGGTTATCTCCGTCACCGACAGCATATACTGTTTTATTTCCCGGCCTGCAGGACTAACTTGCCTGCAGGTCATGCCGGTGGGGAGAGCAGTCTTGCTGTTGAACAGAATCAATTCGAATATCGACATATTTAGCATCGGTGAAGCTGCCTTTAAAAAGCAAGCTATATTGATGCTGGTATAGTTGATACACCGCCTAATTATTATGTAATACCATTTTACAAATGTACTTAAAAACGAATTAAAATGTTATTTTGTAATGTTTTTAAAGGAATAAACTAATTGAATTGAATCTTAGAAAAATTCTAAAGCCATTAAAGAAATAATAATAAGATATACAACTCTTAAAGCCATTAAAGAATTAATACTAAGATCGAACTCCTAACTCCTAGAGCCATTAAAAAATAATAATAATAAGATATACACCTCTAAAGCCATTAAAGAAATAATAGCAAGATAGATAAATCTAAAGCCATTATATATATGATCGTTGTAAAGATCCTTGACAACTATCATATTATATGTAAGGTGAAATATATGACAAAAAAAAAACTTTTGTGGCAGGAATCCTGAACTACCATCTGACTCGAAGCCTTATGTGTGTTAATCATTAGAAATAACTATCTGTGCGAATTAATAAACTTTTGTAAATTACGTTAATTTTCATTTTATATAACATTGAATATTACTCACGTATTGACCGATAGCTTCAATATTTAAAACAAAATAAATATTAGAAGTCATGCACTTCATATTTTTTTAAATATGTAAAAGGGTTAGAGAACGTTATATGAAATGGGAGAGTGCGTGCGCCCGAGGCGCGTGCTCATATACCCTCCCACCCGCTCATCCCGACACTATTCTACGTATTACCTGGTACCTTAGCACCACGCAGGGGCGAGCAGTCCATATAGGCACATACAACAAAAAAAAATATATTAAAATTTATAACATTACAATGTGAAATAAAATCTACCCTTTCATTTTTTTCAGAGGTTTCTCTTTTTCATGTGAAACTCAATAAGAGTCCCAACTGCTCCCATCCGTCTGGAGCCAGTAAGACTATGGTATCCCAATTGGAGTACCGGCTTCTAGAGCCTTACCCTTCGACCACGTGGGCCGTTTTTACTATAAGTCACCAAAGTCAAGAACTAATTATTCACATGGCCACACATCATATTAAAAAAGTTAATAAACAAAAAATGTTCATATTTGGACCATTCATTGAATGAAATACTTATTTGTGTTAGTATCGACAAAGGCTGTGCCTTTTGGTTCAAATCACAAATTTAGCAATCATTGTCATTTGTTTGTAGGTCCCTCTTTTAATTAGTACAACAGTAAATAATTTTTTTTTCATATTGTTGATTTCCATTCATTCAATTGTGCTATCAAAATATGTGTTAATTTTATATAATTAAGTAATCGACTTGTAATAATACTGTGCATAAATGAAGCGGCTTTTTGGTTATTTGATTTGAATAAGGTAATCCCAACCAACATCGGTTAAAGCCAGCCATTCTTAGCGAAAACTTACTACGTCTGTGGTAAGGTTTTTGATTATAGATTAATTCCCAATTTTTCTTACTGCCTAAACCGATTAAAAACTCTAGGTACGCCACTGGCACAACGTTTACTTGACGTACCTACTTGCGTTATTATTTTAAAAAATGAAATGTACAAAAGGCAGATCGGTACAGTTTGGGTGAATAGGCTACATTCACATCTGAGCCGAAGTGAGGGTAGTCATTAGGCAGAGAGAGATGTAAAAAACGACCCGGCAAGAAAACCGCCCTCGGTCATTTTAATATCACCCACCGCGCATTAAAAACAAGTTATAATTCAGGTAAAACCGGTCATAAAGTAATGATATCTCCTGTGGTGGCTGCTGCCGTATCTTGCGATGCCGCTGCAGTCACTGAGGATCTGCACTTATATCAATATTTGAATTATTGTATGTTATTATGCACAAAAGAGAAAAGGAACAAAGATTGGTGAATTGTAAATCATTATGTGGATGTGAATTCATTATTTTATGCGGACTAGGCTTAATGATTTGCTGAACACCAATTTATTGAGAATTAGCAGATAATCTGCTTGCTGGTTTATCCAAAGCTTTTCGGTGAGCTCTGACATCTTGAAATCACAACTTTTGCTATTAACTCAATCAAATAAAATAACTCATAACTCAATCATATGGGTAACTAGCTGAAGTCCTCGACGTCGCTCAAGCTTTACACAGAGTTTTTCAAAATCACTCGTAGATAGTGACCTTCCTCTGGTTTTGAAGGTCAGGTGTGTAAAATTTAATCAATCTCGGAATTAAAAGATAGATTTGCATACAAATCAAATGCACGCCGCCCGACCGGTGTCTGCCAGCCTGCCACAGACATTCATATGTTTATAAAAAGCTAGATGTTTTTCTTAGCATTTAAGTTTCAAAGATTTAACTTTAAAAAATAAGTCAAGGTGGATAGTATTTTTGCAAATTTTTTAAAAAATAGTTGTGAGACTCGGGTGAAGCCGAGTCGATATATATTTACATTATTAGATATATTACATTTGTATACATTATATAGGAATGTAGAGACTATTAGTAAAACAGAGAACGATCATATTTAAGCAGAAAACGGTTCCTTTTTTAACTTGTCCAAAGAAATAACTGTTATTTATATTTATTGATGTGCTTATGTGTTACCGCGAGGTTTAGTTTTTTTTAGTGGTAAAGCTATTTAGACAACTGTTTCTGTTATTATTTTTTTTTAAGAAGTTTACGTGGCCAGGTAATATTGTTTTAATTTGAGTGTAACTTTATTTACGCACTGATTTCGACCTGAGAATATAAATTTGTTAAAAAAATGTAATATAATATTTAAAAAGGGTTATTATACCGATGCCTAATACACAGTAGGTACTGAAAATAACAGTAAATATTTTTTCAATAAATCATACTTTTCTCTTATAGTGATATATTATCTACTGTCCTAAAGAAGCCATGGTTACGGGAAGCACTGGTAACTTAAATGAAGGTAGTTTTATTTCTTGTGCATTAATTTATTTGATTTTTTTTGCCGTATGTACATTTTAAGCACAGCGCTACTAAATGGGTATAATAATTTATTTGTTCAACACTCGCAGAAGCTTTCGTTTCACTAATGGTAATTAAAAGCTGTTCTATAAAATGTTTACAAACCCATATTTTGAATGCACAAGTTTTTCTTTAATCAAAATTCACAGACGTATCTAAGCTTTACAGTGTTACAAACTTATATTATGTATATCTGTACAAAGCAATACGATACTTATCTCTAAATGATCAACAGACGCAATAAATAATTCAACTCTTTGTCTTTAAATAAATTGAAATAATTAATTCTCCCATCCGATGGAATTGGCGAGAAGATCAATAACGATTCGATCAAACAAGTAATTCATTATAAGAAATGTAATATTGACTTTTTCGTTTGTCTTGCTAACGCCATTATCTACATTAAAATCACATTTCGTGTCTCGGCGTGGGAGGGTGATAAATAGACAAGCTGTACAGGAATTTGATAGGATGTATCCGAATACAGCATTCGTCCAAGTCAAAGTAGTATTATTTTCATACATGTTACTAGTATAATTAATTCTTGTAAACATAAAGGCGTACCTGATTTTTTTTGTATGAAACAGGAACCACAACTCGAGTCCAATGTATACGTTCAATATCAATAAGATGGTATATGTAAAATTGGCTCAAAATCAGACGAAGAAAAAAATGTATTATAATTGTGTTTTTTTTTTATTATTTATATGTGTAATATACATGATGTTTATTTGACATCTACTGAATCGCCGTACTCGACAACTGTCTGTTTCATGGTGACCAATACATTATAGTTATTTTCTATAAATGTAATCAATATAATGTAAGATTTTAGGCCTTACTAATAAACGTGTTTCAAACCCTACAAAACCGATAACCAACTCTTAAGTAATTGTTGTAACTCAGCCACACAAAATCTAAAACAAACTCATTATTAAGGGGTTTTAAAATTTTATTTATTTTCCACAAAAAACATTCGCGAAATTATATATAATACGGTGTACACTCTTTTATTTTGACAGCAATCTTCATAGCTCCATAGCTCTTGATAGAACTTTCATTGCTTAGTACTGAAAATAGTTATTTTGAAATATAAATACCATAAGAAACAGTTTTGCGTGTTTCCTTACTCTAGAGTTCACCGTTCGATAGCTTTCGATATCTTAAGCAGGGTACTCACCTAGAGTGTAGCATGTAATGTATCTGATACTGTATCAATCTGCAAGTGGTTACGGCTCGTCCACGGTAACCACGTATCCAGCTACGACCTCCCGGATCCACCTTTAGTGCTCGCAATGAAACCGCCGTCGGCGGGTCACTGCGAGCACACTGCGCTTCATTCGCGAGCGGCTCGCAGTAGGCTCGTGCCTGCGTACTCACTTGATACAGTATCAGATACGTTACAGGTTACACGGTTAGGTGAGTACCCTGCTTAAGGACGCCTTACGTGAATTCTGTTTTTAGTTGATAAAATACTGACATATCTTGTAGTAGAGAATTTTTTTTGACACGTTTATAAAAAGGTTTTTTTTTGTCACCGTTTTAGCTAATCATTTGTAAAATTCAAATAAATAAAGGGAGTAAGCATATTGAATGATTGAATCCTTTCAAATTGTCAAATCAGTGGTCCAATAATTCACTCTTCTCTATCTTCTAAATACTATTTTCGATAACAATGCAAAAGAGATATATTTGGGAAGATAAGTGTTTATTGTCTAAACTCTATTTCTATTCACTAGATGTCACCCCAGTCTATTCAATTTCAAAAGAGGGGGCAATAGAAAACAAAAATAGGTACATTAAAAACAATTGACGGACAAGCGTTGTTTTTACAGAGGGGGTATTTTAAGAGCTTCTCAAACAAAGGACTGCAATTTTGATCGTAGACTCTTCAAAGTAGATTTTGGAACAGAAATAATTTGTTCACTCTTTGTTAAACTGAATAATTTACTTAAAGGTTTGTTTATTTTGTAACAGCTCTGGGGACTTTTCAGCAAATAATTTAGCTGATTAGGATAATACATAATTATAGCATTGAAACGAGACAATTTTAATGACAAAACATTAACCTAGTTATTCAGGTAGCTTCTCCACTAAGAACAATAGCATATATATATTGACAGCACAAGCATTTAAACTTTCATTAATACTAAAAAAATTACAAGATACATAAGTACGTACATAAACATTTAAGAAATAACTTTGTAACCGTGAGCTTTTCTGTGAATCTAACCAAAAACGAACGTTTTGTTGGTAAAAAAAAACGTTACGTTTTCGTTGGCTATTTCTTCTATCCTGTGAGAGGTTGGCTATCATCAGGACATTATTTACCCTATAGTTTGTAGCCCGGAACAACTTCTACGCAATTTTTCGGTTTACGAAAAAGAAGCAAATGTAATATTTTTTATGATTAACAGGTGAAAAAAGTTTTAATCGTATTCCGAAACATTAAATATTGTAATAATATAAACTAAAATCACGACGAGTGCAGTTTATTTGAGAAGATTTCCGTGATGTAAATTAGATAAATATATATATTATGTTAATATAGACAACTCAGTGTATAAACATGATTATGAGTACTTACAAGTTTTGGGAAAGCTCTGGTTGCATATTTGGAACCCCTATTCAACTAACCGAAAGTTCCAAATGAGTGTTCTCTTTCGTAGTTAATTGGGGATAGGACATTTAGAAAGTGTAGTTGTTTAATGTCCGTGATAGCTATCACCGCTGCATTGTCCTTGCATTACTCAGCCAGACCTTTAACGGCTTCACCCTCACTACTCTTTTGTCATTTGGAATGAAGCGCGGTTAAAGGAATTTATGAATGACCAATCAACAAATATAATTCACTCAGTTCAATGCCGCTTAATCGGCGTTTATCGAAATATATTTTCTATAGTTTCGTGCAAAAAACAACACCAACATTAGTAGGTATCAATATTTATTTTCTATGTATTTTAGTTGCACGCTTTACATTAACTACATCACTAGGTGTAACCTGTTCTGAGGTTGACGGGAATATACAATAAATATATTTCGTTGCAACGTTATTGACAGAATGGGTAGTATTAGATTAAGACATGAGAAACATAATATTTAATAAAGTATGCGTGAGATGCTGTTTACACATAATGGTGTGTTTGAGCTAAGGTTGTCGTTTATTTCAGTTCCAAAATCTTCCTTGTGTCCACTACGGGTAATTTACATTGATGATTTTGATACACGCATTATTTTTAGGATTACCTTGTGGTATGACATCGAGAATTCTTACAGACTGGAAAAGCAGATTAGTTGGATGCCTCAGATCTTCCTAAATATGAATCGTAGTATTTTTTTTTTGTATTTTTATCAGGGAACCTAGCAAAATAAGGTCAATATCCTTATCCTTACAATATCCTTTGTAACTTTTACATATTAAAATGCAAAGTGGACGCTACGCAATTGCAATTATAATTCGTAGTTGTAAGAAAGTAATTTTTAAATTTTAAATGGTTAGTAAAACAAAATTTCAGGAGTAAAACGAGAATACTAATTGATATAATTTACGAAATTTAGGACGGGTTGTTTCACCGAATTTGAACAATTCATCAAATTTGAAAGTCAATTTTCAAGTTCTGTGAAAAATTTATTAAAGTTCTGTTATTATTTAAGTTTTATCAAGCCACTGGCCAATAATGATATAATAATAGAACTTAAATATAACCTGAACAGAACTTGTAAATCAAAATTGAAATTTGATGAATTGTTCTAATTCTGCGAAACAACCCGTCCTAGGACTAACCGATTAAATCGAATCAAACCTAAATAATTAAAAAAGCTTGAAAATTTAATTAATCGAATATATTTAATGGTTTAAAATTAATCAATTCGTCTTGAATCTCTTTCAGAACTTTTTCTAGTACGAAAATAGTTTTCGGGGCATATAACATTAGGGTTCGTTAATGTGTCATACACATCAATATTAAGGTTTCTTAAATACCCAGACATACGTGGAAAAAAATAATGTGAAAATAATAAAGCAACTTATTTTTCTGGTCGATACGAAGCTTACATATTTTAGAAAAATATTGTTTGAAGTACATCAAACAATTGCTTTATAAAATCCCCAACTAGTACCTACTCTGGAGCAAAAATCTTTATTTCAATTTGTCACCTTGTTTAAAAATACATTAAACCTTAAGTAAAAAAAAATAAAAATTTAAATTTATAAATTCTGATTCGATGAATAAAACCAATCTTGACAGGTGAAAAACCAATAACACAGTAATTTAAAGAATGTTTAAATTATAATGCAGTAATTACAACAACAACAAAAAACAGAGCTGCAAAAATATTGTCTATGTGGGTACCAATAACATTACTTTAGTGTATTAAACTAATTAAGGTTTATTTTATCGGTTGATTTGTTCAGGTAACTAAGCCATGCAAAACTCGTTATTTTGTTAAGTTCGAGCGATAGGTTGCTAAGCAAATATTATTTTTATTGAAGCAGATGGGCAACTGGGGGTACGTAAAAAATCTACCCATTTACAGCCCTCTATTTTGTTTGACTTTTATGAAAATATTAATATCCGCCATTACAGACGACAAACAATAATAATTAGCTTTTATTGACTTTTGAAACATAAACCAATGAACAGCTGTTGAGCGTTATTATTTGTAGTGTGGACAGATGTACTGACGTTAAAATTTCAGTTTTATTTTAATTGAATCTACGTCATTAATGGTTTTCGTTTATTTACTTTTTGTTTGGACATCTACAGAACATTTTAATAGAGCTATGAAGTACTAAACATTAATTTATTCATAGTTAACGTACCTATTACGTATGTCCTTAAAATGGCCAAGGACGGGTTGTATCACAGCATTTGAACAATTCATAAAATTTTCAAGTTCTCTGAATGTTCTGGTTTTATTTCAGTTTTGTGAAACAACTGGCGAATAATGATATAGTTACAGAATTTACATAAAATCATCAGATAACTTTTAAAATCAAATTTCTGATATGATGAATTGTTCAAACATCAAATATAATTTTCAAGTTCTGTGAAAGTTCTTTTCAAGTTCTATTATTATTTCAGTTCTGGCAAGCAACTGGCTTATTATGATATATTAACAGAACTTGATAAGGACTTTCGCAGAATCCGAAAATGAACGTTGAAATTTGATGAATTGTTCAAATTCTATGAAACAACCCATCCTTAGTAATTTCGTCTGGATGAAAATTTGTGTTCAATCCTTACTAATAACGTAGGTACGAGTAATTATAAGAAAATTTATCACCTTACCAATGATGTAGGGATGAGTAATAATAACAAAACAAAAACAAAAACTAAACTAAAGAACGTTTGGTGTGTTGAGGGTTGAAGAGAAAATTTTGCATCAGGAAAAATTTGTGTAGAAATAAATAAAATTTAAAAAAAAAATAATAAGTGCACAAATTGCAATCGATGATAATATAAATACAGTAAGGTACCAACGACCTCCGTGTTTGAGGTATGAGACCCTCGAGTACAAAACTGGAGGTTGCGAAGCGGGTTCGAAACCCGGCGTGCGCAAGTTTTTTTTTTTAAATGTGCTATTTGACATTTAAAAAAATATACATCTTGTATGCTTAAGTCTAGTAAAAATAATCTAAGTATCGCCCTAGTAAAATACCACCATTGAAACTTTGCTTGAAATGACTTTAGCCGTGTTTGGTGACCACATATCAATAGTCAGTACTTCTTCATCTTCCTTCCCCCCATCTCTTTCCCTTATCTATACCCTTCAGCCTCACAACTTACCAAAATTGTGGGTGCCATAGTTTCAATGACTGGTTCCTGTAAGCAGGGAATAGTTAGGGCTTTTGTGGGATGTTCATTAAAAAAGTAAGCATACTAATAATTGCGACTCCAAATTTATAAAAGAAATGCAAATAAAGTTTCGTGTGAACCGTTATGAATTGAAACTATTCCTTATATTATTTTACTAAAAGCAAATTCTTTGTTCAAAAATACCTCTAAGAAGAAAAAGTTTTGGAAATCTCCATTGAAACATGAGACTAGAATGGTAGTGAAATATTCAAGCAAATTGGTTTGACAGAGAAAGTAATGTTTTTGGAAGAACATTGGTGTTGGATATTGATACAGATAAGTATTATTTCAAGAAAAACGATGACTAGAATTTTAACTGTAAATACTTTTGAAAAACAATTAATAAATCATCTATTGAGCCCATTTAAAATATTTTTTGATTGCATTCTATTTTTTTTTCTTCATATTTCACCATATTTTACCAAATTCTACCATATTTTAAAATATTTTTTTACTATAATATATAATAATGTTTTACCATAATTATATTACAGAACTGTAACAATCATTTGGACGAAGCCTTGTGTATTAGGACAATATTATTTTTCAATTTGGATAATATTTTTGTACAAAATATTAAATTTGAGGACATTTTTTATTAACAGTATTTTAGCCTTAATTTTTTCCAATGATACTTTTCGTCTATGTGTGAATCATGATTATTACATAAAAACTTTACATGATAATGTAATTCCTTACTTATATACTTCATACCATTTTTTAATGTTACTTAATACACACATCTTATACTCCTTTATACAACCTAGCCCTAATGACAAGGGTTTGCACAAGGCTCACATTTTAATTAATTCGTACACGTAAACGGGTTTCAAGATATCAAAAAACTTTTTCAGCCATTAAATTACCGGTAAGCACCAGATACTAGTAACTTCCCGAGGTATTGTTCATTTAGAAACATGTGAGATTTTAGTAATACATTTATCAGAATTAATTAAAATAAACCGCGAGGAAATATCAATTTTCTAGACCTGCTAGGGCAAATTCAACCTTAGATCCGTCCAATAAGCCAGGCCGCGTGCCAAATATTCTTGTACACGACTTCTTCATTTACATCTTTATTTCAGGGTATTGTGTAGACTTAATAATGTATTAATGTGTCCAAGGCATGAATAGATAAATAACTAAACAAACAAATTTAAAAAAAATATTTTTTTATTTTAAGAATGTCATGTAAATTTATAACTTTTACATTATATCATTGTGTCCATTTTTTGCTTGTTTTTTAACACGCGCCCAGGAAGCCAAGTATCTTTCTCTTCCACCACTTAAGAAAATGTTTACTTTGCAATAACCGTGCAGGTAACCACAAACCCGGCTGTTTTTTTTCTAAATGGAAATACCAAACGAACCATTTGAGAGGTCCCTTGCGAATATTTCGAAAACACTTTATTACGATACTTTACTAGATAGCAAGCGGCCTACACCTTCAAATTCCTTTAAATTAAAGTTTAAAATTTTAACATAAAATTCCCAAAATATATCCACGTTACTGAGCCTTGGTTATTTTATGGTTTTTGGAAATATGCCCTGTGCGTGAATCACGCGGCAATTCCGTGTTTTTGTGACGCACGCACAAAGTCAATCTTTTATTTCCTAGACACAAGGTGGGTCCCCAATGTATCCTTACACATTTCTCTTTATATATTTAGGATATTTCTTTTCCTCTGGGTCACTAGCGATAGGTAGGTCCTTCTGAGAGTTCCAACAATAATGAAAAAACCTTACCTGCTCACATATTTTCTCCAATCAAAGCCATGAAAATATGTGTCATAAAGTTTGGAAATCACTTGTTTTTTGACTTTTCTTGAGATAGCTTTAAAAGTAAATATAAATTATCATTCGTATCATTTCCAAATCACCCTTAAATTTAATTTAAAAATTTTAAACCGGACCGGTTTTTCTCTACTCTGCATAATATGGTTAAGGTTACATAAGGTTAAGGTTACATATGGTTACATAATGGTTAAGCATTTAGGATGTAGAATAATATTCTTATATTGCATTGCGATAGATTTAAAAAAATATAAAATATTTTTGAAACCATGTATTTCAGGGCGCATTGTGATCCCCTTCACGAACTATGGAGTTTAGAAACGTATAATATTGACAGTACGAAAATAAACCTAACCTAACTGTTTACCCCTTTGTTTTCATTTGTTTATCAATAAATTAATGTCGAATTTATTAAGGGTCTTGAAATATACTGACAGAAAACAAATTGTTTGTAAATTTGATTCCAGTAAAATATAAGAGAATAAAAAAATTGAAGAGTGATTTAATTGATATGATTTGAGATTTTAGCTGCCAAAAGTGATTATTTTTTGTAATTTTATGACGTGTTGCGCATCCTCCTTCTTTAATCAACATTTCGGACAGAGTTACAGTGTCCATGATCATCTAATACTGGATACAAAGAAATATTAAGCTTAGCCCCACCGTATGTTTATTTGTTAATATAAAAATATATGGAATCATTTTTTGTTTTCAAGTGTAATTTGTAGAATCCCAAATTCATTTTAATTTTTTTATTTGGTACTTATTAGAAACAGTTGTTATTATTCCAATAGGAATTAATATTTTTTATATGTTTGTTTTTTAATAGTTGGAATTATGTATTGTTTTCAAGTTTATATGTTTCATTTGTAGAATCCCAATTTAATTAGGTTCTTAGAAATAGAAAGAGTTATTATTATTCGAATAGGAATTGATACACCATCTAGTTTGAGTATCCCGCAAGTAAGCCAGCTCTCCAGTGGAGCGTGGATGATTTATGTGACAGATGTATGACTCCAGCCTCCACCCTTATCGGAAACGGATGCTACATATATAACAGATCTAACTACACACACGTGACTGAACCGGTACCTACACCTACCTGCCTCTACCTATCCTCCAATGTTTTGTGACACTATTAATGCGAGGTGGATTATGCCAAGTAAACAGGGATGGCCAGTTACGGTTGGTCTAACCTATCAGAAAGCTTCTGGTAGAATAAGGCTAGTCTAATTTACTGAGAAACTTCAAATCGTTGAAACTAGTTATAGATATTTAGAGAAATAGTTAATATCCATACCACTGTTTTGTTCTGTTGACTCAAGAAATTGTCAGTTGTCTTTTATTGTGTGTAGGATATGTTAATATTGTTGATTATTTATTTTGTTTCGATTTAAATAGTTAGAAATAATTAGAACTAAAAAAAACTAAAAAATATATGTTTTATCGATTTTTTTTTTATTAATTTTCATTAAAATTTCCAACGTTTCCATAAATTTTTGTAAATTTAAATCTCATATAACAAAAACTGAGGTTAGTGAGTCCTCAGACTCATAAAAGGTGGTGTTTTTAAGAGGAGGATCTCCCTTCGGCAAAGCTTGTCAAAGTTAATTACTTTCGGGAGACAGCAGGACCCGTAATCTGTGGCAGGGGTGCAACGTCTATGTAGCCACTAACCAGCCACCCTTGAGGGTGAACTAGTACATACGTATAACATATTATACACGGTGTTCAAAAACTCTCAGTCCAAGCGGGAAATTGGTGAATCTACATTCGGAGAAAAATAGAACAACAACAAAAAACATTTCTTAAAAACCTTTTTCCATTTTTTTCGGCAACAAAAAGATTAAATAAAGTTTTTTAGCTAAAGCTTCGATTTGACTAATTTAAAAAGACACTCAACACCTAATATTAACGCCTCAGCGGCTGATTATTTAAATATTTGAATCTGATACCGTATATGACAGCTCGCGAAACAAATGTTACTGTGATTGCTCCTATTTTAACATAAATAGGTATATTTGTATATTAACAGATGCCCAAGACTCTTTTCGAAATAGTGAAAATATATATATGTCTATTTGTTTTTACAGATTTTGCATAATTATATTGAAAGCTGTGACCTAGAAATTTCAGATAGAAAAAATGTGCTTACTTAATAACATCAGTTCTCACCAAGCAATCGTGACTTTTATTTCTGTCTAAAAGTGTAGTACACATTCAAGTACGTAGGTGCCGGAATTTTTCTGCTTTTAAAGTAGCAGATATCGATCATAAAATGCAAGCCCAACACTTATCCATAACCAGTTAGTTTTAAAACTTCCGCAAACACTGCACTAACAATTGAGGTATACGCCATAAACCTCGATCGTCACCATAGTTCGACAAGGTTCTAACTGACATATTTAAAAAAAATGACATTTGAATGCAAAAACTATTCTTTTGTTCATTTCTATAACTAAAATAACTTTCAGAGCCGTCTGTGTTGTAGGTCCGTAAATACTTGTATGACGAAGTTCTAATTTTAAGTTATTAAAGCTTAGATTTATTTTCTGGAGTTATAACCCTATCCAATCAAGGTGACGCAATGGCACTAATGCACATTTACACTAGTTTGATTTAGTCTGTTTGTATTCCTAAATGAGAATTTCAACCTTGAAACAATAATGTGGGTGTAACAAGCACAACGTGCAAATAATATTATCAGCATCCATTACTAGATTCAATTTCCGATAAGTATCATGATATAACAATTTTAATAAACGCAACGAGAAGAAAAAATATTGTTGATTTAATCGTTCAAGGTTTCCTTTGTAGATATTGTTTGGTTGTATTTAAGGTATCATTAGGTTCGATCAGAACAGGATGCATAATCGATACACCGCGTAGGAAAGAATGATTTACATTCTAAAGATTTTAATCGATCTTATATTTATATAACACGAGCGGATGGAAACGTCATAGCTGAGGGTAATACTATTACATTTATATTTTTGACGTGGTACCAATTTTATTTTTTTACGGCTCATACTAAGGGACTTACTAATAAATTGGTTTTTGTATTTTAGAAAACTGATCAACAACAATTACTAACCATTAAACCGTTGAACAACATTTAGCAATGGCAAAGCAAAGGGTAAATGGTTGTTTGTCGTTATAACTTTCTCCATTTAAAAAAATATATTTAACTGTTACGGTTTTCTTCCGGTATTACCGTTAGTTTATCAGTTGTGTAAAATATTAAAAAAAAAATTTTAACGGCGTCTATAATTTGTAAATCCGTTTAAACAAAAAATATACACAAATAAGCACTGCACAGCAGAAATCCTTTATCAACCTCATCAGAGGAGACAAGAAGGTTTGTTTAGACCATAGAATAAAAAATTCCTAATCAATTAGTATTGGAAAAAATTATTGGCCGCCAGTGGTGTTTTGACTCTCGTCTGATTATTATGACGGAATGAGAGGTAGTAATGTCAAGGAAAATAAACTCTAATAACATATTTTATCATGGTTTATTTCAGGTAATTAAATATCCACCATTATACCCCCTTAGGGTGATTTTTCGCAAAAACGGCGCTATACAAGTTATTCAGTTATAATTATTATGCGGTTATATGAAGGAACATTCAAAGTGATTAAGCGTAGCTTATTGACCCACTAAGCATTTAAATTATGAAACGGAGGTGAAAAGGTTAAACGAAATACTTTATTCTCATTCTGAAAATATGACTTATTTATGTTTCCCTTGAAATAATATTATACGAAACAGATTGGAAAATTATCTAACTGAATATAATCAAAACGGCATATTAAATATGTTCAACCAACTAGATATGACAGCCAAAGTATCTATTTCGAATGCTTCTAAGTATCTTTCACCTTTTTTAGTCGTTACGCCCCATACCAATTTATTTTTTTATAAAGAAATCTGTTAGGCAACTTACTAAACACCTTGAAAAAAATATCAGCATAATTTTGGCAGCAAATTTCCTTAAATTGTGTATTTACCACGTTTCTTTCATAGAAAATGAAAAGAACTTCCCAACTTGTACTGATTCGCCTCTCAGGCACCTACCAAAATATTAAGCAAGGTCCCACACTTATCGGGAAATCTTCGATAAAAGAATCGTGACCCAATCAAAACACTTTGGACTCGGGAACACCGGCCGAACGCCAAAAGCATTGTTAAGGTTAAGGTTAAACGTGTGATTTGGTCAAATTTGGTTTGGAAAGTGTTATAATATGATATCACACCGCGGTCACGGATTGGATGATGGATCGCAAATTTGAAACGACGTTTGAAAAAGTAATTGAAATCTGATATTTCCTGTATTTAAAAAATGGACAGTCTGGTGATACTTGAAAACGTGCCATTTCAAATAAGCAAATAAAGCAGAGAAAGAATAAGCGAAAAATTTTTGCGAAAAAAAATGTCAATTAGTTTTGATCATAATTAGATTTGAGTGAACACGACACGGCAAAAAGAAAATCTTTCATTAAATTTATAAGGAAAATAAAAATCTATGAAATTTGTACCTACCTATACGGAGAAAATCTTACTGATATAAAATATTGCTGATTTATTGAGAATCTCTCCAAGTTTTTGGTAAACCAGGTCTTTTACGAATGAATTAATAGGTTTCCTTATAATCTTTCAGTAAAACACGAATGTGTTATCGCGATGTTGGAAAACGTGTTGTAGATTATTAGGAACTATATTGCATATTTGCATCAACACTTATTACGATATATTGCGAATGTACTAAAAGTTTAAAAGGAAACGGTCTGCAAACCCGTTTTTAACAGGAATTATAATAAATCAGCAATTCTCATTTTTCCCGCGTACCTGTATAATTCAGAAATGTCAGAAAAGTAATTTCGGTAAAACTAACGAATTAAGAATTTAATATTATTTTAAATACTTTTTTTGCAATTAAAACGAGTTGTAAGTTTTTAGGTACAAAGGAATTAGGGATTAAAACAATTTTAACACAAAAAAACATCAGGAAATGTGAAAACAACAAAGGACAATAGAATCATCCTGCAGTAAATGTAACGGTGCAACACAACTCTCTAAGAAATCTTCCCTGTATGCTTATCACTTCATTAAACTAATTCATGATAATGCCAGGTTATTATATTATACAGCAGGCAAGATAGACTGAACCAAGCCAGTGAAATGCAGGAGCGTTATTACAGATCGCAAAAAACACTGCATTATGAAAAGTAGACGAGCAGGTTCCTACGTAAGTCATTGTTTTGTTATTCCCAAGTACGATAATTTGGCAGTCATTCCAGTCTGATCATATCGAGCTTAAAGTAATGTCTTATTATTAACATCTGCCATACAATATTGGCTCCATCTCTGAGGCGATATTTCACAGGCAGGAATTTGGCTGTTTAATTTCAAAACCTAGTAAGTAACATTTTTAATATTCCGTTTTATGCAAATAGATTGTTGCTTGAGTTAACTTTTATAAAAGTAAATACGTGTTGCTAGGATTTTAATATAATTCATACACTACTAAATTATGATAGTAGTGCGTTTTTGTAATAAAATCAAAATTTTGATAGAAGTAGCAACACGTCTTCTGAAATGGACACCAAAAGCTATTGAAAGTAACAATTTACTTGGAATATTATTAAGAACGTGTTATTTAAAATTCGACATCATAATTAAATACATTCAAGTTTCAGGGTGGAAGGTACATTTGGAATAACCCCGGATAATGTCCACTATTCGGAATCCAAACGTTCCTCAACATGACATGTGTGTTTTAATTGACAGATCTAAATGGCAATACACTTTTCAACCATACTGTACCCGACTAAATGTCGTGTGCATACAGACTGAAAAAATAGGGGTTAGTTACACGACTCAAACGACTTTGTAAATGCCAATCAATTGACTTTCGTCCTGAAAAGGACGTTTCTGGAATATACACGACTTTGTGCAAAATGCAAATCAATTGAACCTCGTCCTGAAAAGGACGTTTCTGGTATATAGACGACTTTGTGCAAATGCAAATAAATGAAAGATTGCCTTTAAAAAGGCAGTTAAGTATGTCAGCTTCTTAAGCCACGTGGTGCCCGCCGGAATCTTGTCGATGCAGGATTCTTCAGTTGAAGGAGAAAGGCCAATAAAATTCTCAGAACTTGGCAGAAAGGGGCAGCGGCAGGTAGCTCGTAGATGCGGAGGTCCGAGGCGAGGGTGATCCAATGGAGAAAGAGGATTTAGAATTTAAAAATGCTGCTTTTTGTCAAAGTTGCGACTCGGCAACGGCACATAAAAAAAGGTCAGCCAAGGTCCAGCGGACCGTTTATGGCTTCTCATTGGTCGGATTTCTATAGCCGTTGGAGCGTACCAGCCAGCCTTGGACCCCACACTTTCTAATTTGCTACCCGCCGGCCAATTGTTTATTGTTTATTTTTTTACAAGTTACATTTTTTACATTTCAAGGAATTTGACAATCTTAAAGCTAGGTACACAATGCAGAGTTCCGTGAATGTGGACAATTTCAAAATAGTTTATTAATGTTACATCCACGGATTAACATTATACGCAAACAATATTTATTTATTTCTTATAGTAGTAAATAGTAGCGAAAGATGTAAACAAAAACAATATAAAGTCATTCTTAAATTATAATGAACAAGCGTCCGATATACATACTCATGCCTATTTTACGTCAAATACTCTCTTCCTTCACACTCCATATTTGGAGATGCCGTAGTCAATAGAATAAAGAAGAATAGGTACTAGAAATGACTTCCATTTAGATTTTAATGGAAACCAATGTCGCTACTGACTTATTGCTTTTTGGTTCTAGCCCACTTAGTACGCGCTCTCTTTCTTTCGCTTGCCTGACATCGTACATCGCCATTCCATTTATATTTCATAATGAATTTTGCGTATGAAATTTATGCAACATTTAGATGGCTAAATGATATTTCTTGTGTTGTTCTTAATTCTACGCCTTGGTCCCATTAGCTCCAGACATTTGGCACTCGAACTCTGCCTTGAAATACTCTACAACACAATATAACAATCAATTTTGCTGGATGGTTGAATATGCTTCAATATGTTTTTCAAACTCTCTGAAGAATTTTTTAGACACTTACTTGGTTTTGAAATTAAGCCGCCGAGCAACTCTGCAACATGAGCATATACAATGTACACTTTGACTGTACGTGCCCCTCGCAGTCCGGGAGTGGGTAGGCAGTAGGCAGTGCCGGCGAGGAAGCAGCCACAACAGCATCAGCAAGCAGTGTCGCCCGCAGTCCGCTATCGCGCCTCTGCAGAACGATCGCGGCTGGCGAGAATGTAAATATTGTTATTAGATGCCTTTTTACAGAGCGATTCACTCGGCGAGCCATCAATCCAGGCGCTATCGAATCACCAGATCGGGAGCACAGTAAGAGGAGCTTTAAGCTTGTAAGATGATATTCTTGGGTCTTAATGGTTGGCGAATAATATATGCCGTATCTTGTAAAGTAATAAATTATTCTAGTTTGTGTACTCCGGAGAATTTCCTAGGTTTGCATTGGATACATATAGGTGGTGACTGTGTTAAACAGTGGCATAACTTTGTGTAAATATCTCATAGATTGCAACACATATGTGAATGTTTTCCATCGGAGCCTATGTCATCTTTAGGGATGCTGTGTGTAATATTTTTTAATGAAAAGAAGTTCTGTGAAGGAAGAATATTATAAGGTGGTAGGATTCTGTGGTCATTGAATCTCCTAGTGATGGGGACGTATGTATCCATCCAGCCAACGTTGCGGCGGCGCAAGATGATATGGATCAAGAATGATGATGGAAGGATATTAGTAAATTTACAGTAAATATCAATAGTGGATTGAGTAGCTACTCTTATTTTTTCCGATCTTAAATCTGTCATAAAAAATGTTTTCTTAGAACCAGCTTCTTATTCTAATAAAAAATTAAAATATTATATTTTAAATGACAAGGGTAAAGACGATATTTAAGCAAATCAGGAGCTTGTAAATTAATCTCTAATAATTTTAAATTTTTTTATAACAAAGGTAAGACTTCTAGAAATTCTAATATAAGAGTTAAAGAGCACCTTAGGTGTTAGAATTATTATTATTATTCCGAATTTGCCAACCACATTTTGGAAACAAATCATTCTTTCAATATAAATACATATAGGGTTAAAATTTTTACATACGAATACAATGGGTATACAATTATATAACTTATGACGGGTTATTTCACAGATTTTGAACAATTCATCAAATTACAAAGTTGATTTTCAAGTTCTGCGAAGTTTCTGTTCAATTTGTATTATGATTTCAGTTTTGTGAAGTAACAGACCAATGATGATATAATAATAGAACTCGAAAAGAAACTTTACAGAACTTGTAAATCAACTTTGAAATTTGATGAATTGTTCAAATTCCGTGAAACAACTCGTCGTTAGAAATTTTAGAAATTAGAAAAATTGTTAATATTTAATTAAATATTATTAATAACCATTTTTTAAATAGCTTTCTCGTTGTATTTTCACATTGATAATATACATATATTAAATTATAAAAGTTTTCGAATTATACTTAAATGTTAAAAGGTATAAACATAAATGTAATAAATAATTATTATGTGAAAATTGAATTTGTTTTTATTTTTATAATTATAACTAATTAATCACATTTCTTTATAATATTTTTCTCTTTATGTATTTTTGTATCCATACTTATCTATTTTTGAATTTGTTAATTTTAATTATCCTGACGAAGAAGCCATTGGCTTTGAAACATGTTGATAGTTATCTATTTAAAAGTGTTTCATTTATATATATAGTAATATTATTTCGATCGCTTACTCGGGCTCCATAATACACAAGCAGTCTCCATAGCTTCGAGCTGTCGATGTTTGAGACTCGACCCGACCAATTTCTGTGCTCCTAGTAGCTCGAGTCGAGTGGCTAGGCCAGTTTCTTCAGAAGATTTATATCGATCTCCGTGTGTGCAAGTTAAATATGCTCAATACTGATTTGACTGTAATTTATGTCTCGGGAGGTATTCGGTTATCTGAAAACTCGGTAGAGCAATCGTGAGCTTAATGGTTCACGTAACCTACTGAATACTGCTGCTCTCCTGATACATACCCTGGTAGTACTCATGCACTGATTCCCAGAACAGATTGCGCCCTACCGAATATTGGATCGCATTATTTACTTTTCAGATTTATCTGCTGTTAATAATTTAAATGTCAGTTTTAATTTGGGTCAGATATCCCTCACTGATCCGAAATTGTAAATCACCTTAAATTTTATTAACAATGATAAGTATGAAATAAAGAAATTCAAGAGCATCTTGTGAGAGAAATCTTGCATTCGGACAAGCAACCTGGTGTCTCAAAAACAGTGGATTCGACCTTTAAAAAACTTAGTTAAAGCGCTGCAATATCACTGGAGCTCTTGAATAACTCCGAATTCGTCAACCATTTGGTTTCACCATAGTAGCCTGACTCCGGATAGTAGTAGTACTTCGTCATGTCTTACACAATTTGTAACCTTTAAAAATATACATACGGTAAGCAAATACACAGATCACTATATATTAGTCTCACAGATAACTTATGTTACCGTGGGATTAAGTGGCAACAAATAAAAGTAAGGATGGGTTTATTATCTAGAAATAAAAAAAATATTTAAGAATACTAAAAATGTATTACCACAAAAAAAGACATAATAAAAAAGAAATTAATTAGCATCCTACTATATAATCTGTCTGGCAAAGGGCTTTCATAGGTAAAATGAAGGTGTGATACCAGTTCGTTCTTGATGCGATGAAGTAGATTCCGGTTCTTTACAGCAACTTCCAGTGTATAATTTATCCAAAAAATAGTCTTGTAGTCCAATACAAAACACCCTCACGCTGCTGGTCTCCAAAAGGGTCCCTCTTAACAATTGAGGATCGGCAGATGCCATCCGATTCTATCAATCCAATGGTCAATGCTCCATATGCAAGCTCACAAAAATTGGCGAATGTGTTCGTCGAACCTCAGCCAAGAGAAATGACCGCTGCTCTCGGCTGGTGATCAAAGAATGGCTACTGCTTCCAATGCAAATCACAGATCCTTGCTCCCTCAGGTTTGGCAACTCTCCAAGTTTAATTGCAGGGCTGTCAATTTGACCAATAGCAAAATGACAATGTGTAGGTAATTAAAGGTCCCACACACCAAGACCATATATACGATTTACGTAAAGTGATGCACACACACCTTGTTACAAATCTCATATGTAACACTTATTTGACCGTTTTATTCGTTTCTTTAAACCTAGCATGTAGCATTTTGGTTTTACGGTTGATCCTGTTATGATTCAACGAAAAAGTAATTTAAAAATATACTTCCACAGTAAATATAGGGGAAGTCTTCAAAAGTGGTACAATATATGTACCTACAAATACAACTTTACCACAAAATTTTGTCATTTTGTGTACGTGTATTCTTCCCTGCAAATAATTCATCATATAACAGAACTTCGTTCTTCTTCTGGCGTTAGTAAGATTAGATTGTTAATATTAATTTTAGTTGTAAGTTGTTAGATATGTAAATACTCGTACATATGTCGTTAAGATAGTAGTTATAGGCCTTAGTCGTAAGTCACTAGATATAAGTCTTAGAGATAAGTCAGTAGTTCTAGTATTAACTATTTAAGAATTATATTTGTACAGCGCTCTTGAGGTGATTTCTCACGAAAACGGCGCTATATAAATTAGCCAAATAATATTATTATTATTATTATATACTGTTATATGGGGTGACTTTTGAATGGAGGGCCACTTTGGTCATCGCGGATATCTGCACAATTCTCGCTACCACTCATAAATTAGAATGATTTTTTTGGGGAACGTGGATATAATGAAAACTCAGAAACAGGTCTGAAATTAGTCTAGATAGTTTCAAGCATATCGATCATTGAATGGTGAGCTGCGTTTTAGATTTTTCGGTAAAGAGAAAAAAAATGTAAATTTTAATTATTTTTAAGATTATAACAGTTGTAACTATTCACTGTTTGTGAATGTGCCTTTATATTGCGCAAAGGCGCATTTTTTTGTAAATCCTAAAAATATAGGAAATCCAAAAAATATAAACTGTAAATATAGACGAATTCATTGGCTATACAGCACTATTATCAGGTTATATGTCTCCGTATTAAATAAGATGAGATATATATTTTTAGATATATATTTTTTGTACGAGAAATTTCTCAATCATTCGCCAATCACTCAACTCATATTTCAGTTGTTGAGGCGATTGCCCGAGTGGTTAATGGAATGTAATTTGAGTGTCTAGTTATTGAGTTGAGCTTGACTCACTCGCATCGCTGAAATTTTGTTACTGCGCTGGCTCATAGGGTTAAAGACCGAAAAACGTGCGCAATGTTTAGAGAACACACAATTTTCTACACCGGGAACTTTTGGGGAGACCGTTGGTTATCACCACTGCTGATCAGATCAGCTACTTTTCTGTCACCTTGCTGGTTAGTCCTGGAAGGGGCCCAAACGTCAAGGACGAGACCATGAAATTCACTCCGGGAGAGAAGATGCTGTTGGGGGTGCCTTGTCGGGCCCTCAGAAGAAAGTTATCGATGCTACCTTCGTATTTGTGGAAAAGTTTCCCGCCTTAACCTTGCCAATATACTATTGTTATTCATTATTTTTTTACTACGTGTTGTGATTGGTACCTACTCATTTGATTAGCCACGATTCCACTTTGGGAATAGTTGTTTTTTTCTATGCTAATTATAAAGGTTGATTGACATTAAAAGTTTTTTGTTTTTTTTTCATCCTTATAATGCTAAGCTTCTACACAATCATCAGCTACCTAAGTGGTTTACTATAACCTAAGAAGAGAGTCTCTGGCGAAATATGCCGGTGGAGCTAAACTATACCCTTACACAGTTTCGTTTCAGTTGTGTTGTAAAGTAAAGTATAGAAGTGACTTTCGATAAATTATATAACCTATGAAGGAAGTCTCTGGCAACATATGCCGGCGGAGCTAAAATATACCTTTACACAGTTTCGTTTCAGTTATGTTGTAAAGTAAAGTATAGCAGTGACTATAGATAGATTATATAACCCAAGAAGGAAGTCTCTTGCGACATATGCCAGCGGAGCTAAAATATACAATTACACAGTTTCGTTTCAGTTATGTTGTAAAGTAAAGTATAGCAGTGACTATAGATAGATTATATAACCCAAGAAGGAAGTCTCTTGCGACATATGCCAGCGGAGCTAAAATATACCCTTACACAGTTTCGTGTCAGTTATATTGCTAAGCAAAATGAAGCAGTGTCGATCGATAAATTATATAACTACTTGAATATTCGAACTACAATTTTTTTCACAATTATTTTTTGAACTGGCATATCGTTGTTATAAGTTCATAAAAAATGGTAAGTAATGGTGTTTTTTTTGGCTCTGCTAACACGTTTAAAAAATTTATGTTTTTTGATAGTTTATAAAATATGACACATAGTTTTCGGACACAAATGACTTTACAAAAAAATTACTTGGTTTCAAAGTCGAAAATTGATAAAGTTACCCCATTTTTCGATGGTTACGTATGTATCGACTACAATTTTGTGAACCCAACACTGTTTGTAATAATGTTCGTGAATGTGGTTCCAGGTACAGGGTAACGGGAGGTCATAACGTTGAAAGAGATGCGGGTCCGGCTGTTGTTTACTGAGGTGGCCGAGCGCTAGGGCCCGGGGCGCGGCCCTGCGATACTTTGATACCTGGTCGGTGGATACCTGGATAACATCATGAAGCAAATCGTGGAATAATTATTACTTCTAGCCTCATGCGTTATGGGGGATATTATTAGAAGGAATGAAAATTAATGGTCATAAACTCCTCCGAACTAATAAACTGTATTTATTACTGAAGAAAAAACTCGCCTCGTATTATTTCACAAAAATGTACTCTAATTTCTTTGGTCTTAATTTTAGTCACCATTATTTATAAACATTAGGTAAAGATGTCGTTTCACCAACTAAGATATGCAAAATTAAAGTTTTTACTGTGTTCATGTCTGTTGTTTTTATACTCTACCTTAGGCTGGAAATAGTGCCATGTACAACCGTCGGTCGTCCGACGACGTAGCGCTGACGAGCTAGACCGATGGTCTTACAGCTCTTCATTAACTTACCTACACATTAAGCGACCGACGTATAAATATATAGAAATAACACGTATTTTTATATATTCAGCATACATTTGAATCCAGATAAATAAACCAAAGGTTTGAATCAATCATTTTTTTATTAAATAGTGATTAAAACAGAGTTTTCCATTTTAAAGGATCAATTTATATGATCACATTTATATGAGTAATTGTTCACAGCAACAACAAAAAAACTAACTCAAAGTTCCAAATAATGAAAATCTATCAAAATTCAGTTTTATTCTATGTACCCATCTCTACTAAAAACATCTGATTATAAAAAAATCTAATAGCCAAATAAAATTGCTTGAAAAAGCACATGCGCAAAACAGCTTTTAAAAAAGTTTACTTTAATTAAAATCGTCCACTTCACTGAAATTAAACAAATTTTCTTTAATTATCCTTAAGGGCCCACTATTCGAATTTCATCCAATTTCCGACATACTTTCCTTAAAATTTTGAAGTTTTTAAGCTCTTAAAAAAATATATGTTATTCTTTAAGATAGTATCTATTTGTTCCAAAAGCCGAAACGGTAATTATTTGAAATTCCCTCGATAGAAATAAATCGCAAAGTATGCTCCGAAAAATATTATTAACACGTTTATTTCTGTTATTTTACAAGTTATATGTATGAAAAAAATCACAATGCTTCTTTTAATGCTACTCAATAGACCCCAAAAGTGATTTTTGCTATTTTTGAAATACGCCGTGATTTATTAAACATTTTCACAACTGTCGCTTACGCCTATTGCTTTTAAATCATATTTATTATAGCGCGCTCGCTCCGACTTGAAGATTAACCTATCTTCTTTGAAAAGTTCATTCGCCAACTCGAGGGCTTTGGGGGCAGACATGTCGTTCAACGTTCTATGATCTACAGACGTGCGATTACGTGCAAATATTTGAATCTATAAAGATAATTTTTACGCGTGTAAAGTTTATGAGTTAATAAATATTGTTTTTTCAAAGATGGGAAATACACGAAAGATATCCCGTATTTCAAAGAAAAAATGATATCTCATAAAATTATATCCTATCTAATAGGTGAGAAGAAAAAAATACAATTTTTGATTTATAAGCTTATATTTATTATAAACGATAATTTACTATAAAAATTAATAATTCATATTTTTATTTATGTATTGTGTAGTAAAAAGTTATAAAAATTATTATTTTATTTTTTTCAGAATACGATAAACGATAATTTATTATAAAAATTAATTATTATTTTTATTTATGTATTGTGTAGTAAAAAGTTATAAAAATTTTTATTTTATTTTTTTCAGAATACGTACTTTGGGAAATAAAACTAATTCCAAAACATTAGAAATTACAGGGCAAGTTCTTATTAATTCACAATGCAACGATGTCCGAAATATAATATAATATGTAATAATAATATACGGGCCATCTGTTTCAAATAACAATACTCGAACGTGGAATTCAGAATAATAATGAACATGCGAGCGAAAGAAGCTATTGAAAGTTCTGAAACTGTGGGGAATATAATTTAATAAAATAAAATACTTTTTTGTTTTAAAACCACGATATTTATTAATTTAAGAACCGACCGGTTTCGCTTTACTTAAGCATCATCAGGGTACAAATTAATACTAAACAAGAAGTACATAATGTGTGCATATATATAACAAAATATAGAGGGAGACAACATGATACAAATATAAGCAACACAAAGACGGTCATAAAATACATTAACATAAGTGCACAAGTAATGGAAAACCCGCTAGATAATTATGTAGACTAATGGGTTATACGAATAAATCGGGAGAAACAAAACATCAATAAAACCTCAATAATAACGGTTTTTCCGAATTCGCAAATCATTTGATCGATAGCTTGCCTTCCTGAATAAATCTAATTTTATTTAATCATTTACGGCCAAGATATTTTTGACAATGGTGTGTTTTTATCTTTCTGTATTCCAATCATTTAGCTTTGCTTCTAGGGTTGTGCCCCAGTATTGCTTTTTGGAGACTGTAAACGGATCTCTCGGCATTTAATGAAACTGCAGCAGAACAAAGGCTGTTGCTATATTGACGTTCATGGTATGTTTTGCTCAGATTGACGATAAGGTTTCCAGATCCGCATTTCGCTCGAAGCATGTTTAGGGTAATAAGTTTATAGTTTAGGGTTCTTTCACCGTATTTATGGGAACATTTCAGAACCACCAATCTTTCATTTTGAGTGAATCTTGTGTTTGTGATTAAATTATATTTGACGATTTAAACAAATAATATTTAGAGAAGTTAAAAATAAAATTGAAAGTTCACTGAAAGCTTAAAACTATTAAAAGTAGTAATTTCATAAAAATGTAAATAAATAGAGCCCCTTTCACATTTTAGAATGTAATTTTATGTTGCTTACATGTTTTATTACTCTTTATAATTATTGAATTGTTTAAATGAATAAATAAATAATTACAAAAAAGTCTTCTGATTTGTAAGTCCTCAGGAAGCACTAAGGATCTTTCTATCTATCTTTATAATATAATAAATTTGATGAGCATAAAAATGTAAACGTGTATATAATTTATATAAATGTACAAAAGTAGATATTACACGTGTATAAATATTATATTGCGCATATTATACAAGATGTCGGGGGTAAAGTGCACAAACTTCGGGAGGTGATTCTAATTGATAGTACAAGTAAAAAAGAAAAAAAAACTTTTTTTGGAATTCCAACGTTTTAAGATAGTTTTCGAGTAAAAAAGTTTAAAACCTTATTGATGTAAAAATATATTTATTGATTTTATAAAAGTTATAAATTACTTTTATAAAAGTGAGAATAGTATTTTAGTAAAGTAAAGTAATTTTTATACCTATACAAATAACTTTCGTAAATGTTTTTTGTAAAATTAAAAAAAAAAATAATTAATTAAATCCGTAATAAAACCCATATTTTGAGAACCATCTTCATTTCGACTTCCTTCTCATTTGGTCGGTGCATTATTACTCTAAGGTCGGTGCTAACTAAAAATGGTTCTGTTTTTCTAAAATTGCAATAGATGTCGGTAATTTAATTTCATAATCCCCAAAATTATTCCTAATACGAATTCAGACACCTCTGTCGGATTCTTTTAACACTAAATTTTGTAGGTGTTGCCCAAATCTAAATTCTTTACGCGGAAAGCGGGCCCTTAATGAAAATAACCTTTTAGAAGTGTTGGAAAAATTGACTATGATCACGAAGCAAAAAATATCTTTCGTTTCGTTTTTTTTTGGCAGATCCTTGTTGTGCAGAACAACGGAATGAAGATAAGTTTTTAAATGGAGTTATGAATCAAATAATGGTATTCTGCTCTTTGGTACCTAGGAATCTAATATTTTTAGAATTTCTTATTGATAATGATTTTCAATATTTATTCCGAGTTAGATTGCTTGGTAAGGTCACGAACAATATGTAGGAACAGCATTTCATAGTTAAGTATGAAAAAGTATCCAATAGATTTTTTCTACGGATGTTTCACTAAAGCAGAATAAAGTATTAATTAAAAAAAAAAACATTCTGCGAAACCCATCAAGAGTCTTTTCCGGCGTCGGAAGCAAAATCTCGAGATTATTTCTGAGGATCTTAAATATTAACAAAAATTACAATACTGTTGGCTCCGTTTCATTTTTTGAAGTATTCACAATGAAATGCCCTCAAAAGGCAAAATTACATTTATTTTAAATCAATGTCGATTAAATTGATAATTAATTTCTTCTACACTTATCAAAAGCGTCTTTGTTTTTGTAGACCTTTACGGTGAAATATTTTCAAATTATAATTTTTCAATTTTGCGAAATCCCGACTCGCTTCCATCACAAGTTCTTCTGACTTTCAAAATGCTTGTTTGTGAAATTTATATTAAATTAATTAAATAATTTGAAATATAAGCATTTACTTGTAATGAATTGTTAGCATTGCATTGAAAACAATATTGTATGCTTTTGAAGTAATATTTAGTTTTTCTATTAAAGAGAACAGGTTCGAATGTATCGAAATTTTGAAAAACTTTTTGAATTACTCTGGAATAATCGCCCGCAGTCACCTCTTACTAAGCAAATGCTTATATACTTTCTTGGTGCGAAACGTCGCCAACGTTTATCAATTCCGATAGAATTTTTGCTCACGATTTAATTCGACAGTTTTCTTGTTATTTTTTTTATTGTTCCAATCTTCGGCTACACCACTAGACAAGCAAGGGTCTCTTTAAAATGATGTATATGTAAGTAGTTACTCTGTTCACACTTGTTCATATCCGATATCGAAATAAAACTACGCACTGAGTCCAGAACTTGGTTCTATGGGCTTGCCGCTCATCTGTGATTATATGTTCAGAGTCATCTGTATCAACTCCGCGTATTTATAAAACAGTTCTCTGTCACTGTAAGCAGTGAGCAACTGGTGATAGTGATAGCTGTTGTATCGCCGGAGATCTTAATTGGCCTCGAAACAAAGGAATGGAGTCCGCAGAGTGACTGACCACATGAGGGTGTAGAGACGAGAAGAAGGGAGGGAGATGAAATGACAGCGGAGAAGAAACAGCCTAATCATTGGGGCGCATTAAAATCGGCGCTTTTGTTTGAGGCAGTCGGGTAACGTCATTTCATCGCTTATATAATTACGAAGGTACAGGCTGATTTAGAAAGATTGATGAAATAACAAAATCAATTTCTTTGTAATGCACAAATAAACAACATTTATTTATTCATATAAAGCCCATTGGGATTTTTGGCAGCTCTCACTTTGCAATGCTTGGCATGTACATTGTACAATTCACCTCATTTGCGAGAGACCTCTGTTTCCGTTTCGTAAGCAGACATGATGTTTTGGTCACAATTTCTATAAATATCGAAAATCGTGATTCGAACTTATGTACATACTGACAATACCCTCGCTTTCGTTCAGCACACGTGCTCGGAGGTACTTGGGTTATATTTGAAAGCTTAAAGCCTACCTAGAAAATATATTTTTTAAATAATATTGCCCAACATAAACATCCTGTAAGGGTACGAGAGCTTACTGAGAAGATGTGCTTCAACACGACTAGGAAGCGGGATATTAAAATTACCAGACAGTACCAAGAAGACGTTCTCCTCCGCCTATTATTACAGGTAGGTACTTACATTATATTCCTTACTCCTTGCCCCGTCCTCCCCGACCTGAGTTACGTGTTTGTAGCCCTTACCTCCTCGCTAGTATCTGCTCCTGGTGGAAAATAATTATTATTTCTGCCCAAGAGGTGAATCATCGCAGAAATTTTGCAAAAATGAATGGTACGAGATTCCATGAATACTGCAAAATATTAAGCTGTGGTTTTGAATGCATAAGCTCTCAGTGTAACCGGGTTAAAATTATTTTTTCAGGTGGGCATTTTTGACAAAGTTTGTACAGTGTAGTTTTCTCATAACTCACGATTTTGATTTGTTTTTTCATAACTAAGTTATAAAAAATTAGAAAGCTATGTATTTTTATCATGTATATTAATAATAAACTTTATTTAGTCAGTTAAAAACAAATGTCGAATCTGATGAAATGTCACTTCTAATTAATTATTTATGTTAAAAAATAAGTGTGTGTTTTCGTGTCCCATTCATGAATTCAATTAAACAATATATGATTTCGTATTTAATTTAAGGTGTGTTAGATTAATTTTGTAGCATAAAATATATTCAGTTTTTACATAAATTTGGACCAACATTGAAAAAAAATCAAGTTTAACACATCTGGTAAAGAGTCTATTTTTTCATTACGTATCATGTTTATTTATTTTTAAATCCCTTTTTAGTGGCTTTATACAGGAATAGGTTATACAATTTTATTAATTCAAAAATATATTATAAAAATGATTCCAGACACATTATTTTGTATTTATTAGGTTTAATGATAAATTGAAGACGTCTACTGAAGAATTCACGTTATTACCCTCAATTAGTATTATGGGCAATGAGAAGTACACATTATGGTAGTTAGTCCCAGTATTTCTTCATAGAAAATCACGACTTCTAGTAATCTGGTATTGGTGGAAATCAATAAATAAAAGGTGACAGTAAAGTATAAAAATGATAAAAATATTTACATTTGTGATTTTGGCAAAAATACCCAGAGTTGTTGACATATTATATTTTCCATATTAACCTTGGCAATCAGTAACTAACAATAATGTGTGGGTTTGGATGTTTCAATCCTCGTTAAATTCTATTATTGATCAAAACGACGAATAGCCAATATCATTCTCAACACTTGAGCGATCTCATTCAATGGCAGTTTCTCGGCCCCTTTCAGCGTTTGACCAAATATTGATCAGTCTTCAAGCATAAGAGCAAGTTTCTAATCTTCAATCAAATGTAACGGGGGTTCAAACAACCCAACCGTAGATTACTATATAAAATAACCCTATGTACTCGTATTATACATATAGTAGGTAGATAGGGGCTTACAGTTCCGGTTGTGTTGTGTTGAGTATAAAGTTGATTGAATCAATCAATGTATATATGAACCTCGAAAATAGGAAAATGAATCAAACTCTTAAGTAAGTCAACTCAAACTCAATCTAAATTGCGAATCAAACTCTTAAGAAAAACACACCTAATTAAAAGGTTTTTGCAGTAACCAGAAGGCGTAATGCTAAGCATTTCAGTTCAGTTTTGGTGAAAGATTTTGAAAAGTATTATAATGTTTTTTTTACATTTAATGACAATTTATTCTTGAGCCTTGCAGATATTAAAATCCCCTTTGATTGACGGTTATGGCAGGCTTTGAATTAATCTCTTACGGGGAGCTGTTCAAGTGGTCAAGTGGTCATATTCCCGAGAAAACCTTTCAGATGACCTTCCTCGTAAACAAAATGACTTCGTTTTGATGTTACTGTCAAAGATTTTATTCGATCGACATAAAGAGGCGAGCTTATTTAAGGATCAGAGTCCGCCATGCCCACCATTGATAAACCATTAAAAGTCGACTGTAAAAAGGATAGTATGACTTGACTACATCAGTTTAATCGAAAATGATTAAAAAAATCCCGTAATCCACGAAATGGCACGAAGAAATCACCGCAATTCGTAAATTTACCTATAGCTCAACTCCATCCAAGGATACCAGCACAAATCCCTTGCCGGGAAATTTGAATTTCTACATATAAAACTGATATTTTTCCTGTTTTTGAGTTAAGGAACATTTTTAAGCGTTCTGGCTTCATTCTCGTAAAATTTTACGCTCGATTAAACTACCTAAATTCCAAATTTGAAAATCGTAAATTGAAGATGACTTCTTGTAGATCATTTCCAGATCTTGGGATATATTCTCAACTGGTGTTATTTTATGGGGCAGGCTTATGCGATATTCGGACGTAAATTTTAATCGATCACGAAAGTTAAGCTACGATCGAAGATGTCAACCCTTGGATATATTACCCATTTATAGCTTGAATTATTTTAAGTTTGTCGACGACAACAGAACTCAGGGCCAGAACTCGGCCAGTTGTTGCCTATCCCGCAGATACAAAAAAATGCCTTTACAAAATAGATTTTTTATTTTGTTTTATTACAGATAGAAAATACAGCGCCCTTAAAGTGATTTTTCACGAAAACGGCGCTATAATCTTAGAAATATTATGAATAAATTTAATAATTGCACATTTTCACCTTGCTCCCGACATATTTAACCTTCTTAGTTACAGACTGGATGACGCTGTCGGAGTCTTGATCCCGACAATCGATCCATTGACAGTTGATCCCTCGAACACTTGATCCCTCACTTGACTTCTTCCCTGATACAGTATAGAAAGAGAAAAGGGGTCTCCGAAGGAGCATGCAAAGACGTGTACCGCCGAATAAAACATATGACATACGGAAGGAAATACAACAAGAATAATCAACTATACGGGAGAACATCTGTCCGGAGGATTAACTGTCTGAGGTGATCAACTGTCTCTAATCCAAGAACCTGGATTTTAGTATCTAGTCACCTAATTAAAGCCATTTCAAGAGTGGTTTCAATTATGATTGATCGACTTTTACCAAGGCGATGATGAGATGTCTTCCAGTAAAAAACAGTGAAATTTTTGCATAGACATTAGGACTAACGAAAATGAAGCATCCTTTTTGAGCTGAAAATACTTTTTTGTTGTTTGTTTTTGGGGTGTTATGCCGTGTTGCGCTAACTCCTTCTTTAGCCGACGTTTCGGACAGCGTTACAGTGTCCATCATCAGGGCAGATCCGGATCTGCCCTGATGATGGACACTGTAACGCTGTCCGAAACGTCGGCTAAAGAAGGAGTTAGCGCAACACGGCATAACACCCCAAAAACAAACAACAAAAATGCTTTTGGCCGTGAGAATCTAAAAACTTACCTGAAAATACTTTGTTTATAAAAAAAAATATTCTCGGAAAAAGAGCTTTTCTGAAAAACAATATATTATTTTTATCCTAAACTCACTTTGACCCTTTTACCGAAAGGTTACCACCTGAAATTGGATTCCTCAGAACTATTCGTATTCTACCTTATTTGTTAACCTCCTAAATCTTTAACATTGGAAAAAAGCCTTAATATAGGTGCATATTATAACCTTTTATACCAAATTTGTTTTGGTGACCTCCACAACAAAACGTTTAACTTCTTTGCTCTGAATCCAGAGTTCACGGTTTCAAAATCCAGCGTGGACACAATTTTTATACACAAATCTCATTCAAAAAATTATGAAATTACAGAGTTCAATAAATTCATCCCTTTTAATAGAAACGAATATTCATCATAATTTTGTTCAAAATATCTCTAGCTATTTTAATTAACTAGATTTGAACAGCCAGGTACTCTTTTCAATCATCATCTTAACTTCTTTACGTAGTCACACGGAGAAAATTGAGTACGGCTTTTTTATCAAAATACTGTTAAAACTGTGACTGCATACTCATTTCTTAGCAAAATATCAGTCATTCAGAATACATCCGAATGAGTGTTCACGAAGGTAGCCTTGTGCTAATAAATATAATGGACGAGATGCGAAAATATTATAATTTTTAACACATGTTCCGAATTTTTAGCCTTTTTAAACCTTTTTAACAGGAAAACGAATCATTTTACCTGATTTTTAATAATAACGAGTTTATTACAGAATGTTGGGAGATTTGTGCAATCCCACACATCTCATAAAACATATACAATAATAATGCGAAAACATTACAATAGTATAACGATTATATACAATTACAAAAACTAACATGTTTTTTTAAGACGTTAAACATTAGATTGACCTTTCTCCAGTGTCTTGCGATGCTGGAGTCTGGATTCCACGATAAGGACATTTTTGGAGTTTTCCCTTAAACCTGCTACCCGGACTCTTATGAGGGCTGAAAAACCCAGGACTAGCCCTTCTGTGAGCACGTGGGAAGCACTGCAATATATGGGAAGGCCAAACATCATGCGGTAGGCGTTGTTATACTGCACGCGTAGCCTTTCCATGGTGCTCTTCTTAAAGTTGGCCCAGAGCTCGAACGTACAAAAGGACGTACAGAATGTAAGGAATAGCATTATTTTTATATGTGGGCTGCAAAGCCGGAACCGTCTACTGAGTATTTTAGACTTTATGCTGAGCGCTCGTCTTTGCCGGTCGATGTCATCGTAGGCCGTTAGTTTGCTATTGATGATCTGACCTAGATACTTTGTTTCCTCTACCATTTTCAGAAACTCGCTGTTCAAGAAAGCTGGTGGAATGTTTTTCAGACCCTGTCCATACCGGATGACCAACAGTGCTGTTTTTGTAGGATTTTACAGCATGTTGATTTCTATTGCAAAATCTTCACAAGTTCTTAATATTATTCGTAGCTCCCTTATCGTTGGTGTCATCAAAACCATGTTATCTGCGTAACTTACATTATTAGTGCAGTGTCCACCTGCACTATTTAGTCTGGAGTGAGTTCATCTGTAAATACGTTAAATAGTACTGCAGACATACATCTGACATATGTCTTACACCACTTTTTAAGTAGATTGGTTCAGACAGTCTGTCTTTCTACTATGCAATATTTTATTTCAGTTATTTAAGTTTTCTCCGTGTAATCAATTAAGGATGTCATAGTCCACTAGCTCTAGCAATTGGGAAACCTATTTTTTTTTTTTTGAATTATCGGAAAAAATAAATTTTGAAAGTTTTGCACACCCGATCTTTGAGTTTAGAGTCGATGTATATGGAAATATTATTGTAACTTCACGCCGGCATTTTGTTCTTAACTTTTAGCATAATTCTAAACATTTCATCTGATTCCCATATTTCAAACGGATCATGCAATTGAGAATAAGGATCCTCATCATTAAAGTGCGTAAAAGCCTCCGAACTCGTTCCCTTCTAATATAATCCCCATTAAAGCATTCCTGGGTGTTTTGCTCCGCAGCGTGACCGCTTTTTACTCGGGGCCTGAAATATAAATTTGGCTTAGCGGATTGTAAGTACTGCCGCATTATGTAAAACAAAATATTATGCTGAATTCCTAAGCTAAGGGAGCGCCCTTTTTTACTCCCGTCGCGCGCTAAAAGGCGATAAACCGCACCCAATTATTTTGTGTCCTTAACAAATGTAAAGCGTCGTCCTTTAACGTTTTATACATTATATGTAAAAAAGGGTAACCGGATAAATGATCACATCTTTAAAAAGTTATACAAAGTCATGGAAAGTGATGAAACCAAAACTTTATTAACTGGGTTATGTAGGTTAGGTTAGGTTAGGTTAAAACAAATTTTTTTCATCGTTTCTAATGATTTTATATCACTTTTTAAAAGTGTTTTGAATTGTCACTGTGTTGAGTTATCATGGAACCATAAAAAAAGGTATGATGTCATCGAGCATTACAAAGAATTTTGTTATTTTTTATGTGACTAAAAGCGACCAAGTACCTACCTATTCGTTATTGGTTTATATAGGTTTATCGAATTCGTTGTGTTAATTACCATTAAAATCTTTATGTCTTCGAGTAAATAAGAAAACAAGTATCTTGTGCCCGTGTTTCGTGATCCAAATATAAGTCCATTGTGGCTCAATATTTCCATACAAAACTGAATTTTACCATGATTAAGAAATTCAAATGGGATGGCGAAATACAATTTCAGGCAAGTGTAAGAGAGACAGTCCGCATGCTGAATGGTCTAGAACCAAAGGTACTAAGTCAGTGATACATTTGTTTCCATTCAAATGTATATGGTTGGCACTTATAGTTCTTTTTCTATGATTTATGTAGTTATGCATTTTCTGTTAGGTTATCCTTATTTTGAAGAAGTAGTGGTAAAATATACGTGTGTAAATAATATTAACATTTGGTCAATTCTCGCATTATTTGCGAACATCTCACCACGGGACTATTAGAATAGGACAGAAAATACAACTTCACATGGTAAACATATAAAAATATCTTAATTATAACCATACGTTGCAAGGATTTTCAAATGCATTAAATTATATATTTAACATTTTATACGTAACAGATAAAATTAAACGCGGACTATCGAAATTTCGCAAACTGAATTATACAAAGGATTCATTAGATAGAAGCTAATATAGCTCATTAAATATCTAGAAGTACTATTGTCATGACTAACAAAAATCCCCAACCTAAAATACTAATTAGGATCTAATTAGAACGGCAGCGTCCATCCACCCACCGTGCGCCAATTAGAATCAAACGGGCAACATATCGGGTGCGGTTTCCTTGTCCCGTGACCGCAATTCACCCATTCGGACACTTTGTCACTCAGGCGGGCGTGTTGGTAGAATGATGGCGGTTACCTTGTTTTTCGGTGCCTCCTTTTGTCATAAAATGATGCTTGTTACTTTGTTCTTCTTTTTGTGCCATGTGAATGCTCTTGTGTGTTCTATAGATCCACCTGTGTACAGTGCGCTCGCGGTTTAGTGGGAAATATAATCGCGGTTAAAAAGAAACGATGTACAATCAACGCTTTACTTTGTCTTAATAGTGTTTACAGGTTGACGATCACTCAGTTCCCTACGCCATGTTTAGACTTTATTTTTGGTTAATTTCCAAAAAAAAAGTCCAAAATGTATTAATCCAAATTTGGAATAGCCAGTATATTTTGGTTTATTGATCTGATTTATTTATACTGAGCTGTGGAGTATTTATTAGTTTTTGAGTGGTCATTTTTTTAGTCATACTTTTACAATCAGTAGACCCAAGTTAGTAATTTTCTGTTACTAATATTGATGCAAATATTTGTGCTCTAATATAGTATTTTTTGACGTTATATCAACTTATTTTAGCTAGTTGACAAGTATTAACAAAATACTTAAAATCCAGAAAAAAAATCTGAAGGATTATGTCTCATGCACAATTCAGTTTTCATGCCGATATTTGACATTTTGAACTAATCCAAAGAGAATCTCATTTCAAGTTAGAAATAATTGTTATTGGTTTCTAGATTTGAATTGGATTTGCGTAAATCAACCGACAATAAAATGTTCTTTATGACAATACTTTGCCATAAGACAGTGGTCTTTGTTCCCCTTGTGTTCCCCATGTCCCGCTAGCCACACATGTTTAATTCAGAGCAAGGCTCCTGTGGCCGCGGGGGCTTGTCGTTAGCATCACACAGCACAGCCCGGCACAGCGCACTGCCCTATGTGCGGTAATCCAGACGATGTTTGCTTGAAGAATTGGAGACAAAAGATTGAAGAATTGGTTGGCAGGGATGGATTTAATTTTTTTTAATTTGTGAAAATATTATATTTTTAACGAAAATATCCGTGTTCATACTCAATGGAAGCTAAAAAATTCTGTCTAGATCAGTAGGGCATTTGTTTTAACTATAATGCAAATACTATATTATGTCTAAATATCTATGTGAATTATGAACAATTCAAAAAGTTAATTAAGTCCCTAAAATTGGATACTGATATATTGTACCCCTAATTTTCTTACACTTACTCAATTTGTAAAATATTTATAAATTAATTTAATTGTCTTTAAAAAACTATTTTTCTAATTTGTTTACCTGATAAATTGTACCCTTAATTTCCTCACGCTTACTTAATGTGTAAGAAGATATATTATTTTAATTATCTTTAAAAACACACTTTGCTAATTTGTGTACCTATGTTAATATTATGTTTGTATTTATATCAAAAGTTTTTGATTATTGTTTTAAAAAATCATTAGAACTAAATGTAAATACTCCTCCCATAAACATGAGCTCTTGGAGTTCAACTTATGGAGTAGTAGAATAAAAAAACGAAAAAATTATATATATAAGTCTGCATATTGTTATCATTTATAATGTTAAATAATTTACAAGTAATTAAAAAAAAAAATATATATATATATATATATATACAGATACCACAGATCGTATAATGTATTCTATGAACTGTGATATCTACTGTTAAAAATATGTGGAAGATTTGAAATTTATTTATCTGATCATCGAACTAAAAATGTGTAGGTAATTTTAATACAATTGTGAATACAGTCAAATCTAAAATTCCATTTAAAAGTTGTGGTTCTTTCAATGCTTTCTTACCTCACAACCGATAAACGAAAAAAATGTATGTTGTTTTAATAGAAATACTCCTTGCTATGTACAGAAACCTTGGACTTTTCTCACCTTTCTCAGCAAAATATAGGTTGAGTAAAAAAGTGATTGGTTTAAAAAATTACCGCCTTTTTTCTGAAATAACTATTTTCGTAAACCGATCTAAGAATTATTAACTTTAAAAACGGCCTGAAACCGCACATTAATAAACTGTTCGAATTGGCTACAACGTCATTATGATGTAGATAACGCTACCATGGTAAGATGGCTGTCATGCTGTCACCGACGTTGGTCGGTGATACAACGTCGTATTTACGAACAAAAATGAACATACCGTTTTGAAATTGGCATATATTAAATCGGTATAGAAAATTTAAGCGTCACTGTGAAAAAAAAATCTTTCAACATCATTAAGAAAAAATTACGTGAAAATATCTTATTGCATGTATACATCATCGAACTCGTCTCTCACTGGTAGCAATAGTACCTACCAGTAGCTATAGATCTGTACTAGAAAAATACGATCGTGAAATATTCGTTCAATACTTCTCGATCGTGATAACAAATTATGTATACGAAAAAATCTAAAAAATTGGGGAACTACATGAGGGTCTGAAGATTGTCATAATATCACGGCCGCAGTAAGACTGGTTTTTATGTATTGTTGTGTTAAAAATATCAATCACTTCAAATTTCAGAAACAATCGCTCTTCTATGATTTATCATTTCGCCAAGTATTTAGGGCGAAGCCAGCTCATTTAAAAACGTTCATAAGATAGTGTTCTCTATTGATAATGATAATTTTGGCACACCCCTACTCCCACATACACCAGCGAACAAATGAAATACAAAACTGACCAGACTTCTCAAGTTGATCGGAATTGCAACGATATTGCAAGCATCAATCATGGCTAATGCAGGATTTTTTTTTTCTGTTAGACTGTCGTAAGCAAAGAGTAATGGTCGTAAGTCATAACGTCGATGCGTCGACACACTGAACTAATAAAAAAATCCGATTTCTGAATTTATGATTTTTGTTTTCATAAATATCTGGAAAAAGCTTACTGACTAACCTTAAAATTAAGAAACACTCGGAAAATAACTTTTAAATTAACACTTTAATTTGTTGAATTCTAATGCAGGTAATGGAGAATACCTTCAATTACTGAAAGAAATAAAGTGTTTTAATAGAACAATAAAATATTAAACAAAACTTCCTGCAAAACGTCACCAACTGAAAGCACATTTTTTTAGGGTAACTGACATTTAAAAACATTTTAATGAGTTGGGAAAAAGGAAATAATATTATTTATGAAATTTTAAAATATTTGTTGTCTTCAATGTGATGTTACAATTATAAAATAATTTATTATTATCAGAGGTATATCGAACAATTTGGCTAAATAAAAATTCCTCCGTGGTCGAGGGGTAAGGCTCACGTGTGATGAGGCCACGGGTTAAAATCCGGCGTGCGCAAGTAAACTTCATTATTAATTTGGGTTTTTTCACAATTTATCCATTAAAAATAAAATATACTTTATTTGCGGCACATTGCAAATAAACGAGTGGACACTATCAGGTATCCGTTGTAAGACCACCATTCAGAATTGAAAATTTGCTTGAAACTTGGCTTTAGCCGTATTTGGTGAAAAAATCTGAATAGCCAGGAACTTTCCCACCCATATCTTCCCCATCACCTCTCCCTGCCCACCACCCTCGGCCTCATAACATGTCATGGTCCAACTTGCTCCAGACGGTTGAGAGCAGTTTGGACTATTGTGCGGTATTCACATAAAAATAAAAATATCGCATGATATTTTTAAACAGTGGTCAAAAATATTTGAAGTGCACTCATTAAGAATATTGTCCAATCAACCATAAGCACGACCATTCTGCTCTACTAAAAAAACTAACTACTTTGTGGATGGACGGCCAACCAACTCGGTTTTATACATCGTCTCATAAATTCCCTTCTGTTGCTCTACTAAACTACCGCAAAATAATAGATCATAAAACATATGTAAACGTATTCTACGCACGCTCGATATAAACGTTTACACACGAATGAATAAGTTTTTATAAATTGTTTAAGTACTATAAAATCTTATATAATATAGCACATCAAGTACCTATATTTTTGTCTCAGGCAATTTAATAACACTGTTGATATTGCCATAAAAGTGCTGCAGAGTACAAGTAGTTAGTAAAGCAGATTTGTAGTAGATAATCGTTATTACGTAAAAAGCTAATTCCAATACGATTTCGTTTGTAAATCCTGTATCTTGTCGTGTAACGAAGCTGCTACCAATAAAGCAAATAAATTCGTCTCCATTGCAATTCATATAGCAATAAAGCAGGATATTTTGACACATATTACACTCATTCTGTTCGATTTATCCCCACCGCAGCCCGCGGCTGATCTGCCGAGATAACTCTGTTTTTATTAAATTACCCGAAATCTAACCCTTCTCCGAGGGAAAACACAATGTACAGCCTTTTTGACATAAAACCAGGGTGACAGAATTTGTTTCGTACGGGAATGTGGGGTAAGTTTGGACAGCCGGGAAATTTTCCAGGCGCGGGTATCTAAATGGGTTGGAATTCTGTTAGAAACATCTAATAGAAACAAAAGTGTTTGAACCTTTATATTATCTGTATAATTGTAAATGAGTCAGCTATATGATAAGCCACCCAGGTAATATTTAATTAGATTAGTATGTGAATACAAAATTTAATTCGGCAAAAACACGTGGAAGTTAAATATTCACTACAATAAGCCGGGCAAACAAGAAATAGAAAAATAGTGAACCGTCAGCAATAATTAATTACGCTTGGCTTCAATCTTGATGAAATACAGTGTGACAAAGATAGCGGGCAATGTACCTGTGTACACACGAAGAATGTATTTTCTCGCAATTATTTTTTGCCAATTGCTCTTTTATGAGCAAGCCGCAGATACATATATATAAATGTTTTAAATTTATTTATTTTATTACCCTTTTTACCTAGCTCCACACAGGAAGCCCTTAGAATATAAATCCCCCAGAAACTCTGTCATCTTTGGGGATGCTGTGTGGATGGTCTTTTTAGAGAAATGAAAAAGATATAAAGGGTGAGTAGGAATCTGGGAGTCAATGTGTCGGATGAGGAGTGACGGATGTATGTAATTCATCCCTCCCTCTGCGGTGCAAGGCAATGGGTCGAGTGAGTGCGGTCGGAGAGGTCAAAGGGTGTCCCTTAACCAGTCTCTCCCGATTCGGCCTACCACGCAGCAGGTAGGCAAACGCATTCGCCGCCAAGACCTAGATAAACCTCACCCCTTTGATAAAGCCAAAAATGACCGATTCCGTAAATCATGGCATTTTATTCCTGAACCATTAAACCTAGTGAATTTTGAAGCTTAGGGAGATAATTACTTTGGTGTAGATAGAAAATAAAAAGGTACGCATTAAAAAAAATCAAATTTGCAAATTTGATCAATGTCAATGTAACCCCATATTTCTGTTCTTTTCCCTCCGTGCTGGAATTTATTCGACTTATTTCCGGCCAAAAGGAATGGCATAAAAGCTGATTAGTTTTTCATTTGATTGCCGCCTCGAATCCTCGGATCCTTAACAGATATCCTCGGATGCTGCGACGTGTCCGATGCGTTACCAGTCGTAATCTGATGAGAACTGAGGGTATTAGCGACCGCGTGATGAGGGTTGACGCAGGCAGCCTAAAGCCGCGCGGCTAATTTATTGTGGTGAATAAACTCCAAGAGGAGAGGGCAGAACCGTTTGCTCTGGGTGGCAGATCAATGGAAAATAATGTCCGGTTAGACATTAAACCAACTTTTATTTTTATATGTACCGATAGTCAACTTAATGTATTGACAAAGCCCAATCACACCATTATTAGAATTAGATAAATTTATTTTTTTAATCTGTGTAATAGTATTTCTCAATATATTACTTGAGCCATCTTTTTTAAAGCTTGTATGTGTACCTACCAACTGTTCTCAGCCTTCTGGAGCTAGTGAGACTATGGCATCTCTAATTGGAGCATGTTTTGAGGCTGAAGGTAGTGGGGAGGGGAAGGAATTGAAAGGAATAAACTGGGGAAGTATCTGACTATTTAGATCTGGTCACCAAACACTGCTAAAACCATTTCAAGCAACGTTTCGATTCTGAATGGTTGTCTTTCACCAGGGCGATACTAAAAGTATCTACCACTGAATATTGTTTTCATTTTAAAAATGTCAAATCACGTAATTTAATCACATAAAATTTACTTGCACACTCCGGGTTTTAAACCCGGATTTGTAGTCGAAATCGTAAATACTCAACCAAGTAGGCCATTATATCCGTCAATATAATTTTAGAAAATATAAAGGCAATATTAAAGGATATCTTTTAAGATTATTTAAGGATATATTGGGTTTAATTTGTAGGGCCTGAGATACTTCGGAGAAACAACGGTGACATTGCACAAAAACGGCGCTATTTATGTCATCCAAATATTATTATTAATGTTTCCGTGAAATACACGAAAAAAATTATATTGTTAAGTTATTAAGAATCTCTCAATTGTAATTTCTTAGATGAAATTTATTTGTAGTCTTAGTACAGTATAGAAAGAAAGAAAAAAAAAAGATTAAATAAGTTAACAAGAAAAAATAATACGTATTAGTACAAAGTTATTGAAAGAAATGAAGAAGAAACAAATAGAAAAAAAAACTGTTATGCAGTGGCACAGATTTACTATATTCCAATAGAGACATATTAAAAACATCCACATTACTTATGGTGTGTAATTTATATACAACAGAATTTTAGCCTGAAATCGTAGCATAATTGTTACAATAGTAAATATAAGTGAACCTCGAAGAACATGAAAGTGAATCAACAATTATATATCAGAAGTATCCAATTGATAATTTACAATTTTATGAAAAAATATAAAATCGAAATTTTTTCTTCTGTTACTCAATTTTAGCAAAGCTCGCAAAAAAACTGGGAGTCAATCTCTGAAGGTTTTGTAATCCTTCAGTTTTATTTATTTTATTTAGTTTGACGTCCGAGTCACAGAAACATTTACGTCCCGATGGTAATTTGTACGTGCGTCCGTGTTTAAGTGTTGCAGTCTAGAAGAAGACATTAATATCACCTACGAGTGCCTGGCGACATTCATCAAAGATACAAATGGCTTCCTATTCACAAAAATAAATAAATTAAAATTTATTAAATCTGTTTTGTAAAAGGCACGAATATAAATCTCGAAGATCCCTGGGATTGTAGGTGGGTCATAAATAGATGTTGTGAAGTGAGAAATATATATTATTTCTGTGTCCGGTGCTTTAAGAGATAATCTTTTTGTTTTATGTGACTTCGGGGATCTTTGTCACCCTCCATTGAGATACCTCCGATCTTAGTTGGAAGGTTAGGAACACGATTTATTGTTTTGAGGAAACTTCACACTCGTGTGAGTAGGCACCTACCTACTTACCCAATACCTTGTATCAGACCTAAACGAAATGTGGGTTTGATAATCGAGAGTGAAGGAAAACACGCAGTGAAGTCGTTAGGGAATAAAACATGTGTATTAAAAATAAAGTTAAAATTTTTTGTTTACACGCAAATTTTTGTAAAAAAAAAAATTATTACGGCAGACTTTAAGCCGTTCTCATTATTGATATCAAAATTAGCATCTTAATTTATTTGAATCATTAACGTTCTTCGGCTTTTACATAGTATAACAAATATAAGACTCAAACCATAATATCAATTTTATCAATAATAACTTCGGTTCTAAAGCTTGCTTTTCCTAGACCTACTGTCTCAAAGATATAAACATATTCAAATATATTGCATATCCAACGGGAATGTCTTTATGATCCAGTAATTGCATGTCCCTAACAATATAATTTAATGGATACAGATACTATAATATGGAACTAAAAATATATTTTTATATCACAAACTCTAATTCTGATGTTTGCTTTATATTAATTTCAGTTTTTACAATATTATGATTTATGAAAATTCAATATTTTAACTCTGAGGATGGGTTGTTTCACAGAATTTGAACAAATTATCAAATTTCAACGTTCATTTTCGGGTTCTGTGAAAGTCCTTATCAACTCCTGTTATTATATCATTATAAGCCAGTTGCTTGACAGAACTGAAATAATGACAGATCTTTCACAAAACTTGATACATAACTTTGATATTTGAAGAATTGTTCAAATTCTCAGAAACAACCCGTCTTAATAAATTGACATGAGCATTGAGAATTTTGCTAGTAATAAATAGCCCTTACGAGCGTGTTAAACAGCATAAGATAGAAAAAAGAAGCGAAGAATGTGTGTCTGGTTTTTTTTTTAATGAATATCGCGCAAGAGTCCCAACTGCTCTAAACAGCCTGGAGCCAGTGAGACTACGGCATCCCCAATTGGGGCATTTTTTTTATTTTTTTTATATGTTCTTTATTCAGTAAAGTTTATACATTACAGTAAACGGGTAAATTTTTGGCCACCACACTAGGCACATGCCCGTGTTGTAGTGGTCAATTTTATGTTAAGTATAATAATACAAATTAAAAATAAGTTGAATGAAAACAAAATAAAATAAAATAATTTATACATCTAAAACAAGTATGAAGTATAAAGGAATTAAAAATAATGCAAAATATCTACATAAGTTTAAGATATATGAATATAAAAAATAGGTGTGGAAAACAGAAAAATTTAAAATAATATAAAAAGTATATCAAAGAAAATACGTATTATTGAATTAAAAATAATACAAGGAGCATGTATCAAAAAAAAAGAAAAAATACAAGTACATTTGTGTAATTAAAATAGAATTAAAAGTGTAGTAAAAATACAAGTACATTAAGTACAAGTGTATTTCTAAAAAAAGAATACAAATATAATATAAAATCAAAGAAAGTACTATTTGGTAAGAAAGTAGGGATAAGTTATATCTTGATGAGCGATTTGCATGTGCGTGTAATGGTAACATAGGTGTATAGATATATATCGGCAATTTTTGTGTAAATCCACGTTTGAGCTACGGCTAAGGATATGTACACAAATGTGGAATTATTGTCACAATATTTTTCGTAATAAATACTGGAGTATAAGAAACATATCAGTGGTGGTAAATATATATTTTTTTTAATGATGAATATGAAAAAGAAATATATTGTTTAGTAATATACAAGTTATTTAAATTATTTACTGGTGATATAGGTTCATATGTTCCTTAAAGAAATTTCGCCCCTTTTCAGATATCCATTTATGCACACCGGTTGCAAAGTGAGTAAGAGTTTTTGATGTTTTGATGTCGTTTTTTAACGTGTTGAATATTTTAGGTGCGATGTATGAGTTGTTATTTGTATAATTGTTAGGCTAAAGGTTGTGGGGAGGAGAAGGAGATGAGAAAGAGGAAGGTGGGGAGTTCCGGGCTATTCAGATCTGGTCACCAAACACTGCTAAAGCCATTTCAAACAGCGTTTCATTTCTGAATGATGGTCTTACACCAGGGCGATACTGAGAGTATCTTCCACTCTGAAACGTGTCGCGATTATACTATATATTATTTTAAATGAATAAATTGTGAATAGCACAAATTAAACAAATACAATTTACTTGCGCACGCCGGGATTTGAATATGCGTTCTTCGGCTTGCTAGTCGAGAGCTTTACCACTCTACCACGGAGGCCGTTAAATAATAATCAGATCATCTGTAAGAAATTCATTATTTAAATGATAAAAAACCCATTTACATACATACACACGTGAAACTAACTTAGGATAACAATGAGGTAACTACATTGTAAATGTTTATGGGTAGGTTTATAATAATAGAATATATTGTTATATAAGTTGACAAGGAGAAATTCACATGTTATAAGAAAAAAAAATTCCAAAACAAAAAAGTTTTTTTTTTGAAAAGCCCTTTTAAAGACGGGTTGTTTCACGGAATTTGAACAATTCATCAAATTTCAAAGTTGATTTTCAAGTTCTGTGAAGGCTCTGTTCATGTTCTGCTATTACATCATTATTGACCAGTTGTTTCACACAACTGAAATAATCACAGAACTTGAATAGAACGTTCAAATAACTTGAGAATCACCCTTAAAATTTGCTTGTGGAATACCAAAGTTCAAATTTCAAGAATACCTACTAAAATTTTAATTTAGTGTATAGAAGAAAAACACGTTGTTAAAATAAAATAAATAATATTTCAGTTTTGAAGGGTTTATAATATTTCGAATAAAATCATTTAATTTATAATTTTAACTCAGCAAACTACCATGATTTGACATAATGTTTTCTTTGACATGGATGACCTTTCAAAAAGGGTTTTGCTTCATTGACGAAATCGGTTGAATGACAATTCATAAAATATTACTATGTTGAAAAAGAAATAGAGTAGGAGAAAACTTCCTGCTGTGAAAAAAAGAGATATTAAATATTTAGAGACATATAAAACAGCATCCTGTAGATGTAGAATGTGTAAGACAGTAAATCTCCATGAATCCTCCAATCGCAGAGGACATGGTTTCGGTTTACGTGAAGAAGTGTGAATTATATATTTCGGTGTCCGGTACTTAAAAAAGTAATGTGCTAAAAGAGAGGAATTTATGGGGGACAAACAAAAGTACTCTGTTGTCGTAAAAAATTTGGCTAACCAAATAAATAAGACGTTTTGGCATTGTGCTCGCTTCCTACCACTATTCCTCATACATTTAGAAAACATATCACTTGGGGAAAAGGACGAAACTTTTGCACATCGCCGAGGTATAGTAGGGCAATGGCCTTATAAAAGCTTACTGATTCTGAAACAATTCATAAAAAGCTGGCCATTGTTTTAGTAAATTAACCGGTTAACCGGCTGCGCCAATATTATTTATAGATTATAGTGTGTGAGGTATGTAACACTTCTGTTCTTCTCTCAATGATGTTTATTGGTTGATAATACCGATTTAAGGAACTACCAGTATGGCGGAATAAAGTCTTTCAATTTGTGAGGCGGGTGTGTGTGCTGCCACCCCGGGAAACTTTTATTATCTCTTCAGCGTTTAATATAAGTAAAATACTGATAGGTTTTTATTGGAAAAAAATTAATATAAATGTAATTTTACGGAATAGCAGTGAATTATTTATGCTCTTCTCCAGAAAATTTTTAGAAACGATTTTATTAATATTTTCAAAATGCGGAGTGCTGGCGTGGAGTGGTAATCCTAGGATTTTCAGACAAGCATAACAAAATACAGGATTCCCAATATATGAATTGTTTCTAATACAAACGATGTTCGATCTCAAAATAAACTATAACAAAAATAAATAAAAAACTAATAATTTTCTTTCCATTTTCATATACAAATGTTTAAACTTTTTTCACTCCGAAGGCCGTTTATGGTTTGAATGTCCATACCATACTGCTCATTTTGCTAGTGGATTTTTTTTTTCTAGAATTAAATCCAAAAGCACCACAGATAAAATATTTTGTAGTCATAAAATAAAGAAAAATACCAAGTGCTTTACAAATAAATTTGAATGGAAAGAAATTTGCCAGTGACTAGAATATTTAGCAATTAGTCTCTCTTACACTTTTTTTTATTTATTTTTTTTGTATTAGGCAATTCACCCTAAAAAGAGTGCTATGTGTTTTTTTTTGTATTGTTATTAAGTTTAGTTTGTAGAACTCCATTTTAATTTATTATTTTTTATATATTCAATAATATTGTTATTGGGTTTATAAAAACAGTTTATTGTTAAACAAGTTCTGCTGTGTTATTATTATTACGCGTGACAGCTGTTTCGACCTCTGAAGGCATTATCTTACACTCTTACACTTGCACTCTTACATCTCTTACCCTTGCCTGAAATTGTATATCGCCATCCCATTTGAATTTTATAATCATGTCGAAACACAGTTTTGCATGGCCCAAATTGGGCTTACATTTGGATCACGAAAAACGCCTACAAGGCACATCTTCTGTTATTCCTCATTCTATGTTTGTTAAGATATAAGCGGCCTCGCGTTATTTTGTAACTGGTAACAATACTGAATGAAGAATGTTTAACTTTTGAAAACATTTTTACATGTTACTGATACGCCTGAGAAATTATAAAAATATGTTCAGCGAAAAATTAATGGACGTCCATTGGACACCTACTTGGGGATATACCAGATTTCATGACTTTTCACAGACATACAATGAAAAAGGTCTCGTGTGTATTAACCCCTGCAGGGTTTGAGGGTCATATATGACCGGGTATACGTATTTTTATCTTTTTTTTCTATCATGCGAAAATACATAATTTTTCGATGTTAGAAACAGCAAAAATATTTTTTTCCAGTTTGCCTTTATACTGGAATCCTAAAAATAGCTAGAATGAATAATTCTTATTTTGCACCGCTATCGTAACAACCGGCTTAACATTAAAATTTGTAAATTATTTTTTATTATACGAACGATTTTATTATTAGTCTATGTACGAACGAGATAAAATTGAAGGCTTAGTTTTAAAACGAATGTGTTTTCGAAATATCAAGTTCTCTCAATTTTTTTATGATTGCAGTAAAATTTTTAGTATAATTGTGTTTAGCGTTTTGACAACATTTTTCAAGTTTGATATTAAAATTTAATTATTTAGAAATAGTAATGTATTAAGAATTAATTTATTTGTATAAAGGTAAAATAATTTTATATATTTTCTAAAACAGTATTCGTTTTTAAGGAAAATTAAAAAAAAATATAATTATAGAGCATTTGAAATAAACAGAAAGCATTGCAAACTGAACAAATGTGATGAATGTACCGAATGGTTAAGCGCTAACTTCCAGCACTTTAAAAATAAGCAAAATTTTAGTACAATCCCATGCAGGTATCTTGAAATTTATTGATACGAGGGGACGAAGATTAAAAGAGCTCCTGGCCACGAATAAGTTTTCTTAGATTAATTTCTTATTTCACCCCCCCCCCCTCAATCTCCTACATCCTCAAAACATTCTCCAAATGAGAATGCCGCAATTCCACCAGCTCTGGACACTTAAGAAGTAAACACTACATAAAAAAATATCCACGTCTTACCAGTAGATGCATAAATGTCTGGGCCAGCATTTGACCCTTTGTTTTGACAAAATCTCTCTTTGATCGCTGCAATAAAACGTACAACCTTACTTACATTTTTTATGCAAGTAAGTAAAAAAAAAACAAACGCGCATTAATCAAAACTTGAACGCCACCCCGAGCCGACAGCGTGTAATGACCGTAAGATCTTGACATTTTGTGCGTTGTGAATAATTCGTACCAACGGCACCGGCTCGCTGTGTAATAAACGCGGAGCGAAAAACTGCATATAAATATGAAGTGGTAGGAATATAACTTTTCTTGGTCATGTTCTAAGAATCATCAATAACTAATCTTTCCGGTGACTAATATTTGAAGTGTGTTAGATCCGGTGGTCGCGGACAGAATACACAGATAAATATTTACAATGGGAAAGATCAAGCAGCGAATTTTATTTTCGCAAGTTATCCGAGTTTTTTTGTAAATTATTAACAATCAGGTGAAACACCTTTACTCAAAACTAACTAGTAAAAACCCAGCTGGGCATAAAACCATATCTGTTTGTAAAACCGTACCTGTCCGTAAAACCATATCTTTGCGTAAAACTATATCTTTGAGTAATCTGGGCTTAAATAAAATCAAATAAATAAATATTGAAAAAAACCTTGTATTTTTGTTAGGAACGGCAATAAAATTGATAAGTAAACAGGCTTCTGCAGGTAAAAACTACTACCTAGTATGTTTCTGCCAAACTTTTTAATAGCCTTCGAAAATCTGTAAAGGAAGTCATATGTCTCGACACTTTTTGTAAGATATGACATGTGCTGAATATGTGGAAAAAAATGTGTATGCTTACAAGGATTATTTTTAGTTACTTTTACATCAATTTGTCTTTATTTATTAGACTGTATTTTTGATCGCAATTTGTGTTACTTATGGTGAAATACATTCTAATATAAAAAAATGCACTATTGCCGGAAAATTGACTAAAAGCCAGACTTGTCAATGAAGCTTTCACATTTCAATGTCAAGTACTAGAAGTGCCTTCCAATAGATTTGGCGGTGTCGTTAGCATGTTTAATTTATTACTAATAACGGTGTTTTAACTTTTACGCAACCGAAACACAACCATTTGGTTGTTCATTAGCTGTGTAAAAATTGAGACACGTATATTAATTAGTAAGTCAAAATTTCATCAAGAAGTGTCAACATTTGATTTAAGGGTGGGATAACGGGGTGGGGTTGTTTTTCAAACTCTAATTTAAATGTGATCTTCATCTTGTTTTGAACGTCAAGTGTGCCAAATTTCATCAATCGCCGAAATAAACCATCGATTTAAAAAAAAAAAAAAAAGCTGCGCCGCTACGGATACTCTTCTTTGTATATCATACAGATAGAAAAAATATAATTTTAACTCATTCAAGGACAAAAATATGACACCATTTCTTTTGACATCGTTTTAGAGGAGATGTGTTATAACACAATTTCTATTGATGCACACGACACACAACGAACTGGAATTTCAAGTTTTGTATTGCAGTAGTATGCAGTGTGTCTATTTGAGTCACAGTGAGAATACTTCTAAACTGAACTTGATAGAGCACACCCTTAGAAGATCATTATTAATTACTGACTGTTGTTTTTGTTTCCAATTATGGACTGCAACTTCTACCTTCTTCTTTTGGCGCCTACTTCTATCGGAGGTTGGCGATCGTGAAGGCGATCATCAAGGCCAATTTTCACCTTTGTGGTTACATCGGAACTTGACTGACACCAGGTCACGTAGATAACGAAGGTACGAAGTGTTTCCTTCGAAAATTAATCCTCAGCCAACACGATCGACGCTATATTATATTAATACGAATCCGTTTCCTTGGTGAGTGATGTGACACACCCCTTGGAGATCTTTCATCATTGCATATACCAAAGCGGAGGAGAAAAATGAACAGTAATTTGTTTTCGCAGTGTCGACTTTGACACCATTACTCATGAAGAATTTCCAACGTCTTCAATTACTGTTTACGAAGAAAAAAGAATGTAATAAATGCTTTACGTCGAAAAAATATAATATTATTTAATACTGTCATATTATATTCTAATACCATTTTTTGTATAAAATGTTGTCATTCGAGTAAAAACATATTTTTTATGGTCATTATATTGCCGGGTAAAAAATTGTATAAATTACACAATATTAATCTCAACTCAAAAGATTTTTTGCTCGTTTGATTGAGAATGTACCGTCGTTCATATTTTCATAATTCCCATATTAGAGTGGGAACATATGTACATAAATTAATTGCGAACGTATTATATTATAAGTACTTCAAGGTTTCAATAAAGAGCGAAACAATATTTTTGTTACGTAAAAACGTACCGAACATAACGTTTAACCTTCTAAAAATAAAAAAAAGGTTTTTTTTTACTATTTACATAATCAACGATGTTTGTTGGGTTCTAGTAAACGACTTTTTTATTTACATCAATTTGTGTTGTTTTGTAAAACTTCGTATTAGTATTACAAATTTAGTACTTACCTACAAAAACTTTTTTCCAAAAAAAATCAAATAATCTTTCCTCCATTTTTGCAAATTGTGAATAGTAGTCACAGAAAACAATGTTATAATAATAAGCACAAAATAATTGTTTTATTATATACGAATAAATTCAGAAAGTTATGTTTATTGAGAATAAATTTTCCAGAAAAAATGTGCTGAAGGTAGTCTTTGGTTCACATTAAAATTGTATAACTGTTCTTTTTAAGCCTTTTGATTGGATGTCAAGATTCATGCAGACCTTTAAGAGTTTTTTTGTGAATACCGTACAAGAGCTCCGATTGCTTTTAACTGTCCGTAGCCAGTGGGACCGTGGCCTCTCAAATGGGGAAGGAACGTTGTTAGAATGAAGGGTGTAGGGAAAGGAAAGTTTAAGAAAATATCGTAATAATAAAACTCATTTTAGAAGCTATGTGGATTGTGGATACCGAGTGAATTCCAGGGTCACTGTCAAATGAGTAAGACCGTCAACAAATTATTCACATTTTGATTCTCATTAGTAAACAGTCGTAAAAAGGCACTTAACCGACACAAAAGAATTTCGATCTAGATAAATTAACAGGAAATCGACAGATTTCGAAAAATTGGAAAAAAAATTACGTCGTTTGTTTGAAAGTCTTCAAAAGGTGACCCTTTATACATTCACCAGCTAAGTGTGGGAAGGTGAAGGCATTCCTACATTTTCAAAATATTTTATTCCTCCCAATTTTCGTCATAATTTATGTGCGACTATCAAACTTTTATCACCTGCTTTCAATATGTTTTTTTTATACTTTTCTATGAGTACATATTTCTAACATTTTGTATTTTATGTATGTACACCCACTTAACTTTTTTATTATACCTTAATGTTTACTGTGAGTGCTTATAAAATTAGAACATATTTTTTTATTTATATTAATGGATTTTAAATCACAAAATTTTAAAATTAGTCGATCTTTTATTCATTTCATTCAGGTTCAACTAAGAGTTAAGGTTTTAAAATATAAATGTTAGTAGTTTATTTTGGTAGATTTAAAATTATTTTATAAATCTCTATTGTATAATAATACAGGATGTCCAAACAATATTTCTTATAGTGTTTGTTATGTATTTCTAATTATACATCTCATAGAAATCTGAATAAATTAATATCTATAAAAACAGATAAACACGTATAAACAAATAATAAGTAGCTACATTTAGATAAAATTATTACAATTAGCGGTGATGAATTAGTTCTTATTATAAAAAACAAGTATTCAGAAAATAAAATACGCCAGGTTCAAATGACACATTCTCTACTGATTACAGCTATATTACTGTTTAATAAGAGTGTTATTTTGTGTTTTTTTGAGAGTGAAATAATAACAGAAGAAGAAAAAGAGGCATCTTTTATTCAAGGATTAACGCACTACACACATAATTCTTAAATTTGTAGTTGCCATTAGACCGATAGTTGGATTAGCTTTCCATCCTTGTTGGTTTTACGTAGAGTTTATTTTTACTTCAAATACAAGCCTGTCATGTGTCATCCACCTTTACATCAAGTTACCTGCGTTACTTCCCAGCGTAATCATTGCAGTTAATTTTACCTGCGAAAGCAATTAATTTAAACCATAGCTTCTGCCATCCGAGATGGCAGCTGAAGGATGCAGGCAACTTGATAGTTGATATCCCGAGGATGGATTAATCTATTTTCCTGAAGAAACCTCCGCGGAGGTCCGATGACTGATTGATACAGCCAGGTACCAGGGTGCCAGAATCTGGTGAGAGATGGTCGGGATAAAACACCAATGAAACTCACATTTCAAGAAATTCGTTAAATTTAACACCTTGTAATTAATTCCCAGGGCGCGACATGCGAGGAAAATGGGATTGAAAGAGTGGAACGAATTATTGTGAAGAAGGTATCTTACAGAGTTTTATACGAACTTATTAGGTGCTTATGTGCACATGCAGCTTTTGTAGCACTAAATACTTACTGTCAGTTTGGTATGTACATAGATTGGATATACGTATTATATTATAATCTTGTAATGTTACATTTTAAGTGACTTTTTTTTTTTTTTTTTTTTTTTTTAATTCTATTTATTCAATAAAAAAATTTACAATGTGTGATATTCATATATATATTTCACTAGTAATACGATAAAAGATATTATGATATGATTAATATTTATTATTTTTCAATGTTCTCCCATAATAAGCAATTGCTTGTGTGTATGGGATGAGGTATTATTTGTTTAGTTTCTTAGATTTTTATATTAATTTAAATTTTTGTTTTTTTTTTCTTTTATTTATTTACGTTTTTTTATTTAGTTTAGGTTTTCAGTATATTATAAAGGAAGATAATGTATTTTGTCTCGGGTATCAAAGGAATCAAAACGAATTGAAATAACTTTACAAAATCATGCAAGAATTGTAGTGATTTTATCAGGTAATTAATTCATCCCACCCCACATTAAGAAATAAGACATAAAACGAAAAAACAATTATAAAGTTTAAAAATCATTCCATTCAGAAGCGTTTGAATTGACGGATTCGGTTGGAGACAAATTAAAAGAAGAATCTGAACTTACCTAACCTTCTTGGGCCAGTCAGACTATAACGTCACTAATTTTGGTATATTGTGATGCCGAAGGGAGAAGAAATGGGAAGGAAATGAGGCTGCAAGGTAGATAGCTGGCTATTCGGATCTGTTCACAAAACATGGCAAAAACCACTTTCAAGCAACCTTTTAATTCTGAATTGTGGATTTTCCCCAGGGCGATACTGAGAGTATCCTCCACTATTTTAAAAGATCGTTAAAACTTGTATGTACCTATATCACAAATCACAAGTGCGTCAATAAGAGGTTTAGCAAACACTGACAATCATTTAAGTCACAAGAAACCGATCAGGTGTGTTCGCTATATAAACAATTAAATCTCTGTTTTGTACTTAATTTAAATTAATGTTAAAAATTAACACAAATCACAATGATAATGAGCTTTAAGCTACTTGTAAGTACTCGTATGTCACATTTAGTTTGTCGCTGGCGCAGTGTATCGAGAGGGTTGTCCCAACAAAGAAACCACTGGTTACTGTGCAGAGTGTAGGGTGTGTAGGCTCCTGAGATGTCTACTCGGATACGGAACCTTATTAATGAGCGGACCCTCTGACAAATGCCTCCACTCGACGGCGAGATAACACCGAAAGGTACATGACGCCGGACCGCAATCAATTCTTACGCAGCCTTAATCCAATTAATACGCTTCACCAACAAAAGGGAGAAACCAAAACAACCAAAGCCTAATAATTACCGATACAAATGAAAATATTTTTGTATCAGTGGTTGCCTGCTTAACAGAATGCTTTTTACGAATTGTGAGGTAGGAATATTGCGACGTTTACTTAATTCAAGCCCTTTGAATTAATTTAGTGAATTTGTCAAAATAGTGTTACCAGAATAAGAATCGCAAAAAAGTATCCAATAGATTAATGCAACGTTTTTTCAGTTCCATGATAACTCAACACAGTGACAATTCAACACAAATAAAAAGTGATTTAAAGTCATTAAAAGCAATATTTAAACTAGTTGTTGTTTCATCAATTTATACCACTTTTTAAAGATGTGTTGAATTGTAGTTGTGTTAAGTTATCCGGTTTCCGATATTTTTTTGCTTTTTTCCCCAAACATCACGAAACAATTCTCTTTCAAAAACAGCAAAGAAGAATAGATAATATATTTACCAAGTTGTGTCTATCATCAAAAAGTTATTGTTAAAAGTCATTGAAGAAGAAAACAATACTAATAAATCCAAACGAAACATGAAACAGAACAAGACACAGAAAAATAAAAATAGATAACGGTCTCAATTAGGAATCCAACCCAAGATCTCTGTCTTACCAGGATAACGTCTTTAACCACTCGACCATTTGGCCATCATTATAATACGTCATTTTTGTTGATTTCATATTTCAAATACAAAATTAACAATAACATCTTGCAACTAATTTTTCCCATATTTTTGGCAGCTATCGTTTTGAATGATTATATGATTCTAAATAATTGATTTGTAACATACATGGTGTCTCATTAGTTGAGACCGTTATCTTGTTCCGTTTAGATTTATTAGTATTTTCAATGATATCTTGCATTGATGGTATAAACTTCAAAAGTTATGAAAGAAATGTTTTTCCAGTAAAAAAATAAAAATAAATGTGTTTACAACTTGACATTCTTAACTTTGGAGTAGATTATTTGGATTTACAAAAAAATCCATACATTTTATTAGTTTGTTATTCTAACCTTTGGCCGCATATGTAGTACAAAAAAATGTATAGTGGTTTTGTCAATTAAAATTAATATTTTTTTATTTTTATGAAACAAAACCTATTAAAAATATTTAATATTATTATAAACACTATAATTTTATTACTACTAGACTTGGTCTGCTATTACTATGAAGCCTGCATATTATATGTATTTTTCTCCTCCTGCGGACTCCCTGTTGAGATTATAATTGTTTGTAATTAATCTGTTATTCGATATATTTATCTAAATGTGCAAAATATTTTCCACTAGCGAGATATATACGACGGTGCTATGATTTAAGTTGTGATTTTTTTATAGAGATATGATAAAATTATTACGACTTCAAGTTGGTCTTGGGTAGTAACTTCGTTGGACAAAAGTAAATTACTATTTAATTGGTCTGGTCGGCTTTAGTATAACCCAAAGGAACTCAAATGTATCATTCCTAGACTTCCTTATTATTTATATATTTAGAATTTACGGCAATAGTGCCATTTACATTCATAAGTTTTTTTTTACTCATCCATAGTTCAGTATTAAATTTTTATGAGTGAAATATTAAATCATTAAATAACAGTAAAGAAAGAAGAGAAAACATAAACCTATTATGTAGTTACCTCATCAAAATAAGTGGCGTTAAAATGTGTTATTAGTGCAGTTTTATACTTCACAAGGGGCATATTAAAAGTATCTGCGATTTTAGCATAAAAGTTCATCAAGTCTCCAAGTATGTGCAATCTATTTATAACTGAGTTATATCCTGAGACTGTTGACCAGAGGACCTTGATCTAATGGTAGGTACATGAAATTGAATCAACATTAATATTTCAGGGCTATTGATAATACATAACTTTTAAAAATATTTCTATGAATACATTCACTGATAATTAACTAACAAATTACCAAGCTTAACTTAAATATTCTTTGGTTGTGTAATAAAAATGTGTTATAGATTGACAAAATGCATAAAATTTTGTATTATAAAATAAAATAACGCTAACGCTAACAAAAAAATGTCCAAAGAAGCGAAGCTACCAGTCCAATAGAGTGCTGCTACCTAACCTAATATATGTGAGGCATGGAACTGGCAAAGGAAGGATACAAGTATTCTGGATGCTGTAGAAATGTAAAAATTATGTTTTCTTTTAAAAATCTAATTTTCTTACTGTCAAGTGAAGTGAACAAGCAAAGGGTTAGGCCATTTTAACGCAGGTACCAATCTGCTAACCTACCTATGAGGAGTAAAGACGAAATACTAAAGAATGGACTCCCGGGTGGTATTTGAGCCTGCGACAAACAGGAATATATCATACAGCCTACGGTACCCACCGCCTGACTGAGAGCTACCGGATCACAATAAAAAGCATTAAAATCATATGCTTGCCCACCGAACAAAAAACAACCTTCTTTAAATTCCTCTCCCTCAGGTAGCCCTTAATTGATAAATATTAAAACAAAACGATTAAAATTTTAGACGCAACTTGAAGATTTCAGACGGGAAATTTCTTATCAAGTTATGAGTACGTTATTTTTTTTTATGTGTATTGTTTTTTTTCAACTGTCTTCCTATTACTACATCTTCTTTGATCTTCGCCAAGAAATATGAAATCTTTGTAATACACTGAAAAGTTTTGTACGTCTTATGTTAAAAAAATGTTTTTATGGGTCATCACATGAGACATCGATGGACAGAAGAGAACTGAATTTCTGTAGCACCGGAAGGAGGAAGAGGGAGAATCAATTGTATCGGTCTTGATAACACCCAGATTTAATAAAGGATAGACGATTTCCAGTAACTTGATTAATTGCATATGGATACATGACGTTTTTCAAAAGATCAGTATCATCATATCATCATCAGTATTGCAAGTCGATTATGTGCTATTTGGATTTTAAAGTTTTACGTTTTTATTTTAATAAATGACGTCATTTTTCCATCACACATTTTCTTATTAATAGTTCATAAAATTTGTATATACATTTCAAATTATCAGTAAAAGAGCAACAAAACAAAATTTGTTCATGTGTTTATACTTATGGAAGGAGTTATGGGTACCCCTCTACCATAGGTCATCCAACGTGTTTTGCTACCTTTAGTGACTTAACAGGGGTGCTTTTGACTTCTTCAGTCGGTCTCTTTTGGCTGGACCGGGAAAGATGGAATCATACGTTCATCACTCCTGGACACATTGACCCCAGATTCCTAAACAGCCTCATACCTTTTCCATCTCAGAATTTCCTCGCCTTCTTTTCTCCTAGATATCCATATAGAGTTCCCAAAGTTGACATTCCCAAAGTCGATGTAAATTATTTTTCTCAGGGCCTGCTATGTGAAGTTAATGAAAAAAATTTAACAAACTAAGTTCAATAGTAAAACTCATTTTCCTATCTTTAATACCAATTAAAAAATTGATGTATGTTATAAGTTGTCTCTTAAAAAATGTGTGGTTATTTTTCACTGTGTTATTAAGGGGGAAAGTACATGCCTAAGTTCAGGTACACCTCTAAAGTAAACAATAAAAGTTCAGTCAGGAACATTAACTGCCGACTGTTTTACGAATATATTTACTTACTATTTTATAGTTATCAAGATTGTCCCAAGACCTATAAACTGGTAGAATGTCATAATACCTCGTGTAAACCCTCCAAGAAAGAAGTATAGAGATGAAGAAATAAATTTGAAAATTGATATCGGTCCTTTAAGTCACGTGGGCGAACATTAACATAAAATATAATCCATGCCTTCCGGGAAAATGTCCTCTTGCATCACACGGTGTTATTAGATCTGTCTTAGAGTATAACAGGTAACTAATTGAATGTCGCAGGCAAATGTCACGTTTATCCGACATCAAATCACGTTGTGTATTAAAATATCTGGGAGGTAAAGTAGTCACAGAGGGAGGTCGTACTTATCTCGTCGAAGAAAAATCTTCCTTCTCATACGTCTTGTGTAACAGAAGATACTAGAACGTTAACTTTACCTACGACCTCTCTCTGAAAATGCTTTATCTCCCATTTGACCTAATACATTTTAGGAGAGTTGGTAGTAGCTAAATAATAGTACGTAATAATAATATTTCGCTGATTCATGTAGCGCCGATTTCTTGAATAATCGAAGGCATATTTTTTATTAACAATAACATACAAAGCCACCCCGTTTCCTCTGCATATCTACCCCTCATTTCTTCTTTATCAAATACTCTTACTACGAAAGTTTATAAAAGTTTGATAAAAATAAACTGCTGATTTTTGAGTTGTTCTAACTGATAAATCAAAAGTTGCATCGGAGCTAGTGAGACTATGGCCCCAATGGGTTCAAATTTTTACAAATCCACATAGATTGTTGCAATAATTAAAACTTGACACTTTTTTCGAACAGCAATAGATTTTATGTTTTCGGCTCATGCTCTAACACCACTACAGCCCAACAATTTTACAAACGTATTGTATTAAAATGGTTTGACTAATTACCGGTTATTATGAGATTGGAAAAAAATTGTATAAAATTCAAAGTGCATTTGAAAAAAACTCTTTCAACAATATTTCTCAATTATTATACTTTGTAATATAATATAATATTTCTCAATTATAATACTTTGTAATGTAATATACTATTTCTCAATTTTTATTCTTTCTAATATAATATAATATTTCTCAATTATTATACTTTGTAATGTAATATAATATTTCTCAATTATAATACTTTGTAATGTAATATAATATATCTCAATAATTATACGTTATAATGTAATATAATATTTCTCAATAACAATAGAATAATATTCTTTTTGTAACTTCTTCTTTCATCTTTTCTCTTTTGTATCAATTATTTTCATTTGAGCAAGAGAGCAAAAAAAGAGCTAGAGCTCTTTCTGAAAACTTTACGTAAAAATGTTATTTACCTTTGTAAGTTTCTTCACCTTTTTAACACGAGCGTTTGCTCTAAAAATAGCTTAAACACATTTATAATTAAATAAAAAAGAAGCTTTGTGCATCGTATTTTTTTTTTTTATATATTAACACCACACAGGAGGCCCTGAAGAAAATAATTTCCCTCAGGGCCTATGACATCTTGGGGATGCTGTGTAGACGGTCTTTTTGTGGAAAGGAAGGAGTGAACATGGGTCTTGAAAAGTCCCAAGTTGTAGGAGGGAGGAAACACAGAGGCCGGCAGTTCGTTCCACAGCCGAGCTGTTGAACCTAAGAACGAATCGTAGAAGCGACCCGTTCTCATGTGACAAATGTCAACCGTGTAAAAATGTTGGGCGCGCGTTTGACGTGTATCCCGACTACGCACCGGTGCCGAAGGGATCAATGACGCTAGTTCCTCAGAGCATCTTCCATTGTAATACCGATAGAACAAAGACAGCATACCTACCTGACGCCTGTGCTCTAAAGATTGCAGTCTGTTTGTGAAGATTGAGGAATCTATCAAACGGACCGCCCGTTTTTGCACAGAGTCAAGGGTTTTTTTCAGGTATTTTGGGGCTCCGGACCAGAGATGGCTGCAAAATTCGACAGTAGGGCGCACTTGCGATTTGTACAAGGCCAGCAGTTGTGTACTATTAAAGTATCTACGGGCCCTGTACAGTACGCCCAGCTTCTGAGAGGCCAACTTTACTCTGGCTTCGATGGAGCCCCCGTACCTGAGCTGGTCACTTATATTGTATATGTTATTTGTATAATTAAGTTAATACAAATTTAAACGTATAATGTTTTGGTACTGAGGTGGCGGGTAAAGAAAAAAGATTAGCAAGATAATAGTTCAAAAGTAGCTGACCATTTAGATATGGACGTCAAACAAAACTAAAGCCATTTCTTGCAAGATTTCAATTATAAATAATGGTGTTTTACCATGGCGATACTGAGGCATACTTCCATTCTGTAAACTAATTTGCCTTGGACAATTAAAGTGATGTATAAAAAAATATCTTAACATCCAGTCTATATGGAGACTGTGTAGATCTGTCCAATCTAAATATAAAAAAGCAATCCAAAACAAATCAGTGCAATTGTTTCCCATAAAGAATAGGTTGACAAAAAAACATTTAAAACCACAATGCCTACCTACATATTCAAATTTTCTTGATTACGTGCGTATTTTCCTAAAAGTAGCGATGTGCTATTCCCTCAGCAATGTATTGCTGCCAACGAATTAGTCTGTCCTTCACAACGAGACAATTATTTCCGACTGAAATTGATATCGCTGTCATATGAAAGCTTATATTAACCCTTCATAATCACTCAAAATACCAACGCTTTATAATTATTATTATATCTCAAGATCCAAGGTGGGTATTGTTGTGCTGATGTCAAGAAATGTAGGTACTTCACCGCAGTAAACTCTTAAAATCGTTGAAAATTTGTATAAAACCTCCGGTATTTCCGTTATATTATCTACATAATTATGACTAGAAATTAAATACCACTATTTCTCATACTTTTACCCACAGAATAAATACAACTCATCAGTATTATATTACCTAGGACTCTTGCAGCAGAGTCTCCATCTGCAGTCTTCGTCGAGCGTCACAGCGGTGCTGCCAAGGTTTGTTGTCTATGTGAGGATGTTGTGTCAGCGCTCTTTATTGGCAGCAGACACATGTCAGCGCTATATTGGCGGCAGACACATGCCTGAACGGATGACGAACCTCGTGCTGGCACAGTTGGTCAAAATAACAAATGTAGATCCTAGGAAATAAATTGTACAGCGCCCTTGAGGTGATTTTTCACAAAAACGGCGCTATACAAATTATCCAATTATTATTATTATTATTATTATTATTATTGCTCTCTGAATGGATAATTTTTTCGGCAAGTACCTAAACTTCATCGTGAAATGTGCTATTCACTTCTCCTGCAAATTTTACGGTCATGCACGAAAGAACAACAACAGCAAAACCAAGCGGTTTCGTCCGAGTTTCATCCTGTTTGTATTTACATAACAATTTATTTAACCACGAAATTATCAATAATGGAGTCCTGTCAGATTTTCTTGAAATGTAAATTGATATACATATACAGTCGATAACAAAAATGACTACGACCAGGGTCGGCTCTGAGCCTAACGGTGCCTGGCGCGAGTAAAATGTCGGCGCCTTTTGTCAAAACCAATAGACGCGTAATCAATAACATTTGAATAATTTGTATTTTTGTGAAGCGCCGTTTTCAGGAAAAATAATCTCAAGGGCGATGTGTAAGGAATCGTAAGGTGTAAGATATTATCAGTGCCTCGGCATCTTGGCAATTCGGCACCCGGGCGGAGTGCGCCAATTAGACCAGCCCTGACTATGACCTGCAAAATGTTGCTATATATTGAAAATTACAGACGGTAAGTGTGAAGAATCACAACTCCGGAGCAACTAATACTTAAACTTAAGGTTGGCTGATACTAATTATTGCTTATAATAATTTGTTATCCTTTGTGCTTTGCATAAAAAAACCTTGTCTTATAAACATTAGATTATCATTAAAAAAATATCAATATTTGACAAGTCAAAATATTTCACCAAAAAATGTAGATATACTCGTAATATGTCTCGACGCCATCTAGTGGAAAATTTTGCACTAACAAAGCATTTCCCACAAAAATAAAGTTTGTTGTTTACAGATGTAATTGTGTTTAATGGAATAATGAAATACCTACGAAAATATTTTTTTTTTTCCCTTTTACATACTTTATGAATATTTTGTACACTTTGTTTCTGATTACAATGGATGTGTGATTGTCTCTTTTATAAGAAAGATCAATATAAATAATTTTTAGCATAGATACCACCAGTATAAAGGAGGTGTCAGATTACGCTATAAGTTCAAAGCGTGTTATATATCTCCATATTGCTCGTTATACAATCCCATACAGACCTGTCACACCTAAAAAGATGATGTGTTATAAGTGTGGGCGTGACAATGACATGCGCTGTGCATCTGTTAGACAGGCTATATTTGAAAATTATCCAACCCCCTCTCCTACCCACGGCACAAGAAGACGTCAGAATAATTTACGGAGCGCCGTAATCACGCGGCTGTCATCTTTAAAAGTGACAAATACCATACAAACATTGATATTCCGCGGCAGTCCCCAAATTTATATGACCCCCCTTGCATAAAGAAGATTAAAGCGTACCTAGTGTGTCAGACCAACGTATAATACGTACATGCCACGCCCAATTTATGCGCGCATAATATAGCTTAATGTGTCTAAGGCTTAGTGGAGTTGGTATCGTGGTTTGCGCACTTTTGCGTTTAACGATATCAGGTTTCACTTCTCTCCGAGAAATTCACTGATTTTCTTTGGGCCGAAATATAATTGCAGCCTTCTGAAACCTCTCCCGATTTTTGCAGATTGGGAGATACTATTCAAGTCTCGGGTTGCCAGGGTTGCCAGTTGCCAGGCAGGTAGCCTCCAGTTCTTATGTCCGAATTTGGCAACATTGAGTAATGTACATAACAATAAATACCTGAGTTATGTGGGATGCTGCGTAAAACTTAAGCGGGATCTTTAATCGCAATGCGTAAAGTACGTAAAAGCGGGTTTCGGAACATTGATTCGCTTTGCGATACGATTTTAAAGCTTGTCTTTATGGCTGTAATACATTTTACCCGGTTTCATCTAGAAAACACTTCCGTCCATAACTTGCTGGACATAAAAAACCTCAAATCTCCGCAGAGAGACTAGCAGCGACTAACCGGTTATAAAAGGACAATAATAGTTTTTTATAACAATATTAATCAATTTCAAATGTTAAAAAGAAAACTCAGTCAAAGGTTTGGTCACATCTGGGAATCGAAACTAAGACCTCTGCCTTGCCGGAGCATAACTCTCACCACTGAGCTAATTTGACCATATTAACTTCCGTCCAATTAAAAGTATCATACATATCGTACTTTCACTAAGAACTACCAACATTATCTTCACATTTGTTCTTCTTTTAGTATATAAAAATTTTAATTCAAGATTTGACTGCCCTGACGCTGTAAATTAGATGTCATATGTACCTCCGATGCATGTTAGATGGAATATATTATTTCGCAACAATAACTTAGCGTTCATTGCTGTCAAGGTGAGAATACACAGATGTCCCTGATATTTAAGGTTCTTTTTTATTTATATTATACAATTGTTTTTATTTTATTTATAATCTTATTCTAAAAGGTCATGAATAATCAAAATGGCGTTAGTAAATAAATAAATGCGTAAAAACAATGAAGATAAGGTTGGTAATTCTTTGTAGAAGTTTGATACAGTCAAAAATGACTGAAGTAGATATGGTCGAATAAGATTAAAACCAAATTAAAGTCGAATAAGAATAAAACCAAATTAAAGTCGAATAATATTTAAACCGAATTGAAGTTGATTAAGATCTACAAAAAATATCTTCATTTTCTATTCGTTAAGAAAATGACGGAGACAAGAAGTTCATGTGGTCGAATTAGCTCAGCGGTCAGAGCAATGCCCCGGAAAGGCAGAGGCCCTGAATTTTTTCGGTGTCTTTTCTGTTTCATATTTTTAGTTTGAGAGTGGTTAATATTGTCTTTAAATGATTAAATATTACAATTTGACGTTTTACTCAATAAGTTATTCTGCTGTAAAGAAATGTAATTCCCCTATTAAATTTTTTTCATTCGTTTGTACCTATCTATCTGGGTTCTATATTCTAGGTAGGTAGCATGAAAAACAAATTCACACTTTGTTATGGTCACAAGGACAAGCAGCAAGTAGTGGTAAGTAGCAGTAGCGGTGTAATCACCGCCATCTAGCGGCCGCGGCCGGCGATGTAAGCCGCAGATTATCCTTTGATGGAGTGAGGAACGCGACTATCTCGAAGGACGCTTAGTAATTTTAAAGGCCTACTTTTACAAAACACTTTAACTTCTACAAGACACCAAGGAACAGTAATATTTTGTATTTTATTTATAGACGGTGTCATGGTAACATTGCTTGTCACCTGCAACGAGAAATAATATTATGAGAATCTATTAGAGTTCTTGAATTACACTTTTGAAATAAACATTATCTGTAGACGGTGGGAAGTAGGTACCTATATGAAAAAAAAAATACCACACAAGCACTAAAATATTTCTTGTTCCTCTTCGACTGCATTCCAGATATGTAGATAACTTCAGAAACGCTCTGGTCATAGACCATCATTTACAAACGAAATGTTATTTGACATGGCTTTAACCGTGGTTGGTGACCAGATCGGAATATTCCGATGTTTCCCGACCTTCCTATTCCCATCTCCTTACCCTCTCAATACTTCTTTCAGCCTCACAACGTACCCCATTTGCAAATGAATGTGCCGAATCTAAATATATATTTATTTAAATCTCGAAGGTATTCTGGTTTTCTGGAGTAGGAGGTGAAGAATGGATATTCCTCCCGGTCTAGATCCTGAGTTTCACTAAAACTTTCCTTTCATAAACCTTTGAGATGAATCGTTTTTATCACATTCTCAGAATGACAATAAGTCCTGCAGTTTTCCCTTATTCATAATGAGACAAATTTCACATTGGATGCGAAAAAACCATTCCTCCTGACATCTTTGGTAGTTCTATGACACTCGTTATAATATTCTCCAAAAGATTTTTTCTCAAAGGCTACAGTAAGGTCGTATTCAAGCCACATATTAATACTCAAAATACAAAATTTTGTATGTTTTATTTGCATAGTAACATTATGTTCCATTTCAACAATAAAAAATCAACTTTATTTTCAACCAATGATTTGGAAAAGGCTCATCCCGGGAAGGACATATCATCAAAGCATTATCATATTAAAGGGAATTTTACATCATATTAATGTTATAAAAGCAAACTTCCTAATCCTTTTCTGCTTTTCTTTCCCCTTTTCATCACTTTTCACCATCGATCATGACATAAAGGTAATAATAATAATTTACAGGCCTAAAATAACGTCATGCTCAACACATACCACAAACAAAATAATCGTAAGAGAGTTTTTCGTGATTTCAGGCTTCCCAAAACTAAACCTATGTGCCCACAAAACGGCATGTTTTATAAATGATAAAAAAAAATACTCTTCCAAAAGCGATTAAGGAAGCTTTGGCACTTTTCGTAGGATTTGTATATTTACTCTTGTGGGGAATCACGTTTTTTTACAACCTCCAAAATCCAAGTTTCAGCGTAATTAAGTATCACTCTTCTGACCCAGCATGCGTAGTATGTAGGTACCTACTCATTAAAAAAAGACGAACGGTCAGGTATTGAAAATCCCGTCCTGACGGAATACGTCATAGGAATATGTCTTCGACGAGTGCATTATTGGTGAAATCGAGGACCATGACTTCGACGAAGATTATAAAATATTCTTATGTAAATAGGTATACATGTAACAAAGACCAACCGAAAACTTTAAATTCTGTTAGATAATGTCTGCATTCTACGATATAGATATAATTTCTTATTCAAGGCTTAAATCATTACTTAAATTCATAACATAATTCCAACATCTTTCAATAAACTTAATGCATCCTTTAACTACTTAAACAAGGATAAGTTACATCCTTTCAACTATTTAATACGAAGCATCCGGATCAAACATCGTAGCCAGAATGAACAGATTATAAAAAGGGTTCTTAATGCACGACACACAAGAAATGCCACCAGACCCATTGTCCCCGGCAGATATAAACTAGGCTCTGAGAGGAATTCGAAAAATGTCGCGCCCGAACAACTGGAGAGAACTAGAGTCGGAATAGGTTCCATCGGGGCGGTTCCTTTGGGTCAATTTGAATTTCAAATGGCAGTCGAATTAATGACAGTAGTCAGAAGTCATTTTGAAGTGGGGACGGAATTTTTGTTGTCTTTTTGTTATCAATGTGGTTACTACGATGTTTTATACAACAAAAAATCTAGAATGCAATAAATTGGTGTTTTCACTGCTCCAGTAAAACATCTGAAAACGTTTTGCAATTTTTTGTTTACATTAAATGCAACTACATTTTTATTAAAGTTAGAATTCATTAATGTTTTCCTTCGACAGCGATAGCTATCAAGCTAGCGTAAGAATAACAATAACAAAAATATTATGATAGAAAATACCCTCAAAAAGCATTCTACTTATTGTCTGAGTAGAGTAAATCAAAATTTTGCAAATACCGGTAGTATGATCAGGTAGCAGAAAAATCATCAACCTACACGAAAATGCTCTCATTTTTTCACCACGATTTTAACTTTTTATTTTACCGAAGCAGAATATACGTTGACAAACCATGCATCGCTATTCTCCTCAAGAACGGGAATAATAATTGTGTTAACAATTTCTTTTATTTAAAAACAAAGTTACTGCTTTAGGAAATCCAATGAGGACTTTTCCGTTATGTATTATTAACTTCTCTTATAGTGTTAAGTACGTAAGAGAATAAAAAAATGTTAGAATTATGCTCAGAAACATGGCTGACGACCATAGATCATTTTTGAATCCCCGTTTCGAGATTACTATCCAAAAAGCTCACCGCAATATTTCCTACAATAATCGCTTCATTTTTTGCGGCGTTTAATTACATAATGTCCATGTTGGGCGTTTTTCAAGCTTTTTTCTTCTACACAACTTGTTTTATAGCCAATCGTTAAATTGCCACCGGTTTGTCAATAATACATCTCCCACCATTAATTGTTGTGGTAAAGGCAGAATAACAAAACACTCGCTGAAGATATTCGATTCGGAAAGATAAAGGAACCATTAGGTGGGTATTTTTGTAAAAGGATTTTATAGATACGGCTTTTGGTCTTATATACCTAAGCAAACATTTTTAACTTAAGACTTAACTTTAACTTGGTAAAAATTCTAAGTTTAGCTATCCTTTATACATTGACAAAAATATTAAAATAATATTCATTACGTGTTGAGTTCTTCAGTTTTAATTACGATAAATTATAAATTCATTTCAGTATGATAAATTCCAATAAACAAAAAGCAGTGACATCGAAACTGTTGTCTTCTTTATAAGACACTTAAAAATACAGTGCAGTTTAAAAAGAGGCCGATTTCAGATTTTTTAAATCTCTTCATACCTAATAATAATAATAATAGTTGGATGATTTGGATAGCGTTATTTTTGTTCAAAATCACATCAAGGGTTTACTTCTGATTATTTTTCACTCTTTCTGTGCCATTGATCGTATTTTTGTTTATTATATTGGTTTGGTTTTGGTTCGTTCGGTTTATTATATTGCTACGTTACGTGATGTGTTGCATGTACTGATTAAAATGTTATATTATATAAAAAGCTCAACTCGGACGTAAATTAATTAATAAATAAAAAAATATTACTCTTTTTAAATAAACCTAAAAACTAAAGGTTGTTTTCATGACAACGATTCGGCAAAGATATTTCTCGTGTTCGAACTGTACTGATGATTTCATCAGATTTTTTTAAATCATATTTTATCGAAATTTTTATTTTAAACCATTTTCTTCAAATGAATGCAATATGGTTTATTTTAATACAAATATGTTAAATGAAGTAAAATGGACGGTTTCGAGATGGAAATTACAAATACCAGTGTATCCATTAACATAACGATGTGGGTAGGTACTGTCTAGTCACACACGGATTGATAAATCTCATCAATTCGTAGGTGGGCACTCATGCTTATCTCGCTGATCATCTACAAATTTCCTGTTAGGTAACTGTTATAACATGTCTCATTTACTTCAACGTATATCCTAAGATAATAATTTCTTAAGTAAAAAAAAAGTACGATTATGCCAGAATTTAATTTCCGTTATTTATGCAATCTCCGCAAATGCAATCTAAATTAGACGACTGCATCAGCTTGATACTGGCCAGCTGGTACTATACAATACTATGCATACGTATTTCATCAATATTTATAGTTAAAGATTAAACATGATAATCATCTGCAAAAGACATGATTGCAAATAAGGAGCGTTTTCACAAAGTTAAATTTCTACCTCAACTAATTTCTACTAATTTGTATTTTTATTTATTATTATTCTCTACTTATAAGTATCTTCAAAATAGCTAATTCAGATTGTAACAAAGTCATATATTATCTTATATTATATGTACTAGAAAACATGTTTCTCAATGTGAAACAAATACCTACCTACGTCCTACAACTATATAAAAATGAAATAACTATGCAGTCATATAATGCTTAGCAGCCATTGTAAACTTTTATCATGTGTCCGAGTAGGCCCCCAGTTACACGCAAAAAAATAAGTATGGCTGATTTATTAAAACCTGTTAAAAATGTCTTGGTAGGTTTAACTTGTGATTATTTGTATAGTTACCAATTACTTCTTAAAAAATCTAAATTTAATTTGTATACATCGTAGTATTTTAGTTGTAGAGAGGTGCTTTGAATGAAAAAGAAAAAAACAAAAATTATTATTAATAATTATTATTTTATTGTTGTGCAAGATTTTACTCTTCATGAAAACATTTTTTTTTTTTAATTTGTGGAAGTTAATAGGTATTTCTGTTTTGTAAACATTTTCTATTTTTCACTTCTTTTTAAACAAGGATGGCTTTTGACTGACGTATTTTTTTGGAAATCATAATTTATTTCTCATTATTCATCATGTGTAACAGTTAATTGAATGGAGCTTAAAGATTATCATAAAATATCAAGTTAAGAAGATTATTAGATTAAAATTGTCAAAAGAATTTTTTTTGTATTTCTCTTTGTGTAAACGCACCTCGAAATGGTAACTTAACAAAATTTTGCCTGCTCTACGACATTGAGCGAAACTTATTCTTCTGTCCCTAATAATTTTCACCCTTTTTTAATAATATCTCTCACTAGGTACTGAGAGTTGAGAAAAGTTTACCGTAGTAGGAAATGTACCCGGATGATCCCCAACCCACGGAACTTTCTGTTGGAAGAAGCCTTTAAAACGACTCAAATTGAAACATTGTATGGTCTTAATAATAGGGAAATGGCGAGCACTGGTGTACAAAACTTTGCTTTGAAACCAAGGGCTACCTACTGGTGACCTAGAAACCTGGAAACATGGAGACTTTGAGACCCGGATACCTAGAAACCACAACCCTCAGTAATGAGAATAACGAATGAATGTTTAAAATGTGACACTTTGATTGAATTAAACTCGCGAAAAATTCGATGACTTTTGATTCATCTTCCGGACGGTCAATTAAATGATCCAATTTTAATCAGAAAACAGTCACATTGTTATGCTTGTCTTGTAAACAGTTTGTTTAAAAGCTAAAACGGACCGATAATCGGCGATTCACATGAACCATTCTAATTTGAATAAAACTACATGGCGATGAGTTAATGATCATTATATGTGACGAGAATTTGAAATAATCCAAACTAAGGGTCAGTTCCATAAAATTTAAATTTTTAAGTAAAGGACGGGATGTTTCGGAGAATTATAACAATACATCAAATTTAAAGTTCACTTTACAGTTCTGAGAAACATTTTTCAAGTTCTGTTTTTATTTCAGTTCTGTCAAGCAACTAGCCTATAATTTTAAAATAACAGAACTTTAATAGGACTTTCAGAGAACCCGAAAATGAACGTTGAAATTTGATGAACTATTCAAATTCTCCGAAACAACCCGTCCTTCATATCCACATCATGACATCCAGCACATGATAAAATAATAACAAAACTTGTATTTTATCTTTGAAATCTGTTGAATTCCGTGACGACAAACCGTCCTAAAAATAATAAAAGTGTGAAAAATATCCTTCAATGATTATTTATTAAGCCAAAAACAAAACAAATTTTTTCAATCAAATGAAACCTTTATACCAAGGCTGCCCAACCTTTTTAGCAGTTGGGCGAAATTGACGATTTTGAATCACTGGCGGGCCACTGAATACCTGACGGTTCCTATATCCATGGGGAGGGGGGGGGTTGTTAGAGAATTTCTATACAACATAATTCCCCACAAAAAAAAATCTAAATGAGTGCTTCCCACAAAATATTTGAAATCCATGGGGGGGGGGGGGGTTGTTACGGAACTTCGCTGAGAAAAAATTCCGCACACCCGAACATCATATGTAAAATTCCCCACAGCAATTTTTCGAATTCCATGGGGGGGGGAGGTGGCTACAAGATTCCATTTCGACGCAAAAAATATTATGTCGAAAACCGGTGTATTTTTGTTTAAAAAGTAAGTTCAACAGGTTAGATTTTTTCGTCGCTGATTCTCGTTCTGAGTAGCCTAAATAGCGATAAATCGCCTTCGTTGGCAACACTGGTGACCGCGCGCAAGCTGCATTGTTTGTTTTACCGCGGACCCGCGAAACTTTTTCAAATTGGCGGATTGGCGGGTTTTTTGAAAATGTTTCACGCGGGCCACTTATAATTCGTTCGCGGGCCATATTGTGGCCCGCGGGCCTGGGGTTGGGCAGCCTTGCTTTATACCGACGCAGTCTGGTGACGACTAAACGTTTACTTGATGCTTTGTTGATTAATACGTAAATAAATTAAATCACAAGAATTCCAACGAAAAGAATAATGTCGCCGATTTGTATCTGTAATCTCGAGATTAAGTCATAACGGTTTTTGTCTTCGATTTCAGGTGCCTTTTTTCAGGTGTCATTTTTTGCCACGCAAATTTCTTACATTAATTAAGATATTCAGAAAGGACTTGGTATGCTAATGGCTGCATCTTCTATCTTTCTTAATCTCGAAAAGTCGTGTTTCCCAAATATAAATTGATTCACTAACTTTTTTTGGCATTCAGTAAAACCGGTATTTTGGTATGGCTACCGTGCAAATTTGTTATAAAATTTCGTGTTGGTTCTTACCGAAAATTGTTATAAGGTGACCAAAGAGTTTAAAAAATAAAATTATATTAAAATTGAACATATCACAAAGACGTACCCATTAATATTTGACTTGTGTTGAATTTTGTATTTCAAATTTGGTATGGTATCTACTAATGAGTAGATTACAGTAGATTCATTGAGTATATTCTTTGCTGTAATAACGGATTACTTAATATATCAATTTAAAAGCTTTTCATTTCCCTTATGAATTCAACACAAATACGGTATAGATGCAAATGTTATGTTACATAAAGGATTTGGTAGTAACACGGTGTGTGGCTCTTGCTAATCTATTTTTTCGGTTTTATGTTTCGGTGTGTGGCACCTCTAGTACTTATTCAACTGACAATTGTGTATGGCTACATTGCTGACACTGGATTTTTTAACATTCTGCGGTTGCCAAACATGCGAACTAGGACAGATCCTGGGAAGGCGAATCTGGGAAGAGCATATTTCCTTGTAAATTAAAATTAAAATATCGTTCGATTGATATTTTAGTTGGCAATATGATGTTTTGAGACCTTGAATGTGTAAATATCTGTGCTGTGATATTATAACTTAAATAAATACCATATGAAAACAAAGAGGTTGTACAGTATTTATATGTATATATATATGAGATAAAAATGAAAACGTTGAATGAATCCTTCTTGAAATTCGGTACCGATATAAATATCGGTTTACGGTATCCCACCCATATTTCTTGTTTAGTTTCATCTCTTATCTAACTCCCACAACCTATAGTAGAGCACTTAGTATAAAACAGGAAGAAAACGTTTGAATGTAAGAGTATCGTTATCCTAAACTACAAATATTTTTTTAGAGATTAAAAAAAAATAGTAAACCGTTATTTTGTTTCGAGTACGTATCTGTATTTTGTGTACTTAAAATGAAGTTACCGCTTTTAAATACTGTATATTTATATAATAATTTTATTCTTATATAGCTATCTTTGGGGATGCTGTGTGGAGCTTCTTTTGAGGAGAGGAAGGAATGAACATGAGTATCGAAGAGAATGTGTCCAGAATTGGTAAAAGGGTCCAGAATGTATGAGGTAGAAAACACAGAAGCCGGCAAATCGCGCTATGCACATCGAGTACTTTTTAAGTTCAAATTACTATAATTAATTTTTCAAAATTTATGATAGTCTAATCGAATTAATTGCAGTTTTTCGAGCAGAACCAACAAGTCGGAATACTGTGTTTGTTCTTCTAATATTTAAATGGATGAGGATCCGAAGAACTAAGTACGCAGTAGACAATTGTTGCAAGAAAAAGGCCTTTCTCTGTCCATCATCTCTGCTAACGTTCCACTCCAAAATTTGTTCATCGCCCAACTCAGAGGAATTTGATTTTCATATTTTTTCAATTTATAGGTAAATAGTAAGGTGAAACATTATTTATTTTATTTAACAAACGTTAAAAATTTTACAGAGTCTTGGAATCCATTTGTTTAAATGTACATATTTTCTAGGAACACTATTGAAGTAATTAACGCCTACGTATTTTTCCATGATTTATTTCATTAGTATTTCTGTAAAATAAACAGTTTATTTTAACATTATAAGTGATACCGATCTTTGCTTTTAAGGTAAACAATGGAGAGGAGCTTAATATTTTCAGCCTAACTTCTTGTTTATACTGAATGTAAATTTCCTTTGAATAAAGACATAATAATTTATATGCATATTTACTACAATTTATTGACATCTCGAAGGCGTTTTGACTTTATTTCAATAAATTAAAACAAGATTGGAATAATTTTGAATATTTATTTGCAGGTAAATTAGTGACTCTTTGCATAATAAATTGTGGCAGATGAGGATATTTTAGAAATTGGTATAAACTATCGATAGACAATAGTGAGTTAGTCTCTGAGTGGGTAGATTGGTTGTTTCGAAATCGAGAAAAAAGTTAATAAATGTAGATATAACATTGTAATTTAATAAACTCATCACGACCTCCGCAGCAAACGGATAGCATTTTGACTTTGAGCCCAGAGGTCCCGGGTTCGAAAACTGGCGTGGGCAAATAATAAAAAAATGAGTATAGACAGTTATAACAAGATATATCATTGTGGAATTATATTGTATATTTGCACAGCGTCCTTGAGGTAATTTTTCACAAAACGGTGCTATACAAATCATCCAAATATTATTATCATCATTATACATTTATTACAAACATATTTACAGACAGACGAAATGCAAAACCGTCGTCAATAAAGCTGATAATGAATATGTGTAACCTCAGTAGTTCTTGTATTAATTATTTAATAGATATATTTGTACAGCGTCCTTGAGATAATTTTTCACGAAAACGGCGCTATTAAAATTAGAAAAATATTATTATTTATAAATAGTATAAAATAAAGTCGCTATCCGCGTCTTTCTGTTTGTGCGCTGAGTTTTTCTAATCTAAGCAACGGATTTTGATAAGGTTCTCAATATCATTTAGAAAATTTCTTCCGGAAGATTTATGTGTAATACATGCACATTACACTCACAGAAAGTAGAGAAAGCCGATTTTTTGTAATCAAGACGTAAAAAAATATTTTTAGGCGCTTACATTGCTAACGCTGGCTAAACCTTATGAAATACAACAAAATATTGTACGAAGGAATTGTATATCTTAAAAAGGCCTACGAAAAAGTTAGAAACGGTATATGTCCCCCCGGTATATATAACCCCCAGCAACGCCGGGTTCACGTCAGCTAGTAAGAGTTAACCTAATAGAAGTTCAAGTTCATATGAAGCTCAATTTGGTCTTACTTCAAGTTCATATGAAGCTCAATTTGGTCTTACTTCAAGTTCATATGAAGCTCAATTTGGTCTTACTTCAAGTTCATATGAAGCTCAATTTGGTCTTACTTCAAGTTCACATAAAGCTCAATTTGGTCTTATTTCAAGTTCATATGAAGCTCAATTTGGTCTTACTTCAAGTTCATATGAAGCTCAATTTGGTCTTACTTCAAGTTCATATGAAGCTCAATTTGGTCTTACTTCAAGTTCATATGAAGCTCAATTTGGTTTTACTTCAGGTGAAATACATTGATGCCCCCACTGATTTTGTGTTTTAATTCTATTTATTTATTCATTACACGCACTAGCATGTATTATGCTATTTTATATCATGTTTGTGTAAATAATTAAATATAAAAACACTTAAATTAAATATAAATGAACATAAAATAAGTACAAAAAAGTAAATCAAAAACATTGAATTGAAAACACATTGGTCATAATGTGAATAGAAACTAAGAATAAAAATAAAACCTAATAGATCACGCCGACGTATATCACCCCTCACATAAACAACACCAAAATTGATTTAAGCCTGTGACAGACCCCGCTATATTTTCGTGGCTTGGCCTATTTAAGCATATCGCTCGCCATACAGTCCCATTGGTAGTGCCTAATGTGTCACCTACCTTAACTCATATCTGTTTATTTTAATGTTTTAATTACTAATATTCAATATAACAAAAATAGCACAAGTTCTATAAAAGTAAACCTAAGTAAAATATGACGATGTGAAATGCACAAAGAAGTCCGATGAAAGCGTAATGAGTAAGATTAAGAAAGGGACGCTCAGATGGTTGGGCATGTAGAATGTTGTAGAGCAAATTAACGAAGAAAGGATTGTAAGGAGAATATATGACTCAAATGTGAATGGTAGAAGAAGTCAGATACGCCCTAGGAAGACATGGCACGATCGAGTGAATCAGATACTTGAGTCGGGCCATGTCAGAAGTCAGAATAATCGATGAGTATGTGTGAGACTATATATAAATATAAATGAGGCAAGGAGCGTGTGCCAAGACCGAGTTTTTTTGGCGGTCCGTCCTCTCTGCCTACCCGTGCGAGGAAACGACGTGATGGTTAATTAGTTTGTCAGAATAAACAACATTTACATTGACTGGTTTTAAGGTGAAATATATGGTAACCGGATAAATCATCACAATGATAATTCATCACATCTTTAAAAAGTTATAAAAAGTCGTGGAAAGTGATGAAACAAAAACTTTATTAACTGGGTTATGTAGGTTAGGTTAGGTTAAATTAGGTTAGATTAAAAAAAAAATTTGCATCGTTTCTAATGACTTTATATCACTTTTTAAAAGTGTGTTGAATTGTCACTGTGTTGAGTTATCATGGAACCGAAATATAACTACCAGATCTGAAGTTGTTATTGTAAAAGGGTAATAAATGTCGACAAGAATTAAATATCCTAATTCTGCTGGATTGATTTTTTCTCTTCATTTTAGATATAAACATGTGCTTTGTTATACTCCTGTAGGTGTAAAATTTTTTTTAAAAATAATGTGACCCTTACAAGTGCGTCCCTGACTGTGCAGTGTAAAGTCAGGGGAGTTATGTCGCCACCCGTTTGGGCAGCGCTGAGGCGGGTGCCTACTTAAAATGACATTGATTATAATGTGTCCTCATACTAATTTCATAATGTTATGCTCTTTCAAAATATAAAAAAAAACAAACGATATTTTTTTTGATCAGCCATTTTAAAGAGACCCTTACTTGTTCAGTGGTGTACTTGATGGATTCCAAAATAACTGCCTGTTGGTCGTCCACAAAAGCGATACGGATAGTATCCAACACTTTGAAGAAATGTAGTTCACTATAGTACCTACTTTTACCACATTTATAATTTTACTTTCTTCTATTATATTCACCAACACATCCTTTATTGTAGGTACACTAATTAAAATAACCGTCTATCCAAATATCATTTTATCATGAACTTTTGATCATCCGCTGTCAAAATGGTTTTCTTTTGATTGAGTGCAGCGATCTGACGCCGTAAAAAACAAAAATGATAGATATTGACAACGGAATATTATCCGTTCTGTCACCTACATTCCAAAATAAATAAATTCAATACGCCATATCATATTGCTGGTCAACTTACCAGACTGCACGTATCATTGGTCACATTATAGAACGTGTCCGTTAAGTTCAAATTATTCGGGTTAATACTCGTTCAAAAGTGGTAGGAGATAGGGCAAGCCAACTACAATATGTGGATCATTGACACTATTTATACATAATGCAACAAGAAAATATCTGTAGGTATACTTTAGCAAAAGATTATTGATAGCACGTAAACATTTTTTTTGTAATACCTTTTTAAGCACAAACCTTTCAGAAATTGGTTACGTTCGTACCCGCTGTGAGATCGAACTCGATTAATCTGAATGTTTTAAGTCCTAATGAATAAGTCCTACCCATCTAGCTAAAAGACAAAAAAATAGTATGTCTGTTTTATTAAAATCCTTTTAAAAATTCGATGGCAAGCCATTTCCTAATAATTCAGAATATAGCTGAACACGTGCTCATGTAGCTGCGGTTTTCCTGATAAATATAATGACGAAATGCGACAATACTAGAATTTCTACGAACCCGTGTTCCAACATCGTGTTTTACTAATAGTTTGTTAGTATTGTAGGAAATCTGTCAATTCATTCGTTAAAAGCATGCAGTCCCGTTTTTAACTCCAGTTTTTTTTAATAAATTAGCAATATTTTATATCATTAAGTTTTCTCTGTCTGTTGACATTGGTTAGGTACCTTCTTGTTCTTGTCTCTACATACTAATACTACATAATAATATATGCCCATTGCTGATCGATCTTACACTATCTTTGCTGCATGGCTTCGCCCGATTTTATTAAAAAAACTTGTAACCAACTGGGCATGTGGCATGTCTTGTCTAATTTTTGAGAATTAAATGCATTTTTTTAAACGTTGCTTTGACAGAATAAGCTTTGCAAATGTCTTCTCATCAGAGATCACCAGTAGTGAGTTTTTAATTACACATTTTCTACTTTAAATATTAATTATTATTGCCATTACAAATAGGTAGTCGTAGCTATCCAATACATTCACAGATCAGTCGACACGAAAGAAAAAAAGAAATTTTGGAGTTAATATTTTGGAGAAGAAGTAGCATTTAGCAATAGCGCCTTATATTGAACGACTTCTTTGATTACTCCATACCTCGTGTCAAAATAACCTCTTCCGATTTTCGAAAAGATAAGATAAAACATTTGCAGGAACATAAGAACAAATTGACAACATAAATTCAGCAATAATCATCTCATCAAATACCTAACAAGAGGATAGACCATTATCTTTTAACTGTCCACTTTTTCATACGTTTAATTGGTCCATTATGTTTTGTTCAAACAGCTTCTTGGCTTTATTCTCTCCTAATCACAATCTGTTGGCATGATCAATATGACAAAAACGATGAACAAAAAGGCGAACAGACAGTTTATCGTGTCTAGTTCATGTACCACGATGAATCTCATAGGAAAATCATTAAGTGTCCTATCTCGTTACGTCATCTCAAAAATGTCCAGTGTTGGCTTCCATGTTTGATCAATTTCAATCTTGTCATTATTTGGTGATGCTGGTAGCATTTTGTTTCGTTATAGTCAAGGGGTGGAGTTAGATATTAAACATATTGTTATTTCTGCTTATTAATACAAGAATACTGGAAGACTTGGGGTATCTTTTTAGACAGTTATTAGACCAAATTGGCCAAACAGATTGCCTTTCAATGTGTTATGTATATTCTACTCCAACGCACAATGCTATATTATCAACGCGTAAGTTCATTTTATCTCTTAGAATTTTTTCATTAATTTGTTATTCGACCTCCAAGCTACATACTTAGCTGATTATCATTGTTTTTTGGCATATCTATTCAGATAAGTATCAGTTTTATTCGAAAGCATAAAGATAAAATTAATAAATAATTTAAAATAATCAATAATTCTCACGAGGAAATACATAATCTTAATATGTCTTATGGGTAGGGTCGATTATATTCCTACATTGTAATCAACGAGATTTAATTTATTCGTTGGTTGGTATTACTTTATGGTTTAAAGACATTGTCATGATATTCTCTTCATCACTTTATATCCGGGTTGATTAATGCTTCTCTTGAAAATATCCTAAGTGAGGCGCTAATTAATCAAAACTATGTTGATTAATCAGGCAATTCGGGATGAGTACCTACCCTCTGCGGCAGCGAAGGCATAGGGGCTGGGAACTGTGGACTGAGCAGACTAAGTACCTACCTTACATTCTACTACATTCTATCTAGAAATAGAACCATCTTTGTTGGAGTTGAACCTACATTAGATACTTACGTACTACCTTCATAGTTACTATGGTTGGTGACAAAGCCGAAAAAATATAATTATTTTATTTAGACACTGGAAGAAAAAATATTATATTGAAATTTTAAAAAAAAAAGCTAATAATAATTAACGAAATCGACATCATCTGCCGTGAAAAATGATGATATTATTAACCGACTTTGTTAAGTTTTCTGCTTTCTCTTATTGAATAATTGAAACATCAATAATATCCATTAGCACTTTACAAGAAGTGTATTTTTAGGGTTAAGCGGGTGATTCAGAGCAACGTGCAAGTTAATGGAAATGTTGTGGAGTTGAAAATTGTAAAGTTGATCTTGAAACGTGCAAATTGCAGGACCCAGGAGCTCACTTTTATACAGCTTTTCGGATTAATAAGAGCTTTCATACCTTCTGTAAATTGCATTAAAAAAATCGCAAATATATTTTTTGGGAATAATAAATTAAATTATAATGTTACATCACAAAGTTTTCATTCTAGGTTAAGTGAATGAAAAAAAATTCAACGTTGGTACGCCATTGCATCTCTGTATTTTGCCTGTCGCTACGGAGTCTACCGAAAGATGGCATCGGATCAGATATGTTTTACCTATGTCAGATTACCACCCGCCTGTCAAAATAATGATGATTTAAAACGCCGGGCGGAGGAATCCCGTTTGGCGTCGAGGTGTCGCCAACCGACCAACCAGTGCCCGCACAGTGGACCCTTCTCCATCCTAGACCACTTTGCCGTGGGCCACTGAAGAGATCGACCAATAGAAATATGTTGTGGGCATGTCCGTGTGACCGAAGGAAAATTCGAGCGAAAAAAAAATTAAGTTAGAAAAAAATTTCAGATTATTTTCAATTTTTCTAAAAATGAATAAAAAAACACAATTTAAAATATTATTCAAAACACAAACAAATATTATTCAAAATACAAAAACAAATGTCAAAAAAATATTTTTTTTAAATTTTATTTAATTATTATTATTTTTTTTTAATTGGTTTTCAAGCTACAATCCCGTTAAACTGCAATAAAGCAGTTTGTCAACAGGATGTTAATGATCAATTACATACATACACAGTAATACACACATAATATTATTACTATAACTATACAATTAACACACCTAAATTAATATAAACTATCTCTATTTAGTAACCATTGTTTCAGCATATATCTCAATCTATTTGTAGAATCGCAATTTTTTATATTAATGGGTAACATGTTAAGCATTTTTGGCACGTTAAATTCTAGGGTTCGCCGTCCGTATTTATTATTGCATTTTGGAACAAGCATTCCTTCATTATTTGTATACCTTGTATTATATTCATGTTCCACTTTCCTTTTATAATCAGACTCAGATATAATAATAATAATAATAATAATAATTGGATAATTTGTATAGCGCCGTTTTTGTGAAAAATCACCTCAAGGGCGCTGTACAATTTATTTCCTAGATGTTGATTGAATCAATATTTTGTACCATAATAAGGCCTGCACCGGTAATATTGTTAAATTCCGATACAACAATGATATGTTTCGTCTCTGTGAAAAAATATGTTTTTGAGCTAATAACTTAACCATAGAATGTTGTATTGATTGCAGGTGGTTTAAATTAGTTTTACAAGAGTGACCCCAAGTAGTTAAACCATACCGTAAAGTTGATTCTGCGAGTGATATGTAAATAATTTTTAAAATATTCACCGGAACGAAACATTTCAGTTAAGTTTAATAATACGAGTATTAGTTATACCAATGCTGCAACGGCGTATTAGGGAATCTTTATAAGTACGACTGCTAGGAAGTAGCTGTTCTGTGTTTCTAGACCACTGCGTTGGGGCCGATCTGCTCTGAGATGGGCGACAAGGCGGAAGGAGAGGTGACGGCTGGCGATGGAGCTGAAACGAAAACAAACAATTATTGGGTTGTGAGATTTTTTAATGTTTTATTTTGAGGTTAGCTGAAATCCATTTGAGTATATTGTTTAATGTTTTAAGCGTCACAACCTAGCCAAGTGATACAAAAAGTATGACATTATTAGGGAATTTTACAGGTATTTAATATCATAATTAACAATGCACTGGAGGTCTTGAAGTGATCACGCGGGATATAGGATAATAAGTAAGTAAGCGAAGGTCGTTTTTAAGACTGGGACAGAGCTAGGTTTCTGATTGATTTCATTAGAGTACTTTTAAATGTTTCTTATTTTCGTTGTCGTTTTCTCGCAAAAAGCAAAAACAATGTTAGTACAAATTCTCCGATTCCCCGTATATTCATTAAATTCTTAGCATTCAGATAATATGGAATCGAAGTAACGCTTACGATCATAAAGTATGAAAAATATCGGGAGCATCTCCTGTCCTTATCAGATATTCCTCTCCATCTCCCCTTTACCTACTTATTAGTTTTGGCATATTAAAACTCCTATCTATAAGGAACTTTAGCATAAAAAACTTTTTTTGGCTTAACCTTAAATTAACCACATATCATATGTAGGTAATATATAAATATCTCCATACTTTTACAAAAGATTTTTGTTCCTTACAAATAAATAAAAAATCTGCAAGAGTCACAATTCAAAACCCAATCTCCAACATGGATGGAATCTTCTATCTTCTGCCTATTTGTGTATCTATATATTCTCGTTGGAAAGGCAAAAAGGCGTAAGCGACAAATTTGTCGAAAATTAGTTAATCATCCAGTATTGATTAGAATTATTGTTTAATTTAAGCTGTATGTTTAACTCATTTTTGACTAAATTGTCGTTTACACCTTTTGCTTTTCCGGCGGCGATATATTTAAGCATAGCACGACGAATGGTACCGTAAAATGAAATTTCTAAAACAATGGATGTATTTTTGGGGATCTACGGTGAGGCACGAAATGAAAGAAGGTTGTGAAGGTCACATGTGTTTATTGGTGAGTCAGTAGCCGTGACAAGGAGATGATGAAGGACAGATGTAGAATACTCCGGTTGCTGCTGTGATGTGTTGGCAGGTCAAGCGCGGGTCAGTGAGTCGACGCCGGGCGCTGGTGACCGGGACTCGATGTAGGTCAGGCACTGGCGAAGAACGCAGGTCTTCAGGCACTCCAGTGCTGACGAGAAGGCCGAAGGTACGGCGGACCTTGTGGGCAGTTGAACGGGAACGGCGTGACCAGTGAGGATGCTGCGTGTCCTCGTGGTGGTCATGGTTGCGTGGAAGAAGCGCTGGTCAGAGACGCTGGAACCAGGGCGCTTGTAATCCGAGTAGCGCTGGCCGCGGACGTGGCCGAGGCGCTATGATGATGTCCCGATAGAGTCCATGATGATAGGGGCGAAGCCGGGTACGTGTCCCTCGCGCTAGTAAGAAGAACGCGGGTGATCACTCGTTGAGCCTTGTAGACTGGTGGCAAAATTATGACTGACTGGCTCGCTGCGTCGGGCTTATTTATACTAGACGGCCGACGGCGGCAGTAGGTAGATGGATGGCAACTAAATTCTAGGCACTCGCACAGACTGTGTGTTTCGGGAACCTTCGACATTGCGGCGATTATGCATAGGCCGTAGACTCGAACCTTCTGGCGAGTTCTCGTAGTATCCCGGACTGAGTGCGCGTTAGTATTGTCACGAGTATGCAAGTAGGTCTTGAAACAGGTAGGTTGCTTTGTTTTGATTTCGGCTGCAAATACGTACCTAAGTAGCAATTAGCAAGTACGTACCTAAGTAGGTCGAGCGTTTTATTATTAATTATTCAATGGATTAATATCGACGCTACATATTTAATTACCGTAAAGACTTTTGTTATATCTTTTCAGATGTTAAGAGTGTCAGTAAAAAAAGATTGTAATGTAATTGAATGAATAATCTGTCGTTAACTAAATAAATAAAAAAAATTAAATACTTTAATCGGTTAATTTTTCGAGATTGATGAAATTTTGCACACTGTTCAAAACAAAAAGAACGTAACTCAAATTTCTAAAAACCACCCCGTGTCTTTTTCCCAGCCCTTAATGCTGAATAGCAGCTGATCAGCTGAATAGGAAAAAACAGTGGAGCTTACCTACCTGGCTGTTCAGATTTGATCACCCAATACTGCTCAACATGTCTTGAACAATGTAATCTAACAATATGATTAGAGTCAGGAAGATTACCGTTCTGCAATGAGGTTATAATTCGTCATAAAAACAGTTATTACTTAATATAACATCATATCCTTTTGAGACCTTGAACCACGAGTCATTCTTTCTACGCCGCACGCTGCCCGCTTTAAACAAACACTGCACGTTATATTACAAAAACCTAATTTACATTTCCAGGCGGTTCAAAGAAATTATCTTGCCCACGCAGTTTCCTAGCGACTATCGATCTGAAGGCCGGAGATTATAATCTCCTTATTCCTATAAACCCCGACTAAGTACATGATTGATTATTGTAAAACAAAAGCGACGGGGCTTAGAATTGATAAATAAATTGAATTCGGAACTTTCAATCACTCAAACAATGCCTCACTTATTCTTCGTGGAAAAAATGGGATGGTATTATATTATAAAATTTTTATACTATTTTTATGAGAAGATTTGTAAATAAATATAAAATCGTGATTCTTTTAACCGAATTGCATAAAATAAAATCACACATTATAATATCAAATTCGTTATATATACCTTATTTATCTGATTTTGGTAATTATAGTATCACTGTGGTAGGGGAGGATTCCACAAAAAGATTAACAAAGACTTGGAATTTTTTGTGAGTTTATTTAAGAAACGTAGTTATACATGTTAATTAATTTTATATTTAATATTTTAAAAATAAAATAAAATAATTAATCCATCTCTCTCTTTATGATTACAGATTTGGAACCAAGTCCATAGTTATAAGTAAAAAAAAAATAATGAAAAAAAAGACGAACCATAAAAAAATAATTATTTTGATTTAGGTACATTGCAAGTATAATTTGATATTAAAATCTTAATGGTACACTGGAAAATATAAATATCTCGCTCTAAGGGTACAGTGGAAAATATCAATATCTCGTTCTAAGGGTCAGTGGTAAATATCAATATCCCGTTCTAAGGGTACAGTGGAAAATATTAATATCTCGTTCTAAGGGTACAGTGGTAAATATCAATATCCCGTTCTAAGGGTACAGTGGAAAATATTAATATCTCGTTCTAAGGGTACAGTGGAAAATATCAATATCTCGTTCTAAGGGTACAGTGGAAAATATCAATATCTCGTTTAAGTAAAAAAGTTTTGTGCGTATTTCGATTTGAGATGTTGTATATAAAATACGGTTTTTAATCTAGTATTGTGTTCAGAGTAATGAAATGCAATCCTTTCTAATATAGCTAGTGAGTCAATATTATACAGAAACATTTCGTCAAATGTTTTTGAAGAAAGACAAGAACCATTTATTTATTTATTTACTAACGGACATCGTCCAAATTACAAAATAATAACACGAATATAGTCAAATGAAAAATACAGGAGTAGACAAAGATACATGAAAGCAAAGACATAAGGTAAATATAATATAAGAAAATAAAGTGACAAGTCGAATCAAGTCAAGACTACGCCGTGGGTCAGGACCACAGGACACTTATAACTTATAACACTTTAACAGGTTGTCTTTTTTACGTTGATTAAACACCACGCAAGTCGCTTAAAAAATCAATCGGTAGCTTATATTCAACTTAATTAAATGATTGTGAGATTGCTTGATGAATTGAAAACAAATAGGAAAACTTTTTGCAATATACCATAATTTAACTGATGTCTAATTATTTTGCATTTGATAACATGCAAATGTCAAACACTTAATGAGGCTTGATCAAGTTCTTCGTGTTTTTTTTTTCACCTGCAGACATCCGTTTTGATTCATATCCAGCCTGAAATCCTGTTCTTGCTTTGTTAACACGCACAGTAGGACGTGGAAAATAGTTTAATTTTAAAAATGGATCAATTTATTGCACAGAGACTAGCAGAGGCGTGATTAATGAGCGCCTAAATAGAACCAATCATGACACTAATGCTAATGATAAAACATTTGGTCCATATTACGTTTCGGATACTTTCGTACAAACTGAGTAGGGTTGCCAAAAATGGAAAGATGGAGATCCCAACAAAAAAAAAATAACAAACTTTTTTTTTTAATTGTAGTTTCGGTAAGATTGAATCCTTACTAAGTAGGTACTCTACCTACCAAGCTTTACCAAATTAGAAGAATTAATAGAAGAGTGTTTGCCGTAGGTATTAGCATTCTTAGGCTGTTTTAAGACTACTTGACGCATTATTTTAACTTCGCTATTTTAACGAATTTAGTAACAAGAGTTTTTTGCTCGTCCATTTATCAGAGTACCATCCAAATCTTTTTAGTGACAAATATTTGTAAACATATTTGAAAATGCCCTAAATCTTGAATTTACGTTGTGAAATGTTGAAAAATTTACTAATACCTTCTTAGTTATCATTTACTCAATATTTGAAAAATATGAGTTCCGATGGAAGTAATCATCTTTTGAAAGTAAACAGTGCCAGTATAATTAAAACAACTTGCAATGGATGTCGGTACCATAATAACGTGGATAAAATACATCGGCACGTGTTCAAACAGGAAAGAGATCATTATTGTTAAAAAGTGTGGGCGAAATTTATCTTTTTTTTATTCAGTGCATTGTTTCTTACAGTCATTGAGAATTTTTTACTACCATGCCCGTGTTGAGGTGGTCGATTATGTAGAGCTACATTAAAAAAAAATATTTAAAAGAATATATCAAATTAGAAAAATAGAAGAATTTAAAAAATATATATAAAGAATTCAATATAATAGGAAACAACGAGTATGGAATTTAGAAGAATATAAGCGGTACAAAATTTAAAGTAAGTACTACTAAGTAAACAAATAAGAAAAAATCAAATGATATTATTAGTTAGAGTGTTTATGTAAAGTAGATAGTAATTTGAAAGAATGTTTAAATATTATGAATAAATGAAAGATTAAAAAAGGAAGGAATATAAAACATAATAAATATAATCGAATGTCAATGAATATATATTTTTTAAATATTCATAAAATAAAAATAAACCATACTAGGTAAGCAAAATATTAAAAAAAATAAATCTGATATTTTATATATGCGAGTCACAGTGTTTATGTAAAGTACAATAGAATAATTTAAAATAACAGAGTAGTATATATATATAGAAGAATATAAAAATATGAATAAAATTGTTATAACTTATATGTTAGAGTTACAGTGACATAGATAGATATACATTATTCTTCGGCAATTTTTGTATACATAGATTCTTGTTTGAACTCCAGCTAATAATACTAGAGTGAAAAATTATTGTCACAATATTGTTCTCTCTCAAAAAATACTGAAGCGACCCTAAAGTACTTGTACATGAAACATATCAGTACTTTCAAATTTTTTTTGATAATCAATGTATAATATATATTTGTTCCCATTCATCGCTGACTAAGGAATTGTGATTTGCTAACCAAACATAAAATTTTATATTGAGTAACATTTTTAAAAAGTGATGACCCTGCGTTTGACAGAGAATTAAATTATGTGATATGTCACTGTCAACAATTAAGCTAGGTGAATCAAACCAGAATCATGCGACATTCCTATAAATAAAACAAACATCAAAGATACTTAGGAAATTTAAGATTTCTTTGAATATTTCCAATTAAAATACGAGTTCGGTTTGGTCAGTGCGACCGGATGAAAAGGTAACACTCAGTAATAAATTGGTTGTACAGCTTAATTGATCCGATTATCCGTAATGCAAAAATCATTATGTGGTGAGACAAGTGTATAATCAGCTTTCTTGTGATCGAAGTTTAAGCCAGATGTTTTTACAATCGCAGTTCAATTTTAAATTGAAATAATCGTGGCAGAGTTGTAAAATCCTAGCAAAATCATAAAAATGTACATCAATGATGCGGTCCCGCCCAGCTAAATGATTCTAATACCAACTTCTGGAGCCTGTGTCTATTTCACCAGTACTACGATGGAATCATAGGAGTGTCCGACAAGTGTAAGACAGATAGAGGGCGTGCAAAATAGGCTAAAACCAAAAGTTACTATATCGGTCGTGACATTTGTTTTCATTCAAATCTGCATGAAAGGCGCTTATTTGTTCTATGTTTTCACAAATCTTCTTCGTTTTACAACACACCACAATAGGTTATTTTATAGTCCCACTGGCTTCGGGCAGGAAGAATCTGTTTTAATGTTTAAAAAATGCATTTCACAACATATTAATCACAAGATTTTTTATTGTAACGTTCTTCATTTAGTAAGATAGGTAGGTAAAAAAAATGTCTTAAGGCTTAAGAGTGATTAAATAATTATATCCTACTGTTTTAATAATTTCATTCCATACCACCATGCAATGCTGTGCTCGAACATCTGTTCTGTCGAGTGGTATCTTGAACAAGTCATGGTGATTACTACGGCTGGTGTTCACAATAAAAACTATTAGCCCTACCTAATTTCACTTTCAACACGTAGTTTTTTATTTGACGCAATACACGCATAGAGCTACAATTAGAGGCGCTAGTGGGTAATAATATCTCGTCGAAACTTTTTCCACTACTAGAACGTGATAAGCGTTGCACGTAGACCGAAATCGGTAGTTTTAGTAAGAGAGTTAGGAGAGTTGGAGGTCATAAAGCGGAACCTATTTTTTCGCTTTATGTGTCACCTAAATATAATACATAAATGAATACACGTTGTTTATTTGTAGTCGCGAGTTATGAAGCTATGTGTTATTCACAAACTTCGATTCGTTATTAGCCTAAAGCTGATTTTTTGGTATAAATAAAGAATTATATTTGGATGAGCTGTTTTTGTGCAAAATCACCTCAAGGTATATTTTGTAAAAGATAGCGAAAATCAAAGAATAATTCCGAGTTACCAACGTACCCTAATTCTAAAATAATTTTGTCGTTTCAGGAACGAATCACATTCAATTTCGCTTTAACGACAGCACCTGTCGAGGTGAAGGTCTGCTCACTGCTTCATAGTGTCTACTCGGGGATGGTTACTTTCAGGTAGGTTCCTAGTTTCCAGTTCCTTCTTCACCTTATTCTCTTAGACACGTTTTCTAACCAATATTGAAAAAAAGCTGATTGAATTTTCATTTGCAGGGTACTGGAGGATTTTATTTATATTTCAACCAAACATGTTTGTATTGTATAAGATAATGTATAATATCCTCCACGCTAGGAGTTGTGTTGTGGACGACATTTCACAAGGGTAAGTTGATTAATTTTATCGGAAGGCTTAGAGAAATTATTGATATTATGGGTAGGCAAGGACAACTGAATTTAAAAATATTCTAGCCATTTTAATGTTGTAATAAAATACGAAAATATGGATCATTATTACGTCGCTAAGATTCTGGCTTTATTATAGGGTTTTACCTGGTATTAAGTACTATGTGGTTTTTATAATTTATATTTTTATTGGTAAAATCTTGATTGGTACTGGGAAAAGTTTGGTACAATGACTCCAGATATTGTGAATAATGACAGATTTGTAAAAAATCATGTTTTTTTTTTTTTATATATTAACTCCATACAGGAGGCCCTGAAGAAAATAATTTCCCTCAGGGCCTATGTCATCTTTGGGGATGCTGTGTGGAGGGTCTTTTTGTGGAGAGGAAGGAGTGAACATGGGTCTTGAAGAGTCCCATGTTGTAGGAGAGAGGAAACACAGAGGCCGACAGTTCGTTCCACAGCCGAGCTGTTGAACTTAAGAACGAATCGTAGAAGCGACCCGTTCTCATGTGACAAATGTCAACCGTGTACAAATGTTGGGCGCGCGTTTGGCGTGTATCCCGACTACGCACCGGTGCCGAAGGGATCAACAAGGACAGCATACCTACCTGACGCCTGTGCTCTAAAGATTGCAGTCCGTTTGTTAAGATTGGGGAATCTATCAAACGGACCGCCCGTTTCTGCACAGAGTCAAGGGTTTTTTTCAGGTATTTAGGAGCTCCGGACCAGAGATGGCTGCTAAATTCGACAGTAGGGCGCACTTGCGATTGGTACAGGGTCAGCAGTTGTGTACTATTAAAGTATCTGCGGGCCCTGTACAGTACGCCCAGCTTCTGAGAGGCCAGCTTTACTCTAGCTTCGATGGAGCCCCCGTGCCTGAGCTGGTCACCTATAGTTACACCAAGCATATCAATGGAAGGCCTGTTCGGAAGATTGCTTCCGTTGAAGGAGACTAGATTATAGTGAATACAACATGGTCTTTTTCATTGCCACTTACCTGTTTATTGGCATACTATGAGATACTTTGAAAATGAATACTTTGGTGCGTAATTTGATTAATTATGTGTATCTAAGGACCGTTTGATAATGAAAAGTTGTGTGCGAACAAACTACTGCATCAAGGAGAAATACATTAGATAAGGAGAGTGGAAGGAACTCACAATTTATTTGGAAAGCGGATTATGGTTCACTATGAGACCTGATGCACACAACGGGTCCGCGGTAATTTGATTCTTCAGAAGCAGGCGGCGGACTACGGCGCGGGCACGGTGAAAAATGAGTATTGCTGATTTATTGAAATCCGGTCATAAGCGGGATTTCAGGCCGTTTCCTAATAAACTTTTGTATTCGTGTTTTTGAATACGTATTCCGACATATACATTCGTGTCTTACTCGAAGTTTATTAGGAAACCTATCAATTTATTTGTAAAGGGCCTTCAGTCCGGTTTTTTACCGGCTTGGAATAATTTGAAGAAGTTATTAATAAATTAGCAATATATTTATCAGTAAGTTTTATCTGTGCGACGAGAGAATGAGAGAAGCAAGTACAGCGGTTTGTATGCATGAATGAGAGATAAACCACATATTTTTCTAGTAGAACTGGGTTAATAGTGCAGTACCCAATCTGCCACATTAAAATTGATACAACAATGCCGTGGGTGATTTGTAAATTAATTACTTTATATTTGTATCCTGATATTAGTATTAAAAAAAAAATTCTCTCAATTCTCGAAAAAATGTGTTTGCAACATCACTATGCACGTAATCTAAATAATTTGGCTAATTTAGAGTGTTATATTTCATTTTCCCGGTAACTACCAGGTAAACACTAAAGGTCTTACTAATTAACGTGCTTTAAATTTTGCACAACTGATAAACAATCGTTTACCATACATAAATGGGTGTATCAGTTGTGCAAAATTTAAAACGTGTTTATTTTATTAGTAAGCCCCTAATAATCTGGAATTTAGATGCCCCAATTTGCGAGATTTGAATAATTTATCAATTCCTAATAAAAACACATCGACCGCAGCATTAAGTATTAAAATGCCAATAAAGAAAGTAGGTACCGTTACAGCTAAAAATACAACTTTATGATTTGCGAAGCGATAAATTAATATTCATCGTTGAGTGAAATACGAGAGACTCAATTTCAGTACAATAAGCTGACCGCTGCTTATTAGTGACGATAACCACAAAATATAACTCTGATAAGCCCCCCTAACTTTGCTAACTGAATCGCGATAGATTTATAGGCTGTAATAGAATTCATCCGAGTCAAATACAGTAATTTATTGATGTTAACAACTCACCTCAGTGAGACGGAGACGTTATTGCTTACCACCATTTCTTATAACAAAAACTGTGTAGTCTTGTTCTTTTGAACCGAAGCAAAGGTGTTAATGATTATAAAAAGAATTTATTGGCAAATTTATAAAAACTAATAAGAAAAAACATGACAATAAAACGGACGTTCGTTGTAAAATGATGTTGATTTAATAATAATTATACTTGGTTGGTTTGTATATATTTTTGTGCAAAATCACCTCAAAGGCGCTGTACATATAAACATATTTTAACACATTTCTATAATGATCTATGTTATCATTAACTACAGACTAGTCATATTATTATCTTTTTTTGTAAGAAATGGATATAATGATATCCTCACTGGGATCTCCCGTGCTGAGGATTTCATGTAAGCATGATTCAAATTTAGTAGTATGGATAATAAAAAAGTAATTATAAATATATTGAATAGTGATTTTTTTGAAATAATTTTAAGGTATTTTTTTGTTCAGTTGAGTGGTTTCGGTTTCAGTCTGTATTTGGTGTCAGTATCTATTTCTGATCTAGCCATGTTTTGGACGCAGCTTTTAATTTGAGATTTAAATGTGCTTTTTTGCCCAAATGTTGTGTTTGTAGTTGCTTGTTGCATATATTTTTGACCCTGAGATCTAATGTTTTTAATATTTATGTTAGTTGTTATTTCTTGTGATATGTATTTATGCATGTAAATGAGTATTGTTTTAGAATAGAGTTGTTTAAGTGACATGATGCTAAGTTTGTTGAATATATCGTCAGTGCTAGTTCTTACAGGGACTTTCAGAATAAGTTTCATTATGGTTTTTTGGGTTTTAATGAGATAAGGTTTGAATGATAATTTTAAGATATTGTCATTTGCCCTTCCCCAATGTACTGATTAATATAATGCATCTGATTGATGAACGTGATGCTAGAATGTACTTATGTTATTATTCTTATTTATTTATATCTTTTACAAGCAGATAATATATAGTACCATACTTACCTGGTAGGTCACTTGAGATTAACACTGTTTATTGTTTATCAGAGAAATTTAGATACGGTTCGCAGAGGAAATAATTGGACTTACAGGTATTTATTTAAAAAAACTTGTATTTATGTTCTTTAATGACAGTGATTAGGAAAGAAAAACAGAATTTAATGTTTATAAATCTTCTTGGCAAATATTTCTTAAAGAAAGACAAACATTCCCGGGTTACAAATAACCTGACAATTTATGAAAATCTCCTACTACCACCACAGTAAGCGGAAAATGTCACATTACACCTGGGTGGGACCCAAACGCGATACACACTCAGCCACTGACCGGTCAATAGTATAGTTTCCTTTTTAATTTAATAATATGTTGTAGTCATAAAAATTGTAAACCGTTTTTGCAAATAAGGTAAACTTACAGCTTTTTCTTTTGTTTTATTTCTAAATCTGTTTGTAAAACCCTCGCACAGAAGTTGCCACATACAATATATTATAAGTGTGAAACATAAAAGGAAAAAAAATAAATTTTCACTAGCAAATAATAAACAATACATGCCACACATTTAAAGAACATTTCTTCAAAGTCAAAGGTACTGGTAAATCATTTTCAACTATACATTTGCTTGTGTAGCGGTGAAAGTAGCCGCCCATGCTAATAAAGTATTTAAAAAAAATAACTTTGTCTAGTGAATCGTGTCTAATTGAAATAAGTCTTAATTTAAAAGGATTGATAAACGTGAGCAGTTTGGAGATAAGAGGGAACTGCGGGCGGGTGTTTGAAATGCATTCAAAGGTGTCCTCTTTTATGATGATATTCCTAAATGTCCTGAAAGATGAATCACTGATTTCCCAAACCCATTTAGTTTATAATAATTATCTGCTCTTTTGAAAAGTGTAGTTACTTTATAGGTGTTATTGATAGGTGTTATTAAAAAATAATGTACCTACACGAAGTTATTTTTAAGTTTCCTATGATGATTTTCTCAATCGACAGCGTTTGTCGTAGATATATTTTCTTCGCCTCTTGAACAAAGATTGCCGCACCACTATAATATATTCATGCGTCTATATTGAAAAAAATGCTAGTGTTTGATTGAAATTTTAATAGGCGTGTACAGTGTATATTTTTATCCCAGTTCGTTAAGCCGTTAAGAATTTGGATTATAGAGTCTGATTATGTCGCATTGATCTGCCATTTCTCTTGTAATGTTGTCAGCTTGATTCAGTCCGGAACGGTACTTGGTCATCTTGGTATCAATCAAATGAATAAATATAGATCTATTATGACACCGCCGGACATCATCTGCGTAGGCACTAATAGGTATATCAAACGTTACATATATTCATGAATATAAATCGGTAATATCTAAAATGTTTTATCTCCTTATGTTTTAACATATATCGGCTGTAAATTGAATATACTTGTATTAGTATTCATAATGCATTTTATTTTATATTTTCATGTGATGCCACACAAGAGGTTCAAATTCCCGGAGCCCTGGTTTTATCATTTGGGAATGCTGTAAGTCTAAAGGAAGTGAGAGAATGTGATGTCTATTATTATTATTATTATTATTGTTCTAACTCTAATTCCTTTCGGAATCACCTATATATTTGTTAATCACTTTATAAGCATATCTCGATGGAATACCGGGAGATAATCACACCGGGTGATAGCCCGAGAAAAACACAGCACTTCAGTAGCAAATTAGATTCGATTTAGACATAATTTAATGTTATGATTCTTCAAAAACTGGAGCTAGCGAAGTTAGCGACCGCACGCAATAATAATCCTGACCATCTATCTATATAGCAGCCAATAAAAAATAAAAAGTGCAATGAGAAAATGAAGATAATGTTGGTAGTTCTTATTCGAAGTATGACCGAAGGAGATAGGGTCCCATTAGCTCAGTTGGTAGAGCAGCGCCCCGGCAAGGAAAGGGTCCTGGGTTGACATCCTAGATGTGACCGTATCTTTTCTGTTTCAAATTTTCGTTTAAGAATAGCGAATTTTGTCTTTAATTAAATATTACAATTTGATGTTTTACTTATTAACTTATTAGTATTATTAGTTAATTTCATTAGGGTTCCATTATCTGTGAAGGTGTAATGATTAAGAAAAACAACAACTAATATAACGCTGAAATTTAAGAAAGGTATTAATTAAAATGAAATAATAATAATGATACTAATGTATATTATTTTATTATATGCTTTTGTTATAACATTTAATATTTTTTCTTTTTTCGTTGTATTATGTTTCCTTTATTATCTTAATTTTGTAGAATTTATAATAACTGTGTTACTCTACTATTAAGCTTTGTAGTGTGTAAAAGCCCATTGGGGCGTGTAATAATAAATAAATTATTGTTCTAACTCTAATTATGTATATTATTTCAAATATGGAATGTATTGCATTGCACTACCCCTGCATACATTCTGAAATATTTTTTTCTTATTATTATTATTATTATGATCGGATCACTAAATATTGGTAGAATAATTTTAATTAAAGACTACTGCTTATCGGGGCAGCATTAAAAGTTTCTTGAACTCTGGATTACTTAAAACCAATCGGATCATTAAGTGAATACCTCTCACCAAATGATACGTCCTCATAAAACTAGTTCTAATAGATAGAGTGGTCAGACATATAAAATTAACAAATTTAGAAAAAGAGAAAATCCGAGTTATCTATTTTTATCTAAAAGTTTACTATTGACTCTCCCGGATAATTTTAAATATTTCTGTAAAACAGAAAACCGTCAAAGAGTTCATCCAATCAAGGTATGCATTTTTTTGTTCTTATTTTTGTACAAAACAACAAAAAAAAGATAACAATACCTATTACGCCTGTTTGACAAAAAAAGTATTTTGTTTATTTTTATTTTATTTTAGTGTAAAGTCAAGTAAATAGTCTCTAAAAGAGCATTCTATCTGATTTAATTAATTGTATTTCATTTTGAGATAAACAAAAAGGGGAACCTATTTGAAATTGAATTTTATTCAGGAATTTCTGGAATATTTTTTTTGTCTAGACCCAAGGGGATAAAACATAAATGTGTTTTTGAAGTCAGTAAATATTAGAGAATAATGTATTTTTGCAGCATCAATCTCATTTTCCATATAATATATTTTTATGTTTGTATAATGAGTATGGAGCAGTTTTTTTTCTTTAATTTCATTTAATCTTTCTTCATTTTAATCCAAAAACATTCCAAGAAAGTCAGGATTGAAGGAACTTTTTACTTATATAGAATACAACGAAAACTTGAAGCTTCATACTAGATTAAGAACCTTGGGCTTAGTTCCGTAGACGAAATTCTTCGTATTCTGCCGCTTTCAGAATTCTCTTCTATTCTTAAGAGGATTACCTATATACCTTTCTTTCAATAAAATGAGCAAAACGAAGTTTCTAGGAAAATCGGAAGATTTCACTAATTCTGCTTTATTAACTTAAATTTGTTTATTAAAAAAAAAACCCTTCGAGTTTTGATACTTCTACTTAAAAACAAATTCATGCTTCTTTGCCCATTACTTAGATCCTGTTTCACCTGAATTATTTCCCTCAGGGCTTATTTCATCTTTGGGGATACTGTGTGGAGGATCTTTTTGTTGAAAGGAAAGAGTGAGCCTGGATATTGGAGAGACCCATGTTGAAGGAGGGAGGAAACATAGATTCCGGCAAACCGTTCCACAGCCGAGCTGTTGAACTCAAGAATGAGTCATAGAAACGACCCGTTATCATGTGACAAATTTCAACTGTGTACAAATGTTGGGCGCGTATTTGGGGTGATTCCCGACCGTGCACCGGTGCCAAAGGAATCAATTACTCTAGGACCTTGGAGCATATTTCATTGAAATACCGATAGAATTAGGACAGCATTCCCAGCCGACGCCTGTGCTCTAAAGATTGCAACTCGTTTGTTTTGAATCTATCAAACGGACCGCTCGTTTCTGCCCAAAGTAGACGATTTTTTCAAATATTTTGGGTCTCCAGACCAGTTGTGGCTGCCAAATTCAACCAAGGGGAGCACTGGCAATTTGTACAAAGTTAGCAGTTGTGTACTATACGAGTATATACAGTATCTCCGGGCCCTAACATAACTCTGGCTTTGATGGAGCCCCCCTACCTGAGTTGGTCACTTACAGTTACACCAAGCGTATCCATCCTGTTGGGAAGACTTCTTCCGTTGAAGACGACTAGATTTTCATTTCGATCCCTTTTAGACGTAATCAGATATGATCGGGTGCTTGAAACATTAAATTCAATGAAGTTATTCTTACCCCAAGAGGAAACTCTCTCGAGGGAACCGTCCGTTTTGTGATATGTGATTACAATAGTTAATGGTTTTAAGCTACAACAAAAAGGTGGACTATTTGTACATACAGATATGTAAATAATACGAAAAAATAACTGTTGAAATTGTTTTAATGGTTTAAATTAAAAATCACTCCAAAACATCGAATCATAATAATCATACATTGTGAGAGAGGTGAGAAGGAGAAGTTTAATGTATTTATTACCTACGACAAAAAGGACAGAGTATATTTCGGTATTAATGCGAATCATAGTCAGTTTTACACGGGTTCGATTCAGTATGTGCATCGGATGTATAATAATATCAACTAAACTAGTTTTAGTGAAATCTAAATTTATTTAACAAAATTTTGAATAGCTTTACATTGTTCATAATTAGAGCACATTCGTAATAAACTTTTATGTAGCAGTTATATCGTGCCACATCGCTTATGTGGGCTACAGTGGTCACTTCTGGAAATATCCTCCAAAGTTGGACATCGAGAAATATTGAATTACGGTTGTTTAATTAATACAGTAGGTATTTATTCTATTTGCTAACAAATCGTTTCAACTTACGATGTTATACTTAACAGAAAGTTTCAAACCGTGTCGGTCGGCGTCGCATACAAGCTTCTCGTGTTACCGTGCAAAATACCTCTAGATTCAAAACTGGATCGTTACTTGTGGATTGAGGACGAAGGATTAGAATTATCATTATTGCATAGAACCCTGTGGAGGAGAACTAGTTAAAGTTTGAATGTAATAAATTACTAAGAAATTTATCTAAAATAATGACTGTTTATCACGAAATATCTTCATTCAATTTACAGGCCAATAAACGTAATATAAGTTCGTCGCGGAAAAATCTCAAAATATTTAAATAATTGTCTGCAGAGTCATGTATGGGGCCAAAAAACAATACGCATTATCTTATTTTATCACAAGTGTTTGATTAAATCAAGCTGTAGGATATTGGATGGCCTCCCGTCGCGCCGAGGTTGTTTGATGGACTGGTATTCAGAAGTTGTTAAGTTCAAATTCCTGACACTAAACTAGGCATATTTATTACATACATTGAGGCCAAACTGACACATCCAAATAATAAGTGTCCAATTTAAAGATTGAATAAAACATAAATATTGAATACTACGCTTTAAATGTTCTGGAGGCAGTTTGTTTATGTTCTACATACCAACAATTTAGATAAGCATTGATTTCGCATACCGCCTACCAATGTTATTTAATTTATCAATCCAAATTTTTATCCGAATGTTCGCAATTTAAGAACATGAGTCTTACATAAATTATAACATGTATTCAAGCCTACTGTATCTAGTTTGTCTCAAAAGGGGCATCCAGAAAGATTGAATTGCCATAAATATTAATCGACTAGATCACACATTATGGACACCTGGTAGGATGGTTAACCTTGAATTTGGCGAGAGTCCATTTATTGGTGATGTTGAAAATTCGTTCGGTTATAACGATTAATAATCAAGGTATATTAAATGCATTATATCACAGTACAGAGCGTCATGTTTTTTGGAAAACGTGGTGGTTGTTTGAAAATAAAGTAACATTAAACTTACTACATAGTTTACTTAGTAGATTTTTTTTGATAATTTCGTAAAAAACGTGACCAGACTGAATATGTCGAGAAACATATAATAGGGTCAAAAGTCATGACAAAAAGAGGGATTTGTTAAGGAGCAGAAAAGAAAGTTTTTTTTTACGTGACATAAGCTGTTTTATTCTTGGAAGAATCATACATGGGTACAGATATTCATAATACATATTGTTTATCGATCTTCTGGCGTTCAGTCTTTTATATTGTTTTTTCATAGAAGTATGCAAAGTGGATGTAACGCTGCAAAACTCTTCTCTGGTACAAACTCATAGCCTTTTTTATTTTTTAAAATTAACTCCATTCAGGAGGTCTTGAGGAAAATCCTTCAGGATCATCTTTGGGATGCTGTATCGAAGGTAATCTTCAATTATTATGAAACTTATTAAGGCTTCAATCACATCTGCACAAACTCTAGAGTTAAGTTGTAATTCACCTAATCATATCATATTTTCCTGAGAGTCCTAAAATGTTTTACCATACTCTTGTTTGTCATACATTCTTCTCCTTCTTCCTTCCACGTACATTCGCTCTACTTGTCCAAACCATTAAACCTCTTAGTCAATGTGTTTACATCGACCTAGCACTAATTTCGGTTATCCGCATTCGTAACAGATCGTATAATATGGATTTACCACATATACGCAACAGGGATTTGCTAGATACTCGACAACCAAGACGACCAGTTACTTTACGATGTAAATTTACATTTATTATTGCAACGAGTATTTAATAAGTCTCGCATACATCGATGTCCCCCACAAGCCAAAGCATTGAATAATTACGACAAATCCGCTATAAATCTCCCACTTACTGCAGAAAGCAAACAAACTGGAATCAAGTTCAAGTTAACGATGGTACAGGCATCAGGCTGGGGCTACAGGTTCTTTGGTCTAGGCCTAGACTCAATCGACAATACCAGTTCTTGTTGCGAACTTCTCCTTCTTATTTCTCGCCCGTCTGCCGGCTGTTATGTAATTCCTGCCTCTTCTGTCAGTTTATGAGAAGGAGATGTCTTTTTTTGGAGAGGTCGGTTGTGTAATGGTTGATGGTTGGTGCCATTTCCTTCCATCTGTTCTCACTTTTCCTTTATTATTGTAAAATCTTTGAGGAGCGCAGAAGTAGCAAATGACTTATAAAAATAATACATTGGTAATTTACTAGCGCCGTTTTCAATTTATATAACGAGATCAATGTTAAAATTTTCAAAAAGAAGAAAAAATTCACATTTTATTCGAGGGTAGATAGGTAAGGTACTCCGATAGGTTGTGTGATTTGTGCGTGAAAGGGGGTGAGTTAAGGCGAGACAGAATGCTTGCAGATATTATATAAAGGTATGAATGCTCCTTCCTCTCTGATCATTAATCTTTTCCCAAAATAAACACCTGTACAAATCTACCGACACGCTCTCAATTACAATACCTTACAGATTTTTATAATATTATAGTTTCTTATTCAGATTAAGATTGATTACAATGTCCTTTGAAATTTAAACGTTGATGTTGGTTGGTTGGGTGAGAATAATAAAATATATTTTTATTTATTTTCATTTGTTCCATACAGGATGCTCTAAGTAAAATAATTTTACTTTAGGCCTATGCAATATTGGGGATGCCATTTAACATTTTATTTACGTCATTTGCACTTGTCATGATTCTTGACCTGGAAAGTATTAATTCGTCTGAAGAAAATGATTGTAATCAACGTATTTATAATTGAAAATACATTCAAGAAATTAGCTAAACATACTAACCAAGCAACGATAGCTTTGTTTCAAATGCCTCGTTCGCACGCAAACTTAAAGAATGCATTAATATCTTTCGAAGTATTACTAAAAATTGATAATAATTACAAATTATTACAAGCAATAATTATTAGCCTGAAACATCCATAAAAAGTGGAAAAAATCTAATTTGAAAAAATAAATGCCGCCGACGGGAATTCGAACGGTGTTTCAGTCCAATAAGTATTGCTTATAAAAATTTGTTATCCTTTCTGCTATGCAAAAAAACCTTGTCTTATAAACATTAGTTTATCATTACAATAATGATAATAATTACGCTTCCGTTTTACTTTGAACAGATGTTTCTTACGATGGACTTCCTTTAGTTCTGCAGATGTTTATAATAGATATTATTTTCATTAATACATTTTCAAATGAGTCGTCGTATCATATCACTATATCGGTACAAAGAAGTTGTTAGCCTTTCTCGGAAAAGGTTGGCAAAAGCGTTCCGCTACCTCTACGCTCTACGTTTAAGAGATGTCCGTATCAGATTTCACATGATTAATAATAATAACTCCGAACACACCTTCTCACAAATATTCAGCGGTAATAAAAATACAATACGAAATCTCAAAATAGGGTTTATTTACCTACGAAATTGTTCATGCACATACAACATAATATATTATATTGAATAATAGATCGAAGGTGACGTCATTTTACGTTAAAAGATGTCGGTTACAGAAACTCGATAAAAGCCCGATTTGTACTTTGAAAGCAGACTGATATCACAAATATTGTCAACATTGGTTATGTGTTCAAGAAATTAATTGAAAACATTTTACCAATTTCACCCAAATTAATTATATTATACAAATGTTCTCATTTCGGGCACGTAGACACGCCCACCACACACTTTTATTGGTTTATATCTCTTATATAAGTATTTAGAAAGTTCAATTAAATGCAGCAACCTGGATGCAGCATGAAAGTCACTAGATATGGGCGTTTTACAAGATCCGTTCTTTACATGTCTTTTTCCACACGGAAATTTATCGGAACTCATACGAACAATCTTGCATTACAGGATCATTATTTTCATTCTAACCCTCGTGCCATTAGAGAAGAAATAATATTTTACGACGGTGAAAAATCTTCAAAACTGGCTATACCTTGAACATAACCATGTAAAATACACACAAAAGACATAAAAAAATACACACAAAACAATCAATACCGAACAGTAATATACGTTCACAATTAGTAATAAACACAAATTATAGGATTTTTATCTATAAAACGATAAAATCATGCAACTATTCCACACAATTCCGTTAGGTAAAACGATTACCGACGATAGAATATTTGTCAGATAATGTCCGCCATCTTAAACTGTACAAAAGTATGCATCAAAATAGATCACGTACTTTTTTCATCCCGAATCCATATGAAATAAATATTTTGATATCGGACGAAAGAAGCATCATCTAAAACACTCATTGAAATTCCCAAAAACCTTGACATGTGCTAATATTTACAGTTAGCATTTTTAAACTCGCAAAACATTTAAGGCGATGCATTACGTCGTGTAATATTTTAAATTGAGCCGCTATCAATAACAACCCTTACGTAGATGGCGATAAGGTTTAAATTCCCGCTTAACACCATCCGCCTGTTTTGATTTATGCAAGAAAAAAACATGGCCAAAAAGTGCCTTTTATTTTATTATGTGGATGTTCAGGCATAAATATTGTAATTTGTTTTTAATCATTTTATAAATAACTTCATTTGCCACAATATCCAATAAAATCATAAACGAAAATGGGTTGGTAAGTAGGAGATTTTGAACTTTAAAGCAGTTTTCATATGCCTTACACATTATTTTTTTCCGGGCTTATAAAAAGATTTATCTAAAAAATACACGATTATTTCAAAGTCCAAGGTGTATCCTACTCGCAGTATTTAATTAAAGCATCTGAAAAATTTCTAGGCGACCAAATTTTCAAACCAAAAACACATGATTTTGCATTACTACGTAAGGCATCGCTTTAAGTTTGAGTAGAGAATTATATAGTTCAGTCAGGTTAGGTATTTTTGTAGTTATTTCTGCTTTCGGCAAAATGGCTCTCCGGAAGTCGGTCATTCCGGAATTCGACTTACAGTATTTCGGCTTTGAGGAAGACAACTCCGATATCATTACCCACATCTTTCTACATTATAATTATGTTAAACATTATTGTAAAACTTCTAAAGCTCGTAGTTACAAATACAAAATATTTAATAAAATGCAAAGATTGTCAATTTGTTAAACGTTTTATGCAGAAAATACCTGCTTAACAACTCATACCCATTTTATCAGACAAGCTGAAAAGTCAATAAACATGCATGCTGTCATTATTGTTTTGTTCGCTTTTGCATGCAGACTGCAAATTTATTTTGAATGGCTGCAAGAGATATAATTTATAAAATATATATAGAGTCAATGAACTGCGCATTGCAAAATAGGATATATTTAATAACCGAACAATATCAATTTCCCAAGTTCAAGGATTAATGACTGCGAATTCATGCTTTATAGCCAGGTATTTCGAACACAATGTTTTTTGCATGCAATTCATTTACATATCATTTAAACATACGGACAGGTAGCTAGTAGCGACTAGCCCGAGTATGATTTATTGTGATATCGTGTTTAAATCGTGATAGAAAATGTATGATGACGTAACATTTAACCACATCTCGTTTTTTATGTGCGGTGGTTTGTTAAAATTACGTTGGTAAACGGAGAAAAAAGATTACGGATTGTTTTTAAGGATACTGTTTAGAATATGACTACGTGACCATTTAAAAAAAATATATTAATCATTCAGAATATATCTGAACGCAGGTGGCAGGATAGTTTGTTATGAAATTTGTAAAAATCATTCGTTATAGCCCTCTAGTCCCGTTTTTAACAGGAAAACGAAGAATAATGACCAGATTATTAATAAATTAACAATACTTCATTTCAGTAAGTTTTCTCCCTTCAGGATTGTATATATTCTTCAAGGTCCGCTCTTATCTGAGGTTGTACAACATAATTGAATCTTTCCAAGAAACTCATGAAAAAAGTGGCAGATAAAATGGAATGAAACAAGATTGTCGTAGGACGGAAAAGCCCGAGGACTGGAGATTAATGGATATGATCCAGAACTAATATAATGTAGAAAATTTGTGAAAGAGGCCAAATTTTAACTCGGGAAGAATCGCCGTGATGATGATGATGGTGAACTGCTCTTAACCATCTGGAGCCAGTGAGAGTGTCCTCAATTGGGGGGTGTTGTGAATGTAGCGAGGAGGGGAAGGAGATGGGAAGACGAAGGTAGGAAAGGAAAAATAACACAAATTATTCGAATAAAATTTATTTGCGCATGCCGGGATTTGAACCCGCGACCTTCCGTTTAATAGTCGAGAGCCTATCCTTTCGACTACGGAGGCCGTCAGATGGTGTGATGATGATGAGTTCGATCTGGTTATTGCAGTTTTTCAATATATTTACAAAGCTGGAGTACTCTGAGCCTGGTGGCTTCGAAACTTTTGTGACTGGCACTGTTCCGCTTCGAGTTGTATCAGGTTGCAATATACAGAGATACTAATGATAACTAACCTCCGAGGGAAACCATAAGAAGAAGAGAGAGAGAAGAAGAAAGAAGCGTATTTAAATAATGTTTATTTAGTCAAAAAAATAATTTTAAAAAGCTTATTGTGTAAACTGACCCTGAATCGTAGTTTTTAGATAACATAAAAAAGTATATGGAGAATGGGGTTCATGACATACAAGCACTAGTAACGAAGAACTTATTAAAAAAACTAAACGGTAAAAGTAGTTTTAACATGGAGCCTCATTTACATGTAGTGGCAAAAACAAACTGCTTTTTCAAAGATCTTAAAAGTACCAAACACTGCATTTTGAATTAGTAACTCGAAGTATTTAATTACACCCCTGTGCCATCAATTGTCGGATAACATGCATTGGGCATATCTAGTCAGGAGACGTTAAATGTTCCGAGAGATTTGGTTGCGGATGTTCTCCTCTGTGCTAATTTGCTGAATGTTTCAAGTGGTGGAAAAAAATCAATCCGATAAAGTAGTTTATTTTTGGACTTTACTCTTAAATGCCTCGTGAGGTTGTGATTTTTAATTAAATATTGGTTATAATTACGTAATGGGTATTTTGCGAGTAGTGTGTCGTCAAAAAATAAAGGTTTTGTAGAAATTTTGGTTCGAACCGATAAACACATACAAATAAGAAATATTTACTAACGTTGAAATCAAAGATATTAGAAGAACGAGATATGCTATGTTGGCCGCCGGACCGTAGCCGGAGTACTACGTAATTAGGGTACTTTGAACGGTATCGGGACGTGTACGCACAGAAATCTGTTCTATGTATTAGTGCGGATACCTTAGCGATGCCTTAGCGTAAGCGAAGGTATGCAGTAGTATTGGTGAACAAAACCGGTGACACTCGGCAAAAAAATTCCACTCAGTACGAACTGCGCATAGTAATAATAATACTTGGATGATTTGTATAGCTCCGTTTTTGTGCAAAAACACCTCAAGGGCGCTGTACAAACTTATAATACATTTCTACAGTGATCTATGTTATTACTTAACTATTTATGGAGAAAATATACAGTACAATACTTACCTGGTAGGTCACTTGAGATTAACACTTAATTAACATTATCTAATTGTTTATTGGCGAAATTTAGATACAGGATTTAGGACTTAATTGAAAAATTGAATATAACTGGTTTTTCTCTTAGGATTGGTATATTTAATTTAAGGGTACGACAGCTTAAAAAGGTAAGTTTTTAGCTTAGACCTGAATTCTGTTGGACTTGTTATGGATCTTAGTTCCGGAGGGAGTTTATTCCAAGCCTTCGGCCCAGATACTCCGAAAGCGCGATCACCAAACTTAGTATTTGGCTTGCGCTTAGGTTCTTTCAGTCTGCCTACAGCTGATGATGTTGCTGATCTAAGAGTTGACTGCCTCAGACCAGTGTTTTCCGGGACGCATAGTTCAGAGATGTAGGGTGGGGCCATTTCATTGATGGATTTAAACACCATCCAGCACAGTTTGTACTGGATTCTTTCAGGGCACTTGAGCCAGTGAAGGTTACGAAGGTGTTCTGAAATGTGCGAATATTTTGAAACCCCGGTTATGAGCCGTGCTGCTGCATTAAACACTGATTGAAGTTTGTCAATTTGATATTTTGGAAGGCTGGCATAAATGCCGTTGCAGTAATCGAGACGTGAGACTACGTAAGAGTTGATAAGTAGTTTTGTTGCTTCTGAAGGAAGGTTTCTTCGGACAGACTTGAGTTGTCTTAGGTGAAAAAGCACATCTCGTTCTTCTAATATCTTTGGTTGAAATAAAATAGTACCTACTTACTTATCTTGTTGGGAAAGGTTCTACAATTTTTGACTCACAAACAGAAAATTTAATGATTTTAAGAGAAAATGTATATAACTACATGGAGTGGACTATTTTTTTAACGAATTTTTTCATTAGATTCAAAACAAATTGAGTGTTTATTATTTTTCGGCAATAAAATAGACTGATACCTACCTAATCAAACATGTCTCGATCAATTTTCATTAATTTATTTGAAGATAGACTATAATATTACACATTTTCGTCCTTCTTGAGTTAAAACAACAAGCATTCAATAAACCAATCTGTAGTTACTGAGTTGATAAGCTCCTTTAAATTTTGTTATTAAAGTCCTGTGGCAGGGCTTTTGTTGAAAACTTACGAGAAATAATTTGTCAGCTTATTTCGCCAGGACAAAACTGACGGTAAGTCGTTAACGAGTGTTTAATTATTACTGTTAGGTATATACGTTGTTTGCAGCAATAAGTTTACAGTTGCTTATGGAAACTCGGTCAAAAAAATAATAATTAAAACAGGGAAATGAAAGAGAGGATATTCTGGGAAGAAAAAGTATGAGGGGTGGGTAGGAATCCATCCCTCCCACTGCGGTGCAATGCGATGGGTCGAGAGAGAGTGCAGCTGGAGAGGTCAAAAAGTCCGCCTCAATCAGTCTCTCCCGATCCGACCCGCCACGCAGTAGGTGGGCAATCGCATCCGCCACCAAGACCTGGACAAACCTCACCCCACTAACCCAGTTACCCCTGCTAAGTCACCAAACATAGCGAACCACTTGAGGTTACCTAGGGCAGGGGTGTTGGTTATTCAATAAATATTTACCGGGGCGGCGGTACCCATACCCTTTTCCTTCCCAGAACGTCAAAGGATCCCCAAAGATTATTAACATATGGGGAAAATTGTAAAGAAATAATGTAAAGGTTTTTTTTCCATAGCAATGTTACTTTCCACAACACCCTTTTAAACATAATACAACAAAAACAAACCGTGGTAGAAACCTAGCTAAATAGTTAAAGCACGGAAATAAAAAAGCTAAGGTTAGAAGTTGTAGGTAAAACAAAAATCCAGTATCTTAGGTTTGTTGATTTTTTAATTGTGTTGCACCATGTCTCGTATCCTTCCTCTTTGACCGACTTTCGGAGAGGCTCGCAATGCTCTTTATCAGGGCAATATTATTGGGAACAGAACGGGGGGAGATGCTACTTTTGACCGTGTTAATTTGTTAAAATTTCTCGATAACAAGTTACTGTTCTTATTATTTTAAGTTCGTCTGTTTTACTAATCATTTAATCAACATTTTGTGACATTTAAAACATGAAAGACCACCTTGGCCTTTCGAATACCAGTATAAGAATAGCCGGGTACCTAGTGGTTTTTCATCTAGCGAAGCGAATTTGACTTTTATTTTTACAGAAGCTCTCTTCGGATATTAAAAAACACGGAATTAGACTTTTGAAGGTCAGCAAATTATACTTAATTACATGAGTTATATTGTATATCATTTCAGTGAAGATAAAATTGTTGCTACTGTCAAATTGAGTGATATGGGATTAAAAAACGAAAGGTTGCTTTTGGATTATGGTGAAATATGAAGCTTAATTCGTTCGTATTATGGTAGTTCATTATGAGTTTCTTCTAGAAGATAATTCAATACCTACTTTTATAAGCGTGCAATATTGTTGATGCGTTATCTTTTTTTTTCTTTGTGAACATTGTACAATATTCCAGAATTCCCGGAGGCAGTGGGACTATGGGATCCACAATTATTAGTGGGGAAACGAGTTGGAGAAGAGCAAGCGTAAGAAGTACATAGATATTCAGATATAATGACTAATCATAAGGTAGTAAAGTTTGTGCATGATGTAGGTACCTATAAAGTATATAAGTATAAATTTTTTTTAAATTTCACAATCCTCCTCACTAGGATTTCCTGTAATGGGGCAGCCTATAGTTTTTAAATTTTTGTATTAATATTAATGTTGGTGTTTTTTTTATAAATATTATTAGTTTGACTACATATATGCATATTATTGTATATGTTCTTATTTGTTCTATGTTACCACCATGAAACGGGGATTTGCCTAGTTTGGGTATTTTAAAAATTAAATAAAAGCGAAAGTAGTAGTTACGAGCAGTGTTTAGACTTTCACTAGGACCGCTGGTTTTCAGCCATTTACCCAGATGAACACCGATGATGCATACAGGATCCGCGTTCTCAAAGTGTTCGGATTACAAATACTTTTCTTGATGGAATTGTAGAACATGACTTTCGAAATTCCGTAAAAGTTACATCTGACTTTGGAATCTTGTACTTTCATAATATAAAATACACTACAATCTTTACTGTTTCATATATAACCTATTTCGCTAGACCATCGCCTATAATGCATAGACCCTAACTATCATGTATGGTTTGTGGATAGCATTTTATAAAAACATATGCACAAATTGAAAAGCAAGGCACCACTCCAGGTCCTACGTTATTTACCCAGTTTAGGTGGGTTTGGTTAGTGTTACAGGATTTAGCTGATAGAAAAGCCGCATGAATAGATGAATATTTCCATTTTAAGTTAAAAATCGGATGATATAATATTTTCTCTGGCGGCGAGGGAAAATGATTATTATTTTTGTCACTGAGCGCGCGGTTCGGTTAAGTGGATATCAGAGTTTACGAGTTCCATTATGTAAGGGGTCTCGAGGCGAGTTAGGCTCGTAGCAAGCCGGTATGGCAGTGGGCGGAAGCTTGTTTGGGGTAAAGGAACCACGGAAATGTAGATTCGATGGAATAATAAAACCTTTTTAAGACCTTGTCGTAATCACCTTGTCAGACCACTGGAATAAGTGAGGGCGATGGCGCGTTTCTCGTCTTAAATCTGAAATGGAAACTTAGCGTTTTCAACATTAATTTACTGCTGAAATGTTTTTTTTAAATTCTCAACTATACGGAGCCAGTGGGACTATGTCATCTCCAATTGCGAAATGTTGTGAAGCTAAAAGGAATAGGGAATAAGGAAATAAGGTTGGGCAATTAATGAAAGAGAAAAAAGAGTTGTCTTTAGGCTCCCAGAATAGGTAGGTAACTTTTTAAACACCCACATGAGGTAAAAATTATGAGACGCATATGACGCCGTTCTATTTGTTTAAAGAAAATTAACTTTAATTTCAGTAAATTTAAATGAAAAAAAATGTTCCTATCAGAATGATAAGGGAGGTTTATTATGAAAAAAGTAAAGTAATCACCACCAACCTTTATTATTGCTCGAGTAGCTGAGAAAAATCGTTTTATTCACTTTGAATTCATGAATGTGTGGACACATTGCGAGATAACATGTTTTGAGCCTTTTCAATTATATATAAGCTAAAAATTCAGTTTCTTTTGGAAAAATCATTTCAAAATTGACCGAACTAGCCATGATATTTTTTTGAGATTGCTAGTTTTAGTTGCTCTTGAAATGTACCTAGATGAATAATATATTGTTGTACCAAAATCTCATTTTAAACTCCTCGGTGAATTGGTAGTTAAGTTAGTGTTACGTAATATTATTATTTATAATATATAAAGGTACGTTCATCAAAATCAGTTTAATATTAAACTTATTCCCCTTTCTACTTTACACCCTAAGTTCGGTATTATTCCCCGGCTTCCTCGCCATTTCTTCGCTATTTCTTCGCCACTTCCTCGCCAACGGACTCTAACTACCTTTCCATAAGTATGTCAAGTCCTGCGACTTACGGGCACTTTGTCTCAGTAGTTTAAGAGCGCCACCGGCACAAGAATGTGCATGAAATTGCTCTGAAAATAGAATCCAGAACAATTGGGTTTTCAACACCATGCAACACCCGAGCATATAGCGGGCTCGAGCATATGTTGTCCTGCAACAGACCGCCTCTGTTCAAATTTGTGGTTATGTATTTTTGGTGAGAAATCTGAAAAAAAAAATTTCATTGAATAAAAATATCGGGTCCAAAAATATCCCATATTTAAAGCTGGACCAACCATACAAATAAATTTCATTGAAATCGGTTGGGCGGTTTCGGAGATTAGCGTGTACGAACACAGTGACACGTGATTTTGATATTCTAAGATTATCTGTATATTAAAAGAGTGTCTTTGGAGGCATGGCTTTGTTTTTTGTACAAATTTACAGTTTTATTCCGACATTGATGAAATTTTTTCGCCCTTGACCATCAAAAAAAGAGAAAGGTCAATATCAATATGAACAGTGTCTTTGTTTTTTTATTAAAATTTACAGTTTTATTCCAACATTGATAACATTTTGCACACTTGATTTTCAACATAAGAGAATAAAATTACTGTTTACATCTGACTTCCGAAAATCTCTTTATAGCCCGGTCGGCTCCCGGGACTCTATCTAGTTATCTACAATTCACTTTTTACATGAAAGATAAAAATCCTCCTGACCAGGAACATTCTGTTCTGATAAGAACTAGGTTTTGGGTAGAGGGTTTTCAGCGACTTCTGTAGTTCAACTTCAATACGACGATATTTATGACGATGTCTTTAAAAGAACTTGTCTATTCTTTTCCTGTATTGAAAATATGACCACTCTTAATAGCAAAACGATACATTTGTGATATCTTCAAAAGTTATATGTAAACAGAATATTATCATTCTGAACGCATTTTATTAGTATAATGCAGAGATATATTTAAAATTTTGGTAGGTCAGGTAAGTTAAGATTGAGGTAGGCAACACTAAAAGCATGCAGAGTGACCGTTTTTTATTATGTTTTGCAAAGCATCCTTGCAAGAATAAATACCTTGTATTAAGGTACGTAAGTCTTATATAAAAATCACGAGAAGTATGGCTTTATCAAACTTCACAAAGAAAAATGACTGTTGCTAATTTATTAAGAATCTCTTAATTGGTAATTCCAGTTAAAAATGAATTACAGGCCTTACGAATGAATTTACGGGTTTTTTGTTAAAATTTTAGTAAATTACGAATATGTTATCATAATGTCGGAACACGTGTTTATGTAAATCCGAATATATTTGCATTACATCGAAAATTCTTTCGGTCGTCATGATAAATTATCAAGACCAATCGTTTTTAAATTCTTAAAGTGACATTTTCTTTAATAAGGTCTGTTAATTTATCGTAAGGGCAAAAATCGATTTCTCTTCGTGTGCGACTCTTGTGGGTATACAGATTACCATAGGGTAGTGCATTAATTCGGGACTTGAAGAGCCCTAAAAGCAAAACAAAATGTTTTAGGATACGCTTAAAGAGGATTATAACCAACGATAGATTGACAAAAGTTGTCAAACCGTCATGAGTTTTATCTTGAAAAGATTTGACTCATATCGGATTAAATATATCATTCGAAGATAATGTTCGTGTCAATCATACTCAAAAGACAAAATTCACAAATTTAAATATATTTGTTTTTAGATAAAATACAATTTTCCATCGTTATAAACGTTCAATTTTATAATAATACGATATTTTCATTGTTAAATTTTTATCGATAGTGAAAGCATTTATAATTAATTTTATCTCAGCAAATAAATTTTCTATAGCGATTTAAAACGGGCCATTTTCAATAAGCCGCCGAAACGATATGTTCGTTTTTATTCGTGAATTCAGCGGCGTTAACGTCATGCCTGGCGACAGTGGTAACAGCCGTCTTACTAAAAATTGGCGTTTTCTACGGCATAATGACGTTGTAGCCAATTGGAACCATTTCGGAATGTGCGGTTTTAAATTTTTTCAATAAATAGTTATGATTGAAAATAGTAAAATAATACATTTTTTGTGCAGTGATTGGAGTATATATATACTAAAATAAATTCTTGCTCGCTTATCGTCATATATAAGTACACAATATTATAATCATATAGGTACATAAAATGCTAAATTTTCATGTTTGCATAGCTTCATTCAGTAATTGGAAATTTGTCTCTTATATTTTTAATGTTTATTTTTCCGTCATAGCCATAATCTCGAAACGAAAATAAAGAATCTATTGTACTGGCATAAAAGATAATCCTGTCCTTACATGCATGCACTAAATAACATTCTTTATATAAATTACATTATTTACTCATTATATTTTTCAAGTAAGAATTACGTACTTCTTTCGATACAGACATTCATAAACACTTTTTTTTATCGGCGATATTATGACTACAATATTTCGTAGAAATTCAATAAAATTTTGAATAAAAATAACCATGACCAATTTAAACAAATTTAACGTACCGTTAAAAATGATTAAAAATCTAAACATGCTTGAAACTGATATGTTTGAAAGGAAACAAGAATTTGTATTATGCTAATACACTCAAACAAAATTTTCTGTGTGGTCTTCATTATACTCACAAAATTCTTTTTATCTATGTTGTTTATAATTCAGCCTTTATCAATTTCACGGTCTTTTTTTATAAACATTATGAAATTCTCAAAAAAGCATAGAATTGTCAACGAATACAAATATTCTTTAGATTTTTAATGTGATATGTTGGTAAGTTTATTTTTAACTGTTATTTATCTACTTAATTGCTGCAATAATGAAAAAAAGCATCCGTCGACCGGCTGGACCTCGTCTAGGTTGCTAAACAGTGATAAGCAACCTTTTTAACAGTAGGACCAATTTATGCATTATCAATTTGTTCGCGGGCCGCCAGGGGTAGGGTACAAACCGCTTGACGAGATTAACTTTGGGAAAAATAGTGTTACAAACCTTTTAAAATTTCTAAAATCATAATTATATTTACATAATAATTTAAATTTTTTTATCTCTAAGTTCAAACCAATAAATTCTCTTTCATTCATAAATATTAAGAAAAACATAAAAAATACTTAAAACATAATAATAATTTTCGGCAGGTGGTTCAAAGGATATGTACAAAAATTTTTCAGTAATTTTTTGTAGTGTATTATGCCACGTTGCGCTACGGTATCTATCATCAGGGCAGACGTGGAATGCTGTCCGAAACATTGACTAAACAAAGAAGTAGCGCAACACGGCATAATACACCCAAACTAAATCACCATAATACGTGAAATCTCAAAGCATGTCATGCAAAAAATCAATCACAGTGCGCACAAAGCGCCACAGGAAAAAGTGCTACGTTCAAAGAAAATTATTATTTTCTTTCAACAAATTAAACAAAATTTAGGCAAAAACTTTAATGTTTTATAAAATGTAAACATTTAAAATGCATCAAACACAGATAAAACTTTAAAAAATAGATGAAAAGTGTCTACATCTATGGTCGGACCACGATATTCTGTATTTAAAGAATTTGTATAAAAAGCTTATTATTTAGATCAGCTGATTCAAAAATTTGAATTAAAACCTATTAGGAAACCATGCAGAAAACATTTAATATTTCTTAAATGTAATTTTTTAATATTTCATTAAGTCAACACAGTGGGTCAAGTGTCGCGGGCTCAAATGGGCTCACGGGGCTATTGTTGCTCATCAATGCACGGGACTCTTTTTTACGGTGCCACTAATACAAAAAAAAATTAAATGCAACATGATGTTCTCAAAAGATTGTTATTATTATTATAATGGGATGTGTAAATCTTAAGTAGGTATATTATATCAGAGATAATTAAAAATGTACCTAATAATAAATCTGCTTCTACACTTCTGCACGCAATCTAAAAAAACTTTGTTAGAACAAGGGTGTTAAAAAATGTACACTTTATACATTTCGAATTTTTCGAAGTATTGGGAAAATAAAAGTCTCTGCACGCCACTGGAAGCCCAGCTATACAGATTTGTAATGTTTGTTGTCTATGGCACTAATTAAAGCATTGTTATCCACATAAATAAATTAAACATGTCACATTATTTATAACTAGTTCCGGGATTCCGGGGCCAGCTCGGATTTTTTATAATTACGTGAATATTTAAAACAATGTTATAATTAACAATGAGTGCTCGGTTGAATTGGTTTCGAAGTGAGTTATGTGAAAGCATTATTGCATTCAATAAAATTATATTAATTATTAATAATTAAACTCACTTATCAAATTTTCAACTTGTAAATGTCATATTTACAAACAGGTTCATTAAAATACTTACTATTTGTGTTATTCTATCATGTGTGAATTCACCTTATTAAGTACTACTAACTGAAATATTATGTAGGCATTGTTTAGGCCTGTGGAATTATTTTGGAATGTACTATGTTATAAAGTATTAAAATTGAGGTAAAATTACACTAATCCTAATTAGCTCTGGAAGAAACTATTCGTGATAAATTTAAAACCGCTGGGTGAGGGGGAAGATGTACGAAAAATGAAAAAAAAAATGTATTTACTATTTATTTTTTTAAATAACATATCCCATTCCTTGCCTCAAATTTTTTTTTAAAAAACATAAGCAGTTATTAATATTAAAATTAATAAAATAAAATCCAAATAGTTTGCTTACAAATCATTTCTAAAGCTTGTCATATAAGATGGCTGCCAGCGAATTTCCCTTCACCCTAGATTTGGCTTCAATGCTATTCGTACAAAATCTTACTAATGGTGTTCAGGACTTTTTAGGTTCATACAAAATTACTGTTTTAAAAAACACACCAGTTGTGTGTGATGGACTTAACAGATGTCTAACTAACTAATTATGACTTTTTTCTATCAGGGGTATGCAGAAAGGATAGACCACCATAAAACGCTATCTTGACAAACATGACACTACTCGCTTCATTGGTATTCATGAATCTTTTCGCACATACCGATTCTTTAAATCTTGTTCGTCAATTGTAGGTATGTTATAATGTTTATATTCTCCTAATATTCCCTTCTCAGTCAATTCCAATGAGAGTTTCAGATTATTTATAGTAATTTTTGTTAACGCTATTAGTTATTTTGTAGCATTGTATTACGCTACAAAAAAATATACTCATATTCGGTACTTACCTATCGTAACATCTTAGTGTTACTTTATTTTTCATGTTCAATACGTTAATGATATCAGTCCTGCACTATCTCAGGATTTTCACCTTTAAGCCGTACTATGAATGGTTTAATAATAGATGAAGTTACACAGGGTGACTGATCACAAGTTTGCGTTAGAATTTTTGTATTAAAAAAATTTAGGTATTTGATTCCATTTTTTTGTTGACTAATATGATTAATTATTAAGTGTCTCAAAAAAAACAAAAAAACCCTCACGATTCATAAGTCAAAAAGTTGTATTAAAAAATTTACAAGCATATCGATTTTGTACTCTTGTGTGCTTACCCGACTGTGGAAAGTATAAGTATTCCGAAGTGTAAGTGTTTGCAATTGGCTTTCTGCTTTTAGGCGCAAAATGATCTATCCGAATGTTTTCTTAAGAGTTTTAAAATCAGTTTTACTCGGTTCAACTTTTTTTCCTTTCCCGGTCTATAATTTTTTTTTTAATTATGTAGATTCAGTTATATCACAAATGTTTTAAAATTTTTTCGATCACGAAGAATCAAACAGGATGCAGGAGCGTTGAATATTAAAAGCGTTAGAAACAAACGATGATGATCACTTTAGTTCATTTTACCAATGCAGCGAACAATATTGTATTCTTCAACATTGTTATAGAATTTGTTTTAAATTAAACTTCGTTGTTTTCATCAGAAAACCGCTTTTAATGTGGGAATTTCCAAATAACAAGAGAATGAATGGATCCGTGATGGGATTAAGTAAATTAATGGCATAGGCAGTAACGGAATACCGAGCCGTCATTCTACCGACCTTGAAATTTCAAAACAATGATAATGCTGTGCGGGCGTTCTAAACGTATCTATTTCGGCAAGTATCTGAACCTTAAATAAATGTATTAATACAGATATCGTCGATTTATAACTGAAATTCTTAAAACTTAACTCATTGAATTTCTTAATTCTTAACTCATTGAATTTCTCAATTATTAACTCATTAATATTCTTAAATCTTTACTCATTGAAATTCTTAAAAACTCACTCGTTAAAGTGATATCAAAAAATGAAACTATACAAAAGCCCCTTCTGCAATAATTTAATTAACTGATTACCGAAAAATGTTTTTGGTAGACAATTAATAAAATTTTATCAATCATTTTATGATATGTCTGCCAAAAACATTTTTCTTCCATAGTTCAAAATGAAATACGGTTTTTTCTGATGTCTCTCTTTTGTCAGATAGAGAGTCGCCTTTAACGGAAAAAACCTAAATAATTTAATACGATTCAAAAACTATTTTAGGTACTAAGTTAGTTAAAGCATGTCCCTTTGAGATCTCTAGCGATTACGATTGCCACTAACTTTTTACCCATAAAACTCGAACAGTCGAGCAACTCAATCTTCGCAATAGAATGCAAAGGTTCGGTTGATTCGCTGGAAACAATAGTGGCGGCCGCCTCGAAGGCTGCGAAGGTAATTAACCCTGTTTTAATTGAGAAAAAGGCTTTCAGAATGTACTACCCAGTACCTATCCAGCCTTCGTGACCAGACGATTGATTCTTGGTAATTCATATTCCTGCAGACATGCCATCTTAATGCTCTTGCTTGGAAATTAATTTCTTTTTCGCATTCTTTGACCCCGTCTACATTCTTTTTGACTTATTTAGATGAGTTTCTTGCTAAATCCCGACAATATAACATAAAGGGGTTATTTTTAATATATCTAGGTAGAAAAGATATTTTACTATATCTAGGTAGAAAATATATTTTAATATATCTAGGTAGAAAAGATATTTTACTATATCTAGGTAGAAAAGATATTTTAATATATTTAGGTAGAAAGGGTATTTTACAGCACCGCCGTTTACTAAAGCTATGACGTAAGCAGTAATTATTGCACAATGTAATGTTATAATCGTAATTCGCTTTCTGAAAACATTTTCCAAAAAGTACTACGAGTACTTTTTGGAAAATACTACGAGTATTTCCCAAATACATTTTTGGATGTTTATTTTTCCAAATATACATATCTTTGTGAATTGATAGAACGAACTTAGTTTCGCAAAATCATAAAAAAAATAATTCCTAACTCTTAAACATATCATACAATACCATCTTAGCATTTCCATTAATTAATCAAAGATGGTTATTTTGTGTACTTAATCACACATTAATAAATAAATAATTTGATGACAAACTTTCTTGAAGTGACACAGCTGGTTAAAAGCATATATAACCAAAAAAATCTACAATTATAAATAAAATAGCTGAATTTCGTTTTAATTCTAATAAAATCGTTGAATGAAAAACTTCAGAAGACTAAGAAAGAAATGAAGAATAACCTAATTCATTTTAAGGTTTCTGCTTTAACACTTATTTCATCACAATATGCATAATATTTGTGTATATTTTAAGGCTGTATAATGAATAAAGATTTAATACTAAAGGTGTCGAACATCCCGTTAATTGACTCATTTATACTCGATTCTCGCGCCCTGCACTTATACACCTGCATATTAAATGACGCATTATAATCTGATGACTGTGGTCAGGTTCAAGATCAAACCATCACACCGAAGGGCTTGATGTATCTTCCTACCAGGAAAATAATTTGAGACAAAAATAAAATTTCTTAGACCGGATAATTTTCGCCATCAAAAAATATTAACAAAATATTGACTTATTTCCTTCGAAGACTCATACAAAAAGTCTTAGCTCGTAAAATAAGAACTAGATTGACTGACGGCCTCCGTGGTCAAGGAGTAACGCTCTCGACTAGCAAGCCGGAGGTCGTGGGTTCAAAATTTTAATTTATGTTACATCACAAATTACTCATTTAAAATTATATAAAGTACATTTGCGGCACATTTGAGAGTGTAAAACACTCTCATCAACACCTTGCCCTCCCCACTACCTTCACCCTCACAACGTACTCTAATTGGGGATCCCATACTCTCATTGGCTCCAGACGGTTGGGACTCTTGTGCGGTCTCAAAAAAAATACATTCACAACTTTTGAGGGATTTTTTAGTAATTAAAAAATACATCATTAAGGATTGTTTTGAAAACCGACGTTCAGAAAATAATTAAAATTTCAAAAAAATATGGCACAGTTCTGATACTGCCAAACAAAATCGAAACGGCTCTTGAAATATTTTTAGTAAACTTGAGAGACCAGATCTGATTAGCCAGATCCTTCCCAATCTTTTCAATCTCCTTGTCCTTATTTCCGATCTCCCATTATCTTCAGCCTCACCACAATATTTAAAAATAAACACCTCAACGCAACAGTTCTTAAATTTTAAATCTTTTGTGAATATTAATACAAATTTCCCACAGTAAAAACATATGAATTTAATAAATTAAGCAATTTCAATAATTATTATTTTTACGACAAGCATGACCATAAAGATCAAAATAATTTCAAAAAATAATTTTGAATTCAAAAGCTTGGTAAAAAAATATCTTGCTATAACAGAGAAATAAATATTCAATAAATGTTTATTTTACATAATAATTAAGTGATAAAGTCAAGAATAACTAGGTATAAGAAAGGTAAGTAAATTGGCATAACGCAGGCTTGTTAAAACAACTGAGATAATTATTTTTTATCTTTCCTATGATAATTATTGCTTCTTCGCACTGTCGTCCGGTGCAATATTTTTTAGACCAGCTCATAAAATTGATCCGAAATCATAAACAGGTCGTAAAGTGTTACTGGTGCTTTTATAATGTTTTTTTTATTTTTATTTTTGTTAAAAGATGAAAAAAACATATACCTTATTTTTTTTGTTTTGAATGAGGATTGAATCTTCCTCGCAGGGACTGAAGTCATCAATGATGTTGATACCTAAGCAAATTCTAAGATATTATCGATATTTATTTCGCTTATTAATGGCTGTAAATTTTTATTTTTTTAAATATAATGTCATCCAATTTCAGAAAAAAGTGTGTGCGTGTGTGTTACGGAATATATATGGTATATTCGACAACGAGTCTCTCTGCCGAGTAACAGCTCGATCAGATGTCAGGAAGTGGGTTAATTTCCACTTCCAAGATTCCACTTCATTCGTTCGGTGAATCAAGAAAACAAAATCGAAATTTAAAGAGATGTATTTAAAAACGGAAAGTCGACACGAATGAATCAATTTTACTAGAACGAAGTTATATTCTTGTAAAAAATTGCATTATAAATTGAAATCAATCAAAATACTTGCATAATGATTCAAGATATATAATCTTTAAGATTGTTGGATATGCGGAACTCGCGCGGCGGCGTTCGTTAATTTTTATACAAATCTACAGTTTTATTCCGAGATTGATGAAATTTTCGTCATATCTGACCTTTAAAACAAGAAGAAAACCACCGTCTGATTTCGAAAAAAAACTCTTTGCAAAGCTTGGGCAACGCCGCATCCCCAATTGGGGTATGTTGTGAGGTTGAAGGTTGCGGGAGGGGAAGGAGGTGGGGAAGTACCTGGCTAATCAGATCTGGTCACCAGACACGGCCAAAGCCATTTCAAGCAAAGTTTCAATTCTGAATTGTGGTCTTATACTTATACTCGTACCATGGCGATAATGAGAGTATCTTCTACTCTGGAACGTTCAGCAAATATACCTACTATCTATTATTTTTAACGGGTATTTGGTGAAATAAGACAAATAAAATTAACGTGTGAACTCCAGGATTCTAACCCACGACCTAGCATGCTGGTGGAGAGCATTACCCCGCGACCACGAGGCCGACAGCTAGTATAGTATAAAAATGTATATTCATTTTTAAATGGAATTCCACCACGCCTAATTTATCCGTTTTAAAAATTAGGAATAATCACGTTTTTTCAATGGCCTTTTTACCATCGTTTGTACACATTTGACATCGAAATAATAATGGTTTTAATCAAGCGTATTATTAAGTTTCCACTAGGGATTAGTTAGTTATTCACATATATGCGGAAAAGTGCCGAAGTTCTCAAGATTTTCAATGAACACATTAAACAAAAAGTACTGCTATTTAACCTCGTTAAATAGATAATATCAACGCGCTGGGGATAGTAATTAAATAATTAACTTATCACCCAGAATCTCCATAGGTGCTAAATTATCTTACACTTTATAGGAATGCTGACTTAGGAACGGTGATTGCGGAAATGAGGAATAATAATTTTGTTAAAAATGAGTAATTAGCTAATTATAAGATAATAACGATTGTAACAGTTAGATATACAATCAAAATTTAGCTTAAGTAGTAGCTGAAGTGTACCCGGCGTTACTGGGGGTTATTCTTAGGAGATAGACTTATACAGGGGCGGCCCTGAGCCGAACGACGCCTGGCGCGAGGAAAATTTTGGCTTGTCTTGTCAAAACCAGTAGACATCTAGGTGGGTGACCACTGTAGTCAATAATTTTCAGATGATTTGCATTTTTGTGTACCGCCGTTTTTTATGAAAAATAATCTCAAGGGTGATGTGTTAGGACTCTTAGTTGTAAGGTATTATCAGTGCCTTGGCGCCATAGTAATTTGGCTCCCGGATCGGACTGCTTCAATTGGGCCCGTACAGGGCCGGCCCTGGTCATATACAATCGCGGATTTTTCTGTAGGTCTTTTTAAGAATTCCAATTCCTAAATTCCTACAACAATTTCGGAGTACATTTTTTTTTATGTGTTTCACAAGTTAGCGTTAGCAATGTAAGCTGCCGAAAATATTTTTTTATTACTAAATAATTACTTTTCTCTATTCTTTATAAATATAATTTCTTTATATTTATTATCAGTCTATATTCATCTTTACTTTATTTAGATGTTTCAAATTACTCTCTTAATTGATCAATATTTAGTGTGTAACAGAATCTTTTGTATGTACACCTACACATATAGATGATCCATAAGTTTAAATTGTTCCTATTACATGTATATACTTACTAATTGCATAATGTTATTCTATTTTTCTTACAATTAGTTTAACTCGCTCACCAAGCACAAGAACCAGTTTCTCCTTTGGTGAGATTGCGATTATAAATATATTTTGTACCGATATGTAATTTATATAACACAACTGTACCCACATATATCCACATAAATAAAAAATTTAATAATATACATTTATTTTACAAATATATAAACCTTCAAGAAAAAAGTCTCTATCATTAAAGTGGAAACATAATCAAAATCCGTTTCGTAGTTTAGAAGAACGATGCGCACAAATAGACAGAGGCTGAAAGCGACTTTATTTCATACTATTTGGAGGATGTTAGTCCGTCTTTAGGTGCAAAATACTTGAAGGCATACAAAATACAAATAATATGATTTTCTTCGCGAATGAGCAAATTCAATGTTGAATATTATGAGTCATTTTTAATTTTAGTGTATGATTATTTTTATTCACCTGCCTTATTTTCTTCACTCATTTTTTTTAAACAATATTAAAAATAGGAATGAAATTAGCATATAAACTTTGTATTGGTAATTTATAAGCTCAGCTTGTAAAATAAAGAGTTAAATAATATTACACAGTTCATGCTGAAAATTATGGTGCGAGCTAAAAATAGTTAGCGTATACATTATAATATATACTCGTACATATGGCCTTATACGCAACTGATAAACAACCATTTAACATGCTACCGGCATCTGTTTTTCATCCTTTATATAATCCCCTATTAAGAGCCTCTTCAAGAACCGCATTAATAAGTCCCTTCCTACACCTCCTACCTTAACCCGCCTCACAACGTTGCCCAATTCAGTGGATACAAAGCTCCACTGCCCTAACACTGTAGGGACTGGGGCGCTCTTGTTTGTTGTCACATAAAACAAAAATAAACCGTAAACTCGATTTTATGAGCTGTTGTGTAAATTATAAAAAATATATTTTTTTAACCTTTGCAAATTAAATACCATCAAAGCTACCTGATGATTTTTTAAAATGACACAAAACAACAGTTTTCCCGAAATATATTAGTAAATAATAACAGTTTTCAATTTAATCGCTACCGGTACCGCTGCCTCCGTATCCATTTATTGGCTAACCAACACTTCTGCCGAAGGTCACCTTGAGTGGTTCCCTTCGTTTGGTAACTTAGCAGGGGTGCCCGGGGATCATGGGGTAAGCTTTTTCTTCCCACCAACCACGTGGCAGGTCAGATCACTAGAGACTGGTTGAAGGAAACCTTTTGGCCTCTCCAACAGGACATTCTCGGAACATCGCATTGAACCGCTGTGGGAAGGATGGACTACAATACAACCGTCACTGTGGGAAGCACTAACACCCAGATTCCTACCCACCCCTCATGCCTTTATCCTTCGCAAAACTTCCTCTCCTTCCATCCCTATTAACACCCACCACACAACATCCCCACAGATGATATAGGCCCTGAGGGATTTTTTCCCTGTGTGGAATCAATGTAAGTTTCATTAAAAACCGTTTAAAGGGTTTTATTAGTTTAACTCAAGGTAATCTTTAAAAGCTTAATTTTCATTTAAGTTAACCCCCTCTACATGATTTTTTTGGTTGGTAAAATTGAACATTCGTCCGTCCACAGGTAAATTAAGGCTTTATTTTAAAATTAATTAGTTTGGACAAACCCAAATAATCTAGTCATGGCGGTTAGGTTGGGTGATATGGAATTTTGTTTTAGTGTGTTAAGTATTAAGAAAGTGTTACTTTGTTATGTGTCATTATCTTTACCTCATTTATGTAGGCTCGTTCCACTTTAAATTTACATCATCATGCAGTGACCACAAATACCTGCATCAGTATAGATAAAGGGAAGAGTACTGAACTTTATTACCCCCTTAAGATGTCTGAGGTCAAGTTAAGTTTAAATGGCGCGGTGTGCTGTCACTAAGAAAATAAATGGTATAATATTATGACCGCATAATTTCTTGTCAGGGCTATATTTGATTTCTTATTGCAAAACAGAATTATGTTGAAAAAATGAATTAACAATAGATTTAAAAATATGCGGACATTCTCTTTAAACATCTAAAACTACTTGTAAGCATAAACGTAATTTCACCAAGATATAAATATGTAGTCATTTCCAAGCTGTTATAAATAAAATCACAACATGGTTTGCTCTGTTGATGGACCCTAACTCTGTCAGAAACGTTGGCTAACGAAGGAGGTAGCACAACATGGCATAATAATCCAATAATTATTTATCACAATATACAGCATGGTTCTAAATAATTAAATTAACCAACCGTCATACAAATCTGTCTCGGTACACAATACTAAAAGTATTCCATACGTTCAACATACCTAAATACTGTTCTGTTGAAACTGTCGATATGACCCGACTTAGTAATTTGCATCACTTGATTGTGCTACGTCACTTGGAACGTTGCCAACCTCTACTTCTTGTTCTATTCACTTAGGCCATTCATACACGGAGATACTAACAAGCGACTCGAGTTTTGTGCGCGTAGCATACGCGCCGCTCGTGAATATCCGCCATACCATTTTGCTGGTGTTCGTACACAACGGGACGCGTCGACAACAGTTTCACATAGTTGTACGCTTACGACAGTGCTGGTTGCATATGCATCTAATACTTGTTTGACATGTTAAATTTGTTCTGCGGGTAACTATAATTTACCAGATTATGTTAGGAAAGAATTAGCGGAGATGGCGTGGATTGAGGTTGGACAAAAAAGTCAATTTGGTATCATTCTCGTGTAGTTTCTAGGCGGCGACGAACGCCCTCCAATTGATATTTAATTCATTGTGTGGGTGAACTAAAAATATTTTTAAGCTGATAATAAATAAATAGAAAACAATATTTTATTCTTAACTTCGTCACTTGCAATCGAATTAATTCCACGGCTGCACGCGAGAAATGATCAAGTACAATTTGGTAGCGCCGTGTACGGAAACCGGCTTTAAAGAGTAACATAGCAATATGTGACTTGTGGTTGCATCACGTAGTTTTTAAGTATCTCTAAGGGCCTAAAGTTAAAAGATAATATTACAATATTACAGGTTGCATAACATTACCTAATTTGTTGTAAATGTACCGTCGATAAATTAAGCAGTTAGTGAGAAAAATTCACTGTAGGTTTCAAAGAATACGTCAAATTTGTCATTTACCGTATTCAAAGAGCGGGTGGCTTACCCCGTGGACAAATTCAGATACAGATTTGAAGGATTCGCTTGACAATATGATGGGTTGTGGCGACGTGTCCGACTCTCTAATCTGAATCCCCGAATCTCACTGCTCGACACGTGCCCGTTGATAAAATTAAAAAAAAGTTTAATATATTTAACAAAGCAAAGGAGCTACGCATTTCTAGTCAATTAGTCATACCTAGAATAGAATGACACGGATAATGTATATAAATATGGATAGGTTACAAACACTCAGGTAAGTAAAAAAAAATATGGAGTATTACCATAATCGTGTCACTAAATTATTTTCCACCAAAAACAATTCCATCTGATTGCACGATTTCCAACTCTTTAGCTTATTCATCATTATTTGACAGATTGCGCAGTGCACACTAGCACCAGTAGCAGTAATCAGAGTACCAACCATAATAAGCTACGCAAAAAAATCTTGAATGCCTCTCATTTTATAGCCGAATTTATCATATTCTGATATCAGAATTCAAACAGGAAGCCGAGGAATTTTCGACCGCAGTAGTTGGCAGACACTGCTAGGCAGTAGGTAGTGGGTATTGGAAGGTAATTTGCATTTCTCAAAAGATCAGGCTGAAGTTAGCACCGAGGAGCAGCTTTATCGGTTTGTGATTATTATTATTATAGTATTTAATTGTAGGAAATTTAGTCCACAGATTGCGGCCTGACGATAAGGGTGACCGACCAATTTCAGAAACATTGTGATGATCGCCATCTTTGGTAGCTTTCAAAAGTTGACAAGGGGAGGAATACCATAGAGACTGACAGAAAAAAACAGATTTTAATTTTATTAATAAATAATAAGATTTTGAAAAGCATTAAGTGTTATGACAATATCATGCAAGATCACAAATAATAGCCATTTGTTTACAATAGTCGTCTGGGGCTAACGGTTCTGAGAGTTAAAATCCCAGTTACAATACAAATACAACGGCTATAAAACAATAGTACCTAATAGTGCATGTTCCGATGCACCATGATTAGATTCTAAATTGTGGTCAGCAAAATATTATATTTTACTCAACTGATTTCGTGTTGGAAAGCTAAAGGTTTGATTCTGATGCGATGCGAAAAACATATTAACCTGAATTTTTAATTCAATAAAGTTCTTCAATTTTTCTTCCGGAATGATAGTTTTTTTAATTCTACAAAATCATGATTCATAAACCTTTCGAAAATAAATCTACTTACGATTATATTTTGTCTGGTATGAAATGACTTCAAATAACAAATAAACGAATATGACATAAAATTAAAAAAAGTTTTGATTAATTATTTTTATAATATATGTATTATAGTGATTTTATGGGGCTATTGTGCCGTGTTTCGCTACCTCCTTCTTTAGCCAACGTTTCTGAGAGAATTACAGTGTCCATCATCATGGCAGATGTGTAATCTGTTACATATCTCCCTTATTAATGGATACTGTAATGCTGTCCGAAACGTTGGCTAAAGAAGGAGGTAGCGCAGCACGGCAAAGTAACCCAAAAAGAAATCAATTGATGTCATCTCAGCGACGTGTTGCTATTACGAAGAACAACTTGGTATTCGACAAGCTTAAACGTAAAATTATATCACTGAAAAGTGATCGTTATTACTCCTCCCTGGCCCCTTACGCGAGTAATTACTTGTTATTGGTCGTGTAGGTAGTCGGGAATATAAAAAGTGAAGTACCTCTCTAGAACATTCCCCATACTGTGGATGATTATAATGGCCAATACCGGAGCCTCGCATCGCCTTCATGCGTAGCTCCAGGGCCCCTTGATAGAATACTAATGCCACGGACAAACATAAGTATAGAGAGGCAACTTCAATATCACTTACTCCCGCGAACGCTATTTAATGTGCCCATTTTATTTACATTACTTAACTGGTTGATGGTGATGTATTTCATTTCTGACAAATAATACGGAATATCTGATCAGATATTGGGTATATAAACCATAGGGAATAATAATTGTACAGGTCAGAAGATGGCTATAATAGGCTGAAACCGGTATCGGTAAAAAATTTAAAAAAAAGATTTTTTTAATCGTTATAATATATCAAGGAAGACCTGGTTTACCTTCAAAATGTCTCACTCGTGACTGTTTGCACCACAAATTTGATTATTTGTTTTGAACAACGTTTATGAAATTATGTAAATACTAAAAGGTATACAAATCCATTTAGATTTTGAAAATTTGTATTTGAGTTTCACCAACTTACAAATCCGTGACCTTTAAAATCAAACAGCTTGTAATGAATAACAAACATTCTCCTGCCTCTAACACGCTACGACATTAAGGAATTTACCAGTAAACATTAAGTGTAATTTATCAGTTGCGCAAAATTTAAACACAATTATTGGTAAGCGGGAATAAAAATATAGTGTGCATATTTATTCCAGATATGAAGAGTAAAAATACCATCAAGTGGAATGAAGGCAATATTCAAAACATTTTGATTACTTACAAATCACTCGAACTGTTTCTTTGAAATCCTACAACCATAAAAAGTAATTTATTTGAAGAGTTTTTGCTTAAATATTAAATACATATGTAACTACTTTTACAAATAGATATTGAAAATACTGATACCCTTGAGCTGTTTTTAGCTTTGCTGATGATATTAAAATTAAATATAAAACCTATCTTCAATTTTTTTAAATTACAATCTTAAAAAAATATGTTTTACCTATTTACACAAGTTGTAAAATTTTACGGTACATTAATTTTTGATTTAAATGAAGACGTTGGTTATTTATCCTACCCATAAATCATCGAAGATCCTCGATACGCTGTTTTATTGTTATTATTTATTGTATAACTAATTGTTAACATCCATTCTACGAAAAACCCATGAATCGATAATTTTGCCAAAAGCGTTTATTGATCTGACAAATTTGAGAAGTTTTTCTTCTTCTGTTTGCCCTGCAGGTGTGCTAATCTAAGATCTTTATATAGTACTGCTAACCTTACATTCGATATCTATTCATTATTATTTTTTTATTTTGCATATTATATGGCGTATGTACTTTTTTTAGCGGAGACCGTTTACATATAGTTCCCGTGCGCACTTAGGTCATAGGCAGATTGTGGTATCTCCCATTTTACCTCATTAGTTTAACAGTAACCCGGTCTTTTGATAAAGTTCACCAGGGTTGTCATGTCTTCTGGTTCCAGAGTGTGTCTTCCCAGGTCTCATATCTCCTCTCCACTCCCTCTTGGTTCCCTGAAGGCCCCACACCGGAAGAGTCTACTTCCTCTTGGTTCCTTGAAGGCCCCACGGGCCAACGGTACGTCCGTTTAGTATGTTTAAGTATTTTTTTTTTCAAAAATCTATAACGAGCTTTTTTTTACGACGCATAAACTTTCAGGCAAATAGAACTCTGCTGGATAAGGTTCCCAAAAAATATTGAATTGAATTAAAAAATGAATTAATTAAAGTGAGTCTTCAAGTAAGTATCTACTGTAGGTTTCAGATAAAAAAAATAGTATGCGCATCTATTATAAGTACATGGTTGAAAAAAACTTATAAAATGAAAAAAAATAGTGCAATCACAATTTTATTGCTAATACTATGTATTTCAATGCTAATTTTATTTAAGTTTACTTTATCGTTTATTTTTAAATGTGGGTTAAAGTAGTAAGTACCTACGCATACATTTTTTTTTCTAAATTGTATTTATTTTTAAAATAACTTAAATTGAGGTTTAAATCATTTTACATAACATTTCGTTGGCAAGACTGTATGCAGGTGCGTTTGTTTTTAAATAATATACGAGTCAGGCTCATTGACTGGCACGACCAAGTAACGGAAGAAAAATGTTAAACGGAACGCAGCGAGTTGGTATGATATGATTTAAGATTCTTATGACCAATGAAAAAAAAAACTATTGTTTTTGATGTATTCTGGATATAGGTACTGCCACCTTCCTGAACAAACCTTGCTGAGAGCCTCGCAGTCTCCATCACCAGGCTGAATCAATACCCCAATAACCAAACAAAATGAAGATTTTGTGATAAAAATGAAAGTTAGGTAAATATTCAGTATTTTACGTACAATTACCAAAAACAATATTTTGTTTTAATTTTAATACCGCAAGAACAAATTATTGAAATGGAAAATAATTTAATATAATAAAAAAATATTAATATTTTCCATTATTATTAATAATTTTGATCTTTTTGTTCAAATTTCATTTTTTGGCAGCAGGTCCCGACCGTAAAATGTCACATTGATGGTAGGTAATAGTTTTATGACCATGTGAGATGGCCGCAAAAATTTGAAAAACATTGCTATTTAAATGCATTAGTTTCCATCTCCGGAAATATGTATACTTTTTTCTTAGAATGGGTTGTTTTGAATTATATTCAAGTTCTGTTATTATATCATCATGGGCCTGAAAAAACAACAGAACTTGAGTATTAACTTCGAAATTCGATGAATTGTTTAAATTCTGTAAAACAACCCATTTTTACAGTGGTCCAGTTGAAACGAACTACCTACTGTTTTTGTTAATGGTGCTTTCCAAAATGTGTCTAAATATAGATTATATTCATTAATTGATGAATAAATATTTTATTCATTAATTGTTATCAAGCTTAATTTGTAGAACTGTATTTTAAATTTAAATTATTCTTTCATAAGTACATTCAATAACATTATTATTCAATTTATAAAAAAAGTCTATTTGTGAACAAGTTCTGCTGTGTAATTATTATTACGCATGACATCACTTTCAATGTTTGTTAACATTAATAGTTTGATAGTGTCTTCAGAGGCGAAACAGCTGTCACGCCTAGTAATACTTAATACACAGCAGAACTTGTTTACCTACAAATAAACTGTTTGATAAATTGTATAATAAAATTATTGAATTCATTATAAGAAACAATTAAAAATAAATAGCTAAATATATAATATAAGTTGTAGTGTTCCAAAAACTTTCCGAAACTGTTTTATTTTTTATTGTAATGTTTTTTTTATATTTTATTAATAAGTTAATTTATCATTAAAATATTGATGCAGACGATGGTATGAACAAATATAGTCTGTGTTTATATAGTATCTTAGTCGTTGAGTAAGTTCTTGTAAAGAACGAACACTCTGAGATTGGTTCTTTCTGTGTGCGGCGCTATCGGACCCGCATCTTTTTAATTCCACGAAGGTGTCTGAGGTCTCATTGGTTTGTCCCGCGTTATGACCTATTAGACATCTTCCCAAATGAGGGTCTGCAAGTTGCGAGGTGCGAGTCCTGAAACCTGTTTATTCTTCTCTGGCCCCTATGGCTCGCAATTTATAATGAAAAAACATCCGAATAGCAATATTATGTGGCCAAAATTTAAATTAATATGTTGAAAAAGGATACACAAAATATCAAACTATTCAAGAGTAGACCCGTGATGAATCACGTAATATTATGTTAGTAAATCTAGTTATTTAGAAAATAACGCTTTCTTGAAAATGAAAAAAAATGCAGACCATTGCAAAATAACAAAAACCATTCATTGATTATGTTCCTCAGAAAATTATGGTTCTGAAGAGACACTTATTTTGTTTTTTGGCAAATAAATTAATTTTGAAAGGCCCGGAGAAATTGTTCTGCCAAATAACGCACTTAACACAAAAATACCCCGTGTAAATGTTATGTTTTTTTTAAATTATATTTATCGATTTTGAAACTAGTGCTGTATGAAATCTGTTGACAAACAAAACAAATCAATAGAATAATCTACTTTCTAGTTTCATTTCAAGAAAATATCACTGGAAAAATCTATAAATTCTGGACAAGCGTGCTAGATTTTTTTTCACGAAATGCGTTCATTACACTATTTAACACCGTATCACAAAAATGTTTTTTAACTACCATACTAGGCTCATGCCCGTATTATGGTAGTCGTACATGATTTGTGTAAGAATAACAATAATAATTAAGTGATTTACTTAATTTTTTCAAAAATATTTTTGTCCATCTAGATATGAGGATTTGAGTGTTTGGACTACTGTGCAGTGTGCACTTTGCTTTGCAGTTCGCATAGCTCGACTATTAAAAGTCCTTCGCCTTTCGCGGTTACGGTCTGCAGAATGCACGCGAACTATTGGCGAATTAGTGTCAGCTTGGATTCTTTATCGTACGTTATGTTATGCATCGCAAAAAATGGCTTGTTTTTTGTTGGGGTTTACGATGAAAAATAATAATGTTCTATTCTGTTTCACTAGGCAAATGGGCTGAGGTCAAGTTCAGCGGAACCAAAACTAATCAGAAATCTTGTTGTCAAAAACTGCAAACCGAATTCTTTCAAAAGAGCTACGTTCGTTTGGTTGCAAAGTAAAAAAAAAAAAACTCACAATTATTGACGACCTACGTGGTCGACAAGACCTATGGAGGTTCAAATTAAATTTTAATTAATTAATTTGGGTTGTGTCACGGTAAATTAATTTCAAAATAATATATAGTATATTTGCGGAACCTATAGAGCGGTAGATGCTTTTAGTATCGTACTGGTGAAAGACCACCATTCAGAATTCAAATTTTGCTTGAAATGGCTTTAACCGTGTTTGGTGACCAGATCTTAATAGCCAGGATTCTTCCCCACATACCTCTTTCTAACTCTTTCTCCTTCCCCATTCTCACTATCTTTACTTTTAGTCATAGTCTCACTGGCTTCAGATGGTTGGGAGCAGCTACGACTCATTTGCGGTTCTCACATAAAAAGAAAAAAAAAACTAGAGAGCACACTTTGTGGTTAATCAATCCAGCATTGACGCACACTGGAGAAAAATACTAACGCCTAATATAGTCACGGCTCCTTAAAGGCTTCAACTTTCTATTATTCTATTAATTTTATCATTTTATTCTATTTTATTTTCAATTTATTCTGTTTTTTTTTCTTTGTTTTTCTGTTCTATTTTTTTTGTTTTTGATCATATATTTTTTTTGTATCTCTATATGGAATGAATAAACACTTTTGTTACTGTTATTATTATTATGTATTTTTTTTACATAACTACTCGGCTTTTTTAAGGTGTAAAGAGATGGCAGAAAATTAAAAATCTCTTGCTACCAGTGCATAGTATTAGTTACACACTCATCAATAATAACATGTAGACCGGAAAATATAGCAGGTCTAGCAGTATGTTTTAACTAAAATTTATTGTTGTTTTATTGAGGCTGTAAGTACCTACCTAGTTACCGTTTTCAAATTGGTTTTCTTACGTCAGCGATCCTATATAAATGACATAAAGTTACATCTATACTAGTTCACCTACGAACAATTCTGCTGTGGATTAAGTACACTGAAGTATAATAAAACGAAAAAATATACATTTTAAAATTGGTTTCAATATCTATACTTGTTACAGACGTTTTAAAAGCACAAAGAGCAGAAATTTTATAGGGTTTTAAAACTTAAAATATCTGTCAGTGAACACCTATTTATGGCCACAGAATACTTAAGCTGTAAGCTTACGTTTAAGATAGAAAGCTGTTTACCCACACAAAACTATCATACTAAAAGCCAGATTTACTTTTAATAGTGAAAAAGATCCCTCATCAGCATCGCAGTATCTCATTTTAAATGCGGTACAACTTTTTTGTTTATTTTCGACAAAATATTTAGATAGAAGGTATCCCATCCAAAGCGAAGCCGCCCCGTGACCTTAATTATAACCCGCCCCCTAAAGTCTCAGGTTAGCGAATTTATAGGGGGGCGACCTCGGGATCCGTTCAAGGTCAAGAAGTCCATTTATTTTCTCTCTGTTCGCGGCTTTCCGTAATCTGGACAACAATGATATCCGCAGAATAAGTCCTGCGCAGCTTCCTGTGACTAGGCAGGCCCTTTCCTGCAAGTAAGCGACAATATCCGGTAGGTAAGCCTGGAAAAGTTGCGTGGGAGTCGATCGCTTTCGGTTGTTTTGGAGCAAAATGCTTCATCAATATTCTGATATCAATTAACGCACGTGTAGGACGTAAATAGGAATGATTTATTAAATTATAATTAATTAATAGGTACTAGTTCAACTTAGAGCTTGTTTGATCGATCATTTTACACGACCCCGTTGCTCACGACCCACTGGCGAAGTGTTCGCGTACTTTTACGTACGGAAAATGTCATTCAAAGTACACTTCATACCTGAGATCTGAGTGCCTGTCACCCGATCTTTGATTGGGTATTGTTTGATTTTGATAAGTAGCAGGTAAATTGAATCCTATTTTTGGTTTTCGGTATCTACCACCTATATTCGTCTGACGGGAGATTTCAGATGCCCGGTCTACAAAATTAATTCGTCGCTCGCCACACTGACACTGAACACAGTACACGGGTGCTGATGATCGCTTCTTTTTGTTAAAAAGTAATCCGATCGATCATTGGTGGTTCGTGATTGGGTTACAATGATCTTTTTATGCACCATCGACAAGGGACTAGTTCAATTGCGCCTAATAAATATTGCAGTATTCAAAATCCCTTTTTGTTTTCTACATCACAAAACGATAACTTTCAGGAATATCGCCCTGATGAGAGACCACCACGCAGAATCTAAACGTTGCGTCAAAGCACTATAGCTATAACTGGTGACCAGGTTTGATTAACTATGCCCTCACAAAAATTACAACATTCCTTGGTGTAATGCCGTCACCTTTCTTCACACTATTTCCCCTAGCTTCGACAGTTATTGCTCGATTGCGGTCGCACCTAAAAAACTTATTATAAATAATGAAATAAAAACAATATTTTTTGTTTAAAACCACGAATTTTTATTAATTTTAAGACCGACCGGTTTCGCTACACTCGAGCATCGTCAGGGTACAAAATTAAACTAATCAATAATACAAAATGTGTCATTATATATACATACAGAGGGAGATAGAAAGTAAAACCAAAATGAAACAACAATATATTAAAAGAAAACAATTAGTGTATATAAATATTATAATAATAGAGAATAGGCATTAATAATTGTAAGGTGATTAAGGGATTCTGGGAATTTTACAGTTTACAGGGAATATTCCCAGAATTGGGCTTTTTGACAAATCTAATTGATTATTCAGAATTAAACTTTTGGTTTTAATGGCTTTCTTAATTTCTAGTGCTTCTAGGTTATTCAATTTGTTACTATGGTCTTTTCTATGGAGAATCTTAGCACCGGTGCTTTTGTTGAATGTATGATCTTTTTCAATAAGATGATTGGCAAACTCTGAAAAACCATTGCTATTTAGGCATCTAAGATGTTCTTTAATCCTAATGTTGACATTGCGCGTTGTCTTCCCGATATAAAACGCTGGACAATTGTTACAATTTAATTTATAAATTCCTGCATGACTAAGTGTGTCATCTTTATCTTTAGAATTGACTAAAAATTTACCTAGATTGTTGTTGGTATAAAACGCCGGTTTGACTTCAGAAGGAAGGTTAACTATACTGCAGCGAGTCCACATAATATTAATAATAATAATCTTCCTTTCCAATGGCGCCGTATTCTATTCATCAATAATTTTTCTTCCTGCCTATTCTCTATTATTATAATATTTATATACACTAATTGTTTTCTTTTAATATATTGTTGTTTCATTTTGGTTTTACTTTCTATCTCCCTCTGTATGTATATATAATGACACATTTTGTATTATTGATTAGTTTAATTTTGTACCCTGACGATGCTCGAGTGTAGCGAAACCGGTCGGTCTTAAAATTAATAAAAATTCGTGGTTTTAAACAAAAAATATTGTTTTTATTTCATTAAAATGTTAAACCACAAAGTGATTGCTTTCTACGAAAATATTATTATAAATACTTATTTTAAAAAAGAAACCGACAAAACATTCCAAATGTGTCGTAAGTTCGTCGTAATATGAATTTGTCAGAAGAAACTATTTATTTTATTTGAAATAAAATCACGCTACAAAGTAAATTTGCAATAATTATTGAAGATATGAATTTTATATTCTTCCCAAAGTTTCCAGTCATAGCATAAAACAATATCTTAAGTTAAGCTTATCCGGAAGGCAATGGTTCTCTCAGTAAAAAGTTTCTTAAAAAAAAAAAAAAAAAAATAAAAATAATTTATAACTTTATGAAAAAGATACAATGTAAAGAATCAATAAATAAATAAATAAATAAATAAATGCTTAGATATTTTTAATTTTTAAATTTTTTAAAATTTTTTTATTTATTTAATATTTGACTGTATAATATGTATAAATATACAATTTATACATATTAAACAGTGTTATAAAGGTAAATAATAATAGCTTTTCCTCACCATAAAGAGACGAGGCTCTTGTGTTTGGTATTAATTATTTGGCTTTTTTAATTACCAGAAGTTTGTTACTCTCTAAAACTTCTCAGAACAACTTTTTCTTATTATTTAATGATTAGGATGTATAAAATGTATTTCTAGAACCTACCCTTTTCTAATGCCGGAAACAGGGCAAACTGACAGATTGCAGATTTTTCTACGCAAAATGTGCCTTGTTAATTTTTGAAAAATGATTTAATACGAATATAATTATAAAATTTAGCAAAAATGAAAAGTAAAATAAATTTGAGTCAACCCACCTCTGTCTGACAGAGGTGTGATCCTATCAACCATGAATGATAACGGATCAAAAACCAACCACGGATTAAATGGAGGCTTTTATAAAAAACCTTTATTCAGGAGATCCATAAATTAGAGATTTACTTATTGCAATTTCACACCCTTTTCCAAAAGGTTTAATATTGAAGGCGCTTATTATGTTGTGTAGATCAACTGGAATGCCAGCGAATAATTTTTTTGTCGAGTAGGTTCCGAAAAAACACCGACAAGTTGAGTAACACTGAAGAGGGTAAATGTCAGATTCTGTTGACCGCATATTATGTACAATATTTATATTAATTATATCTGTCACGGCGAGATGGAGAAGAACAACTTGCATACATTTTGAGTTAATATGAAACTGTGTGGAGATTGCGAAACTCAAACGGTGGGCCGTGAAACAACTAGTGGGTCACAAGGTTGTTCTCACAAATCTGGACACAAGGGAGAGCCAGCGGGCCAAACACCCTTGCGCCGAGCCGAAACTCATCGTGTGAGGGGAAACGCAGCCTTTTTGATATTCGGCCGGTCCAAAATCAATTGAGCCGAGTAGGTGGCAAATCGATTCGGATAATATGGCTCACGGAATGCATTCTTTATTAAAAACTATTTTATTTACATATATTATTATTTTTACTACTCAATTAAAAAAATATATATATATATGTTCAACAAATTTAATAATTTTATCATTTAAATTATTTTTTATAATCAAAATTAAATGGAGTTCTACGAATTATCACAAAAACAATTATTATCTCTTTCTTTGTTGGATATTTTTACTATAAATATATTATTTTTAATACTCAATTAAAAAAAATATATATATGTACATCAAATTTAATAATTTAACTGTTCACATTATTTTTATAATAAAATTTAAATGGAGTTCTATGAATTAAACACAAAAAACAATTATGAACTCTTTCTTTGTTGAATATTTATAAAAATATATATTTACCTAATTTATTTATCATAATTATTTTAATTAAGCCTTTATTGAATATTTGTGTAACTTATTTTATGTACTAACATACGATTTCAGAACAGAATTTCTAGTTGTTCACTCGTTGGTTACGTAGACAGTGATTTATTTTTTATTTGTTCATTTTCGGGAAATCGACAGTTTACATTTAATCAGTTTGTACATATGTATTATATAGTAAAATAAAACCAATTATGGATTTCCTCCTTGTGACTTTAACTGAGACAGCATAATATGGAATAAGTTATTTAAATTTGAATTGTCATGCCATTCTTAAAATATTTTTGCATAAAGTTTTCTCTCTGAAGTTCTCTAGCCACCAGAAATATAACAACTAGCCCCTATAAATATTTAACAACCTACCGATTTTTATTCTTACGGTATCTACAAAACATAGACAAAACGGGCTCGGCTCCTCAGCTCGGTCGTTTATGGCCCCATGCAGTATAATTTTCACCGTGTAAAAATGGATTCGGACAAATGGTTCGGGGCCAAACGGCTCTGACGTGTGTATCCAGCTTTATTCGTTATTTAAATAGAAAAACCATCGGGAGATAACTCCACTATCGACTTAAATAAGTATTTTGGTAATAATTTTCATTTCTTAGGCAAGTATGGCTATGGAACCATTTATTGGACAACCAACTACTCTGCCGTAGGTAACTCCAAGTGAATTGATGGGGTGAGGTGAGTCTAGATAGCGAATGCGATGTTTGGTTGGGAAAAAGTTAGTAACATTATCAATCACTATCCTTTTAAAACTGGGCTGAAAATGGGCGGAAAATGAAACAAGTGAAAAAATATATCCATAATTATATATATAATACCGAATAGTTAAACTACCGATTAAATTGAAACAATTTTTTATTCAATACAGTTCCATTACTGATATTTTGAAAGAGCGACCATCCAAATATAGGACTACTTTAAAAAAAAAACACATTAATAAATGTAAGTTGCCTTTAAGTTTATAATAATTTCGTGAAAATGTTGACAATCTGTGTAAAATTTACCACGGATTCATTTCAAACGGCCATCTGACGTCCGAAATTAATTTTGGGAAGTAATAAAATCCTATCCTGGCGGAATTTAAATACATAGTTTCGTCCAAGGCCTGCCAGTGGTTTCCAAACCAAATTAAAGATGTTCAATGATGTTACTTAAATTAAGTTTCTGCCAATAGAATGGGAATGCAAAATTGAAATATGATTACCGAAGCATTTTTATTGTCGCTCACCGAAAAAAATACTTTCATCTCTTCTTTGTCGGGATTACAGAAAACTTACAAAAGACATGAAAAGTTATTCAACAAAAATAAAAATCAGCAATGAGAACATAATTTGAAAAATGTTAGTGTTACTTTTTTTACTGTCGAGAATTTCTAACTAACCATCACGCCGTTTTTCCTAGGGGTAAGCAAAGAGGACGGACCGCCTAACAACCCGGTCTTGGCAAACACTCCTTGCCGCATTCACATTCATTCATCGTCTCATACATTAGTACTCTTCTATTATTCAGAATCTTGACACGACCCGACTCCAATATCTGGTTCACTCGATGTTGTCATGTCTTCCTCGGGCGTGCCCGACTTCTTCTGCCATTCATATTTCATATATTCTCCTCACACTCGTGTCTCAGTTCTTTTGCTCTACATGCCCAAAACTTCTGATCTTCCCTTTCTTAATCTTAGTCATTACGCTTTCACCAGCCTTGCATTCCTTGCGGATATCCACACTTCTCATGTTTTAGTTTTGTGGACGTCAATAAATAAAATTCACAAAATGATTGAATCCATTTCCTCGTCAGGTTGGCATATTTAAGAATCAACATAGAATTCAATGATAATCTCTAATGGAAAGTTTTAGATTCCTTAGTTTTGTCAGTTAAAAACAACTTTAATTAATTAAAACAGAGTAAATTCTTCAGTTTAAAAAGGATTAAAACAGTAATAAGTTGCGCCAAAGGTAATCTGCAGATTATACATGTAAACCGTAGATTGTTTATTCTGAAAACTGTAAATATTGAGGTCGTCATGGCTGTGAGAACATAAAAACAAATATGTTTAATAAATGTGATGAAAAGCAAAATACAACTTTACAACCATTTAAAAAAATATATTTGAGAACGATGATCAAATTTAATTTGCTGTAGTTTCTAAAGCTGTGTGGGAAACTCTGTTTTATAATCTTCAAGTCTGCGGTTTTTATTCCAGAACACTTTTATTTTCATTTATGTCTCCAAAAACACTCGGTATTATTTTACCAACTACTTTATTGCTCGATATCCATTTATAGTTTTAAGAATTTGAAAGACTTTTAAATTTATATGCAATTTCTGTGAAATGTGCCAATCTAAGATATCTTTTTAAATTCTATCGTTTCCGATTGTCGTTTAAAAGGTGGTATTTTATCTAGTTTCTCCATCTCCTTATAAGTTGAGCCAATAGCAATTCAACGTGAGTTGAGCCTACTCATGTCCTTTTCCGAGAATTTTTAACCTTATCCAATAATAAATAACTTCAAAGTATGATTTTATTTATGATAAATAAGAAAAATTATTCGGTAACAATTTTTATTCTAAAAATTAAAATTATGACCAATATAACGAAAACAGTTCAAGTTCTCGATTCTTAGGACAGACTAACTCACTTTGCACAATTTGAAGCTTAAAACGGAGCAAAACAGACTGTAACCAGAGCATCTTACCTGTAAGGTGCATGATCTATATAATAATAAACGTTAAGGTTATTACGTGTATACTTCAATAGAAATCGATTTTGATCATTAAAAGTATTGATTTTTTAATACTTTTCGCAATTCGCGGTGATTTTACACAAAAACTATACAAATAATCCAAATATTATTATTATTATCAAGGCTATAGTGGTGATTCTCAATCAGCTGCGTGAATTTCCCGAGGTATCAATGTTCTATGAACATTCAAAGTATCTTCCCCGGTAAGTTGTGCGTCAGTAAGATGTGGTTGTAGGAAAAGGGAAAATCTTGTTGCCGATGGAGATCTATATTGTTTATACGAATTTTCTTGTTACCTAGGTAGCTTGGGTGATATAATTAGTGCCAATCTTCTCGGTTATATGTTACACGCCTTGTTAAGTTTCAACATGGAGATGCGCAGATCTATAAGATGAGTAAGAGTACACAGATAGAGAGAGAAGGTGAAAGTTGAGAAAGATCGTGTGATTGAGAATTTTCTCAGCAAATAATAAGGCCATTGTGGATCTAGGAACAAGTATATTCAAATTACTATTACATCAATTGGCGAGAACATTACAAGTCAATTTGTGTTGATATTTCATTGAGTACCTCTCTCGCAATTACTTGCTTAGAGCACCGCTAGTTTGAGAATATTGTATGGGCAACTGTAAGAAATTTCTACCATGGGAATTAGAAACGCACAAGTCAGTTCTGGCACAAAATTATTAAAATTCAATAGCGTAGCGATATTTTTGAAAACCTGAGCAGACGCATGTGGGTCCGCGTCACGATAGACTTGTCATATCATATCAAACTAACCGAAATTTTTTTTTTCTTATTCTGATATAATTTACGTTGAAAACATATTGCAGTACGTCAAATTATAAATGATGGCATGAGCATGACAGTCCTTATAGTTCTTCCTTATTGAGAATTACATGGTGAAAACTAACTAATTTGATTTAACTGTTCATTTATTAAAAATCTGTTCAAATTTTTCGTTTTTCTGTTAAAAATGGGACAACAGGCCTATAAAAAATGAATTCAAAGGGTTCTTAACAAAGTATTAGTCAAATGCGAATGAAAAGTGTAATATTAAATTGAAGGTTTATCAGCGTATCAAAAATAACAAGTATAAGTCTTAAAATATTTTTTCAGGTTTATGAGAATTCCTCGCTACGCCACTGTCGAAATACATGGTTAGCCTATGAATCAAATGACAATATTTGTACATTTATAGATCAATTCTCTATTATTTCCACATTATTGCGTTTGTGCCATTTATTTAGGTGTATAATATCTTTGTTCAGATTTGCATAATATTATAATGTCAACTGCAGCAATCATCGCTTACTTTGTAATTTTAAATTAATCAAATCAAACAGGAATGTTTCACCACACCATCTGTAATACCTACACAACGAATTTATTTTATTTGCCAAATTTATTTTAATGACGTTCATTATAAATTTTTATTAATGAAAATAGTACTCATTTAATGTTACCTGTTATATTTACTGTTTCATTCAAACCTGTGGATATCTTATTATTCGAACCACATTGCTATCGTTTGCAAATACATAGAAATAACGGTCTGAAAAGCCACGTCAAGTTTTCATTTATTTGAATGTATCTAAAATTTGTTGTTATTCACTATAAATAAATGAAACAAGGTTATAAAGAATTTCTTTTCTTCTAAATCTTCTAAGTTAAGTTAAGAAATCCCTTAATAATAATGAGTCCATTATCAATACACATAAAATATTATCTTTCAGTCCCATCTTAATCATGTCCCCTTTCCATCTTTTCCCCCAGTCTTCACTAATCCCTAGCCACCCCCCACTTCAACACATAGTAATATATTGTATTCTTAGAAAGTGGTGAATATTGAATATTGAAGGGTTGTTCCGAAACCGGTCGGCGTATAAAAAATAGTGGATTGAACAGAGTAACATTATTTCATTAATTTACAATATTTAGTTTTTCCTTGTACAACTTATGAAATTTCCCACACCAATGCCTTTTTTATAATTTTTATTGCGCAATTGAAAGTTTGCAACAAATTTAATAATACACACTTGCTTGCGGAAAGCAAACAATAGTAGGGCATGCAATTTCATGGGAATTAAATGGCATTGTTTATGTTTTCCTGAGAATTTGGTTCATTTTTGTTGTAAATGTGCATGAAAGAATAATTGTTACGCAAACTATTGTTCCACTCGCGGATGTGTGATCTGGCGGGTGAGTATTTACTACTTAGCAATGAGGTAAGAATATGTCGAGATTATACCCTCGAATAAAGCTAGAACCTTAACGACGTAAGTGAAACAGCCGTGTATAAAAATATACGATGCGTAGCCTCGATGTATTAGACACCTTCCGTTGAATTTGCCCTATCAAATGTCTAAAATACAGGGAATCCTTAACAACATAAGTGATGAAGTCGTGTTAAAACAATATTTGACGCACGGACCGGCGTAATAGACGGACCTACGGTCGATTTTGCCAGCAGGTCTAGTAAATCGACCTTTCCGTGGTGTTTATTTTAAATATTTTTAGTGAACGTATTACTAAAATCTCAATGTTTCTAGATGGATCTAAAGATGTTTTATACAATTTTAAAACGGTTTTTCATTAAAAAAAATAATGGTTAGGTCCTGTTTTCATTAATCTTAAATGTAAATAACTTACATTCGTAGGGATCCCTCTAGAAACATTTAAGAATTTTGTAATACGTTCATCAAAAATAAATAAAATGTGAGCGTCGAGCAAACCCCCGTTATTAGAGTCTTCTATCGCCTAAATCTGTTATACACTGCTTGGAAATATCCGGTTTAGAATGAGACGTGGTTACGCACAGAGAAAAAAAAGTCTTGCTAATTTAGTAAGAATCTCTTCAAATTATTGGTAACCCGGTTAAGAATATATGCAAACAGATGATTTTTCTAAATACCAAGTTAGTTTTTTTCTATCGATAATGTAAAGTTCTTTTTTTCATTCTTTCACTTTGAGGTCTTCACTTCGATGAGAGTTTACAAAAAACTTCTGCAAGGTTAATTTGATTATGACATTTTCTATCTTTAATCTAATGAATATTTAAATACCGGTTATAGCGCAATAATTATTACAAAACGTTTATCCAACCTCTACGACGTGGGACGAAAATAAGTCATAAAAATTATATTTATGTCAATAATCGGACTTGCGTAAGACTCTCGGCCGTATGGCGTTAATCTGATTAAGATAATAATTGCCGTATTTACATAATGTCCAAACGGAGAGCAGTCGCGTCGGTTATGTAAAGAATATGTGCCGAACAAAATTATAGGTGGAAACGCATCTTAAGGATGAACATTTTAAAGTAATCCCACTTAATTTACAGCTTTTTATTTAAAATAAGGGTAAACCGAAAAGATTAGGGCAACCACAAAGTGACTAGTTTATGATGCACCTTTCTGAAGGCTGCAGGAGTCACCCAAAGGGATTAGGTGACTTGAACAGCCAGTTAAATACAGATTTGAAGGTAAAATATCCTAAAAAGTAAGATTAATTAATTATTCATTTCAAAAATCTTGAAGATTTCTAAGTCTTATTGTAAAATACGTGTAGTCTGGAGCAGAGTTCCCAAAACTTATTTTGCTAGCCGCCTAATCTTTTGGAAGATAATTTTCAACGGTATCTCCACCCCCCTAGCTTTTTTGACTATAAATAACATTCTTTTGAATTTACGCGCCGGGAACCTTTAATTGGATAACCAAAACCTCTGCAATAGTCACCTCAAGTGGTTCGCCATGTTTGGTGTCTTAGCAGGGGTGTCCGGGTTCATGGGCTGAGATTTGACAAGGTCTTGGCGGCGGATGTATCTGCCCAACTACTGCTTGGCGGGCAGGATCGGGTGACACTGATTGAGAGAAACCGGATTCTACAGTTCCAGACATGGATTCATACTTCCGTAACTCCTGGACACACTTACCCCCAGATTCCTAACCACCTCTCATACCTGTTTCCTTTCCAGAACTTCCTCTCCTTTATTTCCTTATAAAGACCAGCTATACAGCATTCCAAAGACGACATGTGATATTATTTTCTTTAGGGCCTTCTATTTGGAGTGAATGTAAAAAAATCTTGAATGAATGCTGAAACATTCTATATAATATTGTACATAATAGCTCAATTATATTATATCTTTTCAACTTGTTGATAGCCATCACCGCTTTCTTACTGCCCTTTATTTATTTATTTATTGTAAGAAACAAACAGCAATTTTATACAGGATGAGTTATACAAGATGTTAAATATGAGGTAAGCCAAAATAGTTTCTTATGCTAATGTTGGTTAATATGATATAATACAAAATTGTAATTGGTTATAATTGGTTTGTAATTGGCATTAACTGAAAATGAAATTAACAAAAAAGAAAAAAAAAATCATATAAATATATTAGAAGGAAGAAGGAATAGGAAAGGGCAAGAGGCAGAGGAAGATGGGATGGGGACAGGAGATGGTCATGTTGTACCTTTTCTATAACTGTGCATTAATTTAATTAACATTTGTGGTCGTACGCTTGACTTCGTTTCGGTATTTCACAAGAGTATTATTAAGAATATCGATATTGTTAAATTACGTGTTATATTGCGCGCATATACGGGGGATTGGAGAATTTTTTCTGAGGTTGGTTCTGCACGCGGGCAAATGAAAAAAATGGTTTTGTCTGGTTGATTCTATTTCATTGATATGTGTATCATGAAAGTTATAATTATTTATGAATTCCCTGTGACTTTGGAGCTACCATGTCCTTGGATATCATCAGTCCCTAAGGGAAGCGATATCTCAATTTTGAAAATCACTGGTCTAGACTAAAGTTTTGAGGAAACAATGAAAAATTTAAAAAATTTCTGGATTTATTAATCAGTAATTTGAAGCTCTGACCTTGATAGAAAGGGAATTCAGAAGTCATATCAAATCTGAAGGATGTAGGATGAAAGTAATACATATTTCAAGAAGACTGTAATCCCTGACTTATAACTCAGCTAAGTGCCTACATATAACGTAAAAATAATTTATCTGCATGAATGTAATGCATTGTTTCCTGAATGTGAAAAAGTTTTCATGAATGTAAAGAAGTTTCCATAGTATCTCTCTTCTTTAAAATAAACCAAATGATTCACAAAAGTTCACGCAACGTCCGTGTAGTGACAGGCAGGTGGGCTGCGACTCCGGATAACTCTGTCGTGACAAAAACTGCATTCTTTATTCACACATATCTCCTCATATTTACCTAGATACCTACTTCTCTTTTATTCATATTAATGTTAATACGTCTCGATAAAGAAAGAAATTAACTTGATTCTACCCCGACTTCTCGTTTTTTCTTTTTTGTTATACTCCACGTGACAAACTATCCATGCGTCCATTTTGTAAACTTGTTCACTGTTTGGTATTGACACAGTTTTGGATAATACCTACCATTTTTCCCATCATATACTATAATACCTACTATCCATTTCCTTCCTTAAAAACAGCCTTACCCACTTTGGAAGAAGAAGATGATTTTGTTGCACTGTAAATTGTCGCAAGTCAGTACATTCGTATTCGTGTCGTGTGGCAAGAAAGTGTAATCGTCGTATCCTCGTCGTATATTCACATACTTTGTGCTCTGTTTGCAAATATCAAAATCATATCAAAGATTATCTCGTTTTGGAGGAAATTTCACTCTGAGAACAGTGCAAGTTCGTCGAAAGTCCTATTGCCGGGATTCATGGGAATTCAAGGTAAGCTGTTTCCATCATTCCACTTTTCCCGTGATTTTTCAAACCCAATTGAATGAGCTTTATACCGTCGTATTCTTGTGGATTTGATTAACATTTCAGATCCGTATAATAGAACACGTTACATTCAATTTGCTAAAATCAAATTCTCGTCACCCGAATCAAGTAGTTATCCACTTGATCGTGCCATTTCCTCGAGTGTCACCGAATTCTTCGTTTTTTATTTCTTCAAGAGCGACTATAAAAAGTTAATTTTCCACCTAACGAAACACTTTGAAAGTTAATAAAACTTCATTTAAAGATAAAAATGTAACAAGGGACCAAATAACAATAATGTCCTGCCCAGTGAACAGGATTCGGACAAATATTTGTTGACCCTTTGCCTTCTCAAGGTCGAGAGGGATTTTCTAGCCATAAATATATCAAAATTAGATAAATCTTCTACTGATCCCTTCTACAGAATGGCCCAACACGTACGGGAAAGCGATACATCTTTTAGATGCCGTAACATAATGTTACAAGGGAAAAGTTGTTTAGTCATTCATTTTGATAGATCACTTTAAAATTGAAATTCATCATAACACGACGACATATTAAATCGTAAAAAAAAGATGTCTGAATCTTGTCTCATCACAATCACATAATTTAAGTGAGATGCTTTCCTGTACAATGTATCAATTTATTTTCCGCCCCAAGGTTATACACAGAAAAGATTTAAAAAAAACCTTTTTTAGATTTTGCTATTTTATTCGTCATATTAAAATAAAGCATTAGCTGGAACATTTAATCTTGAAATATATCCAATCTAGTAGATTTCATTAAACTTGAGCGAAATTACATGTTTTAATTATAATGGTTGGCGCATAGGTTATTCTGGATATTTGTTTAGTACAACAACTAATTAGTTCTGTCTGAAATTTCGATTTAAACGCTGTGAATACGCAATATAAAATAAAAGCGATTGTCGTTAGAGGATGCAATGTTTATGCTGAATTATTAGGATATCTACTTAGTATATATTTTTTTAATTTCACATAACATTAATTGACAGGTTAGGATAGGTTAGGTTCGGTAAGGTTAGGTTAGTAGATAGGTTAGTAACCAAGTAAAAGCATTGGGTTTTCACCAAGGCATAGTTTAATCCTCTGATAGCTAAGTCCTCCATCAATTCACTGCAATATTTTCCGCTTAAAGTGATGAAGGTCGGAGGATTTTAACCAGCCTATACACCAAATATGTTGAAATGCGATAGTGCAATGGACCCTAAGTTTATGGTTAATGCGATGCCATACGTAGTAATGCAAACTCATGTGTTTTTGGTTTGAAAATTTGGTCGCCTAGAAATGTTTCAGATGCTTTAAATAAATACAGCTAGTACAATACATCTTGTTCTTTGAAATAATCGAGTATTTTTTGCATAAGTCTTTTTATAAGCCCTGAAAAAAATAATTTATAAGGCCTATTAAAACTGCTTTAATTTTAAAATTTCATACTTACGAACCCATTTTCGGTTATTGTTTTATTGTATAATTTGGCAAATTAGGTTATTTATAAAATGATCGGAAAACATTTAAATATTTATGTCTGAACATCCACAAAATAAAATAAAAGGCACTTTTTGGCCTACTTTTTGGCCATTTTTTTGCCTAAATCAAAACAGCTGGATGGTGTTAAGCGGGAATTTAAGACTTATTGCCATCTACGTAAGGAGTGTTATTGATGGCGGCTCGATTCAAAATATTATACGACGTATGGCATCGCCTTAATTATAAATCAATGTTAGATTCCTACTAAGTCCAAACGTTCCTAAGCAACGTTGAAATTAAATCGATTTTAAGGCAATAATGAATTTAAAAAAATATATATTGTAAACCTATTGTAACAAGTAATCCCATTCGGAATCAGTTGAGAAATTGATTTGACACCATTGAAAGACATAAAATGTAATCCGAAAATCGGTAAAAAACGATATATGGTAGTAGATTAGTAATACTGTAAAAAATTTTGAAGTTCCGAAAGCATTTATAACGTAAAAAAAATCACCATAATATGACTTAATTTTTACTCACTTCGACAAAAAGTTCAGTTATGTCGTTATGTACTAGCGTCATTTATCCGGTGTTATGTATTACTGTCCTTTATCTAGGCTTGATTCCCAGAGAACACGTTGTTATTAAGAAAATATAAAAATAATAGAGGTAAAAAGTGCTGTAATATAAACCCAGACATAGATAATAATTTATAGTCCGACAATATGAGGCATGGAAAGTTACTATTTATTCTCAATATCTGAAATTTCTCTCTCTATTCTTGTACGATAAGGGTACGTTATAATAAATCTCTGTTTTGAAGTTCATTATTATTATGTATGAGCTTTTTATACTTATCTCTATTTGTACCGTACCTACTTGTACATGACTATTACGACATTGTTGTGTTTTCTGGAACAAAACACAGTGATAAAGGGTAATAATTAATTATCCTATTGAAACATACATATGTCTTCTTCTTTTAATGAGCTGTCTAGAGTTTATCTTTGGATCGATAATTAGTGTGATTATCTTCCCGATTAATAAAATACCAATTTTATTATTATATTATTGACAATCGTACCGGCTGCGCCAATGTAACGAAGATATTTGTTTAGAGACTCGCTTTTTCAAAAAGACGTGCGTCTGTACAAGGAGAGACTAAGCGTGAAATTTACCATAGTCGTCGAAGTAATGTAAGATAGATACTTTGGATTCAACATACAGAGCGTATTGTATGCCTGATAAAACCTTAGATAATTATTTGAATATGTTTAGTATAATGTTATCCTAATTTGATTTTTTACTGTTTTCAGGCCTCAAATAGTTAAAAAATCGAATGTATAAACATAAAGATAACACAAAAAAAGAGAACTGCGACATTATTCATAACACAGTCACACTATATAATGCTTTTTATTTATATATTATTAGATACATACAACTTACTGTAACTATCAGTAAGTTGTATGTATCTAATATAATTAAAGTGATTTATTTTTGGGGTATTGTGTGTTGAGTTACCTCCTTTTTAGCCAGCGTTTCCAGTAATACCCCAAAAATAAATCACTTTAACACTTTTGGCCGCGAGAATCTCAAAGCATATGTACAAAGTAAGCTTATATATAAAGTGTTAAAAAATAAAATAGTTTCACAAAATTAAGAGATATTAATTATTTTTTTTCACATTCCAGAAGGAACACTGCTATCGAAAGAGTTAAAAAAAAAAACAATTTGAAGGCTTGACATAATAAATGCAAGTATTTATGATAAAATTTTAGATTATAAGGATGTTGCTATAGTATTAATTTATTATCAACGAAGATGTAAAAGTGATTTCTATTATTTCATGACAGCATCAGATTAGCGATGAAAGCACTTATAATACTAGCATGCAGGTAGGCAGGTGTACATGAAGTAAATAATTATTAAACAACTGAATTTATCTATTTATTAGAATGTTCCATGTATTTATATTGCTAGAAAAATGTGCAGTTGGCTGACAGCTGATACGAGAGATGAATGGTTCTTCTACTCTATATTTAATAATATATGGAGAAACTTGTGGAGCTTTCTAAGTGATTGAAAACAACGTATCGTGTACATTAATATTATGCATAACCCTTGCTTGTGTAGGCATTACTAACTTCTTATTGGACCGTAAATCATCGCTTAAGCATAGTATTGTATTCCTATTCAGGGGGGATATACGAGTATATTTATCCTCACACAAGAGGCCCAGAGAAAAATAATTTCCCAGAGGGCCTGTGTCATCTTTGGGGATTCTGTGTAGAGATTTTAAGAATATGAAGGAGAGGAAGTTCTGGGTAGAAAAATCTTTCTTATCTTCTTAATAGATTTTATCTTTCTTAATCGAGAATATAAAAGTATCAACCCCTTAGGACTCTGGCATATTCTGTCAGAGGGTTGGAGTATTTCCGCTTTGCAATAAAATCCAAATAAATGGAATAATTTTGAATGTATTCGAAATTGTTTTTCAAAAGGTTATGAAATACTCTTTCAAATTTTATTATTACAAAAAAACTTTTTTTTTAAATGTTTTAAAAATTCCTCACCTTACGTTTTTCAACACTGGCATAAAATTACTCAACGCACGCATTTCATTAGACAAATGTTTTATAAATATTTCTGTCACTTCATTTTTATTCAATATAAAATAATAAGTTAAAAAATCACGAAATTTTCTTCAAATTGTTGTCGGAACCTTAGGTTTCATAAATGTGCACATTTTAAGTCTTTTGTGGTTAACTTCTAGATTTTAATATAAAGCGTGATGTCTGTTCTTTTTAACACTGTTTGTATCATATTATTCACCATGACGGTAAGGGAGACACAATAATTTCAATGAGACCATAATACCAGTTGTTTCTAAACGCGAACAAATTGGCATGAGGGGTTAAAAGAATCTTAGTGAATTGATTTTGAAAAACAATATTTTTTTAAATACATTAGGTGACGTAAACAGAAATATGTATTGATGCTAAAAAATATTGGAAAACTTTCCTTTTCTAAATCCCAAAGGTTTTTTTATCTCGAAAATATGGAAAATCGAACTCAACTCGAGCACGTTCACAACACACTTCTACCAATTAATTGCTTCAGTGGTAGATGGAAATACTTTTCTACCTATATTTTTTGTATACACATCTATTATACGTCGCGTCGTTACCCAATATTTTTTGGTTTTTACTAATTTTCGGTATTCATCTCAATAATTTTGTTCACAATAACGATTCCTTTTATTTGAATTATTTTAAACGACCCATATTCATTAATTATTATTATCACTTTTAAATTTCTGTACCGCTAAAAACGCAGTAGGGAGCAAATCAATTCGCCGTATAAATTTGTGCTCGTATAACTGTTCAAAATACAATCCAATATCTCAACAATGATGTGGTCATAGTCGCTATTAAATGATTTATTGTTATTTTATTAAGTGCTGAAGTAGATTTTAAATGGCGCTTTATGTCTGGCAATAAAAATACAACACAGGTGACTAATTACCTAACCATAAAATTGGTTATTCTATGAATGAATGCACAAATAAATTAAAAGCCAAGCGAAGAATGGTGACAAATATTCCTAAAATTTAAATGAAGCAGTTAAATTAACAATGTTTTAGTATTATTGAAAACCATTTTTGAAAGACTCAAGGCGGCATGGAAGATTTATCTGCATACAAGAAATTTTGCACAAGTAAATTTATAGGTATGATATCTTGTATTTATGTAGGTTTCTGTTTAATAATGGGGGAGTTGGCACATAATTGAGAACATGAAGTTATAAATCCCCCAAATTCAATCCTCAGTTCGTTGTATTAATAACTTCTGAGTTACACTGCGTTTTTACTTACGAAGTAATCGGTTTATTTATATTTTATTATATTATATATTTTATTTATTTATAAAAATTTTGATAACAATATGATATTTTGTGTTTGCAAGATTTCTTTGCTCGAGATGAAAATAACTTCGCAAACTAAATATCTACGATTACATTACACGGATAAAACCTAATAACATAAAATATAGATAAATTATCAAACATCTGGTTAAATAATTCGTATTCCTATTAAAAACGGGAATGCAGGCCTTTAATGAATGAATTTGACATATTTCCTAGCACATGTTCATAAAAATTCTAATATTGTCGGATTTGTAGATGCATGAACACGTGTTCTGATATATTCTGAATGGACTAATATTTTATTAGGAAATGGATTTTCATTAAGTTTTTAACCGGATATTGATAAATCAGCCATACTCATTTTTCTCCGTGTAACCTATACATTTCAGGAAGATTTTTTTTTTAATTTCATAAAAGCTCATCGTTTGAGAATATGCTGCTTGATCAACTAGTACATTATACGTCTATTAATTTCCTATACGTATTTTTGTAAAAATACATCGGGTTATGTAACATAATATCAACAACGATAGTAAACTATATGAGGTAAGTAAGTACCATCCTATATGCAAATTTGAAGAATTCGAAACAAATTACTTGATAAGATACCTTTCCTTTTTTGTTTAGTCTTGATCGGATTTTCCCGAACAAATGCATTTTTGATAGCCGTCTTGTAATTCTTTAGTCATTTGCCCACAAACGAGGGCCGGGCTAGTAATGTCGGCAGACATCATGCATTATTCATGCCCTTAAACAGTTTCATATTATATTTCCATTTTTTTTAATGACTCCAAACCCTTGGATTACTATCTTAGATCATTATAATTTATACAATTCAGGGAATAAAGGATGGTTATTGTACCTCGGACGCAATTTTGGCATAATTATATGCAATCACTACGGAATCCGTATGGCCCCAAAGATATTAAAATAACATTTTTTATCAAACTTTTGTTCTGAGAAATTTTAAGTCACTTAATAAAAACGCTTTTGATAAAAGGGTCATAATTGTTTTAGGACGGTTAAGAATAAACATTAACTCGAAAATATAAACAGGAAAATAACATTTATTTTTTAATATATCATCATAATGATCTTAAATGTATGTGAGATCAAATTCAGTTGCTTAGTCACTTCGTCGAAAGTTTTTTTAAGGTTTTAAATTTGTTTTGAAAATATCTGTTTTTAAGATATCTTTTCTCCTTTCTAGCTACTACCAAACAGTTTCCCTATAGTTTTTCTATATTTTTAATAGGTTATCATTTTAGAGTGTGTAAAATAAAAGTTAGGTTAAGTTTTATTTTTTTATTTTTTTGCCGCGTTAAATTTACGCCTTCGTTATGTTCGTCATGTAACCAGTCTCGTGTACGCCTCGCAAATCGTGACAATTATGAATCAATTGTACCGAGTACCTGAACAAATTTACAGTCTTTATTCTGTGTTAGCTTTATAAAAGCATTGTCTTTATAAAGCTTGACCACATGTTCCAATTGACGTCTCAATTCAGTCGCTGGACCAGAGTTACGATCTCGTTTGGAGAAATGGATTGCTGAAATCGACAAATTAATCATTAACGTTGCGTTTCGCGTGCCAAACTAGTTTCAGACTTGCTTATAGCAGTATTTAATATTCCAGGATAAAGTTGCTTATGGGTGCATTTACTATTGGCATTTAATGCAAAATCGTATCTTGAACGCAACTTGTTAGTTAAAATTGAATAATCTGTTCTGTTAGTACAAAGAAAGTAGTTATTATTTGTAATATTTCATACATAGGCTCAATAATAACTAAATGGTTGATTGGACTGGGCAGAAGAGAATATGAAAAAATGTTAAAAAACGTCACGTAATAAATAGACATAGACTAATCATACACTATATATATCTTCCATTATTCTAATTATTGCTCATACACAATTGAAACATACACAACAGCTCAAGTTCGACTCTATCATAAGATTGTAACGATTAAACATCACAAATTAAAACATTAATGAGATATATTATAGACATAGACAAATCACACACTTACATTCACATATTTTTTGGTTTCTTGGAACGGGCAATTTGCCTAGTTAGGAACCAATAATTTCGACCCGATAAGGTACTATAATCAATAATCACAAAATATTTTAATTATATCTTGTATCATATTGTACTGTGTGTAAATTTAAATGAATAAATAAATAAATAAAAAAAATATTTGTGGCAAAGGCCGTTTATTTGCGTTGTGTTTTTTTAAATCTATGAATTATGCAAACTTGATGACGGATATTGGATTAATTTACTTTCATAATTATGGGAAAGAGAAATTTAATCGGCTATTGAGAAATGAGGAAGCATTAAATAAGACCAGAACCTTGTTCGATACCATACAATGTATCCTTATTTATATTCTATGGTTTAATAATAGAATTTACGTTTGTGAGCTGAAAATAATTGCGTTATAATAATTCTAGTCAGAAAAATCTGTGCAAATGTTATGACGCCAGGACTCATCGATTAAGAGTTTTTCCTGCTTCATGAAATAGGAGAACTGCTAGATACCTACATATATTAATGATTTTTTTTCTTTTAGAATCGATCGACAGCTGATGTTAATATAACTAAGCCCGAAAGCACATCTTTTATTGGTATTTTTATCAGTTATTTAAAATTGTAATAAAAAGGTATGTATAATTACGATAAAAAATCATGAAATTAAGGTCAATAGTATTTACATTCACGAAAATCGTAATTTGAAATCGTATTTTAAATGGTGAAAAGGGGTTTTATCAATTAGACAACAATTTAATTCCGTATTAATGAAAATCTCGTTTAAGAATTGTAAAAGGCCAAGGATTTAAAAATAGTCTGATCAATAATAAACATAATCTCGATAGAGATATTTATTTTAGGCACGCACAGTCATTGCGAAAATGATGGCTGAACGTGCTCTGCTACATACATTAGTCATAATGTGAAATTGCGTTATTGATAGAGATGAATGGACCAGTTTATAGTTGACTTGGTCAGGGCTGGCAATAAACTAAATTAAAAAATATACCTATGTGATATTGACGATGAATTGTGTAAATTTAAAACAATCATTTCGAATGAATGTAGCTTCTTCATGTTTTCTTTAAAGTTTAATTTGTTCAGATTTAACTACTTGAAAAAGAACCTTAAACTCGAAGAATCAATGAACAACATTGATTTCCATGGGGAGAAATAAAATAGAGTAGAAATTAACGTATTGCATGCAAGAAACGGTGTATTGATTTGATTATAGAATAGTGTTAGCAACGGTAGAGTTGTGTGGCGTTTTATCTCCTCTGCTTAAAGATGATAAGTTTGTTGACACTTATTTGAAAAATCTCAATAGTTTTTCATCATAAAATAATAATTACGGTTGTGTATTTGTTGAGTGTAATTTTGGTTCAGAAAAGTCACTCGGATTTGCTTTAAGGGTCATTTTAAAAATTGGAACTGATGGTGTAGATAATTCAGACAAGCGATAAAGTATCTACCGATAAAACCTCTTGATTTTTCACTGATCTTTGCTGGTGTATTCTAATTAGATATAGGAGTTTACGATTTTTCTTGATTTTCCCAACCCTGGTGAGATCCAGTTAAGCATGTTTATCACAGCCACCGCTGACTTGCGCCGAGAAGTATGGACCAGTATCTACAATATAGACATAAACAATAGACCGACCTCGCGTATAATATATAGCATTATACCTCACGAAGTGCTCCTATCCGCTGTTCGCTGTTCGCCGTCCGCTGTCCGCTGTGAGGCCTTTCACTTTCGGTGGTCCGGTCTCCGGTCTCAGGACCGACACCGGATCTCGTCATGAGAACAAACGTGCCACCACAAGTGGAGCACTTTATAATAAGTGAGATCGTAAGTAGTTTGCACTTTTCGAGAGCAATCTGTTACCCACTATACGCAAAGAGAAATATGCAATTTTAGAAATCAGTCAGTTTCGAGGGATATTTCAGAGTGAAACCTATTATTTCAAGAATGATATTAGTTTTTCGAGAGGAGTGGGGAAAACGATATCACTTTGGGATAACAAATAATAGGAAATCGTAGAAATATTTGAGTTTTAGTAATGATTTCTGAAACAAATTAGTTATATTGAAAAATGTGTGGAATTTTCATGAAGAACATTAAATTTCGACAATATAATGTGTATTTGACGTGACGTGAGTACGTTAACATTCAAAATTTAAAATTACCCACATAATATATTTTTTTAGTACATGCAATGAATTTATATCATCGTTCATACAATAATTGTTGGAGAAATTTTATAACTCAACACAATAACAATTCAACACACCTTCAAATAGTTGATATAAAGTGATGATAAAAACAAATTTAAAAAATATAAACTACTACCTTACCTGTTTGACCTAGTTTTTGTTTCATCATTTTTCATGATTTTATATCACTGTGTTGAATGTGTTGAATTTTAGTTGTGTTGAATTGTCCGGTTACCTGAATGGTTAGGATAGTTGTCTTCCAAGTTGTTGGTTAGGGGTCGATTCTCAGCCGTGGTATTGATTATTTAAATTTCAAATATTGATATTTGTTTATGATTCGTTCGCAGGAAGAGGCTAAGGCAGCAAACTTTCAGCTTTACAAATCTTAAGATAATTCTGATTCGGTCGGTGCTGGCATTAAATAATTAATTTTAGTGAGCAAATTGATATTAAATTTTGCAGAGCTGTCTGTAATATTCAAAATAACGAAATAATTTCCATTCTTATATCAGTAAATTCACCTCGTGCCCTAATGGTCAGTAGATCTATATGTGATAATATGAATAAATTTTCTAGTTTTTTAAATTTTTTTTTGTTCGAGAAAGCAAAAATAATTTTATTGTACGTCTGTAAAATTGGCAGAAGAATAAACAGAAATGGAAAAGTTAACCAAAAAATATATGCTTTGGAATATTATTTTAAACAATAGTAAAAGCTAAACCCGTTTCAGAATAATACAATTTAAAACGAATATATTAACATTGCTTTAGTAAGTTAATACAATTTCAAAACCCACCTAAAACTGTTCTAAAAACTAGTAGTTTTGACCTTTTTTCCAAGTGGCTTGGTTTGCCATTCAATTTCCACGCGCGTGACTTTTGAAACTGGAGCTGTCGATAGCGCCATCCACTGGACGACTGGTCTATTTTCAAATGTCAATAATAAAATCCTTACATTCTTAGTAGCGCTTGAAGATTTTGTTTCGTATGAATTCTGATATGAAATAGCGATGTTTGACTCAATTTCGCGTTCTAGATAAAATTTCACGTTTCAGTAAGTGATACATTGATAAATGATATTGTTTTATCTGTATTCAATATTTTGACGTTCACAAAATTTTTAATTTTTTTTTTTTGCTTTATGGCGAAAGGAAAATAAGCGAAAAAAAAAGAATGACCTAGGTAACTTGTGGTGTTTAGTGATCCAAATATATGCCTAATCAAGGCATAAATTTCCAATATAAAACTGTGTGAAAATAGAGATTTACAATATTGGGCTAAATGGAATATATCTTTCCATTTAAATTGTTATTCTTTGTTCTATGGGTATTATCAAGATTTTTTTTACATTAATTAATAACCTAAAGAAACCCAAAAACTAAGTAAAATAAATAAATCTTTATTATAAAATAAACTGTTGTGACAATGTATAGCGTTTTTGTGTGTATTTTTAAAAATAAATAATATTTATTCTATTTCAAGTTATGCGTTCAGCGTTCAGCGTTCAACGTTCTTGAATTTTTTTTCTATTCCACGCTGGAAGGAACTCGGTGATTTGGGGGCATTGATGTATTATACATTAGTCTATGTTTGGGGGTGAATAAGTTTTCAAGTCAACTTCAATAAAGATTGTTAATAAAGGTGATTTCTTAGAAGTTGATGGACAGAGAGATAAAAAAATGAAAATACAAAAAAGTCAACCGTTAAAAAACTTGTTTTTTACAGTAATACATCTGTTTATAAATAATAGAAATTTCACGTATTATTAACTGTTATAATGTCACCCAATTTCTGAGAAATGCGTGTAGTAATAATAATAATAAAAATAATTAGAGAAACTTGGATAGCGCCGTTTTTTTGAAAAATCACTCAAAGTGACATCATAAAAATCGCTGTTCAATTTATTACGAATACCTGGTATCTATCTATATTTGTATATGTAATATGTTCCCGCGAGTATATCCGTGTGTGTTTACGTGATTGATACATTACATTGTCATCGACAACAAGTTTATCTGCCGAGTTACCTTCTTTGACTACATAGGTAGGTATGTTTCACAATCGATAAGGATTTATCGATAATATCGATAGCTAGTTATTGTTTCCGACCAAGACGAAAGATCGCTAACGTAAAAACAACAGTTCAAGTCGAAAACATTAAGAAAAATTAAACAATTCGAACGGTTGTTTGTTCGTTTGCGATCTGCAGCCATGCTCGGGAATGATGACAAGTTGCCGACGTTATCGATAAAGCCTTTATCAATCAACCGTGTTAAATACCCAGATGTGTTATCAGCACGGTGTTTATCTGGCAAAAACAGTAGTGTCTGAAATGTTCGTTTTTTTGACACTTTTAACGAATCGTAACATTACCAAAAGCAATAAAATCCACTGAGAAATCATTATTCATAATACTGAACAGGTGATACTCGTAAACGAAATATATAAATTTGATTCGAACCTACTTAATATAATCTGTGTCCGATTTTCCTAAACGTAGAAATAGCATTATCTTGATCAGAGAAATCTAAAACTAACCAATTAAATCTACATAAATATTAGTTGATTACGAAATATCAATATCTACGCGTAACAGATGCTGTACGAATAAAATAATGTATTTAAAGGGTAACCCAAATTCCAAAGTGACGTAAGCCACACACCTTATATAAACATTCCCCATTTGGAATCTCGTACCTAATGAAAGTATTTGCTAGAGACAGTTCATTTATTTCATAATCAATGCTTATATTTTATTATTAACAGCCGTAATAAACAGAGTTCATAACATCATAATTAAGACTTTTCGTACAATTTCTAATTAAGTTTTAATTATGAGCAAAAAATAAACAAATTACAAAAACGACCTTAAGGAGATGAATTACATTTTTAAAATGGAAAACGCTAATAGAGAATGAGTCCACTGAAAGTAAATCTCATCACGGAATTCTATGACGTGGTTTTTGATTAAATATGGCAGAGGTTGCAATAAAACGATGAAAATAATCACTCAAATTATTGCACTCCAATACCATCTGTTTAATAAAAAAATATCTGTTTTTATTGTTCCAATCCACTTTAGAAACTGGAAGGTTTAAACAAAAATTATTTTCAAATAAATAAATTTAAATTGAATTAATGAATGCAAATATTGAAAGTGGACACTACCCACTATCCGACATCCGATATATCTGAAACTCGGCAGTGGATGACAGTGCATTCTATCAATTTGATGGCACGTATGAATACACACGTGTTAGCAATCACGCATACACAGCGGACGTATACGCATTTCTCAGAGATTGGATGACATTCCATCAGTTAATATGCGAAATAAATGTCGGTCCTACTAACTTGGGATTCGGCTCAGTTATTAGCGCAGTTGATTCCAGTCCTTGGGGATGAAGGTTCCATCCTCAGTCAAACAAAAAATGTATTACTAACAAATAACTGTTTTGTTTTTAGACATAGCAGCTCAATTACATTAATGCAAGGTAACCAAAATACAATTTAAATAATTTTATGTGATTTTACTTATTTTCAAATTGGCCCTGTTCCATTATTTTTTTGCCCGGAATCGTCGGGCAGCTTATTTTACAGGTTTCAGTGTAGTTTTATGACTAAGCCAAAATTACGATATCACATTACATACCTTCCCTTTGATTTTTATAATAATTTAAGGTTAGAAAATTATATTAAAAGGTTTTATTTTCTTATGAAAAATGTTTCATACCGGAAGCCAGTCTGAAAACTTTTCATCATCTAGGCTTTTACAGATTTCCTTGTAGCAAGTAAGACACAACCTGACTATTTTACAACCTCATCACAAAACGTATGACGTAATAATTTTGCTGTCTCTACTGTAGTGAAATTTAAATTGATTATGGCAAATGAAGCACTGATTCCCATAATTAAGTTGAGTTACTCCGTGCTATATTGTACGGTGGTTAACGTCCGCTTGTTTTAAGCAATCCGAGGATTAATTAATGGTGTGTGAAAACGAAAAACATTTTGAGTTAATTTGCTTAATTATTTTCAATGGTTTGCATGCTCGTACAACCTACTTACGTGTGTTGCACTTAACCTGTTGGTCTTAGTCAATGATATGTTGTATTGTGTTTACTTCTACTACCTTCTATACGTCGCAAAAGTTTTCAAAAAAATGCTGTTGAAGGCGAGAAATATGCGTTATATTGATTCATTTTCGGGAATATTTTGATCGATTTATTGTAATTGCGTACAGTAACTTCGAGTTTTTATTTTTATATTAAACCGGACAAAAAAACCAAACATATTTGGTACGTACTCGATACGAAACAAAATCATAACAGATTTACATCGTGCCTGGACATAATGATAAATGAAAAAAATTATTATGAATACACTAGAAAGTCAATTTTTAAAAAAGTGTACTTGATTTGGACTAACTAATATTTACGAAAATAAAAAATACGAATTAAAAAAACTGTTTTTGAAGTGAAACTTCATTACGCGCGTTATGCATTTTCGAGGACCGAAGTAAAACCGACTCATGACCGTCACGAAAAACCGTGATCATTTAGTGGTGGGGGTACGGGACCCCCACTACCGCTCACCGTTCACTGTCGCTCTCTCACCGTAGTCGCTTACTGAGGTGAGGGAGCCACTGACGAACGTTCTCTCTCTTGTCTCTCTTTTCCTCTCTCTCTAGCCAACGACGCCACGCCAGGCATCAGCTGCTTGCTTCGTGTACTGCGCGGTGAGTGTAATACGAGTGAAATACGTAATTGATTGTGGTTTATTCGAAATGAAAAGAGAGAAAGAAGAATATTTTATTTGAAATGAAAAGAGAGAGAGAATAATACTAAAAGTTTCACTTCCGTCTAAATTTTAATGCTCGACATAAATAGAACTCATGAGAATTTGATTTTTCATTCGATTTGTGAAAAAAAATTATCCTCCGGGGTTATTGGAAAATTACAAAAAGATCAACGATCATGCCTGGGTGTTGATAATTATTTAGAATTATTTGTTAATCCCTGTATGAATCGTAAGTACACCCCAATGTTTAATTTGGTAGTCACCTTTGTTGTGTAGCCCTAAGGTACTCGATAAAAACCTCGCGTCTGTGTATGAACGGGCGCGGGCGGTCCGTTTGATGGATTCCCCTGTCTTAACAAACAGATTATAATCTTTAAGGCACATGCTTCAGGTGGGAATGCTGTCCTTTTTCTACCGATATTTCAATTCAATTCACTACGGGAAATGCTGGTGCATATCCGGGAAATACCCTCCACGCAGCATCCCCAAAAATGACGTAGATCCTGTAAGAAATTATTTTCCTCGAAGTCTCCTGTGTGAAGTTAATAGATCGAATCGATTCTTATTGAAGTACCGAAGTACAGTTTACAATCGCCTACCTTATATTAAAAACAGGTACTGTCTATTCTCCATGTCCATCATAATAGTTTAAGTTGTTCCTATTTTTTGCGTCGCCCATGTTATAGATTGTAGATACTGTAGATAGATATTGTACGAGGCATTATTGCAGTGAAAGTTACACGAGCGGTCAGCGTTATAATATTCAAAGCTTGAGAATTGATTTTTCACGATAGGTTTTAAATATCGTGATTACACCTATTCGAACTATTCCGATACTTAAAATGCCGGTATTAAAATTCATATTTGGGACATGAAACGTTCCGAGAGATCTAATTATGCACTTGTTCAGTTATTAGAAAGTAGATCGCGGCAGTGATTTTGGCGGATATTTTTACTACTATTATTAAAGCATTTCAGATTGTTTTGTGTATCAAATATCACCGGTATTATGTTTTCTTGTGCTTTGACGTAATTATTATTGTGAGAAAGGTTTCTCTTTTGATTTGTTTAATATTTAAAGCCCACAGTCACTTTGTTCCCAGACTATTCGTTTTCTATTTGTATGTATTTACTTATTTCTTTATGCTATTTTAAATATTGCGCAAGTGTTTCGAAGATTATGAATGTCAAGCAAGTAAGAAAATTGACATTAATTTGTTTGAAAACAATAATTATCCAGTGCTCTAAATTAAGAAAAGTAAAACCATACCCGCAAAATTGACAAAATAATTAATGTAGATCAGAAAACGATTACTCAACACCAGCTCTAAACACTTTCAAAAATGGATTCCACTGAACTCCGTTTTTCCCAAACGTGAACCTAACAAGAAATTGGGATTAAAATGGCATTCGCTCAAGAGCACGGATACGGCAATGCTAGATATTTAATATTATGCTGGACATATAATAATAGTAAGTGGAAAAATCAATGCCTTACCTGAATAATTTGTAGATTGAGCATATGATGTCACCAGTAGCGGAAAAAGATGTGTGATGGAATTGCCCAAAAACTGAAATAAATTACTATAATCAACATTATAATTTACCACAAAAGATAACGTCATGTTATGCCTCAGCCACAATCATCAGACGTGTGTCAGAATAGAAATTGGCGGTCAAAGATGTCAAACTAGTTTGTCAGGAAAGGTGATTGAGATTTAGTCATTTGATACCATGGTGTGTACCAAAATATAAACCAAATAATATCAAATACTTTTGTTGATATGCACAAAGGCGTAGAATCGTCAGAATTTTCTATAGTTTTAAATCTGGTATTATAAAAATTGCAATGAAATTTGAGGTGTTATATATGTGAACACTGCAAATAGGTTTGTCCGGTGGTATGAGAAAAATTAAAAATAATAATAACTTGTATTATCAGCTCCTGAAAATATCTCTCAGTGGTACCAGCAGCAAAATAAAAGAAACACACTTCAACTTGTTGAGTACAGATTAGAATAGGTCTCGTGTTGGTTCAGAGTTTGTACTCAAAGTACCGTTCGGGGTATAATTATTTATACTTTAACCAAAGCATTTAAAGGCGTGAGCGAAAAGGTTATAGTTTGCCATTTTGCATTCAAACACATGGTCTTATGTTTTGTTTCAGGTTTAAGACGTATCCACGTACAATGGAGGTAACTACATCGATTTTTATTAACAAAATGATCTGATCGAATATTTTATAAATATTTAAAACCACACAATAAAATTAATTTTGCTTTTCAAGTATAAATGCAAATATAATTATTAAGTAACTGGCTGAGTAAAGTGTTTTCAATCGAGTTTTTTTGTTTTTAATTTGGAGGAAAAAGAAAGGAATGATGGGTGATAGGAATTAAAAAAGGTAGAGCAAAGTGAGAAAGCGTTCTCTCTTCACATCTAGTTACTAAACATGGTCACTAGTAATTTAAAGAACTACACAAATATTTGATTCTTGATTTACTTTTCATTGCAGTTTGAACTTACCACACGTCTCAAGTCAAAGGGTTTAACTGTTCTACCACGGAGGTCGGCCATTCAACGTTGATTCATTGCATATTTCAAAATGCCGATAAGTATGCTAATATTGACATTTCTTTATGTGTCCTTCAAATGTTTTACATTGTTTAAGACATTAACTTTTAAAAAGGAAATAAATTTTGTCTTTACACATTTTTTTGAAACCAATCGCAGATGTTATCTTTTATAATTTAAAGTATTTATTAATTTGAAATTGTGAGTAGTAAAGAAACAACAACTGTCATGATGAAAATAATAAATTGATGAACGTAAACAATACGTTTGATTTTACTTTCATGATAATTTAAAAAATACTTAATACTACGAATTTGGTAAATTCATGATAACTTTATTAAACACTCATTTTAAAAGTGATATAAAGTCATTAAAAGTGATGACAAAAAACTAACTGACCGGACATCAGAAGGTACGGCTTCAATTCCCGTTGGCGGCATTCATTTTTACAAGGAAGATATTTTCAATTTGTATTGATATTTCAGGAGACTAATTATTGCTTATAATTATTTGTTATCCGTTATACTATGCATAAAAACCTTGTCATATTTTTTTATCATTAAAAATAAATATTTGACAAGTCAAAATATTTCACCAGCAAATGTAGATATAATATGTCTCGACGCCATCTAGTGGGAAATTTAGCACTAACAAACCCTTTTCTACAAAAATTAAGTTGGTTGTTTGCAGGTGAAAAAAATATAATAAGCAGTAATTATTGATTGAGGTACTAGTACATATTGAATTAATTGGTGGGTTGGAAATAAGCCGACATAGCTCAGTGGTTCAGAGCACCTGAGCGGACATTGGAAGGTACGGGTTCAATTCCCGTTGGCGGCATTTATTTTTACTCGGGAGATATTTTCAATTTGTATTGATATTTCAGGCGACTAATTATTGCTCATAATTATTTGAAAAAACTAACCCATAAACCCAACCTACGTAACCTATTTAAACCATTTTTTGTTTCATGACTTTATATAACGTGTTGAATTGCCATTGTGCTGAGTTGTCCGGTTACTGTTTTAAAAATTGAATTTGTTTTGTTGAAAATGTCGATATTATTTGTATGTAGGCTTGCTAAACTATATAGGCGAGTAATTCACGAATTTGCTACATGATTTTTTTACTGAACAGTGACAATAAAATGGGTCTCTTATATTAACTAGACTTGAGATTTTGCAACAGTCGAGCCCCGAATTAAAAATGTAAAAAAGAAGCTTGTTATTTGAATTTGGTAATAACAATGTTATGTTTTTAAGTAAAATTTTATTTTTGACTTCCCCTTGAAGGGCGACAAATAGAAATATGCTGTTATCTGAACGAGATTATTATTATTACAAACACAATAATACTTAAGTTTTTAAAATACTAACAGATAGTATAAAGATACGCAGTAAGAACGCTGAATAAAAGTTCTTTAAAATGAGGTGTGTTCGTCTCCAAATGAAAGCATAAGAAGGGGGAACCTTTAATATTAATGAAGATCGTCTCGCCGACTCCTTAAGGCTCTATTTTGGAGATTGGCGCTATTACGAAAAGATAATAGCACCTGAATGCTCCTTTTAATGTTCCTGTTATAAAATGGTTAAATAACTATTGCCATTCCGGGCTGCTCATATTCCTAAAAGCAGTTCCTATGCTAAAGCGGACATTAAGATTTTTATCATTTCAGACGCTGGTCTAGCAATATTTTCAATCTGTTGGAACTGGGTTGTTTTATTGGAATTCTAAATTAAATTCATATTTTACTATCAAGAGAATCTTTTATTTTTTTAAATGTATGGCGTCACGATGATTGCAGTATTTTTTTAGTCACTAGGTGCATAAGTTTTTATTTGGGTAGGGCTATTTAAGATTGAATCAGTATTTAAATAAATTTTACGAATTTTTATATTATCTCTACACGAAAGGCGATCCCTCGGGGCCTTTGTCACCTTTGGGAATACTGTTCTGAGCGTTTTGAAAATGTCTGATAACAAAACATTGCAGATTTATTAAGAATCTCTTCAAATTGTTCGTAATCGTGTTAAAATTGGATTGCAGGCCTTTAACGTACGGCTGTACATATTTCCTAATAAACTTTTTAGTAAAAAATCAGTATATTTCACGATGTTGGAACACATGTTAGTAAAAACCCTTTGCCTTCCGTCATTATATATTATCAAGACAAACGCAGGCGCATGAACACGATTTCCGATATTATTTCGAATTTACTAAAAGTTTATCAGGAAACGGCATATAATGTTGTGTCTAATCGGATTACCTATAATTTTAAGAGATTTTTAATAAATTTGTAAAACTTAAAAAAAAAACAAATTACTAAATCATATAATACATATTATCGGTTAGTTCAGTGGACGGAAATTAACCACTTTCTAGGCTATCATTAATATCAAAATGTTCCAAATTATTATATAACCAACACCGGATATAAAAAAAAGATTATGATAATAAATTATTAAAAAAATAAATTAAACCTCCTTTATAAAATATAACAGCCTACTTACTCATATAATAGACAGTAATTATAAATCGTTATTTATAATATTAACGTAACAATATTACATGCAATTTTAATCGAGTATATATTTCGTTTCAGCTCTCATGACGAATGGCATAGCAAATTCAGAAATAATAATAAGGAAGGGAAAAAAAAACGTAAGCATTAATTTTTATCACTTATTAATTAGCCACACTGACTGATCAATGAGCAATAGATTTTTTCATTATTATTTATGGTTCTCATTTAGCGAAGTCTTCTTACGTAACTTCGTAGCTGCTCTTAATGATAACTTGTTACTTACGTAAAACACATGTATAGTTTTGGAAAACATATTATTTTATTATTCAGTGGCGTAGCTAGAATTTCACAGCCCCTTAGGGATACATTCAAGCAATTATTTATGTATAATAATAATTTGAAATTAAATAAACACTAAAACTCAAATACAGGTACTAAATGAGAAAATGATTTAGCATGTTTGGGTTTCCAGAGTAACTAACTAACTAACTAACCATCACGCCGTTTCCCCGCATGGGTAGGCAGAGAGAACGGACCGCCAAACAACTCGGTCTTGGCACACACTTCCTTCCTCATTCACATTCATAAGTCGTCTCATACATACTCTTCTATTATTCTGACTCTTGACATGGCCCGACTCGAGTATCTGATTCACTTGATCGTGCCATGTCTTCCTCGGGCGTCCCCAACTTCTGCTACCATTCGCATTTGCATCATATATCCTCCTTACACTCTTATCTTCGCTCATTCGCTCTACATGCCCAAACCATCTAAGCGTCCCTTTCTTAATCTTACTCATTACGCTTACATCAGCCTTTCAATCTTTACGGATCTCCACATTCCTCAAACGATCAAACATGGTTTTACCACACATACGCCTCAGGGATCTCATTTCAACAGCATTCAATCTACTTTCATCCTTTCTTTGCCAGTTCCATGCCTCACTTCCATAAATCAGGGTAGGTACCAGCACTCCATTGTGGACTGCTAACTTCGCTTCTTTTGACAATTTTTTGTTAGTACCAACTGCGTTTAGTCCTCCATGAACGGAGTTACCTTCATTTACCCTTCTTTCAATATCTCTGTTAAATTATCAGCCTTCCCATCTCTCGTAAACATACTTCCTAAATACACAAACTCATCCACCTGCTCCATGTATTCCTCATTCACAACAGTTTTCAGAGTAAAGAAAGGTATTTATATATTTACTAAGGTACCCTCTAAGGAAACATGCATTTTAATTAACAAAAGAAGGTCAAATGGACTGAAAAAAGGACCAGAAAGGCTAGCTATTTTAAAAACTGTTACCAAAAGTTTTTCAAACCCTCAAACCCGTGGCAGTCAGTGAATATTTATTTTAATTCAGTATTCTGTACTTAGTAGAAAACTACCTAAATTAAAAGATCGATAAAGAATCGATACTTTCTTCGTATTCGCTATAACAATGTTCAAAAATAAAACCTGAACAGCCAGATATATTTTCCTCTTCTCCGCCTTCATCCTCTCTACTAATCACCCCCTTCACTCACTCACTATTGGTATTTTCACAAACTGTGAATAACGTTAAAAATGAGGTGAAGATTTAAATTTTATTTTTCTGATTATGTTTATCGTACTAAAAATATATGATTTTAATATTTTCACTAATAATTACCGATTTTAAAAACATCTACATCCGTATACCCTGAAACGGTTCCAATTGGCTACAACGTATTTGTGACATAGAAACCGCCAATGTCTGGTATGACAGCTGTCACCACCGTCGCGCGTCGCCTGGCGTGACGACTATGCCGCCTAATTCACGAATAAAAACGAACTTGTCGTTTTGACAGCAAACCGAAAATGTTACAATTATAATCCTTATAAAAAATGTATTCGTCAACATAAAAATACTTTCGTAATTGTAATTTTTTTCGATAATTACAAAAAATATTGATATTGGTTATTTCATTTAAAAATTAGTGAAATTGGCATTGCTCCTGCCTTCACACATCTGTAAAATGTAAATAATACACTTTTCAAATCTCTCGTGAGCTTACACTACCCAAAAAAAACCAAAACCCAAAACATCAAATAAGAACCAAATATGTAATTTAGATGGGAATTATTTCAATCCCGATGTTCCCATCGTGATTAGCAGCCAACGAGACACAGCTCCGCGGTCATTTTCTATAGTTTCTCGACCACTTCCCCGCAGTTTTCGCCAGCCTTTTATTGGCATAGTTACTGCTGGTCAGTTCGGAGCACGTTGCACAACAGCCGCCCAACTAGCCCCAGCCCAGTTGGTTTGGTAGAGCCGCTAGCCGGCTCCGTCATTATACAACGGACTATTTGCATCATATTTGATTATCGAAGCATTTTGATTACAGATCGCGCAACCGCCTACCGACTCCCAACTCCCAACTCCTGGCTCCCCACTTAAGTAGGGTTGTTAAAACTAAATGAAATTAAATATTGAAATATCGCCGTAGAGGTATTCTGGTGCTCTGTATGCAGGACGCTCAAATAGCACTGGGACTAGTTGAATCCGAGACTCACATAGGTTACTCCTTTTTCAAAAAAAGATATATTTTTGACAAAAAATTCTGTACCATATCTTAGGGTCAAACCACATATTTACAAACACTTTTATATACCAACAAATAATGATGGCCGATGTGTGTTAATTGGTGTTTAAATTGAAACATAATATCAATTTACATATATGATTCTTCTTCTTTTTAAATCTTTACCTCATTGCTGAGGAACGGGACCCCCCTTAAAATTCCAATGGTGGAAACGGCTCCTCCACTCTTCACGGTTCTGCGCAGCGTGAAGAGCCAAGAACACTGTCGAACGGGACGCCAGTGATACTTGGTCAATCCAGCTCAGTGACTTTCCTCTGCTTCTCCTGCTATACACTTTGTCAATGACTATGAGCTTCTTAAAACTTAAGTCCCCAGTTTGGCGAGCAACTTTTTCAAAGTATCTTAAAACCTGTTGTAGGCAGACAATTAAAAGTTTATTGTGTATGTCTAGCTCTTTCAGAATGGACACATTTGATTGTCTGGCTGTCCGTGGAATCCAGAGATTTTTTTTCCAGCACCACAAGTCAAGAGCTTCTGTCCGATTCCTTTCGTTGGATCTAATTGTTAAGGTTTTCACACCGTATTAAAATATCATACATACGTATATCTTTTGTAATGCAAATCCTTCTTTTTATTTCTGTTTCACCAACTCCTTCATCACTTATAGATGAGCCTAGAGATATGAAGTCGCTCACCGTTACTAAGTCAGTGTGAGAAGAGAAGCAAGGAGGCACGATAAGGCTGTTGTCATCTGCGTATCAGAGATTTGAGATTTTTCTGCCAAAAAATATTTATTTGTTATTTCCAAGTTTATTACGAAAAATTCCTTTTTTCAAGTTTTTTTTTTCTTTTTTCATTTTCAAGGTTTTTTAATAGTACTAAACAAATGCAGTAATGTTGTTAATCAGTTAAAAAAAACTTTTTATTTAGAAACAAGTTCTTAAGTGACAGCTGTTTCACTTTCTGAAGGCATTATCTAGTTTATTTATATTTTTTGACAATGCCTTCAGAAGCCATGCTAACAGCTGTCACGCGCAACCATAATTACACAGCACAACTTGATTTTAAATAAACTTATTTTTTTATAAATTGACTAACAAAATTATTGAATATTAAACAGTTAAATAATAAATTTTAAAAAAAATTTATGTATTCCACCTTTCTATCCATGTGTTCATTATTATGTTCAAGATTAATGTATATCTACATAGCAAAACGACCGACATAAATTATTAACTATGTTATAAAATTAAAAATAAATAATAATAAGAGCGAGAGTTTGAGACCTTTGAAGAACAGTTCTACGACATTTATGAATACCTAAAAATACATAATCATATCAAAGTTTGAAGAAAATAAATCACCATCTATTATTTCATTTGTGGGGGAGCTTTCTCCAAAGTATCAACAATTTAGACATTGGAAATTATTTGTCGGAGGCTTACAAATAAATTATTTCCTGGCATCCATTTAACATTTGACAACCCTGTACAATAATACGTATGATAATACTCATGCTGAAATCACAAGAGCAGCGGGATGACTAGTGTATAAAGACAATAACGGCCCATTGTGCGGGAATAATGAAATTGTTGCATCAATGCCATTCAATTCCTAGCCAATAATAGATATTAATTGTTCTGCGGATGGTTAGGAATTACGCGCGAGGAATTGGAATTAGGGCTGGCTGTGAGTTGTGTAATTACGCCCACTGGATGATATTAAACATCGGTTATGAAATTAGAATTTGTTCATGTAATCTTTGAGCTGGTTTTTGAAATGGTATCAGTTCTCTTAGCATTCAGAAAATGAGCTTAAAAACTAAAATTATAAATTAATATCTTCTGTTGAATTCCTGTTGAAATTTAACACCAGGATCATCAGAATAATGTGATTTTTTAGGCCGGTTGTTTTACAGAATTTGTACAATTCATCAAATTTTAAAATGTATATTCGAGTTCTGTGAAAGTCCTAGTCAAGTTCTGTTACTATCGTAGAACTGTATAATAATCGGTCCATGAATAATAACTGAACTCGAATAAAAGACATATTTGATAAAGTAATCATATATTTTCTTTGAGAATCGTTGACATGTCTTATTTTTTTCGAATGTTTCTGGCTTTCACCCTTCATGGGTATTCTAGGCCACCATTTTAAATTACGGACGAAGGTGAATCTATATTATAATTTTATTTAAATGGCAAAATTCGAAATTATATGAAAGATTGGAGTCGAATTCAGACTTAGAAGAGATGAGATGTTGAATGGAGGGGAGGCATTGTTAAATTATGTTTTTTCTTTAGAGAGCGACAAACAAAAAAATATGTGATCTAAAATTCCCACTTATAGACCGCAGAACGTACAATTTGAGGAGTCAAGCACCATTATTTTAAAAATTATTTTTCTCGTTTTGTTTATTTAAAAAAAACAGTAAAAAATGCATGTCCAAACTTAAGCATGTAGAGCGAGGTAATAATTTTACTATTGCGTAATTCAACAAATCATTTTATGTTTTGATTGTGTAACCATAACCAATGTAATTCTCTAATAATAATAAAATCTTAAATGGATCATAAAACAAACAAAATAACTAGTCAGGCACAAAACAAAATGTATATATCTTTATGTCGTATAAGATTAAAGTGAAATATTGACATTATAAAAGCTCATTATTACTGAACTCATTAGCCAAGTGAAAGTGAAAAATCAGAGCAGAAATTAATCTCTATTTCTTGCAGATAATAAAATATTGCAAAATTAAGAAGTGTTTATAGCCCGAAAGTAGTAGCAGATAGATACAATATAAAATGCAATATTTATTATGTGTTCTTGTACTATTGGTTTTACTGTTACACAATTGAGCACGATTTTCGGATATCATTCAATAAAAAATAAAACTTTGAAACATTAAGAAACTCTATAATTAATAACTGCGATTAAAGAATCAATCACCTTCATATCTGTGTAAAAGTACTACCTGACGTGGTGGTCTATAGATAAATTAATAATGCAATAAAATCTTTAGTGTTACTAATTTGATGAGATTGTTATTGCACATAGATATATAATACTTGCTCGATGTTATTACATCATAAAATTCGTCGCCATTATTATTAAGAGGGACAAATAGTTATTTCTTATACCTCCTGTATATAATTTCAAAGGAGGCATAATTTCTTATACCTTTTTTAAACATTTGTTTATACCATATTTTTGATGGGTATGTACATGAAAAATAATATCTTAAGGCGATGCACTACGTCGTATAATATTTAAATTAAGCCGCTATCAATAACAACCCTTACGTAGATGGCGATAAGGTTTAAATTCCCGCTTAACACCATCCGCATGTTTTGATTTATGCAAGAAAAAAACATGGCCAAAAAGTGCCTTTTATTTTATTTTGTGGATGTTCAGGCATAAATATTTATATTTTTTTCAATCATTTTATAAATAACTTAATTTTCCACACTATACAATAAAATTATAACCGAAAATGGGTTCGTAAGTAGGAGATTTTGAACTTTAAAGCAGTTTTCATAGGCCTTATACATAATTTTTTTTGGGCTTATAAAAAGACTTATATAAAAAATACTAGATTATTTCAAAGGCCAAGATGTATTCTACTCGCAGTATTTGATTAAAGCATCTGAAACATTTTCAGGCGAACAAATTTTAAAACCAAAAACACATGATTTTGCAATACTACGTATGGCATCGCCTTAAAGAAACGTGTCACTTTTTTATGCGAGTATGCGTCTGGAGCCAGTGAGACTATGGCATCAATTAGAGTATGGTGAAGGGAAAGAGAATGGTAACAGAAAGATGAGAAAGTACCCGGCTAGTCATCACCGAATCATACAAAGTAAGAAAAAAATCATTTTATTCTACACGCGTTTATAAAATTTAGGTAAAACTTAAAACATATTAAAAAAAAAAAAAATTGTAAGTTCCCACTGTTGGTGAACATTTTAACAAATTGTGATGTGGGGTATATAACAATAACAATCTGATGAATAAACTATAGTGAAATCGTCAACTACTGTCTAACTTTTATTGGACCCACTGAGTCGGCCATAACTGAGTGCTACAATTCATATTAGAATTTTATTGCGTGACCGAGGAACAGTTTTTAAACCAACAAAATACTGTTAAGATATAATACTCGACTTTGACATCAACTGATTATAGAAAAATCTTGAACATAAACAAAACTCCAAAAGCGGACAGAGACAATGTCGATCAGTTATTTATTATTGACTACCTGAAGTCGCCGGCGTCCATTTTGAACGTCAAGTGTGCAAATATCAATAAAACTATGGAAATTCTGCTTTAAGGAATAAGAAAAGGGGTGAGGATGGTTGTTTGTATGACAATGACCTTCCGCATGTTTTAAAAGTCAATTGTGCCAATTTTACCAATCTCGGTATAAAACTGTAGATTTGCATAAAAATAAAATCATAAAATATTAATCAATGAAATTAGCGACTGTCAAACGAAAATTTAACAAAAAAATATTCCATCGCACCTAGATAGTAAACTCAGGACCTTAGCCTTGCCGGGGCTTTGCTCTAACACTGATCTCACACTACCCGGCAAGGCTGAGGTTCAATTCCTTGCCAATGCGACCGAATCTTTTTCTGTTTTTTCTATTTCATATTGTCTTCAATTATTAAATATTACAATTCGAGGTTTTACTCGTTAAGTTATGGTTAAGATGTTTTTGGTACCACATAAGAATTCTCTTGTCTGGGACAAGTGAGACAATGGCAGTCCATATCGAAAAATCGGCGGAAGGAGGGAATTATGGAGGGAAAGATGAATATAACAACGAGTAAAACTAGGGCAACACTGAGAGTGTTCTGAATCTGTAAGAAAGCGTTTTTTTCAATATATCATTTAAATTTTATCCTTTCTGAACTAACGACCCACGGACTCATTCTTTAACTTCTTTTATATGAAATAGAAAGGTTCTCCTTTGACTTGGTCAGATTTCGCTCTTCACAAACAATCACCCAATTTTATTTAGAAACAAACAAACCAAAACTGAGAAACCAGCTATAAAAACCAGATACAAAATATAATCTGGACCAACATTAGACGGATGCGGATTAGGCAGTTGGTAGGTACCAATAAAACTTCAAGTAGTATCTTGTAATATAACATGACTGCCGTCAGCTATCACAGCAGTCGGAAGTTGTCAAATAATATAGAACAGTAGTTATGAAATCACAATCCAGTATTTTTTACAAGCTCATTGATTTAAACTCTAAACATTACAAATGATCAGACTGTACTGGAACAAGAGACAATACGTACCAATTACATTACAATGGATTGTTATAAAACCGTTGTTTGATTTTATAATACTGAGATCGTTTGAAGGTTGATTGAAAAATAAGCATTACAGATATGGTGTTGTAAATTATGCCGAGTATAGGTGAAGGAGAGAAGTACAATGTTTAGATATCAATAATTATTCCATAGGATAATTATTATGGTCTTAACCTTGAGTTACGATCCGAGAAGGAAGATATCAACATACTGTTATTTGTGGAATAGTGTAATAAAATTGAAATAATGTGGGAGTTCCACATTGCCTACCAATCGCAGTTTGTTTTTTTCTCTGTATTTTTTTGCATTTCTGTTTAACCTATAAAGAACGATATTTTTCCTTACAAACAAACCGATGAGGAAATAACAGCAAACATAATATTCTTGTGAACTTATCTACAATTATATTAACTGGTAATGGTCTTCGGAAGAATGATCGTAGGTACTGAGGAAATATTTCCCATTTTGATGGTAAATCGTAATAAAACCGTCAAAAAGATGGTTGGGAAACCGAGGAATTTCATAACTTCTACATCAAGTAATAGGTGTTTTAATTGATATTTAACAAAAAAGTAATATTTTTCACAGAATTAATTATTGAATGATTAATCAAAACAACTAGGTGCAGCAGGCTGGTAGGTTTCTTAAGCAAGTTAATGTATAACTTGATATTATTTAAAACACCTGCCTTTATTCATAAAACAATTTAATCCCCAACGGTTTGCTTCTGTTGCTCCAGTTATTCGCCTTGAGAACATTGTGTACGATAAACTAGTTACAACACACTTTTATAACTTATTTGCCTGCCAACCGGATTATACAGCGAAATGCTTAATCCGTTTGCCAACTGCAAACCGAAGAACTGTAATCGAAAGTAAAACTAATCCACTCCGCAAAAAAGCTCTCAGAAAAACCTTTTGCTACTAACTAACAACTGATTAACTATTACGTCAATTCACCGCAAGGGTAGCAAAAAGGATGGAAAGCCAGATTTTTACCACTAATGCAAATGAATCACTTGATAGGTCTAAGATTTTCATAAATATCCCAGTTTTGTTTTTGCATTCCAATGTGCATCTTACTATGATAAACTTTCTCGTGGCGTCCAAAATATCATGCCTTTTTCTTTATCTAGGTCCTTTTTCTTAAAACGACTTAATTCCAATTTATTTCGGATATTCATGGTTTTACGGTGACCTCATTTATATGGTATTACCTTCAGTTTCGCTATGCATAACTGTTATTGTCAGAAATCTGACATGAACAGATAGTCTTGCTTCGATTTAATTTTATTAGTGCCTACAGCATTCAGTCAATTATTTTTTGCTCTGCTCTTTACCAATCGGTCAATATCCTTACCAACCTCTCCACCTCTCGCAAACATAATCCTTAGTTACACAAATTCATCCATCTGTTCCAAGAAATGTTCTTGCTTCTACATTAAAATAACTTCAACAAATATTTCAATGATAATAATCCTGGTTCAAATTAAACATTGAACCATGCTGCAAGCAAACTTCGTTCATTCAAGAACTGAAAGAATACAGATTTACCCAAACTCATTCTCTTGTCTAAAGAAATCTTCACCATTTTCTTGCTTCTCCATTCAAATGGCATCATTAAAGACTTAATGGCAATTACTATGGTTCAAAGCTATTGAACCATGCTGCAAGAAAATTTCGTTCATGGCAGAACAGCTTCGACAACAGATCGTATAGTAAGGTTGAAATATGCCCTCATCATCGTACACGTAACGAGTCCAAATGTAAACGTACAAAAGAAGTGAAATACAAATTAGTAATTACTGCTTTAGCATCAAATTTGTAAATTGAATTTTTTCAGTTTTTAACATTGAATTTATCAATAAATGCGATCTTTTTACTTCGCACTATAAAACTGAACCAGTTATTGATAGAAGTAAATCCGGTTTTAATTCAACATTAAACTGCAATTTAGTCTATTTTTTCATTCAAAGTGAAAGTCAAACATTTTGATTGGCTGTATCAGGAATAAGCACGCACCGGCTGAGTTGTCACAAGATGCCTATCGCATGAAAGTAGTAGGAGATTGTTTCGAAACTCCCAGTGTTTTTGAGACTAAGCCGGTTTTGACAATAGGCCAATTTGTTTGGTGTTCTTAATATTAAAATGATTGAACAAGATATCGAGCAGATACTTTACATAATACCTTCATCAGATTGCATGCGATATTTTACCATATTACTCTCAAAACTAAACCTTGACGTTTTGTTTCAAGCAAACTAGTGTAAGTAAACGAGGCTAGGCAAAACAAACATAGGTATTTAGAACCGAAGGTCATCTTGTACCATAAATAAATCCATGTCTACTTTGTTTTATAACATAATTATCGTCAGTTCATATTTTATCTATTAAAATATTATTGATCGCAAGAAGTCGTGCGACAGTTTTGGTCTATGATAACAACAGACATTCAGCAATGCGTTGTTTTTTTATGGTTTAGATAGGAATTTTTTTTTCACATTTAATAATATTATTTTCACATTAAATGTTATTTATATTTTTAAACGGTTTACTTAAAAACAAGTTCTGATCTGTAATTATTATTATTACGGGTGACAGCTGTTTCGCCTTTCGAAAGCATTAAACAAACTGTTGTGAAGCCATTTACAGATGATTTATTTGAAAAAGGTTGTATATTATTTGTAAACGTTGTTATTTGTAAGTTGCTTCACCACAATTTGTTAATGCCTTCAAAAGTTGAAACAGCTGTCATGCGTAGTAATAATTATTTCATAGCAGACAAAATATTTAATCCAATTAAGAAAAAAATTGCAACATAATTTTTGTGTTCATTAATTTATAACTTTTTAACTATGCGAGCAAATCAACCGGTTTCGGCACGGCACTTCACAAATGTTTTTGTATCATATACAGAAATGAATAAATCTATTTATTTAAATATTTATTTACTGATTATGTAGGTATGTAAATATATGTTACATCGACAAATTATGGAAATTATACAACTCACATGCAATAGGCATCCTTTTAGTTGACTACTTTGTCGAAAAAATTGCACCCATCAATTTAAATACTCTTTTCCCTATACTAATATAATAATTGCAAGTAAGTATCTGATCACCTACATGTGATTTAATTACTAATCCTTCGTGCTAATTTGTTCGCTTTTGGGAACAACTCGTGTGGTTTCTCAGAAATCGTTGTAACTTCCTTACTATTGTGGTGAAAAATATGATTTAAACGGTATTAGAAAGAGAAAACAGAAGTCAACCACAGAAAAATGCATACCTTATAAAACCAAAGGTATCAAACGGAATATGAAATAAAAATAATGAGACTTCCTTAATTTTTAATCAATTATTTATATATAAAAGGAAAATAAAAGTAAGATGACGTTAACGTTTTTAATACATTTTTCTAGTAAAATAAGTATTTTTTAATATGTTCATATCAGTAATTTTAGGTACAATAACGTAAAATCAGCCTTTTTTAATATTTGCATAAAAAAAATAATATTTCAAAAAATATATGTTTCTTTCTAATAATAAAATATGAGAGCTTCTTTAATCACCTTTCAAAAATAGTTTTTATTTCTCGGATACATAAAAAAATTCTAATTCTAAGTGGGAATACTCAGACCCCTTGACAAAGTATGGCAAGGCCTAAGGAGTTAAGTATCATTATGCGCATGAGAAGTCAAGTTATACAATATTGTTTTAAGCCTTTGTTTTTTTTTCAAACAATACCTCCCGAGTAATGGTATAATGGCTTTACAAGGACAGTGAAAATGCAAGTTGTCCTAGCACCTAGCACCTAGCTAGCACCTCGCACTGGTACAGGTTCTGTGTTTAAGTTGTGATACACAGCACCAATGTATATCCGTGATATCTAATTCAAGCTTGCCTCATACTCGAGAAAATTGACACTGTTTATTTCTATGCAGAGTAAATAAATATTAGTAGGTGTGTTTAACCACCACGCCGTTTTCTCGCAGGGGAAGGCAGATAGGACAGATCGTCAAACAGCTCGGTCTTTGCACAATCTCCTTGCCTCATTCACATTCACACATCGTCTCGTACACAATCTTCTACTCGGAGAAAATTTACTATTTCTACGTTTTCAAGAATCTCTTCAAATTATTCGTAATTCCGCTTAAGAATGGAATTCCAGGCCTTGCGAATGAATTAAGAGGTTTCCTGATAAACTCTTAGTAAATTAGAAATATATTTTTATGATGTCGGAACACGTGTTCATAAAATCCCGAATATTTTTGCAATGTAACGAAAATTATTTGTATCATCGAGAGTCATAATATATTATCAAGCAAATTGATAAAACATTCTTGAATTGATGTTTTATTGAAAAGGCTTGTTAATTTAACGTGATATATGTCGATGTCTCTTCGTATATTATTCTACATGGCCCAGCATAGTATTTGGTTCACTTGATCATGCCATGTCTCCTTCGGCCGTCCCTGACTTCTTTTACCATTCACATTTGCGTGATTTATATTCTCCTTACACTCCTTCGTTCATTCGCTTGATATGCCCAAACCGTTAAAGCGTTTTTTTCTTAATCTTACTCATTACGCTTTGCGAATCTTCACATTTCTAATAAATGGCTTTACCACACATACACCTCAGGGATCTCATGTATTACTAGCATTCAGTCTACTTTCACCCTTCCCCAGCCAGTTCCATGCCTCACTGCTAAAAATAAATGGTATACATAATTAAGTATTATCTCTGATAACAAAGAATAATAAAGTGAAGAAGTAAATTTAATTTCAAACATTTGTGTTATTTCAAAAATTACTGAATAAAAATTAAATTTGCGGCAAGTTCCAGAATGGAAGATACTGTCAGTATCGCCCTGGTGTAATACCAGCATTCAGAATTTACACGTTGCTTGAAATGGCATTGGCCGTGTTTGGTGAACAGATCTGAATAGCGAGGTACTTCCTCCTACCCATCTCATTCCTCTACCCGCTATTCTCAGACTCATAAAAATACCTCAACCGTGGATGCAATAGTCTGACTGGCTCCTCAAGGTTGGAAGCAGCTGGGACTCTTATGCGATTTCACGTAAAAAAGGAGCGTAAATATTTTTAATGAACACACTACTATTTTAAAAAAATAACTAACTTTGTTTACACCACTATTTTAAAAAATAAATATTATCAATATGTTTCAAATCTAATGGTTTTTTCACCAGGATACAAATCATAATTCAACCGTTAGTTTATATGTGAATTTGTTCGCCTTTTATGTTACATCACAAAATTAAAAGGCTCACAATGTGATGAAAAATTGAATATAAATGAAGCAGAACCAATTTTAATAGAATTATTGTTGTTTTTAGAACTCATGTATTAGGTTATATTTGTACGTGAATTCTGTGGTAACCGATTTTATTTGAATATGTAGCCGATATTGACGCTATTTATGACTATTAGTGCAGCATGCATAGTTGATGCATATTTTCATTTTCACCACTGTATCAATATTCACCACTATAATAAATCTACGTACTACTTTTTATAAATAAGATTATTAACACTTTCGAGATAGATATACATTCAATAAAACACATTCTTATATACCAGCAACACGGATGAATGTTAATAAATAATTATGAGCAATTATAATTAGTCGCCTGAAATATCAATACAAATTGAAAATATATCCCGAGTAAAAATAAATGCCGCCAACGGGAATTGAACTCATGCCTTTTGATGTCCGGTCAGGTGCTCTGAAACCACTGAGCTATGTCGGCTTATTTACAACCCGCCAAATGATTCAATATGTACTAGTACCTCAATCAACAATTACTGCTTATTATATTGTTTCCACCCGTAAACAACCAACTTTATTTTTGTAGGAAAGGCTTTGTTAGTGCTAAATTTCTCACTAGTTAGGCGTCAAGACATATAATATCTTCATTTATTGCTGAAATATTATTATTTTTTAATGATAAACTCATGTTTATAAGACAAGGTTTTTTGCATAGCATAAAGGATAACAAATAATTATAAGCAATAAAATTACTGAAATGAATGTATTTATTATTATACAGTTTAATTTGTTGAACTCCAATTTAATTTTTTGGTTTTTCTTTTATATGTTTAATAAGATTATTGCTACTAATCGGATGAATTTAGTTTGTATGAGAACAATTGATGATTAAATTTCCACCATGAGATGAATTTAAATTTTAACCTTATTTGTACTTAAAACAATGCTGCATACCAAAAAATCCATATGAACAAATAAAATACGACTTTTAAAGAATTATTTCAGCTCTGTAAACATTCGTACCAATACATCAAAATACAAAAAAATCCTCCTGTTCTCCCGTTGTATCGATTTTATTATTTTTGCATTATTAAGTGCAATTTCAGTCCACGTACCAGCGCTGCTGCCGTTGCCGAACCGCGGCATTCCGCTCCGATATCACGGCACGATTGATTTACATACTACGAGTTATATCTACAGTGGTATCTGCATTCATGAGATAATAGCATACAATACAAATAATGGTCGCAGCCTGCAACTGGTTCCCCGGCATAAAGATAATCGGCCCGCATCGCCCGCGGCCCAAACCACGGTCACAGGAGTACGCGAGAATACTTTTACTTCTTTGTTGGCGTGTGCTCCTGGCATGGACCATTTTTAACAAGCGCTCAAAATGAATATTAATTATACATAATGTTTATTTATTACGTTGATAGAAAATTTTATGGATTCCAAGAAAACTATTGACTCCACAGAAAATCTGGCACCTTTTGGAACAATTTTCAGAGGAACATATTATAGTTAGCTACTAGAAATAAAGTTTTAGATTAGCCAATAGTATCTTCTATTCTTCCTTATTCAGATATTTTTTAATTGGCGAGACGGCATAAGCCACGCGTAATTTTGCACAAAAACCACTAGTTGAATAAAATATGGATGCGTAAGTACAATATCTTCCCGGGTATGCCTCGCGAAGATATCGCACGATCGACTAGCAATCCGGAGGTAGTGGGTTTAAATCTTATTTGATTAATTTGTGTTATTCATTAAAAATAATATAATAAAGTATGTTTGCAGCACATTGCAGAGATGAAGATACTCTCAATATCGCTACCGCGTAGGACCAACATTCAGAATTGACACGTTGTTTTCGATGGCTTAGCCATGTTTGGAGACCAGATCTAAATAGCCAGGTCTTCCCCACCTTCCTTTTCCCTATCTTCTTCCTCTCTCAACTATCTTCAGCCACACAACATTCAGATGGTTGGGAGTAGTTGGAAAAAATCATCAAGTAAGTAGTTACAATTGAAGATAACGTTTCAGGTCATGATGTCTAAATGTGATTTAAGCAATGATTGTTAATGAATAAGTTATTATGGGTATCATTATTTCTACCTAGACTTGCGGAAAAATTGTGTGATGGTTAGTCGATCAGGTAGTTTTTTTTAATGTGGATTGTGGCAGTGTCATTTAAAGGCTATATGTTATGTATGAAAAAGGTGAGTGCGAGAGAAGTGCATGACTTAATGATCTGGGAAATGCGAAGGCTGTGTGTCAGAACCATTCTTGAGGCTACGTTCTAGTTTTGATCTCTAAAATGACGTTATACCGTGTACGTACATTTAGTTCAAACCATAACACCAAATTAAAATCAAACACAATTATTATCAAGCTCATTTGATCTATAAATTGCCTAATTGCCGTTATATAGATGTCCAAAAGTGTATATTTATATCGAGCGAACGCAAACACGGTAATTAAAATCCCCAGTGATTGGTAATACCAAATTACTGTATTTGCATAAAATTGTACTTAGTCCATTGATTAGCGCAGTGGCCATTAATTATTTATTTAAAAAAAACGAGCCTATACAGTATGCTCACTTCCGTCCCCAATACACATAAAAGTAGGCAGAGTAAAAATAATGCAAAAAATAAAATAATTACTGGCTTAGCTCTTAACATTATTTTTATTCGGCCCGAGGGGAAACTGTAATGATATTGTGAATATATATTCAATGTTGGGTGTATGGTGTGTGTATGGTGTATGGAGGACGGTGTACGGTGTTTTCGGTCCAGCCTGTATTTATTGTCATGAGGCGTGTCAGCCAGCAGACATTCATATTTATAATAATAAGTGGAGTGGGAAGCAACCGACTGAGGCCTACAGGTCCAACCATGGAACTTAATATCCATACTCTTAGGGTCCAACAGTGCAACTCTTGCAGGCCCAACAACAACAAATTATTATTTTCATTTTTTCGATGGTCTGTTAATCTAACGGTGGGTTCTTACTTTTTGATGACATAAATGATTAATTAAATTCAAATTACTTTAAACATGATCCATAACAAGACGTGTTCCGTCACGCCGATTGCTTTTGACAGGCCGTATGCTAACCAATAGTATCGTCAGAATTTGAACTGTACAGTTCGAATTCGCACACGTCAGCTATAACCACGGAGTGCCGTGAGCCGTTCAGTCGCACAAAAACCGTTCGTCCTGTCAAACTCAACGTGTACACCATCGCCGGTTATCTATCGGAATAATCACTTAATACGTATGTTATCGCAATTTAATTTAAAATAACGAGTGCTAACGAATCACGATCCCGTTCCAATGCTGACAGATGAGTCTCACCATGCAGATTTCATCCGCCACCCGGTAAGTTGATTGTGAACTAACCTTACGAATTGTGTTTTCGCATTCGCCTGTCACAAGCCATAGACTTCATTTGTGCTTTATCTGTGTGGAATAGCCCTTTAAAGTACGGCGACAAGACGTAAAATGAAAAAGTAACGGTCGCAACTGGGAATCGAACCCAGAGACTCTTACCGGGACACCTCAATTCACTCGACCGTCATGGCCTAATTATTTTTATTCAATTATCTTCAATTATTTTTCTGATACTTTTTTGAATGCTTAAAACATACTACAAAAATTTATTTATAACATCTTTATCTTTATCTTCAACAAACATCTGCTTACGATATTTTTTTCTGATTATTAATTATATTTTACTTACTATCAATACTTATTCTAATCCTTAATACATCTAAATTATTAAACACCGAGATTTTATCAAACAAAGTCGTGTAAACAAAGAAATGTGACTTGAATTTTTCAATTATTATAAATAAAAAATAAAACTGAATTAAATATCCCGCAGCCAAGAGGGGCCAATATCAGCTTAAATTGACATATCTGTATAATTTTCAGGGTAATTATGTACCATTAGTGACATCTATGAAAGCTAAATTATGTTGTTTATGAAAGGTTCTCGCCTCTGCTAATTGCTTGATTAAATTCTGTCAGCAAAGACGATCCCTGTTTTGCGACCATTTTGAATTGAAATGTGTCAACAGTCCTTTGTCAGGTTATAAAAAGGTGGTCTTTGCTTAAAAACACCTCTCTTACTCCAAAACAATCAAAGGTTTCACCTCTCCGAAATAACTACGGGAACTAGTACCTGTACCCAGAGTAGTTATTAAAAAGTGCTTAGTCATACCTGTGATAGTGGATGTTTATTGTCAAATAAAAAGTGATTCAGTTTAACTCTCAAGAATCTGAGTTATTATTCTAAGGACCCCAATTTATAACATGGTCCTAGCGATCCGGATATTGTAATCCAAGCGAGATTACAGAAATTTAAACAAAAACCAAGCGGCCAAAAATATTGAAGAGATCCTTGAGAGATCAAGCTGGAAGTAACTGGAAGTCTGAGAACCTGGAAACACGCCATCGCATCAGACAGATAAGTCCAATCCTTCCAAATCCAACTCCTATCACATCTAGAATTCCCAAAATATATTTATTTTTTTATTCAAATAATAATATTAGAAATAATTTGTTACAAGATATTCCGATTTACTGTTTGTCAACATCATAAAAATTGCAAATCATAACTTAATTTTGTATGACATTTCACAATAACAATATTAGCTACGTGTTTTATGTGCAGATTTTATCGAAAATAGTAAACATTGTAAGGATTTTGTCACCATTCCTTTCAAATTGGAGTATTAATACGAAAATAATTTACCAGTTTTAGTGAATTATTGTAGTGATCATTTAATTATCGGAAATTTATTGTCGCGATTCATAATACGATGGAGAAATTGAAAGGATTAGTAAACAAACGCGGAGTTTTAAGGTGAAAATTAACCAGATTCAATGATGCATTGAATACTCTTTCAGCTCACGAAATAAAACTAAGATATGACAGAATTAAATCTATAATTGATGAATTTGAAGTTATTCAGGATGAAATTGAGGAAATCTCAGATGTAAATGAAAGCGAAAATGCTTCTCAGAGAGAATCATTTGAAAATCAATATTATTCATTAATGGCAACGGCCAAAGGTGCATTAGAATCCGTAGAACAATCGAGGGTAGAAATAAAATTACCTGACCTAAAGTTACAAGAATTCCACGGAGATCACAAAAATTGGAACACATTTGTAGAAACTTTTAAGACTATAGTTCACAGTAATAATTCGATAAGCAATGTACAGAAATTTTATTATTTGCAATCTTGCTTAAAGGGAGAAGCAATTAAAATCATTTCGAATTTAGAAATCTCTGATTCTGGATATCAAGGAGCATGGGAACTATTACATGAGAGATATTCTAATTTAAGGGCAACTGTACATAAGCATATTCAATTCATATTCCAAATGAAGGAAATGAAGCAGGAAGATGCAGTCGCATTGCGGCGATTGATAGATGGAACTAACGTTAACTTAAAGGCTTTACACAACTTAGGAGTTCAAGTAAATCAATGGGATGCTTTAATTATTTACATAATTTCAAACGAATTAGACGTGATTACTAGAAAACATTGGGAACAAAGCCCTATTGAAGGGAAGTTGCCAACACTGAAAGAGTTCTTGAAATGTTTAGCTTTACGAGCTCAAACTTTAGAACTTATGCAAACTACGGACAAAAAACCGCACAGCCAAATTAAATCACATTTAGGGATTAATAATAGGGAATCAACTGTGTTATTATCTGTAAAAAAGGGAAAATGCACATTCTGCGGTGAGGATCATCCGATCTTTTACTGCAAAAAATTTCTAAAATTAAAAATATCGGAAAGGATAGAAGCCTTGAAAAAGAGTCAAGCATGCTTCAAATGTTTGAAGCCGGGTCATCTTGCACAGGATTGCAGGATCACCTTTAAATGCAAATGATGTGACAGTAATGATCACAATACGTTGCTTCATAAAGAGGGATTCCGTGTAGAATCTCCAAATTTAGGAACTGAGGCAGAAGATGTCTCAGTTAACAATCATTCTGCCGTAGGTAAGGCAGAAAATTTAGTATTGTTGTCTACGGCGATAGTAGGTATTGTGGGTAGCGACAATAATTTATATAAGGCGAGAGTACTAATAGACTCTGGAGCACAATCCAATTTTATGAGAGAGGATTTTGCAAAAAAATAAAATTTAAAATTTAATCACATAAATAAGCCGGTATCGGGCTTATACAATAATGTTACACACATAAGGAAAAGTGTGTCGGTAGACTTTAATTCTTTAAGAACCAACTATAAAAATACAATATCTTGTCTGATATTACAGGAAATAACCACAAGTCTGCCGCAAACATCAATACCGAGAAACCAGATTAAGTTGCCTCATGGATTAGAATTGGCAGACCCGAATTTCAACATCGCAGCGCCTATCGACATCTTGTTGGGGGCTGAAGGTTTTTGGGACATCCTGACCAATGATAGAATGAAGTTGGATACCGGTCCCACACTTCAACGAACACAACTGGGGTGGATCGTTTCAGGACCGACCAACGTATATCCCAACTAAAGGCCAGTATCACAATTCTGTAGCTTATCCATAAATAAACTAAGCAATCAAATAGAAAAATTTTGGAATCTTGAAGAAATCAACCCCATGAAATATCAAAATCATGAGGAGAAAGCTTGCGAGGCTAATTTCATAGCTACTCATGCAAGAGAAGAAGACGGTAGATTTACAGTAACTTTACCACGCCGTCCTTGTATTGATCAATTAGGAAACTCATTGACAACAGCGGAGAAAAGATTCCAAAACTTAGAAAGAAAATTATCTTCAAATACAGAATTAAAATGGCAATATGTACAATTTATGCGAGAATACCAGGAACTAGGTCACATGGAGGTATGTGATAAACTAGAAGGAGATCATAACTCCTATTTTTTACCACATCACGCCGTCATTAAGGAATCGAGCTCCACCACTAAGGTGAGGGTTGTTTTTGACGGATCAGCCAAAACTTCCAAAGGAATTTCCTTGAATGACGCCTTGATGGTAGGACCTGTCATTCAAAAGGATTTATATACCCAATTGTTACTTTTCAGAAAACACCAATATGTCATGACAGCTGACATCGAGAAGATGTATCGGCAGATAAACGTGAGTGCAGCTGACCGCAACTTGCAGAAAATAGTCTGGCGCGAATCACCGGAAGATGAGATTCAGCATTACAAGCTGAAAACTGTAACGTACGGGTTAAGTCCTTCCTCTTTCCTAGCTACAAGATGCCTACAACAAGTTGGTATGGATAACCAAATTACTTTTCCCAAAGCTAGTCAAGTCATTAAAAACAATTTTTACATGGATGACCTATTGACCGGAGACGATAATTTGGAATCCTGTAGAAATTTAAAAGGTCAATTAATTGACATATTGCTGTCTGCAGACATGAGGTTAAGAAATTGGAGATCTAATATCTTGGATTTGTCATCCGAGTCGGGCCAAGCTGAAATTGCCGGACAGAACAATTGTGAAAAAATTCTATCTGACAAACCCAAGAATGAAAAAATTCTGGGCTTAATCTGGAATAATGAGTTAGATTATTTTTCTTATGTTATAACAAAACCATCAAAGCATAGTGAAAATAAACGCCAAATATTGTCAAGCATAGCATCAACATTTGACCCATTGGGGTTACTTGGACCAGTTATTGTTGTGGCGAAATTAATAAAGCAAAGGTTATGGCAATCCAAGGCTTCCTGGGATGAAGTATTACCAAATGAAATACTGATGCCATGGAGAAGTTATATAAATGAATTAAACCAATTGAATGTATTGAAGATTGAAAGGAAAATTGTATGCAAGCACGCTAGTAATATTAAATTACATGGATTTTGTGATTCCTCTGAAAAGGCTTATGGAGCCTGCATTTATATCACATCAATGGATCACAATGGCAAGCAACATTCTCATTTAATAACATCCAAATCCAGAGTAGCGCCATTAAAATGCATATCATTACCCAAACTGGAACTATGTAGCGCTATATTACTAGCAAAACTAATAAAAAATGTCAAACAAGCATTAGGTATGATGGAAGTAGATACATATTATTGGAGTGATTTTACGATAGCGTTATGTTGGATAAAAGGTCAACCAGCACGTTGGAACACATTCGTAGCGAATCAAGTCGCTGAAATTCAAGAACTTAGTAACCCAGAACAATGGCGTCATGTGCCATCCTCTGACAATGCAGCAGATATATTATCAAGAGGAGCTACTGCTGATCAACTAGTGAATTCCTCAATATGGTGGCATGGGTCAGAGTGGTTGACTAGAGAAAACAACACTTGGCCGCTATCGAAAATATCTTGTTCAAACCCTCCGAAAATTAAAGGAAAAAATGTTTTAATTGTAACTAATCCGGAAGAATGGGACATCTTTAAGAAATTCTCTTCTTTAACTCAACTAAAACGTGTAACTGCCTATGTATTAAGATTTATAAATAATTGTGATAAGTTAAAGACTAAAATATCAGGAAATTTAAACGTTGAAGAACTTGAATTAGCTTTGAAATATTTAATTGTATCGTCACAAAAATACAGTTTTCAGGCAGAACGAGAAGTCTTAATAAAAAATGGAAGTGTAAATAAAAATAGTTCTTTAAAGGCTCTCAACCCGTTTTTACATGACCAATTAATACGAGTTGGTGGGAGATTGTCCACAGCAACACATTTAACTTTTCAACAAAAGCATCCTATTATTTTACCTGCAAGGCATAAGTTGACAGAATTAATAATACGTCACTATCATTATGCGAATTTACATGCAGGAGCACAAGCGTTACTAGCCGAAATAAGGTTAAAATTTTGGCCGATATTCGGTAAAAACACAGTGAAACGAATATTACATAACTGTATAATATGTTTTAGATGCCGCCCCGTCGTAGGCCAGCAAATTATGGGTAATTTGCCTATGGACCGAATAACCCCTAGCAGGCCTTTCTCTGTAACCGGTTTGGACTACGCGGGTCCGCTCCAAATCAAAAGTGGAGTTCTGAAGAGAGCTCCTCTAATTAAATCGTATTTATGTATTTTTGTTTGTCTTGTTGTTAAAAACTGAATCGTTTATATTTTATATGTATTTTGTTTTTTCTTTCAATGATTTTAGAATTTAAATTTTTTATTTTTTATTTTGGTTAATATTAATGTTTATATTATGTAGTTATATAATTTTTCCTTTATTAGAAAGACCCTTAATTGGTGAATTAAGTTTCTTTCGGGGGGTGCATGTATAATTTTCAGGGTAATTATGTACCATTAGTGACATCTATGAAAGCTAAATTATGTTGTTTATGAAAGGTTCTCGCCTCTGCTAATTGCTTGATTAAATTCTGTCAGCAAAGACGATCCCTGTTTTGCGACCATTTTGAATTGAAATGTGTCAACAGTCCTTTGTCAGGTTATAAAAAGGTGGTCTTTGCTTAAAAACACCTCTCTTACTCCAAAACAATCAAAGGTTTCACCTCTCCGAAATAACTACGGGAACTAGTACCTGTACCCAGAGTAGTTATTAAAAAGTGCTTAGTCATACCTGTGATAGTGGATGTTTATTGTCAAATAAAAAGTGATTCAGTTTAACTCTCAAGAATCTGAGTTATTATTCTAAGGACCCCAATTTATAACAATATCATTTTAGTATTTTACGTATTCCTGCGCCTAAACATAAGTTACCATTAATAATTGACTGAATAATTGGGATTTCTATAGTTAAAAAAATAAATAAAACAGAAAAATCATAGGGTCGTCGGAAGACTCACTTGGTTACAGACGTTTTGTCTTGCATATTGGCCTGTCAAGAGTTAATGATCGAAACAATTTTCCAATAATTTTATTTTTTGACCTTGACCGAATTCAACTTATTGTAGCAATTCAGACTGGTCCAATTATTCCTTAAACTTTGGTTTGTATACATAACACTTGTGGGGAAGGACATAAAAGTTTAAAACTGTATCAATATCTCATATTTATGGAATTCCACCACGAATAGTCAGCATCAAAAACAGATAAATTAAGAACGGAATATTTTTTTTTGTCATGTTGCCAACGTTTGATAAAAGAGGGTGCCAAAAGAAGTAGATGAATCTTCGAATTTCATGTAAGATCACGAACCTAAGTTAATCAATTAGCCAACCCATAGTGTCCGAAACCTCCACAAAGGGAACGAGTTATAAAACTTCCACACAACAACTCGTAAGTACATAATATTTCCACAAATTGTGGAATTTATTGTAAATGACATTATTATCAACGTCACCGGACGCAAACAAGATTTTAGGGAAAACGAACTCCTCAAATTTTACATTAATAATTAATTTTAGCAATTAAAACGTTTTTATCACATAAATAATATAGGCATGTCGAAAACCTTTTAAAAGAAAAAGTTTTTAGTTCATAAAAAAATCAAATCGTATTTTTTGGATGAGAGATTATTGTCGATGCTTATTGGGCTTAAAAGTGTTACAAGAAAAGTTTCTTGTACGCGCCGTATGTACCCTGTGCTATAGGGGTGGGTGGATCAAAGATGCCCATTGCTTTACTTTTTGTATTACACAGCATTATTTATAGCCCCGCGATGCAATACATTTCAAGGACGATATTTGCGGATGCCCGTGAGATATTTGCAGAAAGCAATAATAATAATATCATCGTTTTGTTTATGCGATTGTTTAATAATGCGGATTGCCGCCGCGCTGTTCTACCTACCCTGTGGCCTGTAACCGGTGCCGGTACCCAATAAGCCGTAAAGTCTTCCATGCTTTTATTTGTTTCCAGTTTATGTAACGATGTTGTCGATATTATATCGATCTGAAGGATAACGTGGGATATTGTAGGAACGCTAAACGATATATTCAGTAATCTAGTATTTTTTTTAATTTAAAGAAGAAAGATCACTGATAGAAACGTCGAATTTATATTATTAATAATTTATTTCATTGTTATTTTTGAGTTCCTAATGTCTAGACCAAAGATATTAGAAGAACGAGATATGCTATGTTGGCCGCCGGACCGTAGCCGGAGTACTACCTAATTAGGGTACTTTGAACGGTATCGGGACGTGTACGCACATAAATCTGTTCTATGTATTAGTGCGGATACCTTAGCGATGCCTTAGCGTAAGCGAAGGTGTGCAGTAGTATTGGTGAACAAAACCGGCGACACTCGGCAAAACAATTCCACTCAGTACGAACTGCGCGTAGCACATCTCGTTTTTCTAATATCTTTGGTCTAGACTCAATCAAACTATGATAACCCAATTTTATCCTAAAACGTTGTAAGATTGAAAGAAGCGTAGGGGGGTAAGAAGAAGGGGAAGGTGCGGTTTTTTCAGTACCTGAATATATTTAGAACTGATCAGTGTTCACCTTCTAAATATAAAGAGATTTTAAACTGTTCAATTCCTCGGCTGGCTAAGTCCTCCATCACAACACAAACAACATTTTCAGCTTACTGTGGTGGTAGTAGGAGATTTTCAAATGTTTATCAGGTTATTCGTAACCCGGGCATGTTTGTCTTAAAAAAACTAACCTAAAATAACCCTTACGTATTTTTGACAAAAACACAATAAAAATAAACTATACTAAAGCTTCACCAAAGATACAGGGCAAAATAAAAAATTTCTATAGTATATATCATCGTTCTGTGATATAATCACCCCAAGGACGCCTGAAATGCAATACGATTTAATTAATTGAATTCATTTAAAAATCGTAGGGGTATTTCACCATCTTTTCGATAATTATCCATTATAAAAAATAAATAACTTCTCCCACTAACTAGAAAACTCAACAAATAAATAAGATATATGTGTCTGAGGGAAAAGTGCACCTTCTAAAACATTGGGAGGTGATTCTACAACAGGAGGTGATTAGTACAATTAAAAGATAAAAGATTTAGGTAAACTAGCAGAATTGTTTGTATGGAGAAAATAATATACTTTTATGGAAAAATATTTTTTTGTATGGAAAAAAACGACGGAATTTTGAAAACATTTTGTTATTTTTCGTTTTTACTTCTATCATCATGTAGGATCACCTCATGAAGCTTGTGAACTTTACACCCGGACATCCTGTATAGCCACTATTCATAGGTTTGAAATCGAAAATAAACGTTTCCCTATGAATAGAATCGACGTGTATTCCGTAATTTATTTATTTATTTAACGCCCAGAGGGCTTTTACAGTAACCCGAAATAACAACTAAAATTTTATACCACAGCACGATGTAACCTTATAAGGTTATCTTACTGTTATAATATGTCATTAGTTACATACACTAGGGGTTTTTAGTTGAAGTGTTATTGTTTTATCAGAAAAAGAAAGTTGCACTGCGGTGGAACTCAAACCTGCCACCACGATACTAAAATGCGTTGAACAATATAACAACCGATTTCAAGAATAAAGCATTAGGGGATATTATGACCAGGTGCTACCTAAATTAAACGAGGTGTGCGTCACTATACGTAATCTCTAATTATAATTTATCGCCTAACATACCCATTCAACGAAGGAAACAGGATCCCAATTTGTGGTCCCAAATTTTTCGGCAAACAGGTATAGTAGTGCCCATTATTTTTGTAGTTCACCTACGTTTATAAATTATCAGCTTGATATAAGCAGGTAGGTGTATTTAATTAAATAACTAACTATTTAACCAGTTTCTTGCATGAATAGTCAGATATTTATGAGGAAATCCACAAAATTCTTGCCGTGTCACGCGCTCTTATCATAATTCGTATGGAACATCAATAGGTTTGTTATACCGACTCTTGACTAGACTGACCCAAATATTTGATTCACTTGATCGTGTCATGTTTTTCTGGAATTTTCTCTATATCTCCTCCTATCCACTTATACGTCATATATTCTGCAGTCAATCCTTTCACTGTCCATCCGCTCTACATGTTCAGATCAGACGTAGGTATGTCTATATCTTGTTCACAGTTATCCGATACATATTAGAATGCGTCATTAAAAAACTTTTTTATGAAAAAAAGTAACTTTACAGTTTGAAAAATATGTCTCTAAAACTAAACGACGTTTTTATCAATAACACTGCAAAGCCACGAAAACAAAACAAACTGGTTATAAATTCACATACCTGACTCCCGGTTAGCATTAGTTTTTTTATATAATTAATTACATTAATTATTAAAAAGGGGTTAATTAGTCTATTTCTGATAAGTAATGATCCACATATTTCCACCTTATCAACTGGCACAAGCGCCAAATGAAACACCTCACTCCCATTACAGTCCTTTTCATTTAAAAACGGGGTAATTTTGTGAAACATTATTGCGAACGTAAAAATTCACTCCACTCGCGTGTTAACAGTTTTTGGGTTAATGTGGAGTTCTTCCATTAATTAAAAGGCAAAGCATTTTAAGATAATGCCCCGCGGTACCTACCGGGCCAGTAGTTGGGCAGCAAACAGACCATCGAAAACCTGCGAAGGTAAGGATCATTATTTCTTCTTTAATTAAGTCCCAAACATGCAACAAAAAGCGTACTTTATTCAGAGGACAATGGGACAGTTTCGTTAACTGAGCCTTTAACTTTTAAGTGATTAGGAGCAAAACGCAATAGTATACACATTATGGATACATAAATAAAGGTTAACACGGATAGGAACTTAGCGATGGTGCAGTATATTATGGGTATCCAAGTAAATGGCAAGTTAGCTCTGAAAACAAAGTGTCTTAACCTTCATCCGCACGCTAGGACAGTATTTTGACGGTGTTTTTAATTTTCGCACACATTCCTGGTCAGAGTGCTGAGGGAGCGCGACTGGTTGAAAGGGCATGTTTTCTCTAGTTACCCTCTATTCGCTAGATCGTGACAAAAATTGGTCAAGTCAATCTCTACCCCGCTCGTCAGTATAGCAAAATACTCGGTGGGGTCAGTGTGACGGCCAATTATTCGCCACCCCAGCGAGCGCAAATAAGATTTTCCGCCACTCTACTTGAAAGACAAGTAAGTATTTCATTTTTTTTTAGAACTCAGTTCATGTTATGATTTCAAAATTCTAAATTATATAAAGGACTTTTATCTCAGCATTTCTTCCAAGGTTTTCAATTTTTCCTTCCCTATAATGACTTGTTTTATTTTTATTGTTTTTATAACATTATTTCGTAGTGAAAGATAACGATAGGATGTTTATTATTGTTCAAGGATCGGTGTATTTGGGTAGATGAGAGGATATAGGTACAGGTCCCATTTTTTTAGATTAAATTTCAGTCATTTTATAAATAAAGATTATTTGGCCAAAAACATGCTTACAATGTTGTCAGAGATCATCGGACCTTATTAATTCTTAACATGATGATTAATTCTTAAAAAAGATGGAAAATCATGAACGGTGAAATTGCTGTCCTAGCGAGCGTTTGTGCGACTTAAGGAGGCGTGTGCGGATGAAGGTTAATGTATTAAACACCTAAATGGAACAAGTTCGATTAGAACTGAAGTTCAACACCTTATACTGCACTAAATACTGCAAATAATCACTTACGTGCCAGGTAAGTGAACAAATCTGAACTATTTAAAGGTTTCCAGCAGAGTACGTATGAAGGTTTAAATGTAATAAAGTCCCATGTCTTAGCTGTCTACAGGATATTTGTTAAATTTTGAAGAAGATTTCCTTTTTACTTTTAACTTTTATGTTTTTATTTTTTATGTAAGTGACAAGACTGCGTAAATCCCGGGCAACGCTGGGTAGAAACATAATAAAACTAACCGACACATTGTAATATCGTTGTTATGTTCCACACATCGTAAGAGTCCCAACTGCTCCCGATCGTCTGGATTCAGTGAGATCTACGGCCTCCATAATTGAAGGAAATAGGGAAGAGGAATTTAGGGATGTAACTGGCTGGAAGATCTAGTCACCAAACAAGGCTGAATCCATTTCAGTAGTTCATCAAAACAGTCAGAAGCCTAATAAAACCGCATGGCTTAGTTATTCATCCAGATGAGTGGTTTTCTTTTCCCAAATAATATATTATTTTCAAAAAATTATCGGAAATTTTTATCTAATAATATTTCAAGAATTTTTTTTTTTGTGATTTTTGTAGATAACACTTGTTAAATTATACGTCACGCACAAGAATTTTTATAGTATTGAGAAAAAAAACATATTTAGAAGCTGAACTTACAAATAATACAAAATAATTTATTTCACAAACATTTAAATCGATTTCTTACTTTTGCTTCTTGTGAAAAAGTTCAAATAATTATCGAGTTAAAAACTGGACCACATCCGTTTTGAATGAATGACTCAATTACCGCATTCGTGCCCCAAAGAACTAAGCCACTACTTTCCGTGTTAGTTCAAGCAAAGACAATAAATAACCTTCCCTGATGGTCGTTTCCTCAAACGCACCCCAGTCTGCTACAGTAATTACTGCAGAACTATCGTCAGCACCCCATTACCTTTCTTCTTTACATGCCATGGTATAATGCAATTCAGAAGCCAGTTTTAATTTCTATGTTTTAAAACCCAATTGTCTTTTATAATTTGGTGCATTAATAATTTACGTTTAAATTGGGTTTATTATGGTAAGGATTGGGATTATGTGTTTAGAGCAATAATTCTGGCAGTAGTTATGAAATATAATATGGTGGTCGATTTTTTTTAATAGCATTTGTTTTTTATGTGAATAGTGCACAAGAGTCGCAACTACTCCCAACTGCCTGGAGTCTGTGTAAATGTGGCCTCACCTGTTGGGGTATATTGTGAGGCTAAAGGTAGCGGAAGTGGAAGGGAGGGCAATTAGATGCAAAAGAGGAAGGTGGGGAAGTAGATGGCTATTCAGATATGGACCAAACACGGCTAAATCAATTTCAGTTCAATTCTTAATGGTGGTCTTACATTAGGATGACACTGAGAGTATCTTATACTCTGGAACGTGCCGAAAATATAATTCACATTTTGTGATTTATTAAAATTCTGAACTTTAACTTAACAGAGATCTTGAGGAAAATAATTTCCCATTGAGCCTATATATTTCATCTTTAGGGATACTGTGCGAGGGTTTTTTTGAAGAAGGAGAAAGTTAACCAAAAACGAGTCTTTCCCTTCTGACAAAAGCCAACTGTGGACAAAATTACTATATCGGTTACATAAAAAAATGCGTTAAAACAATTTATTTGTATTGGGGCAATAATAGGAGCAAAAAACAGTTTATTGGCAAGACCTGATTTAATTCGCAATACTAAGGAGTAGGTACCAACATATTTGACATTTAACATTATTTTTTCCATTGATTTACAAGTAGCTGTTATACGCTCTTAGACCAGGGTTATGGAATTCTATTTAGTGAAATGAATAGAGTGTCCGAGAAAGAAAATAATAGTCCAGGATATCGGCTTCTTTAGAATTTATAATACCGAGTCCTTTACCTCTAATATCAATAAAAAGTACCTCCGTACAACGTAGAATAATGTATAGAGTAAGTACAAAGTACAGAGTTGGAACTATGTAGAGGAAAATGTACATATTAATGTACGCTGTTCCTACAAAAATGAATTCCTGAGCCATGCCCCGGGAATAAAAATAAACAATGGAAAATTTCCCCAGCAGAGAACCGAATGCTTTCTTCAAAAGGCAAGCATCTCACAACATTACATGTTTCCTTTTGTTAGAAGTAAACGCCGACGGGGAAGAGAAGGGTAACTGGGGTACAGTGTAACCAGTGAGGTAAGGTGGGGGTACGGTGGGAAGGGAATAAGGTTAACATTATGTCCGATGAGGTATTGTTGGGTACAATGTCACTAATTTCAGCTATATCGAAGTAATTTTAACCTAACTTAATCTAGCCCAAACTAACCTAACCTAACGCAAGCACTTTTGCGAATATGTCGACTATGTAAATACATAACATTTAGAGCAGTTGCAAGATTCCGGACATGTTTATCGATAGAACCATACAAAATATAATGTTATGATTTCACTAGTTATTATAAAATAATTATAGATATTATATTTGTAGGATTTGTGAGGCTGAAAGTATTAAAAAAACTATTTATCTCTGAAACACTGTCTTTCAAAAGACTATCAGAAATATACCTTTCGAATGAACACTCTTAGTAAAAAAAACGATATCTTTCAAAAATTTATACAAAAAGAATACACATGAAGACTTATTAATTAATTAAATAATTGTTTTGGTACCTTCTTTAATTACTTTACTAAAATACTTTATCGCTTATCTGAATCGTTCCCACAGTTAGTTCTAGTTTCAAAAATCAAAGCAAATCCTAGTTCTAGAGGTTATTAAAGCGGGGTTACACACAGACACACACTATCAAAATTATTATTTTTAATATATGTTGTACTCCATTATTAGACGGTTGGTATTTATTCAATGTAATTTTTTTAAACTGTTATCTCTGTGTTGTGTTCCTACACTCACACACTCCAAGATTGTGTTCGATAAAATAAAATAAAAATTAAATGTTATAATTATTATTAGGTGCAATCCGTAGTTTAGTGTAATGTGTAAAATATAATAATAATAAATATTTTATTGTCTTTTATATAAAATCTATAATGTTCGGTGAGGTAAGGTGGAGCACATTCAAATGTATTTGAGTACCGTGGGGCACATTGTGTGCAGCGGGGTACAGTTTGACACATCTCGTACAGTTGGCTACCAATGTATACGGAGAAGAGACAAAAAATGTAGTGGGAAGGTTGCATGAGGCACGTTCCATTTTATATCTCTGCGACGTAACAATATGATATGCAGTGCATGAAGATGCAACACAATGAAACATTGCAAGGTGGAACCACCAGAAATGACTTTTTATTCTAATACAAGTTGGTATAAAAATACTCTATATGTGCATTTTTACAGCTGATTAGATGGATTACTTTTAAGGAATTAAAAACATTATATATGCTGCCTTAACCAGATGATACGCAAGTCTAGCAGGCCAGCCGCTATCCGCTCTAAAAGCTACCTTTAAAAATAATTATCATATATACGCGAAGAAAGCAAATACTTGACATTTCTTATATTATCTAATTTACAATGATGCTCAAATAACGGGGATTCCCATGTAAGTGAAACTTATTCCCGGCGCTCTCATCCAAAGGGCAACACGGAAAGTTCTCTTCGATTTTTATTAAGGTAGTTCGAAACTGCAGACGTTTCTCTTCTTAATTCTGAAAGATGCGTTGTTAAGGGATAATGTAAAAAATAGTAAACGCGAGAGAATGAATGTAATGACATTCGTAATGCTGTACTGATTCATGGGCATGAGTTTGAACATATATATCTGCACCTCTGGCTCTCGACTAGCAAGCCAAAGCTCGCGGGTTCAAATCCCGGCGTGAGCAAGTAAATTTTATTTGATTAATTGGTGTTATTTCTCAAATTACTCATTTAAAAAAATATTTTGTATAATTGCGGCACGTTCCAGAGTGGAAGATGCTCTTAGTATTGCCCTGGTGTGAGACCACCATTTAAAAATGAAACGTTGCTTGAAATGGCTTTGGCCGTGTTTGGTGGCCAGATCTGAATAGCCAGGCTTCCTCTTCCTCATCTCCTTCCCCTCTTCACTTACTAATAATGTACCCGATTGGGGATGACATAGTATCACTGACTCCAGACGGCTGGGAGCAGTTAGGACTCTTGTGCGGTTTCACATAAAAAAATAAAATAATGAAATAAAATAGAAATTTCAATAAAATTTCGCTGAGCGAAACCGGTCGGTCACAATAAATTAAACAAGTTTCTTGGTTATAAACAAAGTTATTGTTTTATTAATTAATATGTCAAAGCGCAAAGTGGCTGCTTTCTTTTAAAATATTAAATAAAATAAATATAAATGGTTTGTGATGTAAAAGTTTGTCATGTTGTAATAAATGTCATCTAGGAAGTTAGTTACCGGGCGCGTCCCCCTACGAAATTGGCTGTGCATGTTAATAGTGCATTATAGTGTAGGTATTGTCAAAGGATATTCGTACAAGCCGAGTCCTTCTAGCTGCGATGTGGGAAAATTTAAAGGAAATTATCCTTGTTAACTTAAAGGACTTACAAAACACAATAACGTTACCTACTATTGTTATGATAAAGGATTTGATGCTCAAACGAAAAGTAATTCTTTGAATTTATAAAGGTTATTTACGAATACGTCGTACTGTTATATTCTTACGTAGTTTTCTACAAAACAAATTATTAGTAAAACGGCCTACGTGGCTGAGTTCACACGATTCTTGGCTATGATACCGGTGGTCGCGGGTTCAAATCCCGGCGTCCACATTTACATTTTTTTTTATAGTTATTTGTGTTATTCTACTTTTTATTAATTAAAAAGTAATACATGCATTATTTGCTGAAAATTCCAGAGAGATAGATTATTTTCATATAATCCTGGTGAATAACTAACATTCAGAATGGAAACATTGCTTAAAATGGCTTTAGCCGTATTTGGTTACCAAATTTGAATAGCCACGTACTTCGAAACCTTCCTATTTCTGATCTCCTTCCCCTCCCACTATCACCAGCCTCACAATATATTAGAGATTCCATAGTATCTCCATCTCCTAATATGTAATTAGCAATGTGTAATTTTTCAATTAACAATTTAACAATTTATTAAATTTCATAGTCGGATAAATTAAAGTTATTTTTTAATTACATAATTTCAGTATTTGTGTGTAAAACAACTGACTAATGATGAAAAAATTACAGAACTTTAATAGAACCTTTACAGAAAGTGAAAATTAACTTTGAAATTTGATGAATCTTACAAAGTACTTTAATTGTTTTACTGATAACATTTCGATTTTTAAAACGTAACCCAATTATATTACACAAAGGACAAATCGTTGACTTGAGAGTTGGAATTATATAAGTCTTTTCATATTTTTATAATAAATCTGTACGTTTCCTGGATAGATATTAATTTAAAACTAATGATCGTCAATTTTTCTATCTGCATCCAAAGTGAAACTTTGTGTAAAGAAGGTAGAAAGCCATCAGTCATAAATAATATCTTAGTCCATTTCTCCAAGGCGATAGTTGCCAGAAAGACAAACAATTTTTCATGAAGAAGCGGATAGCGGCTATCTGTAGTTATCTTGATAAATGGTTCCGTGATGTTCAATTCACTTCTTGGAAAAATAATTATCTTTGTTCGAGAGGGTCCCACTCCATATTCTAAGGCGAGATATGAACAACCCACATCACACGAAATCCTTGATACGAGAAAACTGTTATGTATAAATAAAAAAAACAAACACTAAGCAGGAATTAAGGATATCTTTTTGACGAAAGATTTATTAGCTAACTTAGTGAAATCCTTTAAACATATTATTAAATTTTCCTATTTAGAGTGCGTAAACGCTATTATTGTAATAAGGATTTTCATAACAGTATGCAGCTAAATTTTATGTGGTTTTTATAACTTTTTTCTTCTCTTCTCCTTGATTCTTCGCCTTCTACCTGAATTATTTTTTATGTGAATACCACATAAAAGTACCAAGTTCACCAAACCATCTGGATCCAATGAGATCATGGTATCCCTAATTAGAGCATGTTGAGAGACTGAAGGTGGTGGTGATAGAAACTTAATGAGGATGAGAAAAGTAAGAAAGTGCCTGGCAATTCAGATCTGGCAACCAATCACGACTCAAGCCATTTCAAGTAACGTTTCAACTCTGAATTATGGTTTTATTATACTAGGGTGATATTGAGAGTATTTTCCACTCTGGGACGTGCCGCAAATACAGTATGTTTTAATTTTATCTAATTACTTGAGTTATTTGTAATACAACACAAATTTATTAAATAAAATTTATTTGCGCACTCCTGGATTTCAACTCACGACCTGCGGATTGATAGTCGGGAGCCATACCCCTCAACTATGGAGGTCATTTAATTGAGATTTAAAACCACTCGTTTAGACACGTAGAGCAGATTAACAGAGAAAGGAATTTAAGAAGAAAAAAAAAACTAAACAAATAATACCTCATCCCATACTTATTATAGGCGAACATTAAAAAAAAATAATAATATTTAAAAAAATAAAGGAAATTGACTAACTACCTAGTTAGACTCGAGAACAATTCTCCACTTACCAGGAATTGTAATTAGTTAATTAAGATTATTATTTATTATTTTATTATATTGTATCTTCTATTATTAAAAAAATATGTAATAATGTGACGCAATATAATAATAGCGGTTAATTGACATTTTTACTTTTCATCGCAATGAAACTTTTTTTTTCATTCCAGATTTTTGGATGGGTGGCTTGCTGCAAGTATTATGAGTAAGATAACATTGCAATAAAAAATGTATATTACAAATTATGACTCAGCTCCATCGCTTGAAGATGGGATCATTAATAAAGCTTTAGTTGGTAAAACGGTGACTCATCCGGCCTCTGAATCATAATAATATATGAGGAAAATAATGTGCAAAAATATTCAGAATTTCGAATAAAATTAATCGCCCGGAAAATATTACAGTTTCCTACTTTGCCACTTTATATTACAACTCGTAATTTATCTTTTCAAAATCCATCAAGGTTGATGTTTAATAAACCCCGTTTCAAGCTTATTTATTTTATAAAGTCCCCAGTCTTTATGCAAAGTTTTTCAAAAGCTAATGTCGACAGTGACCTTTCTTTTATTTTGAAGGCAAGTGTGCAAAATTTCATCTATCTCGGAATGAAACTGTTTATAAATTAAATCCACACCGTCCGCCCGCCACTGTCCTTTATCCATATAAAAAATACATGCACGACGAACTAAGTTTTGTAAATCATTAATATTGAGATAAACGAAATTAGACTTGAGACTTAACTGTTTCCAAGAAAATATAAAAAAATTTGAAGAATCGTGTAAAAGAACTCAAAGTTTCCCAGCCATATTGATACAAATCAAGTTCATTGTTTATCCTCAGCAATATTGAAAGATTTTGACGGACGGAAAAATGTTTTTTGTATGTATGGTATAGTACATATTATTAAATGTAATTAGGATGAAAGTATTTCTATATTAAAGTGAAAATAGGAATAGTGGACAGTATTTACAATCGGGCTGATTCTGGAAATGAAGGATGTTTATTGATATGAAAATTTTCATTCCAGCAGGACTGAATGGGTTGTGCAATAGATGCCAATAGATTGGCCATAAAACAGAGAAAAAGTCGTCACGGGACACCAGGCATATTTTAAACAAAAAACAAAATTTATTTTTTTAATTTAAAGTAAAAATCGTAGTTAACAAGTCTTTATATTTTTGATACTAAAAAAATTCTAGCAAACCACAGTGGAGTGCTGGTACCTTTCCTGAAGTATGGAAGTGGTGCATGGAACTGGCAGAGGAAGGATGAAAGTAGACTGAATGCTGTAGAAATGAGATCCCTGAACGGTATGTGTGTAATGTGGAGATCCATAAGGAATTTAAGACTGGTGTAAGCGAAATGAGTCAGATTAAGAAAGGGACGATCAGATGCTTTGGGCATGTAGAGCTATTGAACGAAGAAAAGAGCTTGAGGAGAATATATGACGTAAATGTAAAAGGTAAAAGAAGCCGTGGCGCCCGAGGAAGACTTGGCACGATCAAGTGAATCAGATACTTAAGTCGGGCCATGTCAAGAGTCAGAATAATAGAAGAGTATATATGATACGATGTCATCTCTGCCTGGAATAAAGAAAACGCAGAGAGAAATTTAATAAAAAATACTACATGAAAACGGCGTGATGGTTAGTTAGTGAGTTAAAATATACACAAAACCCATATTACACATTATAAATCAATCAAGATAGAAACCGCAAAAATTTTATATATACACCGCACGGAGTTTTGGCGGCCAGGCGGCAAGAGTCTTGCCACGCTTTCTACAACAGTCGATTTTACTTCCTTTCCTTTTTAGATGTTTCACATCAAATAGTAAGTAAACATAACAATTTATTATAAAAAGACATAACATACAGTGTATATATTATGTAAAATGGGTTTGGTACACCGATCTCAGTCAATGTTTAGTAATGCATTTGAATAAAATGAATGCATACATAATTTTAGTAATTGAAAGTCGTTTTTATGTATAACTAATTGTTTATTATGAAATATTGGTTTTTGCTGTCGTAATAATATACACCTAAATATACTCGTATATTTTTTGTTGTGAATAAATAAGGTGTGGACAAAGTTTCACTTGACAGCCGCCGATCAGGCTACTCAGTGTAATCACGCAGGTTAGATCAATGCACAGCGTTAGACGTTAGCAGTATTTATGCATAATTTTGTAATTACAATATAGAAAGCATGTAAACTGAGGCAAGCTGTTGTTATTCGATTTCAGACTGTTACATTTTATCAAATGTTACAACAGGAACCTGCTGTCATAAATTACCCACTCTAATTGATCTCCGTGGGTTGTACGCTTATCAAAATAAGTGATTATGTATTAAAATATTTAAATATTGAAATATTGATTATGTATTAGTTTTCGATACACGTATTAATGATAATAGTGTTTATAATAATTATTATGGCAGCAAATGCGTACAGTCCAAGTTTGTAAGATTTCACACAGAGAGGTATATTTTAGTATATTTATGCATAGATTTTTCCAATAATCAAACGATGATCAGTAAACATTGGAAAACACATTGCTTTAAATTGTGACATTAAATTAAAATAGAGATGTCACAAAAAAATTTTTGGATAATTTTAGATCAAAATAATACGCGCACACAATAGACAAATCATTGCCACTGAAATCAGAGGGGGGAAATTTGATTTAAATATATGGATTTTTTAAATAAGTTAAAATAAAAAATTTTAACAACCTAACCACGCCTGGTATAGATAATTGATTGATAAAATGATTTTTTTTTGGGGAAGCAGTAATGAATATTGTTGAAATAAAGGACATAAAGAAACTGAAAATAAACCGCTCATAAACCCAAGCTTTGAATACGAACCCTTTTACAAATAAATCTATTAAAAAATTTCACGGCATATAAACAATTTACTCTACATTAATGGTTGTTTATCAGCTGTGTAAAATTTAAATACGTCTAATAGTAAGTCACATAACCTATTGCTTACATATCGTTTACACAAAGTTGGGAGTTTTTTTTAAATTTAATATATTTATCGGGTTTTCAAGAGGGCTTGGTTTTGGCATAATTGAATTCGATATCTTTGCTAAATGGTTCATAACTAACAAATCTATTCCTCTTTTAAATAATTTTCTTTAACTCTTATTTTTTCATGGGTGACGTGGCAATTCGTAATTAGTTAATTTAATGTTTTCCTAATCAATCTTGTGACTAGCAAACCTGTACAACATACTTGTATTATTAACTAAACCCGAGTCTATGGTTTTCTATGGTGGTGATCTATGCGCGTGATTTGAGTGTTGTAGGTATGTGTGTATACTTTGCATGTCGGTGCGTACTTTTAATTGTTTGGGCAAGGCATAGACTAGAGAAAGTTATCCTCAGTAGGCCAAGGTGAAGCCCTGATTGACAGATCGTAATAAATTAAAAATTCAGGGTTGCCACTCAAATAACTTATATGTTACGCCGTGGTGACTGTCCAGTAAAATAGTTCCTCCATGATCGGCATTTAGAATGATTTGACAGCTTTGTCACGTAACATGATATCACGTTGTTTAGATATAATAATATTTATTTATATACTACATATTTTTGATTCACCGATATAATATGATCGATGGCTTCGCTGGCGGAGAGGGAAGATTCGTAGCACTGGCTCTAGAGTATGCTGGCACAAATCCCAGCAAATTGAAATTTGTTAATGAAGTTTAATTTACTTACTACAAAAATCTAGTAAGAGGTTAAAATTAAGTAACTTTACATAAATATCCGAGTACTTACAAACACAAGATTTGATTTTTTTCGTTGAACACGAAATTTCACATCTTGGAGATAAGTTCCGTAGGTTCCGAACAATGAAACTAATTCAAGTACAGAGTGTGACAATATTCATATAATATTTTATTTAATTTTTACATAATATGGAAAATTTATCAGCCCTAAATCAATAATTATAAATGTCGTTGACCAATTTTCTAGAATACATCATAGTGTACATTATACAATAATAATGTAGGTAGACGCACTAATTTAAAAAGCATTTCAATGGCTAGAAGTACTCCATTAGCAAATAATAATGTTTGTGAACCATCATGCATTTTTGTGGTTTTTCTGGAATTGTGGAACTTCAATGTGGATATTTTGTATTTGCAATGGTAGAAGAACGGCCTTCAAATAATGACAATTAAGTGTTTACAATTTTATACAAAACGTTTTAATTGTCACTTTTTTTATTTTTAGAATCTTAGATATTTAGAAACAAAAGAAACCGAGATGTACATCTATCTTATTTGTAAGATTGTCAAAATGGAGAAGAATATTTTTTAAATATACAAAAATATTGTCTTCATGGATACAGATATCTTTATAAGCAAAAATATTGTCTTCATGGATACAGATATCTTTATAAGCAAAAATATTGTCTTCATGGATACAGATATCTTTCTAAGCAAAAATATTGACAAACACATTTCCTTCTAGCTACCTCCAAAGTTATTAGGCTCTGCTACAAGTTCACTTCGGAGAGGTGGTATCACGTGCCGCTCCAGACCGTCGCCCAGAAAAGTCTCACAGTGACCTGCGCTATAAACCGTTACCTCACTTTCGGACTTTACTTTTCTGCGAGGCTTTCTGGAGTGGCGCGTCGTACCGCCGCTCCGACGTGTACGTGTGGCAGAGCCTATTTGGTTAGAAATGTCTGACCTAAGTTGAATGCCAGCCGACTTGGTCATGCATGCTGAACTTGGGAAGGCAGTCATTGATAGTGATTGAAGTAATACCACCTGGCAGCACTGGTAGCCGGCTTAAATAAACGAATAATTCTTGAACAAGTGCTGGTCGACTAAATAGGCTGGGATGAAAGGATTTCTGGGTCGAAAATCAATGGTTCGTTGAATAACATCATCAAGGAGACTACTTCTCTCCAAGAGCTGTACAACCATCACAAGTAAGTGTATTATTGGCACTATATTTAGGAACCTGAAAATCGTTCGTATGATTAATTTTTTAGGGCCTTCAAAATCTCGTCTTAATGCCACGTTATGCAAAAAAAACAAATATTTTTTCAAAAAACTGTTAACAATTGGTACGGTTAAATAGTTCTCAGAATTAATTTATTACATATTGCTGAAAATGTTTCTGTGCATTGTTGGAGAACTTAGCAAAGGATTGAACCCGCGACCGCTGTTTTTCGGATGTGTAAATAAGTTACCTTAGTCATTTATATATTATACTATATTATACTATATTATAAATATATTTGTACAGAGCCCTTGAGGTGATTTTACACAAAAAAGGCGCTATATAAATCAACGAAATATTATTATTATAATAACAGTTCGATAAACATTTCAATGTAAAAATCGAAATAACGAAATTCGTCAATTAAATAATGTAACGTTATAAATCGTTAAATTGTACATTATTGATATACACTTATATTTTTTTATTCTTAACTCCTTAAATTATTAATAAGAATACTTACATAAATAATGTTCATCTCGATACTCAGCATCTCTTTTAAACACAAACGTCTGCTTCCGTAAAAGAGAAACAACAAAAAAATTGTGGTAACTATTTTTTAAATATCATTATTGTTAGCAAATATTATTATACATTGTAAACTGTTTAATTATTACATAATAAAAAATAAAAAAATAAAATTCAAAACATATATATTACGACATAAAATATTTTTAGAAATATTATTGTGACATGAAAGATTTTTTTAAGTAAGTTGCTACTTAAATATAATTTAAAAAAATGAAAGACTAGGAATTCGTTATGTTAAAAGTGTCGATATTATTTGTACATTTGTTTTCTCAACTCTATTGGCGAGGAATTGGCCAGTTTGCTACATAAATTCTCTGTAACAATGAATGACAATGTAAAATGGCCTTATGCATAGTGTGTCAAGCAGGTACTCTTATATGAAATAGACTCGGGAATTCGCTACAGCCGAGCTCCACACGAGATAAAAATATAATAGATGTTAAAAAAAATGGTTTTAAGTTATTACTTGAACTCTTATATTTTTTGGAATATAATCTTCTAATATCCCGTTTGATAAATTCCCACTGGGTAATGTCTATATTGTTTGCGGACCGTTTACAGAATATTTGGGTTAAAACAGAAACGAGAAAATCGCCCAAAGGGACTGAGCTTAAAATAGCCAGAATAATTTCCAAACAATTTATGGTCGGAATACAGAAGTTCAAATCAAAAAGGCTACATCTTTAGCGGCTGCTCGACCAAATGGGGTGGGTAGTTATTTTTAGAAAACATTCATGGGTTAGCTTTGTACACGTATACAAACAATGTTTTAATTAATTGATATATTAAACATATCTTTTTTGTCTTGTACCCACGAACATCGTTGAATAGCAGAACTTTTCTGAAAGAAAAACTTTTTTGTATGAACTTTGTACAATTTATTTTTTCATTTAATGTAATGGAATTTAAAAAGAACACATATATTTTCAGATTCTAAATAGTGAAGATACTTAATTTTAATTATAAAATATCCACCAAAAAATATACGTGAAAAAATAGTTGTTCACAGTTAGAAAACTGCGTGTATCAAATATATTATACATTTGTCTCCATTTACATAAAATAAATATTAAACTCATATTTACAAATACCTTATTCATTAAAACGTCACAAGTACACACACACTTTACATGTGTACATATAAATTACACGATATAGTAAGCAATCCGTTGGCTACGAAGAGCAATTTATGTAATTGCCCTCAAGACGATATTAAAAAATAAAGCGGTTTATTTAAATAAAGAACTGTTCTCTCAAAAATATTAATAAAATAATTATTATCTATACATTATTTAGGTACATAACCATTAAAGTTAAATATGTGAGAATTTGACCTTTTATCTGGAATTTAAAAGTAAAACTATGGCCTTTTTGATATTCCAAAATATCATTAGACGTCGAAAACACCTGTAGCACGTAACTTTAAAACAATGTAGCAATTTTTATGGGGTTGACACCATTGATGTGTTGTATTTAGTCGTTGGTTCACACAGTTGAGCTATATTCCCGTGGCTTTGTCTATTTTTTTTTGTGCTCTGCCACAGGAATCACAAAACAACATATGCAATAGTTATTACAATAGGCTACACAATCACATGAGCATTTAAAAATAAATTGGTAATTTTAATTTGTAAATCCGATCACGTATATAAGTCCATTTATTGATAGATATTCAAACTTATATATTAGATTTGTTATTTGTTAAGAAACCAAAGTTTGATTGACCTTTATAAATATATCAATCAACTCAAATATGGATATCTTTTTCTTAAATAAACATTCCTTATTAGTAGATAATTACTAATGCAAGGTAATCCAATCTGATGTTACGCGATATAAAGTGCCTATCAAAGAACTAATTGATAAATAACACAAAACATATTATGTTATTTCTCAACAAATAATTCAACATCTCAAGTAACTGACGTGATTACGAAATAAAACTATGAAAACATTTGAATACCATACACTGGTACGTATTACAAATTACATAAATGTAATTACACCTTACCTCTTTGCCATTAAGGAAGTTAACATTATTATTTTTTAAAACTACAATAATTAATGGATCTTTCGAAAAAATGAATCCTAGTCAGAATATTTCATAACACACTTGTTAATCATTATTATTGCCTCACATACTATGAGATCAGTTAGTTAGCAGAGAGTAAAGAAAAATATTTTTCTAACATTTGCATAGATCAAAATCTAGACGGTGAAACTGGGTTAAGTGATAAAATGCAGGAGATTGCAAACTGTTTTGCAAACAAATTATTTAAAAAAGTCAAATTTAAGTATTTTAATAGCACAGACTCATGAAAAATCACGGGGTATTATAATAGTAGAATTTGTGAAGGTAAAATGTGCGTGTGTGTGTGTGTGTGTGTGTGTCTGTGTGTGTGTGTTTCTATAAAAAAACCAATCACATTGATCTCTATAGATACTTTTTACAAGTTTAAAAATAATATATTTTAAACACCACTGTTTTATCCTTACACTATAATACCCACGCTCAGGCTTCGCTTTTGTGGGATTTTTTTGTTACTCTTTCATTCTATATTACTATGTAGGTATGTACTTGATTTGTATATGTATCAAAAATTTTGTTAATAAAAAAAAAAAAAAAATAAATAAATAAAAAAGTATTAAAAATAAATATATCTGCCTCAGGATTCAATAGTAACAATTTAGCTTTTTAATATTAGTAAGCTTGAAAAATTACAATTGTCAATCATTTAAGCCATGAATACCTATTTACGAGTGGAATATACTCTACTTTAAATTACATTATCCGTGTTTGGTGACCAGATCAGAAGAGCCAGATACTTCCCAACCTCATCTCCTTCCCCTCTCCGCACCATTCATCATCACAACATACCCCGATTGATGATGCCAATTGGGAGTAGTTTGAATTCTGTTGTGGTATTCAAATACAAAAAATACACCCTTTTTTATGCCTGCCTCAGATCACTCTATATGCATCAAGCGTTTTTTGGGCGTGGCCTATTCGGGTTAAATGTTATAGTGTTACACGAAGCTATCTCTATGGCAGGAGAGGGGGTCAGATCGATTAAAGAGCTGCCGCGGAATATCATTTCTTTGTACGGAATCACCTTGACAGCTGACAGATGTGTGATCACGACAGCTCTCTAATTGACCCCCTCTCCTGCCTAAGGCATTCGGGGGTAACGGCATTTTCAGATATCGCCTGGCTAGCAAATCACGACATATCATCATCACCATGCGCACACTTATAACAAATCATCTTTCTGGTGTGACAAGTCTATATGGGATTATGTAACGAGTGATATGGTGATATAGGCCATGTCCAAAATTGTGTGGCAGCATCATTTATCATGCGACGATTTCTTCCTTTGCAATTTTTCCAATTTCAATAAAATAAATGTAAATTTTACTTATAAAAAAACAATATTATTACCTTTATATGTTTAACTTACCATTGATCTAAAGAGTCATTATAATTTAAAAAAAAACATATTTTTCAGGGTTTATTCTAGAGAGCAAGATCAACAAGACAATAATGAAAGAAGGTGGTTATAATACAGAGAAGTGGTCCAGCATGCCACTAGTGAGGTTAAAGCGTACCGCAGAAGACAGGAAGTAATACAAAATAATGGTCGTCAACTTCAACCAGATGACGAAACCTGATTACGATAACCTGTTCAACATTATTATTAGTTATTTCACAATCCAGAAATATGAACTATTCAGAATTCACAAAAAGTCACGTGGATCAAACTTACTGACGAGGGGTAGGATAAACTAATGCGGGTTGAGTGCCGAATACAATAGTGCTCCAGTCTTACGGTTTCCAATAAATTTTAGTTTGTAAAATGAAAAACTTTGCCTGTATTACTCGCACACCGTGTGTGCTCTCCTCTTGTGTACATTATTGTATACAGCGAAACGTCTAATTTAATTTACTTGCCTTCTTATTTTTTTTACTTTTTGTTATTATTATTTACTTATTATTATTATTCACTTATTAATTTCTACTTATTATTATTATTACTATCTACTCATTTATTTCATTTCCTAAATCTGTGTATTTTCTTATTTTTTCATTAGCAGATTTTTGAATATTACAGGAATTTGGAATAGCGACATCAATGATATAAGTTATTTTTTTTTTTTAAATTTTGTCATGTAAAACTATATCGGGTCTATTATGACTAATCGTTCGGTCTGTTAGTATAGTTTTATCATAATATATTTTATAAAATTCATTTTCTAAAAATGAATTTGGTTCGTATTCGTAATATTATTATTATTAATATTATCTACCTATTTTTATTGAGTTATTTCATTTTTTCTTATAATTTATTATTTATGCTATCCATGTTGTAATTGTTAGCATGGTCACCCTATGCTTGTGTCTGGTAAGCCAGCACAGGTACCTTTTTAGTAAACAGAAGAACAATATTGTGGCCAACTTACTATAAACTTACTGCCCAATGCTTCTTTTGTTGACATTTTTGTTTTATTTTTTGTACGTTTTTTACTAAAATTTAGTTTATTTTTGTCTACCGGTCTCGACACAACCGTGTCATTAACTTTTCTTTTTTGGGTTTAAATTTTATTTTATTATTATATTAAGTTCACATATATGTATTATTTTAAATGATGTAATTTTAAAGCTGCACATCTTGATACAGAAATGTTTTATGAATAAATAATTAAAAAAAAGTTTTATGTAACGTATTAAAAAAAAGTTTTATATTTAACAAATATTAGTTCAGTTCAGAAAGCGCAAATATTCTTTTTTAAGTTGGCGTTTAAATGGATTTGGAGACATGAAAAACATCTTGTTTTGGGAATTACATTTACTTTTACAACTGTCAATACTTAGTGGAATTTCATTAAATTTGTATAACTCTAGGTATGATATATATCAAGTAATACTATACAAAATTGTAAATAAGCAATATTCATTCGTCTCTTATCTCTAAATAGTATAAAATAAAGTCGCTATCCGCGTCAATCTGTTTGTGCGTTTAGTTCTTCTCAACTATACAATGGAGATGTATAGAATTTTCACTATCAATTAGAATTTTTTTTCCGGAAGGTTTATATATATAATACATGCATATTGTATTTGTAAAAAGTAGAGAAAAGTCCAGCAACGCCGCACCAGGTACCCGTCAGTTAGTTCATAATATGAAAATACAAAGATTATAAGCCTTTAGAAAAAGTAACGAGAACGACCACAGAATTTGAACAAATCATCAAATTCGAAAAAATAAAATTCAAGTTTTGGGAAATTTCTATCCTAGTTCTGTTACTATTCCGTTGTTGGCTGGTTGATTCGCACTTCTTAATAACAACAGAACTTAAATAGAATATTTACAGACCTTAAATATAATATTTAAGGTCTGTAAATATCAATATCACCTAGTGTCGCGGTATTTGAGAAACCTCAATTAACTGCACTTTTATTTTCTTTTTACCTTCATAATATTATGTTTGTATTTTTCTGTTAATTTCATAACCTTAAAAATAAAAGTTACAAATCAATGTACACCATAATATGTATTTATAGTTGTAATGTGTAAACTTTCCTAAATAAAGATATTATTATTATTAATTAGACGAACGGTTCAAAATGCGTGAAAGAACCCGTCTTTAATGTTGATAAAATCTTCTAGTGGTAGCTAGCATGATAAGCTATTAAATATTTTTCCGATTCTTAAAGAAAATTTGCCTTTACGGACTATGGATCATAATAAATGGGACACCAAAACTATCAAAAACTCATAATTTGTGAAACAGCCTCATCGTCTGGAATCTTATTTTCCTAATAATATTTTGCTACAAACGTTTATGCATAGAATATTGTAGAAGTTTCCGTACACTTGCGTTCACAGGTGTGTGAGAAAGCATTTTTTTTAAATCAAAAGACCAATGACGTAAGGCAAGTTAATGCATTTTTAAATACATGTGAACAATGCACATTACTATTTTACTTACAATAGCAGCCGGTTACCATGCTTGAGATTTATTCATTTATAGAACATCCAATTCATTTTTGGGTACGGAGAACATCAATAACCAAACTGCCATTGGCATTTTGAGCTATATATGCAAATTTAACGAACTCATATAATGAACGTAATCAATAACGAATTAACTTTATGTCGGTACATGCAAATTTGTTGAAGAGATTAAAAAATACGATATTAAAAACATTCTAGAACGAATGAGAATCATAGAACATTTGCCGAACTTCTAATGGAGTGTCACGATCAATTTATGATTCAATAATAATAAATTAAATATTAATTTTAAAATATGGAAGAGAAGGTTGTTAAAAAAACCGAAGCAGTTGAGTAGTCAGAATAAAGATGTTTTTTAAACTTAATATGTTTCATCGAAAATACAGACATTATGTTCCTAATCGGTGAAGCCTTGAGTTGTTTCAACTAATATAATTAATCCTAACTTACTAACTAACTAACCATCACGCCGTTTCACCTCAGGGATTAGCAGATAGGAGGGAACGGCATTCACATTTATACACTGTCTCAAACATACACCTCTATTGTTCTGACTCTTGACGTGGCCTGATTCACTTGATCGTGCCATGTCTTCTGCTGTCATTTAATTTTGCGTCACATATTCTCTTTATACTCCTTTCTTCGTTCATTTGCTCACATGCCCAAACCATCTAAGTGTCTCTTTCTTAATCTTACAAGTACGCTTGCATCAGAAATAATAATAATAATATTTGGATGATTTGTATAGGGCGCCATCAGCTTGCATTCTATGATTATTATTAAACTTTACGATACATATACTCGTATGTTGATAGCAAGCCCAGTGCACGAAGCTTTTGAAATGTGATTCCCGAAGAAGCGTTGGATAGTACGTGTCACAAACTAGCACTTATATAGGCACTACAAGAACTTCGAGATGTGATTTTTCACGAAAACGGCGCTATATAAATTAGTCAACTACAATTAAACGTTAAACGAATTGCATCAATTGGAATGCAAACATCTGATGAAAATACTTTATTAAATGAAAAAAATTGTTAATTTCATTTAATGACGCCGCAAAATAATTTTGCAAGTATTGAGGAAATTATTCTTTATATTTGTTTCACTAGTATTTCAATTGAAGATACTTATAAGCGTCACTATCCCTAGTCCCGGTGCATAACCAGGAAACACGCCAAACGCGAGGTACAAACAGACGTCAATGGAGGTAAAGTAGTATCCACGTCATCATAGAGCATTTGAAAGGAACGTACGTCGTAACTTGCTTCTAATATTGATGTGTGACAGTGACTATTCTTTTATGTTTGACGGGACATTTAAAATATAATATATGTATGTTAATAACGCAGAATCAATAAATACCTACACAGATCATTCAAACATAAATAAATATCTGAAAATGAAGTAAAAACACGGTATAGAACAAGAATTTTATTTATTTATATGCACTTAGTACCTACTTTTTCAGTCGGAAATTTATATACAAATAAATAATTATGAACATATAATTATATTATAATAAAATTTAATTAGTTACGTTTCAAAAATAATAATCGAAAAATTCGTTAAATAACATGTTTCCTAAAAGACAATAAGAGATATACTTTTTAATATGTATACATACATAAATTTTCTAAAAGTGTTCTAAAAATTGCAATATTCAAAAATTTATGGTCACCTTACCATTTCAACACGTTAATATATGAATTCGTAGTGTTACAAATCTAGAAATAAGTTTCCCGAATGGGAGCTTATTTAAACATTATATCGATAATATCATAATATTTTTACGGCAAAATTATAAGCGAATGAGTTTGTAACTAATATTTAATGAGAATTTTATGAAATAAAGCTTTTTTTTTTGCTTGTTTTTATACTTGCCAATTCCATAATAGTTATTTAATTCGAAAGAAACGATCTTTCGCGAAATATCTACAGGAATATGATTAAAGACTTACGACATTCTAGTATCTTCTGTCTTTTTCGTTTTCATACAAGACGTGTGATAAGGAAGATTTATATGAACGGATTTTAGGACGATCGTCGATGAAGTGGGTACGATCTCTTTGGAAAGATTTTGGGAGTAGTTCAATTGATAGACAACTTGGCGAGGTCGTCATTCATACATAATCTTATAATTATGTGTCTTTTCGATTCAACTCAAAACTTTAAAAATATCCTCCATACACGTTTCACAAAGGTGACATAAAACCTGAAGGTAAGTTTATTGAAACGATGGCCAACAACAACCCTTGAAAGGTGAGTACAAGATACCTTGGAATATTAAATATGAATATGCGTAAAGTATAATAATGGAAGTATGTACCTCGAGGTACAAGATTCCAGATTTCCTAATCATTTATCATACCAGAAAAATTGTTATCATGTAAGTATTCAAATATGTATTTTCTGGTTTCTAGGTGCGGACTCGGTCAAATCAGTTAGCAGATTGGTTATTGTTGTCCAAAGCGCCCAGCTGTGTTTTTATGTTGCTTGAATATAATTACACAGGTTCTGACAAAGAGCCTCATTGCAAACGGCCGCACTGAAGCTAAAGCCTCGCAGACCCAATTATTTCAAAGTGGATAAATAGCCGACATTGGCAAATCTTTAATGTTTACAGAATTTGTTGCATACATTCGTATTACAATGTTACAAGGGGCCGATTCAGCTCATACGACTACGCGAAGAAAGTGGTATATTTATGAATACATTTGGTTAATAAGCCCATGATTTCAGAGAGTAGTGATCATATTAAATAGACCACTGTGTCATCTGACACATCCCTTGCATGGCGGGAGAAATAATAAAAAATGTATCTACTGTACACATTGTTTTGCAAGAAATAAGTAAGATAATATGTTCAGATTTCAAAATTTAAATGAAACCCTGGGTTGAGTGGGGATTCGTTGGATAAAAGTTTTTGTGTGCAGCTAATCGTACATTCGCTTGCAATCTTTTATGGTATCCACCGGGTTTTTTTTCGGTATAGTGGCAACAGCAAATCCATCTACGTATAGGTATAATCAGCCTCACCAAAAAATAAATTCTAATCCTTAAAAAAGTACCAAAAAGCCACGTCCGATAAAAATATATAACATATATTTGTCAACTTTTTCCAAACCATCCCCATTTCCTTTCCCTACTTTCATACTTTCCTTCTGTTTTGCGGTCCAACATTTTTTTTTTCAATACTCTAACAAGAATTTTATTTTCTTCGAGTAGGTTCAACCTGTTCAATATGCAAGGCTGTCTCTACGTATACGAGTAATTTATCTGAATTTGGTTCCAGATCCGTATTTATTATATCATGCCTTCTACGGACGTATAAAAATAATTGCTTTTCGAATCTCATTAATAAGACAGGCCGAACAAAACACAATTCACATGGTCATCTCATTAAACCCAAGCGCAGAGCAGTAAACCTCCATACGTGAGTTGTGTAACACACAGAAACTGAAAGCTAGACGGATGGTTATGTGTTTAGAAAATACATGTAGCGAAACAACGTATTGTTTTTACGACACATGCCCGAAGGGTAAGCAGTGATGAAAGCAAATAATTAAAAATATTAATCGACAGTTTTCGACTTGTGAATTTGAAAGCAATATCGAGACTTTCGATTATTCATGCCAGTCAAGAGATTTTGCACAAATTTTCTAACATCGCAAAGCAGAGTTTATTCGCACTTAATATAATTATTTTAGAAGGCTGTCACATGCACGTCATGTTATTGAATATTTTGTTTCATAATAAACTAAACACTTATCAATAAACTCACCTTGCAGGTTATTGAATAAGATTAATAATATCATTTTTCTCAAAAAAGTAACAATAATTCCCACAATATTGACTACACTTAAAGCACCCTTTCTACTTCCTTTCTCACAAACGTAGGAAAAACGTTTTTTCGGGGAAGAAAAATATCATTCACGTTTGCAAGCAAGGCTTTTATTTGTAATTTATACGTTTATGTAAGCAAATACGAGGTACAAAATCTATTCATACTACAAACATTCATGTAAATAAAACAGCGTTAGGTAAGGTGTTGTTATTTGCCTCAAAAAATTTTATAACAACAAAAAAAAGATTTTTTTTTAATTGGCGTTCATCCTCATTATGATTATATTTTATGACTAACACCAATGAATCATTACTTTTGAAAAAAGATCGCTACGTCAAAGTTATCTTTACTCGTAATATTTCTAAAATGTTACCGTCATTTTATTGTAAATTAGTTTCGGTTCAGCTTTTGTAGTTTATGTCACCATCCATTAGGACATATACGGCGCCGTTTGCAATGACCATAAACCTAGCAATAAGCATAGGTTGTTGTATTTACGCATAAACAACATTTTATTATACTAACTTTGGCACTACAGACTGTTTGGTTTTTATCGGGTCGCTACCGCCATCTGTGTGCGGATATTGCACTATTAATTATTAATGCGGCAATTTGTTAACTTTATTGGCTATGAAACATAATATATATTCACAAATTTTAGCGACAGCCTATAAATAAGGTACAGATTTAAATATTTTTATCGAGGTTTTTTCAAAACCAGGCGAATTTAATTACAAAATGAAAATAAAATCGCTCTTTTAAATTTCAAATATCAGAATTTTGTAAATATGAATTTCTGCAACAGGTTTAATTACAAAACAATTGGAAGTAGTCATAAAGTGAAGGTTAATGTGGATAATTAATTTACTTACTCATTAATATTTTTAATAACTATCTTTTGCACTTACTTCCCAACATCCTGAAATAAAAAAAATATATATTATAATGAGACGATGTATAAATGTGAATGAGGCAAGAAGTGTGTGCCAAGAACGAGTTGTTTGGTGGTCAGTCCTCTCTGCCTACCATTGCGGGGAAACGGCGTGATGGTTAGTTAGTTAGTTATTAGTTAGTTAGTCATAAATCGGGGTTGAGCTATTCTCGCAAAAATCAGAAAAAAATTAATAAAACTAATATAATGTTTTAAAATCCCCTTTTTTAATGACTATGTCCGTAAGAGTACCTACCCGTATTTTGTACATAAAACATGCGCCATATATTTATAAATGATATATCTATTTATAACTTTAGCATAGGTGAAATCCTCATGTAGTATAATAAGGATGAAGAATTTTCATATATAAGTAAAACTGTTGTGAAAGTAAATCGGCAATAGCGACTCGTCACACGAGCTTTTATATAAACAGGTTCACCCGGATCCTCGTATTCTTTTTAATAACTTGCAAGTAACAATAATAATAATTATCATCGCTGAAAGTAATGGTTGAGTCATTATAAAATGCGAGTCTAAAGGAATATAATGCATACGAGGGTCTGGATTTGTGATGGCATACGTCAGCTCAGTAAGAGTTCCCGTGAGGTTAACTACCCGAGGAGGAGTGTGTTTGTAACTAAAGGGTCATCGTTTTACATCGGAAGGGTTCCACAACCATGCTTTATTCATTTGGTGCATGATTTCAGTTCGAAATCACGTCGACCTCTGAACATTGATATTATTAGGTAATTAATATTTTTTTGTCCAAAATAGCATTTCATCATATTATGAAATGCTATTTTGTATCCGGTAGCATGTATTCGGTCGACAACACACAAATCAAACGGTTTCATGACAAATCAGAACACTTTTGAAAAAGTCATTAAAAGAGTTGTAAAAACGTAGCCCAAGAATCTGACCTAGTTATCCTCGTTTTTTAATCAATTTTCATGACTTTTTATCACTTTTCTGATTTGTAATTCTTGTGATTTATCCGGCTACCGAATCAAATAATTTGTTTTTTTAAAACAATAAGAAAGTGCGTTCACTTATCTTATTTAGAAATATACTGTTACTTGGGTTGGTACTTATGTTCAGCACCCTTTTTGCTTATTGACCAATAATTGAAAAGTACGAAATAAATAACATGGGATTTTTTTTAAACATTAACCCCACACGAGAGGTCCAGAGAAAAATAATTTCCCTTATTCTGGGCCTATTTCATCTTTGGGGATGCTGAGTGGAGAATCTTTTAAAGAGAGGAAGTTCTTGCCTTATGTTGGGATTTCATAGCCGCACCCTCATTGTGTAAATGATATTGCGGTCTGATGAAAGTTCTGCAAAAATTCTGCATCATAGTTACGTGCAGTTAAGATGACAAAACCTTGCAAACTAATTAAGTATCTACTTTGCCTGACAAGAGGATCCACAGAATTAGTCTGAGATTATTGAAATTTACAGCAACAAATGGTGTGTGATCTGCTACTACCGGACAAGAATCAAGAAGCGAGAGCCTCGTCTCTACAAGTCCGGCAGGATTTATCGTGTCATATCAGGATGCCAGCTTCTCATGTTCCATTCCCCGGACAAGATAAATCTTCAAGTAATTACTAATTACATCGTTACGATGAGTTCCCCCCACTAAATTCTAACATTCATGCCACACTTGAATACTTGAAAGGTATCTTTATCTATATAAATGCACACTTATTTGAGTTGTTGTCTTTCAAAAAATAACTCATTAATAAATGTAATTACTTGTGAGTGTTATCAAAAAAATAAAATAATACTGCACAGCCATCAGTGGTGATATAACTAATACCTTATTCCAATTTTGTGACTGATCCGGTGCCCTTTAATTTTCTACTTGTACTACCCCCCTCGAGCGATGAAGATTTCCTTGTGTTTTCGATTCAGCCATTCGATTTTATTAATATTACAATTTAATTAATAAGTAAAGAGGGGATTATACTTTAGTTTAATTCAATCCCATCTAAATTATCTCATAGAAATATGGGGAAACACAAACATCACATATCTAAACGAAATTCAAATAATACAAAATAAAGTTATAAAAAAACTTTTTAACTATAGACCAGATACCCCCACCAAAAGAGTATACCAAGAAACTAACTTACTTAAAATTAGAAAACTGTACGAATACAACATATGCCTATTAATTCACAAAATAAAAAATGGCCTCATACACACAAATACTTCATTTATGAAAACATCACAAGTACATGACCACCACACAAGACAACATAATAAATTATACACAAATTCAGCAAAAGCAGAGTGTGGTAAAAGAAACATAGGCCATGAGGGTGTACACATATATAATCTCCTTCCTGATAGCCTGACAACTGTAAATAAAATAAGTATATTCAAGAAAAAACTGTTTGCCCTCAAGATCAATGAGCAAAACCAAAATGCTCTTACTTAATAAAAATATGATATAATTATTAATATATATATAATATATTAATATATATTATTCTGTTTTAACCAATGTACAGTTAAGTTAACAAAGCGAAATATGTATTTCTTTTAACTTAATAAATAAATAAATATCATACTTTCAAATATTTACACGGAAATATACAAACTTCTTACTGCGATCTAAAGCCAATGAATCCACCTTGATTTCATCACTTATCCAATATTTTTAGGTTTTATAAATTTTATCTAAAACATGTGTTAAAATTGTAATTAATTTTATTTCATAAAAATTACCTACCTAAATATCGCTGGAGTGTGGATAATCTGTGTGAGTTTTTGTCGACCTTACCATACTCAACATTTTCCTCGCAAGGGTAGGCAGATATGTTGTAACTCCACTCGACACTGTCTTGTAAACAATCACGTTCGTGCAACACATCGTACATGTTTTTCTATTATTCCGAATTTTGTCATGACTCGACTCAGATATTAGATTCACTTGATCGTACCTTGTCTTTCTGGGACCCTCCCGATATACCTACTTAATATATTCAATATCTACTGCAGGTAACTTTAATGTCTTTGACAAGTGCACCTGCCTATCACAACAAAACATAATATGGCAAATGTTTGCTTTACGAATAACTCGCTTCCATCCGTTTTATCGATTGCGCACATTGTTCGTTGACATCTCATTACAAAAAAACCTTTTAAAATATCGGTCAACGTCGCTGTACATCATATCTGTTATTCGTGCGTCTCTAATCTCCGGTTATATATCCAATGCTAACTTTATCTGTTCGGGGCCATCAAAGACCAATCTCAACAACAAGCAAAGAAAACCACAGCATCATGCGGTTCCTTATATCCGATGCTGATGCTCCTGGATATCATGATCATATGATTTAAAAAGACAGTGAGGATCCTGAGGATGGAATGATTCGAAACCATGATGTGATGATCTCTATCAAATAAAAGCTTGGAAATATTTACAAAAATCGATAAGTTAACTCTCTCGTTCAGTTTTAATCAGATATCGCTCAGTAACTCTGGCTCGAACTCACCGGACAACTAGGTACCACCGGACAGTGATAGAATTCATTTTTCATAGTCAATCATATAACTGACAAGCAATCTACCACATCCGCTGATGCTTTGCAATGTCGTACAGCCAATTATAATCAGCCTATGGTGGATCCATGATAGGTTTCCAATAAATACTTTAAGTGGTTTCTTCGTGTGGTTCATACTTTCTCGTCCTAATTAAATTATTTGACAAAAAACTAACTCAACAATAGAGATATGAATTAAACACTGTATAAGGTCAAGATAATAATAATACGTTTTTTCCATCAACTTCAACATTCCAACAAGATCTCCTTGTTTTCTAGGAGAACTAAGAAAACATTATAAAGATGTGTGCAAATTATTAGACTCATAATTGCTTCAATTAGATGAAAGGCTTATATCTTTATTCGAAACAATTTAATCCTAGTCGGCACTTTATTTCTTAGTTATGATACTTCTATACTTGAATGATTTCCTCGATGAGTGGTTACCTTTATTTTCTTAAATTTTTTCTCACAATCCACCATAGATTGTCGATAGGGTTCATATCGGAGCTATTTCCAGGCCATGGAAACGTCGGAATTCGCATTACCTTGAAGATATTTGTGGACAACTTTGCCATTGTTGCAGAAAACCTTATCGTACATAAATGTCCCAACATCCATCACCATTTAGAAACCATGGTTGCTATATAAAAAAAGATAACATATCTCCAATAAATAAAAACAAGAAGAATAAATTATAAAGTAGGGGTTAAAATTACCCCCTAAGATGAATAACTCATACATTTTGCGTTTGAGTCTTATAATCTGCTCACTTCTGTATATTCATATTTGAAAAATCTTTTAAAAGTGTCAAAATTATATAAATAACAATTTTAATATTTTGTTACGATTTATTAACCATTAAGGAATATTGTTTAGTTTAAAGATTCTCATGGCCATAAGTATTATCGCGATTTATTTTTGGAATATGGTGCCTAGTTGGGCTATCTCCTTCTTTAGCCGACGTTTCGGATAGCGTTATAGTCTACATCATCAGGACAGATGTGATATCGTAATCAATTACACATTTGCCTGATGATGGACACTGTAACGCTGTCCGAAACGTTGGTTAAAGAAGGACGTAGTGCAACACGGCACAATAGCCCAAAAATAATTCACGATTCTATTCTTGGCCGTGAAAATCTCACATATTATCTGAAGCACACTGATGTTAAAAAAAGTGATAAATAAGAAAAGATACATCACGCCAATCACAAGGTTTAATGAAAAAAAGAAGATTCCAACAAACAAATCACATCAAACATTGTTATGTACACTGTTGACATTTGTCACATGAGAACGGGTGGCTTTAACGACGATGAATACTTTAAGTAATTAAGCCTCGGAAACGTATTGGTTGCGTGTGCACTACCTACAATCTAAATTATTATTAAAAAAAATAGAAAAAGTTTTTATTTTACAACCGCAAAGAGTGAAAGCTTCAGTTAGAAAGCAAAATCAGACGACCAAAACTAAACAAACAAAAACGATCACAACACCATCATTAACTTATGTAAATTTTTAAACATTCGTAGCTGCCAATCAAACTGCATTGCGAGGTGTACCAGCAAGCGAGTTAAATTTTTATGACATTTCTAAACACTTTTACTATACGTTTGATCGGTGTCGACCTTTTTATGATGAATTCTCAAATGTGTTTCTATTAAACCAGTTCTAAGATCTTCTGAGAGGTATGCCAGATACACAGGCTACAACAATTCTCTGGTGCTTTTCTGTTTTATTAAAACTATTTTGTATTTAATTGCTTTGGCTGAATGAAATGGTCTCCAGACCAGGTTTATAGCGTTCTGTATGACATGTTTATGTTGCCTATCGAGACGGTCCTGCCTCTCTGGAGGAGGATTGTAATAATTGATTTCTCAACAAAGATATTGCCGGTCATTTTATAGCTGATCAATCAATGGATGTTTTTACGGTGGGTAGTGGAAAAGCAGGGTAGTAAATATGTCATCGGAAATTGTTAAATAAATACTCAAACTTGTTAAACTTTTTGTTAAAACTATATTTTAACTGATTTGTACAAATTTTTTACACATGATTATTTTAATGGCGCACCCAATTTTTGTGTCATTTTTCAATAATTTTTTTTAAACTCAAAGCTTATAAGAAAGAAATATTTACTTAGATAATATTTTTGGAAGCACATTTTTCATACTATAACTAATTACTGATAATTTCTCGAGAAAAGTTTCTACAACGAAACACACAAAAATCCAAATTTTTCATATTATTTATAGATTACAATTGGAGGATTTGTATCACCGGAAACCTTGTTCAGTTTTCAAAATACTCAAAAAAAATTTAATAGCCTCCGTGGTTGAACTACACTAGGCTACAAATTTTATTTATAATAATTTGTTAATTTAAATAAAACATCGTATTTTAGCTACACAGAGTGGTCAATTCTTTCACTAAGCTTATGTTTAACTGCTTACCAAATGGAGTAAAAACCCAAAATATTTTACTCTAAAACGTATATTTTTAAGTATATATATTTAAGTTTACATTATTCAAATAAACTACTTACCTAAACTCTTAAAATATTACCGTTTTCTCGCAAAAGTAAATATTTATCAAAATCTGAACACCAATTTACTCTGAAATGTTAGCTAAATATGATCCAATTGATTCTCTAATAAAATACTAATACCTACTTCTAAATAATGTTTAGTTTCCTCAAAAAAGTTAAGTTGCCTTTATTTTGAATAACATTTTATTCTTTAAACCTAACCTTACCCAACCTAACCTTACCTAACCTAACCTAACCTAACCTAACCTAACCTAACCTAACCTAATCTAACCTAACCTAACCTAACCTAACCTAACCCAACCTAACCCAACCTAACCTAACATAATCTAACCTAACCTAACATTTTAAGTTAATAGATGATGACAAATGCCCGTGCGAGAGAACATCAATATAGGATAGTACCCAAGTATTAGAACAATGCTCTATTTTTTATGTGGACAGGTTCAAATTCAACTTCACACTGAAAAACTACGGAATAACGGAAGAGAATAGATGATAAATTTGGAAATCAAGAGAAGTATATATGGCTTACTTAGAAAAAAAATAACAAAATAATTATAATAATTGATGTAACAGATGAAAATCAAAAGAAAAGAAAAAGAAGAGTACAAAATGATAAAAATGAATTATGAGAAACCTCCTGTGTAACAAGGAAGGTACCCGCAGAAGATACTAACAATTTAAAAAAAACCTATATAAACCTAACAAACCTAAGAAATCCTAATCGTTGTAGTTTGTTTGGGTAGCGTTAGCGCGTAAATTGGGCGTATTAAATTTGGCTGTGGGCATTTACTCAATTTGACTTCACCTTCGATTTTAAAGATAAAGCATCACTTTATCAGTTGTAAATTCTTTTTTTTGCGATGCAGAATTACTATTTTATACATTCGCTTTTTGGAACGGTATTCGTATATCGAATGAGGCGATGTGGGTTGTTTTAGTTTAGGTGATTATAGGGAAGATGAAAATATAAAAAAGAGGACAATACAAAAATTCACACGATATTTATCAACTGTGCAAGCATTCCATCTCACTTGCATCCATGCTTTTTCATTCACACATTACACAAAGAAATCAAAGATTCATAATAATATCATCATCATATTAAATGGAACCTAAGTCATATTATTCTTCAGATATTTTTTTCAAATTTTCATTAAAATATTCATGAATCAAATTATTCAAAACGGATACCCATTACTCGGTTTGGAATTCGGGTATTATTTTTTTAATAACAAAATCAAACTAATTATCTACCATTTTTAAAACGATTACGTTATTGCTAAAATGTATAAAAATTGATAAAAATATGTCGGTAAGGAGGCGAGGATCCGTCTTAGGCCATTTGCATTCGAGTCTTGCAGCATATAAATTTTCTTTATTTCGCACTCGCTTCCAAAAATATGCGGAAAATTTCTCTGCATGGACTCAATATAAAAAAAAATAGCAAGTAAAACAAGCCCATGTCAAAAAAAATCCTTTGATTGCTACGCCACTTAAAAATCTTAGATTCTTTGGAAAGATATTTTTTATGTCGTGGTTTTCATAGTCTGCGTTTGGAATATTGAGAGGTGGAGTTTTAGAGTAGGAATGATGCCGAGGGTTGGCAATAATGATTTTCCAATAGCCCTCACCCACCGGTGGAAATATTCAAAGGAATTTCTTTCCTCTGCAATATATGTTTGCAATACCTAATACCTACCACCCTCTACGTATTGCCTACTACCCCTACGGTAAATATAAAAGGTTCTTGCGTGAGAGGGAGCCTGCCAGTATTATCTGACAAATATGAGATAGTATTCATGCGTATGAGAATGGCGTGCATATCTTGATCTAACATGATTTCTGGCGGTGACATGAAATTATAAAGAGGTAAATGCTTACGTGGGATATACTTCCCGAAAAAATAAAACATTTCCAGAATGTATACATTTAATAAAGTATTTTAGCTAGTTAGGTACTACTAAGTAAAATGAAAATGTAACAACTAACTTTAATAGGTATCCTGGGGGTTAACCAATCCTAAAATGCTACCAATACCAAATGGTTACCTGTCAAATTTATTGAGATTTAAAAAAAAATCTACATTTAAATTAGATAAATTATTAGTTTCCTTTACCACATAATACGCCCGAAGTTAGTAGAATTAAAGCAATAATATACTGGAAATGATGTGAGAAGGACAAATTTAAATTTTGTGGTAAAGAAAAGAGCTTCCAATATTGTTCCGAAGGGACAGTCATGTGAATAAACGTGTAGATATGTGAAAAGCTAGAAGTTATTAAGAATCCAATATTGAAAAATAAAATATTTGAACTGGGCTTCTATTCTCGCCGAAGTCATTCCACTCGAAGAACGAGTGGTTCGACCCACTCGTTGTTCGAGTGTAATGACTTTTGACGTTTGGCGTATGTAAGTGTGTTCCTTCGACGAGACTCAAGAGTAAGAAAGTCGACTCATGTACGTACTTATAACGGCGATTGCGAGCGGCCTGGATTGGAGAATCGATACCATGGTAACGTGACATCGATCGACCGATACTTATGAGAGGTAATAAGTAAATGAAAAATTCCAGTAAAATAAGGATTTTTTAGTTGGAGTAAAGAAGACCCGAAAAACCTTATTTCACCGTATGTGTATTTCAAGTGGGTGAAACATTTAAAAAGTTTTCAACATTATTTTTACAAATGGAGCTACATGACTGAGTGGTGAATTCTACATTCCACGAGTAATTAAAATATCAATTAGTTGGCGGGACTTGTATGGGATGTCTTAAATAATTTTGTTACAACAATGGAGAATTTTTAAATGCTCAAATCGTACAAAAAAAAATTGTAGTCAACATTAATTAAAATACTTATCAGTTGCATTTTTTTATTCATGATATGATATCATATCCCCCCCCATAGAAAATAAAATTACGCGTTTTGATAAATTTCCATATAGTGCATATGATGGTTCAGTTCTGTTCCTACCTACTAATCGTAAGTATATTATTTACCTACAATAAAAATATAAACGTGTAAAATTACATGACATAAGTTGTGTGATGAAAAATCTTCTACGATCCGATATTGTCAACTCGACCTCTTTTTCATAGTTGTCACCACGGCCAAAACAGGAGATAAGATACATAATATATAAGATACATTTAAGATACCACACGGCAGAACAGATGTTCTAGCACAATTTAGCATGATAAGAGGAGTGGTGCTATTTATTTAATTTTTTAAACAGTAGAAAACATATATATTCACTATACATGTAGATACAAAAACAACTTTGTTGTGTACTTATATTCTGAAATATTAAACTAAAATAAATATTGTACTTACTGTAAATGGATGATTGGTCTGTCGTACAGTAATTTAAATAAAATAAAATAAATTTACCTAACAGAAAGACAGCCAACAACTAAGCTCTCAGTGGTAGGACCATAAAGGACGCAGAACGTATTAAAAAAACTATTAAGAAGGTAATTTATTGTAGGTGTTCTAAAATTACGCAAGGAATCGACTCGAGCACACGGAGGTAAACCAAGGAAAGCCTCTCGTTAAGGAAAGGGTCGGGTAAGTTCAGTCGGGAGATTGCATCTCCTCATAGCAGACGTGCGCCGATAATAAGGTTTGACATTGAACGCGTCAATTAGATTTTGGGGGCTGATAAAGGTGTGAGGTAAATAAGGTATCGGGCTCTTACGTGGGATATATATATATATATATATACATTATTTTTTTTATATTAACTCCACACAGGAGGCCCTGAAGAAAATAATTTCGCTCAGGGCCTATGTCATCTTTGGGGATGCTGTGTGGAGGGTCTTTTTATGGAAAGGAAGGAGTGAACATGGGTCTTGAAGAGTCCCATGTTGTAGGAGGGAGGAAACACATAGGCCGGCAGTTCGTTCCACAGCCGAGCTGTTGAACTTAAGAACGAATCGTAAAAGCGACCCGTTCTCATGTGACAAATTTCAACTGTGTACAAATGTTGGGCGCGCGTTTGGCGTGTATCCCGACTACGCACCGGTGCCGAAGGGATCAATGAAGCTAGTTCCTCAGAGCATCTTCCATTGTAATACCGATAAAACAAGGATAGCATACCTACCTGACGCCTGTGCTCTAAAGATTGCAGTTCGTTTGTTAAGATTGGGGAATCTATCAAACGGACCGCCCGTTTTTGCACAGAGTCAAGGGTTTTTTTCAGGTATTTAGGGGCTCCGGACCAGAGATGGCTGCCAAATTCGACAGTAGGGCGCACTTGCGATTTGTACAGGGTCAGCAGTTGTGTATTATTAAAGTATCTGCGGGCCCTGTACAGTACGCCCAGCTTCTGAGAGGCCAACTTTACTCTGGCTTCGATGGAGCCCCCGTACCTGAGCTGGTCACTTATAGTTATACCAAGCATATCAATGGAAGGCCTGTTCGGAAGATTGCTTCCGTTGAAGGAGACTAGATTATCATTTGGATCCCTTTTAGACGTAATCAGACAGGATTGGGTCTTTGAAACATTAAATTCGACGAGATTATTTTTACCCCAGAAGGAAATACTCTCGAGATAACCGTCCATTCTCTGCTTCAAAGCCCTCCGAGCCGTTGAAGTTTGTGTGCCCTTTGGGGGCTTGTCAAACAAAAAGCAATCATGAACTGTACTGTCATCCGCGTAACAATGAATCGGTGCACATGTCAAAAGGTCATTGATGTGCAACAAAAACAAAGTCGGAGACAGAACCGATCCCTGTGGGACGCCAGCATTTATGGAGTGCGAGGAAGAGGTGAAACCATCAGCAACCGCCTGAATCGACCTATCCCTTAAAAAGTCAGCAATCCACGTACACAGGGATGCGGGAAGTCCGTAAGAAGGCAATTTGTTGACAAGTCCTCGGTGCCAGACCCGGTCAAAGGCCTAGTCTAGTGCGACCGTTTGGGTTTCACCGTGACGTTCCAGGCACAACCCCCAAACATGCGTCACATACGCGAGAAGATCACCGCACGAGCGGTTCCGCCGGAATCCGTATTGACGGTCGTTGATAATTTTGTTCTTCTCGAGGTATGTGAGCAGTTTGTCGTTGATCACACGTTCCATCACTTTGGACAGAACTGATGTGATCGCTATGGGGCGGTAGTTGGCCGGGTTGGAGCGGTCACCTTTCTTGGGAATAGGGTGAATGACCGCTTTTTTCCAACCAGAGGGCACAGTGCCACACTTCAGGGACATTTTGAAAAGCTTTGTCAAAACTGGAACTATTTCCGCAGCACACCTCTGCAATACCAGGGCAGGTATTCCATCAGGTCCACTAGCTTTGTTAACATCGAGCCCCCGTATGACTTGGAGTACATCCCGATGCCGGATCCTCAGCTTTTTCATATAGAAGCCGCAGTGAGGAACCGACGGCGGAACAGCACCTCCGTCGTCGAGGGTCGAGTTTTCCGCAAACATTTTCCCTAATAGGTTAGCCTTTTCGGTGGCGGTGTTTGCTAGTGAGCTGTCAGGTCTGGTAAGAGGTGGCAAACTGGGTTTGCAAAAATTTCGACCTATTGAGCCCGCAAGCGACCAGAATGCTCTGCTGCCATGCGGGCAGGCAGCCAGCTTTTTGCTGATCTGCAGATCGTGTTCGAATTTTGACCTATTAATGATTCTCTTGCATTCCTTTGCCGATTTGTTGTATGCTGATCTGCTTTCGGGCGTTCGAGATGTGTTGTAGGCTCGGTAAGCCGCGTTTTTTCGTCGAACTGCTTCGGAGCATTGTCGACTGAACCACGGCTTTGAGCCCACACCAGTTTATTTAGTAGTCAATTGTATGAAGCCATCCATCGCCGATTTGATGACTTCACCAATCTCCTGGGCACATCTTGAAGGATCCGAAGTCCGAAAACAAACAGCTGACCACGGAAAAGCGTTGAAATGGGCCCGCATACCGAACCAATCTGCTGAACTATAGTGCCACACTTTTCTCCTCAGCCTCTCATTGGTTGGTCTGAGGTTAACTGGGATTGATGTCGTCACTAGGCAGTGGTCGGATGATCCCAGAGGCGCTGTGACGTCAATCTTATAACCGTGTGGCACAGTAGTTAAGAATAGGTCTAAAAGATTGGAGCGGTGAGTCTGGACATCAGGAACCCTTGTAGGCTCCTGAACCAATTGCTCTAATCCGTATATATCAGAAGAGGAAACAGAACTGCATTATAATATACTGCACTGTGCCCGAAAACTTCAGCCGTGGTCGTCGACGTGACGTATTCAAGATACCACACGGCAAAACAGCTGTTTTATCACAATGTAGCATGAATGTAATTTCTGAAACAGTACGCTGCCTTAGTGCTTGTATGTTCAATAGACCATTTAGCAAATTTTACAGGAGACGATTTTTTTGTTTTTGCAGGCAAATTCTAAAAAATTATCGTTTTTAGTCATTTCATTTAATACATATGTGTAACAGGAAATTTTTTAAGATCATTTTTCGAAGATTGAAGCTATAATATGCCCATATTATGACTTTAAAGGTGGACGTTGAACATGGCATTAAAATGATGAATGATTATTTTGGATATTGAACATATCATCTGGAGATTGAACAATTCGGCTCTCATAAGTTTGAGGTACTTTTGTTCAATTAACCAATTAGTGGTAAATTGTATATACAGGGTGATTTTCAGATTTCAAACACTTTACTTTTATCTTAGTTAGTAGTTGACTCAAAGAATTACTTTCAAATATACAAACAGAGTCCTTGAGTTGATTTTTCACAAAAACTGCTCTATATAAATCATCCAAAAGGTCTATTGAGTCCCTTTTCAGTGTAAATTTATCACTGGAAAATACATTAGTTTGAATACAAAATTTGAAAAAAAAATCAGGAATCATAACACCTGTGGCATAACGCTAGAAGCGCTTATATCAATTTTGTAAATCGCTCTTGTATGAAGAAAGTTACATAAAAAAGTCAAATTTATCTAGTATTTGAAACTGAAACTAACGACGACCTCCGAAGTCGAGAGGTAGGGCTCTCGATCAGCAATCAGGAGGTCAGTGGTTCAAATCCCGGCTTGCGAAAGTAAATTTTATTTGATTAATTTGTGTTGTGAATTTATTCTATTAAAATGATATATAACATTCTTGCGGCACATTCCAGAGTGGAACATGCTCTCAGTATTGCCGTGGTGTAAGACGACATTTCAAAATAGAAACGTTCCTTGAAATTGCTTAGCCGTGTTTGGCGACCAGATCTGAATAGCCAGGTACTCGTGCACCTTCCTCTTCCCCATCTCCTTCCCCTCCCCACTACATTCAGCATCAAAACATACCCCAATTGATGATGCCATAGTGTAACTGGCTCCAGACGGTTGGTAGCAGTTGGGACTGAGACAAATGAGTACGGCTTATTTATCGCTGTACAGTTAAAAATGTGACTGCGTGATCATTTCTTAATAAAATCTTGGTCATTCAGAATATATCTGAACACGTGTTCAACGCAGGTTTCCCTGTCCGAATAAATATAATGGACGAGATGAGAAAGTATTATTATTTTGAAGAACACGGGTTCCGACATCTTAATAACATATTGTTATTTTTTATGAAATTTTGTCAATTCAATCGTTATAGGCAATCATTCCCGTTTTTAACAGGAAAACTAACCATTTGCCAAGATTTTGAATAAAGTAACAATATTGTATTATTTCATATCAGTAAGTTTTCTCCGTGCGTGTTTAATAAAAAACGTTTCCCGACCCAAAAACTGTTACCAGGTTATTCAATTCAATTCAAGGTAGAGAGAACATTTTACAATGTTACAAAACTTCAGTGACATCAAGCAATATTATTTGATCTAATTACTTATTATGTCGACTGTTTCATGACTGATTTAAAATAAAATAATAGGCAGAATACCCGATTTTCTATAGAATTTAACAAACATTGTGATTTTGGTAATTTTAATCCAATAACGAAATAACGGAGTGAATTCTTATTGACTCTTCTCGGATCTCACAGCATTTTGTAAAGAATGTTAATAAAAAGTTTTAATTGCCTTTGTGACGAAAAAATTTCTGTTTTTATACCGTCCAGGTAGCCAGGTAAACTAACTTAATTTAAAGAAAACTAAATAGAGATTGACAACCGTAAAATACGTGAAGCGTTGTATCCGTTCATTGTTTTTCATTCATCCGATGTTGGTTCGGGAAATAATGTAATTTATCTAAGAGACTAATAGACAAATCTCTAAAGAACGAAAAATGTAAAAGAATTTATTTGAAGGTGATTTTAATTCTTGAAAGTGATGGAATCGAAGTCGTTCTTATTGATTGAGTGTTTTGCAGAAGAAAATTTGTAACACATTGAAGAAAAAACGGTTGAATTTTTATGGCATTTATGAAAAATCCTTTTTTTTAATTTTGCAAACAATCTAGTGTTATGCATGTGTCTAGTAATAATATAGTTTGTCCAAAAATAAAATCATTGAAATTAATTTTGTTGGAGAATCTGAACTTAAGAATCCAGTTAGAAAATTTATGTTGTGTTCATACACTTGATTCTGATTAGATTTGGTTTAAAACTTGGTCAGTCCGTGATACTTGTCCGTGTTACTCATTGTTTTTTAAAAATAGTTTTTTTTTATTGAAAAATTTCTGTAATAAGAATATGTTAAAAATAGATGACCATGTACGGAGAAAAATAAGTAATGCGAAAATATTTCGATTAAGTAATTATTGGTTTATTGACATAATTTTAGTAAATTACGAATATATTATCATAATGCAGGCACACGTGTTCATGCAAATCAAAATATTTAGCGCTTACCAATAATTTGAAGAGATATCTTTTAATAGTATAAAAGAAAGTCGCTATCCACGTCTGTCTGTTTGTGCATTTACTTCTTCTAAACTTGTCAAGGGATTTTGATAGGATTTTCAATATGATTTAGAAAATTTCTTCCGGAAAGTAGACAAAAATATTTGAGCAACGCCGGGAACACATCACCTAGTTAAATATATTGGCAATACTAATTTTTCTCCGTGCAATAGGACGTACTTTGAAAAAACGTGTTTTTTTGTATTTTGAATTTTGTGCTTATTTGCCGTCACGATATGACTACAACTAAATTGTACGATAAATCTTTTATTATTTACGAAATCCATGCGCATAACAATTACGAAAGAATTTCCGGACTAAATCAAATATATATTTAGGCACTGGAATTAAAGAACGATTGGTTATGTAATCTTTGTAACTACTATATTCAGAAACGTGATTTTTCTGCGAAGATATATCAATAGTTGATTGCATTATTGTACTCGTATAGCCAATTGCACCAATTTTTAAGTTAAAAAATGCCTATACCTGTTGTGTTTCTTGACTAACAAAATTTAACAAAGCTGAACTACACCTTCTAAGAATTATTCATCTGTCTTCTCATGTTTTTAAATTGATAAAAGAAATTCATCTCCTACCGACAAATATTCTATTATAATATGTTTATGCTTTTTTAGTTTCGAGATCAAAACTTGACCCCAACACTGTACAGAGAGTATGCGTGGTTCCCGATAAATTGATCTCCAGTCGCGTTTGTTTGACGTGTGAAATGTTTCAATCATTTCCAAAGACCGGGCTGAGGTTTACAGTCACGAGTTCACAAACCTACATTATTATGTAGATGTAATTTAGTGGGTCGGCTAAACACAATATGTAATATTATCATATTTTTTAAATAGAAAAATCAAAAGTCATAATACGTATTCTAAATTAACTGACCATTACGTTAGGCAGAATCTCTACTTTTATTACAGTAGCTTAAGCTGTTATTATACCTCAATAAGCTATTTAGTATTTTAGTTCGTATTTTTGACAGTAAATTTTCCTCTAGTTCTATTTTTTAAGTAGATCTTTATTGTATGTAGAATGGTGAAGTTACAATTTAAACAACATAAAGTACTAAATCACGTATCTAAAGTGGCCGTACTTTTTGAGATAAATTTAACCTTTAATCTTAATTAAACCTTTTAACACTTAAAAAAGAAATATACTTTTTTAATTATTCAAGACAATATTAGCGATTTCTAAACGAAAATCTGAAACAGAAAAATCAGAATAGGATTCGAACCCAGGACCCTTGCCTTGCCGGGGCACCGCTCTACCACTGAGCTAGTGGGACCCTATCCCTTTAGGTCACATTTAACTGTATCATACTTTGAATAAGAACTACCAACATTGTATTATTATTTATCTTCGTAGCATTTAGACATAACCCACGAAAAGCTGAAAAGCTTTTAACTTCTTTAATATCTGTTTGTAGTTCATTTAATATCTTTAAATCTTTTAAATAGAGATTACTTTAATATGCATTTGATGTTCGTAATTTTTACAAAGGTTAGTCATCTATGGTTAAGTAAAATTTAGATTCTGAATAGTTGTCTCGAACCGTGACCATACTGAGTATCATTCACACTGGAGTAAGGTGGTATGATAGAATTATTACGAGAAACCGTGCAATTTTCGTTCGGTTGACCAATATCACAGCAACCTTTTTAATTGTGTTATTTTGTTGCTATGTGTAAATACTATATTAAAACGTAGACACCTACAAACTGGTAATTCATTCAATTGTATTTTCATTAAGAAATACAAAAACTCGTCAAATGCTAAGGAAATGAACAATATATATCACTTCATCATTTTTGTCTCGACTCGGTCCACGTTATAGCAGGTTTACTTGTCAACAATGACAGCTCTGCTGGTTTATAAGTAGTATAATAATAGGTTTTAACTGCTCTACTTTTTGGCGCGGAGTTGTCAAAAAACTCCAGGCCAAGAATAGTTTTTTTTTTAAATATATGACATTGCGACATTTCACAACTAAGTGTTACCAGTGTACGAGTGTCCGCCCTGACAGCAGTAGGTGGGACAAGGTGGGATTTAGAGGTTAAGTGATATTGACATGTAAAACTATTAATGTACCTATAATTAAGATTGTCAGTAGAACTACGTCTGTTTTTTTTCGAATTTAAATGATTTCGTCGACGTTAATTGATGTTTGTGAAAGATACTGGTTATGATAATAACATAGTAAACATACAGAGATTGACAGAGACTTAAACAATTTAAAAATTAAAGAAACCTACTTCAGCCTAACTAAAAAACGTTGTGTAAATATTACGAGGCGCGTAAGGTCAGAACAGTGAAAAATTTGGCTTATTACCATGGCGTTTGTTTGGTTAAAACGGTCTTAGGCCAGGCTCGATGCCGGCTATGCCATACCAACGTTGAACGGGCGTGTAAGAATCTAACTAGCAGACGGTAAGAAAATAGCAACTAGTTCGATCAGTAATTGATTTGAAATGAAATTTTGTAGTTATAGATATATAAGAGTTTTTTTGTATGTAATATTATACCGATTTCCAAAAAAAATTTGATAAAGATAACCACTCCATCTTACTAAAAAGGCTAGATCAAATAGGAATACATGGAGACGTATTTCGCTGGGCGAAATCGTATTTATATAACAGAAGACAAGTACTTATTAAAGGGAACCCGCCATATTTGTAGCTTCTGGTGTACCACAGGGGTCAAATCTTGGCCCTCTGTTTTTTTTTAATATTCATAAATGTCCTTGGTTCAAAACTAAACTGTGATTTTGCTTTTTTTGCCGATGATCTTAAGTCTGTTTCCGATCATCATCTGCTTCAAAATGACTTCGTCACACTCAATAACTGGTGTACTGTTAATGACATACACTTAAATGTTGAAAAATGTTACATCTTAAACTTTACTCGAAAAAAGGTTATAAAGCATTTTTCCTATGTCATTATTAAGATTATTCTTAAGAAAGTGTCTTCTAACTTCACTCGAAATAGAATTATAAAGGATTTTTCCTATGTTATGTACTGTAAATATGAAAACATTGTAGAATCGTTTAAAAAAATAGTAAGAGTGTTATCTTTTAAATGTGGAATACATAACCATCTTCGATCATACGACATGCGTCTTGAATACTTCAAGATTAATACACTAAGGACGGGTTGTTTCGGAAAATTTGAACAATTCATCAAATTTCAACGTTCATTTTCGGGTTCTGTGAAAGACTTATTCAAGTTCTGTTTTTATATCAATGTAGGCTAGTTGCTTGACAAAACTGAAATAAAAACAGAAATTGAAAAAATCTTTCACAGAACTTGAAAATGAACGTTGAAATTTGATGAATTGTTCAGATTCTCCGAAACAACCCGTCCTTAAAATCAGAAGGCAACTGAATGATTTCATAATTTTATACAAAATAATTTAAGGCCATCTTGCTAGTGCCTTATTTCTTAGCAATATTGAAATAAATGTTCCACATTCCAATTGTTTAAGACGCTATAGCATGTTTCATCCGAATACATTAAAAAATAATATCGCCTTTTTCAGCCTTATTAAATTATGTAATAATGAAGTAGACATTTTCGTCGATAATTTGTATTGATTCAGAAAAAAATGTCCTGCTTTTGCTAAAATGTCGCTTACTAATGTCTCTGTTGCCTTTTACTTCTCGATAGTATTTGACTTTCATAATATACTTTAATTAGTTTGTATTTTTATTTGTTATATATTTTAATATTTATTTAGATGTATGAAAATTAATGTATCTTATGTTTGAGTAGGTTTTTGTAATTGTTGTACGTATTCTTAATTTAACTGAATATTGATAATTGGATTGTTATCTCGTAAGTGAGATCGTTTGTAAAACCTAACTTAACGGTACGGTGCTGAAGAAGTAAAGCATATGAAATAGGTTAAGAGCTAAGATACACGTTGTAAATATTAAAAGAGAATTTTTTTACTACACGATCCGAAAGACTTAAAACGGTGTTAGTTAGGTATTATATTATATTATAGTAAGAACCTAAACTCTCTTTCCTCCCTTCAAACTCGTATGTATATTTATTTATTTACGGTAAAAGCACCTTTAGACACGGAATAAAATATTTTTAACAACAAAAAGGATTACAAAACAATTATACTGTGTGAACCATACTAATATGGTAACTCATTTTTATAACTAAAATTTACAATTATGCTTTAAGGAAACAAAATTTTTACTAACAATTGTTCTCAAAAAATATGTCAAAGCTTGTTTGTAAGTTTTTTTGGTGCTATTAAAATATCTGCTACTTATGCGTATTGGTTACCTAGGTTGTCTAAAAGAGTTTATAAACGAATTGGTATTGACATTTTTGCTGCAGTGAATGATAGTTTAAGTACGTGTGACTATATTAGGAACATGACATGAAATCAATTGCAATAATGCAGGGCTGCCAATGTTTCATTAGACAGTAGTTTGTATTATCAATAGGAGTCTGAAGTTACGTTTTTGATTTATTTGATTAAAAAATTTTGTGTCTTTTTTTCAATATAATCTGAATGAACCTTATAATGCGTGACCAAATAGGCGAGTTATACTTAATTTGGCTCCGGAAGTTTACATAACTCAATGACGATGTTTACATAATTTTTAAACTTATAAATTACAAAAGTCTTCAACTATATTAAAAAATATTATTATTGCTATCTCTGATCCCAAAAATGTATAACTACCCTAGGTTAGGTTATAACTAATGTATCTACCAGTCAGAAAATGTCGGTGACAGGTTGAAATCGATAGGTAAGGTTTAACATTCAAAAGTGGAATAAAGTTTTTTTTTTTATTTGAATTAAGTTTGAAATAGTGCCATGCGTACATCGATCACTTGCGGTAATGTGTAGGTGAATGAATGAAGAGTTGTAGTGTCACGCGATTTGACTACGTTCCTCAAAATTACGTCGCATCGTTGGTTGACCGGAGGCACGAGTGGGTCTATATGTTTATTCCTTTCGTCTTGGTTTTTAAGGCGATGCCATACGTAGTAATGCAAAATCATGTGTTTTTGGTTTGAAAATTTGGTCACCAAGAAATGTTTCAGATGCTTTAATTAAATACTGCGAGTAGAATACATCTTGGCCTTTGAAATAATAGAGTATTTTTTAGATAAGTCTTTTTATAAGCCCAGAAAAAAATAATGTATAAGGCCTATGAAAACTGCTTTAAAGTTCAAAATCTCCTACTTACAAATCCATTTTCGGTTATGATTTAATTGTATAATGTGGAAAATTAAGTTATTTATAAAATGATCGAAAAAAAAAATATTTATGCCTGAACATCCACAAAATAAAATAAAAGGCACTTTATGGCCATGTTTTTTTCTTGCATAAATCAAAACAGGCGGATGGTGTTAAACGGGAATTTAAACCTTATCGCCATCTACGTAAGGGTTGTTATTGATAGCGGCTCAATTTAAAATATTACACGACGTAGTGCATCGCCTTAATTACGTGTATGCAAAAAAATTCTTCCCCTACGTGGATCGGGTTCATTTTCTTGGTCCTAACTCCTTGGTTTTCTTGATTCTAACAAATACATTTTCTAACTACGACATAGATCATTTCTGGCATAGTGATGTTTCTAAGAATGTTAATCTGCCCAGGGAATTCAATTCGTGTATTTTTATATATGTAAGTACCTACCAAGTAATCGCAGGCGGATGATTTATATTTTCCAAATTGTGATTGACAACCACATCGGATAATATTTCGGAATATTTTTGAACATGACGTATTTTAATGCACAGGTGTTGACGCGATTATAAAGACATTTACATTTTACAACCTGCTTAAGCAGGTAGATAGATATCTAAAAAAAAAATGGATTCTGAGAAAAGTGAGATGTGGTCTGTTGAAATACTTGAAACATTATTATTATCTTAAATCTTACAACAATACTCTCCGATCTGATATCAGGATGGTTAAATTTATACCGGGAACGGAAAAAAATGCAAAATGTCAAGGAAATAAAGTAGTAAAGGTTAAGTAGGTACCTGCGTAAAAATATTAAGAGGATGAGATCACGGTGCTTTTTGTCTGTCATAATTTTGAGAAGGGCAATATTATTAAAAAGTCTTTGAGTTCTTTAGATTGGGATTTCAACATTATTTTAAACCTAAAATCAGCTAAGTAGATACCTACCCACGGTCTTATTATTATTAAGTTAGATAAAGTCTAGCCGTTTCATTTTTACAAACTAAATAACAGAAACGTTAAAAAACATTGTGAATTTTAGACGTCAATAATACAATAAATTAACTATCCATACAACTTAGACCTGGCGCATACACCTTTCTTCCTTCAATTTTTTCGTTCATACGACTTCAGTAAAACGTACTGAGCCGATCCCAACCATCAAGGAAATCATTAAATTGATCAATTAATAGAGCTAAACATAGTGTATGAAATTAATTGTGACTATATTCACATCAAACTATTAGTCCTTTTGACGGCATCGCTCAGTTTCCTATAATGATATTAACATTAATGTTTCCGTATGAAATACTGCAGCTGCATTGATAATAATATTTCGTTCTTTGATGGAAGGCCCGTGTCTATGCTGGTCTGAATTGATTTCATTCACCAATTTATTTTGCCCCTTTGACTGCTTAATTATTATTTTTCCTTAACTCAGTGCTTTGTGCTGGCGTCGTGTTTATAAAACTATTTACATTCAAACATAGTCTTCTGTTATTTTGACTCTTGACTTGACTCGACTCAAGTATCTGATTCACCTAATCCGTTACTTGGACGTCACCTACTTCTTCGTCCACTCATTTGCTCATCATGTATTCTCATATCAGCTTTACATTTCCAAACCCTCCAGAAGTCTACTAAGGGATATTATAAAATTGATCACGCCACTATTATTCTGGAAGTCTGAATAAAGTTGGTTTTCAGCTACTAGTAAGCTGAATTATTTAATAAAAAATGTTGATTTAAACCAATTAAATACTTTAGGTAAGAACTTGATTCAATTGAAATGGCATTTCACAGAACTTTTTTTGCGCCTTGAGATGAATAACTTTATTAATGATCATTTATTACGTTTTTGAAAATTCTGACAAGAAATTAATTTGATGCTTGTCTGCAGGATCATACAAAGTTTGAGTGACATTTGAACACCAAAATGCTCGGCTGCGTTATTTTTTCCACATAATATTATCCCAAAGTAAAAGCAAAAGTAAAAAAAATTCCATTTCATTTCGTTCCATTCGCTTAGCTCCGACTATTGATAACAAAGTTTATACAAGCTAATAAGATTTCTTAGAATCGAGGTGTTTGATGTCAAATTTTCTGCGAAAACTTCAGTCGAAAATGACACTTAAGAATTTGAAGAAACGCTAAAATTTATTAAATTTCAATTGATTCAGTAATTTGTTTATGAAAATTTGCAAATGGTTCCGCTGGTCTAACCATAGGTTTATCAGCAGCATGGTAAGAAAAGAGCAGTCAAACAGAAGTAGAATATGAACCCGTGCACTCAGGATTAATAGTGAAGGAGGTTACCTATATTAAATTCGCCAAATAATAATTAAATCAGTTCAAAAGAGACATTATTCTGCACAATTTGATTATCCACGCAGCTTACCGGCTAACAAATAGAAACATTAAATGAACGTTATGCCAAAAATGCATAAAATTTATTTCAAAAATTATAAAAAACCATGTCCTCTTAGCCACAATCAAAATCAATATCAATCACCTTCACTAAGAAATCTGGCAACTTTCAAGAATCCAAATTAGCCTTCTCCCAACTTCTTGTGCGAAAGTGCCTACTTGTCGACTGTACTATACGTCGATTCCGGACGTATATAACGATAGCCCCTAGAACCACAGAATAAAGAATAACACTAGAAGTGCTTTATCGGCGTGTTTTGTAATCGAAATATTTGCCTAATATATAGAAACATAAATTTCCAATACAAAACTATGTTTCTGAAAATCAAATGGGATGGAGATCAACTATGTCAACTCAGTGTAAGTGAGACCTAGCACTGGGCTATTGGCTTTATTGGAAAATTTGATTCATGGGTTGATTTCAATGATTCTTCTTCTTTCGTGTAGAGTGGGGATCATAGGTCAGAGGGGAACATCTAGATCAGTAAGCCAGTCTAAGGTCTCAAGCGTCGCCCTGTGGACCTCATCAATTTGGCCAGGGAATTAATGCAGCGTGCGTTCTTTGACCACATATTTGGTGGTCTGCACCTCATCGCATTCACACATCGCTGACTCTTTGCCTCTGGCCCCAACTGTGCGTCTTGTAGGCACAGCGGCTGTGAGAGGACCTTATTCTTTGATGGCCGACAGTTATGACTATTATGATTACTAATTAATAACTAATCATTGTAACATTCTCGTGTAATATTTTTTATTAAAAAAATGAAACACGTGAAATAACACTGATTATTCATGCTCACTTTTAACAGGTGCAATAAGAAAAGATAAAACCGCATAAAAAGAGGATGAACCTTTTTTGTTTCTTTTTACTTGCACCTCTGAACTAACTTGCTGTTGTGTATCTCTGAAAATGTTATTTCGAATGATTCACAGAAACTTCTCTTAAAACTAAATAGGTGGTTATAATATGTACTGCGAAATAGTACAATAGTATTTATTATAGTCTCAATCACTGCATTATCGACAGCTATGTGCGATCAAGATACTATCCGTTTATTTATTTAGGAAAACCAAAAGATTTTTTTACATCAATAAATCTTAGGCATATAAACAATAAAAATACAATCTTATAGGAGATTTTCACATAAGCATCAAATTATAACAACACAAAGCATTCTTTTCAGGGTGAAATGCCTAAAACCAAAAAAAAAAAAATTATAACAAAAAACTAAGGGTCTAACGTGGGCCAAAATATTTACATAAATTCAAAATTGTAACTAGTAAACAAATTAATTATAAAATAAATTACAATAAATTTTTAAAAAACACATATTATCCTCCCTACACTAACATCAGTAATAATCTCTAACTAGAAGTTAAAAACCCGCTACGCAGGTTTTTTTGCTGCTAGGCTCTGCGGGCGGCACTTTGTTGGGCTTCGCCTAGTTTAAGTGATACTAACAACAGTTACATTTAATAGGTAGATATTAGGTCAATGGGTAGATATATAAAAGTAAGACAGAAGAAAAGATTTTTTGGAAGAAATCTCCTACCGATTGTAAATACGAGTATAACTACGGCGGAATTTCTTCGGTGAGTTATGAGAGGTTCCAGTCTATGGCTATGGTTCAGGCTATGTGAAATTTACCCGAAACATAAGATTTGAATTCGTCCAATCAGAGGGCCGAAAACTTGACGATAGCATAATAATACTAAGAGGATATAAATAAATTTACCAATAGACTACGAGCTCGCCCGTAGCTGTAACTATAAAAAAATGTTAAGCTAACAGGTTATTATGTGGGTTGTCAAAGGTGAATTAAAAGCTTGGCTCAATATTAAAAAAATTATTTCCAAAAAATAACTCAAGCAGTGTGAAAGCCGAGGATGTTAAAATTTCATTTGCTACGGAATTACGCACTGCGGGGTCCGCGAGTCAAAGAAAGAATTTTATTTGAAGTGTCTTTACTGAACGACTTCTAAAAACTTATTTTATTCGCAGTACAGTTCCTAATCTATCTCATATAAAATCCTTTGTTTTAATATTACAGTATCAATCCTTCAATGGGCCCTTAAGGCTCTGTAGTAATTCAAAAATAATAAGAATATGGTTTGGACGGAAGATATGTTAAAGCCAATATCAGAGGAAGCCTGCTGATATAAAAAAACGATTAAGCAAAAATATTTAAAAAAGCATGACTTATTTAAAATAGAGCAAAAATCTCTCAACAAAAACGTCCAGTAAAATTTAAAGAAATACTGTGCTTTTTTCATGCCCACTACATGTTAAATAACAGTAACAGATGTATTTTATGAAATGCATGTATGAAGCCTTATACACATAACGCTATATTATGCGCGCATAAATTGGGCGTGGCATATACGTATTGAGAGGGGGTTAGATCAATTGGGGACTGCCGCGGAATATCATTTCTTTATGTGGGAGCTGTCACTTTTACAGATGACAGCCGCGAAATTACGGCGCTCGGCACACTTATAGCACGTCATCTTTTTAGGTGAGACAGGTCTGATGGCGAGCAATATGGAGATATACAAAACGATGAGACACTATGATTAGGTCACTGGAGCCAGGATGCGGCTAATGGCCTCGGCCAACACGTTGGTGACCGCAGCCTACCAGCACCAAGCGCCACTCCTGAGTGAGCGCTGGGCCCAAGCGCACTCAAGACTACACCCTGCATAATTGTCGTTATTTGTTAATTTATTATATCTATTATACAAAAAAAAAAAAATATATATATATATATATCTAAATGGGACGTGTGGGATTGCACTAACCTCCTCACATTCTAGAATAAAATATTATTATTATTATTATTAAAATGTTTTGAACTTACAGCGTAATCTATCAACCCCTTGATACAAATAACTAATACAGGGTGTCCGGAGGTAAGGCGCACAAACTTCGGGAGGTGATTCTACATAATGGTAGAAGTAAAAAATATGAATATCTTTTTTAGAATATCAGCTATTTTTTTTTTCATATACAAACTTTTTTTTCAATGTTAGAATATTATTTTTCCCTTACAAACAATTCAACTGTTTTATCTGAAAACTAATTTAAACAGATGAAATTTCTAAAAAAGTCATACATCTTTTTCACTTGTACCATCATATAGAACCATCTCCCGAAGTTATTACAATTTATCCCCGGACACCCTGTATAACGAAGTAGTTCATAATATTTTTTTCTAATTACTATCATATTCCTAAACACATTTTGTGAGAATTTTTTCTTAGCTTGTTCCCCATTAGTCTTGCCTAGACAAGTTACATTTTTGTATCCGTTCAACGCTCTGCGGCTATGGCCCGAGGCGAATCATTAACTCATCTGCTTTTTGTACTTTGCCTACATTAATTAAATTTCCTAAGACAAAGCGAGGATACATACAGGTACTAAAGGACGAATGTAAAATAGAATAAAAACTTGACTCACATCTCTGATAGGAAAAAAATAATTCCTTTTCATTTCGTAGACGTAGGGTTTCGTTTGACGGCATTCGTGGTCGAGGGGTAAGGCTCTCGAATACGAAAAAATAAGTCGAAGGTTGCGGGTTCGAATCCCGGCGTGCGTAAGAAAATTTTATTTGATTGTTTTGTCTTATTTCAATTTTCAATTTATTAATTAAAAATAATATGTAGTATACTTGTGGAACGTTCCAAAGTGGAAGATACTCTCAGTATCGCACCTGACCACAATTCAGAATTGAAACGTTTCATGAAATGACTTTAGCCGTTTTTTGTGACCATATCTGAATAGCCAGGTACACCTCCACCTTCTTTTTCCCCATCTTTTTCCCCTCCGCACTAACTTCAGTCTCACAATACACACTAATTGAGGATGACAGTCTAACTTGCTCCAGACGGTTGGGAGCAATTGGGACTCGTGTGCGGCTTAACACATAAAAAGGAATTTTAGTTCAGTGATATTTGGAGATCGTTTTCCGTCTTGAATTTTGATGTATACTTGAATATGGAATTAGATATCGAATTAAAAAAAATAGCGTCGATACACTATGTAAATGGACTAGTATCTAACCATATAAAAAATCGCTTTTTTGGGAGAATTAATTTTCTCCTAGTTGAATTAATAATTTAAACCCAGGTTTAATATCTATGTAATACGCTTAGCTCAATGGAGACAAAATAATCCTAATTACGACATCACAGATACAAAACATCACTTTCCTTGTACCGAATTATTATCATCACTCTGCGAAAATCAGTATCAACAGTATCAGAACAGTTTAAAAGGGTTCTCATTAAACTTAAGTGTTCCAAGAAAAACGTTTCCTTACTCTTTCCTACTTCGTCTTAATCCCTGCATTCATCCGAGTATTTCCTATGTTTTAAAGAAGATAATAAGAGAACAAAGGGAATATCCTCCCCTACCTTATCCAGTTGAAAGATGAATTCATCTTTCATCACGAGATGTATCATCTTGCAGCATCCGACTTAATCCGTTGCTTACGATACCAGACAGGGTTTTCCCCCAAGTAAGATGTAGTGAAATTAATTATTCGAGGATTGAAGAAGAAAAAAGGAACAAACAGAATGTAACCGCTGAAGCTATGTATTTATTATTTTCATTTATTTCATTTGTGGCAAATAACTGCGAAGTTTTATATGCACCTATTTTTTCGGATTTTTGTTAATCTATATGTTTAATATAACAATTTACAGCCATAATGTGCTCAATCTAGACAACCTGCAAGATACGGTTGTATAAATAAAGTTTTACAAAAATAATTTCAAAACGTCAACGTATAGAAATTAAATGATTTTTTTTTGCGAGTGCACATCACTAGTAACCACTAACATATATTGTTTTTCTTTAAACCCACACAGGAGGTTCTGTGGTAAGTTTCTGTGTTGTAGGATCTTTTTGGGGAGAGGAAGGAGTGAAGAAGTTTTGAAAATACCCATGTTGTAGGATGCATGAATCAAAGAGACCGGCAAATCTCTCCACAGATGATCTATTGAACTCAAGAACGAGTTGTAGAAACAACCCGTTTCCCCCGTTTATTTGTAAAGCGCTGTTTTTGTGAAAAAAATATTATAAAGTTCTAGGCTTATTTTATTATTTATATAAAACTTATTTTATTATTTCCAACAGAAACAGAAATCATACTTTTGTACCTACACTATTCTTGTCAGTTTCAGGAGTATTTTCTTACAATATCACCTTCATATTGTTGTTTATAACCAAACTGATGAAATATCTGCTATGGACATGCAAAATTAATCTAACCGGTCAACAGATATTAAAGATTAAGCACTGATTGCACCAATGACCTTCTTGTCAAAGCGGTAAGATCCTTGATCCTGCAAAGGCAAGAGAAAATTAAGAAATTTCATAAACTTTGTTCCAAAGACGAAGATACTCTCGGAGTCACTTTAGAGAAAAACTATAATTCAGAATTGAAACGTGCATTTGTAAACAGATCTGAAGAAATAGGAACTCTAAATCTTCCATTACCCCATCTTTTTACCATCCTATTTCCCTTATTCTTGCAATATTCACAATATTTGAATACCTCATTGCCACTAGCTGCAGGCAGCAAAGACTCTCGCGCGTTATCTCATCAAATAAAATAGTGCTTTCAGTGCATTAAAGCTTATTCAAGAACATTTAACTAACCCAAAACCACGGTGTGTCCTTTGAGAGAAAACCCATTGAAAAACGCAAGTCCAGTCTCCATAGAGCATAGAGTTCCTAGTTCCTAGATTGTATACCTAGTGTCTACTGTCTAGTGTCTGTTGATTATCTGCCACAGTGAGGAAATAGTAGAAGTGGAAGCTGTTGGCTTCTAGATATAAATCTGTCCGATGGCTTGATCGCCTGCGGCATTGAGATTTTATTAAAACTTCTCCCTTTGAGATTAACTCTCTTTGATAATGCGAGCTAGGTAGTAGGTACTAGGTAGGCACCAGCCACCAGGCACAAGGCAAGAAAGAAGTATGTTCTTTACCGCGGTATCGGACCGCTAAAGCCTTACTCATAATTACAATGAATGAGTTATTTCATTAGTTTTTTGTTGTTTATGACAACGGGGCTTATTAATTAAACCAAAGATGAAATGTCTGAAGATTTTTCTCATTTGTATTCATGATACTTTTTATAAAACGTATCTTCTAATAGTTATTTATGTACTGTGTGTATGTGGTAGGTAGGTATTTAAAAACCGATTTATGAAATTGCCTAGAATATTTTTGAGGCTGTGAGAGTATACCTGAAGTGCGTATTCATAATATAGTTTTAATAATACCCACATACAGAATTTGGAGGAATATAACAAAGATATTATTTTTAAATCTAAAATATGTGAAAATTTTGATTCAGAAATCAAAACAGAATGCACAATTAGGATTAACATTCAATTACAAATAAAATATTTAGCATTCCGCTGATTATGTGGAACGTATTCTCGAAATTATAGGACAGATAAGCTGACTCGTACAAAGGATTCTTCATCGAATGACTTGGGGGGACCACTGGAGTATATTTTTTTATATATATATATATATATATAAAAAGTTTTAGGAGTACTCAAAAGTTCCCTCGTCTTCGTAACTGCGAAATTCACTGAAATAACCGTTTTACACAGCAAATAGTTTCTCCATCTTCAATAGATGTCTCCCATCTCTATGCAGCGCTATAAAAAAATAAAGATTTTTCAGTTTCCAAATATTTTTGAAATGCTGTCTTGTCGTTGACACCCGTGAATATTTATTTTACACAACTTCTGTTTTGGATTATATATCATTATATTTGTCATTGAATTACCTGCTTATTTAAAGTCCTAAAATGAAAAATAAGATATTTAAGTGAAGTTTATTTTGGACATGTTAATTTTTTTTCGGTTTCGGTGCCATACCTAAAAACTATCATTAAATGAGAGGTGAAATAATGTGGCATGTATTTTTTTTTTACAAAGTGAAAGAAATATTCGTAAATATATAATTTGTATTATTCTAGGGTAATTTTTAGTCTCTTAAATTACGCTGAGGAAATTTTGTTAATTCTGTATCGAAAGTTCTACATTTTAATCCATAAAAAGAAAAGTTTCGCGACGTTTGATTTGTGATAAAAAATGAAGTCACTTTCCTAATTTGCGAATCGATACGAAAGTTTTTCGATCTGTTCGATATCAGGCATCTCGGTGCCGATATTTTCAAGAGATCGGTCTTTCCGGAACTTCTCAAAGGAGTCGCGTGCTTCTAGGAGGGGAGGCACTGGAAGGAGACGGCACCGGCGATATCGGCAAATGGCGGATACAGCTGATTCAGACCGACTTGGGAGAAACTTTTCCAAATTTAATTTGAACTTATTAAAGGTTAGTGGGAGCCGGGATCGCTAGGGAAAAAAGACTGGAAAATATCGGAGGGCAATTGAAATAACCGGCAGTCAAAGGTGGAGGAGAAATTAAACTTGTGTTTTTTATTCTTGAGAGGGTGGCTGTAAGGAAGATAATTTATTGAAAACTTTTTAAAACACTTGAAAAATTAGAAACTTATTTTACTCCCTTTATTTCTTGCTTCTTACTTTTAATGTACAAGATTTGAAAAATACACGAAGTTAATGCTACCTTGACTGAACTGCAGTGGATCTCAGCAACGACATGCTTTATTTTTTTTATTGTACCAAAGATAATTTATTCATTCAGAGTACAATATTTTTTAATACTTTCTTAACATTTAGACATATAAAAAGGTTTTAAGGTTAGGTATTTAAAGATTAATTAAATATATTTATTCACTGTGTTAGGAAATTCATTCAATAGCATAATTTTTCTTAATTAATGAAGACAATATATACTAGATGTGACCGTATTATTTTCTGATTTTTCTGTTTCAGATTTTCGTTTAATAATCGCTAATATTGTCTTCAATAATTAAATATTACAATTTGAGGTTTTACTCAATAAAGTCTATCCAAAAAGTAAATAATTTTTCTTGTGCTCTATGCTAGAACTTTAGTTCTGTCGTGTGGAAGCTTAAACAAGCCGTGGTGATGACTGTAGTTGAAAATTTCAAGCACGTACGTAAGTTATATCATCCCAATTGGAGTGATACACAATATTAACAGAGTTATGTACTACATTAAAATTAAGTATTGTAAGATTTGTGGGGAGAGTATTTTAAAGGAAAGGAAAGGGTAGAAGTTCTGGAAAGGAAAGGGTAGGAGCTGTGTTTATGAATCTAGGGATCAGTATATCCAGGAGTGATGGACGTATGAATTCATCCCTCTCGCTGCAGTTTAAGACGATGGGTCGATTGAGAACAGCTCAAACAGGTCAAACGGTCTCCCCAAACTGGCCTCTACCAGTCCGGCCCGCAACGTGGCTGGTGGTCAAGCATCCGGCACCAAGATCCGAACAGACTTCACCCGATGAACCCGGAACCTCCTGATTAGTAACCAAACGTAGCAAAACCTTTGGGGTGACCTATCGCAGAGGTGTTGGTTATCCAATAAATAGTTACTGGGGCGGCGGTACCCATACCCGCCTTCTAAATCTACTCTTTCTACTCGTTCCATGCATCTGTTTAATTGTTATTTTTCAATGTCAACACACAGGAGCCAACACTAAGGGCCATGTCATCTTAAGAGATGTTTTGGAAAGGATCTTATTAAGAAAACGATGTGATCTTTAAGAGACCATGTTGTTGGAAGGAAAAAACTTTTTTTTCCATATTCAAAATAATTTTTAATTTGGACTCGTTCGGCATGTGTTCCAGTTGTAAACTGGTTTAAAAGATATCACTTGAAGATCAATGGGTGTACAACAGATATACTATTGAAATAGCGGTAGAAGGTGGTAATAACGCTGTTTAAGGACAAAAAAGTAAGTAAGTATTATTGTATCATCATTGACAATTTAACACTTTAACGGCAAGATATTGATGATGCGTTCTTAGCCAACAGACAGTTTTATATTTGAAGGAAATATATATTTTTTTCCTCCATGGTTCTATAAGATTTTGTTTTTAGAATTGCAATTACCTAATAAGTTCCTATTTACATATATTCATTTATTCAACTTGCAACTTGCAGTAGAAATTTCAAACGATTGACCCAAATCCAAATTAGAATTGGGATTTTGTATATATATGTTCTAATTATAAAGTCGTGATGAGAGTGTTTTCTACAGAAAATAAATTATATGGGTTAGTATAAGCGACTATCGGAATATAAACCATTATGCCGTGGCTGGGTTCGGAAGACAAACGTGATCGCCTAAGGATTTTTAACATGTAATATTAGTTTGAGTTGCTCAATCTTTGGCCACCTTTAACAATTTTAGTGTACCGTGAAATGTAATATTATTTCAAAGGATTTAATTTGTCGAACGCTTTGAACAGTACATACATGCAGGCCATCAGGCTTTGCCATGTTAAACCATGCGGATTTGGGATACATGAACAATAAATTTCTTTATTATTATTACACGTTTTCACATTTTAGTGTGAGAGTGGGAAAAAAACACGGTGCAGTTTATACAATTTGCGTAGGTACCCCATGAGAATCCAAAGATTAACTCAAGGTTAACTCTTCAAGCCTCTGGATCTTGGTCGTTACATTTCTTAAAGATGCTGTCAGAGAGTCAGAGAATTTGTGCGTTTTCCGATTCTGAATAAAATCCAAATAAATGAGATACTTCTGAACGTATTCGAAAACAAAAAACTGTTTTTAAATGGTGGCAAAACACGGCTTCAAATTATATTATTAAAAATGAACAAATAACTTTTCAAATATTTATTAATATTGAAATTTAAATACAAACAAAAAAGTATAAAAAATGGCTCACCTTTTTCGTCTGAAAATTACTGATAGCAAAAAAAAACGTATTTTATTCCGAAAAGCGAAAAAATTGACTCTACGGATAAAAAATTAAAAAATCGAACAAATTATATTGAGGAGTTAAAGAACCACTGACGAAAGCACATAGTAAGTAACCTCAGTACCCAAAATCCAAAAACGGACTCAATGAATATACTTAAAACAAAACAAAATAATAAGTATCTAATTACAAAAATGTTCTCGATCATCCTTCAAAGTCCAGTCTAGACAAAACTAGGCGGTGAACTTAAGCACCGTAATTGTTTCCTAACCGGACCCACTTGCTTACAGTGAGTTTATTTGCTTAATGATATCGATATGAAAACGGAGATAAATACGTTGGCCGTCAGAAGATGGATGCTCTCTCAACAGATCGATTGTTAGATGGACCGGGTGGTTGCGTATGATGAACTTCAAATGGATGTTTTCAATTAGTTACCTGCCCGTGATACTCATGACGTAAGGGCATTTGAATAATGATTGTTTGAACAAAGACACATCATGTTGAATGTAGAGACACGCATTATAGTATTCATAAATTATGATAATAATAATTGTGAGCTCAAAACACCACCTGCTTTAACGTTTTAAAGCTCCTTAGTAACTTTTGTTTATGTGAGGAGTGTGAAACATTGAACTTTGAAGCGCCGTGACTAATTTTATTTCTACTAAACGATTTCTGTTCAAGGTGAAACATTTAAAGTATTTCATGCTTTTGGAATGCAAACGTGATGCGGAATAGAATTCATAATATTATTATGTAAAAGTATTCTGGGTGGAATTAGTGAAAAGAGGAAATATTAGTTCATGCAGCGTGAAAGGAAGCTACCTGTCACATAGAGAAAAATGATTAAAGTTATTAAGAATCTCTTGAAAGTAATCCGGTTGAAAACGGGATTGCAGGCCCGTAATTAATGAATTGATAGGTTTCCAATAAAATACGAATGTATAATCACGATGTCAGAACACGAGTGTATATTATCAAGGCAAAAGCAGGTGCATAAAACACGTGTTACTATATATTGGGAATTTACTAAAGGTTTATCAGAAAACACGCTTACTATATATTGGGAATTTACTAAAGGTTTATCAGAAAACGGCCTGCAATCCCATTTTTAAGATCTGCATGTAAATAAACATTAAATTCTTTCTAATAAACGTGTTTCAAATGTAACTTAGTTAAAAAATGGTTAGATATAAACACGCTTACCCTTAACACGAAAAAAACAAAATATATCACTTCAAGCATCAATACTGCAGGCCAACCTAATGATGATTACTCCATAAAAATACATAACTGTACGAATTCCAATGTATGCAATGAGTGCCCCTATATAGAGCGAACTCCACAGATGAAGTACCTCGGCCTCACCATTGACCCATACCTCAAATGGAATATACATACTCAGATCATTGCGAATAAAATTAGGAAAACAATACATTTCTTCAGATCCGTAAGGAACTTCCTTAACTTACAAATTCTAAAAACGATTTATTTTGCATTAACCCAATCTATCATTGAGTATGGTATCATTGCATGGGGAGGGGGTACTTCATCAGCTCTAGATCCTGTTGAAAAGGCGCAGAAAACAATTATGAAAATTATTCTCAAACTTCCTCAAACTGCAAACAGTAACTTAATTTTCAACATAATGAGAGTATTTGATGTTCGACAGATCTATGTAAAAACTATCCTCATGCATCTCTTTAAAAACAAACACGTGCTTTACGAAAAAAAAACTAACTTTAGATTTACGCGTAATTCGAACAAAGACATGTTGCAAGTTCCAGCACTTTCTTCCACCTTTGGTCAACGTAGCTTTGGCTACTTTGCCACAAAGATCTTCAACATGCTCCCGGAAAATATTAAAGAGAGTCAAACACGGAAAGAGTTTAAAAAAAATGTTAAAATTTGGATTTATTCAAATGATCGAGCCTACACTGGTGCCCTCACCCAAACGCCTTGTCATTGACAGTTATTGCAGTATGTACGGTGCTAAAACTTACTATATACGTATTGTGTAAATGCAAACAATAATGAAAAGTAACCAAATGCCTTGTCACAGTGAGTTATTATAGTATGTATTGTGTTTAAACTTATTCTATCTGTATCTTCAATATGTAAACAATAATGTAACCTAAAATAATGGATTGCTGTATGGGAACCCATATTAAACATTTACATATTAGCAAACCATAGACAAAATGGAGAACTAATTAACTAAAAATTCTGCCTCAATACAGGTTTGCCTAGTGAGGCAGGTTATGCACAACCTAAAATATAATATATTATGCCATTTCTATATAACACTCTTACATTCATATATATTTTTTCTTATATTAGAAACTGCCGTATTATTGTAACATTATTCTTTCAACAATTTCATTGTTTCTAACTGACATATAATTATACAACTTACTAATGATATATTATATATATTCTGTAATTTTTTGATGAAATAAATAAAAATTTAACACAACTGAACTTCCATTTACCCTACATTAATGGTTGTTTGCCAGTTGTGTAAAATTTAAAATACACTTTTTGTTGTAGTCAGGTTCTATTCGTAGAACTCCATTTTAATTTTAATTTTTTCTTTTGCATATTCAATACGGATAAAAAACAACTGTTTCTCATACAGTGAGTAATAATATTATTTAATAAATAAATGAAAAACTTAAAATTAAAATACGTTTATTAGTAAAATCCTAAGGGCAGAATGCATATGCATTATTTTAATTATCATTAGTTTAATTTTTTGTGCTGTACTTTCACTTGTTTCTGCGACATCAAATCTAGAATGTAAAAAAATATTAAAAACCGAATCTTTCTGCTGAAGACTTGATTTCCATCGATAATTTATATATTTGAACCATAATTCATGAACAAGACCAATAATAATAACTATATTGCTTGCAGAAATATATGATCAATTGATCAATGATGATAGGCACAGCATATGTAAAACAGAACTTTTCTATTCTGCGAATCACTCCAATTTTCGAATTCAATTCACGTCGTCTATGAACCCTTTTCGACGAACATGTATATATGACTGTCAAGTTGGATCGTCATATTGACTTGCTTTATTTGTCGACAGATTTTGACTGTATCAGTCAAACAATATAACCAGGTTATTTGAGAGTTGAGAGCTCCTTCAAAGAATTCCCCTGACTTTAAATAACCTGAATTTTATCGTTTATAAATTCGCCATACAAAAATACGAATTCTATTGACATTGGGCGGGAGTTTCTTTGAGTCCCTTTGTCGTTGTATCTGATCTTTCTCCCAAAGGGTTTTTTATTTAGATTTATTTAGCACAACAATTCTTTACAAACTATAAACAACGAAATCGGGTAAATCGTCTGGTATAGCGACCGGTATTACAAAGGAAGGTGCTCCAAAGGAGAAGCGATATGTAGGTATGTGCCTTCGGCACCGGTGCACAGTTAGGAGAAGCGATAAATGCATGCCAGGAATTCCTGCACGGTTTGCCATAGCCGTATGAGAACGGGTTGCTTTTTCTACCCGAGTTTCATAGTTTTCAACTTTCTGGTTTTGTGTTACATAAAAAGGCTCTTCATACAAAATTATTAGGAATTAACATAAGAAATACATTTTAGGACTTAAATGGAATAACAAAATTTGCTTAAAATTGCCTGTTCAAACCAAATTTCAAATCAATATCTTACTTTAATTTTCTTTTTTTTTCTTAAAAAATCAATTAAATACGTAGTAAAATATGGATTTATCAATAATACAAATCATTTTTCAATAAAAATAACAATTATATAAAAAAAATATTAATATTTACACGGGGTTTTAAGGATTGTACTTGACTTACTTTAACCAGCGATTCCTGACATTATTTGGAGTACAAATGTATGAAAAATAAAAATAAGAAACGTTGAAAATATCAAATTTCATTTTCAATTTTTTCTCCAAATAATGTCAAGAATCACTGGTTAAGTATGTCAACTACATCCTTTAACACCTTGTGTAATAAAATATATTCATACGTATGATGAATCATTCACTGCGCTTGATAACATTTTAGCAGCAGAAAAATATATTCTTCACGAAAAGTAAGTTTCGGAATTTGCCCATTCATAGATGATAACTTTCATGGAATATAAAAATGATATAACCCGCTCCTTGTTTGGAACTCTGCCAGAGTATCAAATTATATTTGTACTAATAGAATGTTATTGTTATCATAACTTTTTTATTCGCATACTGAACGGAAATATAATATCTTACTTAAATTGTACTCGGTATTATTTGGTTGTGTTTTTATTAGCTGCCTTAAACCCGCCTGTGTTCAGATTCACAATAATAATATCAGAGATAAATAAGTTTTAGTTATAAAATTATTACATTTTCTAGTCATAAAGCATTCGTGAAGTTTAATAGATTCTATTAGAGATTAGAGATTTGTATGGATGGAAAGTTATTTCTATTGGATAAACTCGATTATAATTTAAAACTTTCAGAGGTAGCAATGACGTCGTGGTTAGACGTAATTATAATTTTTGTAAAAAAAATACTTTGTTTTGCTGAAGGGTTAGTCAAAAGCACAAATGCAAAAGGAAAAAGCATTGCATTCTGAAAATAGTTGCTCAGACCTAGAAAATCCTGACAGAAGAGCTTTATAAAAAATATATGAATCTAGAACTCACAACATTCGATCTATTCAGCTTCAGAGGTAAGCAATCAATCATATTTTCTGCTATGTATTGTGTTCTTAACTCGACCATTTTGATTTTCGTCTGTCTGTAAATTTGTTTTCGCGTTAAATTTCCGTTTAAAGGTGGCGGCCTTTTTTAATGATTCAGAAAAGTTTTTTTTTAATGTGAAATTGGACTTACTTATAAGAAATTTTTCATTATAAAAAATAGACGGCTGCCTGAAGAAAGTGTAAAAAAAAAGTTGACTGACGTTTTTTTTACAAATCGCATAATTCTTTATTTGAAATTTAAAAAAAGGTTATTTAAAATATACGTTTTATAATTATGTATTTAAGTATAGTGTCGCATATTTATAATTTCAGAGAGAATTTTCTTTTGATTTATTAAATAAGAGAAAATTACGAACACTTTCCTGACGAGAGTTATATACCTGTTCACAAAACTATAAGTAGGTATAGTAAAATAAGGACAATATCCGGAGAGCCGATAAAATAACATAAAAAATTTTGTAATTACTATTACTCTTTATTGTATTGATTTATTTTGATTGATTCGAACTCAGTCCACGTCATAGCATCTAAGATCGATTCACCCCGAACCACCAAGTACGAGTAATTACCTACGTAGTAACTCATCCTTTCTGGGTGTAGGTACCTATAATATTATTATTTTTAACAGGTAAGCCGGACTTGGACCGATACCCACCGCGCGATAATTTGGTACACCCAATACCCAGTACCCGGTAGGTAAATACTCTGTACATGACGACTGACGAGTGGAGCTGGTTGAATACGGCAACAGTGAGGCGGTGGTAGTAATGGGTGGCACATTGCAGCACTAACCGGAGCCGCGGGGGGCAGGACAGTGGCAGACCGTGGTTTTAAGGGAAAAAATATATACAAATTTCGTGTATTTTCTCTCTGTCAGCTCAGCTGGTAAAAACACGTTTTAATTATTTTACAGAGACAGGCTAAAAGGGATGTTAAATGCATAGAGTAAGCACGGATGGAAACATTTTCCTCAGCAATATCTAATTGCGCATGGCGATCTGATAATTAAACAAAATTTTGAAAGGAATTGGATATGGAAACATGCGGCGGTGGCAAATAACAATGTAACAATACGTGATATAACTAATCGACGACGCAAAATTTTGGGGAAATCAATAGATTTTCCCGATAAGGATACTAGTCTGCGGTATTATTATAAAAAAACACAAGTTAATAATATTTTTAATTTTAAATCGTTTTAAACTTAAGTATTTATAATTCAAGTCTTCTTATAAAATTGATCAACTTACCTTTTTGAACAGCACCGGTAAACTCCTGGCGTGAAAAATATTATACATTATCTTGTAAAATACACACATCTTTATTATTATTATTTATTATAAACGCCCTGTCGGGCTTTTACATATATGTGTACTAAACATGATATACTGCATGATACAGAGACACAGGAGTTTTTTAAAAGTTTATATAACCAAATTTAAATACAAATCTTTAACAAGTTAACACATCACATGGCTATGACATTGTAACAAATAAAGAACTTAACCACTCGGGCTTTTGCTGTTTCCGTAGTTTGTGTTCCTTAGGAATTTGTCACTCTGAAAAAATATTGGTTTTCTTTCCGCATTGCAATTAAATGCGCATGTATTATCTGTTTCTATTACCAATTTGAGATAGGGATATACAGCATTATCTGTTCTTTGTAATATGCATTTTATTTTAGGGTTTTCAAATGCAGTAATCAGGAGTTATGACGAAATTTGTGAGAACCCACCGGTTGTTTGAAAACAAGCTAATAAAACTTGACTTCAGGTCATATAAAAATAAAAGTAACTCTGAATACACGCGAGACAGAATGAACTAGAGACGGAGAAAGAAAAAAAAATAAAGTAGTTTTCCATGTGCTAATGGTAGAATAGATACAGAGAAATAATGAATTAATAGTTCGGATTAAAATTGTTACACAGGTGCAGCTGTAATAGGTATAGTTTAGCAATTAAAACAAATCCCCCGATACATATATATATTACTATTAAAATTACAGGAGTGTGATTACTAAGATAGAAACAGATTTCACCACTGTTACAAACGCTCATTGGAAACCAATGTAGAACAGAAAAAAAATCAAGTTTTAGTAATATAATATTTTTATTGCGTGTCTCGCCGCCCCTGACGTATCGAACACAAGTCCGCTGATTACACGGGCCTCCGCCGGCCAGCGGGGTCCGTAATACCGACATCAACCTACCTATATACCTTCCCGCGATAACCCGCGTGATTTATTATACCTGGATTCATTATGATGCACAGCCTCAAGAGGAAGATGATGTCCCAGTCACAGAATCACCTGACGTGTGGACCAGACGGGGAGACGCGTTTGATCGATGGCAGGTAAACTATAAACACTTACGGAAATGCTAAAAGAGAATGATAATAATGAACAAGCGAATTACATGAAAATATCCGAATATTTTTGGTAGTAACGGGTCGTTTCTGCGATTCATTCTTGAGTTCAATAGCTCGGCTGTGAAATGGTTTGGAGGCCTCCCACAACATGTGTCTCGTCAATACAAAAATACTCTCCACATACAATCACCGAAGATTACATAAGCCTCGAGGGGAATTATTTTCCTCAGGGTCTCCTGTGTGGAGTTAATGATCTAAAAGTCTATGGTCAATAGAGCAGAATTTTTTTTTTATAATAACTAAATGCAAAAAAACTCTCAAACGGTGAGCTCTGGTCCCTTGAAATTTGCATAGCTTCTTCTGTCTAGAATTTCTATCGTAAGCTATAGTGATTTGTAATATGCAAAAAGGGTGATATTTCAAAAAGCTTTTAATGGGCTATTAATTGAAAATAATATTTTACAAAATAAGAGTCTAGTAATGCATGCGAAACCGGGTAATGAGATGCGTAACAATAGGGAATCTGGAAACTGCACAAAAAACAGAGTGTTAGAAATTTGATTCGTTGCATTTTCCGGCATCCACCTGACGAAAAGTGACGTGACGTAAAATATCGGGTGTGAGCTTTTATTTTATAAATTCTTTTGGAGTAAATACTGAAAAATACTCCGCAACTCCTGTTTTGAGATGAAACAACACAAATGTAGCTTTTCATTGGATGGAGTATCTAACACTATTGAATTAAAGGAATGTCATGATACTATGGTACCCACAAATAATTCAATTTATACTTACTGTCAGGTTAATAATTATAAAATTGTAAAGCTAGAGGACAGTTCAAATATTCGATTTTCATCAAATAATGCCCCTCTTTTTCGCTTTCACTTCTCGGAGCAAAAGTTGGAGTCATTTGGTAGAGACCTACGTCGAAAGCTGGCTTATGATTTATGATTACGAAAAAGCAGAAGACTGGAACCTAAAAAAAATAATTATTATCATTTATACTCAGTTGAGTTAAACACGACATGTCTAAATGCACAATAACTAGTTAGTATCTGCAAATAATTATATAATTTAAGAAAAGCTCCTTTTTACTCCAAGCAAAAATAATCTGTTCTCTCGATCTTTTTGTGTACCGATTCTTTGATATCATCTTCAATGCTGATAAATGATCAATTCGATACCTTCAAATTGTGAAGTTATTCAAGATATTCGGTACCTTCCGCAGAGCTGATTACAAATCTCCATCCTGGCACCGACTTCAAACGGAAATTCCGAGCTGCAAATAATAATAATTTTGAAGAATCCACGAATGTTGAGCTTTTAAATGCCGCTATTTCGCTACTTATTTCTTCAACGCGCTGACTTTTTCTAGCAAAAATTGGATACACTAAAAAAATAACACTGTTTCCAGAAGTAGCTGATCAATAGTTATAACTACAGTATCTTCCCTGTGAATAGTGATCACGATTTATTTAAAGACACATAACAATTTTTTTTAAAATATTGTTACATATTTTTGGTTGTTGGCGGATTAAGAATATTAAAAAGTTTTTTTTATTCGAAGTCGTTTTTTTTTATGGAATGTACCTTACTAAATATTTAGAGCAGTAAGTAAAACATCCTCTATCGATATTACAAACATTGGTTAAAAATTCAAATCTTCTAATTATTAAAGCTTTTTTAAATTCTTGTTTAATATGTTAGAACCTGTTAGTTGAAAATATCGGCTTTTGCAACAAAGAAAGAACTAGACCTTAACACTTTATCAAAAATAATAATGGGTGAGTAAACTTTTATGCAGAATAATGAATGTTCTGCTCTAATGATTTGACTTTTATTTTTCAAGATATCTGGGTTATTTTCCACTCAGGGTTCATTTCACCAGCTACGGAGATAATACTGTACGTTTGATAATTCCTTAGTTCGTGAATGTACAAAAAACATGTTCTAAGTAATAATTTTAAAACCTACAGTGCTAGTTAAATAGCCGACCCGTTATCGTAATCACGCCTCAAATTAATGTGAGGAGGAAAAAGCTCATCGCGTAATTACTTTCAATTTCCGTGGAACTTATGAGATTGTGAATTTATTTTCGTTAGGTTAACGATTAAGTAAGTGCATATCGACCGAGTTGCTGTTACTTTGAAATAATTATATGTGATTAAGTTTGATGTATATCCGGTAGCAAAACTTTTGTCGGTTACCTTTTGTAATAATTACTTCATTTGCAGAGCGGTAAGCTACTTCGTTTTTGCCAAAAGGAAACGAGCTCAAAACACGGCGTGGGTCAAATTGTTTTTAGTGGCTAAAATATGGTACTTTTAAGCATCATTCCATTATACGGGTCTTGGCGGAGGATGTGCCTGTCCATCAACTGTGGCATGCCGTATCAAGAGAGACTGGTTGATGGAGTCCTTTTGACTTCTCAGAACTTTTCAGCCTACCTCTCCTAAAAAGACCCTCCACACAGCATCCCCAAAGATGAGATAGGCCCTGAGTGGAATTATTTTCCTCGGGGCCTCCGGTGTGGAGCTAATGTAAAAAAAATAAAAAATATAACTATTTTGAATCGAAGAGCTGTCTGAAGTCTAGCCATGGTTTGTGATCAGTTGTGAATAATAATAGCCAGAGTCTTTCCTATTTCATCTAGCCTCAAAGTATACGACAAATTGAAATGCGATAGTTCTACTCGGGCAGTGGGGTCTCTAGATCGGTAAATGGAATCCTTTCAAAATTCTAATTGTAAGCAGTATTATTCAGCGCACCTATTGTTTTAAGTTAACGGTAGGAATTGAATTGATATTATCCATAGATAATATATTAACATGTGCAATATGCGCATGTCAAATGCGCAAAACTCTACGGTATGTAGAGAAGATAATTTTTATCCAACTGCTTTCTTTGGATAAAATATACCTTATTCGATTTACAATCTATAATTTATACAATCTATAATATTCGTCTCGTAGGCACTCAAACACGCCACCTGTACCGACACCAGGTCGAAATGAAATCGCATTAGTAATAAAAATATACAGTAAAGAAAAATCAATTAATTTATTTAATGATCCCAATCAAAAATCAAATAGACCATAAGAATAGCTTTCAAATGATTCATTGCAATGCACAAATCTATTCTCCGACTATATTCCTCCGTCGAAGGCAAAGAAAACAATAACTCTTCATTGCTTGTCTTATTTTTTTCTCGCGAACAACGGTCGTACGTAGTATTAATGACTCCCAATATGTTTTACAAGCAATAACCGTCAAATTTGTAACCGTTAAATTAGTACTTGTCAATTCCGCGGCCGTCAAATGAGAGCCGTGTAATTTTTGACGGATCAACCCGGCTTGGCCCCCAAAGATGAGGTCCACGGTTGCTGTATGAATTTGGCCACGATTTTCACTGGTTGTCTGCATTTGAATTACATATATCTATTATATTTTGTGTTCTGTTGATTAAAAACTTTTGTTACGTAGACACCTACATTCATATCGAATTAAAAAACATTTTAAACTGCATTTGTAAACGTGGTTAACATTTTACATTGCTTTTAGCAGATTGGAAAAGACAAATGATTCTAAATGATCGAAGTAGATCAAAACGGAGGATTGTAATTTTCGTATGTAAGGTACTTGACACAGATGACTTTAGGAGAATGGCTGCGAGACCCTTTTCACAGATAACTTAAATTTGGCCATCTGACTGACCTCGTCACCATTAAAACAGTTTTAAGTCTAATAAAAAAAAAACACTGGCTTGTTGTAAAGACAATGTTAAATATAAATAAATCAAGAATCATTCACAATACTAACCATCCAAAATAACCGCGAGTACTTGAAATTACTTGAATAATAGATTATGGAGTAAACAGTTTTGTATTAAATGAAAATAGCTTTCATTGAAATACTAGCTGAATGCCATGTAGCCAATACTTCCACACACAGCAAGAAGGTATGAATTTAGCCAGAGAGATCAACCCAAAGGCGAGCTGTAAATGGACCAGCATGTCGCTTTGATTAGGGTCCGGACCCGTGATCTTTGACGAGATGAAATTGAGGTCCACCTGACATTTGTTCACAAATTGTTGCGTCAAATTCAGGTGACTCGAAGTCAGGGTTTTATGGTACCATCATTAGGTCCTACCGTTTATTTAATTTTCACGAATCAAACCTTTTCGAGTAGTAATATTTTTTTTTTGAGGTAGAAATAATTATATAGTAAAAGTTCGATTAGAACAAACCGAATTCTCGCATTCTGAAATACATATAATGACGATGAATTCAGAAAAGCCATTTTTACTAACCAAGTGAAAATATATTGTTATTTTTAATGTTTGCAACACAAGTGAAAAGAAATACTGGACAAACCAATTTCATTTTGATGTATTTAAAAGTTATTATATTATTATTCAATTTTAGGGAAAAACATGTGATGTAATGGTAAAAACCATGGTACCCAACTGGAAGACAAAAAGTGGATAGTTTTAAAATCTTATCTATGAAGGTGACCAAGAGAAGAAGTAAAGAACGCTACAGACTGCGCACTATGCACACGTAATATAAGATACAGATCTGTATGATAGGCCATGTCATTTCGGCCATGGTCACTTGGTCACCCCACATTTTAATTGTTTACGTACGTCACTCTTGAACCATTTGAACCCTGTGAATTTCTTTTGATGCACCCATGTCCTACAGTACCAACGTGGGAAGTGGCAAATTTGACGCGTATTAATTGTCCAGCCGAGGTAATACGCAGGGGTGCATCGCACTCCGATGGCCGGAAAAATATGCATGAACGTTTTTACGAAATTAAATTGGTGATGATTAATGAGACCAAAATGTAAAGTGTTGTTTTGTTTGCGTTTGAATTCGAATCGTTTCACAGAAGGTTGGTTGTTGTTATGATGACTGCTATTTTAGTTAAGAATCGACATGTTTCGAAACCAATTGGAAAACCAAAACTGGTAAACTATAAACATAATGTAGAAAAGATTTACTGTTCTAAAAAGGGAAACAGTCATAATATTAATAACTGAGAAAAAAATACAAAATTAAAATGTAAAGGTATTAGTTTTTCTAACTACTTTGTCGATTCATTCTCCGTGGAGTAATTTTGTCTCTTCATTAACTCGGTGATAAATATTACACACATTCAAGCGAGTATTACGACTGCTACAAAGATGGCATCTCGCAAAAGTTTTGCTTGAGACGAGCTTTAATTAAATTACGCAATGGCGCGACAAATTAAAATATTCCGTGCGTGCAGAACAACAACAAGAAAAGTGTTCTTTTGGAGTTCAGGATTATTAATTTATGTTCTGTATCGTGTGTGGTCTTTCTATTTTGCTTTTGTTTCCAACAGAAATAAAAATAAATAAAATACTTGAAGCTTAATCTGAGAAATACGTTTACAATATTTTTATACGAACGCTAGAATCTGTATCGTATATATATATATCGACCTAACAATATCACAACATACTTTAATAAAAAGGTTTGGTAAAACCCTTCAAGCTACAAAATGTTAATTTTACATGAGACAATAAAAACGTTAAATTATATTAACGGATTCCCAAAACTAATAAAAATCTTGAATTTTGCGTGAAAGTGGTGATTTGTTTTCCAAAATTTTGACGTAAAATATTGTAATTCTTTTTTAAAATATGAAATATATGAGGGTTGAGTAATTTCATTTAGAGTTTTCTTCAAATATCCTTTAAAAAATTACGTCTTTTTTATTTTTGGTATTCAAAATATAATAATTTGCAAAAATTACCTTTTCCCGTGATGTACTTTGAAGAATTATTCTATATGAATTAATGGGTTTTACCAAAATACGGTTGAAATGTAAATAATGTGACATGGGTATTCAGTTTTATCGCTCCTTTAGTAAAATCAATTGATAAAAAATACTATTTAATCTCTGTGAATGGTTACCTTTAGCCATGAATTGGGTTTGGCAAACACAAGCCAAAAATATTTATCAATAAATAAAATCCTTCATGGTTGGTTAGCTAAAAACGTTGACAGAAATAAAATAGTGTATTTGTCAACTGAAATACTAAAGGAGCCCATACACTGAATAACCATGTTAAATTATTTACACATGTAACAACTCACAACACTTATGTAAATTGTGTATAAATGTTCGATGGAAATATAAGAAGTAAGTTAGAGTATGCTATTCTAGCTTACTTCTTATTGCTATTCGATTGTTATATGATTTAAGATTTTCACGGCCAAAAGTATTTTTGTTATTTGTTTTTGGGGTGTTATGCCGTGTTGCGCTAACTCCTTCTTAAGCCAACGTTTCGGACAGCATTGCAGTGTCCATCATCAGGGCAGATGTGTTATTTAAAGAAGGAGTTAGCGCAACACGGCATAACACCCCAAAAACAAATAACAAAAAAGGAAATATGCTATTTAATGAAAATTTTAAAACGACATTTTTATTTTATTTTAATAACCATCACTTTTTTTATACCTATCTTTCCAAATGTTAAAATTAGAAGTCCTACAATGTAAATGAAATAATTAAACTGTCGTACAGTAAAAAATATATGTTTAATTGCAAAACTAATTATTTACATAGATACTTTGACTAGTTTACAAGTATTTACATATAATCAGACATCCGTAAATCCCATTCCCAACTTTGGTAAGATAAGTTCATTGATTGACTCGACTGTCCACGCGTGGTAAATTATCATGCATCTTAGTCAGTGTGTAACTACTAACATTTGCAGCCAAACGCGTCAAGTAGTGATGTGAAATTCCGATTAGTTCAGGTTCGAGCACGTCAAGAGTCCCGAGGAATGCCACTGATCGACACTTCTAATAGCGATTGTATCTCGGATGGGCGATCGTTAATTTTCCGTGGAGGAATTAGTTGCAGTTTTAAAGTATTAAACAAAATCTAATCTAGTCGATGTATGGCTGTAATCCGCTTAAGGACTGACCAACCAATTGCCTCTAAAATAGCAGATTAGTCTTTTGAGAACGGATTATTTACGAACCTATTTTGTGTAAAACGTGTAGATGGAGGTAATTTCGGTGTCTAGTCATTCTTTTAATCTTTTCAGGGCGTTTTTTAAACTGCTTACAAAATATTGCTCCATTTGTACACTTACGCGTAAACTGCAAATTATGTAAGTTATCATTATGTACTTTTAAATGTGTCATATCACTGTAATGCTGAATAGATAGATACATTGTTGTAAAATGTAAGTTATAGAACAAAATATTAGCGCTCCTTACAAAATAACGTAGTAACTTAGAAGCTCTGTAGCTCCACTCTATTAAATTAAGTTTTACAATCTGCATACAAAATAATTGTCTCATCAAACCTCCTCAGCTGAGTCGTTCCCAACTCTCCCTGTTTCTTATCTGCTTCCTGCGACTCGCAAAGCTTCTAGCGGAATGGGAATAAGTGAAGAGAGTTTTATCACAAAAGAGAATAAAGGGAAAATGAGAAACGGACAAATAATCGAATATTCTTATCATTTTAATTGTCATTTAGTTAGAAACAAATTGCGGCAACTTCTGAAAATTATCAACTGATTTTAACTCCGAAGCCATTACGCTTTGTTTTAAATTTTGTTAGTATTAATGCAGATATACATATATATATTTTAATATATTGAACGACACATTTTTTATCTGTAGTCAGTACCTAAAGATTTCTTATTTTAACATTCTTATCAGTTGGGAAAATAAGTACACAAAATAGTTTAAAGGCTTTTAAAAGCGTAGGTAATTAATATTCACGGATTTAAAAATATATTATCATGCTATACCTACTGTGCTAGAAAATCTGTTCTGCTATGTAGTATTTTGGCAATGACTTAGATGGATCCACTGAAGAATTAAGATAATGCATTGCAATGTCAACTCATTTATGTGCAAATAATTACATGATCAAATTGTTTTTAAAAATGCTATCATTGCATTTCTCAAAAGAGGTTTTGTCGATTGTATTGGAATTAATGACACCTAAAAAAATAATCTCTTTAATCTGCTTTTCAAGGTCACCCATCCTGTGGTGATAGAATTCCCGTGGTTTTACAAGGTAAAAACAGGGAATCTATTGTTAAATAATACTGTTAACATTGTTTTTTTCCTATTTACCAATGAAATGATCAATCAATCATCGATGGCACGTTTTATGAACGTAAATGAAACAATGATGGTTTGTCACGCCCGAGTTGACGAGCATGTATGAAAAACATATACTACGGGCTATGTAACTCAATCATAAGCTACGGTTGCATTGGGTGGGGAGGTACGGGAAGAAAAACATCAAACCCGTTATTGAAGGCAAAGAAATCTATTTTACGTGTTATTATGAAGAAACCTTTCAGATATTCTCTTCAAGGAATTTAATGTACTAAAATAATGTTATTTAAAAAAAGTAATCCATTTTCATAACAAATAAAAACAAAATGAAAACAGCCGAACACAAACATCAAACCAGAAGTAAGGAAAGAAATTACCTTTCCGTTCCAACAAGCAACAGAGCGGCTTATCAAAAACTATTCTCATATCTCGGTCCTAAAATATATAACAAAATCTCCTCACAGCTGAAACTGTGTGAATTGTCATCCTTATGTCCAAAATAACAAAATGGTTATTAGAGCTAGGCAGGACTGATTCCGAAAGATTACTAAAAAATGTAATCTGATTAGCTTTTACATACTTATTTTCTCTATTCTTAAATCCTATATTCCTCTAGGATAATTAGAAACCTGTTAATTTGACTGTCCTAAAACGGGAAACCTTCCTAGTTAGCCAGCCAAAAGCTTCCTTGCATATAATGAAATGAATATTATAAAAAAAAAATAAAAAATTATAAAACATGGCTTCAGGGAAAAGGAATGATGGTTACTTAGTTAAATCAAACAAGGCATACCTTTTCATCAGGAGAATATATTTTTAAAGTCAAGATAGCTAACGTTCGTCAAAATAACAAGTATCAACTTCAAATTTTATTTTCTCTTATAAATGCTTCAACTTCAAGTGTAGCAGTGTAACGTTAGAATCGTGCGCATGAATGTAGTGCTTATTCAGAAAATTCTTTTTTGTCTTTTAAATACCTACCGACCAGTCGTCACTTTGTCGAATGGTTTGTTTTATGGTTTTGTTCTACTTATATCTTTTCACTTCACGATGTCAACAAAAAAGGCAAATTTCCCCAAATATATTTTTGTATTTGGAGGTTTAGAATCACAGGGGCCTATCTAAAAAAACGTAGTTTTGAGATAAACGCAAATAAATATTGGAAAGCTCATATGCCCAACTCATATAACCAACTGAATCTATCTGTTAGACGGCTGTATATACGAGATAGAACTTTGTGTCAATAATAATGGCGTTACCGAAACCAAGCTTAGCTCAAAACACCAGTTTTTGTGGTTAGGCCCCTGAGATAATAAGCCCCGTATTTAGCGTTTAAAGGTTAATTTTAGTAAAAAGATTAAATTTATTAAAAAAATAGTATTATTTTAGATTTGTGCTTTAGTAATAAAAACTGGAATGAATATACTTTTTTGGTATTACGATGTTTAATTTAAAACTTAATTATCCTTTATTTCACTATAAAAAAAAAAAAAATAATTGTAAAATAAACTTAATACAAATTTCGTCAAACAATCGAACGATTTGCTTATTGAACTTCAATAACAATACTAGCTATCTAGGGTTTATAGTGCGTAGTTATATAATTGATTGGCTTTAAAATGTTAACTACTAGATAAATAATTTTAGCTGAAATGAGCACTTCAGTTCCAAAAGAAAGATTGGAAAACTTTTAAATTTTACGTAAAGTGAGATGAAACGGAACAGCCATGATAGATTTAATTCACTTAAAGTTTCAGTTAATCTCTCGCACGTAACTCCAGTCCGTCATTGAAAAAGTAAAAAGTGTTTCCTTCTCAATTGAAGCTGGAATCGGGAACTATTAGTCAGTCTGTAATTATTTAGACATTTGCATATTAAACACTTTCCTGTTCGTTCCTGGCGGGTCCCGTCTTGTGTACGTGCTGATCCGGCCCCAGCCAGCTGAGTAAATTGAAAAAAAAAAACTTAAAGTTTAATCTTTTTTGGAAAGACTATAGTTGTATACTATTGACTGCATGATTCTTTGAATTGAGTTGATAACTCTCAATAATAACTACGGATACTATAATCGATATTTTGTTATGTATTAAGCATTTTCTTTAAGATCGTTGTCATTCTCATATAAACACCCTAATACAACATTCCATACACGAGTTTGTAAGCTTTTCACGATTGGGCTTATTGTACAGAGTCCGCAATAAGTTGAAACCATGCACGAGTTACGAGACGAAAATAAATTAAAGATTACTATGGGGAAAACAAACTCTTTCAAAAAATCGTTTTCTGCTACAACAACATCAATAATGCATTTTTTTATAATATTAGCACTCTAGTACACACATAAGTTACGAGCCACCACTGATCAAAATGCGACTTTGAGTTTGAAATAACCCAACCCTAATAACTCAACCTTTTATAATCCAATTCATGTCGCATGTTCAGAATGTTCTTAAAAATAATTCACAATCTGATTCGAATTCAAATTGGAATCATTAGTAGATACGTATACATATGTACTAAAATACATGCTGTAGTTGCTATGCTGTGGAATCAGGAAGAGATTTTTTCACGGGATAGTATCTTGAGTTTAGTAGTTCAAACGGTATGGTATAGAAATACAAGCTAAATTTAGCTTACCAGTATGGAAATGGTATGGAAGAGTTGCCAGGGCGGTTGTTAAAAGTTTCCAATCTGTTTATATAGCGAAATAATTGGAATGCTGCCGATAAGCGTTTAGGGTAAGGTCCCCGGTTATTAAAACTTTAAAATGTTGACATGGTTTTTTGAAAACTTCCCTTGGTTCTCAATATTTTTGTTGTTCTTTGTCATTTTGTTGGGAAATGCAAAATAAGCAATCTTACCTGGTTAAATAGACGGTTAATTGAGGCGTATATGTGGTAAAACCATGTATTAGAGTGTGAAATGTGGAGATTCTCGGATAGTGAAGGCTGTCAGCGTAGTGCGTAAGATAAAGAATGGGACACTCAAAAGGCAGAGGCATTTAGAGCGGATGAATTAAGTAAAGAGGGTGATGAAAATATATAATGCGAATATGATTGAAGAATGGCAAAAAAGTCGGAAAAAAAGATATGGCACGACCAAGAGTCTAAATGAATAGAAAATCAATATCAGAGAATTATGAAAGTCAAAATTAACGCCCTTGTTACCGGATTTTTTTACATTAAACTCACACGAGAGACCCTCAGAAAAATAATTTCCCTCAGGGCCTATGTCATCTTTTGGGATGCTGTGTGGTGGGGTCTTTTTTAAGTTCTAGGGAGGTAAAGGGTATGAGGGTTGGATGACGGACATATGAATATATCTCTTCCACTGCGGTACAAGGCGATGGGTCGAGAGACCAGTTGGAGAGGTCAAAAGGTCTCCCCAAACCAGCCTCTCCCGATCTGGCAAGCCACGAAGCTGTTGGGCAGGCGCATCCTTAACACACCGAACCCGACGAACCCGGGCACCCCTGCTAAATTACCAAACGTAGCGAACCACTTGGGATGACCTATAGCAGAGGTGTTGGTTATCAAATAAATGGTTGCCGGGGTGGTGGTAACCAAACTCGCCTCCCAAATATTATGGTAATGAAGAATAGAAGTATTAAAAGTTAATAGTAATAAATTGCTGGTGTAAGAAATTATTTTGCCGCATGTAGGTACGTGCAGGTTTGTAAATTTAATGCTTGGGAATTCTGACAAAGAAGTTTCTTCCCACGCAGGTCCTAGTCGTGTCATTTTCGTGTTTCATTTAATAAATCATTTCTGTGTTGGGTGATTCAGGGTTGACGTTTTTACCAAACTTGGGGACGGAATATTCTTAATGTTTTGTTTTACCTTTCCCGTTGAAAATATGATGGTCTTCTCTGGAAAAGTAAAAAGGCAACATCTTCAGTAACGCGTTGGTCGCGCCGGTTGGGAGCTATTGCAGAATGTACTAAATCCGAACAGAATGCATAAAAGTTTGGCTAAAAAGACAAAATTGCCGTTTGACGACGGTTCTCTGGGATTATTTAATTAAAAGAAACAACTGCTGCCATTTTCTTAAATACTTTACTTTTTTTTACTTTTCTCCAAGCGGAATCATTTTTATCAAAGAAATTTGATTAAAAAAGTCGATTGTACCTCGACTCATTTGAAAACAAAGAAATGTTTGAGGACAAAGAAAAGTTTTCTGCAAAAAGTATCAGCCCCGTTTAACATAAAGAATTACACAAAACCTTAATCAGCATGACAACAATTAAAGACGGGATAAAAAGATTTTCTTTATAAATGAAAATGAGCGTGGCTATTGTTTATAACGAAATACATTTTTCAATGTCCCAATTAATATCGCAAAACAAATTGCTTGTTCTGGCTTTAAAAATCACAATGGAATGAAAGTATTTAAGCAAATGATAATTATTGTTAAAAAATATAAAAAAAATTAAACATTTTCATACATTATTTTTGACGCTAGGTATCAAAAACCATTCTGTGAACAAAATCCAGATTCAGTTATTATTATTATTTGATTTTCTCAAAATGACAATCGATTAATTTTTAGAATAAAAATAATTTTTTGAAACGTTTTTAATTCCTTCAAACTATCAATTTAACTGTAAGGCAAGAAATTCACAAATCTCTACTTATGTATGGAATCCAGGAAACAATTTCCAACTTCATTTCCATCGTGAGATGCGGATCTTTACATCACTCACTTTAATATAAAAAATACAACAATATTATGTCAGTTTTTGTTTGTTGTTGGTTCAACATTTTTAAATTGTTCATGAAAAATGTTTTGGATAAATTAGTATCGATAATATTACCTCGAGCAAAGTTGGAGAGAAATACTGAACATAAATAAATTATAACTAATTTAATTATTATTAATTTTGCTATTTATACATATTCTTCTTATGATCTACTTTTAAAAATCGGCCGTATTAACTAACAATCAGAGACCAATTAGACAAGCGTAAAAAAAAACATAAAATTCCTACGGTAAACACAAGCTTTGGATAAAGATACCACAAATACAAGGCAATGAAAGCATTTAACAATCATTCATTCGATATAAAAATTGAAAGAAACAAAAACATTTCGGATTGTCGAAAATTAGAAGATGGATTAAAGAACAAAAAAGGCAATATTACAAAAATGTAAAAGAATAATACACAATACACAAAACACACATCAGTAAATGTACAACCGTACCTCACAGAAGATACCGTCTTTTATTGTATTTTATTTCATTTCATCTCAGTTAAATTTTTTTGTTTGTTTATTATTTCATATTATCTTTTTATTGAATATTATTGTAAAATGGGGGGCTAATGATGGGTAAAGCACCCAGTGAAGCTCATATTATCAAATAATATTTTAAAATATGTAAAGTTATTGTATCAAATATAATTATATTTTTAAATAAAGAATTGTCTCACATATTGATTGTTTTAATAGGTAATACAAATATATGTGTATAAGTAAAGAGCTGATTGAATAATTTAATGACTCCATTCACACATCTGCACACGTTTTCTCGAACTTTTGAAGATGTTTTGCCAACTAAAGACACGATAGCCCACGGTGACATCCAAACACAAAAAGTTTAGAAAAAAATGCAGATCCTCCTCCTTTGTCTGTCCTTTCTAAACCAATTTCGAAAATTTCCAGACTTGCTCACGTGTTGTTTTTATTATTGTCTCAACAAACATTCCGTGGTATTATACAAAAGTGGTAAGAATTTCTGTAGCCTGGACTTGTGTAGATGCCGCAATTACGTTCTATGCTATTATTGCTAAAGTTATGTTAAGGCTGTCCCTTGACCAAAGCGGCAATTCTGTGTTCACAGCGATTTTGACTTTTTTCTCCGCATTTTGACAAGGGATTTCGAACAAACAGAATCTACCGAAGCGATGCTCATGGGAATTCGAAGTAGTTTAGATTTAATCTCTAAAAATAGAATTACTAACGCATGCATAAATGTATTACACTTCTGAAACTATACAAAAATAACAGAAAAAGGAATTTATATACGATTTGTGGTGGATAACGGATAAATGAGTGTAAAAGAATATATATGACGAGCAAGTCGACGATGGAAGCAGTCTGTTACATTACAAGAAGATGCCCACGGCACAATCAGGAATTTACATGCTTGAGGTTCATGTCAAGGTTCCGAATAATCCGAATATGTTATATGAATTAATGACTTATTAGTTTATTTATCTAATAGCAGTCAGTAGGTCCGTCATGATTATTTATTAGTTTACGAGTTGGTGCTTTTGAAGAATTAGAAGCGTTTAAATGTAAAGCTTTTATATTGTCACATACATAGGATTTAATAGACATACGAGAGATGTAGAAAGTAAGAGAAAGACGCATACTTGGTTCTAAAAACGCATTCCACGACACTATGAACAGTATTATAATATATTGTGAGACATATAAGAAAGAAGATCATAAAAAATGCGTTGAGGAAGGGTTTTGTGATTCAAAATCCAAAACAAAAACATGTTTCATCACCATTTCGGAGACTTTTGGTACCGAGAAATATGACAACCTTTGCTCAAAGACGCAATCCGTCTTACTCATAATTGATAATACGGAGGAATAAGAACGGGTTAGAAGAAAAAGGTATACATAATGGTATTGCGTATACCGGCCGTAATACCGCAGTATTAGTGGCTGACAGATTTTTAAACTGCCCGACACCCAAGATTAGGGACGCGTTCCTACAGTATTAAGACGGAGATCGCGGACTTTGTTAAAAATCTTTTTGATTTGACAAGTATCAATCGGTCGTGCAATGAAAATGTAAAAAGTGCAGTGATACCTATTTGGTAGCACTATCAGAGGAATATTTTAAATCGAAATATCGATTTACCAAAGCAAATACGGAACGCATTATCAAATTGGCCAAATTTCGAGGTAATTCAAAGCGGATAGCAGTAGCAACTGAACGCGAAATGAAAAAATGACAGTTTTTTTGAGGATTGAAACAAAGTGGTGCCAGTCTAAAAATATCTTGCACGAATATGATTATTAGTAAATATTTTAACCAGAGCAGTATACGGCCCTTCTCACCGAAACAGCCACTTCAGATCATAGCAATAACTAATGAATTCTTTTAAAAAGAACATCACTGAACGGATAATAAAAAAAGATTACAAGAAAATTGAAGACCTCATGAAATAGAACTTATCATTCTTTATAGATTGTTGCTGTCTTGCAATGACGCTTTATATAATTTCATTTCTTTTTATATTACCTAATCGTCATCTTATTAAAAATATGCCAAAAATATACTATTTTTCTTCTTTTATACATACCTACTTTATTAATTCTTCTCTATCATTATTTATCTAAATTTAACAGTTATTAAATCTGTCAATAACATGGCAATAAAATATTTTTATTTTGCATTGTCACCTACCTTAAAACAGGTTAGGTTATTATGTAAAACATGCAATTAAATTATATATGGTAACTACTAATATTGTTATATTTAAAAATGGTAGTTCAATAAACTTCAAATTTATCGGCAATAAACTGAACTAAAAACTTAAATCGACGTCAGGTGAGTATAAGAGAGGCAGACAGAGAACTAAACGGGCCAGACCAAAAGTTATTTAGTCATGTGCGACATTGGTTTTGTATTCAAATCTGTATTGAAGGCATTATTAACTACCTGCCCAGTGGCCAAAGGCAGGCTTTAACTTTTCTGATGTTGATTACCCTTATTCATCACTGGTCAGTGGCTGAGTTGGCATTGCGTCTGGGTCACGGGTAGTAGGTTGAATTCCTCGGCTGGCTGAGTCCTCCATTACGACACAAAAAAAACTCAAAAGACACATTAAAAATCGCCAAACTATTCAATATGAACTAGTATTTTTCATTCAACAATTGAAAAGTTTTTTTTGACACTAGAAAAAATTAATCAAAATTTTTTAAATTTGTAAATATCTGAAATTTTTAGGAGAAAAACGTTTTTTTCAAAAATATGGATGCAGCGCCCCTGAGGTGATTTTTCACAAAAACGGCGCTCTACAAATTATCCAATTATTATTATTATTATTATTATGAAGAAAGGTAGGCACAGCTTTTTAGCATTCAAAGACTGCACACCACTGGTAAAATATAAACAGCGAATATAATTTGTACTTCGTGTGGTTATTTTAAAGCTTACCTTATATACAATTCTATTTAAATTTCAAAGCTGTCTTGATATTTCACCGGCAGCGTTTAAAAATAAAATAGACAGAAAACTTGATATCGCTCAGCGTAGAAATTCTGAAACTCGTGTTAATTTGCAGTAAGTACCTCGTCCAGTCCCCACTTAAGGCGACATAGGACTCCAATAACGGGGGTTTGCTGGACGCTCACACTTTCATTATTTCTGATGAAACTATTACTAAAATCTCAAATGTGTCTAGAGGGCTATATACGAATGTGGTTTATTTATACATAAGATTAATAAAAACAGTACCTTACGTTTAAAATATTTTACGTAAAACGGTTTGAAATTATTATAAAACTATAAAATTAGCGGTAAGGACCAATTAATTTTCGAGAGGATGAATTAGTGACTTCTTGAGGAATGCCTTTAGAAACTTTTGAGGTTTTTACTAAAACCTCAAATGTTTCTATTACCATACGTCCATCAGAACTAGTCAAATAAACGGAAAGTTCGATTTTAGGCCTGCTAGGCCAAATTCGTCCGTAGGTTCGTCCATTAAGACGCGTCGCGTGCCGAATATTGTTTTTACACGACTGTATCACTTATGTCACTAAGATTCCTACTTTATTTTAGAGTTTTGATAGGTCAAATTTAAAGTCTAATACACTAGAGCCACACATCACATATTTTTGTGCATGGCTGCTTCATTTTCGTCGTTAAGATTCTGAGTTTATTTAAGGGTATTGTCTCGTCTTAATGCGTATTATTACAAAAAGCTGAATAAATACTTGTCCTGTGGGCAGTCGGGTCCAGCCACGATCACTTACAGCTACAACTCACCGTGGCTGGGATTTGGAGAAGCTGTGAAAATATTCCTTTAACACGTTGCCGTGGTAACGAGAAGCAAATTGCTCCTCTCGGGTAATGTATAATTTGCATAAGCGCTAAAAATTACGGCTCGTTATTTGAAACACGTAAATGCGCTTAGCTGGGATCATTCCGCTCCATGTCCCTAGGTAAACGTATTTTTTGTTTTGCCACCTACGCTCTATTCAGTATGATGATATTATGTATATTAAAAATTATGGAATTATTTAGAGAAAAGTTGCACTGTTCAGGAGCATTAACCAAAAAATATTGTAATATTATGGCAATTAGCAAAAAAACACACCATTTTGTAATTGTTTTCGTAAAACTATATACGGTGTCCAGTAGTACCAGTGAGATACTGGTGAATCTACATCATATAGAGATAAGGATCTGAGCATTTAATTTTTATTAAACTTTTTCCGTTTATCGATAACCAAATTATTAACTCAAACACTTTTGGAGAATTGAAATAGTCAAAACAGCTGATATTTATTCCATATCTACCGATTTTTTCAAATTCGACTAAAAACCCAACATGACACTCGATTTACATCAAAACGAAAGTTTAAATTACAAAAAGCTGTAACGAATTTATTGATAAATAAATATTAATTCACTAGTTTCTCTTTTCTCTTTATTGTACGTCGAATTTCCGGATACCGAGTAGGTATGTCTAGTTTACATAATTACTATTTACAGCAACTTTCAGTAAACTATTCTTTGTTTCCGGGAATCTAGAACCTATTGGTTATATACCTAATTCACATGAAATTATTCTACCTTTTGAATGAATTTGTAGATGTTTTACGCAATTCAGGGACGGATGGAAATTCATACAGTGGGTCGAAGAACCCAGAACGCTTTTAAATTATCACGTACACAAAAAAATATTAATGCCATAATTAAGTAGGTTAATTTTTCATAAGTTATTCCCTTTTCTAAACATATTATGGTCACATTATGGACTACCTCCTTTCAAATTATACGAGTCTCTTTAAGACACGCATTACTAAATATTTTCCTACAGGCCAATGCCTTAACACACCCCATAACGTTACCCAATCGGTTGTCGATATAGTTCCCCTATTTTTCATTCTACGGACAGTGCCGCTCTTAAACTCTCAAGTGTGACATGAAAAAGGTATTGTTGTTATATATTAATATTAATACATATATTATGTGCATCAATAGAAAAATGTATAAAATAAAAAATCTGAAGTAATTAGAATTTATCATGGATAAAATAATAATTTTATTAATTAATAATATAATTTCGTGAAATAATTTTCGTGTGCTGGTAGCTACTCGACTGCTACATATTGACGTATGTTGGTAGCTACTTGACTGCTATATATTGACGTATGTTGGTAGCTACTCGACTGCTACATATTGACGTATGTTGGTAGCTACTTGACTGCTATATATTGACGTATGTTGGTAGCTATTCGATTCCTACATATTGAAGTATGTTGCTAGCTACTTGACTGCTACATATTGATTTTCTTTTTAAATATTTCTCCACTTTATAATTCAACAATCAAAAAAGTCGATACTCACATCTGAGATTCTCTTGCCGAAAAGTTTATTCCGAAAAAGGGAAACTCAACAAGTATTACAAAAGGCTAATCCTCATCAAAAGTTATAACGCCATTAAAAATATTATAATTCGGATTTACATATGAAAGGCTATTGAATGTGTACGCGCTCGACTAAACGAGTTTGACATAGCCTTAAAAAGTTCCGATGTAAAGCCTTAACAGTGGCCCATTAAATCACTTTGTCCAAAAACAAAAAACATGTGCGCAACTTCCCGTGCGCATTATCTGATGTTTTAAAATTGGTATTCGAACATTATAGGTATGTACCTGAACTACTACTTCATTTTTTAAATCAATCAGTCTGTAGTGTAACATTACTTTCTCCGTAAAATTATTTGGGCAGTTTGAGGTCTTCTGTAAAAATCTTCAGTACTTTAAGAACATGAATCATTTTTTTTATGCAAGAACAGTGACCGGATAAATCATCAAAATGATAATTCATCACATCTTTAAAAAGTTATATAAAGTCATAGAAAGTGATGAAAAAAAAAACTTTACTAACTGGGTTAAGTACGTTAGGTTAGGTTGGGTTAAGTTAGGTTTAATTTTTTTTTCATCGTTCCTAATGACTTTATATCACTTTTTAAAGGAGTGTTGAATTGTCACTGTGTTGAGTTATGATGGAACCGCAAGAACATGGTTTGAATTTGAGATTTTCATCCATCGTCATTTTTTTTCTGTTATTCACTTTTATCCTAGCACTCCTTGCTTCGTTTGTTTGTTATACATGTGAAAATTATATGAGCGTCTTTGTATTAATCTTGTTCACGTCTTATTAAGGCGATGCACTACGTCGTGTAATATTTTAAATTGAGCCGCTATCAATAACAACCCTTGCGTAAATGGCGATAAGGTTTAAATTCCCGCTTAACACCATCCGCCTGTTTTGATTTATGCAAGAAAAAAACATGGCCAAAAAGTGCCTTTTATTTTATTTTGTGGATGTTCAGGCATAAATATTTAATTTTTTTTCGATCATTTTATAAATAACTTAATTTGCCACATTATACAATAAAATCATAACCGAAAATAGGTTCGTAAGTAGGAGATTTTGAACTTTAAAGCAGTTTTCATAGGCCTTATACATTATTTTTTTCTGGGCTTATAAAAAGACTTATCTAAAAAATAATCGAATATCTCAAAGGCCAAGATGTATTCTACTTGCAGTATTTAATTAAATCATCTAAAACAATTCTGGGCCACCAAATTTTCAAACCAAAAACAAATGATTTTGCATTACTACGTATGGCATCGCCTTGTTTTCGTCTTTAATTCGAAGAACTCTTTTACTTTATTTTTTTTTTTAATTTTATTAAAATCAAATTTAATAATGTTATTATGTTGTGCAAGATTTTTTAAAAAATGTATTACTGTGACAGTTGTTTCGGCATTCAAAGCCATTTATAAACTGTCGCTAGGCAACGTTCAGGTGAGTTATAGTTAGATATTTCTTTTTAGATAGTTCATATTGTTTCTCAATTCAATTTCAATTGTAAAGATGTCTAAAATATTTTATTACCACATAAACCGATTTACTGAGAAGTAATACTGACAAAAGATTCTCTATCCTGTCGGGTACTGATCCATATCCTGTGAGGCTGATTAGAGGAGAGGGGAAGGATAAGAACAGAGAAAGGTGGGGAAGTACCTGGATATTCAGACCCGGTTACCAAACACAACTAAAGCCATTTGAAGCAACGTTGCAATGATGAATGGTGGTCTTGCACCAAGGCGATACTGCTAGCACATTCCGCTCTGCGATATATCAGTGGTGGTATCGGCACTCAATTAGTAACTGCGTTTGAATAGTCCGGTTTTAGTTATATTCCACTTCTGCATTTCATTATTCCTCACAAAATTATAAGAGTAAAAATATCGGAATTTATAAATATATGCCCTTGAGCACAAAACAAATTTACCAGTCGCCACTGTTTGTTTATATGTCTATAAAAATATTAAATTTTGTTGAGAATTTCGATTATTATAGTCGTTCTTTAAAAATAAATAATGTTCAACTTTCTATGTCATTTTATTCAGGCTGCACGACAACCAGCCGTGGGTATGATGTTAATTTTGTTACTAAAGGGTGATGGATATTTTATTACGTACATATTAAGGCTGATGATTATACCGCAAGAAGCAAGTGGCAAGAGGCAGAGCTTGCCGAATGGATAAGGCACGCAATGTGCGATGTTCTCTCTCCCTTAATAAGAATATAAATATTGCGGAATGCGCTTCGTGCGGGACCCCTGCCACTTAATTGCCAATTTAAAACACTAACACAGGTACAAAAATTCATGTGACTTAATAAAGTGGTTCTGCGAAGCTTTTTCGTATTCAAATAAACTAGACTTGTTTGGCGAATGCTTTAATTTGTATGCCGTTGCAATTACTTTAAAATGGGAGATTTTTGTTACTCGTACATCGACTTTGTCAAAAATACAACTCAATTAGATTAGGCAGATGGCTTGATGCATTTGATAGTCACAATAATATACAATAATGTAATTAACATCGAGTTTTACTGATTCGAACCCCATTTGACTAGTACAAGTGCAGTTTCACCGAGTATGTTATTTTTTGACTGAGTTATTTTGTTTACCTACCTCAAATACTAGTACTTACGTGAACAGTAGATTTCGCATCCAAAAAGTTTGTTTATAATTGTCCCTCATTAGTTGTAATGTTCTCTTATTTTATTTTATAAAAATCAAAACAATTTTTTTCTCTGGAATCATTAGATTTGTAATTACGTACTTAAATACCTACCTTAATAATTATAAACCATGAATATTTTACGAATTGCTTTTTTATTCAAATAAAGAATCATACAATTTCTCTGAAGAAATGTCTCCTTCTCAATAACAATTCTTTTTTCAAACCTTCTTCAGGCCACTACCCACCTGCCTTAATAATGATTATTTCGATTTGACCGCTCGTGGTAGAAGAACAACTACTTCAAATAAGTCTTCAAGTAATTAATAAAAAAATACCATAACACCTTTATTATGGATTAAGAGACAACATTTATTTAATTGAAGGATGTTGATGATATTTTGCTTCGAAAAGGGGTAAAAATGAACTTTTAAATGATAATAATAGCTGAAAGGAAGCTTGAGAAATTGCAAACATTCCGAACAAACGACTTTCGATTACCAGGCGCACATAACTTAACGGAGGCTGCCGTTGAAACAACAGCAGTTTCCTTTCACGAGGAGACATTCGTTAGGGGCTCTTGATTGATTGTGCATATTCAAACTGCATTCAAAACTGCAGCAGCGCCTCTCTTGTTATAAAGGTATTTTATACAACTGGAGCTTTTTGCATGCCTACCAACAATTCCTAGTATGGAATTCAGTTGATTTCTGAATGTGGATTCTTTAACGATTTTACAGGCTTCCAAACTACTCGTTTATACGTGAGAAGATTATTATTTAAAGTTTCATCCCAATTTATCAATTCTTTTTTATTTGTAATGGAAACTACCCAAAAAATATTGTGTATAAATTTCATAAAGATCAAAGCGTTTTAAGTATTATTTTTTCTGGTCTATTTGAGAGCGCTCTCTGACATGCTTTTATTTGAGCAGGCAGATATTATCAGGCGCTAGGCTAGCTGCTCTGCCCCTTCTTAAGAATTTCGGCTTAATAAACCTATTTTTTCAGCCATCTAAAGTGTAATGATAACCTATAAAAATATTACTCTATGAAGTTTTTTTTATGAAACAAAATATTTTTTTATTGGAATAACTTTTCTTTAATATATAAGTTTAAACCATCAATTTAATTTAACATTGAAGAAGAAGATAATATTAATAAATCCAAATGAAACGTAAAACAGACCAAGACACAGAAAAAAAAAGATAACGGTCTCAGATTCAATGCTCCAATTTACATGCTTGACTTCAGTCGTGTTTAGAGAGAAGATCTGAATAGCCGGGTACTTCCAAGCTTTTATTTTTTACTCATCTCTTTCTCTTTCTCACTCGCCTTATGTAATCCTCGATTGGGGATAACATAGTCCCAATAGCTTGAAACAATTGGTAGTATGGCGTTCACATTAAAAATAGCGTCTTACAAAGATCATATTCAAATATTGGGACTAAAAATTAAATTAAGTTTGTAATTGATTATGCTTAGTAACATTCAAGGATTTTCAGCAATATTTATTTCATACTGACTTGATGGTGAAAGATTTTAGCAGGAATGAGCTGGTTTTGCTGGCTAATGAAGCCGTTTTGTTCTGTGCTATTTTGCGCATGGGCTTATAATATTCATATCATTTGCATATCATCTCGTAAACTGTAAACACTTACACTTTCACCCACCTTCGACCTTCCACATCACGTCTGCAGGTCTTTAAGGATCTGATGGGACTATTAAGCACCGATAGCACTTTAGAATACAGGTCTGAAAACTTTAGAATACAGGTGAAATCATTTAGAATGGATCTAGAAAATATGATGTGGGTGTTCGTGAACATTTTGCTTTTATCGAATAGTAAGCAAGTACCAGTATTTACCACTTTTTCTCTCCGGGAGAATACTCAGTTAGAAGGCGGGGATTATCTTAAATATGGGATTATTCAAATAATCCACATTTTAGTGTTAAGTCCCGACTGAGGATTAAGTGCGCTTCGGTTAAGAATTTTAATGGAGTTGATATAGTATGGTATTGAGACATTAATAGTGCTGTCTATGTAACGCTTACTAAGAAGCATTCTGGTGATTAGAAGCTAATTATTAATGTAATTTGAATAAATAACTCTTTTGGACACTATTTTATTGAGTTTATACATAAACCAACCGGTTTCATTTCGGCGTAAACCTTCTGCATGATTTCCTAAAACATTAAATTTTACAGAGAATATTAAACATAAAAGAGGGAGAGCGAGCATCATTTTTGGTGTGATGGCTTTGGGGGAGGGGGGGGGTAAGAAAAAACTGCTTTATTAATTTTTGGAGATATATTTATATCCAAACCTTCTAAAAGAGAAAAGACCTGAAAGAGGTTATCACAATCAATTAAATATGTTGCAACTTCTAAAAACCTCCACTAGTTAGGCGCTGCATGTATCCAATCACCCTCGTTTTAATATTTGAAGTAGATTTTTTCCAATGTTATGTTGTTGTGATTAATAGTTATTCAAATTACAATTATATTTAATCACACACCCTATATAGTATAAAAACGTAGTAGGTAGTGGGTACCTATCTATCATTATTATATCTTTCAATATAAATGCATTTTCGAAAAATTAGATTAATGTTATCTTAGATTTTTTACATTAAATTATTTTTGGATAAATACGTTATTGTTTTCACGACACCTTTATACATGCAATTCAGCACTTTTGTTTCTTTAATCTTACCCCCGTGCTCGTCATAGACAGTTTATAATAGTTGGCCTGTATTACGGGTTACTTATTTAATACTTTATGGAGACTTTGATATATTCATAATTTTTATTTATACTATCACAGTTCCAAAGCCACTGTAACCTTAATTACTCGAACACTGTTTTAGGACGGTAAAGTTTAGTGTAATAAAGCCCATTATATTGTTCATTAGTCTTACACGCCGGCACAACATCTGCAAACAAAATAAATCCTTTTCACGCTGTAAGCTTTTTCATTTGCGTTTGCATTCTTCCAATAAATCCCTGCATTTTCATTATACCGCATTCATTTCGTTGGTATTACCATTGCGACAAAAACGCAATAAATTCCGTATTGAAAATGAAATCAGTTCCTACCTCGAAAAATTTATTCCGTGAAATGGAAACACTCGCAATGCAATAATAATTTTTCGCCGACTAAATGACATTTTATTTGCAGGCCTGTTGGCGTTCATATTGGATTAAATATAACGTTTTAAATGGGAAAAAATGAGTGCCATTAAACAAATTTAACGGCCATTTACTCAACAATACCAGTAAATATTTTTAAATATTTTAAAAAATATTTAGCATCAGTTCAACTTCCTCTTTGATTCTCACAGAGCCTTAGTTATTCTGATAAAATTGTACAACCCTTTCGCAAAATACCTTCCGGTACCGTTTATTTGCCGGCTTATATGAATTATTCTAGACTATTAGAATATAATGGATTTAAAATAACTTTACTAAATTGTGCCCACCCTTCACGAAATTACAACTTAAGTTTGAATATAGAACAGCATAACATTATCTGTATTACGGTATAACATTGTTGAGTGATAGAAATTACTCAACCGCTATGTAAAAAATTATCTACCTATATACGAGTATATAATTAAAAATGTAAATGTTCATTTGCTCAAAATCACTGATTGCGTTCAAATTTTGACACAACCTTGCATTCAAATACGCATGTGTTTTGTATTTACCTATGTTATATAGATGTCACCTGCGACATGCTTTTTTTGAAAAACAGCGCCATCTGTTGGAAAGACATGATTTTTTGAAAAACAGCGCCATGTGTTGTACAGCTAGTAAAAAAAATAAAAACACATACTTTTTTCAAAGGAAAGCCACTCAAAATTTTCCCTCCGGCGCTAAAATTTTTCGAGCATTTTCTAATAACTATTGGATTGATTCATTTCTTGAGTTACTCAAAACAATGCCTGCTGAAGTTTCTGATTATATTAATTGATGCTTTCCAACCACATATTAAAAAAAAACATAATGATCAGAAAATGTTTGTTTTTACCAAAAGCTCTTCAAAAGTCAAGGTTAAGATGATATTTAATATAGCTGTGCAGCTTAATTAGTGTTAATCAAGGAATATGTCATCTTATTTTGAAACTCGTGTAAAGCCGGGTGTAAAACGAAATATTTTGTTTACATTAGCTAATCAAAAGGAGTGTTTCGGTTTAAAAGTAAGCCCCGGGCTAAAATATTGTCGCAAGCGACTACACGTGTGGCTTCGTATGAATAATTAATATTTAAAAATCGTTCGCGTCAGATCGTCAGATATCAAAATGACGTTAACAAATCCCAACAGTTCATCGGTGCCGCAGCACATTTTCACAGGCTCATTAATGCCGCATATAAATTCGTATGAGATTCGAGCCCGAATGAATAAATTTCTAGCGTGATGCCCCCGTAGTACGTCTAAACGTGATAACGTCATTATCGGACGTCCATAAGTTAGCGAGTGATTTTAGCAGGTGTGAAAGCGGAAAACGATATTCGTCAGTCAGTGTGGGAGGTCCGTCTATGCTAATAGATGCCATCAATTTACCTGTCTCGGAGGGTATAAATTGCCTGTTGCAGTTTACGACTGATTAGTGGAGTTGTATCGAGTCTCTGAGTGCATTAATGCAAGGAAATCATCTGAGATCGCATGCATCGTTAATATATTTCGTTAGTAAGTGAAAATATAAATATAAATTGTTATTTTTTCTTCATATATATAGTGACAACTATTTATTTAACTACTAAAAAAATTAAGTTAAGCATATACCTACGTGTCTAGAGATTTCCATAAAGACTGAAACCGGGCTAATATAAACAAGACAGTGCAGAAAAGTTAGAAAGATCTTAAAAATAATATTTAAATCTTTTTATTTAAATATATCTTAATATTAGTAGTTTATTTTATTTTATGTATATATTTTCGTCGTGCAAGATACCATTAGAGGTGAGTCTCATATGATAAAATGTCCTTTCCATAGTTCAATTTTATACTTTAAACTTTCCACAAAAGTACATTTAGGCAATAGTAAGTTAACCAAGCCTAATACAGGAAAGGGAGAAATAAGGTGAAATAAAACAACAGAGGGTTACAAAGATCTAAAATATAAAATTTTGACTTATCCATGGATAACTATTTAAAATAAGAATTTGACTAGTAAATAAAGTTAAACACAGCGCCGTTGAAAGTAATTTTTTAATTTTTTTAAAATTTCCCACGCCGGGTTTCAATCTTGAGGGCCAAAAAACATACTCTCCTGTCACGGAAGTGGTATATTAGTAATCTAAAATAAAATTACTGTACAAAAACAGTTTCATAATAATTGTTTTATTGTCCTCACAGCTCGAAGTACGCTCGTCAATTTAAATTCTATTCCCTAAGACATAAAGGAAACAACTTTGTTTCGCCATAAACAATAATAATTCACATTTCAATATCATTCTTGCTCGATGAATATTTTCTCTTGTCCGTGGAATATCTGCAAACAAAGGTTCAGAAAGTCTCTCGTATTTTATAAGAGATTCTTCGCATATTCCCGAGGGTTCTTCAGAAAGTTTTTTGATTTAAAATAAAGCATAAATCATGATGGGGCCTCAAGAGGCGACAATACAAAACTAAAGATTGAGAGAAAAGTATTGTTTTCTATTATTTGTTGAAACACAGTTGTATTAGGTATTTAAAAACATATTTTATTGTTTTTCATGAATCTACTTATAAAATATTATACTAAATATATGAAATCTATCCCGGGAACCCGAACAGAAATATCCAGGAAGGATGAACAAAATTCTTTGAAAAAATAAAAAAATAAAAATTGTCATATTGTTTAATTCTATTAAAAATAAAGTAAAAATAACATTGTTAAATTTCACATTCTTGAAATTTAAATATAAAGAAAAAACAAATATTTTTATGTTGTTCATTGGCTTTAGATGACTTTTAGTTAGATACAGTATAAAATTGAGCTAATTAGCCGAAATTATTTACTAAAATAAATTATTGAATGACGCAATTGATTTTTTTAGCCAAAGCGGATTTTTATTACAACGTCTTAAAAAATATAAACCTTAATTTGAAAAAGTTGTGGTGGGGTTGATTTTCTGGGAGGCCAGATAGAAAGAAGCACACACACGCAAAGTTAGTTTTAACATTCAACTTAAAAACAAAGTCTACCTTTTGTACGAATGATTCCGGCTCTGTCGCTGGTTATCCTCAACTCTGTTGAAATTTATGATTTGAAGGGTAGCTACGCACCTAGATAAAAAAGCTGTGGTTGGGTTGATTTTTAAATAAACGGAGGCCAGATAGAACGAAGCACACACACGCAAAGTTAGTTTTAACATTCAACTTAAAAACAAAGTCTACATTTTGTGCGAATGATTCCGGCTCTGTCGATAGTTACCCTCAACTCTGGTGAACTTTATGATTTGCAGGGTAGCTACGCACCTAGATAAAAGGTTTGCATTCCCGAGCTGCCTGCTTTAACCCACTTGATGGTTGAATAATTGCCTTCGTGTTAAGTGCCCATAAACCATGGGTACGAACAAAGCTTGATTATTGTTTTAAATTGTATATATTTAGTACATTTTAACGTCAGAAGTACCTTGCGCTTGACTTCCCGACTTGGCCGGAATTTTCACTGAACACATCTATAGATATTCGTCACGAACGTTTCCACTAACTAAATTATTTACGGCGTTATGTGAATTACTGAAATTTATTTTCTTTCGGACGGAAATCGTAAATTGTATCTTAATTCTTAAAGTGTGAATTAATTATAAAAAATAAGAATTATTTTGAAGCACGTTCAAATTGGGGTGAGGGCAGTGAACAGGGGAGTTTTCCTTAATTTATCATATTTCTAATAAATTACCTGACGCAGTTAAATAAAAAAATAATCCATGAAATTTATTAAAGTTCCGTCAAGGGTTTAGTCATATTTCGGATAACGTGAGAACGAGTTTCGAAGACTGATATCTATGGAATTATTTACAAAGATGTATAAAAGGAATGGTATTATTTTTATCAGTCGATAATATAGTACGCACCAAATTTTTTTTTTTAAAACAACTGACTCTTCATATGAAATTTTTTTGTAGTTTGTTTCAAACATAGAATTTGTTACAGTAAAATTGTTTCATAGTATACTCATTTGGTGTACTTTTGGTATACATTGTTTGGTATATGTCGGCGAGGAATTGACGAATTTGCTTCATAATTTGTTTATGAATGGTGTCGTTGAAATAAGTCCTTATGCCTAGCACATCAAGTAGGAACTCTTAAATTGACTAGACTCAGGAGTTCGCAACAATCAAGCTCCGAATTTAATATTTTAAAAGGGAAGCACAGGTTATCCAACGCCGATCTTCAAGTCTATATATTTTTAAGGTATTTAATAAAAAGTGAAGTTAATTTGTTCTAAGGAGATATTTAACTTAAAATTAATAAATTGTGACAACTTTCGCTCAATTCCTTCAACATATTTCATGCGAATTTTATGGATGCAATTTCATACTTATATCTGTTAGGCAAGCGTTATATGCGAAAGAGGGAGAAGTTAAAAGATGCTTTCACTTATTTGTTATACCATATGAAGCCAGTGCTGTCGCTAAGTAAATTTTCCTGTTTAAAATAGTCAAATCCCTCTTTTAAAACAATATTTAAATCAAGAAAGAATACCAACAATATTTGCCGCAATTTAGAAAAAAATTCTAAACTTTAAATGTAAGACTTTTAATGACAGCACTCTGAATTTTAGATTTTTAAAACAGTTTCATACCGTCGTTAATGATGATCTATTTAGAAAATAAATATTTGCTCAATTATATGAATAACAGGCTGCAAGGCAGGTTAGGCGAAATGGGGTATTAATAATTAGAATTCTTCTTCTCCTAGCTAAATCTTTGAAATTAGGACCTTACAACCCTCTCTCGCATTGATGGGCAAATTGTCCCTAATTAATCTAAAAAAAATCTTTTAAAACTTTTTAAGACTCTTATACTAGGGGGCTAAATCACTTTGAATTATGAAAATAAGCATTTACTAGGTGCGACAATAATTAAAATATCCTTTTGAAAAAAAGGGTTTACCGAATATACTATGCTGAAATACAACAACATTTGGAGGGTGACAAAGATCTAAAAGACAAAAATTTATATTGATTTGTTTTTGGGGTATTATGCCGTATTGCGCTACCTTTTTCTTTTCTAAGTACAGCATTATAGTATTCATCATCAGGGCAGATGTGTAATCAGATTATAGATTACACATCTGCCCTAATGATGGACACTGCAATACTGTCCGAAACGTTGGCTAAAGAAGGATGTAGCGCAACACGGCATAATACCCCAAAAACAAATCACCATAATACTTTGGCCGTGAAAATCTAAGTAAATTATGTAGGCATACTAAAATAAATTTAATTTTTATTCTTGGACTTAAAACGAGTACTTTTCTCTTGAAAATGTTTCAAGAAAGCCGTAAATCGGCAAGATTTAAAAGGAAAAGGAAAAGTCTGCATCGGTTCTTATTTGCGATTATTTGTAATGTCTCGTTGAAGATCGCTCTTAAGCTACTAAATCTATAAAATTAAGTCATAATATGTAATCATCACCATGATTACCATGATTTAAAAACATTGTAAAATCATTGTCATCATTTTTTAATAAAACCTTTTCTCAAAATTTTAAAATTTGTTTTGCAGTTTTGGTGAACACGTTTCTAAGTAATTTTACGGTTGTTCATTCATTTAATTTTACTACATTTTTCGTCTTTCCAATGAAAAACTACACCTTTTTTTATTCCGACGAAATTAAATTATTAAAAATATCAAAGTTCGCATTTTCCTTTAATCTTTCCGATTTCTATTACCTTTGAAGTTTTAAGTCGAAGGGTTGGAGAAATACTTCAGTTAATTTAATATACCCATCTTAATTATATCTTTACATTATATCGATATTACTTAACAACTCAACGAAATATTTTTTTGATCGCATTATTTTTAAGAAGGTACTGTCGATTTTATCTCATGCTCAACTATTTTTTTAATGTAAAAAAATTTCAAACATAATAATGGATGGATTTAACAATATCCGTTTTATTCCTCATTGAATTAAAGTGATGAATATTGCTCTATTTTATTTTATTGTTTTTTTTTTTTTCAATAATTGTACAAATTTTTTTACACAGTGTATTTATTATAGAGAAACATATTTATCGTTTTTCCTCAAAAAGGAATTTAAAGGAAGGTTTAAATAACTTATTCCTAGATATAGGTTGGTATTTTGAATATTCTCGGTGTTCAATTTTGGGATTTTAATATTATTCTGATATCTTGCTGATGTATTAAATTATAATCATTAATAAAGCAATTAATGATTACTTGTGGCATCGTCATTGATCTGAAGACAAAAATCATTAACATTATTCATTATTATCACCTATTTCATCCCCTTTAGTAACCGGGAAGGGAATCCATTGTCTCCACAAGGCGCCTCCACGCTTTCCTGTCTTACGCCACTTTGGTGGCCTCTGTCCGTTGCTGGCTTTCTCAGTCTCTCCTCGCACAGCCTTTTCGAACTTTGTTTTCTGTAGTTTATGTTCGAAGTATGGCCCATTTAGTTCTATTCAAATTAGAGATGTCGAAAGGTCTGACTTAAGGAAGATTGAAATAATTGAAAATAATGGGACTGAATGCAGCCAAATAAATTTTAATGAATGCTAGGCAATCGATTTCTGATTAGTCCTGAATCACAAACCACCAATCATCGATCGGGTAACTTTAAAAAATCGATCGTCAGCACCCGTAATGGGTGCCGGTGCTAATATTTTATAAATTTTGTAAATTGGGCATCTTAAACTCGTTCTCGCAACAAACTAGAGAGTAAATACTCACAGTTTTAGTCTCCGGAAGCAGTGGCAGTCCATTTCAGTTTCGGATTAACCATCTTCGTCGTGAAAACATGACTTGATACGCTCGATCCACACAATTTACACATTTATGACATGGTCATAAATGTGTAAAAGAATAGAGTGACCGGTACTTTGGGGTCACTACACGGGTACACGGGAAAGGCGGAGGTGAGCGGCGCATCGATCCCTCCTCTGTATGACATTTTTCCATAAATATAAAAGTACCCGATCAAAGTTGTTCTTTCGGTCCGATCACTTAGCCAGTGAATACTATCGCTTGCTGTTTGGCATCGAGACATAGATCGGAGGAAGGGAGGCCAAACATATACCGAAAGCATTATAAATGGTTATGTTATAAGACAGCGATACGAATGACGAAAAGGTAGAGATGCAGAAAGAAGCGTCGAGAGGGTATATTACATGACTCGCAAGTGGATGGAGTTAGTCGGATACATTCAAGAGAGTCATGGTACAGAAAAACTGGATCAATTTTAAAATTTGAAATTTCAGTGTTTTTGCCAGAAAAAAAAAACAGTGTGGCTTTCCATTATAATGATCGAAACCTCCCTGCGAAAGAATTGCGTAGTGGCATGGTAGCCTTTATAATAAGATTTTTTTTTAATATCGCATGTAAGCAAATGTATTGTTTTTATGCACGCCACATGATACGGAGAGCAAATCAAAAATTCTTATTTGATTCGTGATATATAAAATTATCATAAATTTAGATGGTTTTTGATGGTTGAAGTTTTTCATATCGGAAGCAGCTTGTCCATCCGTGATACAAAAATTAGCACAATTTAAATAAATTATTCACTCTTAGCACCGACATCGAACCGGCTACCCGCTACCTAGGTGGCTGCATCGCGTGCTTTACCCGCACGGCCACCGCGCACCGTTAGCAAGCCTGACTTCTCACGAACACGCTTTAAACACATGGCGTTTATAATCCAATATATTTATGTATGTATTTATTCCTAGTTAAAAATGGTAGATAGATCTGCATACGCACGCCCGGAGCTTGCGTGACGATCGCTGTAGATCAGGATTGTGTGAACCCGGCTTTGTTTATGAATTATTATAAGATATGAGAATTTACGATAATATAAGAAAACACGAAAATTTGTTTTAGCCGCAGGTTTGGCGAACAAATGTATGAGTGTTTGCAACTGAGAAATGCAATAAATGAGTCATATTAAATATTTTTGTCTCATTCATTTGTAGTCTTCATTCAATCTAGTACAGGTTCCTAATCAAATGTCTAAGATATTTCAATTCTTCGATGGATTTTTCATAAAAGGATCAATTTATTGTTAGAGAACTACCATGCGTAATCTCATTTTAAGCGTGTTAAGTTGAAAGATGATCACTTCTCCAATGTTAGAAAAATCACTTTGTGGCGTAATTTTAATTAAATATAACAACAAATGTTGTTAGTAAACGAATATTTAATAATAATATTTTCAATTATTTTTATAAGCAATAATTGTTCGCCTGAAACACTCATCCACATTGAAAAAATCTCCTGATAAAAAATACATGACGCCAACGGGACTCGAACCCGTGTTCATTCGATTTCCAGTCGAAAGCTCTGACCACTGAGTTGAGTTTGTTAATTTTTTTTTGACATAAATTTTTTTTTTTTGACATCTGTTCGAGTCCCGTTGGCGTCATGTATTTTTTATCAGGAGATTTTTTCAATGTGGATGAGTGTTTCAGGCGAACAATTATTGCTTATAAAAATAATTGTTATCCTTTGTGCTATGCATAAATAAAATCTTGTCTTAAAAACATTAATTTATCAAAAAAATAATAATAATATATTCATTTATTTTATTCAATATAATAATGACTAACAATTGATCACCGCTTATTTTAGTTTTTTTTTATGTAGGTACCTATTGTCTATGTTTATTTGTTTATTACGTTTTTTTATGGACCAAATTATCCAATAATAACACAGTACAAAGCATATAATACGAATTGCAAACAGTATCAATGAAAGATGATAATGTTGTGTACCTATCTACAAACTACAAACTACTAACACCTGAGTAAAACCATGGCAGATTTCACATAATTTTGATGAAATACACAATTTATGCAATATTATGGTTAGAGTATAGTCCAGCCCCGATGAATTTGAGGCTACACCAATGACTTAATAAAATACTTAAGAGGGCTTTATATATAAAGTAGTTATTTATTAACCATTCTATGTTTTCAATCCAAGCAACAATTTTTCAATATCGTATACAAAGCGTTTTATTTTATTTTTATCAATTGTGTACAGGTGTTATCTTGTCTGGTCAGGAAAATATCAGTTCCTAAAAAAACTAACTAACTAACTAACCATCACGCCGTTTCCCAGCAGGGTTAGGCAGAGAGGACGGACCGTCAAACAACTCGGTCTTGGCACACACTCCTTGCCTCATTCACATTCATACATCGTCTCATACATACTCTTCTATTGTTCTGACTCTTGACATGGCCCGACTCAAGTATCTGATTCACTTGGTCGTGCCATGTCTTCCTCGGGCGTCCCCGGCTTTTGCTACCATTCACATTTGCATCGTATATTCTCCTTACACTCCTTTCTTCGCTCATTCGCTCTACATGCCCAAACCATCTAAGCGTCCCTTTCTTGATCTTACTCATTACGCTTACATCAGCCTTGCACTCTTTGCTGATATCCACATTCCTCACACGATCATTCATGGTTTTACCACACATACGCCTCAGGGATCTCATTTCAACAGCATTCAATCTACTTTATCAGTTCCTAGCTAAGAATATTGCCTGTTCTGAGGAACCAAATGCTGAAAATAACAAATGAATTATTTTGTAAAAAATATTTAGTTTTTTTTCTATTTACCAGGTTTTTGCTAGGTGTGTATAACTATATTTGAATTCTAATGAAGAAAGCATTGGTTTCGAAACATGTAGTAATTTTTTATAAAGTATTGGTGTAAACAAAGTTTGTAAGTTTATAATAAAAGATTGATATATTATGACGAACCACGACCATTGGACGGAATCCTGTACCAGAAGTGTACATGTCTCTTTTAACAGGTCTGTGTTCTTACGTGATAAGCATTTTTACTTCATTCCTTTGCTTGAACATCCTCCGATCCCAAATTGTTCCAAAATGCATACTTAAACAAGCTCCTAATATTAGCTTAGCTTATAAAATGTCTTGCCGACATTATTTAACGTGCTGTTAACCACCACGTGCCGTAAAACACGTATTAAAATCCACATAATGTACAAGGTACCCAAACAGATCATAAAAGCGCGGACCCGAAGCGAATTATATAGTTTTGTTGAAATTATTTGCCTGAACGAAACGTCTATGGAAATCTATTAACTATTAATATTACCCTCCGGTACCTGCGAATATTAAATATTGTTCAAGCGAACAGAAATGGTAATTTTCATAGAAAATAATGTTGGGTTTTAAAACATTCTCCATCATTTTTAAATATACACAGATACACAATACTCATGTTATGGCGTGCTTTAATACCTTTTTTATATTATTGTTTTAAAAAAAATTAAGTATCTTTTAGTCAATTTCATTTTAATCCTTAATAAAAAAAAAATCAAAATTGATTTTCAAGTTCTGTGGAAGTTTTATTCTAATTATGTTTTTACATAATTGTTGGCCAGTTGCTTTAAAGACATGAAATAATAACAGAACTTGAAAATTTACTTCGAAATTTGAATAATTGTTCAAATCAACCCATCCTTATAGTTTGGACTATAAGCATATATTATTTTTCATCGACTAGATACACGAATACGTCACATAGCACGTTACTGGTTTTAAGGAATTTATTAGTATGCAAAGATAGAAGTTACACTAATGAAAATCTAGAAAAGTCACAAACTGAAACTGAGGATACTAAACCAGTGTTACAACTTACATATTCATATGAATTGATTGAGATCAAAAAAGCTCCCGCATTTTTACCTTCGACTTTTCATAATCATTATAACTACGTAAAAGGTTACCATTGTTGCCGTTGAATCAATCAATCAATCAGTGGAGAAGAATGCAATGGTGATCTAAAAATTTAATATCTAGATCTAGAAATTAACTATTACGATACTGGCAGGTCAACAACCTACCGATCAGAACATAATATGCATTTTTAAAATTATTAATACAAAACTTCCGGTATTTCAACTGTTGTCAGAGTCTACTGCTAAAAATGTCGCCAATGATACCACGCCTATTGGCCACACTTTTTAGAGTGAGTAAATAGATTAATACCCACAGAGATCTGTGCCAAGATCTGCCAAGATTGGCCGTTTCGAATGATGCGATATTGATGATAAAGACATTCCAAACATCCTTATAAAATTATTAAAACATTCCTAAGAACATCTACAAGATCTAATGATGTTCACTCCAACATTCTTTCATGACTGTTAGGCTTACATGCCGTGTATAGAAAACACCAGTTACAAGGTAAATGCGCATTTTATTGACTGTCACGGAAGGACGAATTAGGAGCCACGCAGTTAGAAGGCTAAAAGTTGTAACGTCGAAGGTTCAGAAACGATTTTGATTCCCAGGATGCAAATTGCCCCAAAGGCAAGTCTGGAGTCTGGCCAAAGTCAGACATGGAATCGAATTAACTATCATTTGCCTCAAAATGCACGGAAGGGCGTGCGTGTGAATTAACTCATAATAAAATGATTGTATCGATTTTAGTTATTACTAAACTAACCAACAAAGGCTTCCCATAAAAATTCGATGTAAGACGTCTTGCGGATGATTAACACAGTATTGATTGTTATCAGTGATGGTTCGTTGTCTTAAACAGGGAGTTCAGAAATTCAAGAGAAGATATATTAAGTCAAATGTAACTTCTGTTTTTGTCGCCGTGTGCTGAAGAGAGCTCATCACAATATTGCCTAACTGGTGACTTAGACAATACGGCATTTGACGAAACTTTCGTAAAATAAACTAAGGAATATAGCGTCTTATCTAAAAATGGTTGAAATTTAAATACAAAAACATAAGTATAAGTAGATTTACATTCACAGGAGTAAGAAAACAAAAATGTACAAAAATTTACGACACCGGAAGAGGCGTTTTAACGTTTAATAAATAGGTCCCAATGGTCGAGTGGTAAAGACGCCTGTCCCGGTAAGACAAAATATCCTGGGTTCGATTCCTAGTTATGACTGTTGTCTTTTTATTTTCTGCGTCTTGTTCTGTTTCATGTTATATTAAGATTTATTTGTATTATCTTCTTATTCAATGATAAAAAAATATTCTGACATTTGAGATTTTCACGGCAAAAAGTATTATAGTGATTTATTTTTGTTGTTTTATGCCGTGTTGCGCTACCCCCTTATTTAGCAAACGTTTCGGAACACATTAATGCATCTTTTTCTCAGGGAACCCGACACAATTTATTCTCAAGATAAAATGATTATGTTTTTATCGCCGTTTGTTTCCGCTATTAGTAAGTTGTAAGACTATGGTCTACAGCTGGTTATAAATGATTCGTTTTATTAGTACACTGTAAGAAATGTGAACAATTGTAGATATTCGCGTGAATTTGTCTGATTTTTTTTTATTTACTTACATGATACATACAATACCTACGTATATCATTCTTAAAATTATACAATGCTCACTCACCACATTACACTGTTATACGAACTTTTTCATAAATTAAAACTACAAACTATTTTAAGAAGAAGAAAAATGATGTAGGTGCAGGCTTACCATTTATTTCCAATCACCAGTTGAATGAATTTTCTAGCCATTCTGTCGCTGAAATCATTAGCATCGTATTGCTCTGCCGCCTACCCGCTGAAAAACAATGTAGAAATATTCTAAAGATTTAAAAAATCCCTCTACAAGGCTATCGAATTTCCATCCAAAGTCGATCTAACGACCTGTAATTCATGGAAACAAGATAGGTAAAGTACTATTTCAAGATCAAAGACATATTTTTGAAAATAAACCTAGAGTTTTTTCCTAATGATTGCAATATTATCCTTTATTTTCTGTAGTAAGAAGCTTTTGTGTTTAGGGAGGCATTTTCCAGTAAAACTTTTAAGATTTTTCCAAATATAAAATATTGAAATAACCCATATACAGAAACAGGAAAATACCCTTGACTCAGCAGAAATTCACTTGTTACAATCTTCAATTCAAATTGGTTGCAATCTTTAGAGCACGTACATGCGTCAGGTGGAAATATTGTCCTTGTTCTACTGGTATTTCAACGGAAGATTATCCGAGGAACTATCGTTATTAATCCCTTCAGCACCGGTGCGTGGTGGAGAAACACGACAAACGCGCGTCCATCATTTGAATACGGTTGACATTTTTCATAACAGAATGGTTCGTTTCTACGACTCGTGATTGAGTTGAACGGCTCGGCTGTGGAACGATTCGTCATTTGTGTTTCCTTCTTCCTGCTTCCTTCCTCGCATCAAAAAGACTGTCAACACAGCATTCCTAAAGAAAGACGACATAGGTGAGGGATATTACTTTACAAGTGTCGCAAGTATGATTTATTGATACTTTCGTGTACATAATGTAGGCTGAAGTTAGTGAGGAGTGGAATTAAATTGAGCGAAGAAAGTTCTGGTAAGGATATCTGGTAACCAAACACGACTAAAGCCATTTCAAGCAACGTTTCAATTATTAATTGTGGTCTTTCATCAAGGCGAATTTCAAATCAGGAACGTGCCGCAAATATATCATAAAATTTGCTTTTATATATATAACTGTTAAACAAAATCACCAAACTTTCCTGATCACTAGACCAAAATTCCTACCACACTTCATTGAGTTCTGATATTGCTCCGCAATGTTTCGACATCCATTCTGATGTTTTTATACCTTCTGATGTTTTTCAACCTAAGATTTATGGTTATGCGCCCCTGAAGCCTGTCTGCTCATTAGGTACATCACTACTGTAAAGCGTATCACATTTGTACGTCGCACACTAACTCTGTGTGAAACTTGGTACCTACTACGGTAATGATTTATAATAAATACATAACACAATATGGCGCACGAAGTAATGCACCAATTTCACCAAAGTAGCACTAAATCAGGTACTATGTATTTATATTCATAGTTTATGTTTCATAGTTTATATTTCTATCTTTATATATAGTTATTGTTTTGACATTTTAGCAGTAGTTCAAGAAATGAGCGCGGTGTATATTCGTATTGTCGTATAATATAATTTGTTCTGAATTCATGTTTTAATTCAGTGAAAACAATCATGCACATAATTTATTACACATTCTAGTTACAACGCTTACCTCATACTCTGTAAATTTTAATATTTTATGTTACCAGGTTAATTCGGTAAATCCGATTATAATATATGCTACCAGATTAATTTTTTCTACTTCTCACAAAACAATGTATGTGTACTTATATTTATTATATACATTTTCTTTATTACACAACTTAGTTTCAGAGAAAAATGAAACTTTTTTTTTGTTTTTTTTTTGTTTTTGTTATGTAATTATGTACATTTCAGTATAATATGAACTAAACATGTCAATTTGTCTGTCCTAGAACGGGAAACTTTCCTAGTTGGACAGGCAAAGCATCCAATATGTAATATGTACTTTCTTTTGATAAATAAATAAATAAATAAAAAAAATAAAAAAATAATAAAAAAAAAATATATATAATTAATTGTCATAAATAATTTGAACACGCGACCTCCGGATTCGTAGTCGAGAGCTTTACCCCTCGACCACAGGCCGTATAATGGTCTCTCACCAGGGTATCAATTCTCCAATCCAGGCCGCTACGTACATACAATGGTCGACGTTCTTATTTTTGAGTCTCGTAGAAGGTACATACATACTCGTACTTGCATATGCCAGACGTCAAAAGTCATTTCACTCGAACAACGAGTGGGTCGAACCACTCGTTGTTCGAGAGGAATGACTTCGCCGAGAATCGAGGCCCAGGACTATAATAAAATGATTTTCTACCCTGAAAATAAGCAAATGCAATATATTTTTCAACTTCATAAATCCAACAACTAAAATATCCCGTGATATTCACGGATCTGCGCTAGTACATTTTATAAAATTGCAGTTCATGAATTTTAAATTTCCCAATTATGGGGTACTATTGGGTAGTTAAACTGGAATAAGTTAATGCAACACGTTGTAAAAAAAAATCGGTAGTTAATTTAAATGTCAGTGTCAAGCTAGATAGGTATTTCCATTATGTCTAGGCACTTACAAAAGAAGGTTTTGCTGAAACGTATAAGTCCTTGTAAATACACTAAGCTACACTCTACACTTACCTACGGTCCCTGTGTCCTGTGACTTCACTACAGGGCGACGTTGTAATGAAGTCACAGGACACAGGGCATCTTCTGTGACATGTATCATAATAATGCAGATTGCACATTCAAGTATCCTGGCCAGAAGAGTTATAAAATATTCTTTGTGCTATGTCCTGGCCGCGAGTCGTGCATACTTCGAGCCATTAATCACGAACAATAGGACAAATTATTACAGTAAAGAAAGTATTTGCCACACATTGTTATACGTATTTGTAAGGGGAAGGAGGGTTTCCGAAGTCGCCTCAATGCTGGTGGTAATATGGCTGTATTCAGTACTGAAGGTGGGGCATGGATTGCACACTAGTTCGGAAATCATAGTTTTATTAATAAAGGAAAAAAATATGTGTTAGCTGGCTGCCTTGTCAGCCGTTCTGAAGCGTAGATAATTGATAAATTGTCAATAAGGTATTATATTATTATATGAGCAATTATTACGCCTTGTATAGTTAAACACATTGTTCAATAAACTCACATCCCACGTTTCATGTTTCAGTCCTCCGTTGAATTTAGTCCAAACTACACCGCCCTCTGTTGAACTCGACCGCTTTTCAGCGATCTTGGGGAATTCCTCCATCCAGGAGATGGGCAGCCGCCGGTCGTCACCGAGTGAATTTTATTATTCTTGAGTTCGATGAATTAGGTTCAATTCTTCCTAAATGTAGTAATAGTGCATTCGCACCGATACTCGTTTATAGGCCTTTTCAAATACTTAAAACAATGATACCGAAATAAATTAATTGCATAGTAAAAATACACGAAAAGATTAATTGTCGTACAGCGATATCTACATAATATTAAGCAGAATGGCATTTATGTGACGTGTAGAAAGCGACGGGCGAAACGGCTGGCCGTTCGAATGTAATTAATGCATTGAGAGAAGTGATATTCTTACATTTCGGTGGTGGTGCCGGTTATTGCCATTTAACTCTCAGGCCTCAGATTTTGACGAAGGTTGGAGCATTTCCGCTTTGCAATAAAATCTATTTCTAAACGTATCCGAAATCTAAGAAATATTTGATAAGTGATAAAATGCGCTTTCAAATATTATTGTTGTAAAAAATAATTAAATTTTTGATACATTAAAATTTTTAATGCGAACTTAAAAAAAAAAAAATGGCTCACCTTACGTTTTTGTATCTAAAATTAATTATAACGAAAAAATACATAAAATCCAAGCATTTTATTAGACAAATGTTATTGTCACCTCAGTTTCTTGTCGTTTTATTTGACAATAATCAATAAAAATGTAATACAATTTTTTTTATTCAAAATGCGTTTTGAACCGTGTTTTCTCTTTCTGACAACGTTTAGATTTTTAGATCGTATTTTTCACCATGACAGTAAGGGCTCGTACAACCATTTATATGAGACCATATGAGTTGTTCCCCAAAGCGAACAAATTAGAATGAAGGGCTAAACATATGAATTAATTATATAAAAGATAACCAAAAGTTTGAACTATTGTCTTTTACAACAATAACGCTTCGGTTTGGATATGGATTAATATCATTTACTCTTCTACGCCTCTAGATGTCTAGAAAATAATTGAATATAATATCCAATATTAACTTGATAGACGTTGATACCAAATCATCGGTAATCTATTGTACATGTTCAATCAACAATTTCAACAGTATAAATGACATAGATAATGCTTAGCAGCAATATTAATTTGATATCGTATTACCACAGTCTAAATATCACAGGTTTTACTTAAGATTTTGCTAACCCGAAAATGAAAGATGAAATTTGGTGAATTGTTCTAATGATAGATCAAATTTCATCGTTCATTTTCGGGTTTTGTGAATATCACATTCAAATGCTGTTATTATATCATTATAGGCCATTACTTGAGATAACTGAAATAATAACAGAACTTGAAATGAACTTTTACAGAACTTGAAAATTAACTTTTAAATTTGAATTGTTCACATTCTCTGAAACAACCCGTCCATAGAAATTGTCATTTGTAAAGTTGATGATTCGTGAACAATACATTTATAAGCGAAATAACAAAAGCTGATGTATCATGTATTACCTTTTTTATTTTCTTTTCACTACGTTTACATTAGCTTTTAATTTTTTTTAAATTAATACCGCACAAGATTCCCAACTACTCCTAACCGCTTGGATCCACTGATACTGTAGCATCCCCAATTGGGGTATGTTGTGAGGGTGAAGGTTGTGAGAAGGGGAAGGAGATGAGAAAGAGGAAGGTAAGGAAATACCTGGCTATTCAGATCTGATTATCAAGCACGGCTATAGTCATTTTCAGCAATATTTCAATTCTGAATGGTGGTCTTACACCAGGGCAACATTGAAAGTTTCTTCCACTCTGGAATCTGGAACGTGCCGCATGTAAACAATTTAGTATTTAAAAAATAATAAATCGCTAAGTAACACAAATTTAAAAAAAAAATTTACCTACGCACGTCGGGATTTTATCCCGCAACCTTCGGATCGCTAGTCGAGAGCTTTAACCCTCGACCAAGGAGGCCGTCATTGCTACTAATCACTCGAGCGAAGGGTGTTCGGTTTTTGATTTGGCCTTTCGATGTACGAATAATTAATGCCATTCCTAATAATATTAATATGGAAAATTTATCCCATATTTTCAGGTTCCATATAAAAATGGCGCATTACGGCAAGTGATCGCTCCAGACGTCTTGCAAACTTGCCATAATTTGCCAACAATATGTTCGAGTAGTTCTAATATGCAATAACACTTATTTATCATCCGAAAACCTTAGCCCAAATTTTCCTAGTGCGGTGTTCACGAAACATTACTACCCAACCATTCACGTGCAGTAAATGATTACTTTACTGCATGTTTAATATAACTAACTTTTTTTTTGTATTACTTATAATTATCGTTAATTTACCTGCTGCAATCTGTATGCACTAGAAAGAAATAAATACATTATCTTGTGTCAATATTATTGATCTATGATCGATTTCCAATGACAAGCTCATTTATTAAATATTTGTTATAAGTCATACATTACATCTTGTCCATTCTTAATCATTTTATATAAAAACTTCATTATTTAATCCTGTGCTTAAATAAGGGCTTTTGTAAACTGTTGTGCATCGCTGCAAGAGTTGCAGAGCCCGCATGTTTTAGCATTGCCTTATGCATTTTCGAGTAGGTACTTGCCATAAAAGTGATATTTGAGATGAATGTGAAATTCATAAAACACAAATGTAAATGCGAGCTATTCTTCGGTATTATTTATAAGCTCATGTGCAATTGTATTCCTTTAGACATTATGGTTGTACTAGCCTGTACTTGCCTTCTTGCTGAGCATTGAACACGGGAATAATAAAATGAATATCGAATTTATAAATATTTAATAAATATACGCTTGTATTATACTTTTAACGTTTATTTTAAGGATCTTTACGCATATGAGGTTTAAAAATTGATATGAATAAATGTGGGATTTCGTTAAGATTTGTAGAAATTCCTCATGTAGTGTAGATTGTAGATAATGTAGATAGTAGTGAAATTACATAAAAAATGTTTTGTTAATGAATTAAAATCTGGACCAGCATTTCAACAGCATCCGAGTAAGGGCTGGTATTTTGGAATACTTAGGAAAGTTATCAGTCGGTTAATCTTGTCAAGGTAGCAACTTGATGAACGTAAATGTATTTTAGTCTGAGCTTAAAAGCAATTGAAATACTGGCCCCAAGTGTTAAAATTGAGCATGTCTCAAATAATCACCATAAGTTAAGCTTTGTTTTTGAAGCTTTAGGATTCCACTACATAATACTAGAAGTCGGGATTTATTTCAGTGCACGACTAACTACCATATATATTCCTCACTGCCCAGAATATTTGTAAAAGGAAATGACTATACGGAGTCAGTGGACATCTTCAACTTAACAAATACAAAAGATTGTTAATGAGGCAGTTTAGTTTTGCATGAAAACACTGTCTAATTTTAAGTATTCATATGTAAAAAGCCCAGGAAAAGGAGTTTAATAAGGTAAATTAATATATAATGTTATAATCCATAAAAGTGATGAAAGTCCATAAAAGCTGAATATTTATACATTCCTACCATCGTAATGAAAAACGAAACCATAATAAAAGGCGAAAATTTTCTGATAACTATTTCAGATGATTTTTTTAATGACATAATAATAGTGACATATTAAAAAAAAATCAATTTAATAAACCAAATAAACATTTAGATTTATTTTTTAGTTATTTATTAAGTTAAAAGAAATACATATTTCGCTTTGTTAACTTAAGTGTACATTGATTAAAAACAAAAATAATATTTATATAAATAATTATGGTTTACTACCTAAGTAACATATTTTTCTTAAGTAAGAGCATTTTGGTTTTGCTCATTGATCTTGAGGGCAAACAGTTTTTTCTTAAATATATTTATTCTATTTACGGTTATCAGGCTATCAGGAAGGAGATTATATATGTGTACACCCTCATGGCCTATGTTTCTTTTACCACACTCTGTCTTTGCTGAATTTGTGTATAATTTATTGTGTTGTCTTGTGTGGTGGTCATGTACTTGTGATGTTTTCATAAATGAAGTATTTGTGTGTATGAGGCCATTTTGGATTTTGTGAATTAATAGGCCTATGTTGTATTCGTACAGTTTTCTAATTTTAAGTAATTTAGTTTCTTGGTATACTCTTTTGGTGGGGGTATCTGGTCTATAGTTAAAAAGTTTTTTTATAACTTTGTTTTGTATTATTTGAATTTCGTTTAGATATGTGATGTTTGTGTTTCCCCATATTTCTATGAGATAATTTAGATGGGATTGAATTAAACTAAAGTATAATCCCCTCTTTACTTGTATTGGTAGAAGATGGGCTATTCTACCAAATACACCAATTAGTGGGATAATTTTTTCTTTTACTTTTTGTATGTGGTGTTTAAAAGATAAGTGTTTATCGATATGAAGTCCCAGGTATTTTTCACTATCTGAAATTTGTAGGTTTTTTCCTTCTATTTGCAAAGGTTTATGAGACGGCGTTTTTCTTTTTTGTGAACTTAAGATCATGTAATTTGTTTTTTTTAGTGTTAATAGTTAATATATTTTTAATTAGCCAGTTATTTAATTTATTAAGATCCAGTTGGGCTTTTTCAAGTAAGTTTTCTAAGTTTTTACCAAAGTAAAATATAGCAGTATCATCCGCGTATAAAAAAATTTCCCCATTTAAGTTTAACTGACAGATATCGTTAATATATATTTGAAACAAGAGAGGCCCTAATATGGATCCTTGAGGTACACCATAATTTATATTATTGTGTTGACTGTTTTTGTTATCTAATCTGACATATTGCATTCTGTTATTTAAATACGATTTAATGAGTTAGAGAGCAGGGCCGGTTACACCTATTTTTTCCATTTTTTTTAGTAGTATCACATGACTCACGGTATCGAATGCTTTTTGGAGATCTACGAGGATTGCTATAGCGTAATTTCCATTGTCTATGCTGGTTCTTAGTTTGTTTATTAGATCATTAGTTGCCGAAAGAGTATTTGATTTTTTTCTGAAACCGTATTGTTTATTATATAGTAGTGATTTGTTTAGTAGAAATTTGTTTAATCTTTCATAAATTACATGTTCGAAAATTTTTGATAGAATTGGTAAAATTGAGATTGGCCGATAATTTGACGTATCCGTTTTTGATCCAGATTTGTATATTGGTATTACCTTCGCAATTTTAAAGCAGTCTGGAAAAGTCCCCTCTGTAATGCATTGGTTAATTAGTTTTGAAATAGGGGGAGCCAATAGTTCGGACAGATTAAGTATTGTTTTACATTTTATTGTGTCATAGCCAGCACTTGCATTTGGTTTAAGTGATTTAATAATTCTGTTTATTTCAACCTCCGTGGTAGGTTGAAGATATAGTGATTGTTTACTATTATGCTATAACGTTATTTCGTTAGCTGTATTGTGTGCGGGCTTATTTTTTATGTTATCAGCTAATGAGGACCCAATGTTGCAAAAGTAGTTGTTAAAATGTTTACATATATCATTTTTATTTGAGATTATTTCATTATTGATTATTATCTTGTTACAAGATTTGTTGAGAGTTTTTGACTTGTTTGTTAGTATGGTATTAATTAGATTCCATGTTTTCTTCGAATCATTTTCGCAATTTTTAAAGAGGGTGGTGTAGTGTTTTTGTTTTAAAGTTTTTTTTTTTTAGTAATATTATTACGTATATTTATGAATTCTGTTTTTAATGGTACGCTTCTCGGTTGTTTTTTTAGTTTAAGGTGTAATTTATTTCTTTTATTAATTAGTTTTAAAAGGTCTTTGGTTATCCAATCCGGGTGACATTTATTTTTTGTTTTTTTTTGTGTACTATTGGAGTTTATTTTATTTTTGAGGTAGTTTACAAAGTTGTTAAAATTTGATATCGAATCCTCATTTACGTTGAAGTGAAAGGGATTCTGAAGTATATCCTTTTTTAGGTTATCTAAGTTAATATGTTTATATTCATACGAAGACGTTTTGGATGAAGTGTTACTGTATGTGTGAAGGACATCCAGGAGTAGTATATTATGATCGGATATTGCATTATCGCAGTTTGTTAGTGAGTACGAAAGTGTGATGTCGGAAAGTACATGATCTATGATTGTGTTAGTATTATCTGTAATGCGTGTCGCGTATTTGTTGTTTATTTTGTTCAGGATGCTATAATTATTTAATCTAATTGTGTCTGTGTACTTACGTGTTTGAGTATTTGTTGAGTCAAGTAGATTTATATTAAAATCTCCAAAAATAATACATCTTTTGTGTGCTTCAAGTTGGGGGCTAAGTTTATCCAAAAAGTCTTGATAATTAGTACTAGGCTTTTTATACACTACACTTATGTTTAAATTAAGTTTGTTTATGTGTATCCACAGGAAGTTGTTGTCGGAGTCGTACACGTTGTTGATTACATTAAAGTCCATGGTATCTTTGATAAATATTGACACTCCACCTCCAGCTCCTTGTGGGCGGCAGGATGCTTAATGCCGGTAACCTTCTAGATTTACGTACTTTACTTCCCCTTCTTTCAGCCATGTCTCACCCATCAGAATAATATTGAAACTGGAATTTGTGGATTTAAGTAGACATTCTATATCTTCAATTTTACCTTTTAAACTTCTTACATTAAAGTACATGAATGACAGAGAAGTTTGACCTTTTGAAGTACAGGGAGGTTTATATTGGTCAATTTTTTTAATTCTTATGTGTTTCTTTATTTTTGTTTTCTTCTCGTCTACCTGATTATGTTGTTTCCGTTCTCTGCTTCCGGATCCCAGTTTTTTGGAGTCTGCGTGTATTTGCTGTTTAATATACTTTCAGGGCGATTTCTTATTTGATGGTATGCTATTTGGTCAGTGAAACTAGCATGTTTAAACATAAGAACTATTTTTTTAATTTCATAATTCAGCTTGGACACATTAAGGTATCTGTTTTCTTTGACTGGGTGTATAACGATGTTTGTGTGTTTAAGATTTTGTATTATATAGTGGAGATTACTTAACAGATTTGTCGGCGATTTATCTTGTTTACCTGGGCACAGAATAACGGTATCCGTTTTCGTTAAGTTTTTGCTTTCATGAAGCACATTTGACATAAAATTATCAATCGTAGCATCCGGATAAATGTGACTACAGCATTTTGCACGAATCGGTAGTATTTTTTCAATTTTTCTCCTCAGACGTTTACCCTGTTCGTCACCAAATATCATAATGTTTATTTCTTTTTCTTCCTCCAAAGGCGGACCTCTCAATATTGTTTTCACTCCCTCGGGAACCGTACCTTGGTCTGCAGACGAGGGCGGTTGAGTATTGCTGGTTGATGTTGGTTTTACGTAATTTATGGAATTCTCCATTGATTTAATTTCATTAATATTTTTGTCTATGTTTGAAATCCTAGTTATGATTTCACGTTGAAAATTTTCTAGTAGTGAGTAGATATTGAGAGACATCTCTTGGAAAGTTTGAAAGTTTTCGTTTAGTTGGTTTGTTATGGATTTCAATATATCATACTGTTGTTCAGTATCGTTCACAGATGTCATCACATTCACAGATGACAGGGTTTCTGTTTTTAGTGAAGATTTTTTTTTTGCTTCCTTGCAAATAGTGCAGATAAAAGCATTTTTATTTTGTTTGTTCAATTTACGAAAATTGCTCTCGGATATATGACAACATGTAAAGTGAAAGTTCTTATTGCACGTCTTACATAATAGATTTTCGTTATCGAATATCTCAGTGTTGCAGGATTTGCATTCCATTATTAATATTTTTTATTAGTATTATTTTTTGAGCAGGAGTAAATGAGTATTTGTGATTATTATAATCCCAGAAACTGTATTTTACAATGACTCACTTATCGTAGAATTACCCGTTTCTTAAATCCAGTGTATTGGGTAGGATTTTTATTTAAAAAAAATTTTTCTCGTTCACGATATATTGCACTTTAAAATGTTTATAATTATTTAATGTTTACATTAATATGAACTAACTAACTAACCATTACGCCGTTTCCCCGCAGGGGTAGGTAGAGATAACGGACCGCCAAACAACTCGGTCTTGCCACACACTCCTTGCCTCATTCACATTCATACATCGTCTCATGCATCTTCTATTGTTCTGACTCTTGACATGGCCCGATACAAGTATCTGATTCACTTGGTCGTGCCATGTCTTCCTCGGGCGTCCCCGACTTCTGCTACCATTAACATTTGCATCGTATATTCTCCTTACCCTCCTTTCTTCGATCAATGGCTCTACAAGCCCAAACCATCTAACCGTCCCTTTCTTGATCTTACTCATTACGCTTACATCAGCCTTACACTCTTTGCGGATCTCTACATTCCTTACACGATGATACATGGTTTTACCACACATACGCCTCAGGAATCTCATTTCAACAGCATTCCATCTACTTTCATCCTTTCTTTTGCCAGTTCCATGCCTCTTTTCCATACATCAGGGTAGGTACCAGCAATCCATTGTGGACTGCTAACTTCGCTTCTTTGGACAATTTATACTTATTACTTATGAATAAATATATAACCTACTTACCCGCATTCCAAAATCAACATTCAAAACAATACTATGTATATGAATGTTGCGACGTTGCTAACCGAAAAGAGAGTTTACGAACTCAGTACACAATTAAGATATTTTTTCTACGAATCTTACAGATTGGAAGCTAAAGACAAATAGTTCGTTTATGAAGTAGCAATAATAATAATAATATTTGGCTGATTAGTGTAGAGCCCTTTTCGTGAAAAATCACTTCAATGGGGCTGTACAAATGTATGTATTGAATAATAAATATAACAAGCTTACAATACTAAGATTCATAAAAACTATTGACTTTCATCTAAGACTTATATCGAGTAACTTACGACTAATGCTTATAATTAATGACTTAAAAATATTAACTTAATGCCAGATATATTTAAAACTCTACCGGTCAGTGGCTTAGTTGGCACCGCATTTGGGTTCCACCCAGGCGTAGTGTGTTCAATTCCTCGGCTGGCTTGGTCCTCTATCACAATACAAGCAACATATTCCACTTACTGTGGTGGTAATAGGAGAATTTCAAATATTGCCAGGTTATTCGTAACCCGGGAATGTTTGTCTTTCTATTCTATAAAAAGAAAAATAACTGTGGTTTAAAGTTAAGACTTGCAACTAACATACTTACATATAAAAATACTTGTTTTGGGGTTGCTCGTGTTGTTATTGATAATAAAAAAAGAAAAAAAAAAAAAAACAATACTATATTACAGTTACAAACGAAACATAGAAGTAAATAGCAAGTAAGTCCACAAAAGGAAAGTGTAAAAATATAAATTCATGAAAGTTTTTTTTTGCACATTTTACAATCAACATAATATCACGGAAAAAGATCTTCCACCAAATCAATTCTAGCATTGCTTTCGCAAACGTATTTCATGCAAATTTACTTATTTTATTGGAAAAATAAGTATTTCTGGTTCAGGAAAGTTTTAGAAGCAGTTTGCAGGCCCGCTAGATGGAGATTAAGATACAGATAGGATCTCCTTAGGGTCTCTCAGTCGTCCTGACAACAATCCCACTGTAGGTAGATCTCACCCGATAAGGTTCTATCGCAGCATCCGACCGCAAGCGGAGAAGCCTCGGAGTCAAGTGAATCGAGCTATTCCTGCGTGAGAATGCATCTCTGGAAGGGAAATCTTATATTTAACGAAACTAAAAATACAAGTCTTTTAGATCTGAAGTAAAACATTTGAATAAAAATGCCATAAAGCCACCTTCAAAAGATGTTTTAGTAAATTTATTCTGCAATATCAAAACATTTTTATAGTACGTACATACCTTTCAATTTTCTTAAATTCGTCGTTTGTCGCCTAAGGGTTTTTTTTATTTAAAAAAGAAGGACGAACATTTGTATAGTCGAGCAAATCCCGCTCTAGAATTTATCGTAAATCTGTAGATGTCACGAAAAACTGTTTCAAACACTTTGTATATAAAAAGAATATATCCATAAAATGTAAATACTTTTTATATACAATGTGTTACAAAAACTATTTCTGACACTTTGTTCATACAAAAAATATACATTTTAGGCTTAATATCTATATAATTATGCATTATCAATTTGACATTTAGCGAAAAATATAATATTTTACTTATTATTCATTTATTTCTAGTTTACTTCGAGCACTTTATGTCGATATTTCATAACCAGCCATAATATTCAGAGCGATTTTTGCAAGTCAATGACTCATTTCCGAGTTACGAATAACCTGAAAATATTAAAAAAAAATCTCCTTACTACCATCACAGTAAGCGGAAAATGTTAGATGTGTCGTGATGGAGGACTTGAAATACCGAGGAATTGAACAAACGACGTCTGGGTGGGACTCAAACGCGAAGTCAACTCAACCACTGACCGGTCAGTAAATGATTATTTTATACTTACTTCTGCCTTCATGTTACAATGGAAAAGTTGGATTGTACAGTCTCGGAATCCCTTAACTAGAATCCAAAGAATATGCTTTGATATTTTTACGGCTGGAGGTATTATTGTTATTGTTTTTTTAGATTACTATGCCGTGTTGGTCTTTCTTAGTTTCCATTGGGTAACTTTTCAGACTGTGTTACAGCGTCCATCATCTGCCCTGATCACGACAGAATCCCGAGTTTTAGTGCCAATAATCGAGTCTTTCTGCATTCGGGAGATCAACGTATTGATCTGCGGCCTGAAGTTGGAGGTGTTTTTGTTCAGAATAAAAAGGTGATAACCAAACCTTTCTGTGTATCCAGAAAACTATTTTGGAGTGTCGGAAAATTATCGCCCCGAAAATATTTGTTAATAGGATCTCACTAAAATAACCAAAATTATTAGAAAATATCTTTAAAAATAACATACAACTTTAAATGGATGAAGATAATAATATAGAACTGACTTGTCTCAGATTTATAACTGATTATAATTATTTTTTATCCTTCCTCCAACAAGAAGTTCTTTTTTGATACCCGAGTTGACTATTTATTTTTCAATTCATACCCCAAATATGCCAATATGACATTATCCCTAAGTTTACCATCAAAACCTCCCAGAATGGGAGTATACATGGAGAAAAATAAGTATTGATAAAATATTAAGAATCTCTTTAAATTATTAATAATCCGATTAAAACGGTATTAAGCGTTTAGAAAAATTCCTAATAAGTCAGAAAACTTGTTCATGCACCTGTATTTGCCTTGATAATATGTAATGACGAAATGCGAAAATGTTAGTATTTTTATAAACACGTGTTCTGATATCGCGATAGTATATTAGTATTTTACTAAAAGTTTACCAGGAAACTTATTAATTCATTCATTGGGTGCCTAAAATCCCGTTTCTTAATAAAATAGCAATTCTTTCCGTGTATTATGTAAATGAATTAATTTAAAAAGGAATCATTAGAAGGTGTCATTTGATTCAACAGTCTTCACAGTTTCGCTATTTAAAGAAATAGCATGCAGGTTACAGTAATAATAGCATGTTATATTAATCAGTCGAGGGTTGTTCTGTGTCAGTCTCGGGAAATTATATGCCTCCCTCAGCACGCCCCGTCATTTACCCGTTGCGTTAATACCTACTCGTCTATCAACCCTCGGAAGCTAATCTTACGGGAACAATGAGGCAGATTGAAGGCTTCGATGCTCAGCCGAGGTGAGCTTTTATTCACACTCGTGAGGTAGTCAAAGATAACTCTTTATTTCAGATAAAGTGCACAGGGTGATTTAATTGATTAGGGTAATATTGAACTTCTTTTTACATTAAAAAAATTAATATTACACTTTCAACGTTGGAATGTTTATTTATTTTTTTTTTTAATTTTGGAAATAGATCTTTTTTACCGAAAATAATCTGTAACGCAATTTATATACTTGCATAAGCCCACCTACGTTGGAATTCGTCAGTTTTGCAAATATATCTAATGAATAGAACAAGCTTTCCGAAAATTTATAATTAATGGAATTATGTACTCATGGCGTGCATTTGCGCTTGATTCACTTGTATTATAAACATAATAATATTTCAACTTCTTTCCATAAATGATTGCAGCAAATATACCTTCCCTGATAGGCTCAGTGTAGAATTATGCAAACAATGTTCGAATGGATTTACAGAGTTTTAAAAAGACGTATATTGTGTTTTATTTTTATCTTTACTCAAAAAAGGCGCCGAAGAAAGTAACTTCCTTCAGGGTTAACATCATTATTTTTTAAAAAATATTTTTGAAACAAAATTTAAAAATAATCCCAAACCACACAATTACACTGCTCCCAACCATCTGGATCCAGTGAAACTGTGGCATCCCTTATTTGTTTATGTTGTGATGATGAAGGTGGGAAAGAAGAAGATGGAGAAGTACCTGACACCTGAAATATATATTATTTTAAATGAGTAAATTATGAAATAACACAAATTAATCAAAGAAAATTAACTTGCGCACGCAGGGATTGGGTAGATAGAGTCATGACAATAAACATAATATTATATTTATAACGCTCCACATGAAACTCTTTTTAAATATCATCGCATTCTGGAATACATAGTATTTTTCAGTTTAAAAACAAAATCCTGTATTTCCAGGTTTCTACAAACGAAAAAGTTTTTTTTGATTAGTTTAAATAAAGCCAAGAAAAGGTGAACATCGTAGCGGGCATGACCTTATAAAGATATTTTTAAACGTAAACTTTTTTGAAATTGTAAAATTTGTTTTTTTGGTGCCAACACCCTTTATTAGGTAATCAAATCCCGATGTTGGTTGTTTGGTTGATAGGGACCCAAGAACCAAGAAGCCGCTGCCGTAGTTGGCGTATGTGATGCTTTTAACGTTTTCGTAAAAACCTCGCCTCGTGCAATTTGGAACATGTCCTTTGCAAAAAGCACCCAACGTTTCGAACACGGGATGCAAGATTGATTTTTTACGATTCGAATCTTTCGCAGGGCGAGGAGCAAGGAGACGAGGGGATATATTTTTTATTGTGTTAAATACCTTTTGAAAATTTGCAATGTTATCCAAGCAACCCACAATACTATATGATTTATTTTTATTAAAATATTATTTTATCCTGTTTCATACTCGATGTGGCAAAAAATGTATATTTGCAAATTTATCTTGCTGTAGGTTCCCGAAATGTTATATTCAGTTTTTACAGCAACAATATATATATCTGATGTGTGATTATATTTTTAATGTCCCATTATTAACAGTTTTAAAATTTAAATATTTATCCGTGATTTCGCAATTTCCTTGATAAATATTGTTGTTAAAGTATTCACATTAAAATTGATAAAAATAATGTTTGAAAAAGTGAGTTCAAAGAAAGATACTCGAATTTTTACTTGGTTATTTTTCGATCTTATAAAGAGAATTATTTATTTTATTTTATTTGTATTTATAGAATGGTAGCATTTCTTGGTGTGTACCAATCGGTCGGCTTTCAAACAGTTGTCATTATTAGATGGTGGCTTCAAAGGTCGAAACTGTTGTGAAAACTAGTATAATTTTATGACGGAGAAGCAAACTATATTCATTTTTATGTATTTATTTTTATACATAAGATTAACACAGAGGTGGTGTCTAAGGATATGAAAGGAAAAATAAATTACAAACACGAGGTACACGGACACGAGACGAGAAATACAAAGCAAATTAGATTGCCCACAAGGAAGAAATCAAGCAGCCAGAAATATCTGATGTTCCAGCCCGAGCAACTTAACAACGAAATCACGAATTAAATTACTATTGAGATTGAAAATATGATAATTTTAAAAAGGAATTAAAAAAGTATGTCTACCTTAAATATTGATGTTTTGTTTGTGATATAATATGTTTATATTTATATTTTTGGATTTAAAATATTCAGAGATATATTAGTTAAAATATTGTTATTTTTTTATATTTAAATGTTATGTTATAAACAAGCAGTGCCATAAGCAATGTAAAAAGATTTCATAAAATCAATTCATTTTTGTTTTAAATAATGATAACACCAAAAAAATATTTTAATGTAGTACAATTAACTGCATAAAATATAAATATTATAAAAACGCACACAATAAAATCTATGATCTAACTTCAAGCATGTCCACAAAAAATTATAAGAGAAGTGATATAGTGAAAATGAGATATACATTTATGGTTTTTTCCTCGCAGTTGCAGAACCCTTGAGGGCCGCACTGCTGCCGTAGCAGAGAGCACTGCGCGGGCCCATATTATTGTAAGTGCGGCGGATAATTATGTGTTGGGCGAGCAAATAAATAAATAAATAATTCCACGGCTGCGGCTGCCGGCGCAGCACTCCCAGCGGCGGCTCACAGGGTCATTCCGCTCTTGTCCATTTCGGTCGCGGGATGGATGGACGTGATTGGGATTGCTTCGACTGGACAAGGACGTTTTCCTTCTCCGCGCTCTCTTTTCTTCTCTTATAGAGGCGATGAGAAGTCAAGTATAGGATTTTGCCAAGCTTTTTTAAAAAAAATCTATTTTTATCAATTAGTCAATTTATTTCAAAAGGTTTAACTATTTTGGGAATAGATTTTCAATCATACTGTCGCCTAGACTTGTATATTTTACTATATTTAACTGCCTTGAACACGTTCTATTCAAATACTGTATTCCAAAAATCTTTCATAACATCCATATGTACATAAAGAAGGGTGTCTGTGGGTATCTTAATTTGTATACAAATCTAGAGTTTTATTCCAAGATTGATAAAATTTTGAACACTTGATTTTCAAATCAATAGGAAGGGGTTTGTCAACAAGAGGAAGAAAAATCACACCTATCCCCTTTTTTCATTCCTTGAAGCCAAATATTCAAAATAAGAGAAACATTTAATATTTTCACATAATTTAGAAAAAACTCTTTGTAAATCCGGACAACGCTGGGGACTTAAAGATGATTGAATTTAAAAAAAACACACAATTATAAATATTTTATTTTATTATTTTTTAAATAAAATAAGTAACTATTTATACACCACTATTTAATAATAAAAAATGACACGTTTCAAAACCATCGGAAAAACCAATGGTTTTGGAACACATCGATTATTTTTGTATGGGGGGTATACAAAGTAATTTATTTTATTTAAATTTAAAAAAATGACGACACAAATTGAATTGAACAAAACAAATATTTGAATTATTGAAATTTTTTGGTTAATTTTTTTAATTGCATGTAGCTTTTATTTAAGGTACAATTTTTGTATTAGGCAATTCACCCTAAAGAGAGTGCTATGTGCAAGGTACAATTTTAATAATCATGTCTTTCAAGTGAAGTTTTTTAGAAGACTTGGCAGGTCTTAGGTTAGAGTAGTCTTTCGGATAGAGGAACATGCAAGAGTTAAAATACCGTTCCCAAAAAACTGCTATTTTTTTTTCTCATGGCTTGGCCAATATTAATACTGTTTCACTTTAAGCCAGGAAAAGTAGCGTCATATCGATTAACAAAATTTTGTAAAATAAAAATAACTTGAGAACTTAAATTGCACCCGATATTTATTTTTCCTGAATCCATTGAGCTAATGACATGTTTATTGATACACGTCCTTAATCTCCCCCTGCAGGTATAAGATATAATGCATTCCCTTTAATCTTTACTACCGTCAGCCGAACTGGGAGACGCCTGTTCCTGTTTTTGGCATTGGGGCCACTGTGTTATTTGAAGGCTCGTGAGAATCATCATCATTGCTACTGTCATTTGTTCTCGACGTTCTTTCGACTGAGGATATTAATTTTTATTGCCATTTGTTTTTGTTTCGATAGCCTTTTGGAAAAAAACAGTTGAGTCGGAATCTACCATAAAACCAACCCATAATTGGTATAAAATACGCAACATCGGTATTTGTGGTGTCCTTATATAATTCGGCGATTTACCATTAGATGAAAAATTATACCCCCCCAACGCATAAGTGTCGCACGTCGTATAAAAATTGCAACACTCTCAACGAGACTTTTATTCAAGTAGTTAATCTTGATTGTACAGCTCGGACTTTGAATTATACTTAAGGACCCGCAGTAAGCGTTCAGAGATAGTATGAAGGGGAGATATATGTAAACACGAATATTAAAGGGAGCGCGCTTGTATTGAAAAACGATAATACTTAAGCGAAACAGGTGAAAATATTTTATAAAACACGACTCTTGCATTTAAAGATACACTGTGCTTTTTTCATCCCTGCAACATATTAAATAACAGGACAAAACGTATTTATAATATTTTTAGGTCCTCAATTTTTTCCAACGAGGGAATTTCATATAATTACGGTGTTTGGCTTTACAAATGTATGGTTATTATCTTTAAAGCAATATATATGTTGTTATTGTTATATAACTCTCTCTGAGAGTAGAAAAAGATATTATACATGTCAATTTTCGGTACGATATCAAACCATGATTGTACGACTTTTCATTTAAGCTATGGCCTAGTGCAGACATAAGTGGAGTTTTAAGTTAAAACAATTACGTCTTTTGTAAGGCATTTGTCAAGATTACTCAATTTCGTAAAATATCGTAATTTCGTGGGAAATTTACATTACTTATTTCGTCTAGAATTAATAAAATACGCATATTTACATTCATTTTGTTGCCTTACATTTTGTTATTAACATGAAGTATTCATATTAATTAAATTTTAAAATTGCACCTCATACTCATACATCATGTTTGTGCTAGGGCATCGTGCTTGATATCATCTAAAGATATTTATAATAAACTTCAAAAAACATACTCTAGAAAGTTGCAATTTTACTGTGGAAAGCTTTATTGGAATTACATGTTAAATATTTATATATTATATCGTCAAAAAAACCTAGTAATTTAAGAAAGTATAAAAATTAATACGAGTATATCAGTTTATTAAAATTCTTCAATCATAAATGATAGGCGCTACCGAGGAATCCCAAATACAGTTTCAGATTTTTTTTTTATTTGGTTTCAAAATATTTCATGATTAGGCGAATAGTTCGCTGACAGCTTTATTGCCACGGTACCTTCCGTTGTCAGCGCTTTTACAAAACCAGAGCTTTTTTAAAGCTTTCCATACTAGTTTGTTGGCGCTCCACCAAACCGGAAACCGATAACTTTGGCTCGCGTCCATTGGTGTTTGGATCACTTTTTAGTTTGACAGTCATACGGAGGGAATTGCGGTGCAAAAGCATTCAATCCAGTTAAAAGCTCACTTCATCCATGGTTTACTAATACAAAACTTCTATCTTCTTTTTTATAATAAAGTTCTTTTACTTATTAAACGTAAGTGATGATTAAATTTAAGAAATAAAAGGATTGAAAGTAGCACTCTTATGAACTAAATCTTCGCATATGAACGACCATTTTACTTAGAATTTTTATTTTGAATTAAGATGGGCACCTACTCTTAACTCACGAAAAATTGCAAAATAATTTGAATGCTTGCGCTTTATAATTAAAAACACAAACAAAGGCAGATATTTGTTATGAATTTAGATGTTTTTTTGTTCATTATTCAGTTTCATTGGGTATTTTGGATTCAAATTAGTTTAGTTACTAATCTAGTTTCGAATAAAAAAAAGCTACGCAGCCGTTTCTCTTAACATTAAAACGGTTTTTTATTTCAATTAAATCGAAATACAATAAATAATGTTTATAATACGACAGTCCACAAATTACGATTACAAAAATTACGAGATATAAAAGAAAAGTATTATGTATGACTGAGACATGGAGCAATAATTAAATATTTATATATTGTAAAGTTAGTACTACACAGTACCACCGTAAGCGGCTTCCAGTATAATAAATAGCCACTATGTAAGCTCCTCAGTCCAGTTATCTATTAATGGTCCTTTTGACACGATATTATATTGTCCTAAAGCTAATAGACGCGACATTCTGGGCGTGTTTAACGCATGATATAAAATTTTACGGCCGTCTGAGAGGCTCGCCGAACAATTAACGTTGTAACTGACTTGGGACGCAGACGCTATAAAACAAGGAGATATGAAGCAACCCGACATATCTTAAACGACATAAGAAACTTAATAGAAACATAGAGAGAAATTTACAAACTTTCAGTATCGATAGCCTGTCGGAAAATATTTCAGTATAACCATTCCTTCCTTGTTTCGTCGTAGACATAACTCTAACGCCATTTAAAAATACCATGGAAGAAATACTCGTGGAAATATTGACGGATAATATCAAAACAATACTATGGAAGAAATACTCTTAGAAATATTGACGGATAATATCAAAACAATAATATGGAAGAAATACTCGTGGAAATATTGACGGATAATATCAGAACAATACTATGGAAGAAATACTCGTGGAAACATTTACGGATAATATGAAAAAAAAATACTATGGAAGAAATGCTCGTGGAAATATTGACGGATAATATGAAAACAATACTACGGAAGAAATACTCGTGGAAACATTTACGGATAGTATCTTAACAATAATGTACATTTTTGCCTTTTCTAAAGACGTCGTGCATATGCATAACTGGATATAATTAAAATATAAGCAGTTTTAATTTATTCTGAAATATGCAGTCATAAGTGTTTTACTAAAGAAATTCCCGAGACCAAAAAAGACATCGCAAAAGGTAGCAGGCGAAATATTTTAATTAACGGAATAGGCAGAACGAATATTAAACAAATTATTCATAATCTGATGACGCTGATATGAAAATTAGTTCGAGTTTTTGTACGACACAGGAGCTGCCGTCAAAATGGTTAAAAATTTACGTTTAAATAAAAAAACATTTCTATTATTTTTGTTATTTGTTTTTGGGGTGTTATGCCGTGTTGCGCTAACTCCTTCTTTAGCCAACGTTTCGGACAACATTGCAGTGTCCATCATCAGGGCAGATGTGTTATTTTGTACATTTATTTTTTATTTATTTTGTACATTTCTATTAATATATTTATTAATAGGTGAGGTAAGCGAGTATTTATGCAATAGAGGATTCTTTGGTAGTATTTATTGTTGTTGAGTTTAACGGGTGGAACACTATTTTAATTTTTCAGTTTTTTTAAATATTTTATTATTTATTTATTTAAAAAAAAACATACGGCACAACTGTTGCCATTAACATAGGTATAAAGTTACAAGTACAAATAATAAAGTGTAATAAAATATAATAATACAAAAGGTAAGATGAAAATAAAAGTTAAAATAACGTATAGATGAAATATAATAAATTATTTTCCATTGATGCCAATCTGCACAAACCCATAAATAACCGTTATTATCAAATTAAATGTGATAATAACCACTTATTGTGTATGGTTCAAGAAAAGACAAAAAGGATGAAAAAAATATAGTGTAAGAAAATCAATAATCTCTTAAGTGAGAACTTTAGTAAGGGACAATATAAATGTAACATTATTAGTATTATTATTCAATTTAATAGAACATGAAACTCTAGTGAGGACCTTAAACACTGTGACACTACATATTTTTAGACTTATTTTTTTTGGAATAACATTATTGAGTAAATCCTCAAATTGTAATATTTAGTTATGATATAACATGTAATGTCAAACCTTACGCTTTATACGTGTCACTTACTGAACTTATCCATTTATTATGTCATATTCTTCTACAAACTTTGCTTAAATAGAAAATAATTGAAAATTAAGTAAATCAATTAATTGAGTCAAGTAATGATAATATTTATTTAAATAATGTCAGAAGTGCCTGCTAAGACAGAACTAGGCAGTAGGAAGCATTGTATCCTATATAATTGCCTCTGCGGAGACGTGGATTTTTAATATATATGTATGTCAAACGATGACATAAATCACGATTATTTCTTTTATAAGGTCTGTTTGTGGTTTTGAATTGTCTGTTCCTGTTTTTGATATTTTCACTTACCACATATGACACGATATTTAAGAAAGAGCGCTTTCTGCTTTTGTCTCTTTAGTTTAGAAAGGTGAATAAAACTAATAAAAAAATAATACATGTTAACGATCCACTAAAAATGTTTACAGAATTCATAGTTTATGGCATAGGACGGGTTGTTTCGGGGAATTTGAACAATTCATCAAATTTCAACGTTCATTTTCGGGTTCTGTGAAAGACTTATTCAAGTTCTGTTTTTATATCACTGTAGGCTAGTTGCTTGCCAAAACTGAAATAAAAACAGAACATGAAAAAATCTTTCACAGAACTTGAAAATGAACGTTGAAATTTGATGAATTGTTCAGATTCTCCGAAACAACCCGTCCTTAGACTGTTAAACAAAATGGATAACTAAGAGAAATAAAACAACGCATTAAAAACATATTCCTAAATCCTAATTTAATATTTTAGATGTTGAGATGTTTACGCCTAAATTTATTTTTATATTATTTATTATATTAATTTATGATTTTAGATGTTTATTCCACACGGCAGAACAGATGTTCTAGCACAACAGCATGTCACGAGAAACTGTGCTGTTGAATGAAATTTGTAAAACAGTGGATTTATTTAATTCTTCTTTAGGTAGCCTTAAAACTTGTTGGTATAATTATCTTCCCAGATTTTAAGAAATGAAAAGAATTTTATGTAAATGGATTGATAATATGTCGTACAATAAAATAATGATAAATTTACCGTATATGGTTAATGATTCTTAAAAATATGATTTTCAAAATAACTTCGGCTAAGTTTAGTGATCTCCGGCATCTTTTCACGATTTTTTTCTAATTTTTGTGTAATTTTCTGCCAAACGAAATTTATAAATAAACAATATTGGACCCAGCGTGCATGAAATTCTCGTAAATTTACCAGCATGTACTGACAAGAGCGAGGATTTTTAGAATTTCCCCGCCCCTGACCTTAGTTCCCCGCCGGTCCATCCCGCCCTTCCAGTACTACGACACCACGGGAAATCAATACATTACTTACAGCCAGCTGCCTTCGCAAGCTGCCGTAGGCTGGGCGGGGGCGATGGGAGGGCGGCCGGAGGGGAGGCTAAAGAAAAAGTGAAATGTTTTATAATATTGCATTTCTCATATCTGCGGGGTAGCTTCCGGCCACTTCAGAGATAATAAAAAGGCGTACTGATATCACCGATGAATAATTACTATTTTCAAATTTAAAAAATCTGAATTTTTTATTGAATAAATATATATCACCAATAATTTGAAATTTGAATTTTTTAAATTGCACACGCGGGTAATCATTCAATTTTCTACCACCATAATTAAATTAAACAGCAGTTTCACGTGTTCTGCACTTTAATGTAATTTACATCAATTTGGGAGGCGGATATGGGTACTGTCGCCCCGTGAACCATTTATTGGAGAACTTAAACCTTTCCTCTACGTTTGGTGACTTAGCAGGGGTGCCCAGGTTCATGGGGTGAGGTTTTTCTAGGTCTCGGTGGATTTGTCAGCTCATTTACTGTATGGTGGGCCGGATCAGGGAAGACTGGTTAAGATAGACCATTTGACCTCTCTAGCAGCACTCTCCCGATTCATCGCCTTGAGCCGCAGTGGGAGGGGTGGATTTATACATCTGTCACTCCTGGACCCACTGTCTCCATGATGCCTACCCACCCTACATACCTTTTTCTTTCCCAAATCTTCATATCCTTTCTTTTTGTTAGGTTAGCATCCACAAAGTTAAGTTGTATGGAGCTGATGTAAAATATATATATATATTTATAAGTTGGTGTTTGAAAATATAATATTATTTGTAATCATATTATTTCTCAGTAAAAGTGCACCTTTTTGTAAACCCATAAATACGAACAAAGAAAAGCTCACGGACAAATAAAATTAAAAAGGGAAATAAAAACTTGAAAGAAAGGGGAAGAAAATTAATGTAACCCTCAGCGACTAAGTCGTGGGGAAATTATTAATTTGCTGGGGTGAGAGTGCTCTTTGAAATCTAAAAACAGCTAGTTAGAAAATAAAACCCTATCCTTTGAGCTTTAAAAATATATGTATAAATAGATTCCTTGTGAAACTTTCGCTCTGAGAACATTTATAGTCACAGAACCTACCATGAATCGAAATTCCCTTTATACATGACAATATCCACAATACACAAATGCGAAAATAATTTCTTACGTTTTTTAATAAGGGTATAGTAAGCGTGACCCCTATTATTATGGCGATTCCCAGAAAATATTGATTTATTAATTTAATGATGACTACGTTTCTATTCATCTCTGTAAATACGATATAATGAGAGTAGGAAGTTGGTGCTATATTCGAAATATACAAGTACATCATGAATATTATGTGAAATACGCTTACAGATTTAATTGGCCATATTTGTCATAATATCGCTGACAGTTGACAGTTGTCGTAAAATTACTTCGTCCTGTGTTGTTAGGAAAGATTTATACTTATTGTTAAATTTAATTTTGTCCACGCATGTACAGTTTCAACAACATGCTTACGGAGTGCGTCAAATTAACATGTTGTGTTTCTCAACTAGAGTGAGACGTAATATTTTTTTAAAATTGTAAACTTATGTATACAAGGCAAAGTTTTTATGCAAAGCACAAAGGATAACAAAAACCATTTAAATAGAAAAAATACAGTGTGTGGCAAGCCTACGCACGACGGAAGTGAAACTTTTAGTATTCTTCTCTCTCTATTTTCATTTCATTCTCTCTTTTTTCTCACTTCTATCCCGTCACTACTAATTTTTGACACTAAAACTCTGTTCCAAATAGAATAAACCACAATCAATTACGTATTTCACTCGTATTATACTCACCGCGCAGTACACGAAGCAAGCAGCTGATGCCTGGCGTGGCGTCGTTGGCTAGAGAGAGAGGAAAAGAGAGAAGAGAGAGAGAGAACGTTCGTCAGTGGCTCCCTCACCTCAGTAAGCGACTACGGTGAGAGAGCGACAGTGAACGGTGAGCGGTGGTGGGGGTCCCGTACCCCCACCACCAAATGATCACGGTTTTTCGTGACGGTCATGAGTCGGTTTTGCTCCGGTCCACGAAAATGCATGACGCGCGTAAAGAAGTTTCACTTCATAAATCCGATATTAAAAATAAGCCGATGTAGCTTAGTGGCTAGTGCACCCGACCGGCAATCAGAAGGCTGCGGGTTTTGTATTCTTTCGCAAAAGATTTTTTTCAATTTTACGGTTGTTTCAGGCTGATTATTATTATTTAAAATATTTAAATAGATTGCTATTATTGTTTATATTAGTAAAGTATTATACTATAACATTATGCAAGGGATACCAACTTACTTGTGCCTTAATTACGAGTTAAAGAATTGGTACCAGTTGTGTAATGGACAGGCAATAGATAAAAGATTGATGCTCTGTCTGAAGATTTTTGTCACCTGATTTACTTAACACGTCAAGGTCACGGTCGATCGATTCCTGAATTCCATTATAATTTGACACTGAGCACGCATTGAGGTAGGTTGTTTGAAGTTTTCTTTTGTGGATTCGTATCGGTTCGTCTGTACTGAAAAAAAATATCAATATTTTTTTATGATAATTTTTTCAACCAATATTTTTTCCTGCTCTGTAACCGTTGAAAAGCTTGATTATATCAACATTATGTAATCCCATGCCACCGGTCACCCCAAGTTTTTTGCTACGTTTGGTGACTTAGCAGGGGCGTCCGGGTTCATAGGGTGAGGTTTGTCTAGGTCTTGCCTGCGGATATGTTTGCCCACCTATTGCGTGGCGGGCCGAAACTGGTTGAGGAAGACCTTTTGAGTTTTCCAACCTAACTTTTTCGACCCATCGCCTTATAGCGCAGTGAAAGGGATGGATGCAAACGTCCGTCACTCCTGGTACACCGGCCCCCCTGATTTATACCCACATCTGGCAATTTTTCCTTCCCAAAACATCCTCTACTTCCTTTTCTAAGAATATCCTCTACACAGCATCCCTAAAGATGACAGGCTCCGACGGGAAATATTTTCCTCAAGGCCTTCTGTGTGGAAAAAAAATCGTCATCAATATGTATCAAAAATATGAAGTTAACATATTTTTGTTATTGTTTTATTAGCAAAAAGATCTAAAATTATCTAGGAATTAGTTACAGCACGAAAAAAGCTGCATTTTTTTCAGTGCAACGAGAGATTGAGAGTAGCTCCCATTAGAGCTACTCTGAAATGCGTAATTATGGATAATTGAAAAAGCACAGTCTTCGTATTGCAATTTTTTAATGAATATAATAACTGCCAGTGGCGGGACTACTATGGTTTGGCCCGGGACCTGTTCCGTACTAAATTTAAAGTGGAGTTGCGTAACCTCGGGCAAGAACAATTATTTGTATATACTCCACTGAAAATGTTCGGTGCATAAAATAGAATGCAAGATGGTAAAACTTTTTTTGTTTTGTTGCAAAAAATGCCGGCAATAAATAACTTTGATCTCTTAGTGTAATAACATTGAATAACAATCACTTATTAATAATGCTAGTATAGACAATTTTAATTGTAATCCCTCCATAAAAAAACTCACCTACATGATATTTGATTCCACAAATAATCAGAAATGTTTTATTATTATACAAATAGCCAATTTCCAAACAACCGAATGAAACCTAAATACTAACAAAAATCAAGGTGATAATTACTCTCTTTCAAAAAATTCACTACTAATTCTAGGTACCGAAAAAACTAAATAACCGAAATAATTTAAGTTATTAGCGATAAGAGCTTTTTATGAACTAAATATTATCTAATTGTTCAAAGGGTTCCAAGATTAAATTCTGTAAGTTGTGATAATCCAGAAAATTACTGTTAGGAACCATATATTGAGGGGTGACTTTTACATACCATTTATAAACTTATTACAATGACACGCCAGTCAAAATAAAAAATCTAAAAAACGAATCACGCTTATATATGAAATACATGATAATACACAACTGTAATATGTAGTGTACAACTGTTGACCCTTTACCAATCGCAAGTTACTTGAATTAGTAGTCACCTATGATCTGGGGCCCCAAAATAATTTGAAAGTCCTGACTCAATGCTGTGCAGAAATGGGTGGCCCTTTGGAAGACTAGATTTTAGATTACAGGCGTCATGTGGAAATGCCATACTCGTTCTAATGGTAAGGAATTAGCATCATTAATCCCTTCGGCACCGGTGCATAGTCGGGAAACAAAAAAATAATAATAAAACATTTTTATTAAAAAATATTATTCCTTATCCAAAAGTATCATAAAATCGTTGACAGACCTGATTTACTAAAGCCAAATTGCGATACTTGCCCAGCTATTCCAAGTAGAATTAATTTTGAAGGCAACAATAACTCACTACTAATTACTCTATTATAATATTTGCAAGATTATAAATGTTAAAAAGTCACTTTTTTATACATATTCTGTTCAAATAAAATATTCTCTGTTATTATAACATTCCAGGCCTTAATAGAATTTATTTTATATTAATTACTATTCATTATCATAAACAACTCATACCTCGATTTATGTCAGGTCTTATACAAACCTAGTATTCATTCAACTATTATTACACTAGTAGATATTTATTTTAAATATGTATTGTTTAATTGCACTTCTATTAACAACTGTATCACTTGCAAAAATATTTTTGTGTACACATTACTTGTTCTGTAATCACTCTATTATAAAAGCTATTTTATGGCGTTTAAATAAATAAATATATTACTTTTCTGTCATTTTTCTTATTATTTAAATCGTAAATGATCAATGGTTTCGTTGCTTGTATAGCACGTAGCACTGTTTTGTTGAAAGTAAACGTTGTCCAGATCAATACCATCCAATTCCGGCCAAAACAATCATTAATCATCTCTCGATAGCGCAATCCATTCATCGTAACTGTTGCTCCAGCCTCATTTTCGAAAAAGTAAGGTCCAATGACTCTGCCGGACCATAAACCGCACCAAACAGTCACACGTTGAGGATAGAGAGGCTTTTCAACAATAATTCTTGGGTTTTCCGAGCCCCAGATGCGACAATTTTGCTTGTTGACAAAGCCACCGAGGTGGAAATAGGCCTCACCACTCAAGATGATTTGCATTTGATTTACTCAAGTGAATTTTAATAATTTCAATGCGTCTTTGAAGCGTGTATCGTTCCATTTTTATTAATGGCGTAGTTTCTACTTGTCAAATGTCAAAAAATGACAGCTTCAAAAGTAACATCTACCGAAATAGCGGGCTATTCAAAATAACACCTCTTATAGGAAAACCCTGTATAACGTTCAATGGTATCACTTAGGTACAACATGTAAGGTAAAATATTTGATATTACAAATAATTGCGTTATAAAATTTGCTCAGTACAATTTTGTGACATTCAACAAAAATTTCAGAGAATAGATAATTATATATATTATAATCATCATAAATAATACTTAAAAAACAAATATTGCATAATTATGATGTGAACGATTAAAACATAAGTATGAATAGTATAGTACAACAACACAAATAAAGTATAAAATAAAATATACAAAAAGGATGAAATATATTTTAAAAAAGTATTAAATACAAAAAGGTATAAAAAAGTATGCAATACTATGTAGGAGTAAATGAGAAAATAATTTAGGTGAATTTCTGAGATAATCTATGAAAAAATAATAATTATGGAATATTGTCAATGCGAAATGAAGAGTTAATATAAATTGAATGTATTCGTAAGGGATTGAATATTCGAGTGTATGCCTATAAAGTATTTTGTACGTATGTTTCATTATGCGAATGCAGACAATCCATTTATTATTTTCAATGTGAGAGTTGCAGTTACTCGCTAATGCATAGTAAAACTAGTACAATACAGTAGATGGATTAATAATAATATCAAAAAGAGTAAGATCATTGTCGTTTACAAAACATTACAATTTTGTGGATGTAACGACGATATTTGAGATACACAAGTTAATTTGTTTATAGTGCAAACATTATTTGAAAACATTAAATCGTTGATGATCCATATTATTTCAAGTCCGCATTATTACAAAACAAAAAAAAACGAAATACCAATCAATAAATTTATGATATTCTTAACCGAAGAATTTATATGAGATTTTTTTCTTATGCGTAGGCGGGGAACTTGTCGTAAAATTGGGCTACCCAAAACGTATTGTGATTCTTATAAAATGTATCGTATAATACATACGGTAGAGGGCCTCGGGCGAATTGTACAAAGAGAGATCTCATCTCCAGTTGCCAACGAGAGGCTGACGGAACGTGGGAACTAGGAACGCAGAAGGCAGGATCGGATTCTAGAAATTAATTAAAAAAATTATAAATATAGCTTTGGAACTGATGAGGACGTTGTTGACTTGTCGACTTTTAAATTATTTTGAACATGAGGAAGAAATAATAAAAATTACAATTACAATAAACCAAGAATACAAAATCACATGGGTTTACAGAAAGACAACATTAGGCTATCGGAAAAAATAAGAATGGAATAAAGTTTAAAAATTTGTTTTATTATACTCTTCTAATGAGCAAATTTTAATTGTTTACTGTTGGTGAGTGGTTCCTACATACAACACTCAATTATTCCAATGCATTTTTAATAAACTTACTTTCTTAAACTCCATAGATTTTTTTAAATAATATATTTTATAAATGAATATCATCTGGGATTTTTCAAATACCTTCGTAGCTTTGTACACAATGAGTTTTGATTTTATAATTTTCTAAACGGTTTTGTCATTTTATCTCCATTCTTTGAAGTTTTTGAAAGTTTTCATATATTTTTTTTTATATTTAGGTGTTTTCGAAATACCAATTTACTCAGTAAAATTAGTTGGAGAAGTTGAGAGGAGAAAATGTTCGAATAAGATTTGGGAGTACCTGGCTAACAATTGCTGGTAACTAAACGTAGCTATACCCATTCCCAGAGTTTCAACAAATGATATTTACTCTTTACGTGGAAAATGTATTTGATCATCTAAAATTCTATCCCAGATCTCATCAATAAGGTGGTAAGCGTGTAATAGTTAAGTAGAATGTATATAAAAAGTATTGGAAATAAAAAAATATGGAAAAGGGAAGAAAAATAATATTTCCATGGTTTTTCAAAGATCTCATCAACGCCCTTTTTTATCGACAATTACATAATTGACAACATTTCTTAAATAAGCGTTAACTGCACTATGTGACTCAACCTCCTAAAAGTCAACCTATATTACAACTTTCTGACAGTTTGTTAAGGGTTGTTAATAATACTTGTCAACACTTAATGAAACCAACATTGTTAAGGGTTGCTAATAATACTTGAAAATAATTACTGAAACTAACATGATCTAAAGGCTTGGGAACCACCAAAATATCTGCTTCGCATTTTCACTGATAAAGTAAAATTTAATAAAAAAATATATTTATTTAAGATTTCTTTGCAAATTCAACACTGTTTAGTTTATTTAGAAAAAATATCTCTTTTGGGAAAATATCGTCAAAAAAATTCCAATCACTGACACAATTCCAAATCTTATGTACTTTTTAACTACTCCTCAAAATCGTTTTCTAAGAATGATAGAGAACAAAATGAGTTTGCTAATTCCTCAAAACAGAGTAATACATTTTCAAATAAACAGTGAAACAGATGCTGAAATTCGATGATAAATAACCTGTTACCAAAATACTTTTCAGGACATTCCCAGACATAATACAAGGACGTGCAATGAAATCAGGCTTCAAAAATAACAAAGCCAAAATGCAAACCAGTTAATCCCACAAAGGGATGAAATATTCTAATGTGCCACCGGAATCTATAAAAATTACACCATTTTAAATTGAAAATAGATTGTGAGATCCACATTGTTAACCCTGGAAGCATAATCTATTTTATGAGTACATAAAGCATAAACATACTTCTTAGAGGCGTACATATATAAATGACAGCCCGTAGGCTAAAATATACCTACTTATGAACTACTTTTTGAAGGAAATTTAAGGTCAGGATATAAACTAATAATAGAACAGATTTTTATCAATCATTTATCATCAAGAAATCATTTTGACATCGGTCCATTTCACAATTACAGGTATGATTTCGTCAGTTCTGAAAAGATGGAAAATTTGCACAGGATCAAAAATATTCCTACACAGTACACATGTGAGCTGGTCCTCGAGAAGTGCGGATTATCTTCATAGCCGAAGTACTGTGAGATAATTGATCTTTAAAGGCTTTTTTTTTTTATTTAATATTTGTGTTTTAATGTACAATGTTTACGTGTCATACAGTATTATGATGTAAAACAAAAATAGTCTTTCCTCACCATAAAGAGACAAGTCTTTTTTGTTTTAGTTGAAAAAACATGTCCAATCTTACCATGAATTTCCATTAAAACGATAAATTCAGTTGGCAGATTGCGAAGCAAGACCAGAATCAGATTCTGGGTCAGTTTCTACAACAGGGATTGGGTCAGTGAGGGATTGTTGTAAAAGAAAAAGCCTCTTCAGTAACATAGCTATTCTCAACTTCGCTTTGAACGTCATCCACAACCTGGTTGTTCTCGTCTTCAGAAGCTGATTCTTCCAGAGAAAGATTATTTTCTTCATCTAAGGTTGCCAAAATATCGTCACTGCATAATATATTATACCATGACCTATTGGTATCTAATAAAATGCCGAGGTATGAAATGTATAAAAATCCTCAAAGTATAAATTTTATTAATGAAAATAGTATTAGCATTTTTTAAACGAAAATAAACAAAAAAATAATAAAAAATAATAATAAAATATTAATAATAAAACAGAAAAATCACAAAAAGATACGGTCGCATTTAGGACTTATGCCTTGCCGGGGCGCTTAATTATGTTCATTTGTGTATTACACGTCATGTAATATTGGTTATTTCATTAGTTTTGTTTATCGGAATCTTGTATGTCCTTGAGGATTCGTGAATGTTCCTTACTGTAACTAAAAATTCTTTAAAGTTAGTTTCAGCGCAGATTTTACCAATATCCTTTGTACAAGGTAAATATTTGTTTCCCGAGGTTCTAAATTCGAATAAAATTATTATTTATCAAGGTGAAACATTTTCATCACATAATATTTACACCAAGAATCAAGTTCATCAGGTAATTATCAATTACTATCGCAGACCCGTGAACAATCACGGGGTATTATAATTTTGTAAAATTGAGACGCTGAAAGTGTTTAAAACATTTGCCTCAGGAACCTTGCCAATCAAAAAAATAATTAGAGGGACGATCGGAAATTTAATTTTCAAATGAACACTGTCAGTAAACTTAAATAATTAGTGACTCAGATTTAAATCTGTCAATTTTTGACGGACTAAATACAGAATTAATATTAAAATAAATAACTTGTATTTTATCGCTTGGTTCCCACAATCTGTTCCAATATTGAAAATTCGAAATTGGTCGAACTTATATAATTTTACACATATTTCACATTACTTAAATATTCAGAGATAACCTAAAATAGTATATTTTATTATTCTCATAAGCTGGTGCCGAATGATTTAGTTGTTAAACGTTCATCAGTCAAAGTCAAATGAATGATTTTGGTGAAATAGTTGGCATTTCTAACAGGTGTCCTCTGATTTAACATTTCAGAATACTTGGCTACAAATCAACTAATTTGATTGGGGTTTGACACGAGGAGAAACCAGCACTTGATTCAACTAATTTTATTATAATAAATATTTTTACAAAAAGATTTTTTCCGTTTAAACGTTCTCCAAAGTGTACTATTTTTTCGAACACACGCTACATAAACAACATATAAGAGTATACAGCGTTTTTTTTAAATTTGTTATTATCGACTTAACCTGGAGAAAAATCATAGTTAAAATGCTCCAAATAAATTTTCATTTATCACGACAGCAATGTTGACATTTCCGCACGACAACGGGTCGTTTTAATGTTCAGCAGCTCGGTTGTAAGACGACTGCTTTTGTGGTTTCTCCTTCTTACAAAACTCCTTACAAAAACCTAGAGCACAACATCTCCGAAGATGTCATAAGTTTCACACGGGAGCTACAAAATAAAAATAAAAATTTACAATAAAACGTATTTGCATTAAAAATATTGAACCAACACCCAAATAATCACTGCACTGTAAAACCATAAAAAAATAATTGATACGAATTTTCGTATTTTGTACATCGCATATTATTAAACTCTCTTTTCAGCGAACCTTGATAATATTTGATAGAATATGTCTACCTGAATAGTTTCATTAATCACAAACTTATCGCTGATTGATATAGTTATACGAGGCAGTAGAGTGAGTTGTGGTGGTTTTGTTAAACACGATTGAGTTATAACTTATAACACTCAAAAAATCAGTTGTGTCGTGACTTACTTCGTATTACTGAATAATTAATAATTATAATTCTGCGATCGATTATAATTAGGTTCTCACTTTAAACAGAAATAAATGAAAACTTCATTTAACGATAATGTGGCGATATTAATTTTTCTACAGTCAATGTATTTCGTCCAAGATTGAACGCTCTTTTATTTTTAACAATTCAAAAAGATAAATCAACGTTAAAGTTTTTCGTCTGTATTTTCAACTGTTTGTCAACATTGTGTTTAACTCCATAGTTCATGATGGATACGCCATTGTAAGCTGTGAATTACTGAGTTTACCTAAAAGTTCAAGACAGAAAAAAAGTTTCTGAATTTGAAAACGCCCGTTTTTCCGTTTTAAAGTTAAGATATTTGGTAATTAAAATGCTAAATTAAGATAAATAAAAATAAATATAAACGATTTAGGTTAAGATACCTGCCAAATCCTAGTGAGGTTAATTATTATGCGAAAAATAATACTTTATGTTTTATGAGAACCAATCAAACACGATAATATTACATATTTCACAATAAAATAACCTTATCGGTAAGATGGTAAAAAAGTAAACGATTGCGGGGTTTATACAAAACTATGTTCAGCAATCAATAGTTCTCATTAAAACTATTTGATTAAAGTTTGTTTATTTTACCAAGAATTATTTAAGGATAGATGATTATTGATTTATCAAATATTGAAGTTCATTTTGAAAAAGGTTTACGGAGAGCAAGTAAAGGAGGTAAGTATTCTTATAAAAGCCTCCGCGTTACGTCGACTTACGTTTCATTTTCAGAGAAGGACTGTTACGTATTCCCAAACAATGTAAGGCTTTTATCTAATACCGTAGAACCCCCTTTATTCCCTTATTGTCTTCCCAGGAAACGTAAATACGTAATCGAAAGGGAGCAGGCATACTTCCGAAGGAGAATCGAACTTTTCTATTTTCTTTCATAAGTTTTCGGGACTATTGCGCCTTTATCAATGACTTCGAGAATTTGTTTGAAAAACAATATGAAAGAAAATGATACAATAGGTATTTGAACAACTTTAAAAGGAAAAGCTGTTTGTATCATTCGGCAAACACTTTGAGTCATCAAGATATTTTTACATATGTGTGCTTAGGTCTTGAAAACCAAACTCCCCACAATTTTTTCACCTCGTCATTTACATCTTGAGCTTGAAGGGTTTAATATAACCATTTAAATTTTTTCAGTTAATATTTGAGTTACATAATGCGGTATTTTCAGAAAATATAAATGGGTTAAAAATGTGAGGAATATTTTAAGTTTATTTTTATGATCCTGATGATTGTACTTAAAATGTGGAATTTCAATATTTTTATTAAAATAATTAGTGATTTTCAAAACGATCTGCAACCACACATTTCAAAACAGTTCCAACTGGATACAACGTCATTATGACAAAGAAAACGCCACTGGATGGTAAGAAGGCTAGCACTGACGTTATCCTGCGTGACGTAAACGCCGCCATATTCACGAATAAAAAATAACACTACTTTTTAGTGGAAAAATGGAAAATAGCACAGTTTACATCGTTATAGAAAATAAATTAATCAACAAAAAATATTCTAAAAATACTCATAATGATGATTTAAAAAAAGTCTAAATACCCTATTGTTTGCTGCGTATTGTTTAAATTTTGAATTTGGAAGGTGGTCAATGGGTACCGCCGCCCCGGGAACCATACTCTGGGTTACCAACACCTCTGCCACAGGTCACCTGAAGTGGTTCGCTACGTTTGGTGACTTAGCAGGGGTGCCCGGGCTCATGGAGGGTTGTGCGTTCTGGATCACACTGATGAATGGGTCGGCCTACTCACTGCGGGGCGGGCCGGGCTGGGAGAGGCCGGTTGAGGGAGATCCAGTAATCCGGTTATCGCTGTCCGGGCCGTTGGATAGTACAGGGGCCCGACCCTTGGGCTCACGACCAAGGGTGGGCTGCCCCATCAGCCAGCGAAAAAACCCTGCCGCTGATGTTGTGCCGGTTCGTGACCGGTGAGGACCCAGCATCTAGCGTTTGGGGCGCACTGGGCGACCTCCACAGCCGGACTCTCCTGCCCATTGCCTAGAACCGCAGTCAGAAGAACATACCTTACATTTGGTGTATCCAGTTGCTCCACTCTCCAACTCCCCACCCAACCTTTTTAACCTAATCCTTCCCAACCCATCCTAAATCCCACAAACAAATAAAACAAACTTAAAAACTATGAACTCACAACAAATTAATATAAACTCAGCGACAGCGAACAGTAGGAGTCCTCAGTGTGGACCGAGGATGAAGGTGAATTTCGCTAACATTCGCGGTCTGCATACCAACCTAACTCCCATCCACCACCACCTTCTCTCACAAAATCCCCATCTCCTTTTCCTTACGGAAACACAGATTGTCGAGCCCCCAGATACCTCCTATCTGAACTGCCCAGGATATCATCTGGAAAGCCTTTTCAGGCCCAAAGGAGGTGTCTGCCTTTACAGCCGTGCTGACATCAGCTGCGCTCGTCTCGCAAATATCGAGAGCGCAAAACACGAAGTGTTATGGGTACGTGTGGATCTCACCGGTATGATGAGAATTTATGCGTGCCTATATCGCTCACCAAACCTTGCCGAATCAGACACTGTTGAGTTGTTTAAATACTTGAGTGACACTGTAGATATTCTCTTGCCCCGTTACCCATCGGCCGAGTTTGTAATCCTGGGGGACTTCAATGTTCATAATGAACAATGGCTGAAGTTCTCGGGCCCAACAAACTCTGCCGGTAGATCAGCGGAATCCTTTGCCCTTATCCATGGACTAAGACAACTCGTAGAATCTCCGACCAGAATACCAGACATCCCATCACATCGAGCCAACCTACTCGATTTGTTTCTCACTAGTGAGCCACTCGGGTACAGAGTGGAGGTGACAGCGCCCTTAGGATCCTCTGACCACTGCCTGATTACCACCTCTGTCCCATCCTCCATGAACCGTCAACCCGACAAACATGTAAAGAGGAAGGTATGGCACTACAGGGCAGCAAAATGGGACGGCATGCGGTCTTTCTTCGGCGCCTTTCCTTGGAGTACTGTATGCTTTAGCTCCGAGGACCCATCAATTTGTGCACGCGAGGTAGAAGAAGTAATCACATCAGCAATGGATTGCTACATTCCCTTCTCCGTCAAATCCTCTGGAGCGGGCACAAAACCGTGGTTTGACCATCGTTGTGCTGAAGCTGTCAGACTCAAAAATACGACTTTTAATGCACTCCGGAAGATTAGCTCCATGAATAACCTTTCGGAATACCGAAAACGGGCAAGGGATTGTAAGAGAGTTCTAAATAGAGCTAAGAGCGATCACGACCAGAGAATTGCGAAAAAGCTGGCTGACTGCCCCACTGGTAGCCGTGCTTTCTGGTCACTCGCTAGCTCGATCGGAAGAAATTTCTGCAGAACCACTTTCCCACCTCTGACCAAGCCTGATGGTCGGCTGGCTAACTCGGCCCGCGAGAAAGCCGAATTATTAGGCAAAATTTTCGCGGAAAACTCAACTCTTCAAGATAACGGAGAGACTCCCCCTTCCATTCCGCACTGCGGTTTTCAAATGGAGGAACCGAAGATCCGGAACAGAGAGGTTCTCCGAGTCTTGAACGAGCTGAAAGTCGACAAAGCCAGTGGGCCGGACGGAATACCTGCCTTGGTCCTCAAGAGGTGTTCTGCAGAAATGACTCCAGTGCTCGCGAAATTATTTAGGCTCTCTCTCAAAGGTGGAAAGGTGCCAGATCTTTGGAAAAAGGCAATCGTCCACCCAATCCCAAAAAAGGGGGACCGTTCCGACCCTTCTAACTACCGCCCCATAGCCATCACTTCCATACTCTCGAAGGTATTAGAAAGGGTGGTTAACAACAAATTGCTCACATATCTCGAGAATAACAATATCCTAAGCGATCGGCAATATGGATTTCGTCGAAACCGATCGTGTGGCGATCTACTCGGATATGTAACGCATATTTGGGGGCGGTACATGGAACGTTTTGGTGAAACCCAAACCGTTGGGTTAGATATCTCCAAAGCCTTTGACAGAGTCTGGCACCGGACGCTTATCGGGAAATTACCATCGTATGGGATCCACCCAACCCTGCATAGTTGGATTGCGGACTTTCTGAGGGGAAGAACAATTCAAACCGTGGTTGACGGCTCTTCTTCCTCACCGCACCAAATCAATGCGGGGGTGCCACAAGGATCTGTGCTGTCTCCGACCCTGTTTTTATTGCACATCAACGATCTCGTTGAATGTGCACCAATTCACTGCTACGCTGATGACAGCACCGTTCACGAGGGTTATCTTTTTGACAGGCCCCCTTCTACCTATGATGTCCGAACAGCTCGGGAAGTTTTGAAGCGAAAAATTGACCACCATCTAGAGATGGTTCATGCCTGGGGTAAGGCCAACTTGGTCAGTTTCAACGTCTCAAAAACCCAAGCGTGTCTGATTTCGGCAAAGAGGGAGATCAATGACTGTCTGGTGCAATTTGATGGGAGCACTCTCCCCAATTCAGCTTTCTTACGCCTATTTTTAAAAAAGGCGATAAACACGAGGTGATTAATTACAGACCGGTGTGCCTTTTATCAACAATTCCTAAAGTTTTTGAAAAAATTCTTCTTAAAAAAGTTATTTTCCGATTAAACCACGTCATTTCTCCTAAGCAACATGGTTTCTCTACTGGAAAATCTACCCTTACTAACTTGTTAACCTATCAAAACTATATATCTGATTCCATGTCTAGTAAATGTCAAGTTGACTCTATTTATACCGATTTTAGCAAGGCGTTCGATAAAGTCAATCATGAGTTATTGCTGAATAAACTCCATAAATTCGGTATAGGTGGTTCACTATATAAGTGGTTTAATAGTTACTTGACCAACAGATTACTGGCTGTTAAAATTGATGGTACATTTTCATACAAATTCACTGCTACGAGTGGTGTTCCCCAGGGATCACACTTAGGTCCAATCCTGTTTTTATTATTTGTCAATGATGTATTGTATATTTTCAATGATGTTCAAGTGTTAATGTTTGCAGACGACCTGAAATTATTCAAAGCAATCAGAAACATTAACGATTGCCATATATTGTCAAATAACTTGTCAAGATTAATTATATGGTGTCGTGATAACCGCTTGCAACTTAACATAAGCAAATGTCAAATTATGAGGTTTCATCGAATAAAGTATCCAATATTTTTTGATTATTCCATTAACAACATGTCGTTAGTATCTGTCTCGGAAATTAATGATTTAGGTATTTGGTTTGACACGAAACTTAACTTTATCAAGCATATTGAAATAATAACCAATAAAGCTTTGAAAATGTTGGGATTTATTTTAAGGGTATCTAGTGATTTCAATAATGTAAATACTGTAAAAACATTATATATGTCACTAGTAAGGAGTCATGTAGAATACAATTCCACGGTTTGGTCCCCAAATTATGAGGTTCATTCACATGCGATTGAAAGAATCCAAAATAAATTTTTAAGATATGTAAATTTCAAAATGGGCATTCCTAGAGAAAACCTAAATTACGATAACTTACTTTGTTCATTAAATTTAATAAAATTATCTTATCGCAGAATTATTTCCGATTTAACCTGTTTGTATAAAATCATTAATTCAATGTTTGATACCCCTGATTTATTATATGTAATTTCTTTTCATACTCCAAGCAGGTCGGTTTCAAGACAGTACCTACCATATTATTGTAGCAATTCTATGTCAACGTCCCAATATCATACTCCTATGCGACGGATTCAACAGCTAGGAAACAAATACTCAGATGTTGTTGATATATTTAGTACATCAATTTCAATATATAAGCATACCCTATTGAAGTTTTTTTTTTCATCGAGTAGTGGAATATTTTAATAAAGGTATTTAATTTGATTTGACTAACATATAATAATTTTGTCAACTGAAATAGAAAAAAATATTTTGGATTTTTTATATGTTGTGCCTGCATTCTGTGTAGATCAAGTTGAGTGATATTTTGACTTTATATTTATTTTTCTGCAATTGTTTTAGTAGTCGTTTCCTGCACTATTTTCATGTATAATTTCGTAAATATTTTTTATATATATGTATGTAAAAGCCTTAATAGGCGTGAAATAAATAAATAAATAAAGACTCCATTGAAATGCTTGGAGTTACTATATCAGGTATGGTATGGTATGGTATGGTAGGTACTGGATACCAGCTCAAGTATCGGGGATCCATAGAAGCCCGAGTAAATCAGGCCTCCAAAAAGTTGGGCGTCTTGTACAGGGCTAGGAGATTCTTCAACAGTGACCAGCTGCTGACCCTGTACAAGTCTCAAGTCCGCCCAACTATTGAATTTGGGAGCCACCTTTGGGCTGGTGCCCCAAAATACTTGATAAACCTGCTTGAGTCTGTGCAAAGGAGAGCGATCCGTCTGATTGACAATCCGTTGTTAACAGACCGATTGCCTTCTCTGATGCATAGACGCAATGTAGGCATGCTGTGTCTGTTCTACAGGTATTTCAATGGAGCCTGCTCCAAGGAGCTAGCAGCATTGATTCCTGATGCACCGGTGCACGTGCGCGAAACTCGACGGACACGAACTGAACACCCGTTCACGGTTGACGTTGGCTTCATGAGAACGGGCCGTTTTTACGACTCGTTTTTGTGTAAGTCGGCTCGTATGTGGAACGAGCTACCGGCATCTGTTTTTCCTCCCTCCTATAATCCGAGCCTCTTCAAGGCCCGCATTAACAAATCCCTTCCTACAGCCCCTACCTTACTCCGCCTCACAACGCCGCCCAACCGGGTGGTGACATAGTTCCCCTGTCTGTGCACTGCACAGGCAGGGACACTCTTGTGAAGTGTCACATAAAAAAAAAAAATAAAAAAAAATTAAATAAGACAAAAATCAGTTTAAAAGTTAACACCCAGCTTTGAAATATGTATATATTTTTTTCGCAAAATAATACGTTTGGATACCATTCAGATTGCTTATATTTTTCTTATTCAATAAGAGCTAAATCGAAGATGAAATAAATAGAAATAATAAAAAACATTGATGGAACTTGAATGTAAAACTAGATTTACCAAAACATATCTAAACTCATTGCTTGGATTTCTCAAATTATTTTCTCATGTTTTTAATTCTGAAAAATCTTCCCAAGAAAACACTCACTTTATACACTGAGCATATAGAGTAAAGAGTTATAGACGTTTAGACCAAGCTTAACTAAGAGCTTAACCAAGAAAAGGAAGTGAAATCGATGCCCGCTGTGTGCACGGATTTCCGTCCGCCCGTCAAACTAATATAATAGCACTTTCCTATTTTAGTTTTGAACTACTGTTGCATTCTTACTGTAATTTATTTATACGAGTCACTCTTCATCAAGTACTTTCCTAGGCGAAGTAAGTAACAACAGTACAAATAAAACACTCTTGTTTTAGATCGAGCTCAGCCACGTTAATAAATTTAGGCGCTACGAACTTATCATTATCATAGGCCCAAAAATAACGAGCGTATCTAATTCTTACCGACCAACTACCAGCGTTAATGACGTCACGGCCTTCTCGGCTTTAATTTTCTTAAATGTGGAGCTGCTTCCCCCGGTTTTTGATTATTCTTTATGGGCTACGAAGCCAATAATTAGAGGTCCAAGCCGCGGTAGCTGTTGGAGTAGTGACTAGTATGACTAGTAGCTGCTTGCCCCTGATCCGCCTGCTAGCCTGGTAGCTGAAATCTATTACAAATAACCCGGCGATCAGAAGTTGGAAGATGCCACAGAATCGTGAGTGGCTCATTAAAAGGCAGGGTCAGGAATTAAATTCATGCATCTACATTTCTTCGTACAAGTTCACGGTTAGACCATTCTCAGTACAGTCCATGGTAATGCCTTTTCTCGGAACGGGTTTTTTATGCAATAATCAAATAAAAGTTTTTTTCTATACACGGAGCGCATAATACATCGGTGTATTTTTAATCAATCATTTCGAATTGGAGTCTTTCAAGGAGTGGACTGTATGACTTTGATGTAAATTCGATTTTTTGTAATCACGCCTCGTGCATGTTGCTAACGGTGAGCCGGAATTCAAATATCTGTGATCGTAATTTTATGGATTTAACCAAGTGAATCTTCAGTGAGTTTTGATTGCAGAACGTATTTAGATATGTTATAATAGCAGGTACCACCCGCCTTTGCCGGGTTGTAAATCTATATTAAGATATTAAATATTAAGTGAAAGATTGGAATAAAGGATACTGCGTATAGCAAGATATCATATTGATAAAAGTAGTATATAGCTGTGAGGGGGTAGTTTTTAAGGATTGTTTTAAAAAAATGGCGCAAAAAAAATTTGTATATAACGTGGGCCAAAGTATTCGTTGTATTTATATGTATATATATACGAAATACATTATTAGCTATATGTAGCAATATATACAGGTAATACATTACGTATACATATAATTACGAATTATTATTTTTTTGGTAAACTAATGTTTAAGACAAGATTTTTTATGCATAGCACAAAGGGTAACAATTATTTTTATAAGCAATAATTATTAGCCTGGTCAGAGCTGTCGACCGGAAATCGAAAGGACACGGGTTTATGTCCCGTTGGCGTCATGTATCTTTTATCAGGAGATTTTTCAACGTGGATGAGTGTTTCAGGCTAATAATTATTGCTTATAAAAATAATTGTTATATAATTATGAGTTGAAAATATGCGTTTAACTATTTAACGTTCATAACTAAACTAACTAACCATCACGCCATTTACCGCAGAGGTAAGCAAGCTCCTTGCCCTATTCATACATCGTCTCATATATACTTTTCTATCATTCTGACTATTGACATGGCCTGACTCAAGTATTTAATTCACTTGACCGTGCCATGTCTTCCTCGGGCGTCCCCGATTCTGCGACATTATCATTTGCGTCATATATTCTCCATACACTCCCTTCTTCGTTTATTAGCTCAAAATGCCTAAATCATATAAGAGTCCCTTTCTTAATCTTACTCATTACGCTTACATCAGATTTGCATTCATTGCGGGTCTCCACATTTCTCACAAAAACATATATGGTTTTTTCACACATACACCACAGGGATCTCATTTCTACAGCATTTAGTCTTAAACATCTATAATTCAACACATTTAACGTTTATTTCTATCAACATTATAATGATATATTAAACTATTTTTTACTTTTTTTCCATTTTTTGTTTCATTTTAGTTTCAGCTTGTTGTAGCTATCTTCAGACTGGTATAATTATGCTTTTTACTATGGTTTAGATACAAAACATTTGGAGGAGGGGTTGGAGGTCGACGGCCTCCATGGTCGAGTGGTAAAGCTCTCAACTAACAAGCCAAAGGCCGCGGGTTCAAATCCCGGCGTGCCCTTGTAAATTTTATTTGATTAATATCACAATTTATTCATTTTAAATAACATATAGGTACTTGCCGCACGTTTTAGAGTGAAAGATACTCTCAATATCGCCCTGGTTTAAGACCACCATTCAAAATTGAAACGTTGCTTGGAATGGCTTTACCCGTGTTCGGTGACCAGATCTGAAGAGCCAGGTACTCCCTCACCTTCCTCCCCCCATTTCCTTCTCCCCCCCACAACTTTCAGCCTCACAACATACCCCAATCGGGGATGCCATAGTCCCACTGGTTCCAGACGGTTGGAAACAGTTGGAACTTTTGTGCGATATTCCTATAATTTTTTTTTTAAATAACAGGGATTTAATACAATGATTTTATTACAATTATATAGATTTATTGTATTAAAATACGATTTCAATAATTAACTGAAAACGGTAACAGTCAAAAAATAAAATAAGGAAAAAGTTTTAAAATGTTACAATACATCATTATGATGATCGAAATAATTTTAAAAATGTGAAAAGTCATGAAGCCAGAATTCTTTGTAATGAGATATACAAGCAAATTATGCTCTATTATAAAAATGATTAGATTTAACCAAACGAATAAGCATTACTTCATTACCGAGTTATTTCGCAACTGTTTTGTATGTTTAATTACTTGAAAATTTAATTTACTACTTTTCAGTGGTAAATTAAATCTTTATATTTCCTCAAGTAAGGCATTATGCTAATTTCTACGCTTAATTGAACAAGACCACCCAGATAAAAACTATAATACATTGTTAATAACAATCTACTAGAATCACTGTAATTACTGAATGTTTCTTTAACATCTTTGAGTTGTATTAAATGGTCCAGAGATAAACGGGAAACCATATGTCAGAGAGGCAATTTACTGGATTTTTTCTGTTTATAATTACATCCACTGTATCACAAGAAACTGTTACATTTCATACTGAATAATTCCTCTCTAGCAAGCACACAACAAGACGTTAATTGGTTTTCAATAAACACCAAATTGAATCCGACCATTTTTTGTCAAAGTGCTCATTAAAATCAACATGATTGATCGACTCAAATGAAAAATAATACCTTAACGGTCAAAGATTCAATTGTTACAGTCTTCGCTCTCCGAATCCTAGATTCCTCACCCTTTAGATGCCAGTCAAACTTACTACCTTTGTTGGCAAAGAGTCGAAAATACAATAATTATTCAATTTGTAAAATTAAAACGTGTTTATTAATTGAAGATGTTATTGCTTTATTTCTCTATTCTCGGTCGTTCCTCCCATTTGATATTGAAAGTCATAGACTCTTATTAATTGAATTTTAGTATATTATCGACTTAATACTATTATTTTAACTCGTAAACAAACAGATCAAAGTATTTAAAAACAAGCGGTTTATTAATTGGGATACAAACTATAGTTGGATACAAACAATGATTCACTTAATTTATAATGATTTTGCAATTATTGAAGAAGTGACAATTATTATTTTTAAATAAATTAATTTAATAAAAAAAAACTTTTTAAGTTTAAAAGCTTTTATTTTAAAGGATTACAAAATTAGCTTAAAACAACATTTAATATCTCATCCGAAACGTCTAAAACGTTTAAGGCGATACACCACGTCGTGTAATATTTAGAATCAGGCTATATTTAAGTTTTTATTTTTGTAGTATTTAATAAATTTCAACGAATTATCGAAATTTTTTTGGGTGTTTCATCTTTGTCCATCGTTGGTGCAGATAATAATAATGATATTTGGAGGATTTATATATTTCCGTTTTTGTGCAAAATCACCTCAATGGTGCAACGGCCCAGTGCATGTGTAATTATTTTACATCTTCTGTCCTGTATAATTAAATATGTGCCCTTAATATTAAATATGTGTCTGTCTTTGCAGATAGAGAAACAGATAGTGACATATATATATATAGATATATTATATATAGATATATTAAAATTCATTCGTTTTCGAATTTAACGTTGCGTCAAAATTTCAGAGCAATCGGTGAAGAACTTTCGGAAATTTAAAATTTTGAGGTGATTTTGCACAAAAACGGGGCTATGTAAATCATCCAAATATCATTATTATTATCTGCACCAACGGTGGACAAAGATGAAACAGCTCAAAAAAATTCGATAATTCGTTGAAATTTATTAAATACTACAAAATTTAATTTTTTTTTTAAAGTGTTTCGCATTTATTTATTAAATTAGGTAGATACCATATTAATTAAATATTGAAGTGTGAGTAATGACGGTTGAACGGGTTAATCCCATATTCACTAAACGTCGCTCGTGGCGCTCCCAACGTCCGCAGAGCCATAGCGAATGTCATCGCTGTATTTATGTGTTGGGCTATGGGCGATAGTCCAAACCTCTTCTCATTTCTGATCTCCGGACGCCACACCCCAATAACAGTAAATTGCATTTAAATAATGGGACCGTTAAAATGTGCATAATTGACAATGATGTCATCAAAATGTGCACATTTATCACGATATTGTCGACACTATAAAATTCCACGTGCCGACCAGGAATACAAGACAAAATGTAACATTTTTCTGTAATATGTTCACAACCAACACATTCAGACACATTAACTAATCAATAGGATGCATGATCTAGGCAAGGTTTTATGTCATCGGGAAGAATGCTGTAAAAAGGGATCCCTGAGGCGTATGTGTGATCACAAAACCATGTATGATCGTGTGAGAAATGTGGAGATCCGCAAAGAGTGCAAGGCAGATGTAAGCGTAATGAGTAAAATCAAGAAAGGGACGCTTAGGTGGTTTAGGCATGTAGAGCAAAAGAGCGAAGAAAGGAGTGTAAGGAGAATATACATTGCCAATTTGAATGGTAAGAAGTCGGGTACGCAAGAGGAAGACATGGCACGACCAAGTGAATCATATACTTGAGTCGGGCCATGTTAAGAGTCAGAATAATAGAAGAGTATGTATGATACGGTGTATGAATGTGAGTGAGGCAAGGAGTGTGTGCCAAGACCGAGTTGTTTGGCAGTCCGTCCTCTCTGCCAACCCATGCGGAGAATCGGCGTGATGGTTAGTTAGTTAGCTAGGAAAGAAATATTTAATCAATATCGGATTTAATATTATAGAAGTAGCGAATACTATTTATAAATAGTGGTCTAATGTAGGTTTTGTGAACTAAAATTATTTAATAAAAAAAAATATGCCTTAGGATCAATGCCTTACAAAAATATTAATTTATCTCTGAAATGTTAGTGAACTCGAAAAATTAAGAAATTTAAATTTAATTTTTTAAATTATCTATTAAACGTATACACATAGATGGACAAAAATACATGTTATTGTATAAACCACCTCGGCTGAGCCTGTTCCGAGGCTGCATAAATTAAACCTAATTTTAATTAATAAAGGAAATGAGAAAAAAACAAGAAATTAAATAAATAAACGAAAGAAAATAAATGATATTCATAAAAATAAGAGATATTAAAGGAAAAATGCATTTTAAATTTAAAAAAAAATCATTAATAAAATGATATTGGTACCTACGTTATTATCACCAGTCTGATATGATTCATTCTTATCAGTTCAAATTTTTGAAAAAAATAACTGAACATGAATAATTTTACGCATTACGCAGGAATACGCATCACTAATTAGATAAACCCAATACTGGCGTCAGTCTATTACATAAAAACGGAATAGGTCTTAGGTTGGAAAACTTAGAAGCGTTAGAGTTAAGGAAAGCCAAAAACGTCAATAGCAAAGTCATCAACAACCAAATAAACCTAAATAAAAGCCCTATACTCAGATTGTTCCCTATTGACAAAGAGCACTCGCCTCTCAATCTCCTACCTATCCCTACCTCTTCCACTGTAGCTCAGACTGTCCACCTACCGTGATATCTACACATGTTAATTTAATTTTTAGATTTTTAGTATTATACTGCCCTGATGAGGCTACGGTTGTAGCGAAACCCGGTCGGCATTAAGTATTTACCTATAAGTGATGTTTACAAAGTTACTGTTTAATTTTAAATTATAATGTCACATCACAAAGTAACCGCTTCATATGAAGAAAAAAAAAATTAGTACGTTTTACATCTTCCAACTATATTTGTTAGTTATTAAAACCTTTCTCGTAAATAAAGCTTTGACGTCTATTCTTACTGCTAGTAGTGTTTCAATGTGCTAAAATGCTATAGTATGAGTATTGCTTACTGATAATCCTTTCCTGAATCTCTATTTCTATGACCTAAACAATATTATAAGTTTTCTGACTTATTTTTGGGGTATTACGCCGCTTTGCGCTTCCCCCTTCTTTAGTCAACGTTTCGTACAGCGTTACAGTGTCTATTATCTTTTAATATTATTATTCAACAAAATAATGGAAGTACTGATTTTATTAAGTGGTTTATATTTGGTACATTCTTAACATGTTTGTATTTTTGACTGTTTTTTTTCTCAATTTAACACTGAATTTAACATTGCTTGTAATCAATTTACATTTTTTTTAATTTTATTATCAAAATACCACACAACAGTCTTAACTGCTCCCAACTATGGCATCCCTACTTGGGGTATGTTATGATATTGTAGATAGTGAATAGGGAAGGGAGATGGGAAAGATAAAGTTGGGGGAGTATTTGGCTATTCGGATCTGGTCACCACACAAGTCTAAAGCCATTTCAAGCAAGGTATCAATTCTGATTGGTGGTCTTACACCAGGGCGATACTGAGGTATCTTCCACTCTGGGACGGGCCGCAAGTATACTATTTGTTATAATGAAGAAATGACACAAATTCATGAAATAAAATTAAATACTATTTAATTACCATTCGACCACGGAGGCCATCAAAGGCTAAATATTCACACAAACAACCCACAAATAATCTGCAATTAACGAAATATTTTCTTGCAATTAAAAATGGTAAAATTCAATAACCTTTCATAGATGTTTGATAAAAAAGACGATTACAGTGTTTATATCCCCGAAGGTATAATTAAAGCTAATTTATATTATTTAAATATTTTTAAATGCTTTTAGGTCATCGTTTGAAACATGGGTAGAATTGAATGAACGGAACAGGAATATTCACCCCAAAGGGGTAATCTATTACGTAACCAATACAAAATCGTTTACCTGTCTGTTATTTAGGGATATTTTATGCAGAAACATGCTCGCAACACAAGCAGGCTTTTTATATGAATTGATAAATGATGACCCAACGCTATTTCTACAAAAATCGTTGTTCTAACTTTGTGCTTGGCTTTTCGTTTGAGAAGACGTTTATTTAAAAAAATATGGAGATCGGAACCAAAATACAGTGAATTTATACATACCTATATATTATGTACATCTATATATTTAAGCAGAGTTTTCACATATTTTACTATGCTGGTTTCACTAGGGATATCATATTTTGAGATTTGATTACAAATAAAATTGACCTAGTTTAAGGTTATCGATTTTTTTATGAGCTGGAAGTCAAATTAATGAACGGAATTAAATCAGGTTAGTATTGGTAACAAAAATGGGATTAGAGAACTTTTTAATTTAGATTTGTGTGAGTTGTCTACTAATAATTATTGTACGACCTTTGTTGATGATCAAGATTTTATATGTGTTAAGTTTTTACTTGTTATTTCATGTGGGTGATTTTGATCTTAATCGCAATGTAGATAAAATTTATTTGTCCAATTGTTGTATTTGTAAGAGTTCGAAAGTTTGTCAAATATTTAGAACTTTTAGAAAATTACACTATAAAAAATATTTGTTTTTAAATCATAATTAAAACAAATTCAATAATTTAATTTTTGAATATTGTGACAAGATAGTTCAATGTTCAAGGCCATTAACAAACAATGATAAAAAAATTAAAATACTCACAGGACATTGTATTTAAGAGTGGAGAAAACTGATGTTATTTCAACTGATATGCTTATTTAGCGTAACGCATTAAGGTACTTGCATTGAGAAATATTGTTAAACTTTTTGTTTACATGTTAATTTTAAGCTAGCAATTAAAAGTAACCGTATTTCAAATGTTGTTTTTAAAAACTTATGCAGTCTTCGACTTAAATGACATTGAATACATCCATATAAAATATGCAAAACACAATTTACCATGTTGCTCCGCCTGTTGAAGCGTATAATTTTCTATAAAACATCTCAATCATTTTCTCCGCATGCAACGTAATGTTTACTATGTCATTATAATAAATGTACGGTAAATGTTTTGGATCAGCTATTGGGTTTAAATGACATTGAAACAATACGTAGTCGAAAAAGATACTACAAACACGAATCAAAATCTGATAATGATATATTATATTATTTTCAACTGTTTGGCCACCTTGTTTTTATACCTTCATTCTAATTCCATTATAGAATTATATGAAACAACTCCTGTTTAGTTAACCCTTTGATGACTGAAGGCTTTATACAAAAAATTTCTTCAATTTAGCTTTTTACTACATGAGGCTTACAATTTTTTAAACTTTTAATGAGTACAAAGCAAGAATAAATATATGGCTAAAGAAGTCAGTGAAAAAACTATTTAAAAACACTATAATCCAAATAGAATAAAAATAAAATAGAATTAAAGTAGAATTAAAATGAAATTAGAACTTTAGTGCACCTCAGCAAAAGAAACCCTAGTGAAGAAGACAAGAAATATCAAGAGTACACATAAAATCACCATAATATTTTATATAGTCACAAAATAAATAACAATATATATTTTTACTTCTGAACTTTAATGAATAGAATATAAACATCTTTACCCAGAGGTTGAGGGTTGAAATACAAAGAGAGAAAATTAAAAAAATAATCACATTTGTAAAATTCTTCTAAAAAATTGCACCACGGTCCATCGCGGAAGACATGGCAAAACGTGCCCTTTTTAGAAGTGCTGCTTGAAATGGCTGAAAAAATGTTTAGTGCACTGACCTTAAAATGCAGGCACTTATCAAGCTGACCAACATCTAAGCACCCACATCATTCTCTAAATGATTAGGAGGAAATGAAAATGCAGCATGTGTGCTAATAACAAATATAATAACGTTTTCGTAGTAGCACATCTGGTAATCAAGGAGATTAACAATTGTTTTTTCTTCTGTACTAGGAAGTCAGTATGGATTCCTTTTTATTCTATTCAGATATTCAGTTAGTGGCAATAATCGTTAAAACTTTTTACTAGTGGGAATTTAACCATTCGCTGAATAAAATAAACAATAATCATATATCAGACCATATAGGACCTTTCGGATGATAAGGTTTATAATGCTATCATAAAATGAACGTTCATGTTAAAAATTTTATATTTGTATCTATTTGGTATCCACTGTAAAGGTTCAGTGATTTTATCTACTTACTTGGGTGGATAACGATTCATAGCGCTGTTCCTGCGTTAGCGTGTTGAAGGGTTTTATTTCCTCCATCACGCTGGTCGATAGTGCAATAGTCTGAAGTGAAGCGACAATAGACAACTCTCAACGTCGTTAATATAGTGCAGATATTGTAAAATTTGTTTCCTTCTTACTATGGTGGCAGTAACCTGCTTGTGGTATTAGAAATACTGTTGGTACACCTACATAGTCTTAGATACGGCAATAGATGAGCCTCTAAAATATAGTTTGGAGCAATCTTACTCGGCCTATTTCTACCCAGATCATCATCCAAGCTGGACATTAATTTGTAATTGTTACCTAAATCGTTGGCAAACATTTAACTGATATTGGCGCAGCCGGTAAGATTTATTTGAAAAGCTCAGAGCATATATTTAAAAAAAAAAGCTTAATTTGGACCGAGAGACTTACATCACTGTTTAAGTATTCAGATAGTACCACAGACCTCTACGAGAAAATTAGAAAGAAAGAAAAAAGCCAAAAAAAAAGAAAAAAGAATCCTTTTTTGCTTTAATTGCTTGATGCCATCAATTTCAACATTTTTGCATTATTGTTATTGTATCGTCAAATTGGGTTGGACTAGATTTAAAGATTTTATGAAATAAAGATTACATTTTTTAAGACTTTTGTTGGCCTAACACAATAATAGTGAAGTTGGCCTTTTGCAATTTTTTTGCACTTTTAGCACTGGACAATAAAAAAACTTGTATAGTCAGTTTATTTGACAAGCGTATTATAATGCAGACTCGTTGAATGCCACAAAATAAAGACTAAATCGATTTTGAACGAACAAAGAGGTGCTTTATCCACAATGCGTATCCTTGCATGTTAATAGTTGCCGCCAAAGTACACGAACGGTAGAAACTGACCAAATGTTTGGAGCGTGACCACAGATGTTTGCGTCTACGGAATTGTCTTCAGCAGGCGATAACAACAACCAAAACAACGGTCCAACAAATTTAATTTACTATGAAGAACAACCCTAATAAAAATTGAATTTTAGCTGTCGAAGTTCTTCAGGGGTTAACTGCTCACTGACGCATTTCTATTCTAAAACTGACAATTATTCTAATTGTAAGAAGTTCTTCCGCGCTCCTCCTCTTCCTAGTACATTTAAGCATGTAATTTAGTGTAATAAAGTCTTGACCCAAACTGGTCTAGACGCGTTCACCATATTCAAATGATTTTTTTTCCTACACTCCTAAGGCAATTATATCCCTGTGTCTCTGGCGAATCACACGAATAAGTGAATACTTCTCCCATTCCTGAAGAATGTAACGATTAAAGAATTAGATCCGAATTAGCATAAGTATAGCTTTGGAGGTATCATTCGGATACCTCGGCCGCTCGCCGCAAATGCAATCATTTCATATATTTGGGATTGGAGCCAAATGATACTGACCGTTTATTTAATGAGTTGAAACGATTGCTTAATTACTGGCTCCCGAAAAAAAACCTCCATAGTTTTAACCATTTAAATATATCACATATTTTTCCTAGCAATCTTGTGTTTCCGATTTCCATGAAGTTAGTGGCGTAGTTACAAAACTCACGAGATTGGGGAAAGCCCGATCAGTGTCGTAGGTATACTGACTTACTTTAACCATTTATTCCCGAGGATAATTGGAGCAAGAAGTTTAGATGAAATTTTAGTTTGAAGTGTGTTTTTTTTACTAAAAACATTAAAAAATCTGTAGGTAGTGGACAGAGTCGGGAATCGAAACGGGTTGTTCGGCAGTTACTCGACTGAGCGACCAATAACAACATGTTGAAAAAAAATGTCGCTATTACTTTTACAATATAAAATAAACATCATGTGTATATTTTATATTATAAAAACATAAAATAAACACATAATGTTTATTTGGTTTAAAAAAATAACAAAAGAAACATCCAAAACTGTCACCGGAGACCAACATATTTTATTCATTGATTGACTCCCGTAATTATTTGGAGTAAAAAATTTTGTCTCCGGTGATATTTTTTGTTGTAATATTAGAAAAATACATTTTTTCACGTCTTCATTGGCCACTCAGTCGAGCATTCACCCAACCCCTTCGCCCCGACCCGAACTGTCCAATATCCAGAGATTATTTATGTTTTTTAGGTGAAAAATAGTCAACGAAGTCCAAAAAGTCATCCGCATGTCGGGGGCTTAGAGTTACAGGGGCCTTAATTGGTATTTTGAGTTAAGCTTGGTTTTGGTAATGCCATCATCATATTTATTAGTGGCACGAAGCTCTATCTCTTAGCCGTTTGAGAGATACAGTTGGGCATATCAGTTGGGCATACAGTCGGGCATATGAACATTCCAATCTTTATTTGCATTTATCTCAAAACTGTGTTTTTTTAGATAGGCCCCTGTGATCCTAAACCCTCGATATTAACTCCAGATTACCCTAGGAATCATTGGTTAATGTAAGTCAGATACCTATATAGTAATAGTAGTGGACATTAAAAATTTTATATGTTGTTGTCTATATTATATTACATAATATGTGACTGATGACACATATTTCGAGCAATGATTTTTTTCGAAAAAATAGCAGGCATTTTGAAAGGTTCCATGCTAACTCAACACAGTGACTATTCAACACACCTTTAAAAAGTGATATAAAGTCATTAAAAACGATGAAAAAAAGATTTTTTTAACCTAACCTAACCTACTTAACCCAGTTAATAAAGTTTTTGTTTCATCACTTTCCATGACTTTATATAACTTTTTATGATGAATTATCATTTTGATGATTTATCCGGTCACCCTTTGAAACGGTGGGCGTGAGTTAGCAAGTTAGTTACCTAATTAACTTGCATCTGTAATGCACTAGGTCTTCTTAGTTTAAGGCAAGTTGAGATAATTAGCGCAGAGAGTTTGGCTTAGTTTGCTTCTAGTTCCTACAAGGTATATTAACACATCCGAACCCATCCATTAAACATTCAAGGAGAATTTTCATTTTAATGTTAAACGTACAATATTAATTAATAAAAACATTAATTTGTTATATTTATATCCTAAGTAGTAATAGTTTTATTTTTTTTAAAAGAATATTCACGAGTGATCCCTTCATTCTGAGCTTTAACATGGTTGAGTCCAGAGTAATATTAGTAATACTGTTAATGACAGAAATCAATGTTGATGTATTCGTAATTGATAATATTATCCAATCAGCCATCGTATTGACATTCAATACAGTAGTAACCGCTTCATTTACTTCACAGAATACGCTTCTGTTGTGATCGGATATTATATTTGATTTGGCGTCGTTGTAAACAAATTATTAATGTTACCGACAGATATCAATTTAAATATACCTAATTGAGTGTGATAAGCTTTCAGTTAGCATGTCAAATACTTCGTGTATTGTTTGGTGGTCGCAGCTGGATAGGTGCCGTGACAGAGTGGTAAGTTTGGTAAGTGGTAAGTCGAGATTTAGAAATCAGGTGGTCGAAACCAGGCACGTGCGACTTATCAAAAGCAAATATGCTTGAATCAAAAAATCAATTCAAATCAAGCTACATAATGCACTTCCGCTGGTCATCAGATGATCAGGACGCCAAGATTTGGATTATCAGCCAAGACAATATTGAGTTGTTAACTGCTCCTGCTCTCATCAAAGAATTTCCAAGCGAGACAGTTACAGTAATTTTAAATACCCATGTAGTAATATTTAAATAAATATAATTAAATTAGCCACATCTAAACACTGAAGTCCGTCCATAATTAAAATTTACCCTCTCCCCACTTTAGAGGGTATCGTGGTCCAATGGGCTCGGTATTTGCATTGTAATAAAAAAGGTTCCGGACCTCGCGTCCAAAAAAGTAGGTTTCTATTTTTCACTTGACTAATGTATCAAAACCAAAATAGCCTCCGAAATCGTAACATTTGCAGTGACAGATCTTATGATTTAAGAGGAATTTTATTTCAAATAAAGAATTGTACAATTTGTAAAACTTCACTATCTCAATGACAATTCTCTTTTTAAAACTTTCTCCAGGCTGAAAGGAATAATTTTGAAAAAAATACGAAAAAAAAAAAACCGGAAACGGAAAGTAAAATCAAATTTAAAGACAGACGAAATGTAAAATAGTCGAGTTAAATCTGAATTTCGCTACGCTCAGTCAATAAATGACTCTTTAAGTCGATACCGCAAAATTAATATTTCCCATCATAATTGGAACCTTCGTTTATGCGAAACGTAGAAAGTAACGAATTTCTCATACTTCAGTAACTTCTGATGCGGAGAACAACGAGCAGGGGGCGTGTTTGGTAAAATTTGCATATTATTTTGATTGAACATTTTCATTAAAATTCGGTAGGCAAATAGCGCAGAATCAGTGGCGTGTGACGTGATTTCCCAGTTTACAATGTTTACGGGCAAGACTGATTAAACAACATCATCTCGTCTGTTTGATGATTTTACATTAGGTTGTTCGCACAGTGGGCGTGGAAATATAGCAACGAAACACCTCTGTATTATTCATATTTCAGTTTCTGGTTTCTTAACTTTAAAATTTATTGAAGTTTTGAGATAAAAGTTTACCGCTCCTTGAAAGATCGTAGCTAGAATACGCATCTCCTGCATGGTCACATATTTATACTCGTGACTTACACTGCTTACAGAAAGTTAAAAAGGAAGTTTATGAGATTTGTTCAATATACGTTAAATAATATAATGAACGTTTCTAGTCTAAAACTACCACTGACTGCTTTGTACTAGAAGAAAGTTTAATGATGTTGTTATACTTTTTAAATTACTGAATAACTTCATCGACTGCCCTCAAATGAGTGTTGTAAAAACTGTGTCCCTGTTGGATCTACTCGACATCTTTTCCACCGTGACAACTAGGTATATAAATAACTACTTATATGACTCACCACTAGCGTCATTTTAAGGAACTGCAAAATAGATACAGGCCATTTCAATATATTTCAAATCTCTCCGTCCTGCATCAAAGCAAAAATAATTAGTTGTGAAATTGAATGATTCGTATATCTGTTTTGTGATTGTAACACGAAAAGAATTTATTGTACCTACCGATAAGCATTATTTTATTATAATTTTTTTTATTTCTTTATTGGTTTAAATATGTACAATTATAATGTATACATATTACGAAGTTGTTTTTTTTAAATATCAGAAAAAGTAAAGGAACACACCTTTTCTCTGAGAAAACGCTCGTGTTAAAAAGGTGGCGAAACGTAATTAATTACTATTTTAACAATGTTATTATTTTAAAGAAAGAAAAATAAAACACAATTTACAGACAATTGTTGTAAAAAAGGAGGAGAGAAAAAAAGAAGAAAGCAGAAAAAGGATATCTAATATTATTTTAGAGAATTATGATATTATTTTAAAAGTGTAATAATTAAAAAAATACTGCTGAATTATATTTTTAATTGTGTTTTTGAATTTCAACAATTTTTTTTGTAATCTTACATCTTAGAGGTAATTCGTTAAACCATTTCACTCCACTGTATTTATAAAAATGTTTGGGCTGTGGTGGTTTTACAGCACGGGGAGGTTATAGAACCTTGCACATTTGGTGTGTTGCTGTTTGAAAAAAGTATTTGGTTTTCGTTGTTGAAAGAATCTTTATGAAATTGTAAAAGTGATGTTTTTTTAAATGATTAACAGAGAAGGAACTTTGAATTCTATAAATAATCTGATGGTGGGGTAATCATATGTCCTATTTAAAATTATTTTTATTAATATTCTCTGGATGATTTCTACAGGCAAGAGAGAGGTTTTGAATACACCACCTCAGCCAACAATTCCATATTGCAATACAGATGAATCAGTGAAAAAAAAAAAAAAAATATATATTTATATATATTTTATATTATGCATCGACATATATTATATTTCTGCAATTTATATAACTTCTATCTGTATTATATTCGTAAAAACTCCACGGGTGTTCAATAAATACTGATGAAAGGTTATACCATTGCTTTCCCTTTATTTTCCAGTAGGTACGACTTGTACAATATCTCAACGTGCATTTCGGCATTTTGAAGTGACCTGTGCCCGGCGAGTGCTTGTAACTGACTGACGCCCGAGATATCTTACATCGGACAATGATCCGATATGAGTGGCCCATACTTCGAACGCTAAAACTGGCTCTATCTATATACCTCAACATCGATGACCTCATTGCTTAAAAACGGTTATTAGGATAAAGTATTTTTAAAATATTTTGTAATTCTATGGCGAACCTATTAAAATTAAGAAAAAAGGTATTAGTTATATTTGAGCAAGCCTATACATAGGTATACATTGAGACAAATAATGTACACATAAAAAAAAGACATTAAAAATATTGGATAATATAATTAGGCGTATAATTCTATGCACCTTACGGTATATAAAGTAATTTATTTTTAAGTATTTTTCTGGTGTACATCTAAATGAAACATGCAATATGAACATTTATAAGAAAATATTATTAAACAAGGTACCTATCCGTTTTAATCACTACGCTGCCGTAATGGCTCAAACCAACCATTTAGTTTTAATATCCAGTTAATTATAATAAAAAAATACTGATTTTGAATTAATAAACTCTTACTGAAACAGACATAACTAATAATAATAAAAATTACATGTAACTTAGACTTACCTTAATATAATTATTTTCTAATAGATTGGATTATTATTAATCACTATATTAGTAAGATAGGAATATTAACGAGGCAGCTTCTTCTTTATCTAATATAAAGTAACAGGAGGCAATACGTTTTGAGTGGAGACATTCATAAAAAGCAGATAACAAGGCATAAATAGTTATCTTCTTTAATATCTCCGCCTGATCTTCTCTCCGATGTACGGGTCATTAAAACGTGGGAATGAAAACGGCAATAAATTGTGTGTGTAATACGAAACTTATTAAGCGATAAAATTTAGTATAAATATTCAAATATTTCTTGTAACGACGACAGCCGTGGTAAGCAGTGGTCTACTAATTATGGAGGTTAAAGGGACCATGTATTTTTTACATAACTCAGAGTCTACATGGTAATGTCTTATTTGTTTAATAAATCATTACATCACAATGTCTAAGCTCAAGAATGAAAAATTATTTATGAGTATTAGAATCTGGAGAATAGTCCTTACAGTGACCAAAAACCGGTACCTACTTAATTATTGTTAGTGATTTTTTTTTCTATAGCTAAAGATTATTTTTAGATAGATAAAGCCACAAAATAACTTAAGCCTATCCTGAGGTATTTGAACTTAGAATATTTTTTTAAATTTATTAATCCATTTTCGGGAAAACAACAGTTCTCATTTCATCATGTTTGTACATGTATACTATGTATAGCAAAATAAAACCAGTTATGGATTTCCTCTTTGTGACTTTACCTATAAAATGACAACATATATAACAAATGAAAAATTGACAAGAAAAAAAAAAAATTTATGGAGCTTATTCTGGTGGATTTTTGTTATTGAATTATATTTACTCAATACTGGAAGTTTTGAGGCTTTTTTCAGGGCCCATATTGCATTTGGGGATGTTGTAAAGTTGTTCTACTGGACAGAAAAAAGTGGATTTAGATCTTGAAGATAGTTTTGTTGTAGGATGGAGGAAACGCGAAAGCCGGCAAATCGTTTCATAAACGAGCTGTTGTCAAAAACGAGGCATAAAATCGACCCGTTCTGAACCGTTTATATTTGGAAGGTCTCTCGGTGACTTGTTCCGTCACCTTCCGTTTATCCTGCCCCATTTCATCCAGGCCGCTTCAATAACCTCATTGAGAAATTCCTTCCTTAACCCGACTCATAACGGCGGCCAACCCACTAGTTGTACACTACTGAAACTCTCCTGTGTGTAGTAGCATAAAAAACCATAAATCCACTTAGGTAAATGAAATACGTGGACTTTAATTATTTACAATAATGGCAAGAACATCACAAAATGCAATAGTTGTTGATATGTGGTGAATACTTCACATGACATCTGCATCCTCACACTTTTGAAATCTTAGTTAGCAGAAGGTCCGGAGAAAAAGCCTGTAAGTTGTAAGTTCCCGGTGAAGACAATGAATTAGGCAAAGATTGCATCGGCGCATTGTTCCGCGCGGGTTATTGTTAATATTCCTAACTAAGTGGATGTGTTATTATTTGAATACGCCGCGGTGTCATGTTGTGCAGAGGCTATTCCAAAGTATTGCTTAATGGGAAGCATTTAGTTTAAAATTCCGAAGATTTTGGAATAGCACAGAAATTTTACTTGTTCACATCTTTAAAATGTTTAATTTTATGCAAAAAATTACGCAAATATTCAGTTCAAAGATAATTTTTCTTAGAGTACTTCAGCCAATTAGTGATTTGTTTGTTGCAAGGAGATATAGATTAACATATTTTTTCCAGATGTAACTCTACGACATTCTCGTATAGTTTGAACATTATTTTTATAATCAATAATGAATATGACAACGAAGTATGGGTAAAGGTAATTAAAAAAAATTTCAAAAATTATTATTAGATTTATCATCATACCCGTGAAAAATATTATTATTAATTAAAATTTTTTAATAACAACTAAAATTATTTTCTGTTAAAATATTGTAGTATAGATAGAAAACCATTTTATCGCTTGTCCGAATTATTATTCTTCCCACAAGCAGTTACAATTTTGAAAAAGGCACCTTAATTCATAGAAAAAAATGAGTTCATTGAACGTGAATAATATCACACAAGAATAACTCACATCACAGATAACCGAAATTAGTATGTAGACAATACCAAAAACGGTGTGATCTTTTGATGAAATAATATAAATATTGTGATAGAATTGTGAGATTGATAAAAACGGCAATAAATACCCATTTGGTGGATTAGGTTTGTGTTTTCCTCCCGGATAGAGAAAGGTTCAGAGTTCTAGTCTCGGTTGCAACCTATTTTTTTTCTATGTTTTTACTGTTTAAATATTATTATTTTTTTTAATACTTTATTAAGAAATTGTTAAATAGGTACATATATATAATATACGTTTTTAGCTTTTGCGTGATTGGTGATTTTATGACCTTTGGGTCGGTAGACGAAGCTCTGCCCACATTGCCACTGCATTAATCAGCAGCATTCGTCAGTCATAGTCATAAGTCAGTTATTATTGCAAGAAGAAGCTATCATTACGTTCCCCGACTGCACGATTGAGTTCAAACCTTTCGTTTTCCTCGAATGAGGTATGGCCCACGGTTGCATGTATCATCAGAGACATTAAAAAATAAAATAATTATTAAGTGTTCTTTCTTTTTAGCTTATGACCATGTATGGTGGAATTCTAAAAAGCGGCTTCCTTTTGAAAAGAATTACATATTACATATTAAGTAATTTGAATACTACTCTTCCATAGAAGCGTAAGCTCGTATTTGGAAGAGGAGTGCACGGTACATTATTGTAGTTATTTATAAGTAATTAATAATATGATAGGTATTACGTGTTGCAGTAAGCACATTGCAAAGAAAGTAAAAATAAGTTACATTATATGTTTGTAGATGTGATAGAAGTAGTTAAAGTAGATAAGTAAGTCAATTTGTTCAACAGAAAATTTCACATCGGATACAATTGAGTATTTTGCTCATTCACTTATACTAACCTAACCTAACTGTTTTACCACGGAGTTATTAAAAAACTTTTACAGCATTTTTAGAAACTTCAACAGGATGCATGTTTTTTAAATTAAAAAAAAATGTGTATGACCCTATTTAACACAAACGTGTACAGATTTGGTAGACTATTATACTACCCTGAAGAAGCTACGGTTGTAGCAAAACCTGGTCGACAATAGGATAAGAAGTGATGTTTACAAATATATTATTTTATTTTAATTTATAATCTCACACAACAAAGCATCTGCTTCATATTTATTTATTTATTAACGCCCTTATTCGGGGCTTTTACACGAGAATATTAAGAAATATATATTATTTATTGTACATAACTGAATTTTTTTTTTTTTTTTAAAAAAAGAAAGACAAACATTCCCGGGTTACGAATAACCTGACAATATTTGAAAATCTTCTACTACCACCACAGTAAGCTGAAAATGTTGCTTGTGTTGTGATGGAGGACTTAGCCAGCCGAGGAATTGAACACACTACGCCCGAGTGAGACCCAAGCGCGATGTCAACTCGGCCACCGACCGGTGGAATTGCTTCATTAACAATATTTTATATTTGTTTAAAGATAAATTGAAGATGTCCACTAACTTGGTATAATTGTTTCCCATTAGTATTCTGGGAAAAGAATAATCTTTAAAATAGTGCCATGTAAAAATCAGAATAACCGAAGATAGCGTACTTATAAGACTATCGGGATATTCCCTCTGCCTAATTCTTTTGCAAACGGCGTGATGAGTGCAGGAGGCAAATCATTTTTGCATCTCTTGAACACTGAAATGAATACAGGATGAGTAATTGTAAAAGTGAATCGCAGGTATTAATTTATACAAAGGTTGCCGCCCCCATTAACACCGGGATGCTAATACTTCAGTTTGATATTATAACTTTAACACTTCTCCGTTGAATAACCTTTATGGACCTGACTTCATTAAGCACAATGTGGAGGAAATACGTCTATTGTCCGTCACTTAATACTCCTCTTCTAACACTTTCATGTACCTGTTTAGTGCGCCAGCATAATGTATAACGTACTGTTATAATCCCAGCCTATGCTATAAATCTAAGTAATTAAAGTCAACCTTTATTTCTTTCTACATCTTAATATTACTGTTAATCTTAGCCGGTGCCCCAAAAGTAAGCTATAATGGCAAACATTCATTTCTTCGGCACTTTTAAAAGGAACCCTATTATTTTGGGAAACCAATCGATGATGCAATATTCTAATTAGTCACATGACCCTTTTTTGCATCTTAGGGATTAAAGTCCACAAAGCTCTCACGGTCCCAGAGACCCGGAATACTATATAAACAGGAACAAGCTGTTCCCCTACGTTCACAATTAACATCACTTGTGCTGCTTACACGCTGCACCTCTACGCATTATTGTCATTGTCATTTAATTAATGTACTTATCATTTAATTAAGTAAATAAGTGTACTTCTATCTAAATAAAGTAATTCAACTAAATCTATAAAGTTGTTATTGTGTGGAATCCATATATTCACCTCAAGATACTTACACACTGGAACTTGTATCACTCCGAGATACTTACACACTTACACCTGCAGATCTTACATACACATCCTCAGTGTCCAGATCTCCAAATTATATATCAACCACGAAGAGAACTTCTCGACAACCGCTCGCCGTACAGAGTTAAGTTTTTATTTACTGCGCCTCAACCGAGGGTCGTAGCAAATTGGTGTCAGAAGTGGGATTGCAAAGACATTCCCAAAGGATCTTCTGTGACGACGGAAGACTCCTACCTCATCACTTCACCGGAACAACGACGACAAGTCTGGCAGATACTCTCCTCGGAGAAACCCTTTTTCGGAAGGCAGGGACGGCTCTCCCTGAAATCAACCTAACTCATCGACGTAACCCTGGAGAAGAGAAGAAAACGGCAACAACGTAGATCGCGGAGACAACATCTACGGTGAACTTCAGTTCTTCAAGCAGCCAAGAATCCAATCCTGTCAACTCTAAACCACGAGCATCGAGACCTTCACTTCTACAAGCAGTATGAACTGGCGACTCGTCCTTCTTCTACTGTAAGTCCATAAAAATTTTTGTCCTGTAGAAATTTTTACACTGTATTTTCCCAATTCCCTTATTGACAATTAATGCATTTCTTCTCGCTTATACACCGTGAACCGTGTATTAGTGAAACTCTTATATTTCTTTTTCTTTCTTCAACGCGTAATAATAAATTTCGTAAAATAATTAAAATTGAATAAAAACCTCTTAAATTAATTCGCGTTAAATTCAGTTAACTTCTTTAATAATAATAAATACTTCTCAAAATGAACGATAAACCTACTTCGTCCTCTCAGGAATCCCAGGAATCCCAGGAAATGACTTTACCATTACCTGTTTTATTTAAATTTATCAAATCTTACGATGGAAACAGAGATAAACTCTGTGCCTTCTTAACTAATTGCGACCGGGCTGTAGTACTAGCTCAGCCTAATCAACAGAATACGCTCCTTTCATATATATTAACTTCATTAGAAGGCCAAGCAGAAGTCATCTGTGCCAATCACGTTCTCAATAATTGGTCAGAATTAAAAGATCTATTAAAAAGATCATTCGGTGAACGCAAACACTATGCACACCTATTATTGGAATTGCAAAATTGCAAACAATTTCATAATGAGAACGTATCTCAATATATTTTACGGATAGAAAATTGCATAAAAAACCTCTTAGTCTCAATTAATCAAAATAATAATAATCCCGCAGAAATGTTAGGCAGAACAGCCAGCATCCAAGAACTCGGTATGCAAACATTTATGTATGGAACTAACCCTTCCATAGCTACAATATTGAGATCGCGCAATCCGAAAGACCTCAATGAAGCATTTACAATATCACTAGAGGAAGAGAGAATAAATAAGTTACTGAATTCCTCTAAAACTAATAACATTAATAATAAATCATGTACGATTTGCGGTAAATCGGGACATAACAATTTCAATTGTTATAAAAATAAAAATCAAAGCAATAATTCGAACTTTAATACACGTAAAGTTATGTTCGTAAAAAATAATAATAATAAATTTAATAAATCTTATAACCCAAATTCGGGATCAAGTTATAATAATAACTATAATAAAATTTTTAGTCCAAATTCGGGACAAAATTATAATAATAAAATGTGCAGGTACTGTAAAAAACCTGGTCACATAATAGATGAGTGCAGAGTATTAAAATATAAAAATGAAAATCCAAATCCCAACAACTCTGCAACTCTTAATTCGTCTTCCCTACCAAGGAAAAATGATTCAAAGGTAAATCATTTAAACTCCAGATCTGCAGTAGAATCTCGAGCCGATCTACTGTAAGTCGCGAGCTAGGCTCAAGAGTATTCAAACGTTCCATGTTAACATCTAATAAAAATTTAATTAATAAAAATTATATAAATTATTCGCCATCTCATTCAGATACGTTGCGTCATGTGGTTCTTCAAATACCTACAAATGGTATTATTTTTAAAAGACATTTTCTTGTCGACACAGGAGCAGCCGTATCCCTCATCAAGACTCACTGTCTTGGCGAAGGTACTTCCGTAAATTCGGGCAAAATTATAGAGATTAATGGCATAAGTAGATCGAAAAAATCGATTGAATCTATTGGAATCGTTCAAATTAAATTAAGTTTCGGCAATGAAACTATTATTCATGATCTCCACGCGGTGGATAGTGACTTTTTAAACCTTGGTTATGACGGAATTTTAGGGAACGACTTTTTTGAAAACAAAAATGCGAAAATTGATTATAAAAATAACGTAATACGTATTAACGATTACTCTTTAAAATTACATATTTCTGATCCTAATGAGCATTTGACTCCTATATTTACCTTATCCCCTAGATCAGAAACTCTTATTAAAATCGATATTTTAAACCCTGAAATTAAAGAAGGGATTATCGACGTAAAAATACCTATTGAAGGTGTATATTTAGCAAATGCTATAACTAAAGTAGATGCGAATAATAAATCGTATTGTACTATTTTGAATTCAACAGACGAATATGTTGACATTAATATCATGAAAATTTACTTAAAACCTATACCAGAAAATGTTTACCATTTTAATCAAAATTTTAATAATGATGGTAAAAAACGTAAAAAATTAATTCGTGATCAAATTTGTATAGATCATTTAAATTCGGAAGAAATTAATTCCTTATTAGATATTTGCGACAATTATAATTCCATATTTTATCTCGAAGGCGACAAACTTACAGCAACCGATGCTATTAAACATCGAATTATAACAAATACTCAAAGTCCAATACATACGAAAAATTATAGATACCCTGAAGTACATAAAGAAGAAGTAAATAAACAAATAGATAAAATGTTAGAAGATGGTATTATTCAACCTAGTGTTTCACCATGGTCAGCTCCTATATGGGTTGTACCAAAGAAAAATGACTCCTCAGGAAAACCTAAATGGAGAATAGTCGTAGACTATAGGAAACTCAACGACGTGTCTGTCGGAGACGCCTTTCCATTACCTCACATTGTAGATATCTTAGATCAATTAGGTCATTGTAGATACTTCACAACACTAGATCTTGTTAGCGGATTTCATCAAATTCCTATGCACGAAGATGATATTCCAAAAACTGCTTTTTCTACTCCCAATGGACATTTTGAATATACACGTATGCCTTTCGGTCTTAAGACTGCTCCAGCAACGTTTCAACGGTTAATGAATAACGCATTAATCGGCTTACAAGGATTATATTGTTTCGTCTATTTAGATGACATTGTCATATACGCAAATTCTATAGAAGATCACTCTAAAAAACTCACAGCTATATTTCAAAGACTTGCCGATAATAATCTGAAGATTCAACCAGATAAGTGTCATTTCATGCGAAAAGAAGTAACTTATTTAGGTCATTTAATTTCAAACGACGGTGTTACTCCTAACCCCGATAAAATCAAAGCAGTCTCTGAATTTCCTATTCCCAGGAATCCTAAAGAAATTAAATCATTCTTAGGTCTAGCTGGTTATTACCGAAGATTTATTGAAAACTTCAGTAAAATTACGAAACCCTTAACTTGTCTTCTAAAGAAAGATATTAAATTTGACTGGAAAAACGAACAGCAAAATGCTTTCGATACATTGAAAGAAAAATTAACTTCTTATCCTATATTACAATATCCAGATTTCACTAGAGATTTCGTTTTAACTACTGACGCCTCAAATTATGCAATAGGTGCAATTTTGAGCCAAGGAAAAGTTGGAGAAGATTTACCAATATCTTATGCGTCCAGAACTTTAAATAAAGCAGAAGGTAATTATAGTACCTCTGAAAAAGAACTTTTAGCCATTGTTTGGGCTGTAGGACATTTCCGTCCTTACCTTTTCGGAAGAAAATTTAAAATTTACACTGATCACAGACCATTAAAATGGTTAATGAATGTTACCAATCCCAGTAGCAAATTGTTACGTTGGCGATTAAAACTCGAAGAATACGAATACGAAATAGAATACAAACCAGGCAGAATAAATTCTAATGCCGATTGTTTGTCTCGTATTCCAATAAACATTGTAACAGAAGATGAAAGTTCACCTTCTCAAGATATTATTGATCTTTTAAACGAACCATGTCTCGACGAAATAAACGTCGATGATTTAGAAACTTATCTTAATAATTTACCTACAAATAATTTAGAAATAGATGATACTCTATCACCAATACCTTTAGAAAATAATATAAATAATGATACTTACGAAAATTACGTGAAATTTTATTCTAATAAAAATGAACCAACTATTTTTAGTTTTAATGAACATGATTCATTCTTTATAAATAATATGTCAAAATATATGGCATACCCAACTTCTATCGATCTAGATGATCAAAACCCTTTCTGTGCTGAAATATTATCCAATTGTTCAGACACTGACGAACTTTTAGAAATACCAAAAAATTTATATGGTATTCATGAATCAAAATCAACAGATAATAAGAAAACTTACTTTCATTGCTTTACCAAAACTCATTACTTCGACAAAGCAACTCCTAAAGATATTTTCCTAACACTTAAAAATTTAAGATCTAAACTTATTGAAAAACGTGTAACTGAAATTACGTTACCGAACTTCCAAAACTCATTTGATTCCATTCCTTTTATAAAAATAAAGGAAATTATTCAATATCTTTTTAGGAACTTACAGATTAAAATCAATATTAATCACAATAAAATCATTAATCCTTCAACTTCGCAAATTCCCGTAATATTAAAAGAATGTCACGATAGCCCTATGGCCGGACATCCAGGTTTCTTCAGAACCTACAGTCGGATCAAAGAAAGATACCGATGGGAAAAAATGAAAGATGACATAGAAAATTATGTGAAAAATTGTATCCACTGTCAGAAAAATAAAACTGACAGAAGAGCATATAAAGCTCCAATGGAAATCACTACCACTTCCACGGAAGCTTTTGAAAGAATTGCGGTCGACATAGTCGGACCACTTAATGAAACTGTCAATAATAATAAATACATCGTCACATTTCAAGACGATCTTACAAAGTTTTCTCAAGCTTATGCAGTTAACTCTACAGAAACAGAAACTGTAGCTGATTGCCTCGTTAAATTCTTTTCTCACTATGGAATACCTAAGTCAATCCTCACAGATCAAGGTGTTCAATTTACTAGTAATTTAATGAAACATCTTACCAACCTATTTAAAATAAAACATTTGAAAACTACCGTTTATCACCCACAAACAAATGGAGCACTAGAACGCTCTCATTCTACTTTAAAGGATTATCTTACTCATTATATAGATAGCGACCAAACAAATTGGGACGACTACATCCCTCTAGCTATGTTTTCATATAATACAAGTACTCACTGTACAACTAAATTCACTCCTTACGAACTTGTCTTTGGACATAAACCTATTTTACCAAGCTCTTTAGAAAACCCAGATTCAAACCCAACTTACGAAAGTTATCTTAATCAATTAAAGTATAAATTCGCCATTACCAGATCACTTGCCCGTGAAAGAATCGGACATGCCAAAGAGACATCCAAAAAATATTACGATAGAAATGTATCGAATAATATTTATAAAATTAACGACTTAATATTAATAAAAAATACTAATAAACCTAAATCATTAAGCAAGAAACTTATTCCTAATTGGAAAGGACCGTACAAGATTGTACAGGTTCATAATAATCATAATGTTACCATAAGAATGGAAAATAATTCATTAAAAAGATTCCATGTTAACAGAATTAAGCCATATCGCGCTTTCTCTCCTGTTCCAGGTCCTTCAAGACTATTTTAATTCTTTCCCAAGACGTCCAACCAATAACCACTGGAAATGGACTCTTCTTCGATCAAATTGGAAAATTAAAAGTTTATAATGATGATTGGAAAGTTATTACCTACTTAAATATTAGTACCTTCCCTAGACAAATACGAATTTTAGAAGATAATTATGCCTTAACTAAAAGCACATGTTCCAAATATTTATCATACGTACCTAACGACAATTGCAAAGATCTTTTAAAACCTGTTTTTAATACTATTAAAAAATGTAAAACTAAATATGAATCAATTACACACCTCGTTTCTAACCAACGCACAAAACGCGGTTTAATCGATGGTGTTGGAAAAATATTTAAAGCTGTTTTCGGAACCCTCGACTCCGAAGATGCGCAATATTATGACGATGCGATTGAACGCGTCATGTCAGATGACAAACATATTTATAATCTGATGGAAGAACAATTACATGTCACTAAATCGACTCTCATAAATTTCAATTCTACCCTTACTAAACTTAACTATGACGAATATACTATGAATAAAAATATTATAAAAATAAATAACTATTTTAAGGAAGACCACGATAAAATGAATATGCAAGAAATTAAAAATATACTTATCTCGCAAACAAGCTCTTTATTCGAAACAACCGAATACTTTTATGAACAAATTGATTCCTTAATCAATGCTATTTTATTTTCTAAACAAGGAATTTTACATCCAGACATAATTACTCCTCAACAACTTTACTTCGAACTAAACTCTAATATTAAACATTTACCAAGCGGAAAAGAATTCCCCTTAAGTTTAAAACTCGAAAATATTCATTCTTTAATCGATGTATCAGATTTAATTGCTTATTATATTGATGATAAACTCATCTTCATAACAAAAATACCTTTAGTAACTTCGCAGGAATACAACCTATTTCATGTAGTTCCTCTACCTGTTCCAAATATTGATATCCCTAATACCTTCTCCTTAATTATTCCTAACCATAAATATTTAGCAATCACAAAGGACAAATCTTTTTATGTGTACCTTGATAATTTTAAGAATAATTGTAAAACTATTACCAATGAAAATTTTGTATGTAAGGATCTAGATGTGTTATCCACTCTCTCCGATCCAATATGCGAGACAATTTTATTGTCTGCTTATGTTAATGAAATACCTAATGAATGTTTTAGTAGGATCATCAAAGGCAACATAATCTTATGGCAGCCTATAAAAAATAATAAATGGATTTTTACTTATTCTCATCCTTCTAAAATAACTATCGACTGTAAAGATAGAAATAATATTTTTGATATCAAACTATTCCATACTGGAATATTAACTTTAAATTCAAGTTGTAGAGCCTATGCAGGTCTCACACAATTAATTGCAAAAAGTAATCTCATCACAGAATATGTTAACCCTATTACAACTTTAAACATTGTCGATGACAATTGCTGTAATATGAAAAAATATAATGAAACTTTAAATGAACTTGAACCGATAAATTTAATTAACTTGCAACACGATGACATTAATTTGGCATCTCATAAAATCGACCAATTCAATGACGATCTTAAATCATATAATTCAAAGCCACTCATTATTAAACATTCAACAAAATTTCAAATTGTTATCTATACGTTATCTGCTATGCTAACTATTTTTATTGTTTACAAACTATTGAAATGTTGTAAATTCTTTAGAATAATTAATTCTTACTTTTTAAATAATGACGACGATAATAAATGTTGTGTCAGGATATATAATCAATGTAACAATCCTAGACAATCCACTACAAGGATCCAACCAAGCATGACATTCAGAAATTTAACAAATCTGGAAAACGAAGATGTACCTCTTCAAGATTTATCTTCAAGTGAAAATAATTTGAAGTATAATTACAGCAACTAAACTTAAAAAACCGTTGCTTTCATTTTAAGGGGGGAGATATGTTATAATCCCAGCCTATGCTATAAATCTAAGTAATTAAAGTCAACCTTTATTTCTTTCTACATCTTAATATTACTGTTAATCTTAGCCGGTGCCCCAAAAGTAAGCTATAATGGCAAACATTCATTTCTTCGGCACTTTTAAAAGGAACCCTATTATTTTGGGAAACCAATCGATGATGCAATATTCTAATTAGTCACATGACCCTTTTTTGCATCTTAGGGATTAAAGTCCACAAAGCTCTCACGGTCCCAGAGACCCGGAATACTATATAAACAGGAACAAGCTGTTCCCCTACGTTCACAATTAACATCACTTGTGCTGCTTACACGCTGCACCTCTACGCATTATTGTCATTGTCATTTAATTAATGTACTTATCATTTAATTAAGTAAATAAGTGTACTTCTATCTAAATAAAGTAATTCAACTAAATCTATAAAGTTGTTATTGTGTGGAATCCATATATTCACCTCAAGATACTTACACACTGGAACTTGTATCACTCCGAGATACTTACACACTTACACCTGCAGATCTTACATACACATCCTCAGTGTCCAGATCTCCAAATTATATATCAACCACGAAGAGAACTTCTCGACAACCGCTCGCCGTACAGAGTTAAGTTTTTATTTACTGCGCCTCAACCGAGGGTCGTAGCAGTACCCATACAACGTTTGATTTATGAACTTGTTAAATTCAGAAAATTTCTATTTTATCGTTGCTTTACATGGCCTCATAAAAATTTGCACCTAATTTAAATCTACTTATTTTTCTTTTAGATATTTAAGGATAAAAAAACTTGTAAAGATACGATTTTATTGCGATAAAAAGGTAATTGTGTTATGTTTAATGAGTAATAATATTTTAAGGCCACGGGGTAATTAAATTGAGTAATGTGGTTGAATAATTTGTTATTTATCGTTATAACAAGAACAATGGCCAGAAGTTAATTTATATTTTAGACATGTAGGTACTTAGTGGAGTCAGTCTATTATTCAATTACCTGCCTTTACTAAACATCGTACGTAAATTTTATTTATCATAATGTATGTGTATTAGAGTATGTACCTACTAAGAAAGGAGCCAATTTTAAATATTTCAGATAGTGAGAAAATTAAGTACCTAACTACTTTCTTAGAAGGTTTTTCTCGAGATATTAATGTGTTCCATTTTTAAAACAGAAGCAGTGAATTTATGGAAGCAGTGGAGTTTGTATTGACAGGTTCATTATTGTTCGTAAAATTTGAAGAGTTTTATTGAGAGAGAAATTTGAGAAAAGTTTGAGAGGCAAAACAAATGGGGAACAACAGGGCTAGGAAAATGTTTTAGATTGGTTTGAGGTTTGCGAAATGTGTGGTAAAGTTTTTAAACGCAACAGTTGTTATCAGAATATGCGTAATCAGTATTTTAGTTAAAATAGAATTTTTAGCAATATTTCGGCTACAAATTAATGTCAGAATGCAGCGGCGCGAGGTGCACAGAAGCTGTAAAATAGACTCTTAAAAGAGGAAAATTAATTAAAAGTCTTAAAAAAATTCAGTTTGTGCTATGTTATATCTTTATGAAATACAATACTACCCTATTAAAGATCACACACTGAATGTTAAAAATATGAATATAAATCACAACTTACAAAAATGGTAGACACAGTTTAAATATTTTAATGAAGCATTTTAATATGCATTAATTTAATACAAATATTTTTTAGACTTTTTGACTTTTATTTCTATAAAAGACAACTCTTTGTTTTCGGGGCGACGGAAAATAATTCAATATTACAATTACGTTAAAAAAAATTTGCTTTGGTTGTATAGGATGACAGCCATTTACAATAATGTCTGTCCATAATGTATAACATTTTTTTATGTTGGTTTTCCTGATACTTTACGAAGGCCTAGATCATAGCTGACTTCATGCGGATGCGATGAATAATGACGCCTAATTACCGTAAACGTAAAATCAACGACATGAAACACTGATGTATTACTGTGCCAGAACGTACAAAGAACTAAATTAAAACGGAAAACACAAAATAATTGTTAATATAATGTAAAAAAACCTCCAATCGGAATCACTTCACTGGAATCATGTTGGATTTCGCTGTCATTAGAATATAATTATAATTGAAATGATAGTGTTAATAATGATTGATATGATTATATGATTGGATTATTTGTATAGCGCCATTTTTGACACAAGTAAACACAACATCTAGTCAGAATCACCAGAATCACTGGAATTAGGTTGGATTTCTTCACCGAAATTACGTTAATTTCTACTCTGTAAGTGTTATAAGTATAAGTCTCGCATCCATTGTTTTTAGGCAAGGTTTTTCCATAAAATGTAAGATATTGAAAAAAAACCTTGCTTAAAAACAATAATTGAAAATCTTTATTTTATTTTAAGAACTCCGCCAATATGCACAGAATAAATGGTAATAGATTCACCAACATACCAAAATGAATAAGGACAGAAATTATTGTAAAAGGCTGTCATCCCATACGACGAAAACAAATGTTCATTTTACGTACCTAAATGTAATTTTGAAAGCAATATTTCCGAATAATCGAAACTAGTCACTTTTTATTATATCGTATTTCTCGTTCATAATTTCAGATATAATTTAAGAATTGCGTAGCCAATAGTTTCTGGATGATTTAAACGATGGCTCATGTAGGAGTAGCCGCACAGTCGTCAAGTGGGAATGCTGGCCTTGTTCTACCGGTATTTCAATGGAAGATGCTCTGAGCAACTAGCATCTTTAATCCCCTCGGCAGCGGTGAATAGTCGGGAAACATGCCAGACGAGAACCCAAAATTTGTATACGTTGAACAAGAAAACGGGACATTTCTACGCCTCGTCTTTGAGTTCAACAGTTCAGCCATAGATGATATGCCAGCTTCTGTATTTCATATCTCCTTTAACATGGGTCTCTTTAAGAGCTACGTTAACTCCTTCCTCCCTCAGCATCCACAAACGTTAAAAAGACTCTTAGGGGAAATTCACACAAGATCAAGCATTCAGATTCATATCGATTTTTCAACTGTCAATACTCCGAAATAATTGAAATCATCCTGTTGAAAGGGGTTGTGAACGATCAATAGATATGTAACATGTCGCTTAGATGAACAACCCCTCTCGAAGAGTCACCTAGAATATACCCCAAGGTACATATCCCCGTGTTAATTCCCGGTAGGTTGGTATGTTGGTTGGTAGGTTGTGTGTCGCTGGGTTGCGTGTCCTTCGGCTGCAGCAATTAACTTTTTACGATAACAGCGCTCCCGGTCCCAGGTCCCAGCTCCCAGTGCCGCTCAGCTCACAACTCCGCCGCAGCAATAATAAAACCCGGCCACCTCTTCCGATGTTTTATTCGGGCATCTTCGCCCATTTTCGCGGAGTAAATTTAAATTGAATCGAACGGTGGCCATCCTCGAATGTTGGGGTTGATAAGTGAAGAGGTCCCGGGACAAAGATGAAGTAAACATGTACATAATTGGTTCCATGACAACTCAGGAAAGAGACAAATCAATATACTATTGAAAAATGATATACAGTCATTAAAAAGTGATATTTAGTAGTGAAAAAACTAGACTATGCCCATACCTAACCTAACTTAATATATTTAATTTTTTGTTCTTTATCACTTTTTGTAACTGTGCATCACTTTTCAAACTTGTGTTTATTTGTCGCTTGTCCTAAGTTATCAGGTTACCATATTTTTGATCCTCCCCACACGAATCAAGGTACCTAATGCTTTAGCCCCCGTGTACCCAATTTCTACCGATTTATAACAAGTTTCTCGCTAACTCAGTAAGTTCCAAAAAAAATTCATGTTCATTTGAATATAATACCTATACATTTGTAAAGCTAGAATGGTAATTACTTGAAATTCCCTCGATATGAAAAAAATCACAATGTAAGTGCTGAAAATATTATAAACATGTTTTGTTTTGTTATTTAGTATGTTATGGGCATGACAAAATTCATAGTGTATCTTTAAATTTAACTTAAGCATTTGTAGAGAGATTTTTGTTCTATTTCGAGCATATACTGGTGCCCTCACCCAAACGCCTTGTCACTGACAGTTATTGTAGTATGTATGGTGATAAAATTTGCTGTATTTGTATTGTGTATATGCAAACAATAATGTAACCTAACCAAACGCCTTGTCATTGATAGTTATTATAGTATGTATTTTGCTAAAACTTGCTGTATTTGTATTGTGTATATACTAATAAAAATGTAACCTAAAAAAATGAATTGCTGTGTAGGAACTTATATTAAACATACATAAGTAAACCATAGACAAAATGGGAGAAATAATTAACAAAAAATCTGCCTCAACACAGGTTCGCCTAGTGAGGCAGGTTATGCACAACTTAAAATATAGTATATTATGCCATATCTTTAAAACACTCATACATATTTACTTTTTATTCTATTAGAAACTTCTATTATTGTAACATTAGTTTTTCAACAATGTCATTGTTACTAACTTACATATAGGTATTTTACTTACTAATGATATATTACATATTCTGTAATTTTTTTGATGCAAATTTCAAACGAGTGTTTTATTGAATATTTTCACAATTTTTGCTTAATTATTAAAGTTTTATAATATTAGCGCCCTCCCTCTAACATTAGTTTTTACATATATCCCTTTCAAATCATCTTTGAACGCTTACTACATGGCCTTAAGAATTGGGTAACTTTTTAATAAGTAGCAGGATTGAAAATTATACTGCAGTTTATTGTAAAGAGGTTACAATGTTATTAAGATTAAGATAGAAATCCCATTTGAAAGAACGGTGGTGCAAAAAAAATGCAACTGCTAGACAGCACTGCCAAATTTTGCAAGATTTATTTGTGTATATTATACTCATTTTCCAATCGTTAAAATTTAACACCTTACTTATGCTTAAATAACTTACGTTTTCTCTTTTCAGCAACAGAAAGAAAATGGCCAGTCTCCGAAATACCTATTTTTGTTAGCTTATTGTAATATCATGGTGTTTGTTTTAATTGTTAGTTCAGGGTGTTTAAAACCAGTAAAGAAGAAAAATGAAAGAACTCTCAGGATACTATGGTGCTTGGTAAAGAACCATGGAAATATAACTGAGCAAAGTAGACAAGAGGAACCAAAAATTACGGTCACTAATTTACTGAAGTGATCAAGTTTTAAGAGAGCAAAGGATAGCATTTATATGAGCGTACTAAATTACCACATACCTTAAAATTTTTTTGATGGCTTAATTTTTATTTTGTACATAAGAGTCGCTAAGAGAAATCAGTTTCCACAGGGTCTATGTCTACTTTGTGTAGATTTCTTATTGATATAAGCTTATCGGGTTGAAATCACGTTATAGAGTTTTTTAGAAGGAAGCTTTAAAAAACTATTCTCATTGGAACCACCAATCTACCACATCTTCTTTAGTTCTTTCATCATTGGTTCACAACTGGGATCAATTAAAATTTAATTCCCCAAATTCAATTTACCGCTCAAAATTAAATACGCCAAATTCAGTTTACGACGCGCCAGCTTCTGTTTGCGAAGTATGATCACGCACAATGGACGGAGAAGAATGTGTGAGCCGTAATTATTAACTTTGATTAAAAAAAACCTCATCCGAAATGCTGGAAGCGAGGCGTTTATTTTTTAATCCAATTTTCACCGTCAGAAATCTGATTGACGGCCCAGTCTAATAACTATCGTGGGTAGAACGTTTGAGAATAGTTGTTTCTTGTTTGATCTTGTCCATATGTAATATTATACGCTTCATACAATGTTTGGTAAGCACTAGTTATATTACCTACATATTCATCTTTATGATCTAATATGGTATTTTCGAGAAATATAGGTAGGTTTATACTTACCTATATAAATATATTTACCAGTAAATACAATCATATTTCCCAAAAATTGGGTCCTAATAATACGACCCCATTATTGACAAATATTTTTATTTTTTTTTATTTTCGGTATTTACGGTTAAATCATTTTAAAGAACGCACAAGGAGAACATTAACTATTGCTAATTTACTAAGAATCACTTCAAATTATTAGTAATTCCTGTTTAAAGCGGGATTGCAGGCCTTACGAATAAATTAACAGGTTTGCTGAATAACTTTTAGTAAATTATGAATATATTAGTATGATGTCAGAACACGTTATTGAAATTCTATCATGATATATTAAAAAAGCAAGTCGATAAAAAATTCTTAAAATTAATGTTTTATTAATAACGCCTGATAATTTATCGTTAGAGCAAAATTCGATTTCTGTCCGTGCACGTTTGGGTGTGTTTACGCACACATTGGTACTTCAAATTAGTTGAATTGAATTATAGTGATTTAATTTTGGGATTTTATGCCGTGTTGCGCTACCTCTTTCTTTAGCCTATTAGTTTTAGTTTAAAAAATATATAGACTTATTTACTTACATTTTCACTTACTTCAACATAAATCAATTTTACATCTGCCAGGAGTCTCGTGGCGGCTATTTTTATGTAAAAAAATAATTTATTATTAAAAAAGTATTTTTTTACAGGTCTTACCAGTAAAATGTCCAAGAAAGTATCTCTTCGGTAAAAACGCCAACTAGGTATGTTATAATTTGTTTTACTTGCAAATGAACCTTACTACCGAAAAGTAAATAAAATATTATTAATTAATCATGTATGTAAAGTGTAATAATAGAAAATGATTAACCGTCCAAGAGTTATTAAACTCTTTCTTATTACCATCACACTCTTTTTTTTCTTTTTCATTGAGATGAAATTTTTTTTTTTTTTTTTTTTATAGTGAATATCTCACAAGAGTCCCAACTGCTCCCGTCTGGAGCCAGTGAGACTATGGCATCCCCAATTGGGGGATGTTGTGAGGCTGAAGGTAAGTGGGGAAGGGAAAGAGGAAGGTGGGGAAGTACCTGGCTATTCAGATCTAGTCACTAAACACGGCTAAAGCCATTTGGAGCAACGTTTCAATTCTGAATGGTGGTCTTACACCAGGGCGATACTGGTAGTATCTTCCACTCTGGAACGTGCCGCAAATATACTATATATTATTTTAATTAATTAATTGTGAAATAACACAAATTAATCAAATAAAATTTATTTGCGCACGCCGGGTTCGAACCCGCGACCTTCGGAATGGCAGTCCAATGCGTTACCACTGGACTATGCCGGCCGAAATAAAAGGAAAATATAACTAATAAGTGAAATTTCTTATAATATTGTTTCTGATAATGAAACTATGTATAGGTACTTCTAATGAAAATAAAATTACTTCTACGCCGTTATTTTAAAGTTGATTTTGCCTTCCAGCAGTGTGTGTGTATAAATAAATATGCTTGAGAGTTTTCCCCGTCGTTAATTATTATCACATGGCCCGTGTCTGCATATTTTCAGAATGTCAGCTTTATCGCATAACTTGAATGGCGGGAAACGGTTAACACACAATCCCAGCTACTTCGGAAAACAAAACCAAACGGAACGACTACACATCGGTAAACCAACCATCGGTACGTGAACAATAAATAAGTATCTAGATTTGTCAGGTGATATTCACACTAGTTAACAAAAAACATTAATTATACAGTGAATATTAATATAAACCTGCTATTTACTTATTGTACTAAATAATGTTCACTACAGCTCCTTAATATATATATATATTTATATTTAAATATATTTATTCGAAATTCGATTCAGAAGAATAAAAAATACAATTTTTTAAGCTTTATATTTATTAATTTATTAAAGATATCGTATATATCCTTTTCAACAAGATCTGCAACCGACCTTGAATATAACCTTCACAGAACTTGAAATTCAAATTTGAAATTTGAAGAGTTTTTCAAATTCTGTGAAACAACCTGTCCTTAATAACAGAGTTTGTGGGAAACCCGAGGACACACCAGAAATCAATACTGTATCCTTGGGTATAAACCTGTCGGAAGTCGGCTGAAGTGGAGGAATATCCAAAGGTCTACCTTGTGGTCCCACAGTAAAAAAATAAGCATTTTCGCACATGTTTCACCATTTTCATTATATCTATTAAAGTGTTGTTATTTTTGAGAATTGTTTAGTCTGATTGAACTGATAATTATTTGCAGTTTTAATCAATTTAATATGTGTGTTTAGGAAAGTTCTCAATGCCTGCTTCCCATTGTTGTACCCGAGTTCTTATTACCGAATAAAATTTATGACCATTTATTCTGTGTGTGTTACTCGCCTCACACTAAGTAGACGTAAATTTAACTCCAGCGTGCGGTGGGCGGAGTCGCGACGGGGAATAAATCGGCATTACGCCGGCCTGAAATGCTTTCGGAAGATTCCTTATCAATTTGTCAATACTGAAGGCGGTGATTGGTGATGTAATCCGAGAGTTCGCCACCAATGGAGAAAAAATCACAGTAAAAAGGTAAAACCGTTTAACAATAAAATGTATTCTTTATTGGAATTCAGAAATCAGATTATCACACAAAACCTTTCACAATTATTCCCTTTTTTAGAAATATATACACCTCCATGATTACTCCACTCGTAGGTATATTAAAAGGAACCTTAAGTACGTATTTATTCATAAAATTTAAATAGGGTGTAGTTATTCGTTTCCACGACGTGTTGAATATTCCTCACCCCATCCGAATGAAAAAAATTTAAACACGTGTGGAGCTGACATGAGACAACACCGCTTTATTAAAACGTAAACAGCCATAAATATAGTCCGGGGTCGACCAGCCCAAATACTAAGTACATTCAGAGAGATCGTTAATTGGAAAATGTAAATCAAACAGTCTTAAGGCATCCCGTCTCGCGTGTTTAACTATTAAGAGAAATACGAAAATAATCAACCAATAAAATTAACGAGGGTCGAATGCTTCCGTGTACGATGGCATCCTATCCTCGTAAATAACGTGATGGTATTCTAGATTTTCAAAAATCAGGCCAAAAACTTGAGAGTTTGTTAAAAAGATCAGATCAACATCTGTGTTTTTAAAGCGTTTAATTAAATTGTTGGTCTCTTTTGAGGAAGTGAAATGAGAGAAACTGTGTCGTTAATTAAAAAGTGATGGGAATTGGCTATAAAGACAATGGCCGTTGTTGAAAGGGAAATTTATGGGAGAGAGGTGTCATCGGTAACACATTCACCCAATTATAATAAGATATTTAACTTGCGAGATTCGTCTCACGTCTTCACGAATTTGTGAGCGGTCTGAGGTGAACAACAAAAACTTTTATTATGACGAATTGGGCACAATGAATCAAGCGTTAGCGCTGGCAATTGAAATCGCGTATTTAGCACATCAAAAACAATGCATACATAAATAAATTTGAAAAAAACGAGTATGGCGAATAGAAATTCTAAAACGCTATCTTGTTGAGCTGTGTAGAAGAACCCCAACGAAAATTGGATGAACTCTGAGCATTAGTAAAAAGGCTATATCAAAAGTATGGTAAGTTTCATGAAGTAAGCAATTTGATTTTAACACTTTTTACAAAGATGAAACGAAAATGGTATTTAGCTTTAACAGATTTAACAGAGGCGCGACGTGAGAAGCCGAACATCCGGATGAAGACACTGTCTGTTATTAGAGACGCAAAAAACCTTGATTTAGATGCGTTGAAAACAATTTTAATTTGCGACATAAATTTAACAGTCTATAGTTAACTAGGCATTTTTTCATCTTTTTGATCTGTTGCATAGTGGTTTCCGAGATAGGATCACTCAATTAAATTTGACTTTTTGGCTTGGGCAGGTAACTTCGTAGTTGTGATTCAAGATTTTATCGGTGTTACCTTTTTTATCGCGTCCGCGTAATAGCATAGAATTAAATGCCGATTCAAATAAATTTCTTGTACTGCTTTATTTATATTTCCATGAATCATTTTATTCATAAAATACAAATACTTCATCAAGAAACAAATTATCAGTTGTGGCAGTAAATCATCCATGTGTGATGTTCGTTTTACATATAGAATTAAAACTTGATCTCTCGCACTGATAAGAGAGGGTTTCATTTTCTCCTTGTTTTAATTTTGATTTTGGATTTAAAATAAATGGCTAACACTTGTTCTTTATACAATTATAAATCATTGTTACATTATTTTATTTATGTATATTATGAGAAAAAAACATTTTATTAAATTTATTACCTCTACCCAAATTTCGCGTTGTCGTCGTTTATTTATATGGACTTAAAAAAATTTAACTATTTCAAATACAATTCTGTGTATTTTTCTTTAACAAACGAAGTTAGTAACCTAATCGTGACAGGTTTAACGCCCATTTTAAGGTTGTGATTTTTTTCAATTTCAAGGACAAGAAAATGTTTCAACTTACCTTTATTGACCCGCTTAAAATACCTGACAAAATAAAGTAAGCATTAGGTAGGTACTATACATAAGTAGTTACTTACTTATCTATTCATCAAAAAAATAGTCAATGGGTATTTTCAATCCAAGCTCTTTTGCCAATGCAGACTAAGATCATATAAATGGTTTTTTGTAACTCATAATAAGTACCAATGGCTACGTATTGACACAAATTATAATAAAAAAGATATTCTGTCAAGATATCAGTTAATAAACAAGGTTTTTCTCTAGTACCTACCTAGCCACCGTATCTATTTCGTTAGCATAATTCTGTTAAAGACACGAACCGAATAAAATTTCTATTATAATATTTTCCATGAATATCTACCATCCTATCGATTTATTCTAAATATAAAGTTTACCACAAACTGGTGGCTGGCTTACTGTACCTACTTAGATTTGTTTAACATAAACATTTAATAAGATAAATTGTTGTATTAGGAATAACCAATTGCGTGCCTCCAGTTATAAAGTGTCATCAGTTGTTGTAAAAGGAAGTACGCTAGAACAAACATAAATTCCTTAGGTGCAGGACATATAATATTTTATCAACTAGCACGTCTAGGAGTCTTGCATGACTGGGAGTTGGCAATTGCAACTTTGAATAGTTTTAGTTTATTTGCGAACCAGTACAGTAAATATTCAATATTTAGCCAATTAAAAATAATGTGTATGAATAAAATATTAGTCACTAACGAATTACTGCTTCGTTGATTTTATTTGTGGGTAGTTTTATCTCTTTTGATTATTTACTCAAGGTGTCGAAATATAATTTGTCCCACAAAAAAGGTCACAAAGTTTTTATCTGTGTGGTGCGGGTATAATAATACATAACGTATTTAGAAAACATGTATATTTTAAATGATTAAAACTATTTGGACTTTGAAATCCGACCAATACGACGAAACCAACCGACGAAAAATACCAAATGTGACACCTACAAGAAACACAATATATCTATCTATTCAATATAATGTATATTAAATACTATATATATATATATATAAATAAAAATGTAAATCTTCGTTTGTTCAAAATCTTACATCTCCGAAAGTACTTCACCGATTGCTTTGAAATATTGACACAAGGTTGCATTCAAATACGCGAATGTGTTTTTTTATATAGATGTCACCTGTGACAGGTGAAAACATGATTTTTGTGAAAAACAGCGCTATCTGTTGGAAAAACATGCTTTCTTTGAAAACAGCGCCATCTGTTGGACGTAAAAGCAGCACGCATCTACATAGGCAGAATGAGCCACAACGACGCTTGGCTGGGTGCAGCTAGTATATAATATAATATTAAATACAATATATATATTTAATAAAATATTTATTAAATAGAATTATGGGTTTTCCATAAATTGATTAATTGTTATTTTTTTCCAAATGTACACTATATAATCAAATAATTTCCACCCATAATCAAATAATTCTAATTAAAGAGTAGTATGAATCTTTTTATTATTAAATAACCAATTATTGTAAAATCTTAATACATACACAAAACTTTTGATTGAAAAAATAAAATAAAAAATGAAAATATTAAAATAAACTATAATACTATACTGAAATAAGATTGGCGCGATGTGTTGTTATTTTTCCAAATCACAGAGGAAAACATCACAGCTTTGTAAGCTATGTAATAATAATAGAAGCATTCTCAGTCATCTAGGTATCAAAGCCTTATTGTGTGTAATGAACACTCGGCGAATACATTTATAGGTACTATTATCAATAAGTATAATATTTACGATCATCACTTCCACGGGGAAGTAACTAGTTGCGTTGTCTCCGAGACGTATTTATGCGAAGGCTTCGTCGTGGCAGCCTCTCAGGCACTGCGACTGCGTTATTGCATTTTTGCAATAGACACATAGACAAAATGATAACTCAGCACGAAGACAATATTTTCTCTGCTTCAGGGTGTTTGCATTCGTGCCTTATCCCACTTCTGATATTCTTTGAGGCAGGGAAGATGAAATAAGGATGACAGATGTGAATTGCTTTGTTCCTTTGGAGAATATATTTTTACTTCTTGAAACAGACTATTGCTTTGGAATTTCATTCCATCTTCATAATAATATGTTTGTTTGTATTTGAGTATTTTTGCGAAGATGAAAATTGCTTTTAGATCAACTGAGCTTTAGGAAAAACAGGAATCTGTTAAGGATCAGACGAATACCTATTGCAAGGAACTTGCCATTCAAATTTACTTCTAAAACAACTTAAATCAAATTAAAAAACATTTTTTTTCAAAATATCTTTCAAACTCCATCGATTAGATTTTAATAAAAGCTTGTAAAACCAACGAAAATTATACAAAACATTATTGTCTGTTCGTTTTGGTAAGAAAGATGCACTTTCTACAGTAAATTATTTTGCGTAGTAATCAATTCTTGAAAAATGTTTTTAAAATTATAGACAAGTTTTCTATAGTTCAATAATGGTCATATTCTTCAACAAAAGAAATAATAGACCAACTTAGACTCGCAAATAAAGCTCGGATAATTCCAGCACTATAATCAGGGCGAAGAAAGTTGTCTTTATGTGTCAAATCTTTTAGACGGCCGGGCCTCTATCACGACGCGTACAATACCTACATAAGGCGTAGCTAGGAATTTCCAAACCATCTCTACAGCAGTTTGTACTCTTAAACCGCGACATTAAATAAGTAAATAAAAATAATCATTAAAGATAAGATGTGCTCGTCTATCTTGAGATCTGTTTGATGATTGTCACGGAAACGGAAATTGCATATCAATTACAACTTAATAGTGTTCTTATTTTTCGAGTAAAAATTTTATCTCTAAATTAACTTTCAACAAAAACTTTATATTACGCTGATGCTATTATTCTTATTTTTATTTCTATTATTCCTAGCATCTATTATCTATTATTTTTATTTGTATCCTACCATATTTTTATTTTTATCTTTATGTTTACAAGATTCACCTACTCCAATTCCTTTCCTGTATGGTGATCATGTACATAATATTATATATTCAGTATTGGTTATTTATGAAGGGAAAGAACTATTTTAAAGAATACCTGACATCATTAAATAAGTTCATTTTGCTTTATTATTCTTTTTTTTTCATTTTAATTCATGTTTAAAATTTATTTTTAAAATAATTATTTAATTTATCTTTATTTTCATCGCTTTCTTATTTTCAGTTAAACCTATTTAACCTATACCTATTTTACAACTGAATGAATCATGTATTACATTTATACAGGGTGCGCCAGAGAAACTTACTTATATGAAAGTTCAATAAAAACAAAAGCACTGTAGTTATTGTTGTAATTCTTTTTTTATTTGAAAATGCAATGTACCAAGTTTTTTTTCATACTGTCTTAAAAATTACATCTTTTCAATGGCGACCCTCATCGCGCATACACTGGTTAAGTCGTTTTTTGAAGTTCTCGTCCACTCTTCTCAGCATATCAATCGGAATATTGGCAATAGCATCGCGAATGTTGTTCTTCAGGTGATCTATGGTCCGTGGTCGATCGACATAAACGAGGGATTTCAAATAACCCCATAAAAAAAATCACATGGAGTCAAATCCGGAGAACGCGCCGGCCATGGGAGATAGCCTCGGAGAGAGATGAGGCGGTTGGGGAAATGTTGTCGCAGCAAATTCATTGAGTTTCGTGCTGTGTGTGCTGTGGCTCCATCCTGCTGAAACCACACGTCTCTAACGTTCATTTCTTCGAGGCTTGGAATAAAAAATTCCGTCGGCACGTTGCGTAGCAACAACTGAGCGACCGTTACAAAAGAAGCTCTCGACGGCGAAGGCCCGCTGCTCTCTAGACCACAGCATAATATAATATAATGGCAACTGACGATAATGGAAAACAAACTTGGGGACGTCCCACTCCAGATGCGCCCCCTCACGCCCCTCTACCTGCCCAACTCAACGGTCGGGAATTTTTTCAAATAAGTAAGTTTCTCTGGCGCACCCTGTATAATTATACATAAATTTCGACTACCATAATACGGACATGTGTCTAGTGTGATAGTCGAAAAGCATGTAAAAAACCTGTATCCAAATATATTTTTTTATGAATAAAGAAAATTTAAAAAAAAAAAATAAATAAATTATTGTCATAAACACACCACACAATAAGCGAATAGCGTCCGGCATACTAAATATTGCATGCGCCCACTTCAGAGAGTGCCACGAGATATTAACCTATCATGTCGTCAAATATTCCCGCTTGATATTCAATTTCAAATAGATTCACTGTTTTTGAACTTAACTATCCCAAAATGAAATACTCTTTTTAAAAGCAATAAGATACGCAAAAATAATAAAAATAACGCAAACATAGCAAAAGTCTTAAAAATCACTGGCAACGTTTATTTCTCTCCTTTAAACTATGTTTAATACTTCATACAAAACTATAACCACGTTCAGAAACAGATTTTGTTCACATCACTATTTTTCATTGTTTATTGAAAAATAAATTTAAAAATGCAAACCATAACTGGCTTTTCCATTTTATAGAATTATTACATATTGTACAGGGGGCGATTTGTGTGATCTTTTAAATAAAAAGAGAAAGCTTGGTATTCTCTTTTTCTAAATCTATTCATATTTAAATATAGTAATAAAGAAGATGGAACGAGTATTATGAGGACGTGTCATTTTGTGACAGATGTAGCACCAAGTGACCCGAGTGAAACAAACATTTATAACATGTTCCTCTTATGTGTTTTAAAAACAAAAAAACACGGTAATGGTAAGAGTGCTTGCAAACAGTAATTATTTTTGCAAGTACCATCGATTTGTCAAATTATGCGACGTAGAATTAATAACACAGAAATAAAACATACTTTATCCTGCCAAAGTTAGTCCTCGTTTATATTCATTAAAAATCGCAGTCAACTTTCCTTTTATAAAATACTGCAAATGGATTATCCCTTCAGGAATAATGTCCAATATGTATGTACGTGGGGTGCATGGCCATAAATTACTATTATTAATTACTTTGGGGTGTTAACACTTACGTGCCTAAATGGCATGAGATATAAATTATATTTAAGCGCAGTCTCCCCCCAACCATCCAGCCTTACCAACCCGTTCATTGCCATTCACCTGGAGAACATTTGGAATTGATGAGGTGCGTGAAATGCAAACCTTATCGCTACCATCGCAATTCATCTATTTAGCAATTGCTCCCAGCGGCGAGAGGGTTTAATTGCCGCCCTTGCTTGCATTCACTTCGCGTTCGGACAATTTTTGAATTAATCGAAGAATATTAAATGGAGTCTTCAGATTATTAATTCAAAAATATATTAAAAAGTAAAGCTTCAAAAGAATGTTTCTAAACATATAATTTTTTTCGTTTAGTGCGATAATAGTAGTAGTATCAATGGCTCCAGAGCCAATTGGCCATGGCATCCCCAATTGGGTATTACTACTTTTTTATCTATTTAATGCCCAGAGAGCTTTTACATGTAGGTGGTACAAATTTGATGACAGACAATTTGGAAATATAAGAAAAAATAGTAAAAATAAATTTACATTAAAAAATAATGCAAGAAACAAAAATCACCTAAGTATTGGTTTCCCATAGTGTGAAACCGTTGTATTGGGGAGTTCGCAAAGTAATTGCGCTTATGTGTGCTGCAGTGGAATAATGTATTTTGTCGTGCTGTTATTGTAGGTATTCGTAAGTTTATGAGTTACAGAAGTTTGCCGGTTTATTGTGAGGCTGAAGGTTGTGGGGAGGGGAAAGAGATAGGGAAGAGGAAGGTGAGGAAGTTCCTGGCTATTGTTCTCACTCAGGAGTGAATATTTGTAAAAGCCCGGTTAAATAAATAAATAAATTATTCATTAAAGAAATATTAAAAATTCCATCAAAATAATGAAAGAGAAAATACACAGCAATAAAAAAGGTGTCGGTCATAACTGGGACTTGAACAGATCCTTTATTCTTACGGGAGATGGGTCTCTACCAAATGAGCCATTTTCACCTAATTACATTCAATCATTATTATCAATCTCATTCTTCAATTATATCCATATTTTTACAACCCTAATAGTTTTACAACCTAGATAGCCTCGTGGATAAACATTTTAACTTTAATATACGTTAAATATATTTTGGTTGAAATGGAGGGAGAGAGAACATCAACTACGGTAAGGTGTGTGCTAGGGCGAGAAAAAGAGAATATAGAAAAAGTAGGTGGAGGGGAGGGGAATATTATGCTTAAAATTGGGCTATTTGAAAAGTCTAATTGTTAATTTAATAAATATGTTTTATTTATTTTAGGTATTTTTTATTATTTCTAGAGCTTCTAGATTGTTCAAACGTAAACCGAAGGGAAAAATAAAATATTATGAAATAAAATAAAAGAACCAAAATAAAATAAAGTAATACAAATAAAATAATCTAAAATAGGGAACATGACTGTAATTATAGGTAGGATTTTGTATAAAATGCGCACTTTGTATATTTTTTATTCTTCTTAGATATTTTAGTTTTCGTTTTTAATCCAATCTTGTTTTTTTGTGAAATGTTTTTTTTCTCATTTTCTGTGCCGAGTGTAAGATTTTTGAATGCGTATCTTTATCCAAAGCCTGTGATAATCGACTGAGTATTAATCTTTTGTTTGTACGCTTGTCTAACTTGCTATTAATGTAAGTTTGTGGTTGTTGAAACTTAGGTTTTTAGCAGTACTCTTTTTTATGAATATTTGGCTTGTATCTAGTAAATTAAACATGATGAATATTTGATCAGTTAGGAACGAAGTATGCGGAATCAATTAATGGTGATTGAATGAAAGTTCAAAAAGACGTTACTTAAACACTGAGAAATACAGTTGTGCTCAGTGAATCGTCTAGCAAGTGTCTGAGCTTACGTATTTTTCTAAGGCTGATATGGACAGAGACAGAAAGTTAATGCAGACAATACAATAAATTGCAATGCGCAACTGAAAGCAGTTGTCACTAGTACAAACTTGTCAAAGGCAGCAAGGCTGGCAGTCGGATTCTTGATACCATCCCTGACGTATGACAGGGAGGCACGGAATCGATAGAGGTAGGACAGAATGAGATCTTAGTTGCTTAAATATAACTGTATAATTATGATGTTGTTACGAATAGGAAGAAAATAATACAAGGCCTATGTGTTTTTTTCATTAGTTGCATACAGGGGGCCCTGAGGAAAAGTATCCCTTAGGACTTAGGTCATCTTTGAGGATGCTGTTTTGAGGATTTTTTAGGGAAAATAAGGAGTTGAAGTTCTGGGCAGGAAAAAGGTATGAGGGATGTGGAGAATCCGGGAATGACGGACATACGAATCTATCCCTCCCACTGCAGTGCGTAGCGATGGTTCGACCGAGTCCAGGCTGGACAAGTCTCTCCCGTTCCGACATCCGCCGCCAGGACCTAAACAAACCTAACGTCATGAACCCCAGCACTCCTGCTAAATCACCAAACGTAACGAGCCACCTGGTGAAAAATAAGGGGGGGATGATGGTTATCTAATAAATAGTTCCCGGGGAGGCGGTTCCCATAACCGACTTCCAAATTGAAATTTGAATGTGGGCGTTATTAAAAAATATCATATACAAAATAGATATTTGAACAAATCGGGAAAAAAGTTTTCTCTTTATGATAATAAATTTTCAAACTTAAAAAATAATCAATGAAGTATAGATATTTTGATAATACACGCATGGAAATAGTTCGAAAACAAACAAGGTGAATATGGTTCTACCACTTTGTAAAATCCTCCAAATCAATAAGGAACAAAAAAAATCGAGAAGTTTTAATTGGTACACTATTTTAATAATGGGTCACCAGGAAAAAACATGTAATCAATCATATCGGGCTCAGTACGTGCCAAGGTTAGGTTAGGTCGGTGGTTGACATTATTTGCTGATCAATCTAGTTCTACTTGATGTCCGCTATAACTTTGTAAAATCCTCCATCTGAATAACGAACAAAAAAAAATCGAGAAGTATTTAATTGGTTCATCATTTAAGTATTGGGTCATCAAGAAAAAAAAATACATGTGATCAATAATATCGGGCTCAATGCGTGGTTAGGTTAGGTTAGGTCTCCGGTTGAAATTATTTGCTGATAAATCTTGTTCTGCTTGCTGACCACAACATGTGGCTGCTCAACTGACTGAGTTTGCCAGCAGAAAGTATTTTACAGCTGACCAAAACCTCAGTATTATACTGACTATTTATGATATCCAAAAAAATCTACACATTTTACTCTAAAATAACCATAAATAAATGCATAATATGGATAGGGCTACCATGCCAGCGGCTAACTAAACGTGTAAGTCAGCGGAAGTTTGCAATGCAATTGTCTATAACTATGAAATATCATTTCCATCAACGGAAACTCGCCATAAATTATGAAAAGTGCTTTCCCACTGCAAACTGCAACTACAGTACAATGTAGAGCACTAAAAATACTCTCATAGAGAAAGCACGGTGCCGCATGCAACGGGTATTATTTTTCCATGGTTGTAACGAGATTATCACTCCTTGTAGTTTATGCAACGATTTTTTTTTCTATTTCGAAGCATATGTATTTTCATGCTTTACTGAGTTCTATTGTGCGGAGCTAGTGGGATTATTGCATTACCAATTCGATGGCTAATTTCAACAGTGAGACATTTGAAAATATACAGATTCCTAAAAATGGCGTTTGAAAATTTTTTGTACCGAAATTTATCATAATTCAAATGACTAGAATAATATGAAAAAAATAATTATCCTGAAAGCCTTCGTTATCTTTATCAATGCTGTGTGGAGGGTATTTTTTATGTGAAACCGCATAAGTCCCAACTAACACCAACCATCTGGAGCCACTATGGCATCCCTAATTAGGTGAGTATGTTGGGGAGGCGAAGGAGATGGAGAGGAGAAGGAAGGGGAAGTACCTGGCTATCCAGATCTGGTCACCAAACATGGCTAAAGCTATTTCAAGCAACTCTTCAATTCTGCATGGTAGTCTTACAAAAGGGTGATACTGAGTGTATCTTCCACTCTGGAACCTTCAGTATATATACTATGTATAATTTTAAATGGTAGACTTGAAATAACACAGTTAAAATTTACTTGCGCACGCCCGAGAGATCCAGATTACTAGTCAAGAGCCTTACCCTTCGACCACGGAGGCCGTAACTGATAACTTACATTTACCACAGATTTTTCAAAATTGCAAAAAACAGTAAACATTGCATGCGTGTATATTTTAATAAAAAATCAAAAAAACTCTATCAACATGTTTCCATTTTTGTGCTTCGTGTGTTGTATGTGCTTACCCTTACAAACTGTTCTAGACAATAGCATGTGAGTTTTTTTATAAGCACAATCCATTACAAAATTGCATAACATCATCACCTAGAAATGTCTCCGCGTAGAAATAGGCCATATAATTGTGTAATGATGTGACGCAGATAGAAAAGGGGAAAATTTGATGCATGAAAAAACAATAGTTAAAAATTTATTTTCTGACGATTTTTTAAGAACGGTAATCTTATCATTTTATGTTATCTTTTAACTTACATTTTGACATAACTCTTAACATAACTTTTAATGTAACTTTTAACTTAACTATTTACTTAACGTTTAACTTAACATTAGACTAAACTTTTATTAAATTACCTCTTTACTTAACTTTTGAGTCAACTTGTGAGTCGACCTTTAACTTAACTTTTTACATAACTTATAAAATATTTTTTTGAATTTCACAGATTTTGGATTATTAAACTCAAATTAGCTCTCTACTTAAATTTTGAATCAACTTGTAATTCAATTTTTAACTTTTAACATGACTATTTGCCTTTTGTCTCACAGCTTAATATAAAACACAAGAGGTAAAAAAAGCATGATAATTGCATAATAATTCCAGTAAACATGTAGGTATACTAGTCGCAGCGAGAGATCGTACTTGACGTCGCCTTTCTAGCATCTCCTGTTTTTTTAGTTTTCAAACAGATAAAAAGATTCAAAAGGACGAACTTCCGTACGAGCTTTTGCTGGGACTAGTTTAGTTTACACAGTTGTTATAATTGATAAATTCAAATGATCCCAATTCCTTTTTCAAACATTAATTACATCTCCACGAGTATTACCAGTAACTCAAAAACTTGCATTTATTTGTAATAAATCTGTGACGAATATTAATGGCAACGATTTGTTTAATGAACGCAGAGGTCGTTATTTATATTGTTTCAATAGTAAACACGTTGATAGAATCGAGCTACTTTTGATTGATTATGGACTGGTAGATAATCTGATGAATATAACCTTAACACACATACCAACAGAATACTTGTATACATGAATATTGTACTACCTGGACTGAACATAATATGATATAATATAGTCTTGGAATTTGTTTGAGTTTACATTGATACTCGGTGCTATTATGTCGAACTGCTTTCTGCAATCTGTATACACCTTTAATTTATTTCTAAGCATTATCATCGGTACGTCTGAGTTCTCACAAAATCAGTTTTGATAGAATGAAAATAATGTGAGGTTAGTGTTAAAAAAATTTAGTATAATAATGGAATTATCCAAATGAATTTAAAGCTAACAACAGAAATATTTTAAAGGATAGATTCGTCGAAATTGAATTTTAATCGTATCTGTCTGAAAATTAATTTAGCAGGGTGAAACTGGTATAGTCTTAAATAATCAGAGTGGCAAAGACTATTATTATTTTGCGTTCAAGTGTTTAATGTTTCGTTTAAAAATTAAATTTATTCCTATTTCGGTGTTGACAAGTACTAGACATATTTACGAAGTTTCCGTGATAACCCAACACAGTGAAATATCAACATATATTTTAAAAGTGATTTGTATTCATTAAAAGCGATGAAAAAACTTACCTATAAATCAAACTTATTTAACCAATTTTTGTTTCATCACTTTTCATAACTTTATATCACTTTTAAATGGTATGTTGAATTTTCATTTTGATGAGTTATCTGGTCACCGGTTCCATAATAACTAAACACAATGACAGTTCAACACACCTTTAAAAGTGATATAAAGTAACCAAACCAATAAACCTAATCTACCTAACCCATTAAATTTACTTTTTTTTTCATCACTTATAAATATCTGTTGAGTAGTCGTTTTGATGAGTTATCTAGTCACAATTTACGAATTAGAGTATATTATTATTCTGCTTATTATTTATTTATGTACTTAAAAACTAAAAAATATTATTTTTATTTTTTATCCAATTTACCAGGTTATTTTTAAAATAAAGATTTTGGTTGGAAATGTTTTAACCTTGAACTAATAATATATTATTCGATGTTGGTGATATTTTTATCATTAAATTGCCTCGTGGTGTAATACCCGAGACTAATCAATTTGTGATCTAAATAATGTAATAAAGGTAAAGGTCTGTTTTATTGCTAAAAATATGTTTCACGGTATCAGTGATAAGCAATTTCTGAAAATACGTAGGTATAACTCGATTTCTACCGTGAGAAATTCAATGTTCTGTAGGTTGTTTATAAGTAACTAATGTTCTCCTCTAAAGCCAATACGAATTTCGTAACAGTCTTTATAATTGATTGATGCACTGCACTATGTTTAAAATTGGCTTATTTTATTTTATTTTTTAGTAAATGAATTCAACTTTCCATATTTGCACCAATTTCAAAACAGGTAATCCTTAACCGGAATATGAAGAAAAACCGTGTAATTTGTTGTAACGTAAAACCATTTAAGCAATATTCGTCAAACATAATATAGTTATCAAAAATCAAGGAATTGAAACAGACATTGTGGTATATGTTAGACACCTACCTGAATGCTCACAGATTCTTGTTAATTAATACTATTTGCAAATGATAGAACCCGCAGGTAAGCCTCCGTGGTTGAGTGATTACGATCCTTGACTGAGAATCCGTAGGTGTGTAAATTTTATTATATTCATTTTATAATAAATTCATCAAAAACGATATTTATTATTCCAGAGAGGTAGATAGTTTCAGTATCGCCCGGGTAAAATAACACAATTAATTATAGAAACGTTCCTTGACATGGTTTTATCCGTACTTGGTGACCATATCTGAATAGCCAGGTACCATCTCACCTTCCTCTTCTATCTCCTTCCTTACCCCACTACCCACAGGAACCCAAATTGGGGATACCATAGACTCACTGGCTCCAGATGGTTGAGAACAGTTAGGACTATGCGGTGCGGTATTCGCATTATAAAAATAAGTAAAAGCTTCAGTGTGGCAGCTTCGTATGACTACCCTTTGTTTTGTATATACTACTGTTATACCTATCTTTAAATACATTTTTTTAAACATCTCGAAGTTTATCAAAACCAGCTGATTATCAAAATCATTAGATTCTATGTCCAGTTTTATTAGAATTACATTACGGAGGTTATCGATTGCTAAGTCATATAACACCCCCTGACTAGTGATATAATTTTACGCGTTTTTACATCAACAAGTTCTTGTGTTCAAAGGATTTCATTAAAATACATTTTTAAATGCACCTGCTACATGAGGATGATATGCAGATTATCGATGTTTCCATTTATAACATTACATAACCAATTTAACATCTCGTCGATTGTATAAATCACTTTTATCAACCGTTCTGAACATAAAGAACATGCGACATAATTAAAACGGACTTTCGCTTCTTGAATAATATTATCCCTTACCAAAAATCTGAATTATTAGTATTGAGAAACAATGTCGGCTGCACACTACGTAGGCGGCGGAGGACCGGTTTTTTTACGTTCCGACAAAATATGTCTTACAGGGTGGTAATGACGTCCCTTCTCTTCCTATGTGATTACTTTATCAAAAATAGTTTCAGTAAACTGGGTTTCTCATTCTGGACATCCCACATCGGTAAGGAGTTATGTTTGAAATTTGGAAGGCGGCTATGGGTACCGCTGCCTCGGGAACCATTTATTGGATAATAAGCACCTCTGCCAAAGGTCATCCCTAGTGGTTCGCTACGTTTGGTGATTAAACAGGGGTGCCTGGGTTCATCGGGAGAGTTTTTCATTCACAAAACCTACAATTATAAAATCCTGTAATTTTGCATGCGTTACATCACAAAATTTCCAACTTCTCGGAACCGTTGAATGACCACAAGCTAAGTTTTTTTTCTGAAATATAAATGTGTATTTTACATATTTTCATTCATAATTATTGATTTCTAAAACGATCTGAAACCGCATATTTCATAACGGTTCCAACTGGTTACAACTTCATTACGACATAGAAAACGCCAATGTCTGGTAAGATGGCAGTCACCAACGACGCCCAGCGTGACGTCAACGCCGCCAAATTCAACAATAAAATAAATGTCGTTTTGACGGCAAACAAAAAATGGCAGGCTTTAAATAGTCATATAAAATTTATTCATATTATTATACTTTAACATAATTTTTTTGGTAGAAAAAAAAACAGTGAAAATACCTTCGAAATTCGTAAATGTTCTGACCATGAAGGAATTTAGGTTGATGAGAAGATAAGCAACATTGGGCTAGAGAGATCTGGTCACTAAATATAGTTTAGGCCATTTGTCCTTAAAAGATTGTTATTAACTCTTTACCTAGGTAAGTTTGTACCGTAGCGGCGCATTGGTGAGGTACGTACCTACTGTTGTCGTTTATATCAGGATTTAGATTGCCTGCTTCAATTCTTACGTTACGTCAACGGCACTTGTAAACAGTCAGTCGGGCTACCAAGTACTCGTAAATTAGACATTTATCATTATTTTGAAGTGGTGTTTCATTTTTCACATCTGACTAACTACATAATATGGGGTAACTTTTCCTAGTATGTACCTATTTAATAAAAGCTTTTAGTTTTTAGCGTAAGATGGTGACCGTGTTGAATACGGCATTTTTATTCCGCCAGAGTGAATCCTTCTACGAGCTATCAAACGCGAATAACCCATATTGAAAAGTGTGCCTGGAAAAAGCTAGATAACATAAAATTCATATAATATATGGTTTATAAATAAGTAGGAAAGTATTTAAGTACCTACTAACAAATTAATTGGAAACATTTTGTTTTTAATTTTAAATGAATAACAAATTGTTCACAGAACTACTAGTAAATGTCATGATTGATATAATTTTTCACGCTCGAGTCCTTAGCATACGATAATACAGCGTTTAACAAAATCAGGTATGTAATAATTCCCAATCGCACTGTATAATGTATACAGAGACGATAATTAAGGGCCGGGCCGAGCCCTTGGAGTTATGGGCCGAGATTCCTAGGGCGATAGGGCGGCCGGCTCCCAGTCTTGGCTGCGGGGCTCATTTGTTTCCAGGGACCCGTCAAAACACTGCCCCTACTGGGTCGACGCACCCAAACGAGGAAGTCAATATTTTAAATTTTGACCACATGCAGCGATTATCAAAGGTAACTTCTTCTTGGTAACGTTGGAATTATGCTAACGACAGGAACCAATCGACGATATCCGATGGGTCCATTTAAGATGATGCCGGGATGAAGTGGAAGCAAAAGAAAGTTCGACTAGAGATTTTATTTCGTATCACATCTTTCTCATCAATAACTTTATTAACGAGTAAGAAATAATTATAGTTCCAATTCCATAGAACCTTGAAGTATTTGAATTTTATACTTACCTAAAGATCAGCAATCAAAAATTCACATTTTGTAAACTTCTAACGCATAAAAGCTACGCTTGACTTACATATGTAAATATTTCAATTAAGGTTAAATGTTAACTTTTAAGTTCTCCGTGAAATACGAACCTACTATCTACTTAAATTTCTGGTAAAACGTTCAATGCCTTGACTGGTTATCAAACTGCACCTGCTATTACAGTAATTTTTGATAAGTATTTCATGGAATTTTAAAATTACAGTTTGAGGACCTTTGTCACTGGATATCTTAGATATTTTGCCAACTATCCGTATAAATCATTTTTAGTAAAAATTCAGACAATAGACTACAAAGCGTTACACAACAAGTACTTCAGAGTTTCTGTTAAAATTAGAGAAAAAACCGTTTTTATTTGTTTCAACGGAGAAATAAGAGGTAATTTTTGTTACATTCTCTCCGAATTGCGATAAAAAATTTATCGTAGTTTTTGGTTACACACAAATCACGTTGAAAAAAAACTAACATACTAGAGGGATTACAAATAACGAACCTTACATAATAGTCCTACCCTTAATTGCCCTCAATACCCTTAACATAAAAAATCGATCGATTCGTCCAAAACTGATTTACCCCACCCCTTCTGACCTGTATCAGAAATGGATTGGATTAGGTCAATTATAAATAATTTATTTGATTGGTAACTCCCCAAACAGAACACCTGGATGGATATTTCCTGATCAGAGCTTCGAGTCAATGCCAGATTAGGAATTCTACAAATATTATTTAACCTTTGAAACCGTGATAGTGTTTCATAGTCATAGTGTTTGAATAAGGATTTTGATAATTCAGTATTAAATTATTAGAGACTGTTTATTAATTATGTTTTGAACACGCGTGTATACATTATTTGTTTCAAATACTAGCTTTACAACCCGGTATCGCATGACATATCAACAATATCTCTTCCGTTTTTTTTATTAATGACTATCGCAGACCCGTGAAATACCACGGGATATTATAATTACAGGATTTGTAAAGCTGAATAAAAAATATTTGTCTCAGGATCATTACACTTCAAAAGAAGAAATTTACCTATCGAATGTATCGTCACTTGAAAAGTTACGAAATCCATCCAATGACACTTTAAAAATACAAAACACGTTATATTCATATTGATCCAATAACAAAATAAATAATATCTTAAATGTTTATGAAAAGGATAGCCATTCACTAATATGTTTATGAACGGGCCGCTATAGTATTTTCACTGAACTTAGTTCAGTAAAACCATTATGTATATTCAATGTGCCAATGTATCCAAGCATCTGTCAAGCATATGAACAAAAGAAATCCGCATTTCGAATAAATAATTGTTAATTCGTAAAATAATTTTGGTTCCTACTTTATTGCTTTTCTAAGAAGTAGAAAATTCTGACATTATACAGGAATATATATCACATTACATACCCGTACACCAACAACCGAAATTAGTGTGTTTATTCCTTTTGAAAAGTTGATCGTTTACAAATATTATATTTATTGAGTGAGCATCGGATTTTTTTTCAATGGAATGATCTTTTATTTGATCATATTCAAAAGTAAAAAAATCATGTTATATCAATTATGTTATAATCCATTAAATTTATTTTATAAAACCATACGGTTAATTAAATTTATTATAATGGTGTTAATTTCCAAGTCAACAGCGAACAATAGATAAAAGACATCTTCAAATAATCTGCAACTATGTCATTGATTAATAGTAAAAAAAAGAATCGGAAACAAGTGGGAACCTTGAGGCACTTGACTCTTCAAATTCATATTATTCCACGTAATAAGCTACTCATTTTTAAGTTTAGTTCTCTAGGTGTTGAACCGAAGCTTACCTAGAAGTTCTAAATAACTGTGAATTAAAATTGTACAAGAGAAATCCCAAAGCAGGGGGAAACTGGTAACAAAAATAATTTTAATGTGAAAAAAAAAACAAAGTTTCCACAATAGTACGGGAGATAAGTACCTCCCTACATCCATTAAAGTTGAAATATATATTCCTAGTTAATCCAAACACACTCAGTACGCGTAGTTTCGCTAAATAGTGACCAAAGCTTTTAATACACGAATATAATAATACCTCTTAAATAGTCGGTACTAAAATTTACACAACAACTGTTTGATATTACTCTCGTATCATTTGCTAGCGAAATACAACGTATGGGTTGTATCTTGCGACATTGTTGCTTTAATAATGTAGGTAGCAAACATTACTGAACACTCTATAATAAACGTAAGATAAAGGCTTAGTTTAATAGTACTGGGGGTTGATTCGAACAATAGAACCTTAAGGCTCCAGATATGGGTTCTGTTATTAAACCACATCGGGATGTTCTGCTCCAATTTCGGTTCTGCGTGTCCCGTGTAGCAGGGTCCTCGCTATAAATATTGGAGACAATGCCGTAATACTAAATGAGTTTAAATGTGTTCTAATAATTCAAGTGAAGGGTGAAATTAGAAATCTTTTACGTCATTACTAAAAAGAATTACTTTAGGAATGTCTAAATGATAAATATAAAAGGAATAATAATATAATATCTCCGAATGCTAACAAAATGATTATTCGATTTTTTGGAATAACTTCTGAAGGATATACCCATGAATGCAATATTTAATCATAGATGGAGAAGAAAAAATAATAGATCTAAACCAAACATGAAAAACAAGACCAAAAAAAAGAAAATATTGTCCCAATTGAAGATCGAATCCAAAACCACAACGTTATTTGAGACACGATTATTTTCTTGGTTAAGAGCAATGAGTAAGATTGAGATAGGACGCTGTCATATAACAGATTTTAGCCGCAAAAGATCCTACAGTTGCCAGCCTGAGAGCGGGAATTATTCAAATTAGTTGCTAGACCAAACGTAGTGAAGAACGCGCAATACATCCGCTACAGTTCCCCCACCCCCGGCGACCCTACGCCCCGTTCCCCCCCGCTCGCGCGCCGACCTCTGACCAGGCTGGACGTGTGTTCGTTTCGGCTCCCGCGTTCCCAATTTGCACCGCTCCGTCGAAAGCAATAACGTACGGAAATGGCGCTTTGAACATCGACAGGCTGGCACCGTTTGTTTGAGACACGGCGCTCAGTCCTGCAAATCAACAGGATACCCGACAACACCATGCTGTGAGTCTCTTACATTTCCTATTACCCTTGAATGTGTCCGCTAATAACCTAAATTCATCCACGCCGCCTGCCGATCTAGAGAGAGTGAGTTGTTAATTATTTCCCAGAGAGAGATTAGGGAACCCTTGTTGATAATTCCAGTTTAGGATGTAATAACCTGTGTACTGTTGTTATTCACCCATGTAATGTCCTTTAGCCGCTCAAATACAATGCTAATTCATAAAAACCTAACCTCTTTCATTTGGGCATAACAGTCGTATGGGAGTGTTTTGTATAGACGGTGGGATATGGATTCTCGAGCCACGCGCTGACCCCGAACCCTGACTATGAGAGAGACGTCTCATGCCCCGCTTCTGAGCTGGCCGAGGGTAAGTCAGGACCCCCCCAGGTCCGACGCGCGACACTGGCGACCAACTTAGGGGCAGAATTTTTTTTTTAAACATATCCTTCCCGACTGCACAGAATTGCCTTTACGATTGTCCCCAATTTGAAAACATGTACTATGCAATTTTGTGCCAAGAGCATTTTTGCCGCAAAAACTACGGTGGAAGTTTCTCGAATAAATAAGAAATGCACGCAATCCTGTCGTGACTTTGTTTGTTGCTAAGCGCATTTTGCCGCGAAAAATAACGGTAAGAATCTTCTCGAACGAATAAAAGAGACCCGCGAAATTCCCGCCAAATGCTGTGATAACGAAAGTTCGAACATAATGTTTTTGTTTTTTTTCAATAACATAGATTCTGTATTCTTTGTTTAACAAAACAAACCCACTGTTTTAATTTCGGCATAAATTGCACCGTAATAATAACAGTCAGGATTTAGAACTGTGAAGCCAATTTTTACACCGGAAGTGATTTTTTTTAAAAAAAGCACAATACACCCAACGGCCCATCGAAGCTGATTTCTAAAAAGTATATCAGCTACAACCTGTAAAACACAAGTAATTCTTTATCCCGATTAATTATATAGGTACGGTGTTTGTCCATATTCTTTTTTCAGCATTGACTGTTATAAAAGTGATTTTAAGTGAATTGTTTGAAATTAACTTCAGAAGTGCAGTGTTTTTTTGCAAAGAAGTGCTTTCTCGACGCAATAATAAGAACGTGTGTTCAATCTCACGATTCAGTGCCAGTAAATGAAGCAAATATAAAATCTTTCCATCAAAAGTGTTTTTTCGCTTCTAAAGTGCTGTTTTTTGTGCCTTTTTCGTGCCTTTCCTCGAGTGCAGTGAATATAAGTGCGAATAGTGCCCACAAAAATTAAATAATGCAAATCCTAAAGTGTCCCCCTGGCCAAATTTTCTTCAAAAAGACTTAGAAGAATTTCGGAGTTTTTTTTTTTTTTCTTTTTTAAACCATTTTTAACAATGAATTCCAATCAAATGGCTACATCTTCGGACATGGGTGTCATTCCCAATGTACACAACTTATCCAAAGTGCACCTACAAGCCGTCTTAAAAGACAGAGGAATATCACCACTAAACAAATCAAAGTCAGCATTGAAAGCATACGCTTTGTTATTTAACAAGAAGTTCATCAGGAAAATAAACCTATCCGTTGCAAATGAAGTCAAGGCACCCAATACCCCAGTTTTGGAAATCCCCGTTTCTAACAAAGAAACCAGGACACATGTTACAGTAAAACAAGACAATGCACCCATCACGGCACAAGAAAAAACATACGATCTCACTCCTTGGAAGATCAAATATAACGGTGTTTCTGATGTACTGGATTTCATTGACCGAATCGAAGAAACGGCCTCAATTAAAAATGTTCCATTTGACGTGCTGCAGAAAAACTTTATAGAACTAATATCTCCAGAATTAATCCCGTGGCACCGAATACAAAAATCAAAATGCAAGGACTGGAATAAACTCAGATCAGCCCTGATCACTAGCTTCGGCAAATCAGAGGCCCAACACAGAATTAAATTATCGTTACTATCCATTAAACAATTAGTAAACGAAACTGTGGCAACATTCATAGAGAGGGCCGAATCCATCAACATCAAACTTTCCCACCCTGTCTCGGAAGCCGAATTATTACCAGTTATAACTGATGGCCTCCTACAAAGATATGAAAACATTATCACCTCACAGAAAATTGTGTCGTTGGCCCATTTAAACGAAGTTTGCCTCATTTTGGAATCCCACCAAGACAGGAAAAACAACAAAACCACCACGGACAATATCACTGTACCAAGCCGTCCTTCTGGATTAAAACCAGAATTTGACAACAAAAAAGTTTGCTCCTTTTGCAAAAAAGTAGGTCACCTAGCTACCACTTGTTTCAAGCAGGCCAAATTTCTGGAAGCTAAAGAACCCAGAACCTTAAAGAGACATCGCTCCAGGGATCGTTCTCCTCCACGCGACGAACTGCGTGAAATTTTCAAAAAAACAAGAAATAACATGGAAAGGTTGCAAGACCCTCACTTTGTTAAACCTCAAGTGGATTTCTCTAAACCCCCACCGAATTTTCATGCGAGAAAACCAAAAAACTAAATAATAACCTCTCAGGTATTCATTCTGTACCAAGGTCTAAGGAATGGACTGATTGGTTATCACACATTAAATATTTTAACCAGACCTTAAATGTTTCTTCGGTTTGTTGCAAACAAGCTAAAGATGGAAGACCTTATGCCCTTTTCTCCGTTAACAATGTCCCCTTCTCTGGACTACTAGATAGTGGTGCATCTGTTAGTTGCCTTGGCAACAATGCCCACCTGCCTTTTGTTAACAACGGTTTTAAAGTTTTTTCCAAACCTACACTCGTGACAACTGCGGACAATGCTCCCCAGACAGTCATCGGTACTCTGTCATTACCAATTAAATGTAACAATAACACAGTTACAATTAACTTTCTAATAGTACCCTCTATATCCCAGAATTTCATCCTTGGCGTTGACTTCTGGAAGGCTTTTAACGTTGCTCCACAAGTATTTAATACTCTTGGCCAAAAACCTCCGGTCGCTCAAGTTGGTGAGATTCGAACAATAATACCTCACGAAAACCTAAGCACTGACCAGGCTCTCCAATTAAAGGAAATGATCAACAAATTTGAATCAATATCTTTCGAAAAATGCGGACTGGGTTTAACTAATTTGGTAAAACACCACATTAAAACCAACGGCCCACCAATCAAGCAACGCTACTACAATTTAGCCCCCCAAAAATTGAAACTTTTAGAAAATGAACTTGATGAAATGTTGAAAATGGGAGTGGTAGTTCCCAGCAGAAGTGCTTGGACCAACCCAACCCTTTTGGTTTCAAAAAAAGACGGCTCTGCACGCTTTTGCCTCGACAGTAGACGATTGAACTCTTGCACTGAAGCCGACGCGTACCCACTGCCTTTCGTGCACGCAACTTTAGACAAATTACGCAACGCCAAATTCATTTCTTCCATTGATCTAAGCAAAGCTTTCTGGCAAATACCTTTAGATGCGGAATCCTGCGAAAAAACTGCTTTTGTTGTACCTGGTAGGGGAATGTTCCACTTTAAAAGGCTACCTTTTGGTCTAAAAAATAGCCCCGCCGAACTACAGAGGCTGATGGACAAACTATTCGGCCCTGAAGTTGACAACAACCTATTCTGCTACCTTGATGATCTCATCATCGTTAGTGACACCTTCGAAAAACACCTGTTAATGCTGGAAAAAGTTTTTCAACAACTTAAATTTGCTGGTTTAACCATCAATTTAAAGAAGTCTGAATTTTGTAAGTCTCGCCTGCGTTATTTGGGATTCATTGTCGACGAAAAAGGTCTGAGAACAGATCCTACTAAGGTGGAAGCAATGGCAAATTTCCCCCGACCCAAAAACGCGAAAGAAGTCAAAGGTTTCCTTGGACTTACAGGTTACTATAGGAGATTCATTAAAGACTTTTCCACTATTTCGGCCCCATTAAACAAAATTACTGGTATCCGTAAAGGTATCAGCAACTTTCGTTGGTCTACTGAAGCCGAAGAAGCTTTTACGACTTTAAAAAATGCTCTTCAAACAGCCCCTGTCCTGAATTGTCCTAATTTTGAACTACCTTTTACCCTCCACACGGATGCTTCTAACGTAGGGATCGGTGGAGTCCTAACTCAGGAATTCCCCGATGGCGAACACCCTGTAGCCTATTTTTCCCGCACCTTGAATAAACACGAGAAAAATTACGGAATCACCGAAAAAGAGTTACTGGCAGTATTGGATTCTGTTCACCATTTCCGCGGTTACATAGACGGTAGCAAATTTACTGTAGTCACAGACCATAGTAGTTTGAAATGGTTGATCTCTCTAAGTAATCCCTCCGGCAGACTCGCTCGCTGGGCTTCTCGTTTGTCCCAATACACTTTCGATGTCATCCACCGTAAAGGTGCGGACAATATTGTCCCAGATGCCCTGTCAAGAATTGAACTTGCCGCATTAAACATCGATACAATTGCCTCTACCCCATCCACAAAAGATGAATGGTATCTCAAAATCTATGAAGGGTGCAAAAACAATCAACAAAAGTTTCCCAATTTTATTATAAAAGAAGGACAACTATATCGCAATTGTAAGGCCCCACTGTCCATCCTCGAAGATTACTCTTGGAAACTCGTTGTGCCCCTCGAAAAGAGAAAACAAGTAATCATCAACAATCATAGTGCCCCCGACTCTATACACCCAGGAACCTTCAAGACGTATAAAAAGATTTCCTTGAAGTATTACTGGCCTGGTCTTTTCAAGCAAGTTCGCAACTACATCTCCAAATGTGAAACATGTAAAGCTTACAAACATAGTACGGCACCCCCTGCCGGCCTAATGGGAAAACCCAAACGTGCTGATAGACCCCTCCAATCGTTATCTATGGACCTCGTCGGACCTTTTCCCAGGAGTTATTCTGGACACATGCATATACTCAGCATTGTGGATATCTTTACCAAATTTTGTTGGATCTTCCCCTTAAAAAGAGCCAACGCTGCCGCCATTGTCAAACTTGTGGAAAAACACATTTTCATACCCTACGGAACACCCAAAACCGTAATAGTTGACAACGGAAAACAGTTTATAGCACAGGAATTTAAAGATTTCCTTGCTAAATACGGGATTAAAGATATTTATTATAATACCTTGTACACTCCCCAAAATAACACTGTCGAAAGGTATAACCAGACTATTAACACAGCTCTGGCCATTTTGGTTGACAAAGACCAACGTAATTGGTGTAAGAATTTAGATAAAATTCAAGCTGCCATGAATAACACTGTTAACCTAACCACTGGTTACACCCCCTTCTTTTTAAAACACGGTATGGAACAGGTGGTACATGGTTCATTGCACTGGAACACGAATTTCCCCACGTCAACCACCTCCACAAGCAATCCTGCCGTTGATTACGCTCATCGTTTGGAAGATAGATGGTTTGCGCATGTAGAGCGGATGAACGAATAAAGGAGTGTAATGAGAATATATGATGCAATGTAAATAAAGTCGAGGAAGACATGGAACGATCAAGTGAATCAAATACTTAAGTCAGGTTAAGACTCAGAATAACGATTTAATAAGAAAGGAATTCGAAGCAAACACATATTACCAATTCGTTTTGAAGATCGTACAGTTTTAAATATGAGACAATCGTTATAAGAGCTAGAAAAATCATTATGCGAGAATCAAGTTAGTGTAATTGCTTTTTATCAAATCAATAAAATTCAGCACCTACAATAACATCAAAATTACAATTACTATCGCCTTACCGTTTACCATCTGTGAAAATAAATAAGCCAACGTATACAAAAAGACATGTTAGACGCTTAGATTCCAGAACAGTATTCAATACCTAGTTCAAATTAAAGTCGGGATATTCGGCAAGATAATTTCCACGCTCCAGTTTCCCAAATCGATCTATTGAGCCGCTGGGCCTGACATCTTTTTCAAACAAACAGAAACAGGTCATATGTTTGAGTGACCTGTCACGTTCTGGCGCGTTATTCAGATAAACATAATGGCCAGTTGGACATCGCGCACCTAGCTACCTACGGTTTTAAATTGTGCAGGCACTATCACTCGAAAAAGTTTATATCTTCTTCAAAAATACTCTTTAACTCACATTGTAGTAAAAAGGCGACATGTAATTTATGTGTTACCCATTTTTTCGTTATTTTAACACTATTTTTCTGTGGTGCAAATATGTTTTTGTACATAATATTTTAATGTAGGTACCTACTTACCATTAACATACATAAATTTAATATTTATTTTTCATATTAGAAATCTGCAAAACGTAATTCATAGCGTAGTTCCTGAGAAATTACTAATATCTTCTTTTTTTTTCATTTACATAAAAAAAGTTTACAAAAGAATGTTCATACAAGACATCATCGTTCTAGTATTTTCTTTCTTTTTCGTTTACATAAACTTTTTGTGGTGCAAACATATTTTAATATCTATTATTTTTTTCCGTAGGTACCCACCGATAATTTACATATAAAGGTTTACTATGCATTTATTTTACGTAGCAGACAGCTTCAACGATAGCTAAAGTAGTCCCGGAGAAAGTTTGCACATAACATCATAGTTCTAGTATCTTCGGACTAATGACTCACATCTTAGGCTTATATCTAGTGACTAACGACTAAGGTTTATAACTACTGATTTAATGAAATATATATTTACAAAGGTGGTTTAAGGTCAGTGATAGGTTAATAATAATACAAAATAAATAGAAAAAATAACATAACTCTACCTATAGGTGCAAACAGATGACATAGAAGCAAAGTTTTTCTGTGAGTCAAATTAGTTTGAGGATTTAATACATCATATTCTACATATTAATAAATATCCTTTTTAATTTTATTTGAGTAAGAAGAAGGAAGTTCTATACTATTAGGGTGTTTTCATAATAAATTTTAGAACACGGGTGCAAAATGCACTCAATGTGTTAGCTGGAAGAAAAGTATGCGTAGATATTTTAAATGAATTAATGAAACTAATACTCAATCAATTACTGCATTAAGATTGTCATCCTCCAACAATTAAACAGATTGACGTGTTATATTCCCACTGGACTACAATATAGCATTTAAAAAGAAAAGCAGAATAAAATTACAAAGAAAGAAAAAAACAATACAAAAAGTAGTGCAATACAACATGACAATAAAACATCAATATATTAATAACAGAGGCAGCGACGTGGGGAGGGAGAGATTTTGTTCGGTACCTACCTACACTTAAGAGGTCATTTAAAAATTAAGTTTAACTACAAAATTTTCCCTCAGTATGGATCGTGTAAGCCTGTGCGGAACATTGGTTTAAGAAATGACGTATCCTGAGACAACCAAAAAATCAACACATTTAATAGTACCTACTGACCGTTAAAAAATAATGTAACATGAAATTTAATGTAGGTGCTTATTAGTAGAGGTTACTGGATCATTATATTTAGTAGGAAGTCCACTTTACGTCCGATAGTACAAACTAAAAAAATAAATTATTAACCTCAACCAACTTTTTTATATTGAATTGGCTTCAGAATTGATCGTCTATGGAACGGTATATTGTTCGGTACCTGGCTGCTCATCCATTCTCCTAGTTTTTTCCCCTTTATTTCAAGTAGTAGTTCAAATGTGTCATGGAATTTGATTAACTAATTGACAGCTGTCATTCCGGCGTGATCGGCGACTTGAAGCTTGGCTTCTGATCCAAGATACATTTGTTTAACTTGTCGTGGCATTATTTATTAATGTTTGTAGGTTCTTCAACTTGAGTATACTGGGATTGCAAACGCGGGGATGTCAAACGTCAAAATTAAATTGCAATTAAAACATTAATAATTAGTATTCGAAAAACTTTTTTATAACTTAAGCAAGCAAAAAAAATGTTTGTTCATTTACTGTGTTCACCGAGAAGACAATAGAACTTTTTACGACATGTTAAAACAGTATTTGTCATTAGATACTTACAAGTCAGACCTGTAAAAACATATTGTGGAATAAAATTCAAATGATTCGCAATCCTAGAGATTTAGATTCTGCCTAGGTAAATAAAGCGTTTGAACTACTGACTTTTTCTAATGACTTTCGATAACAATATGGCCAGTACTAAAAACTTGTACTTTTTGTCGCCTTGTTTCTATAGTGAAACGACCTCAATTGTTAAAACGAAATCCAAACTCGCTTGCCGGTAATGACCAATCTCACGAGCTTAACGGCGTTACCACAGATCCAAGTCAATAACACAACACGTTATAAACGAAAAAACTTTACAAGATTCCATTATTTCATTGCTGATTAATTTTAATCAGACGAATATTTTTTTAAATTACATAACACACATCCTTTATTTTTATTCTTGATTTCGAAAAAGAAATAGCTGACATTAACACTACACTGGTTCTTTCAAAAGATTGTAGCATCTTCTCTCAGTGTCAAAGAGTATCTTATGGGTCCTTATGTTCATATTATAAGTAAAGAAGAATTTCACGAAAGATAAGCGTAAACTTATACGCCTACCTACGCTCGAATCGAGAATCTACATTCTACAAGCCTAGAAACGAAAATGATCCCATAAAGCGACTCGAAAAAACACACCTAATGTAACTCAAAATAACGCTGTTATTATTATTCTTAAGCCATGGAAAAGCCAAATTTCGAACACCGAGTTCTAGACGAACAGATTCTAGTTTATGGATGTAATTTTACCCGTGCCATAGAGCTTTTAACCTTTCCAACATACGCTGGGAAGGGAAGGATTATCGTGATAACTGCTAACTACGAATATTGAAATGGGTTGTGGTAATTAAAATGCTGAATTTTAATAATGTAAATGGTTATGTTTCAAATAAGTCCTAAACTACATTTCTATAATTCTTGCTTGGTTTAAATCATAGCTTCCACTTCTGTTCCCGATTCAGTGTTCTTCACCGCTGCATCAATCTGGATCATTTCCAGTGCCAACAAGTATAATCTCGTGTTTTCTAGTTCAATGAAGGTTGGTCAATAGTCAACATATTTGTTCCCGGTGAACAAACCGCATTGTCTTTGAGATTTCCACGCTTGAAGTTTTGTTCTTGTAACAGGCCATAGTTAGGCCGCGTCCGCCCTGTCCTTTATTTTTATACACAAAAGTAAATAGCGGTTCGCTCTGGCGGAGGTTTTTGTTGGGTACATTTATTTAATGGTTCAAGTAACCGCCGAGAAAGAATTGACAAAAGACTTAGTTTTTGTGCGAGATAAGTGGAGCGTGGCACTTAACTTCGACTCGAGTTTCGTGTCTCGTGTCTCGTGTCTTGTGCGCCAAACCATCTGTGACTCTCAAAACTTGACCAAGTGACTCGCTTTGTGGTTTGAATATCAACTTTAATACGTATTCGTGTTTGCATGTCCTAACCGCATTTCAACGTATTGAGATGTCAGTCAAATTCTTTTTGGTTGAGCCATATTGTTAATTTCTATTAAATTGTATCACATTTCTGCCCGTTTCTAATTCCAATAAATGCTTGGTAGTTACAATTATTTAAAAGTGAGAAACACATAGTTCAGTCCATAAAATTCAGTTGGCAACATTGCAACATCTTTTATAAAACCGGACGTCATACAAATCTTACAATCCTAAGTTTCAACATACCTAGCGCATAACTCTATTCATAGCCCTATTCCTCTTGGAGTGTATTGGCTTATACGTGCCTGAACTTACAGATACTTAATCAGACTGAAATGTTACTTTTTATGAACAAAGTCTAATACTAATATGGACATAAATGTCAGAGTGGTGTTCAAGGAGGACGGAAGTAAACTGAATGCAGTAGAAATAAGATCTCTGAAACACACTTACGATTGTATGTATAAAAACTATTGACTATCGTGTTACGAATGTAGAGATCTGAAATGAAAGCAATACAAGTACGAAGGGACGCTTACATGGCGCGGATTTGTGGAGCGGATGGACGGCGAAAGGAGTGTTGTGATACTACAGTATTAAAAAACGAATGGAAAAATTAGTACGGAACGTCCCAAGAAGACATTGAACGGTCTATTAAATCAAATACTTTAGTGGGGGCACGCCGATAATTGGACAAACAGAAGATTAGACGTAGGAGACAATTTGTGCATGTGAAAGACATCCATAGAAAAAGATGCTAGGCATTCTATCAATATTGTTTTCGCCCTCTCTTGCTGAGAAATTGCGTAATCTTTGATAGACTACGGTTAAGATTTATTACCTTCTTCTTTGGTTGCTTTTGGGCGCCTTCATATCGCCGGTTCTTAATAATATTTGAAAATTTTTCGATTCGCTATTTTCGCTAAAAAATACTTCAAGGGCACTCCGTACATTCATCTTACTTTTCTCGTGTCACTAAACTTTTCGCTCGTATGTTTTATATTTCATAGAATGAGCGGTAGGAAGTAGAAATGCTTTCTGTATTTGATAACTTTTCCAAGCTTCAAAATAAAAGCAAGAAACCAAATAACTTTTCAAATCCTACAAAGCTTAAGAATTAGTTTATCATGGAAAGCAATTTCTTCGGTTGGAAACTTTTAAAAACTTTCCTACTTTGAATAAAAACAAAATATTTCATTTATTACAACACCTGCCATTTGTGTTTTTCATTTTTTTCTGTCAATATAAAATATGGACCAAATAAAAAAAACTCATATTTTCAGCTATAAATCAAATCCATCCAATATCCGCTGGACAAAAAACACATCTGAAATATGATGGGGGTTTTCACGAGCGGTTTCTATTTGTTTCCTATCTTTATATGGGCGATTTTCTATCCCATTCCTTTACCTATAAAACACTTTATCAAATCAGTCAACTCTCTGAGCATCTTACTCGTATTTGAAACTACATAAACTAAATCTATTTCAAGCTCTTAAAATAAACTAATTTTTTAGATGAACGCATCAGTTGGCTTTTCCCACAGTTTTTACTATTGTAATTGTTGTGTACTGGAATGGGCTATTTGACAGTGAAATTTGAATATTCGTGGACAATTCTGGCTGATATTTTTTCTACGAAGGCTGTAGCTGTGCATTTTGAAGCACCTACAATTTTCGTAAACATTAATATTATTTGGTGTTAACAATAGGTAATCCAACAAAACTGTTACAGGATAGTTTGTCTCTTGGTTTTATTAAATCAATTAGATGTCAATACAAATACAGAAACTATAGCAAATCATGTGAATAACTTTTTCGCAAATATAGGAAAAGTTTTAGCGAACCATAAATTGCATAACACAAATACACAAACACAAACAAATAGATCAAATGTCAATAAAAAACCGACACAACACAGATTTACAATAAAAACAACCTCGGAAGAAGAAATTGACAAAATAATAAACACATTAAAAAATCGAATTGCTCCTGGATTAGATGAGATAACAACGGATTGCATTAAGATATTCAAAAATGAAATTTTAAAACCTAATCAAATTTTATAACACACCTAATCAACCTAAGTATAACACACTCCTGCTTTCCTAGTACTCTTAAAAAAGGACTAGTCATCCCCATTTATAAATCCGGAGACAAAATGGAAATAACTAACTATGGACCAATCACTCTGTTAAACTAGCTTTCAAAGATTTTCGAAAGAGTATTAAAAAAACAAATTATAAAATACCTAGAAGAAAACAAATTAATCTCGGATAACCAATATGGATTTAGAGACAAAATAGGCACAAAAGAAGCTTTGGCATGTACAATAGATTATATACATAGCAACTTAGATCAAGGGTACAAATGTATAGCGATATATCTAGATTTCGTTAAAGCCTTTGACTCAATCTGCATCATTCACTTTTAAAAAAATTAGAAAATGGGTATCAAAGGCAAGGAACTAAACTTAACGGTTAAAAAGTTATATGATTAACAGAACACAACAAGTCAAAATTAACAACCATACTAGTAAACCACTGCCGATTACATATGGAGTTCCACAAGGAAGCATACTAGGGCCCGTTCTTCTTACTATTTACTTAAATGAACTTTCCAGCATGAAACTAGACGGTGAAATAGTAAACTATGCTGATGACACAGTTTTACTTTTCAAATCTAAGGTTTGGAATAATGTATATAACATAGCGAATTTGGGAATCTCGCAAGTGAAAATATGGCTAGACTCAAACATACTTACACTTAACATATCAAATACAAAATTTACAACATACAGTATAAATAGCAAAGGAAAAGCCAAAAAACAACACAAACACCATAAAAATACACGAATGTTTAAACACCAACATCTGCGATTGCCCTCCTCTAGAAAAAACAGAACAAATAAAGTATCTAGGAATCGTAATTGACCATAACCTTAGATGGATACCTACCTCACATCAAACAAATCTAAACATAAGAAACATATATAAAATAAAACATTGAAAACAATATATTTTGCACTTTGCCAATAAATAATAGAATATGGAATTATTGCTTGGGGAGGAGCAACAAACTCGGCTATCAATTACTTAGAAACCGCACAGAAAACGATCTTAAAGGTAATACTAAAAAAACCTAGACTGACTGATACGGACCAAATATTCGACAGCTCTGACGTACTAGATATACGTTAAAACACTACTAAACTACATTTTTGACAAAAAAAAATAAATTTCAACATTCACAAAATAACACTAACAGACCAGTTAGACTAGCGTACAAAGAAAACATAAGAACTCCGACAGTAAATTCAAGCTTTGGACAAAGACACTTCCAATACCATGCTATTAAAGCTTTCAACAGTGTAAAATTTGAAATTAAAATTGAGGAAAGTAAAAATAAATTCACACACAAAATTACAAAATGGATTAAAGAACAAAAAAAGACAATATTACGAAAATGTCATAGCATAAAGTAAAAATAAAACCTACACGTAACACACAAAACCAATATAAACACACATCACTCACAAACACACAAGATTATTTTCAATGTATTATTTTTTAATTTTAAATATATTATGTATTTTTAATTTTAAATGTATTATTTTCTCTTTAAATGTATTATGTAGATTATATTTTTATATCATAAAATGAAGGCCTCAGCACGGGCAAGCCACCCAGTGAGGCCTACATTACTGGAAAACTTAAAATGTAAAAAATATTGTACCAAATAAAAAAAATATATAAAAAATATTTGTTCATATTTAATACATCCTACATGCACCTAGTATTTTAAAGATAAATTTATCTTAATTATAGAAATAGGTACATTTAACTTAATGATATTATATTGAAATAATATGTTGGTAGGTACATTTAGATAAACAAATGTATTAACCACCGCTTTGTCATTAAATAATCAATATTAATTAATTTATCAACTAAATAAGCTTTCTACATAATATATGTGAAAAAATATTTTTTAAAGTTCGATGATAATCACTTTTGCAATGTTTTTCATTTTCAGAGTTGCAGAATCAAATAATTTAGACTCTATCAAATACTTAACAAAGCATCAAATTTATAAAAAAATAAAATTGAAGTCTTTATTATATTATCTGTAATATCATTACATTCTTTTTAGAGCAAAGGGGACTGAACCCGCACTCTCTCACTCACAGTTGAATTCGTCAAGCAAACCGTCGCGAAAATTGTTGATAAATAAATCAATCAAGAAATCATCACACAATTGTAGAACTTTCCGCTCACATTTTTTCCTATGTCTCCATGACAAATTCTATAAAATCGATAACCAGAAAAAGTCACGAATATAATACGGCCAGCAAGTTGATCTATTAAGCTCATCAATAGCTCAGCGTGAATGAAAGGTAACTCCGATGATAGTTATATTGAGTTACAATTGCAAAATCAATTTTAAACACCTCACTTCTAACAGTACTCGCTTATTACCTACATTCTTTGGCCAGCATTAACGGCAACTTTGTACAATAATACTGACAATAATGATTTCCTTCTTTTTCCATTGACCTTCATTTTATATTCACTCATCATTGTGATATTCCATTATTAGAGTAGTAATGGAAGTGATGGTTTTACACGATGCTTTTTTTCATACCGATCTCCACATGCAAAACGTATCGGAACCATTATTTTCGTTCTGACGATTTCATACATATTATTTCTCTTAGAGAAGAATTATTATTTTGGAATAGTACTAAATCGTAAAAAAACGGCAATACTTCGAACGTAACCTCAGATCACATGAAATCATCCGTCAATTGTATTTACTATTGTCGTCAAAAAACATCGAAACTACAAGTTGACAATCAGTAATGAAGAAAAATAGTTATAGTCTAGTTTGTCAAAATTTTAATTAAACTTGCAACGTTTCCACATAATACACTGTATGAAAATCCGCCATCCGCCATCTTACACTGTATGAAAATCGGTAACTATTAAAATTAAACATATCTTTTTATCCCGAATCCATAAGGAGAGACGTATCTCTGACATATCCCGAATCCATATGGAAGCTGCTTAGAAAGAATCGTGTAAAACTTTCATTACTCTTGATGTCTGCGACTTTTTAATTTAAGAGGTCGCAGCACTTTAAAAATGCATACTAAATTAAGAAGAAGCTACACGCCAAAAATGTGTATATTCTTGGTATACCTTATATCGTGGGTAATAGGCATTAAAATCGCTTGACAAACGAAGTCTAGAAACGTTCTATTTCAAGCAAAAAACTTGTTTTTACTTATTTTGTAAATAATTTTATAAGAAAGCAAAAAAGTTTAAGTGAAACTGTCACTAATTTGTCGATAATCTTAGCTATAAAACTGTATTTTTTAAAAGTTGTTTCCTTTATGCGTTCATACATTTCTATGGAAAAAATATTTTTTGTAGTAGTTTGAATTTATATTTTTTATTGAGTTATTTATTTTTTTATTTGTATTCTACTCAAGCGAAACGATAGGAAAATCTTCAATTTAAGTAAAGCATATTTTTTGTTTTCCAGAATGTACACCATTTCTTTATAAAGATTTATCAAAATAGTGATTTTGCATTAAGCTTCGCCTAAAGCGGAAATTTGCTATGTGCATTCATAAAATTGAATGCATCCAAATACTTTAAAGCCTCGTTGACCAAATATGACGTCTTTTAGAACGACCATCAAGAATTTACAGCGATTTTCGTCAAACACTTTTTAAACTAAAGTCTTGGTACTGAATGTAGTTACAGATAATGTAGATTATGAAACGTACACACGTTTCTGTGACGTAAATAGGTTCTTCTCGAGAATTTGAGTAGATATTATTTAAAATTAAATTCGAATTCCTACTACTCAAAAATCTAGCACTTCAAAGTTTATATCAAATTAATTACTCGGTAAAAGATATCGCGCCAAACACTTAAAAACCACGTTAAAAGGGAAAATATACCGTAGATTAAGTTCTTTTACGTGATTGGATAGAATTAATTAATAAAATGATTATTGGACATAAAATAACTAAAATTTCTACGGTTCCCCTTTTTGCGAACGACGAAAAACATTCTCAAGAAATGTTTCATCACTGCTGATTGGCTCCTAACAGTTTGTCAAGAAATTTTAAAGTTTAAGTAAAAAAAAAATCTAGTTCATTGAGCAATTCCCTTCATTGTCATTGTTTGTGGTTCGAGAATTGCCTCAATATCTGCAGTAGCTATCTAACAACTACGTACCTACTAAATTACAGCTACCTTAAATATGGGTTGTAATACTGCACAATGTATGTCTTGAATATTTTACGGAATGATATATATGCCATTTGAAATTTATCTGCAATTCAAAACAATGCACAAACAATCCTAGAATACGAACGAAAGAAATTTACGTATTTGTAAAAACAATTAACTTTGTGGCTCATCATAATTTACAATAAAAAATACACACATTTGTTTTTGACCACTCTAATTTTATTTTAACTCTACTGGTTTCGGAAGACCCTTCATCAGGAGAATATTAAAAACTAATCTACGATACAAAATATTGATAAATATATATTTAAAAAAAAAACTGTAGGTGTATGAGGGAGAGGTGGACAAAATGGATGGGGTAATTACGGGATTTCCAGGAAGAACAGAGCGATTAACTGGAAATATATCTAGAATCGGACTAAACGATAGATTCATTTGGTTATTCATAATACTAAATTTATTATTTGGGGATTTTCTTATTTCGAGTGCTTCTAAATTATACAATTTTTTTCCTCTTTATAACGGTGAGGAATTTTAACTCCTGTGTCCTTATTAAAAGTGTGATTGGTGAAAATGAGATGATTTGCAAACTGTGAAAAATTATTTTTATTTTAACATCCTCAATGTACCGTGATTATCTCACGCAGATTATATAAGGCTACGGACAAAATTTAAAATAAGTATAAAATATTATTATATTTTATTGGAACACTGCACGAGAGTTCTAACTGCTCCCAACCGCCTGGAGCCGGAGAGACTATGTTATCCCCAGTTCGAGTATGTTGTGAGGCGCAAGGAAGTGAGGAGGGGAAGTAGATGGTAAAGATAAAGGTGAAGAAGTACCTGGCTATTCACATATGTTTGCCAAACACGTCTAAAGCCATTTCAAGTGACGCTTCAATTCTAAATAATGGTCTTACAACAGGACAATGCAAGTATTATATATATTATTTTAAATTAATAGATAGTGACGTAACAAAAATTCATCAAAAAATTTTTGTTGCGCACCTTTCTGAGAGTCTAACCCCTCAAACACGGAGGCCGTCAGGCCCTCAAATAAGGTACTTTGACTCACTCGTCCTGCTACGTAAATTTAATTTCTATATGGCAGAAAAAATATGGACTGAATAAGATTAAGTAAAAGAAATAGGATTGTAAACTTAACTAACATTTTGGGCCAATTGTGTGAAAATACTACATAAAAATTGCTTACTTCCACCAATTTTGTAAATGATGTTCAAATGGGTGATTTAAAACATGATTGCAATATAATCATATCATGTCCGCTATTTCAGACCAGTATGGTTAGGTTAGTTAATCCGAAAAAAATGTAGAGAACTCAGAATTTCTTAAAACATGTAAATATTAAGGCATTCAAATAGTTTTTGATCAACAGCATGCTTAAAGCTCGACTTCACTTCAATTTAATATTAAGAAGTTGGAATCTCCTTTCAAACATAACATAAAGTTTTAAGTTAGCAAGTATTATTACAAAGATTTCAACTAGGTTTTGAACTAAGCAAAAGCAAAGGATCCCAGAGAAAGGGTTCGTTTGAGATAAGATAGGTCATTTAACATTTTAATATTAGACTCATGCGTCGATCCCCATGGATTTACTGCGTTCGCAATTCATTTATTAAAATGTAAATAATAAAACAATATAAACACAGAGATATTTAAAAAAGTTAAGGTTTAAATTTTTATTAATTCACAGCTTTAGATCTTTCCACGGTACAAACATTATTTACCAACTAGAAAGTTTGGCAAAGTTGGCTTAATCGCTGGCAAAAAAGGTAAATTGAAGTGTCTTTACTGTCTATATTAGCATTATTTGTATAATATTGTAAGAAGTCATTGAAATGTTTTCCCAGTTTATATCGCAATTTTATGCTACTTCTTGTGTGACGATTCTGCCTCTCGATGCAAATCATAATAAGCGCTAACAAAACAGTGGTTTTTCCTCCCAACTTTCTGTGCCTTTCTATATGGGGGCGTAAATTAATATGATTTCAATATATTATCTTTCTTGATTTGTGTATCTGCTAGAAATTTATTCCGATGAATTGTACCGTTCCCGCATACCGTATACAAATAGAAGACTAGAAAAAAGTGACCGAAAAACTTTTTTCGTGAAATTGTTCAAAGCTTCGTTTCGATTAGCGATCGAATTTTTTTTGCTCGAAAATCAACACTTTATAAAAATACTTGCCTTATTCAGACATTATAAATCATATTGTTCTGATGAGGGCGGCGTATACCTACTTCTAAAACCTGTCGATTAAAATGCTAAAACATGGTGGTTTATCTATCAGTAAAAAGACAGCTAATCCCTTCATCATCTAGTAGTGACGAGTGTATTCAACAAAACATAATGAAAATACTTGAAGTTACTACCTACCTACCAATTTTTTTTAATTCAAAATACTTGAACAATTGACACTGAATTTTTTTTATTTCTTTCACCAACTGGTAACCTTCAATATATAATTAATTTTATGTTGTTTCCTTTATTATTGTTATCAGTTTGCAACAAAACCATATCTATGTAGACTATTACTAAGAATTTACAATGAATATTACGTTTGCACGTATTTACGTACAAAAAGATTTTCACGAATTTGCATTCAGCTAAGACCGAGATTCAAGCTGTGAAAACGTGTTGTATAATTAGAAAACGCAGTGTAGCGAGCATAATCCGGATGTTTCCACGTGAATCTTCACCTAACATGAACTTGACATTCTGGGAAACAACCGTAGGATATCTGCCTAATATCTGCATAACAATACGTGATGGTTCATTGATTGATGTCTCACTCAAAGACGGGAGAAATAATAGGAGCAGTCAGGCGAGATGGGATGGAATTGAAAACTGAAAGAGGAGTTGGAATCTAGGGGTCTGCAACCCAGGAGAATCAAGAATAGAAACGCCATTTAAATTCTTCGCATTCTCCTCCCTCATTTACTCTAAACACTCACCATACTGGGTGTCATAGTATTGTAAATAAATATTATCAACATTTTTTTTTTTAAAGACAGACAAATATTCCCGGGTTACTAATAATCTGACAATATTTGAAATCTCCTACTACCACCACCACAGTAAGCTGAAAATGTTGCTTGTGTTGTGATGGAGGACTTAGCCAGCCGAGGAATTGAACACACTACGCCTGGGTGGGACCCAAGCGCGATGTCAACTCGGCCACCGACCGATATATCTACCGATATTATTTTTTTATTACATTTTACTAGCTAGCGTACACCCGGCGTTACTCGGGGACTTACGAATGGTTTGGGGTGAAGTTTTGAGGTTGTGAATTCTAGAGTACCTGCCAACTGGGTGTAGTTTAAAGGTAAAAATTATATTATTTCATTGTAATAAGCATTTTTTCACTTGATTCGTACCATATTTTCCTCGGGCGTCTTCGACTTCTTCTATGTCATACTTTCTCCTAACACATCTTTCTTCGTTCATCACTTAAGTCTCATTTTACCACATGTAATTATTTGATTCATTTCTTCCTCGGGCATCCCCGACTATTTCTACCGCTCACTTTATGTAGTGTCATAAAATCCACATCGTTGATATTACAAACAAAAACCATATAAATTCAACTCCGTATCGTATTCCAGTGCAGAGATAATGCGTAATGTCATTCGATATTAAGCGTCATCGACTTCTTATACCATTCAAACTACTCTCTAAACACTCCTGGCATTGATAAGAACAAACTTTGATATTTTCAGCGAAATCAGATGAATGGTATAGAAACGCGCACGGGACAAACAAATAAAGATTTTTTTTATAATTTAATATAAAAATATTATTTTTTTAATAACCCGCATATTAACCGTGTTTACAAGAGATAATCTAACAAATCTATCACATGCCAGCTTGTCTGATGGTTCTATCAAGTCAATTAATCTTAATATTTGATGACACAAATTTCTAAGCACATCTAAACTTTTAAAGATATACTGAATCATAGATTATGATTATAAAATAGGAACATTTAAATTAAAGCGATGCCATACGTAGTAATGCAAAATCATGTGTTTTTGATTTTAAAATTTGGTAGCTAGAAATGTTTCAGATGCTTTAATTAAATACTGCGAGTAGAATACACCTTGGCCTTTGAAATAATCGAGTATTTTTTAGATAGGTCTTTTTATAAGCCCAGAAAAAAATAATGTAAAGGCCTATGAAAACTGCTTTAAAGTCCAAGATCTCCTACTTACGAATCCATTTTCGGTTATGATTTTAGTGTATAATGTGACAGTTTAAGTTATTTATAAAATGATCGAAAAAAAAAATATTTATGCCTAAACATCAACAAAATAAAATAAAAGGCACTTTTGGGCCATGTTTTTTTCTTGCATAAATCAAAACAGGCGGATGGTGTTAAGCGAGAATTTAAACCTTATCGCCATCTACGTTAGGGTTGTTATTGATAGCGGCTCAATTTAAAATATTACACGACGTAGTACATCGCCTTAATTATTAGTAGGTACCTACATAATGTGAATAAATATTTAAGTATTCATAGATACATGGATCGTTTGTTTATTAGCCCTTCCTTTAGCATTTTGGCGCAAGTACTCTCATTTTCCAACAATTTCAAGCTTTTATTTTATATTTGTAAGTTATTATTTTTCATAATGTTATGACTGAAAACAGAATCAGGTTAAGGAAGTTCTTTATATCATCCTCGTCACAGCTCTTGAAAAAGGTACTTTTTAACAAGAAGGTGTACGCTTACATTTTGCATGATTGATGCCTTTGCAAGAATGTTCAAGTTAGTTATTAGTAGTATAATAATAAATATTACTACCACGGTCGATCGATAAAGAATTTATAGATAATGTCGATAACTTGAGCACTACTTCAGATCGCGAACAAACAAACAACAGTACACGTCGAATGAATTAAGACCAAGCAGTGATCATTGTGAAGTGTTTTTTGTTCATTAGCGACCTGCAATCAACCTCGGGAACGACGACAAGTTACCGACATTATCGTTAAAACCTTTATCAATCGACTGTGCTAGCTACCCACACTCCTTACAGCTTCTATAATGTACACATTTGTTTAAGATTAGTCATCAAATCGGTTCCTGATTGGTACCTACCGATTTATTTCAATTAAGAAAATGCAAAAAAATGCGACCCTTAAAAGAAAATTCTGTATTTTTAGATGTGTGAGTGTTTTAATTCCAATCTGAGTCTCGATTCTCGACGAAGTCATTCCACTCAAACAACGAGTGGTTCGACCCACTCGTTGTTCGAGTGGAATGACTTTTGACGTTTGGCGTATGTAAGTATGTACCTTCGATGAGAGTTAAAAATAAGATCGTCGACCGATTCTGAAACAATTTTATTGATTTACTAGCTATACCCCACCACGCATTGCTGTTGCTCAGTTCAACAGATGGCGCTGTTTTTCAAAAAAGAAAGTTTTCACAGGTGACATCCATACAATATAAGTATATAAAACACACGCGTTCTGCATCGCTGTGTCAAAATTTCACGCCAATCAGTGAAGAACTTTCGGAGATTTAAGATTTTGAACAAATTAACTTTTACATTTTAATAAATATTGACAAATAGATTTTTATCATGCTTAAATTGCAGAACTGGATTACAATTTTATGTTTTTCTTTGAAGGCATATTCAGTAGGTAATATTATTATTCAATTATAAAAAAGGTTAATTGGAAATCAAGTTTTAGTTTGTAATTATTACTCCCCGCGACAGCTGTCTCGCCTACTACAGGCATTTTTCAACATGACTTGCTTTCTAAGTCTTAATTTGATATAATATTAAGTAAATACAAACTTAAAGCATTGAAACACAAAGCAGTTTCTTTGAGAATGGAGTTGGTTATTTCTGTAAGAATCGTTGAAGGTTAGGCACAGCCATAGAGAGAGCTAAAGGGATTAGGCAGAGGGTATAGATGACGGGATAACAATGGAAGAGAACGATGCAGAACAAAGATAGAAAGTATAAAGCTTTTGATTCCACTTTAAAGTTTCAATCATCGTTATTAAAATTAAAATTCAAAGCATTATCTTATGTTTGCTTTTTAGACTTCCCGTCTATTAAAATAAGATTTTTTTATGTTTTCCAGGTTCTAGAAATTGTTGGTTATAATTCAGAAAGCTTATAAAAAACAGTAATATAACTCTGTGAAATAAATTATTTTTACATTAGATTCACGGTACCAGTTGGCCATCTAGCGGGAAAAATAGGAGGCTTTAATGTTAACGTTGTCTGCTTACTTTTTGTCAATTATGCGAATTGGCTTCTAAATTATTGTACAGAGCATTCTTTTATGTACGATGCTGTGAAGAATGTGATAAACTAACAAGGTACTACCACCCACTAAAAAAAGAGTTTAATTTTAACATCATAAACTACATAATATGATACATATATCTGAATAAATGATTCAGCAAAGATTTATGAACTACATGCTCAGGAGATCAAAAAAAAATATATCAACCGTTCGAAATGTAAAAAAAACTTTCAAATGTTGGATATGAAAGATAATTAATTCTTTGACACGACCACATATTATTATATACGTACATTTTGTTTATTCACTTGCGTAAGTAACAATTTGGAATAGTAGGTAATATAGATGTAGATACCTTAGAGAAATATATTGCAACGATTGCATAGATTTATTGTTTTGGTTGAATAAATCTATGGCTTTGATTGCATAAATCTATTGCTTTTATTCCATACATCTATTGATTTAATTGCACAAAGGTTGGTTTATTATTACATCCTACTTTACTATGATTAATTATATTTATCTCTATTATCACGTTTCTAAGAGATTTCTAATGTTAGAAATTACAACAACTGGTTCGCATTCATCCTTTTAAATTATTTCTTCATTTTACGCCAAAAACGAAACCAAAAAACTTCGAAAGACTAATACAACTTTCTGCAGATATCAAAAGTTGGGCGAAATTGATGTATTAAGCAGTTAATTTGGAAGTTTTTTTCAAGTAATTTCATAAAATTGGCTATTCGATGTTGAAGTTTTTAAAGACGTAATGAAACGTCAAAATAAGTTATCCTATCTTTTTCGGACAGTTCGGATTATTTGAATGAAGGGATGTAATTAAAATGGTACAAAATTTTCAGACACAGTTGTTACAGAATTTCTAGAAAATACATTATGATAAAATTGAATTTTGTAATACCTACTTGAACATTAAGTAATAAGAATCGTGTTTATTCTTTGATCTATTAACTGTTTATTAATTTCGTTTTGAATTAATATTCAATATCAGATAAGAATGAATTTGTTAATTGAATAATTGCGGGAGATGTGAGATCATTCTTGTAAAAGGGATGAGAAAAAATAGTTTTGCATATGCGTGCGTGATGATCGAATGTTCTGAGTCTTGACTATGGGCACGTCGTCAGTTTTCTATTTTTTAAATTTAACTGTAATTATCTGATGACTTATTACACTTCTCGTATATTTTAGATCCGACAAGTTTTTTTCTTGCCATAGTGGTACGTACACTTTGAACTTAGGCTGGAGTAAAATTTATCTCTGTATTTTATTGATAGCAAAAGTTAGAATTTTTAATTATGTCTATTATGTAGTATTACCATTTTGCATTAAAATTTCAATAAATCTATTTATTAACATCATCAGCGCTACACCGTCGACTCAAGTTGATCTTCTGCTGTCTCCCTCCAGTTCCCTTTTTTGTAGTTGGTGGTTACAGTTTTTTTTTATCGTGAGTACCGCACAAGAGTACCAACTGTTCCCAACCCAAATTATTGGAAGGGGAAGAGAAAACTGAGGAAGGACCTGGCTATTCTGATTCGGTAACCAAACACGGCTAAAGGCATTTAAAGCAATGGTTTAATAGTGAGATGTGATCTTTCACCAGGGCGCTATAGAAATTTTCTTCCGATTCAAAGTGTTCGCTCCCACCGTCCAGCCGTATGCCCCCAACACTCCATTTAGGCTTATTATTGATGGACATATAACACTTTCGCTATCCGCTTTCCTAAAGCGACCATTTTACGCTAAGCAATCTTTCAGTTATTCTAAATACAAGAGATTTACAGCATTTTTCATATGAAATATATGAAATATTTCCAACATAAGAAATACAATACAAACAAGGGTTCCGATTATTCCAATTCCCATCAGATGCTGCGCCAGCGTTCCAACGAACCATTCTAACGAACACCTCATTGTTCTTATACAATGTAATGCGAAACAAGCCGTAACGGGTTACCTGTATCTTGTTACTATTTGATAGAGAATTAATATTTAATATGCAGAAGCTGCAATCGTATTGTTGGAGAGAACTTACATATCATTAAGTCTGATTAGCAACTACATGCGCTAGCGGCCAGCCCAACAAACTGGGGGATCGTATGAAACATGCTTTACATATCATACGCACATTAAAAAGTATCCTGCCTGGAGCTTTAACCTCAACAAAATGTAATAAATATTAGTATAAGTGCGTTTTTTTTTCTGAAGTGATTAGTTATTTTTTTTATTAAGTGGCTTGATTTTATAAGGTTCTTGTTTTGTTGAGATGGTCCGAGGGAGTCCTGCAGCATTCATCATGGAAACACAGATAAGTTAAGTGGAGCATTGTAATTGGCCGCGAGTTGAGATTAAAAAGAATGGCTGCAACATACGGCCCTTTTATGTTGGAAATATTTAATACCAGTTAATCCTGATCAGGCCGCAATTAATTGAGGCCTTATCCAATTTACACTGCGCTCCTAACAAATGTACCGGGACAAGAGCGGAAGACCGCCACTGCGATATTGCCGCTGCAGCGAGGACCGGACCCTTGTTCTTGTATAATTTATTGTGCATTGAGATATCGCTCTTGATATTGCTCGCATTACTTCACGGAATTTATAGATTTATTGTCTATTGACAAAATGCAAACACGGTTTCACCTCGTGTTTCCTCTATCGCCTTACCGGCCAGTGTTCTACTAGGCTTGCTGTAACTCAATATAACCCTAACAAATTTTGATATTATTTATCGAGTTGGCACTGTACATCACGACTATTTGCTGAAAACATACCAGAAAACTTAATAAATTTGCTCGAAATTATTTTTGACTATCATTGTTTTTTGAATAGTCGTCGGGAGAGGTCTGGTCACCATTATTCCTCTTCACTGTCTCCGTCACAAAGAAGTCCGTCAATAATAATGTAATACCATCCACATCCTGAAATATAACTCGGTTATATTACAATTATTATCTGGTATTACAATAATATGACCTATCATCGTAATCATCGGGTGTTTGGAAACCGGTGGTCAGTTTCTATGATATCTTTCTCCACCGGAAGCACCATCCCAGAACTATGACTCCTTAATTGGTCACCCGTTTCCTCGTCAAGCATCATCACTACCTGGTCCCTGGTCCGACCAAGTAAACTACCTGAAACAATGGAATGTTCCTACCATTTTTAAGATTGTTGAAGACAAGAAGGTTCCTGATGTAAAGATAATGGTTTGAGAAAACATTACAAGTTCAGGATGCGATACCTACATACTTATATCATTTAGCAGTCAACCTCATCAGTCATCAGTAACTGACTCATCAAGAATCCCTTCACTTCAAGAAGACTCCATTTTCTCAAGGAGAAGAAACCCTGGTAATCTTACATTAAGTCCAATTATATTTTATACAAAGGTAGAAAAGAGAATTGTAATTCTATTAACAAAATGCGCGCGTAGTGACTGCTTATACTTACATTCTCTCATGACCTTCTCGAAAAAATTGTGGGTTTCTAAATTTTTTTATACAAAAACATGAATGATAATGTCATAAAAAATGTATTATTTTTAATCCAGAGAAACAATAATATGTTTAGGTATTTGATATTAAAACAGTAATGTTGAGTTACTAGGTATATCGAAAAAATAAGATTCTCGTAACTTGTTTACATCAAAATTTTCCTCCCACTTTTGAATTGCGAAAACATTTCTTCTACATTACATCCCCCTTCAATTGAAAAAATAGAGTTTTTGTTTCTTTCTCTTGTCGAATTGCTTGTTTCTTGTCTTTTTCGCGAATAATTTATGTAATAGAATAAAAGGAGCTCTGCATCGATAATACAAAAAAACGATGTGGGCGTGTTTCGTAATCAAAAGGTATGACCATTCTTTGCTTAAATTAAAAATCAAAAAATTAATCTTATCAGTCCCACTTCAGAATCAAACAGAATGGCGAAAACGATATTAGGCAGGGTAAGGGAGTCTCAATCTAATAATTAAAATTAATAAGTCAGGAGCGACATTGGTTTCCATTTAAAATGGAAGGTACCATTTATACAGAGAAGGTATCTTTGAAAGAGTGTATTATCTAATCGTTGTATTCAACAGAATTAATTAAAAAACACACCTCGTGTATTTTGGTCTCATGAATCTGGTATCGTTTTTTCTCAAAACATGACCATAATATAGAAATCCAAATTTCAATCTTAGGAATGTAACTGTTCATGTATATTTTGAGAAAATAATTACTATCTCAGTAGGTAGAGAAAATGGAAAATGGAACAGTTTAATTCTATGTAATACAAGTATTTCATACAAAGAACCCCTGTTAAATAACTAAAAGTTAAATGAAATATTTTTTTATGTATTTATTTTTTAAGAAGACCCCGGGCTTGAAATAAGATCACTTAACCAAACAAAATGTTTTAAGCTAGTACCTTCATTGTTAACATAACAAACGTTGTCTTTACGAAATAAATAATCCTCCAAAAGTGATTTAAACTTTATTTATAGTTAGTTTGATTTTATTTTTTTATTTGATCAAATTAAATCTTCCGAATCATACTAACTAAGTAATCGTCACGCCGTTCTGCAGGGGTAGACAGTGAGGATGGACTGCCAAAAAACTCGGTCCTGGCATACACTCCTTACCTCATTCAAATTCATACACCGTCTAATACATACTCTTCTATTATTCTGACTCCTGAAATGGCCCGACTCAAGTACCTGATTCACTTGATCGTGCCATGTCTTATAAAATATATCTCGTAAAAGCTCATTCTTAATGTTGTTTATCTATCATTAAATTAATAATAACCAAAAACAAAGGCAAAATTTTTCAAAGGAAAAGGTAGGTTAATAGTAAACATACTAATATCTCTGTCCGAGTTCCTTCTGCAATACTCCATTGCAAGAAAGAGTTACATTTTGATCCCTTCAAACTATCTTTCAGTCCCACAGATAAGTGGTTCTGAACGAATAAGAAATGTAACATTCTGATTTTATGTTACATAAAACCTTTTGACAGTAACATCCATCAACCATACGTGACGCGCGCTCGCTTCCCGGATGACTTGTCATTTGTCTCTTTCTATTTTCCGAACTGCAAGTGACGGATCCATTTCAGTTCGCCGGAAAACACGACATAATTTTTAATAGACAATCCGTCAAACCTTCGAGGGATTCGGCAGAATTGTATAAATGGGTCCTCCATCTTGGACAATCGAAATATTGCCTTCAGGAACACCTGTTCAATTCGTTTACTTCAATAATATATTAAATTTTCTGATATTTTTCTGATACCATATTTTCCCGGCTTTCAGAATCGTGTTATCTGTGGAAGCGTAGGGATTCATTATAGATGTGAAATGTTTTTTATGCCTTTTCTTCTGATACCCAGAAGATGGAAAATTCATCGAATGTTACCAATCTATTCGATCGCCTCAGGCATATTAATTTGATATCAATATTACGGATATATCTTTTCCCATGCCTGAACGATTGAGTCTATATCTCAATTTTAAGAATAGTGCAAACACAATACAAATTTGGAAAAAATAATCTTATCGCAAGAATTTTTTTTTTTTTTAATATTTTTTTCAATCCCGATGAGTTACAAAACTCAGTTAATAGGTACATTTTTTATATCAAAATTACAATCTTAAAAATATTATTTTACAGCATTACTTTGATTTTTTTTATACGCTGACTGTTTTATACATATCTGGAAGAGAGTTATAAACTGTGTAGGCAATATAGTTCAAAGATTTTATACATATTTTGTAGTGTGTGTTAGAGAAATGCGGATTTTTTTGTCATTACAAGTAAAAGGAAACTCTTTGTAGTAGTACATTACCTTGACATCCATATGGCACACAGTTTAGGGGTTGGAATTTGGAAGCTTTGAATGCGAAATTATTACAACGTTAACGGGAATCGGAACATTAGAAGTACATTTCGATACATTTTTAAAGTCACCAAATGTTGCTTTAATGGAATAAAGCGATAAATGCATATATTATTTGACCATTACGACAGACATCATTAAGTAATAATATAATTTTCTAAAAACTCTCGCAAGACGAGTATTAGGTTAAATAAGTTTCTTGATATTTTAAATTATTTACCTACCCACATGAATAAAAAATTATTTAATACATTTTTCATTTAGTCATACAAGGGTGTCCGGGGGTAAATTGCACAAACTCCGGAGGTGATTCTACGTAGTAGTGCAAGTAAAAAGATTTTTTTTTTTAAATTGTTTGTATGGAAAAAATGATATGCTTCTATGGAAAAAAAAATTGTGTTGGGAAAAAAACAGAAAAACATTTTTACTTTTTACTTGTACCATTGTGTAGAATTTAACATTGTTCCATTTTACTTGTACCATTATGTAGAATCACCTCCCAAAGTTTGTAAACTTAACCCCCGGACATCCTCTATATCGGCTTCAAAGATGGGTGAAGTAATCAGTATGAAATAAATACATTTTATTATATGTTGATATTTTTGTGTTCTTCATGAGAAACTTTATGGTTATGAAACTATTAATGTCGGGTCAATGCTTCGACGCATTTTAAAAAAACATTAAACAACTGTAAATAATCCCGTAGCGACCGAATTATATTATTATTTATAAATACAACAAAAATACATTTTATTTAAAAACAGGTTCTGCTATGTTATTTATTTTGCCTTCCGAATGAATTATCAAACTGTCAATGGGTTAGTCGGAAGGCAAAACAGCTGTTGCGCATATTAATAATTACACAGCAGAACATGTTTATAAATAAATAATAATGTATCATAATAATCACAAAATCTACTCTAGATAAGTGTGATGTAAATTTACCTGTTTCCCGCTTATACGGCTTATTAGTTTTTGGATGCTGCGTTTATAAAAATAATTTCTTGAAGTGTCGATCAATTTAACTGACCAAATTAAATAACCGAAAGGTATTTAGGTTTGATTCAGTTTATAAGATTTTTCCATTCAATTTAGGAACGTATTGAATCAATTCACTCTGTGTTGAATGGCTGATGTACCATACCTAATACAAAGATTCTGATGAAATCAGACTTTTTTATTGTTGCACACAGATGTTTCATAAAAACTAAACGTTTCTGTTATTCCGGCGAACCTGTATCATTTATTAGTAAGGATCAAAGGCACCCCCTTCAACCACTTAAAATGTAAATTCAGTTCGACAATACATGAGAGATACGGCTGCGGTACATTTAATATGAGTAGGGGTGTCTGCTACTTGAAATGATCGGTTTCCCATTTGATTTCCTTACACCATTTTCCACTTTACTCCGAATCCACCCTAACGTTTGTCACTACAGGGCCTGCCAAGCCACCCTCTGCGCTGGCTTGGGATAACCTTGGGTTGAGAAACGAAGAATGAGCTTTTTTCGATACATTATTTAACACCTGTTTATGTTGAGGTGGAAACACGTGGCGGTGCAAATCATGGAATCGAGAAGAGTATAACACTGCGTTTTGCGCGGCCGAAGTCGATGCGAGTGCGAAAGCGACGCAGTTTGAACGATAAGAGAAACTAAATCAAACGGCAACGCTTTTCTTGTGTTTATATCTGGTAAAATATTATAAACTCAAATCAATTCGCGCTAAGATGTCAAACCAACTGATCGCATCGCTGAAGTCACGGTGGACACTTTCGGGTGGCGTAGACCGTTTGATATTTTTGCGTCCGATTTCATCATTTTTCATCGACTTCGCCCACGTAAAACGCAGCGTTATATTATAATACTTCCAAACCTGTAAAAATCGTAAGTGCACCTCATCATTATTGGTAGCCAACTACGGCCTGGAGTCAGCAGATACCAGAAAACTTCGTTTACTTCCCTTATCTTATATTATCCCTTATCTTACATAATAATACGGAATATCTTACACGTCACAAGAGTGCCTTTGTCTATATTTCTCTCTCTCTGGTTTCAATCCTGGAATTGGTTTGCAGCAATTTTATCTAATCTCCTCTTCCATTCTTCCCTGTCTTGTGCGGCTCTTTTGACTTCTGCATATGATGAGCAGCGCACGTCTACCAGCAGGTCATCCAGGTACTCTCGGCGTGGGCGTCCCCTAGAGTTGGTCCCCTCGGTCATACCCTCTATTATGACATGCAAGAGGCCTTCTTGTCGTATAACATGGCCGACCCATCTTGCACGCCTTTCGGACAAGGTCCTGAGCAGGTGCCTTCCTCCTTCGATTCTTTGGAGAACCTCCTCATTTGTAACATGGTCTCTCCAGGAAATTCCTAACAGTCTTCTATAGGACCACATCTCAAAAGCCTCTAGTCTCCGTTTATCTCTTTCGGATAGGCACCATGTTTCGCAGCCGTACATCAAGATACTCCATACATAGGTCTTGATGAGGAGTATTCTCAGTTTTTGGTCTATATTATTGGATTCTATTATTTTCGACCTTTTATTGAATGAAAGCCTAGCCTGATGTATACGGCTGTCGACCTCGCTCTTAGACCGACCGTCCCATGTTATTTTGCTCCCGAGGTAGACAAACTCCTTGGTGTTCTTTAGTGGAACTCCTGCCATCTCTACTCTCATCTGATGTTGCGTTCGGCCTACAGTCAGCAGCTTTGTTTTGTCTTTATTTATCTTCATGTTGTAGTTGTTTTGAAGAATGCTTTGCATGGTTGTTAAGGCCTCTTGCAGTTCTTCTTCGCTTTCAGCAACCAAAGCAATATCTTCAGCAAACCTTATCATATCCACCTTTTGCCCGTGTATCTTTACAACTTTTCTGTGACTCATTCTCTCTCTCAAGTCATCAATCGCACTCTGTATATAAGAATTAAAAAGAACAGGTGACAGAGAGCATCCCTGTCTCACCCCTTGTCTTATACTGGCTTCTTTTGTTTCATTGTCACATCTAATTATAGCGGCCTCATTCTTGTATAGCGCCTGGATTATTCGTCTATCTCTATATTTTATGTCAATTCTCTTCAGAATCTCGAAAAGTCTTTTCCATTCTACTTTGTCGAAAGCCTTCTCCAGGTCTATGAATGCGATGAATGTGTTTTGGTTTCTTTTTATTCTTTTTTCTAGTAGTATTCGTAGCGACAATATTGCTTCTCTGGTTCCTACACCTCTTCTAAAGCCATACTGGTCTCCGGAAAGGATGTTCTCTACTTTTGGTTCGATTCTTTTTAGAATGATATTAGTCAATATTTTTGAGGCATGGGATATTAGGCTAAGAGTTCTGTGTTGTTCACATTTCGTCGTGCCTACCTTCTTTGGTAATGCGACAATTAGGCATTTCTCAAAATCCTCTGGTATCTCTCCAGTCTTATACATGGTTTGTATCATTTTAAACAGGGTATCTGTGGTTCCTTTTCCTGCAGGCTTAATTAGTTCAGCCGGAACGTCATCGATTCCGGGTGCTTTCCCGTTTTTTAAATTTTTCAGTGCGAGGTCAAACTCTTCTCTAGTGATTGGATCTCCCAAATCATCTGCGTCTACCTCATTTTCTCTTTCTATCAATGTTTCGTTGTCACAATTCCCCTTTCCATTGTACAGCATTTCGAGATATCTTTTCCACCTTTCTAGATATCTTTCTAGATATCTTTCGAGATATCTTTTCCACCAGGCAGCAATTATGAGACAGGTTGAAGAAGGGGATGTAAAAAGTAATTTGTTAATGCTGCCGTTAAAGAAGCCCATATTATTTGAGGGAGGAAATACAGATGACAATAACTCTAAACATAAACCCAAAAAAAGAATGCTGTGTTTGTTTAACAGGAATTACAGTGGAAGCTTACGATTGTTACGTGCTAAAGATATACTTTTAACCAGCTCTTGCGTTTCCTCTCTCCTCAAGAACCTAGATTCTTCTCGTATCTTTCCTAAAACAGATCCCAAAAAGATTACACAAGTTCTGAGGTTTCCTTGTGTGATGTAGAAATGCATGGCTTACCTATATAATTTGTGGTAAAAAGATGATGGCTGATGACCGTATTAAAATTTAAAATTTAAAACATCGTGATCAAGTCACCTTTTGGAGTGGAGTGAATATGATATTCCATGGCTTTATAAAGCTTATTACAATGATGCGCAAATCCCGAAAAAATACTAAAACAACAATTCAAAAGTTATAATGTGTATGTCTTGGGTTCGAAATTCCAAAGCCGTTTTCTCAGGCGTGTTGTGGCTTTGGTTTAAAAAAAATGAAAACGTAAACAACGCCACCTCCATGGGTACTGGGTGCATCCATTAACAGATCGAAGAAATTTGAAAGGATACTTTTGAAAAATGTACAACGACGTGCGACATTATCCAGGTAAGTTTTTTAACTTCTACAGAATATCGATTGGCACTTTTGATAAATTATTACAAGCCATTGTGGGCCAGTATAATATGAAGACACTGCATTTCGTAAGAAAATACCACCAGAAGAGCAACTATATGTTACGTTGAGGTAAAAAAACATTTAAGAATCGAGAAAACGTTTAATTCAAATGTTTCTCATTTTTGAACAGGATTAATTAAAAAGTGCACACTCTTCGGCATCATATTGGTCTTCTGTTAACTTATTTTCAATTTGTGACAAATATTTGGCAGTCGCACTGGCTGGTCTTGAAACTTCTTTGGTTTTTGTCACATTGGTGCAGGCGGTGCTTGTAGAAATTGTTATGAGTTGCCAATATACACACATACATTCATAACCAAGCGGCCGGATGCTGATCACGTGGCCAGAGCATGTCAACAATATTGCCACGAGCTCACAGCCTATAGGGAAACGAATCCAGAAACAATTACCTTATATGGTAATGAACGGTTGCCCGAGACCACGTGGACTCTGCATGTACGTATGGGGTGACCGCGTAGACTCTTCCGCTCGCTGGACAGCAGAGAACCACGGAAGAATTGCCAGTCACGCCGGGACCGCCCTTGAAGTAACACCACGGTTTTAGGCCGTCAGCTGTTGGCTGCGCCACTTGCATAGGAGTCCACGTACCCTTCCAGTGGGCCATATAATCGGCTAAGTGTTTTGTACGAATTACCCAGTTACAATCTCCATGGCCCCGCCAACAGACCCTTTATTATACAATTGTGTCATGTCCTGGACCATCACCAGCCGCCCGCGGACCCTTTACATTGTAAAATTGTGTCATTTCCCGGGCCATCACCAGCTGCCCGCCCAGAGCCTGCCACTGCCTGTGCCATACCCGCCGCCCTACTACTGCCTGAGGCGGTGAGCCTTTGCATTCCGCCCAGTGCCGCTTTACAACCGCCTGTGCCATGCCCGTCGCCGCCCTACAACCGCCTGTGCCATACCCGCCGTCCTACTACTGCCTGAGGCGGTGAGCCTTTGCATCCCGCCCAGTGCCGCCCTACTAATGCCTGAGGCGGTGAGCCTTTGCATGCCGCCCAGTGCCGCCTTACTTCTGCCCGAGGCGGTGAGCCTTTGCATCCCGCCCAGTGCCGCCTTACAACCGCCTGTGCCATGCCCGTCGCCGCCCTACAACCGCCTGTGCCATACCCGCCGCCCTACTACTACCTAAGGCGGTGAGCCTTTGCGTCCTGCCTGAGGCGGTACTACTGCCTGAGGCGGTGAGCCTTTACATGCCTCCCAGTGCCGCCCTACTACTGCCTGAGGCGGTGAGCCTTTGCTGCCCGCCCAGAGCCGCCTACAACTGCCTGATGCGGTGAGCCCTTGCTCCCGCGCTGCGCCGCCCTTCCTAGGTATCCCGCCTACACATGCCGCCCACGCCACCATCGTTTGCTAACACGTGAGATACTAATATACCTAATTCTGTCTGAGCCCTAGATTCCTAGCTTGCCATAGTATATTCAGGTCTTAAACTGGTTCACTGCAACTGTCTAGTATTACTCCTTGTAATTGATAATAAACCAATCATACCGAAGTACCTGTTTCATTGGATATCGTACTATAGAGCCTTACCCCTTGAGATGGAGTTCTATCCTCGACCGGCACCATCGTGCTGTGAGTATATATTAATCTATAACTCACATATAACTCACATATAACTCACATATAACTTAAGTATAACTCTGGAGCGCCAACGTGCCGTGGACTTATAAGAGTATAACAAAATGTATGTAGTTGGTGGAAGCTGAGGAGTTGAAATTGCAGGTGGCTGTGGGGATGAAGTTGATAGTCGAAGTGTTTCTGCTTTCTTGGATATAATATATTGTATCCATAGATGAGGTTTTTGGATGTTTTAAGATACAATCGTGAACTATATGCAAATCTGCTTAGTCCTCAATTGTTGTGCTCTTTTTAAGACATTTTGCATTTCAATGTTTGCATAATGCTTTTGATCTCCATTTAATTTACATAACATAAGAACTACCTAGCATTTTTTTTGGCTTCGTCTGCTACTTTCTCGTCTTATAAAATGTAAAGTAATTGTTTCTCGTATTCTGTTGAATTGGTATCTCTTTCACAACATCTTTCTCACAAGTACCTTTCTACAGGAAGTAGCGTGAAATCTTTCTACTTTAAATACTTAATTGGCGCCACAACTATCAGTGAAATTATTTATCATAGATGCAAGCAATTGTGGTTATATTTGCAGCCTATTTATATGAAAGAAATTACAAGAAAAGAATTGTTAAACACAGCAAAGGCGTTTTTGAACAAACTCTGCTCCCAAGTGTGTCGGCGCAGATGATTTAAAGCACATAAAAATAGAAAGACCCGATTATACCGAATCATAATCATTTAATTAAAAGAAGTTTTATTCCATTATTCTGCTAGCTATTGCTGATGGTAATTTTTGCTTCGTAGCTATTGATGTGTGTGTTCCGAAATTCAAATTTTGGTAGAAGACTTTATACAAACCAACTGGATTTACCAGGTTGCTCAATGATACCAACTTATAATGGAGGACCTAAAATGCCATTTGTATTTGTGGGCGACGAAGCTTTTCCACTTTTAATACATTTGATGAGACCATACCCAAGAAAAAATTAATCAAAGAAAAACTTATAACTACAGACGTATGCAAGAAGAATAGTTGACTGTACATTTAGTATTATTGCAAATAAATGGCGTATTTTTCACAAACCGTTAGAAACAAACCTAGAACTATGCGTTACATAGTGTTTCGAAGATGAACAATTATTTTATTGCATTCAATTTTAATTGCGACTAAAGTTGAACACCTGCAAGTTTGATGACCCCTTTTTCCAAATCATAATATTTACCAGTTGAAAAATATATCAATCTGTTACCAGGCGGCAAAAAGTCTGAATCTAACATGAAACAGTTCAAAAACCCTATCTTCTAAAACGAAATTAAAATATCGACAAAACCAGTCGTCGGCCGAAATATTATTCGCACCTAAAAACACCTGCGTCTGGAAAAATAAACAAATTGTGGTGATGATATTGACGTCACAAGAACTTGTAAGAGAAATTATAAATAGCAACTAAAACACAATATTGGGGCATACAAGTTTCAAAAATTACCATGAGTGGACGGAACACTTCAGTTAAAACGCGATCTGTTAATTATAATTAAAAATTATAAATTCCTGAGTGTCAACTGAAGTCTGTAGTCGCTTCTGTTCCTCCATCACGGCACAATCACTTTAAAGATTATAACTATTTGCAACGAGCTGTTTACGGCTGGCACTCTATCAGCTGAACCAGACGCATCTGTCATCTTCAGACTCCTTTTGCTAAAACCTCATTCGGACAAAGACATTTTAAAAACATAGCTTGCAAACTACGCAGTACACTACCAACTACGATCAGACAATTAGAAACAATGACAAAATTTAAACACGAAATAAAGAAATGGATTGCAATCACAGGGCGTCCCACTATTGCAAGCATATGTAAACCAAATTGCACATAGACAACAAGTACTATTTACACACGACCAAATTCAAACTTAATTAAAATGATCTATTTTTATTTTCCCACATTTGTAATGACCACAATCTTAACAGGATTAACCCAACCATTCTTTTGATTGTATTAAAATTATTTTGTATTATTTTTATACTTTGTATTTACCCTTATTGATATTCACTTAACTATAAGTATATACATCGATGTACTCTATGTCTGTCTCGACACAGGTCTACCCTAGTGAGACAGGCATCGAAAAACCACTTGTAAAAAACTTTATATAGATAAATAAAAAAAAATAAAAATCATTACAATAATGGGGCATCTCCGTGTGCCGGCTCTTATAATCAAATGACCATGTCGCCGCTGAATTCCTGCGACTGAACTGCCCACTGCCGCTGATCACCTAGAGGCTGGCCAATCCTTGCTGCATTGATGCTGACAACCTAAAAGCTGACGAATACCTACTGGCTACCGACTGAACTGCGCACTGCCGCTGATCACCTAGAGGCTGGCCAATCCCTGATGCATTGATGCTGACAACCTAGAGGCTGATGAATTCCTCCTGGCTACCAACTGAACCAGCCACAGATGCTGACAACCTAAAGGCTGACGAATACCTGCTGGCTATCGACTGAACTGCCCACTGCCGCTGATCACCTAGAGGCTAGCCAATCCCTGCTGCATTGATGCTGAAACTTAGAGGCTGGCCAATTCTTCCTGGCTACCGACTGAATTAGCCATTGATGCTAACAACCTAGACGCCGGCCACTTCTTCCTGGCTACTAACTGAATTAGCCATTGATGCTGAAAACCTAGAGGCCGGCGAATTCTTCCTGGCTAACGACTGAATTAGCCATTGATGCTGAAGCCTAGAGGCAGGCTGATTCCTGCTGGCTACCAATTGAGCTGGCCATTGCTCCAGCAGTCGCCTATGCCATTTGCTGTATCGTATGGCGCGATGATGCAAAATGTGCTCCAATCTGAAATTATCGCTGAAAGAATTTCGATTGTCTTAGTATTCTATCGGTGTTTTAAAACCTAGTTTTATTGAAATACATATAACTATTTCTTGTGAATTGGGTTGGCTGTAAAAAATAGGAAGTACCTATAAGCTACACCCCTTTGTACGTTCTGTATACCAGTACAATACTTGTAATTAAAATGTGAATTTTGATTTGAATCGTCTTTCTTTTATGATGTTTTTGATAGAACACCTCACGGTGTTTTACTTAAATCATTCGGATTTGCGAAACTTACATCCAATTCATTTTGTCCTAGTAATGACGTCATGCAAATGCGCAATTTATTTGCTGACCACTTTAGATCTCTATCTGATGAATCAAATTAGAAATTCGATGCTATATAACTTATTATTAAATTTCAATAATAAAACTGTAAGGCATCACGAACCAGTATTTTTATTGCTTGCCTAATCTCTGCACACATTTTGAAATACCTCTATCCAAAGTCGGGCCTTAATATTTCAATCTCTGTATTGATTCAACGAATTGTCATATGACGCCGGCCTTTTTTACACTTCAAAAATAATGTTTTTAAAGACATTATCGAAGTCTAGTGACAGTAGAACGACATAACATAACCTTTGCACATTACTGCAAACTGCAGACGACGACTCACCGCTGAACTCGCCCAGTCGATACTGAATCGAAAACCAAATTCGGGTAACCGCTGTGCGTGCACCATCATACTATTACTATGGGACACAAAATAACTCGCGTTTTCAAACCGCTATTTAAATATATAGAATTAAGTATTTAAAATCACTGAAAAAAATCGCTAAGGCGTGCAAATGTATAGAAAGCTATATGTTACATTTTTCGGCGATTTCAAAACGCTTGCGTTTAATCGCAGTGCGTGCTGAGTCTTATTAAAAATTAGGTTCTGAAGTGGAATCAATAACAAAATCTGCATAAAGTAGCATTTGAAGAGAAGTCATCATTTTTACCCGCATACATGTAAAACTTGGGTTTGAACTTCCAAAGCCGTTTTTTTATGGCTCCAGGTCGCCCAACCGACTGCAAATTTGAATACTTACTAAAAATTAGGTTTTAAAGTGGAATCAATGACAAAATTTGCACAAAGAAGCATGTGAAGAAAAATCATCATTTACGTGCATAAATAATGTATCATATAATGGAATCATTTTAATAATTAGGGTCTGAAGTGGAATCAATGGCATAATCTTCACAAAGCAGCTTTTGAAGAATAATCATAATTTTTACAGGCATATATGTAAGACATTGGCTCGAACCTAAACAGTAGTTTTTACTGGCTATATGGCGGCGAACGTATTGAAATTTTAGAATCATATTAAGGAATTAGAGTCTGCAGTGGAATAAATTACAAAATCTGCATAAAGTAGGGTTTGAACAAAAATCATAATTTTTACGGGCATAAATGTGTTTTGTATATTGATAAACATTATGAATTAAAATTACAATCGTTGAGATTTTTTAAAAGAAACTTACATCTTCTGCCACTACCACGACCTCTAGATTGCTAGTCGAGAACCTTACCTCTCGTCCACGTGGGACATCAAAATGTCTGAACATAACTACAAATTTGACATTTATGTTCAAACTATGGTTGTATCCACGGTGCTCGAAAAAAACTTTAAAAATAAGCTAATGATTTCTGATTGGTAGAAAGAACAATTGCAGATATCCGCAATGATAAAGTCCCGATTCAAAAGTCGTCACATATAGCAGTACTTGGTTATGTAGAAACCACCAAAGCCGTTAAATTAATTTAAATACATTTATAAAATATTCCGTTTATAATTCAGCCGTTATAGCAAACAGAAAAAGGTTCATGGTATCCGTTACATTAACTTAATTAAAACGGATATTTGGACAAAACAATGGAGTATACTCTTTAAGCTACTTGCCGCATCTTATAGAGTGTTTAATTAATGAAAAATTATTTTCCTCTCATTCCCTGGCGTCTACAGTGAAATATTACGGAAATTGGAGCCACCAGTTTGCGAATCCGTAGCAGGGATGTATTTTTTCCACGTAAACATTGATAATATGTAAAAAAACATTGTGAATGTAAATACGAACCTTAGAAAGTCATCGAAATAGCCTACTTATGAAGCATCATTTCAAGAAATATCATTTAGCAGCACCATGACCCGCCCGTCTATTCTAATACATAACAGGACGTGGTGTGGACCTTGGCGGTAGTTGTTCGGTACGAAAAAAAATTGTAATCCAAGAGGTACGGGCCGTCAATAAAAAGCTTATTCTTTCAAATAATTATATTTTAATAATAATAAAGGGCCCCGTTCCTCCTTCATTGGAGACTTTCGGAGTTTGTTTCAGAGAGCAAACCCTTGTGATGCATAAATCTCTGGTATTCACCATGCATTCACATCATGCATATAAACACATCATAAAAACTTTTTTGAATTTGCTTCAATAATTCTATGTATTTTTGCTTGTACGGGGTCCAAACAGCAGAAGCAGTTTCTGTTTTTGTGCAAAATCACCTCAAGGCGCTGTACAAATATATAATACATTTCTACAATAATTCATGGTATTACTAACTATATCATGTTGAGTACCTATGAAATATTTCCTTGTAATGTCTTGTATGTGATATGTACCTTCAGTAATTACAAGGTGACGTGTGTATTTAGTGTGTGCGTATGTGTGAGACTATATGTATGCGCATTGAACAGTTTATATAATTGACATGATGCCACTTTTAAATTTGGGCAGTGAGTCCGAGAAAATATCGGTGTTTATGCAAATATTTTTTGTAAAAACTCTTTTGTAAAAAGTGTTTTTTATATGTGTACATAAATATGTAACTTAAATATCACATTTTAATACAATTAACTATTACTATCACATTGTGCCCATTTGCAACTGTAAATAAGTGATCTAATGAATCATTAGTATGTGTTCGAGTTCTATAATAGTAAACTAATTTCGGTCAACAACCGAGTTAGCAAAAGTATTTGGTCAAATTTCATTCGAAAAACAAGCTAATGCGTATATTGATAATATTTAATGTATGTACTCAGGTAAACTGAAGGTATAAGGGTTAACATATAAGTAATTTATAATATTAACTTTTGTTTGATCTTGCAACATCATCACTAGCAAAAACGCTACTTTGAAAAACATCGAGTTTTGTAAAAAGTTCGGTGTTGTTATTTCTACATCGATGTTTTGACTTCCCTAATCCCCGCTCTCACAGTGAAGAGCTTAACCGACGAGAAAGATAATATTTTTGTAACAGGATACGGTTTTTGGCCATATTAATTTGTTAGTCTTTCGGTTAAAAATCACAATGAAAAATGCTTTCATGAGCTAGCTTTAAAACGATTTATTACCGTAAAAAGGGAAAGTTCTAAATAGGATTATTATAAGGCCAGTGTTTTTCTTTACTTTATGATACGTTAACATTATGTACCCATCAATGTTTGTTGTTATGATAAGAATATTAATATTTAGACAATATTTTGATAATATACACAATTTTAATATCTGCCTTAATTTACTGCAGAGTTTTAGTTACTTGTTTAATGCACCAAAACAAACCCATTTTGTTTTATTATGTAGGTACCTGATGTAATGTGGTAGTGAGGATTGAAGTTGTAACAAAAAGGACGAAAGTAGAAAAGAAACTCTGATACGATGCCAGGTGCGAGTAGTTAACCTCTTAGGACCAAATAATATTTTGTAAATTGAAAAGAATCCTTGTTTAAATCATTTTTTACTTCTTGAGAGCGACATTTTAGGACGGGATGAAATTATAATTCATAAGTGGTAGGTAGTACAAAATTCACACAGGGTTTTTTTTAAATCAAAAATATAAGTTTCACGTACAGTACAAAATTTAAAAAAAAAGAGAGATTGAGTAGAACAAAACAACAAGAGAAAACAGATAAAAATAAACAATAAGGTGTGTTTATTTTGTAAAGCAAAAAAACCAAGGCAGGAATTTATAAATGGATGTAAATTCAGTAAAACATAGATAAAAATAAATAATGGATGAACAGAAATACGCGGAAAAAGAAAAGAAAATAAAATTTTTTACATATTATTTTATTTTAAACAAAATTCAAAATATTATTTTTTATGTGACACCTCAGAAGAACGCCCCTGTCTGTTCATAGTATAGGCAAGGGAACTAAGAGGAAGTTTTGTTAGGCGGGTTAAGGTAGGGGCTGTTGGATTAAGGTACACCACCACGCCTCTTATCTGAACTGCCCGGGCTTCACTCTCGTAGGCAAGTTCATACCCAAAGGAGTTGTATGTCTTTATAGCGGAGCTGACGTTAACTGTGTGCGATTGTTGAATCATCTAATAAACGGTAAGATTCTACTCGTGTCTATACTGCTCTCCAAACCCCAGCTAATCAGATATATCCAAGCTACTCAAACATTTGAGCGATACTATTGATGATGATAATAATTATTATACTCTTACCCCGGTAAGGGTAAGTACTATTCAAATGAGTTTGTAATTCTGGAGGACTTCAATATTCATAACGAACCATGGTTGAAGTTCTCGGGAATAACAGATACGCCGAATCTTTTGCCGTTCGCCAAGGATTGGGCCAAACGGTTCAGGAGCCTACAAGGGCCTACACTTCATGATGACTCACCGCTCTAATCTAACCAATTTCTAACCACTGTTCCTTTCAGATACAGGATTGAGGTCACAGCGCCTTGATCATCCAACCATTGAATGGTGACGACATCAATCCCTGTTAACTTCAGACCACCAAACAAGAGGCTGAAGTGAAAAGTGTGAACCTATAGGTCACAGATTGGTTTGGTCTGCGGATATATCTAAATGCTTTCCGTGATCAGCTGTCTGTTTTCAAACTTTCCTCTTTAAGGATCTTTTTAGACGTGCCCGATTGGTGAAATCATTACATCCGCGTTGGATGGCTTCATACAATCCTCTATTAAAGAAACTGGTGTGAGCTCAAAGTTACGGTTCAATCGACAATGCTCCGAAGCAGTTCGACGAAAAAAGTAGCTTATTGAGCCTGCAACACGTCTTGAACTTCGGAAAACTGATCAGCATATTAAAAAATGGCAAAGGGAAGAAAGAGAATCATAAATAAGTCAATAATATACCTGCATATCAGCAAAAAGCTAGCTGCCTGTCCGCATGGCAGCAGAACGTTTTGGTCGCTCGCGGGCTAGTCGAACTTATTTATATTTCGAAAAACCCAATCATGTCTGATTACGTCTAAAATTGTATCAAAATGGTAATCTACTTTCCTTCAACGAAAATATTCTTCCCAGCATGCCTTTCATTGATATGCTTGGTGTAACTTTAAGTGACCAGCTCAGACGCGGGGGCTCCATAGAAGCCTGATTCAAGTTAGCCTCGCAGAAGCTGGGCATACTGTACAGGTGTACAGGGCCACACCTTTACAGTACTCAACTGCTGACCTTGTATAAATTGCAAGTGTTTCCCATTGTTAGATTCAGCAGCCGCTTTTGGTCTGAAGTCCCAAAATACCTGAACAAACCCTTGACTCTGTTCAGAAACGTGCGGTCCGTTCAATAGATTCTCCTGTCTTAACAAACGGATTGCAGAACAGGCATCAGGAATGCATGCTGTATCTGTTCTACAGGAATTATGATGGAAGATGCCCCGAACAACTCGCGTCATTTATCCCACCGGTGCATAGTTGGGAAACACACAAAACGCGCGCTCAATATATGTACACGGTTTTACATTTGTCACATGAGAACGGGTCGCTTCTACGACAGCTCAGCTGTGGAACGATTAGTTCAGACCCATGTTCACCCTTTCCTCTCCTCCCAAAGACTTTCCACCCGGCATCTCCAAAGATGGCATAGGTAATGAGGGATATTATTTTCCTTGGGGCCTCCTGTGAATGTGGAAGAGGCCTGGTTATATGAAGGAGGAAAAACAGATCCCGGTAGCTGATTCCACATACGAGCTGACTTAAACAAAAACGAGTCGTAGAAACGGCCTGTTTCTAATGAAGCCAACATCAACTGTCGAGTAATCCGCTCGTATTCGTCGAGTTTCACGCTCGTGCACCGGTGCATCGCAGATCAATGCCACTAGCTCCTTAGAACAGGCTCATCGTCAATCAGACGGACCGCCCTCTTTTGTGGAATCGAGTAGGCTTATCAAGTATTATGGGACTCCAGCGCAGAGATAGCTCCTAAATTCAATTACTGGGCTATACCGGATGCCCAGTTTCTTGGAAAACAGAGTCTCGATACTTGCTACTATATATTTTGGAATATTCTTTTACTCCTTATTTATTTGAAGTTTTCCCTTTTCCTAATAGATGTGGCCTGCGGATGACCAAAATGCTTGGTTAGCAAACGGATCAATTTTTCTTCAATTATTCTTCTACCGAGCACATACTGACTCAAGTTATACTCAGAAATGGAGGGGGGGGGGGGGGGGGGTAAGATGTGATTATAATGTTGATGCACAGCTTAAAAACATATTAATAATATTATTACAGCATTTTAGATTATTAATCTCATCTCAAATTAATCGCGATCTCAAGGGTCTAAACTGGTTAATAAACTTTTGAGAAATATACATAATAATATCGTTGTATGGCGCCCTTCGTGGCTGCCGAATGCGTCCTCTAACGCGTCCCCAACCGCTTTGTGTTTTTTCAGTATTTTCAAGGGAAATGAGTCAACATCCCTTTGAAATTATTTTTAAAATCAATCAATCAACATTTTAAATAAACTTAACAACCAGTTATCAGAACTTTATGTGATTTAAGTGCAGTGTGTTAAAAGTGAATAAACGAAAAATTTGCTAAAAATATTCTAAATTCGATCGCGATGAACTTGGGACATCAGATGTACTGTACGCTAGATGTTTTCAATGGAATTCTCGGAAACTCTGAAGGCCCTAGCAAGTGTTTTGCTAAGCCCAGGGTAATTTATTATCCCAACCGTCGAATTTTATTGCGGGCACAATGTATCACAAACTAACACAATCACAAGGAACAAGATTATATGAAGATGAATGAAGGACTCGCCAAACGTCACAGCGGTGCTGCCAAGGTCTCTTATCTATGTGAAGATATTTTGTCAGAGCTTAATTAGCAGCAGACACATACTTGAATGGATGACGAACCTCATGCTGGCACTGTTGGTGGACGCGGTGGACTCTCTCGTTGCAGCAGCTGGTCCAGTTTCTTCACCACCTGGGATTCTTGCTGCAGAGTTCCATCTTATATCTTCGTCGAATGTCACAGCGGTGCTGCCAAGGTATGGTATATATGAGAAAATATTGCGTCAGCCCTTTATTAGCAGCATACACATACCTGGACAGATGACGAACCTCGTGTTGGCACTGTTGGTGGACGCGGTTGACTCTTTCGCGGCAGCAGCTGGTCCAGTTTCTTCACTACCTAGGATTCTTGCGGCAGATTCTCCATCTTCTATCTTCATGTCACCTGTTCCCTTACTTCATCTTAATTAACTTAACTTAACTTTATTTTTGTAATTTACATATATATATTTTTGGTAATACCTAATATACCTGTAAACTCAACACACTAAACAACTAACTCACACTTTACAACTGTAAAGCGCCCCTGAGGTGATATCTCACAAAACTGGCGCTATACAAATTGTCCAATAAATAAATAAAATAAAATTAGTTAAAACGCTTTGAACCTAAATAAACATTTCAAAACGGTTAACAACAGCAACAACGGTAGAATAAGCTTTGGGTGAAAAGATTAAAATTAATCAAATCTGATCTTAATACTAATATGGAATAATAATTTGTAAGGAAGATAATATTCCTTGTTTATCGCGTTCATCAAGAGGAAAATTTCACATGAAATTACTCGTTTTAGAAACTCATAAATTATACGCTGTTTTATCGCTCCATTTTCGCTGAAAACAACACCTTGACACACTTAAGTGACGTTTCAGCCTTCGCATTTAACGTGTGGCAACATTAGGGGAGGGAAACCACAAAAATGTTCAGGAAACATCGAAACAGAATGCTCATATTTACACTAGGTTTATTTTAACATAATTCTTACTGCCACTTTTACTAATCACAGCCGAGACATTTTTTAGTGGACAAAATTTTCTAGACATATCGTTTAGTGGTTGATTCACATTACTCTTTATATTATTAATCCTGGAATGCATAGTTTCAGTATGTAATATATTTAAAAATTTAACTAGAAAAACATTGCACACATTATCACTGAACATAATATAATAGGCACTGACGGAAATTACTTTCCTTGATTCCTCCTTTGTGTAGCTAATGTAAAAAAATATGTGTAAAAAATATTCATGTACGTATTATATTATAACACTAAAGTTATCAGAAAGAGTAATATTACGTTCTCGGTCACTGGATAACTCATCACACCTTTAAAAAGTGATTTAAAGTCATGAAAAGTGGTGAAAGAAAAACTTGGGGAAACAGGTTACGTAGGTTAGGTGAAAAAGGTTAGTTATTTTTTTTCTATTTTCATGACTTTTTGAATTGTCGTTGTGTTAGGTTATCATGGAACTAACGTTAACATTAAATTTGTATAAAAGGTGGATCTATTCGTTGGAAAAAAGCATTTTTTTATAAATGTATGTTTTTAATCACAAATCTTTGAGTAAAGTTGTGTTTCCAACCGATGTGGAACTAACCTTCTCTTTGAGAAATAATCACGTAGCGATAGTTAACCCATAATATAATCAATATATATATTATAAAAGTCAGTGTACAATGTGCATGCTGCTAAAACTCAGAAACGAGTCCCGGTACGATCAAGGGAGTTATTTCGTGTGGTAGCCTTCTATCCCCCATCCATGAAGAAGTTTCCCGTTTTTATCTGAAGGGCGTGTTTTTGAAGATATAAGGGCTGGAAGTTTTGCTCTAGAAATTTCTAGAACAGTCCAGAATATTCGAGAGTATTCGAGAGGATTCCACAACATTCCAGAACATCCCGGAACATTTTGGAATGTTGTGGAATGTTCGGGAATAGTCTGGAACGGGATTACAGGCCGTTTCTTGATAAACTTTTAATAAATTCGTAATCCTGACAATACATTGGTAACTCTAAATAGTGTAAAACAAAGTCACTATCCGCGTCTGTCTGCTTATGCGCTTAGTTCTTCTAAACTATGGGACGGAGTTAGATAAGGTTTTCACTATCATTTAGAGAAGGTTTTTATATATATAATACATGGATATTATCTTTATTCAAAGTAGAAAAAGTCGAGAAACGCTGGGTACACGTCAGCCAGTACAAAATAAACAACTTTCGGTGCAGCAATGAGCAAAAATGATTCTGTGCCACATAGTTGACAATAATGTCATGGTTCATTCAGTTCGATTGGCAAAAACGAGTGGCGAGAAGTGGACAAAATAAGATTCTAGATACTTTAAGAAGGTACTTTATAAAATCGGTATTTTATTCTACATTGTTTTTTTAATGCTTTATCGACTTTTAAGACATCGATGTCCGGGAATTATTTTCATCCCTAAGCTAAGCGTATGGCAACATTCTGCGTGTTGGGTTTTATTATTTAAGCGAGTAGATGAAAGAGAAGCCAGTAACAAAGAATGCGAGTATTTCATATTATAAAATGGTTCTCAAAAACAGTCACGGAATGGCACGACATCAAAGTGGCCCTGCTAGTGTACGGATCTAAGTGATGCAACTAATTGAGTTGACTTCGTTTTACTAAGTGGTTGAGACTTTAAAGCGAAATATAATTTCGTTAACCAGAATTTAAAAGGGATTATTGGAATTTTACACTTCGGATCAGGTTGGTCGCTTTATTCATATTTCAATCAATTGACCTAATTAATTTAATATGTGAAATTACACCACACGTTTAATAAAACCGGTATTTTAATATTCTGTCCCCATGAGATGTGTTGACAAAGTAACGCATAAAAACGACAACAATTTTTGAAGATTTTTGATAATTAACACATTAACACTAATACTTTCCAATAAAATTAAAAAAAAACATAATTGTTATGTATATCATATATCATGAATTTTTATAAAATTGTTTTACTTCCATAATAAATCCTTTTATGTAAGTAAAACAATCTAAAGTCTTTAAAAATCATACTAATTTAATAATTTTACTCGTATGCTATCGTTCACTATATAACAAGGCATTAATAAAGTGGATAATCGAGCGAGTTTAAAAAAACACACACATACACAAATTATATTTTATCAAGACGAGACAATACCCTAAAATAAAATCGGAATCTTAACGATCAAAGTAAAGAACCATACACAAAAATATCTCGTGTATTGGACGGTTGCATTTGCCGTTGCAAATCTATAAAATAAAGTTTGAATCAAAATGAAATAATTGGTATGTACAAACAATATACAAACGTACAAACAATACTCGGTATTCACGTACAAACAATATTCGGCACAAATTCGTCTACAAACAATATTTGCAAGCCTGAAAAAATGATCTTTCCGTGGAGTTTAATTTTTTTTTCTGATGAACGTCTTACTAAATTCACAGATGTTTCTAGAGGAATCCTATTAGGCAAGTGACTAATTCATCTACTAGAAAAATAAAATCTGGCGCTTAGCAATTTTTTTTAGTTAACATAAAATATTTTAAGAGTAAAGTGCGGTTTTTATTAATCTTAAATACAAATAACTAACATCCGTAGAGATTACTCTAAAATATGTTTATGTATTATGGTAGAATGTTTACCAATAAAAAACTTTATATATAACAGCTAATTTTTTTTTTGTTTCACGAGAAAGTCATGAATTTCGACGTCTTATTTTTACTCACTATATTCTGCTGATATTTGAGAAATAAATTACTATTTTATCCTTTGATGCATTCATTGAAAAGAACGAAAACAAAACTTGGGAAACGAATTTAAATTTAACATTAGATTTTCCGAAACGGGAATAGTTAAAAAAACTTTGGTAAGAATTGCTTTACATTACAGACTAAATCAATTTATAATTCGCGTGTTGAATAATTCATTATTGTCCTTTGCCATGATGTATTGTTTGCTTCCATCATTGCAGCATTATATTTTGGCAACACCACTTTACCATCCAGCCATTCGAGTAGGGTGGCCCCACCTGTTTACAATTATAATTGATTATGTCCCCTGAGTAATTAATTCGGTATTATTTGTTAGGCCAATAACCGGCAGTATCGGTCCACGTAGGTGGCTATCGAACCGCGGCTCATGTTTACCTGTGTGGTACCTACTCTACTCGACCGGTGGACTGCATTAATCATCACCTGATGCCTTCCACTATCAAAATTTGTTTTATTTTTTGTGTGTAACAAAGGTTCATTAGAAGGCATGGTACTCGATACGTAAATTTATTTTGAAACGGCTCTTCTCAAAATTTATTGTAATAATACATTCACGTAATATAATAAAAAATACATGGTGCGTTATTATTAAACTTGCCGGCTTCCGAGAGTTTCAACATCACTGTTGTTTTTATAACAAAACTATTAAAATTATTCTACAGCTCCAAATGAAAATGACATTGTGCTAGAAAAAGTTTGGGTTTTCAATTTGGGTACCGTCGCCAGAAAAAGTGAAGCTAGTAGTCTACAATGGAGTTCTGGTACCTACCATGAAGTAAGGAAGTGAGTCATGGAGCTGGCAGAAAAAGGATGAAAGTAAACTGAATGCAGTTGAAATGAGATCACTGAGGCGTATGCGTCGTAAAACCATGTATGATCATGTGAGAAATGCAGAGATCCAAGCAAAGAGTGCAAGGCTGATGTAAGCTTAGTGAGTAAAATCAAGAAAGATACGCTTAGATGGTTTGGGCATGTAGAGCGAATGAGTGAAGTAAGGAGTGTAAGGAGAATATATGATGCAAATGTGAATGGTAGCAGAAGTCGGGGACGATCGAGGAAGAAATAGCACCACCAAGTGAATCAGATACTTGAGTCGGGCCATGTCAAGATTCAGAATAATAGAAGAGTATGTATGAGAAGATGTATAAATGTAAATGAGCCAAGGAGTGTGTGCCAAGACTGAGTTGTTTAGCGGTCTGTCCTCTCTGCATACCCATGCGGGGAAATAACGTGATAGTTAGTTAGTTAGTTATGTTGAATTAAGGATAAACTTTAAAGTATCTATAAACTTTTCGTTCATAGACGGAACACTTTTGCAAGTCATGCTTTAAAATATTAAGGTAAATTGTTTGTTTGCGCCTGTAAATAGGCTATATGAGTATGATTAAATACTCTCTTCCTTATAAAAACTAAATTCTTTATAAAAAGGCATACAAATACAATATTGTATAGGTTTTTTCGAAAGAATTGATATTTTTACGGACAAAACTATCTATTCATATTGCGTATGTACAGGCTTAAACAAACAATGCAACTTAATATTATGCAGCATAATTTGAATAAGTGTTTTTTTCCTATAATTATCAAATAAAATCTATAAACGAGCAGTTTTACTCTTGATTTACCCGGTAGGTCCATGGGACTCCATAGAAAATTTTCAGCGCTCATAAAACCGTTTTTTTTTTGGAATTATAAATTGTGCGTTCCAGTACCTTCACGCAGTGACGTGCCAAACCGACGATGTGCGTGTCTCCGTTAGGTGAGTAATCACGCTACTGGAGTCCTTGGGACTCCACCGGGGTATCAATGTTTCAGTTTTAGCTTATTTACGGTATCCTTACTGTGTTTTTTTAATTTTTTTTCCACGGAATGAGAGAAAGTATTGTCACCTGTGTCCACCGCGTCTAAAAAGGAAAACTGTATATTGACTGTAAACTGACCGGTCGGTAGCCGAGTTGTCATTGCGTTTGGGTCCCACCCAGGCGTAGTGTGTTCAATTCCTCGGCTGGCTAAGTCCTCCATCACAACACAAGCAACATTTTCAGCTTACTGTGGTGGTAGTAGGAGATTTTAAAATATTGTCAGGTTATTCGTAACCCGGGAATGTATGTCTTTCTTTTCTGAAAATTAAAAAATTTAAAAAATTTTGCCATAATTGTATTAAGCCTGTGTGCCTTGGCTGTATAAAAAAAATAAGCAATGACTGTGTCACCAACCGTAACTGGAAGGTCTCGCACGTTTTTGTTTTGTTCGAACCATGTTTTTTTTTTGTTTTTTATAAGAATTGATTATGTTTTTGTTATATTTCTTTAAAAATTAGTTTGAAAATTAGTTTTGTTTTTGAAATCTTGAGACTAGAAGTTAGGTCTCTTAATTTTTTTACAAAAAGTGCCATATTCTAGAAGTCCCTTAATAAAAGGCCGTGATTCTATAATTTTAAGTAAAACCTTATGCCATTGCTAAACCAAATATATAATAAACAAATGTAACTAGAATTTCATTTAAAAAAAGTGTTTTATTTCATGTTAAATTAATGATTTTATTTCCGGGAGTCCTGGGGACTCCACCAGGTAAATTGTGTATGTATGAAGTCACCGGGTAAATCAAGAGTTAAGAATAATTTTATATTTTCCCTTAAGGTGTAAATTACAATTTTTTTTTACATAGGTACCTAATTAAAAACAGTATTGCTAATTTTCATGGTAAAAAAAACGTTGATAGAACTAACAATAAAAATATGTTGGTAACAATTGTTTTTTTTTTGTTTTGAAACTTACTCTTTAAATATGTTGCGGTAATTTCTCAGGTATCTCACCTGCTATCAACACATTATAATTACATTATATATTTTTTACGTATCAAATATTCATAGGTCGTGACGTAGCTACTGAACGCTTAATTGGAATCCGCGTTCTTCAAATCACAGATAACATAATACATCAGCTCGAGGCATCTTCATAATTATTTTACAGACGCTTAGTTTTTTATTCCCCAGTAGAAGTAATAATGATTTGTTAGATATCTCCGAATAAGCCGTTCGTTATTGATAAATTCAGTATGATAATGAAGGCGCTGCTAAATTTTCGTTAACATGATAAATGATTGTCCGTCTGAAGACGTCCTTTCTACGCTAAGTCCGTATAGTGAGAAGATCAATCAATCACTTTGACATCTAAGCGCGTTATACTCTATTTGTAGGAGGTAGAATCATTTATTCAAAATGGCAAAAAGTACAATTGAAAAATACACGGTAAACCATCAATTTTACATGAAGAAGTTATGAAAAGAATTTGGTAACAAATGATCATCAGAGTTTCCATTGGTCTATAATACTAATTTTACTAATTGTCTTTGCTATTTCTTAACTGTTAGATGAAGAGGATAAATAACCATTTTTAAATGATAATCATTCTTTGTTATACTAGGTACTGAAAACTCAATAATCTCCCTATAAAGTCAGAGAGACGATGTTATCGATAAAAAATAAATATTATTGGGTGGATGCGTAGTGGAAGTATAAGAAAAAATTGTTGTTGGAAATAGCTACGATCTTATATACAGGGTGTAATCTTCACATCATTTTAAACAGCGATTGCCGACCATTTTTAATATTACGTACCATGAAAATATTCACTATTAATGTGCTCGGTAGTAGATCATGTTAACTGACAAAAAAAATTTCCCCTACCAGATGTGTGAAATCCTTCATTTTGCTGTCTTTCGACGTTTTTTTACAATAAAAATAAAAAAATAATGTAACTGTTACGTTCTACTAATATTGCATCACAATGAGTTTTTATTTTTATTTTTCATTTTATTTTCACTATATTTGTAATCACAGATTTATATTTGTGTATTCATAGAAATATTTTTTACCTATTTTATAATGGATAACATCAACACACTGCTTCCATTTCCTATATGATACAGAAAATCTCTTATGTACAAGCCTTTTTAGGCGTATAAATAAATAAAATAAAGTAAATATCGACTGTCTAAATAATATCATATTTTATGGAATGAAAATACTATTAAGATTTTATGCCATCGGGAAGAATTATTTATTAAAATCGGGTTTGATATTATATAACTAGCGTAGAGTATTTAAAGGACTAATGTAGGTTTTGTGAATTACGCAAATGGAATTTAGTTCTGATTTTAGCGCAGTTGACTCCAATCCCTGTGGAAGGAGGTTCATTCCTCAGTCAAACCAAAAAAAACATTTTTAAATTCACCTATTAAAAAATGAATGTATTATAGTTTAAAAAAATTGTTTTTACTGAGTAAATTATGAAATAACAAATAGCCTCTGATCGTAACCACTTAACCACGCAAACCGTCAATGCTAATATATGTAGTACATTTAATATTTGACCTGAATTAAAAACTATATATATATTGACATCAGGTCTGTGACTTCATTGTTATTTTCATAAAGATCGACGAAAATAAAACAAAGTAACAAAGATCTTTGCAATGTTAATCAACTACTCACCTTAATGAGGAAGCTGAAAATGCCTCACTAATAGTTAAAAAGTAACCATTAAGTACTTTCATTTCGTCTTGGTGCATCTTGGATGAGACAGTATAAACTATAAACATCCGGCGGTGGTGTTCTTCCGCCTGTTCGCAACGTTAAAAATTTCTCGCAAGAAAAGTTTATTTGCTTAAGTTTGTAAACAAAGGAGGGTAAATAGTTTCCTGACGTCCAACACGGCAAGAATTAAAAATGTATTAAAATAAAAGCATCCCGGCTATGCTGTAAAAGTACAGGGAAACTAAGCAGAAGTTCATCTTTAGCCCTTTTTTTGGAATAGAGTTGCATTTAACTCCCATTCGAATACTGGAGCATAAATAGAAGAATTCTTAAAAACTACTGTAACTTTTGAAGTCATAATTATTATACTATATACCTAACAAAAACTCCTTCCACCAAGAAAACCATTACTTAAGAGGAAGCTACAAGCCAAAAATGTGTATATTCTTGGTATACCTTATATCGTAGGTAATAGTCATTAAAATCGCTTGACAAACGGAATCTAGAAACCTTCGATTTCAAGCAAAAAAACTGGTTTTTATTTATTTTGTAAATAATTTTATATTTATTTTATAAAAGTTAATTAAGAGAAACTGTCACAGATTATTATAGCTATAATACTGTATTTTTTTAAAGTTGTTTCCTTTAGGCGTTAATACATTTCCAATGAAAAAATATTTTTTTTTGTAGTTTGCATATACTCAAGCGAAACGATAGGAAAACCTTTCATTTATTTAAAGCATATTTTTTGGTATTCATAATGTACACCAATTTGTTGTAAAGATTAATCAAAATAGTGATTTGGCATTAAGCTTCGCTTTAAGATTGAGATAGTGATCATTATGAATTATCGCATCAAAAACTTCATTTCTGAACTAAAACTCGTGCTATTTCAAAACTGTATCATTAAATAGTTTCTCTTCTAAACTGTGTCCCATATTATCGTGATTTATTTTTGAGGTATTATCGTTAAGTACTAAAGAAAATATTTTTTAGGCCCTGTAACTAAAAACCTATTGTTTATCATTAATAAACTATTTCACCAATAAAGCTATCATGTGCGCTTAATATTTGTACACGGTTGAGATTTTGTCATACGAGAACGAGACGTTTTTACGACTCGTTCTTGAGTTCAACAGCTCGGCTGTAAACGATTTGCCAGCTTCTATGTTACCTCCCTCCTACAACATGAATCAATGTTCACTCCGTCGAACTCCATCTTCACTCCTTTCTCTCCTCAAAAGACAATAGTATCCCCAACGATGACATTGGCTGTGGGAGATTCTTTTCCTCGGGGCTTTCTGAGTGGATACATGTAAAAAAATAAAAATACATTAAAAAAACATTAAAGAGCGATTATAATATAACAAGTGTATCTATAATATTATTACTTACTAATAAATAACTACAGTATTGCACTGAACCCCCCGATTATTATAATATTGTACTGACCCACAAGCTAACGCTTTCATGGAAGAGTAGGTAGTATTAAAATATCGTTATATGTAAAAAAACCTTTTTTTCCTTAATTATAAGTAATTGAAAATGTAAATACCAAATTTTGCTACGGAATCGACTAATTTTATTGATAAAATTCAATTTTACCTAATGTAACGTACACGTAAATAAAATTGTCATAAAATGTTTTTATATCAAATTACGATGCAATATAAGTGCCCATATATCCAAAGTACCCAAAAACCTTATTATTACGGAGGACGGCTTCAATTTAATTCCACTGTAAAATACTTTTTTAAGAGATTTATTAATTAAATGAATTAGGCAACTTTAATTATCATTCTTCAGTGAAGTATATAGACATTCAGTTCTGTCCGGAGTAATGATAGTGAGCAGTGGGTACTAGGTACTGGTTACTGGGTACACTGTACAGTACAGTGAGCACAGAGAGGGTGCAGACAGGGGACTTATGATTAAACTTGGGAGTTTTGACACTTGGAAATATTAAAGCCAGACCTCGCGGGGCATAAAGTTGGGGGACTCGTCTTCCTGAGATGACGTCTCTTTTGTGATTTTAGATTTCATGGACGCGGAGAAATATTTCTTTGGAATAGATGGGCGTTATTCAGAACTACGTATTAGTTTTAGATTAGGTCCATAAATGGATTTTCTCTGCGAAGTAGGCAGTTTTACAATGTTATTCAATTTTGATGATTTTTTTTAAATCTAGTCACTTAACTGTTCATCCAACTAAAGGGTTTGGGTTTTTTTCTAAAAAGTACATTATTTCTCGTTCAGATAATTTTACAGATCTTTTCAATTTGGGTGGCGGATATGGGTACCGCCGCCCCGTGAACTATTTATTTGATAACCAACACCTTTGCCAAAGGTACCCAAGTGCTTCGCTACGTTTGGTAACTTAGCAGGGGTGCCCGAGTTTATGGGGTAAGGTTTATCCGGGTCTTGATGTTAGATGCGTCTTTCCACCAGCTGCGTGTCAGGCAAGATCACAGAGGGATTTTCTCGGAATGTCGCTTTGCACCTCAGTTCAAGGGATGGATTCATACGTCCGTCACTCCTGAACATACAGACCCCTAGATTCCTACCCACCCTTCAGGCAATTTTTCTTCCCAGAACTTCCTCTCCTTCCTTCCCTAAAAAATCCTCCGCACAGCATCCCCAAAATGACATAGACCCTGAGAGGAATTTTTGTACTTATTTATCTCAGGGCCTCCCGTGTGGAGCTAATGTAAAAAATAAAAATAACACAAGTTAAAATAAATTGCAGAAAACATAAATTAGGCATTTTCTTTTTTACTTAAAGAAAAAATTATATAATTATGTTTTTGTTTTATTTGGGTTGATATTTAACTGTGTTAATTTCTCCAAATTATTTTGAAATACAGTAAATTTGTAAGAAACTACTAATAAGAGAAAAACTAGTAATCAAAAAGCATTCAATACAAGCTTACTTACCTGATTTGATAACCTACACTTCTGTAAGAATATAATGAAATGCACAGAAATTTAAGTTTCGGTAAGCAGCTGTTTTCCATTATTGCAAGAAGTGTACAAATATTTAGTTTTCCCGGTAATTTCCTTTTGAGATAAATTTAGACACTTCTCATTAAACTTTGTCGACCTCGACTTGGGAAAACTGTAACATTAAATGCATTTATATTTTAAACAGAAGAGTAACAAAAGGAAACAACGCCAACTTCGTGGGAACGTTGGTTTTGAAAGTAGGGAATAACAAAGCTATAATTATTTTCTTTTATCTAAAAACTGAATTATGATTTTAAGTAGGTTTCGGAAAATTAATAATTAACTGAACGAAAATTCCAACTGCCAAAACTATAATACTTTTTAAAATCTATTTGATAAATATGGCATAGAAATTCAATTCATGGGTTGTAGATTTTGATTGAAGGTTTTCTAAGAATTAAATTGTCAAAAAGGTTGCAGGAGCCGATCTTTAGTGAGGATTTTTTTTGACATTGGGCAAATAAGTTCGCAAAATATTGGTCGGGAAGTATTTGATTATTTAGATTTGCCCCAATTTCAAGCAATTGTATCATCTATTTGGTCTCTCACCAGGGTGATAATAAAATCATCTATCTACAAGTGTGTTTTAAAGCTTTAAAACACTGTTAAAGTAAAACGAGCTTCTTTTTCATTTTGAGAAATCGTTGAGAATGCGATTTACTATTTCATCGGCGGAAGAAGATATATTGAAAATTCAGCAATTTTCAGGAAATTTTCTGCAACCCCCCATTAAATAAGGCTGTATTGCCATTTTGAATGCAATATCCGGAGTCGATTACGAGAAGGCTGGCGGTACTTCCGGCGCAAATTTCCTGGGGAATTTTCACTCGGAAAGTTGCGCATCGGAAAGAAAAAATATGATTAATATCACGGATAAAGCAAATCTTATAAATATTCACTTAAAATCAACCTGAATCACGCGATATTATAGCGTAAGGGGCTTCTTACTACACCGCTTCAAATATACGATGATTTTTTATTTTCTGTAAATCACACCCTATATTTGATACTAAAAAGATTACATGGTATTATAGATTATAATCAAAACATTCAACTTTTAATGAAAAGTGGTTGACTACGTCAGTTTTTTCATATTAAAACAAATAACTGTTGAAAGTATTGTTTAATTAAAAATAATATATATTGTAGGTACTTGCGGCACGGTCCAGAGTGACATATACTCTCAGTATTGCCCTGGAGTAAGACCATCCTTCAGAATTAAAACGTTGAAATGGCTATAGCCGTGTTTGATGACCAGATCCTGACCACCTTCCTCTTTCTTATCTCCATCCTCTCCCCACTATCTTCAGCCTCACAACATATCACAATTGAAGATGCCATAATCTCACTTGCTCTAGACGGTTGGGAGCAGATGGGACTCTTGGGCGGAAAAAAAAATTACTTGACTTTAAAAAATTCTGTCGCCCCATGTAACTTCGATGCTCTTAATTCACGGAATGTTAGGAACACGTAATATTAATCATCCATTCTTCAGTCATGGATCATGCTCCTACAATTCTCTATGAATCACGTTAATTAAAGTTAATTAAAATCAATTAAAAATAGTATTTGTCATATCTCAAGATTCTATTAAATAATCTATTAAAAATAACTTATAAACAATTCCTAACGTTCGTTTTTTTTAACGCATTGCGGTATTCACATTTAAAATTTCAAGAGATTACCATGTATAGTAGGATTTTTTAAATAATAGATACATGAAATTAAAAATATATTTATGCATGAAGTCAGTGATTTATCACAGCTGTTAACTTTTTGTGAAACATGTCCTCGGGTGAAAGCTTTTAATGCAGAAGAATATACTACGTAATTAATATCGAGCTGTTGATAGATTTATAACACAATATATAATCAAAGCTGAACATCTTAATAATTGTATGAATTTGATTAATAGCTTATTTTAAATTGCATCTCGTATTATTACTTCATTCTAAATCATTTCTAATAGATGATTCCATAAGCCTCCCGAATGAAGAGGGTCTTTGATAAAGTCTTCATCTGGTATGGTATAGCAATACTGTTTTTCCAGTAGCCACGGGGTAAAAACTGACACACAAGAGTCGATAATTCATTCGGGCTTTATAATCATTGCATCGCATTTCGCAGTGTTCGATTATTTGTGGCTAGCAAATGAAAAAAGTTACATCGATGCAGGCAACAAATATTCTACGAGTTCAATAAAATTCATACCAATAAGAAAAAAAGCATTAGTTAATTCTCCGTATTTATTGAAACCATTCTTATGTGAATCAAGCCCGATTACTCAGGTACAACTCGACTTTCCTCTCTCTATCATCTCCTTCCCCATTTTCCTCTCCTACCATATCCTTCCCTTCCCACTTCCTTCACCCTCACAACATATTCAAATCAGGAAGCAAAGTCTCACTGGTTACAGATGGCTGCGAGCAGTAGGTAGTCACGTATAAAAACAAAGTCCACGCAAGTGTCCCGACTGCTCAGAATCGTGGTTTATCGAATTTGATGTATTTGATGAGACTAAGACGGTTGGGAAGAAGTAGATGGGGAAGAGTTTGCCGTATTTAGATATTCCAGGTCAATTCCACTTATTTAAGAATTCTTTTTAATATGTATATATGTTTTGTAAAGACGTAGAGTGAGTTTTTTAAAATTATTTATTTGTACACGCCCAACTAGGGCTTTTACATATGATACAATTAAAAATACATTTGATATAATCAGAGAGTAAAAGAGATATAACAATTAAAATATGTATCAAGTTTAAAAATATTAACTTAAAAGCAACAAACATAGTAAAATATAGGATGCACATTCCTATAAATTTAGATCTATTGAAAATTTATAAACATTACAAAGCTATAGACATACGGATTTAATAACAATGTATTTATAGTCTGATATATGTACATTCAGTATCGTTGGTGTTCATGTGATATTTATTCCCTGCACTGTGCAGTCGGTTCATTACTGAATTTATTTCTGCTTTAAGGTACCTTCTGATGAACCGTTCTACTAGGCACATGAAAGTCAATTAGCCCAAGGAGTTCAGGGGAGTCAAACATGTTATTAACAATTTTATAAAGAAAAAATAGATCAGAACATATTCTTCTTTCTTTTAATGTGGCAAGGCCCATGACTTTCAACAGTGAGGTGTAGTTAATTTTTTTAATAGGAATTCCTAATCTATAATTTATGTTTCGTAAAAATTTATGTTGGATTTGCTGGATAGATTTTTCATGAATATTGTAAAATGGATTCCAATTGATTGAGTTGAATTCTAAATGGCTTCTGACAATGAATGAATGCAATATTTTTAATTTTTTTAAATTTATGAAATCTTTTGAAGTTCTTAATATGAAACCCAACATTTGCATCGCTTTAGTGGTTATATTGGTAATGTGGGGGATAAATGTTAATTTGGTGTCAAATATTATCTCCAGGACTTTTATTTCGGGTACAGATACTAAGACTTGATTGTTCATACAGTATGAATTGACACTTATTTACATTAAGGGTTAATTTATTTAGGATACACCAATCAGAAAAGCTAATGAAATTTGATTGTAATAATAAGCAGTCATTAATATTGTCAATAATTCGGTAAATTTTCATATCATCTGCGATCATTAAAGACACGTGTAAATACATTTGTAACGTCATTTATAAATATGTTAAAAATAATGGGTCCTAAATGTGATCCCTGGGGAACGCCGCTTGTAGCTTTTTTTAATTTTTTTTTTATTTGGTACAATATTTTTTTACATTTCAACGTTTTCCAGTAATGTTAGCCTCACTGGGTGGCTTGCCCGTGCTGAGGCCTTCATTTTATAATATGAAAAGTAAAAAGTGAAGGAAGTGAAGGACAGTTGACCCTTAATGCAAACAGTAAGTTCTTGATTAGACGGATAATTCTGAAACCACGATAGTACGTTACCGGTTATGCCAATTTTCACCAGTTTGTTAACAAAAAATTTATGGAAAACCTTACCAAACGCATTGCTGAAATCAGTATATAAAGAATCGACTTGCTGTCTATTAGCAAGTGCATTTGTTATATAATTTTCGTACAGGGATAGATTGGTTAAGGTTGATCTGCTTGAAACAAAACCACTTTGGCAAGATGTAATGATGGATTTAACACTGAGGTTTATCTTTAGAAGAATCAATTTTTCAAAAAGCTTGGGTATGGATGATTGGATACAAATTGGAAGATAATTATCAATTCAGAGTTATCCCCGCATTTAAATATTGGAGTTAAGTAACTTTTTTTCCACAGTTTTGGGAAATCAACCACGCACAGTGTGTGTGTGTGGTTGTGTGTCTGTGTATGTGTGTGTGTGTGTGTGTGTGTGTGTGTGTGTGTGTGTGTTTCTGTAAAAAAACCAATCACATTGATCTCTATAGATACTTTTTACAAGTTTAAAAAAAATATATTTTAAACACCACTGTTTTATCCTTACACTATAATACCCACGCTCAGGCTTCGCCTTTGTGGGATTTTTTTGTTACTCTTTCATTCTATATTACTATGTATGTACATGAATTGTAATATGTATCAAAAATTTTGTTAATAAACAACAAAAAAATAATAATAATAATAATTTAGAGTTAGTGCTTTTATTTACTGCTATTAAGACGCCCCCCTCTTGATTTGGCACTAGTGTAGCGGTTACGTCACCGCTCCTAGGGCCATCATATCATAACCAGACTACTCCAACTCGTGGCAGACAAGAACAAAGGAATCAGCAGCCATATAAACGGTGGAGGACCTAAGTACATGATCATTCCACATCATTCCATTCAACAAGTTCGACGCGACATCATCCCACTGGAAGAGAAGTCCGACTCGGCGTAGCGGAGGAATTGGCCATTATGACCGGTTCCCCCCGCGTCACGCTTCGATCCTTCTTCACCTCAACGCCCTGGCCCAGGCTATCCACCCTGTATGCAAACATCCTTTTATCAACAGTTTACGTATTGCAGTCCCGATATTTCAATTTAAGTTTCGCAAGACTGATCGCTGTCTCAGCTTTTTAACTCGTGCAGTCTGGTTATGATATGATGACCCTAGGAGCGGTGACGTAACCGCTACACTAGTATTATGACTCCGGTCCATTCGGTATGTTGTGATTCGGTAATCCGAGCTCCGCTGAATGAATGGAAGGTTCCAACCAGGTTTCGGTGAGTACGATGACGTCTTGTGTGATGGTAGGAGCTGTAACTTTGAATTGACCGAGTTTTGATTTGATACTTCTGATATTTTGATAGTAGATGCTGCATGATACCGGTTTATGTCTATTAGCTGGCCTTCTGAACTCCTTTGGTTTTGTTCTGATACCCCTGACATTTTGGTGGTAGATGAGGCGTTTATATGGCTGGAGTTTTTTGGTTGAACATTGACAATATTAAGTGATTTGTTAATATATTTTCTGGTTAAATTATTTTCTCCCTTATTTTTCCGGTTTTTTCACTCCTTCCATACATTGTGAATTTCTTGGCGTTGAATCCATGTTAAGTCTTTTTTGGTTTTAATACTAACATTTTGGTAGTCTATCGCCTTTTTTTGAAGAACTAGTTTCACTTGTTGTTGGTCTGACAGTTCAATCTTGATCGGACGTATTTTATCCATTTCTTTTTTACCTAAACGGAACATTTTCATTTCAGAGGTATCAACATTTTCACTTTGCTTAGAATACTTAAAACTTTGTTCTTTTCCTCCCTCATGCAATCAGTTTGAGTACCAGTTGAGCACTCAGGTACATTAAACATTATAATATTCTTGAAACGTAATTTTCTCTCCTCCATTTCAGCTAGTGTTTCGCAAGTTCCAGGTAGGTCTTGGATGGTCTTAGGTAGAGGTTGGACCTGGGGTGGCTTATGTTGTAAGATTTTTGTATAGGCTTTCAGCTCTCCTTCCAGGAAGCCCAATTTTGCACCAACTACACTAATATTCACTAAGTTCCGAAAGTTTAGGAGTTAATTCAGCCATTTGTTCTTTGGTAAACTTATTGGATGGATCCATAATGGTACTGTTCATAGAGTTTATTATATTACTTGTCATCGTCATAAAATGGTAGGGATCACACAAATCCATAATTAGTAGATCGAAGTAGAAATATAATATAAGAAAAAGTTTAGCTGCCCTGGATCACGTACTCGGGATAGTATGCGTAAATGTGAAGGTAACTTTACTTAAACACACACTAGAAGCAAGTGCGAACTGACGAATCGACAGTTCTGATGACAGAATTATTATTATTTGGTTTTATATATATCTTTTAACTGCGAGATTGGAATTACTTAGAATTCTATCACTACACTAAAACTCAATTTGCACTTGTAATTTAGTACTTCCTATGTGCACAGATATAATATAAAGTATTCTTATTTATGTTTTAAACTGGAGCAGAAACAAAACCGTGCACTTTTTACGTGTAGTATTGTTGTATGTGTAAAAGCAAGTGGTTAGAGGCATTGTTCCGTTAAGTCATAGATCCTGGATTCGATTCCCAATTGCAACCTTTACCTATTTTAAATTTATTTGTATTGTTCTGTTTCGTGTTTAGATTTAGTAGTATTATCTTCTTATTTAACGATTAAATCCCAATTCCGGCTAATTAAATTTAGGGCTAGTTGGAAATTCGATCCTGGTTTGAAATTTTCGATTATTTTCATCTATTTCTTTTCGAACGAAGTGATAATATTTCAAATTTATATGAGTGTACCTATTCGACCACTGAAAATTATGTCTATTCTTATCACAATAAAAAATATGTTAGTGGATAGATAGGTAGGTACCTACCTACTATAAATATTATGATATTTTAAAGATCGAGTTGGTATGGAACGCACCATAATGTTCTTAATACATAAAAATCACGTGTCACTGTCAACCTAACCTAACCTTACCCAACCGATTTCAAAGAAAATTTGTGAATGTGTATGGATGGTTCCAAATGAAATATAGGATATCTAAAATTTGTTTTTTATTTTTTCAACGAAAAAATTTTAACTCTGTACATCGCTTTATATTTTTTATAGGAAAAAAAGGTAATTCATTTTTAAGTCATGTAAGCTTTATCTATTCATATTGACAAAAAACGGATTGCCAAAAAATATTGTTCACCAAATCGCGCTACAAAATTTTTTTTTTTTTTTTAAATAAGCTTTATTGACTGAAAATTTAACATTTTTTTTTTTTAGACAATGTATAGATAGTCCCACGAAGCTGCCACATGGCTGCTTGTCTGCAGGTTCTATCTCAATTTACAATTATAATATAATATAAGTCTCCTGTTATATAAAATAAATAACAGACTCTTACATACAACTACACTAACACTTTGAATGAGAATACGATAACGTACAAGACAATATAGCACACAGATAACACACATTCAAAATTAATACAAATACGATAACACACATTGAAAGTGAATAACATCGTACTGTAACACAATGTAATAGAATTAAAATTCTAGTTAACTAATTGAAAAAATGTTATTTTAATTTTTTTTTTCTATAAATAAAAAGCTTGTTAGTGAAAAAAATAAAAAATAAAATAAATACATTCATTTATATTAGAATTAAAACTTTCAAATAATGCTTTCCTTTTCTTCTTTGTTTGCTCTATTTTTTATAGATATACAGATTTTTCATTTATAAGCCACATCTTTACAGTTTTCATGCTTAAACTCTTATTTTCTGAAAAAACAAATTTATTTTTGAGCTTATTAAAAATCACTGGTACACAGTACTCCAGCGTTCGGCTTCCATACTTATTTGTTATTTTATTTATTTTCAACCCTTTTTTTTCTGTAAGACGTGTGCTGTGACTATGTACCAGTGGTTTTTTATAAGTACTATCGCCCCAGTTATCTTTAATGGTAAGGAACCAAAATAAACCTTTTATAGGGAGCAGGCCCTCAGCACAATATAACAGTTGCACATTGTGTCTTTGTCTATACATATTAGGTGATACAATTTTTTTTATTATAGAGGTTTGCAAATTTTGTACATACTTAATATATGTCATGCTTGTATTTCCCCAGCTTCTAATTCCATATCTAAGAATAGATTCTACTAATGAGAAATATACTAGTTTGAGTGTGCTATGAGGCAAGACAAATTTTAATTTATAGAAACTGTTTGCTAGAGCCCTTAGCTGGTTACATATTTAATCATTACTATAATTTAAAACAACAATATTGTTTAGACTTAAGAATCAGTTTTTATTTACCTCATTTGCAACATTTAATTTATTTTCATTGATAATTAAGATTTTTCATTTTATTTATTACACTTTAATATGAGATGAATAGAAATTGAAAAAAAGGATGTTAACAGTGTTTTCTATTGATTTTATTCGTACGGAAATCTGTCACAATGTGAAAGACATATACTGCAAGGCAGCTTTAAGAGAGTAGAACGGTTCCGGTTGCATTTTTACTTATTTTCCATCGTACTGAACAATAATCACAATCTGCTGAAATGATCGATATCAAATTAAACGCCAAAACAATATCTACGATGGATGTTACTCGAGCATGTATTCTATGTTTGTCGAATGCATAAAATATCCGACAACAGATAAAAGGCGGTCTACATAAAATGAGGTAAATATAAAATGCGGTATACATAGAAGGCGTTCTGTGGCAGGACAACGTCTACCCGGGCCTACTATAATAGCATTACATACATCCATTGGTAAAAACAAAGTGGTTTTCCTATTTGGTGATAAATAGTAAGTATAAAGTTTTCAGATAGCTCTTACACCGATCCAAATTAATTTTATCCTTACACTATAATACCCACGCTAAGGCTTCGCCTTTGTGGGATTTTTTTGTTACTCTTTCATTTTATATTACTATGTATGTACCTGAATTGTATATGTATCAAAAATTTTGCTATTATTTAAGAAATATACTATTATTTAATAAGGGAACGAAACCATTATCTGAAAGGTTTTAAAGTTTGCATCTCAAACTGTACAGTTTATAGCTGTGTGAAATTCGCAGAATGCTTTAGAATCCTGAGACGTTTTAAGGGCAGGTAGGTAGGAAGGTAGCGAAAGTTATTAACTTTTGGGTATGTGCTTTAATGGGATAGGCTTTCAAGAAAACTGTGACAGTTAAAATTTTTCTCCGGAAAATAATGACTTGACGTCTAGCTTGCTTTAGTTTCATTGCGATATCATTTGATATTTATTTTGAATACAAATTTCAATTTCTATATTTTTTTGTGTTTTAGTCTTTTTAGTATGATCTAGTAGGTGATTGCACCTTTGTAGTAAAATTTACTCAGAGCAAACGCAGAAACAAAAACAGACAATTATTAAATAATATTGGTAATGTGTATACCGGTTTATTATTAATTTTTTTTGTATATCAAACTTTGGTAATAACCTCAACTCATCTCTCGTTCTTCGAAAATAACTAATAATAACAAGCCAACTAACTTACATACTGTGGCGAGACCAAAAACCTCAGTAGAATATTATTTAATGTGCCGCAAATATATAAAAGTGTTGGGAATCCATCTGCTTCAATCTTTTCGGTTTACGAAAATTATCACAATATTTAAAACACCAAGTAAATATGAAAACGTTGGCGCTGATAAAGCTTAGATAAAGAACTCTCGATACAAAACATTATTTTTTTTCCTTTTTTTATTTTTAATAACGGAGTGATGACAAATAACACATATTAGATAGACAGAGGGTTAATATCAGCAAAATTGTAAAAATTGTAAAATAGTATTTTATTTGAAAAGATCTGCATAATGGTAAGTATATAAAATATGTTCCAAACTGTTAATTAATACCTCTCTAATTGAGAATAACTCGTGGTTAGTGTCGTCTTGAGTTTTTGACAAATAATTTTAGGAATACTACCATACAAATAAACTTTAAAATTATGAACATATATATACAGAATAACACATGGCTATACGCTAAATACATAAATATTTTACAGAAAATAAATTTAAATAAAATTTCTGTGTGCATACATATATTTTTAACATTGATTTTTTATACAATATTAACGCCCTTGAGGTGATTTTTCACAAAAACGGCGCTCTACAAATTATCCAATTATTATTATTATTATTAACCCTAGTTTCATAACCATTCGTCCCACAGACCGCGCAAAACGTAAATTTGTTTCTAGTGTCTCGATTGAAAGAGATAGAATGATGACCTCTCAAGTACCTTCCTAGATCGCTTGTTCATTAATAACGCGGGTGCGCTTGCCTCGTAGTGAAGTCTTGTGGACAAGTTATAGACCTTTGAACGTCTGAGAGACGAATGTTTATGAATAGTGTAACTTTTGACTAGACTGCAAGTTATATTGAAAACATTGTTTTTGATGAGTTCTGGTTATACAGAGTAAAAGTAAGTATATGATATTATTCTATATGAGTTATTATTTACAGTTACATCTTATTTTATCGTTCAAAATGTATTATTGTGTGTATTTTACATCAAATCTTTTTATTTTATTTTAGAATGGATGATCGGAAAATTGATGACTATTTTAATCGTTTATCAGATTCTGGTGATGATGATTTTACCAGTCAGCAAAAGGATGTAGAAATCAGTGATGTCGAAGATCAAGTGGAATTAGATGAAATGGTCCCGACAGATTCCGACACTGATAACGACATGGTTACGTAAAAGACACGAAATGCCAACTTTGAAGAGATGCCTAAAAAGGAAAATCGCCGAAGTTTTAGATGAAATGCCTACCATTGCCACACCTGGTCCAAGTGGTACTCAAAAAAAGGTTTGTGGTTATTGTGATTGTAAAAAACGGCATATGACAAGGTTCCAATGCAAGCAATGCAAAAAGTATATGTGCGTGGACCATCGCGGCCTTATGTGTGTGGAATGTACCGATGAGATTTAATTTTAACTCGTTTATTATTTTTTTGTTACCTAGTTAAACATATTAAAGAGTGACATACTTAATTTATTTATTTTACTTACAAGTACCCCAAAACTCGTCAATTAAATTTTGTCGTCTGTGAGATGAATGCTTATGAATAATGTTCCTCTTAGATAAGGTTATGAATCTAGGGTTAAGCCACACAATATTATATCGACACATTTAGTGATAAGCTTAGAATTAATAAAAAAATTTTTTTTTCTTAGATTTTATAAGAGAGTGATATGGAAAGGACACGACATAATATATATTAAATAAAAAATAAATACAGGTATTGTTTCGAGTACCTAGCTTTTTTATTTATTTTTATTTTTATGCGACACCTCACAAAAGCAGAGAGGCAGGTAAAAGTAGGGGCCGTAGGGAGGTATTTATAAATGCGGGTCTTGAAGTGGCCCAAATTATATGAAGGAGGAAAAACAGATGCCGGTTACTCGTTCCACATGTTTCATACAAAAAATCGAGTCGAAGAAGCCACCATCAACTCCGAACGGGTGTTCCACTCGTGGACGTCGAGTTTCACGCACGTGCACTGGTGTACCGGGGATCCATACGGCTTGCTCCTTACCAGGCTCCATTAAAATACCTATAGAACAAACTCAGCATGCCCACATTGCGTCTGTGCATTACATATAGCAATCGGTCTGTTAACAAAGCAATGTCAATCAGGCGGACCGTGATTTATTTGTGTTACAAATAAATCACAGTTATATATTATTTACTTTAAATTACAGTACACACCACACAAACGATTTCGACTTGATTCAATTGTACCCGATTAAAGAACATATCGAGAATTTAAAGAACAAGTAAATTTTATCAGTGCAATAACCTCAGCAAATAGTTTACTTGAATTTACTTGAAATTCAAACATTGCCTGCACGAAAGCCATTTTATTTCAAATATATGTTGGCTTTTTTAAGTTCTCAAATCAACTACTTTATTCAGACCTTGTTTACTTTTTTGAAATCCAGTTAATGTTAATAAATAACTGATTATTCAAGCACAGATTCATGTATGCAAGCTACGAGGAATAATAAAAATGTTCTGTGAACATATAATGGGCTCAAATCACGCTCGCCGCCTACTGGACCTACGCTACAGGAAGGGAAATGTTTAATGAAATAGATTATTGAATCATTTCAATAAATCAAACGATTTGGTTGATGTTATTACTTTTTCTCAGATAAATTATTTGAGGTTGTCAATACAGTTTAGGAGACATACAACAAGGTCGACGAACTATTTTTTTTTTTAAATTTTTATCACTAAAATATTGTAACATTTTAAATTATATAACAGTATGCAAAATTATATAATGTTTTTACTAATCATTCTACTACTCCATAAGGTTAGTTAATGTTTATTGGAGAAGTATTTAAATACAAATAGAAAATAATCCTTAAAAGGTGATGTGTAAACAATATTTATGAACTCGATAAATTACTACTAATATAATTTAATATTAAAATTAACTGCAAACGTAATTCAATATTCACCATTATAGAGAATTATTTTCAAAAATAATTGAAACAAGAGCTAAGTTTTTTTTGTAATGCTAGATAGTACCTATAGATTTTTTTTTTTATGTGACACCTCACAAGAGTGTCTCTGCTTGTGCAGTATACAGACAGGGGAACTATGTCACCACCCGGTTGGGCGGCGTTGTGAGGCGGAATAAGGTAGGGGCTGTAGGAAGGGATTTGTTAATGCGGGCCTTGAAGAGGCTCGGATTATAGGAGGGAGGAAAAACAGATGCCTGTAGCTCGTTCCACATACGAGCCGACTTACACAAAAACGAGTCGTAAAAACGGCCCGTTCTCATGAAGCCAACGTCAACCGTGAACGGGTGTTCAGTTCATAGAAGAATGATAAGTAAACGTACGTAAAGATAAAGATATAGATATAGAAAGATAAGTAAACGTACATTTAGGGAACAATATATCATTATCAAATTTCTGAGAACTAATTTGTTTTTTGAATTATTCATATTTCAATGTTTCGGTTACACTTATTTTGTTTTTGGACAATAATATATTGTACCATCTCACATCTAATCACAAGTAATGTTGCTGAACCATAGTCGTTTTTAGCATTGATATGGCTACCAAGCCATTTGTTATATAGTGGGATAGTAGAAATGGTAGAAGTCATTGCCGGGTGAAAGGAGGAGGTTACTTGAAACCCGGTCTCAGAACACCTGATCGTGGAAATACATTTTGGGTAAGTGAGAAGAACAGGAGTAGTCAGATGAAACATCAGATATTTATCTTAAGTTTAACTACTTCTTGATTCGACTAAGTACATACATATTATTCATAATATTGATTAACATACCGTGTGTGTTATATTCCGATTTAAAAGAAAAGCTGAACTCTGTAGGTAAGAATCGAAAATGTGAGTGTAAATTTACATTATTTTTTAATGATAAACTAATTTTTATAAGATAATGTTTTATGCATAGCATAAAGAAAAACAAATAATTATAAGCAATAATTAGTCGCCTGAAATATCAATACAAATTGAAAATATCTCCCGAGTAAAAATAAATGACAAAAAATAACAGTAATGAGTCAGCAGACTACAACGTGATGTTCAGGTGCATTTTGTTGTGCTGAAACTTACATTACATAAAATTATCAAAAAAAAAACAAATGGTTACGGTCATATTTTGTAAACGCAACGTCATTTAGAAATGTTAAAATTCAAAAATGATTATTTTGGAAAATTAATAAATTAAAGAACAGTCAGTCTAAGTTGAAATGTTTTACTAGTTTTACAAAAGAAATAATATGATTATCAGTATGGTTAGACACTGAACGTTTTTAACCCCACACATTCCCATTATATCATTCGATATGAGTTCACATTTGATTCAAACTGCAAACAAAGCATTAAATTTAGAATGAGTGATTTTACCTTGGTCTGAAATCGAAAATGGTTGAATGAAATTATTCCAATATTTTCATAGTAAAAACATCTATTTGTAATAATTAAATTCTCAAACCAAAGACTTGAAACAGAAAAAGCATACAAAAATTCAGTTTCATTTGAGAGTCGCTGATGCTATCTTTAAAACTATTTATTTAATTTCACCCGACTGAAAGTTTTGTCAGTTTTTAATAAATATTTCCAAACTCCTAAAATAGAAAAGGTTATCCAGCAGACAGAAATAGCGCTAAAACTAAATGAAAATATCTTACAGTCTGGAAACATTAAAGTTTTAAGATCGGAAAATTTGTTAAATTTAATGAACCGTCCATCATTTAAAGCTTCAGGGCTATTTCAGAACTTCGACGTTACGAGTAGGTAGGTAAACAAAAGTAAATCGTAAAAACACTGTGTTTAACGTTCCAACGTGAATGAATATTTGAAAAATCAGCTATTAAAAGCATACAATCCGTCATTAAACCAACATGCCGCAGACTATTTAGTATTATTATCATGTCCTGTAAATAAATATTCAACAAGCAGGTGAGATGCATATTTTTTACATCCGAGACCGATAGTGCTTATTTTTCGCGTAGTCTGGCGGAACAGGGGGCCGATCATATACAGGACTGCGGACTGTAGGACAGTAGGGATTTCGGTAGGTGCCTTGAACATTCTTTGAGGACCCATGGACATTCCGATGCATTTCAAAACAGCCAGGAAGCAAAAAGAAGGAATGGGTACCAAAGGTGTATCTAACCGACGATGTGCTATGCAATGATCAGAGGCAAACTTAAACATATTAATAATTCTTAGAAACAAAGTTTTTTTTCTAGTTCCTTTCTTTGTGAAAGTATTAAATTTTATTTTAAAATTGTATTCCACGCAAAAACAGTTATGAAGGTATATTATGTAGACGGTTTTAGACTCTTTCAAGTACCATAGTTACCATTTTTTATTTTTTGAACCATATACTGACAACTGAATAGAATAAATGTATTAAATACACTTCACGGACCTCCATGGGAAAAAATATTATAGTATTTTCCTAAGTAGAATTATTGCACTTTTAATTGTTTTTCTTAAGAAAATAATATAAAATTTAATTATATTCTATTATTCTTAACTTACATAGATTTTTACACTAAAAATAATCCCACTATGGTTCCGGCATAATATAAAAAATACCCATTATGGTTCTGGCCTTATGTAAAAAAAACAACACATCTGCAATTGTGAGTTCATATGCTACATTTCTCTGTTAACATAGAAATGAAGGCAATTGTTGGCGACTTTTCTGCAATAAATAAATATTACCCATTTAAAAAAGTGACGTTTGAAAAAAAATTAAAGGGTTAATACCCCAGCGGTAAGTTTTTATTTAATAAAAATAGGACTGATTATGTTTGAAATCCTCTCCTGCTACAGTGCACCTTTAAATTCCATACATTTTGTAAATTAGTATACAAGGTATACAGCAAGACGAACAAACCGTGGATCGTTTGTTTTATCCGTTGTGTTTTTTTCCCTCGGCGGTGACTTTCCGATAGTTGGGACACAAGAAACCATTTTATATTTCGATAATTTCACGGGGGCAAGATATGCAGGGAGCGTATCGATAAAGCTAATTGACGAGAAATCTCGTGCATATAAAGCGGCCACATTGTTACTTATGTATACTGATATACTACGAAGAAATTCAGAGCATACATTCCATATCTTATTGCAGACATATAATATCTCATTGCAGACTGTTATAAGGAATTCTATAATTTAACTCCTAAGGCCTTAGCCATATTCTGTCGATATGTATCCGAAAACTTAAAAATGTTTTTGAAAAGTGATAAACAACCCCTTTCAAATTTGATTATTGGAAATAAATATATATTTTATAAATAATACTATTTTGATTCATGGCTCACTTTACTTTTTTGTATCTAAAATTACTGATAACGAAAAAATATATAAAAAACAAACTTATTTTATCAGACAAATGTATTACCAACGTTAATGTCGCTTCACTTTTTTAAAGTTCCATATAAAAATTCACGAAGCCCAAAAATATCCATCAGATTGCGGTCGAAACCTTTGATTTAGCAAATACGCACTTACCGCTTAGATCATATTTCTCACCACAACAGTAAGGGAGACAACAATTTCTGTGAGACCATATGAGTTGTTCCTAAAAGCGAAAAAATTAACCTGAAGGGTTAAACCTCTTTATTAACTATCGGAACCAGTATAATATGTAACTTTAATATAATGAACCCTAAACAGAATTTCAATAATTCGTCAAATTTCAAAGTCCATTTTCAAGATCTGTGAAGTTTCTATTCAAGTTCTGTTATTATATTACTAAAGGCCAGTTGTTACACGAAACTGAAATGTTTACAGAACTAATAGAACTTTAACAGAATTTGAAAATCAACGAATTATTCAAATTTTGTGAAACAATCAGTTTCAGTCGTTTCGCAGAAATTCAAATGAAACATTGTAATCAAATGGCCACTCTGTGTGATTTTTTTCTCATTTGAAAGGTCCCCGTTGAATGCCGATACTACGTGCGTTTTAGCTTTCTATCAAATTGTAATGAGCTGACAAGCTTAACAACATGTCAGTTGTCCTTTTCTGCTGATCACACTGTTAAAAATCGGAAACAAACTTGAATCGGAATTTAACGGAAACCTTTCAACTGTCAAAAAAACAAAATAGCGTTAAATGGCTACTTGATGACAATGTTACATTTGAATTTCTGCGAAATAACTGGGTCTACTACAAATTGGTATTTGTACCTTTTCAAATATTTTTCTACCATTATTATAAAATATAATATTTTAATACGAATCTTTGCGAACACTTACAATCTTCCAATAAAATTTAAATACAATGTGTTTGAAGAATGACAACTATTTTTGATACCGACATCAATTTTTAAGGCGGTTTTACAATTATTGCTTCGTTCCGGATAGATATGTTTTAAATAATATCAACAATGGTTATCGTTTGCATCTAGTAATAATATTTGGTATTTAAAAAAAATTAACTATTGAAAAAGTTCTCATCTTTGACACAATGTATGTACTGTTTTTGTAACTTAGAGTAAAAATTTAAAAACCTACCTACCCACAATTATTTGTTATAATGTACATTTACAAATAATTATAAGCAATAATTAGTCGCCTGAAATATCAATATAAAATTGAAAATATCTCCCGAGTAAAAATAAATGCCGCCAACGGGAATTAAACCCGTGCCTTCTGATGTCTGGTCAGGTGCTCTGAAACCACTGAGCTATGTCGGCTTATTTCCAACCCGCCAAATGATTCAATATGTACTAGTACCTAAATCAACAATTACTGCTTATCATATTTTTTCCACCTGTAAACAACCAACTTTATTTTTGTAGGAAAGGCTTTGTTAGTGCTAAATTTCACACTAGATGGAGTCGAGACATATAATATCTTCATTTATTGGTGAAATATTTTTGACTTGTCAAATATCATTATTTTTTAATGATAAAAAAATATTTATAAGACAAGGTTTTATGCATATCATAAAGGATAACAAATAATTAGTCGCCTGAAATATCAATACAAATTGAAAATATCTCCCGAGTAAAAATAATAAATGTTTAAATTTGTAAATTTTATACTTGGAGTTAGACTAATTTATACGGTTTCCAGTGACAAAATTCATCAAACTGAAATAAAAATATAAAGTACCAAAATTTCTAAAAATAGGTGTACTGTGAAAACCAGTGAAGACATTTTTGAACGTTTTACAAAATTCCAGTACGCATTTCACATAGAACTTAAAAGCTCACGGTCTAAAACCATTAGAAATTAGTAAATCTTTAAATTTAAAATTGACAGATTACCTACTCAACAATCAAATAAATTTATCTAACCATAAACACAGCATATTAATATACCATATCCTATTATTAACTTTTTCCCTGTAATCCATCACCAACCTGCCACGTATTAACTTCCCTCTCACATGATATTACGGATACTTGTGTTATATTGTTTAGCTTCTCAGTTTAATTATATTATGTGATTAATTAAATATTGTGTATTTCATTTCAATGTAATACCTATATATTTCTCTGTAATGAATGTAGCATAGAATTTAACATAAAAGCATCACTGTTAAATGTATAAAACTCTTAATGGTATTATTATGTGTTAATTACGCCGATGAATTTACTATTTCTTTGTAATTATATAAATATTTTCTGTTGTCTTCTTCCTATACATATAACCTATCAATGGCTACCTCTTCCTAATAAAGTTGTCTTTTTGAAAAAAATAATGTATGTTCTCTTTTGTAATAAGTATTGTCTCTTTCTATTTGCATACACAGTGTTAAGGGACGTACTCGATAACCAGTGATTCCTGACATTATTTGGCGTCAACAAAATTTTGGAATCCGGTGACCTTTTTGATATAATTTTTTTTTTCAATTTTTTTAATCAAATCCAAACAATTTTTTTTCTTCCACCTTTCGCTGTTTACTCGGCCTAGTAACCGACAACGCTCTCTCCCCGATCCTAACTGTCCAATACCTATTTCGCACCCGTGTTCAAAAATTAATTATAAAAATACCCTAATATCATAGAACTTCATTCTTCTTCTGGCGCTAGTAAAATTAAATTGTTAATGTAAATGTTAGTTATATCTTTCTACATTTGTAAATATATATGTCATTTAGATAGTATTTAGTCGTAAGTCACTGCATATAAGTCTTAGATGTAAGTCACTAGTTTTATGTCAGTAGTTCTAGTATGAATTATTTCATATATATTTGTACAGCGCCTTTGAGGTAATTTTTCACGAAAACTGCGCTATATAAATTAGCCGAATATTATTATTATTACAGATTTTTAATGATTTAATTTTTTTTTAAATATCACCGGACAAAAAATTAATCTGCATTTTTTACTCCAAATAATGCCAGGAATAATTGGTTAAAGTAAGGCAAGTACGTCCCTTAACACCCTGTATATACGAGGGTAATCCAAAATGTAATATTTTATTCACACGATTTTTTAGTATTTTTTACACCTTTTGTAGAAAATTTTGAACATTTATCTAATTTTCTCCATAATCGCCATTTCGATCGAGGATTTTTTGTAAGCTCTGTGAAAATGTTCGTATATCTGTGTCATACCAGCTGTATAATTGATAAAGCGTTGAACCTCAAAGTTGGTACCTGCTATAGAATTCAAACCCAACTTGTTCTACCGCTAGTCGAGCATCTTACCCACTGGATACAAAACTCATAATATTTACCATCAAATCCCAAAAGGTTATTCATATTTCAGCGAAATCTGTTAGAGCTCAGAATAAAATTAGACTGTTCACTCCTGTGGCAACATTAATCTTGCTTTAATTATTTATAGATCGCCTTGTGATTAATTACCCAAGTATTTAATTGTATTAAAAGCTTGCATGTTCGTTCTTCACCGGAAAAATAAATCCATCAAGATAAAAAGTTGAAAAGGGTTTAGATTATTGTACCTTCAAGCCTTTACCTATGCGTACGTACCCTGGGAATGCAATTTGAAAAACTTCTATGGGTCCAAATAAATTATATTTATATTTTAATTATTTCAGGTGAGTAAAAAGCGCAAGTTTCAATATTTTGAGAAAACCTAGGTACTTACCTAAGATTTGGAAAATTTTGTTGACCTAGTAACCGTTATCCCATTTATCTATAGGGTTAGGCAAGGAGGATTGACCGCAAAACAATTATATCTTGTCATTTTGAGTTTTCACATCATAACGTGAATATAATTTTTTCATAAAATTGAATCTAATGCTGACCTTGAACGCGATGAAATTTATACATAAGATAATAAATAACCGGTAACAAAAATATTTTTCTAACTAAATTATATACAAAAAGGACATTCACCGACATAACACAAGGACGTGTATAGAAATTGTACTACCAAAAAAAAACAATGTCAATATAAAAAATAAAAATGATTACAAAGGAATACAAAATGATAATGCGCTGCCGGGAACTAATACTACACCTATTGGTAAATTCACGCTGAATTGTAGGAGCCGTATTTATCGAAAGAAGATGTAATAAATGGTAAGAATGTTTCTTGGTATGTTTGACGGACTCCGTGGTCGAGGGGCAAGTCTTATATTTTTATTTTTATTTTAAAAGAAAGATAAACATTCCCGGGTTACGAATAACCTTACAAAATTTGAAAATCTTCTACTACCACCACAGTATGCGGAAAATGTTGCTTGTGTTGTAATGGAGGACTTAACCAGCCTAGGAATTGAACACACAACGTCTGGGTGGGACCCACATGCGATGTCAACTCAGCCACCGACCGGTCTTTATATTATAATTATCGATATCCACAAAGTGTTTGCCACACGTAAAAAGATAAAATACTAATTAGTGAATTTTCTTTATGCGTATGAAATAGTTAGTATCTGTCTACTGTTTAAAATCGTTCGACCCCCACTATGAAATACTTCAGAAACCATCAAAATATTAACAAATTAAATAACACACACACACTCACTTAGATAATCGATCAGTGGGGCTCCAGATGGCTTTTAATCCTTGAATTTAAATCAGACATTAAAAATACCATCCCCTGTTTTATTATTTAGGCGTGGCCGAGTTAAAGGGTTACTTCGCTTAAGGGCGCGACAACCATTTCAATTATTTATCATGACAACATATTTTTACCGCGTCATGTAATGCGCTTCATATTTTGTTTACTCAACGCGCTAAAGTAATTAAGTACCTTTATAATAAATAAGCGTGTGACTTCCAATAAGCATTTATAAAAACAGATTAAGGTGCTTTCCTACGGATCACCTGAAGTAAATAGATTTTGATGGCACACACCCATGAGCTTAGTTGAACTTATGAATTGTGCCAAAGTTACAGTGACTTCGAGTTCTGGTTTATACAATTCAATCTTATATTTGTATTATTTTAAAAAAATATTAATTTTTCAAAACGTATTTTTACTTCCTTACAGATTACATATATGTAGGTAATTTATTATTTCGCGAGTCAGTCTTAAGACTACACAATACCCTAAAATAAAGCCGGAATCTTAACGACGTAAGTGAAGAAGTCGTGTAAAAAAATATTTTGCCCGCGACCTGGCGTATTGGACGAACCTAAGGGTCGAATTCGCCTTCGAAAATTGACCGTTCCGCTGAGATTATTTTAATTAATTCTAAAAAAAGTTAAAATAAAATCTCAGTTAGCCTAAAAGAATAAAATCTGTTGATTACCGTTAATTGTATAGAAAAACAATAATATATTTTCAAACCTTTTTTTGAAAAATATTTTATCGGTGAGTCCGAGAGCTTAAATCCGTGAGCATCGGTCTGAAAATAAATCTGAATAAAGTCTGACTAATAATTGATTGAAGATCTTATGAAATAAAACTTGATATTCTTCATGCATTGCAAATGGTGTTGTCCTGCTTGTTCAATTTATATCAATTTATTTCTACATATTATCTGATATTTCTCTTTTTAACCATATGTCAAAAAAAATAAATTATTCTTCTTTTACCCAATAAATACTTTTGTTAATTATTCTTCCTCACAAATCTAAATTAAAAACGATTTAATTTTTCAATAACTTTTTTTATGTACGTTCCTGTCGCCTACCTCAGAACAGGTTACACCTAGTGAGTTAGGTAATGTAAAGCATACAGTAAAATTATTTAGAAAATTAATTACAGTAACTATAGATATTGCTTTTGTTGTATGATACTGGATACGTTACATTTCCAATAAATGTCGATTAATCGGCACCGATCTGAACTAAATATACAACGTCCTTGAGGTGATTTTCTCATAAACAAGATGAAATGCACACATACCTAGGTACATGCATTAATATAGTCATATTCAACAAACAGTTTTTAATATTGTCGGCTCGCACACCAAAGATTCTTGCGTCATTGGAAATCGCTTATTAGTGGGTTTTATTCCTTTGACTCGGGGCACTTCTGTATTTTGACTACCACCTGCACATTCCCCGTCAAACAAAAACGATCACTGACGCTTATCTACCTTTATTCTAAAGGGTTTAAAAAATGCATATCAAACAAAAATGTTTCCTCTCTTTGCATTAAGGAATCTATGAGAGAGATATTAAAAGAGTTTTAATGGCCAGTCTAGGAATAATTTGGGTATTTATTATGAATAATTCAGTACACTAGTGAGGTTTCAATTAATATAAAATTGGCTTTCATTATTAGAATAATAAATTGGTTCGACGCATCCGTTGAATGGCTTAAATGTTTGATGGCATTCTATTAAAAAAATTAGCCTTTATAAAATAAATATTTTATATTTGAATATGCTAATTTAGATGAATTTTAGTTACATACCTAAGTGACTCATATTATTAAAATATCTTAATAATCGAGCTGTGATGGCAATGTAAGGCCTCATTCAGAACAGGAGACTTTTGGCACGCTGTCTTATATTTCGAATCTGAAGGCAGCTTTAGGCATTTTGACTACAAGCTGTTTAATACTGGTGAACTTACTGTACATAAATTCGTCAATAGTGTACATAATGGGACTTGTAGTTAAAATAAAATAAATATTCGTTATGATTTATAAAATGAAATTGTGTATCTACCTAAATAATTGTTACCCGCTTAATGACAAATCATTTTTCACTTTATTGAACGGTAACAATATTAATAATTATGTATGTTTTCCAAAATGAATTTAGTAGGCTGATATGGGCACCGCCGCCCCGGGTACCATTTATTAAATAATTAACACGTTGACGTTTGGTGAGCGAGAGTGCCCGGGTTCATGTCGGATGCTTTTGCCCGCCTATTTCGTGGCGGACCGGATCGGAAGAGGCTCGTTGTTAGAGACCTTTTGACTTCTCCAGCCGGACTGTCTCGACCCATCACCTTGCGCCGCAGTGGGAGGGATGGATTCATACGTCCGTAACTCCCGGATATATTGACATCCAGATTCCTACCCACCCCTCATTATTTTTTTCCTTTTATTTTTACTTCTACACCTTCATTTCCCTAAAAACAACCCTCCACACGGAATACCAAAATATTACGTAGAACCTGATGGAATTTTTGTTCCTCAGGAAGTGAGGAGCGAATGTAAAAAAAAATATTTACCATTAAATTCTATAAATATATAAATATAAATATTAACCATTAAATTACATATATGTGTACCATAAAATTCCAATATTAACCAGGTTTCACCAAACTTACAAATTTGAGTACAGATAACAACATCGCAAGATGCTATTGCGTTTAGCTTCATATCATTTTTCGAGAGCGATATATGTTTGCTCGAAACGTATTACTTGCTCGTGGCATTGTTTGATATGATAATATGATGCATTGTCTGATACACATAACATCCTTTTATTTCAGCGTGTAAATTATGCGCTGACATCACAATAAACGTATAAATATGAATTTCCATTTCGTTTCCATCTTATCGAGAGGATAGCGATCGGTATAAAACAGAAAAAATAATATGAGACGGTGCAGTATCATGTTACGGGAGCGCTCCCCGTCGGGTGATGTACTGCGGCGGTAGCGGGCTCTTAGCGGGCCGCTGCCTCCGCCCACCGCCGGAATCATAGAGCCACAGCTCGTAAAACGTCCAGACTTAATTGCTTGTAAGGCAAGGCATAAGAAACAGAAAGAATGCCAGATTAGATAATAAACGACTTTACCGTGGAAATGAAGCGAACAACAACTGTCACACAACGAATATTAATGCGAGAAAAAGTTATCATTAAAAATATATAAATCCGTCAAGACGGCCTCCGTGGTCGAGAAATTAAGCTATCGACCTGCAAGCCGAATGTCACAGGTTCAAATCCCAGCGTGCGCAAGCAAATTTAATTTTCATTAATTTGTGTTTTTTCACAATTCATTCATTTAAAATATAGTTTACTTGTGGCACATTCCAAAATGACCATTCATAATTCAAACTTTGCTTGAAATGGCTTTAGCCGTTTTTGATGACCATATCTGAATGGCCAGGTACTCTCCCACCTTCATTTTTCCCATCTCCTTCCACTCTCACAACATTTAATACCAAACAAATCTTATTTAAAAAAAAGGTTTTGTTTATTTTAAAAAAAGGTTTCAGAATTACCTACTTAATTAATAATATTTCAAATTTGAAAAAAATAAAACTTAACCATTATCCCGTCGTGTACAGGCGCTAAATAATCGTGTGCGCCAGCTGATTCTATTTCGTATCTTACTTACTTCTTTTTTTAGCATAATGATGTTTTTTGAATCGTGTCACTAGATATGTGTTTATATATTTTTTATAAAAATATTACAGGCATGTTGAGCGAATGAACGAAAAAAATAGTATAAGGAGAATATATGACGCAACTTCGAATGGTAAAAGAAGTCGGGGACACTTGAGCAAGACATGGCACAAGTGATACACGAACCAGATACTCGAGTCGGGCCAGAAGAGTCAAAAATAACAGAAGATTGTGTATGAATATAAATGACACAAAGAGTGTGTGCCAAGACCGAATTGTTTTGCGGTCCGTACCTACTCTCTAATACTCTCTCCCTAATATAAATGTTGCGATGGTTAATTATTTACTATGTAATCTACCGTAAGTATTTTCAAAGTGATTTATTTTTTTGATTAATTTAAATGACGCCACAATGCCAATTTGCAATTATTGAAGTAGAAAATATTTTGCCCAGAATAGCAACTTATGTTCAGTAAAACGGTTTTTTATCGTATTTACTTACTGCAATTAAAACGGCCACCATCTTGAACCAGAACGTAACAACTATGAAATATCAGATGGCCGAGTAAAAACAAGACTTGGCTATGCTTAGTCAATAAAAATAATAACAATATCTAAAATTTAAAACAAAAGACAATTTAAGACAAAAATAAATCAGGTATCCTTATTAATATGATGAAATTTTTTTGGAGTCATTTTATTTATTAATATTAATTTAATTTAATCCAGCAGGATTAGTATAGTGCAATAGCGGCCTTTATTTTTATTCGGTGTATTAAATTATGCTATCGGTTAAAATAACACATCCACTTTGGCATTTCCATGTGATCGTCACTTCCCACGAGCCTAATCTTCAAACACTATTTCAAAGGGTTTTTTCTGTGTCGATGTCAATGTCCTGTAGTTTTACGAAGTTTCAATGATTTTAAGGTTAAGATGATATTATTTATAAATTCAGACATGTTTATTGACCCTGTTGCAAAAATAAATTAATATTGTGATACATAATAATATTATGATACATTATCTTAACGTCGTAGAACGTACACAACCTAATTTATTCGTCCCGAATTTAATGTTATGGCATAATCTAAAATAATATTATGGAGATCCGATGTTGTTTAGATAGCCTTATATTAATATTAATATGGTCCAAAAATATCTTCGACCAGAATCATATAAATGCTTCTTGCGCGAGTTAAAAATTGTTTTCGATTAGAATTATTTTTGGAAACATGTAATTTAAAATTATGGGGCAATACGTCAGGCTAATCCGATCAACTTTATAGTATGTCAAAGCATACAATCAAAACCGCAAATTTTATACTAGTCTATATATTATTATCTTCCCGGTGAAGACACAGTTCTACAGAAACATGATTATTTATTTAGATGCCTATTTGGGGTTTGCACAAATATAAAGCATATCAGTAAGTATATATATATTAGTAATAATAATCTTGTAATCATAATAATTACAAACTGATACCGTTGAGATTATTGCATATCTTCATGTATATTAGCCTTTTTAAAGGATTTTTTTTTGTTATTAAAATTAAATTATGTCGACAGCCCAAGTTTCTTTCTCCACACGATGCAATCTCTGTCAGCAATAATTGTTCATAAAATTAGTGCGAGAAGCAACTACATGAAATGGAGCATAGAGTTTCGAGTTGTATTTATTCGGTACGATGGTGACAAGTGTTTTGATTATTGCGACGTAAGGTAAACCATGTACAATTATTATACTATAGGTAATTTTAAGATCCATTCATTCACATACAAAGCAAACACAATGGATATAAATAATAAGCCTTAAAATAAATGTATCCTAGAGACAAAGCTGCAAGCCGAAAGCAATTCTTTGATGTTGTTTTTTTAAATTTATTTAAAGATTTATAGTGAAGTATTAACTATGATTTAAGGTGTTTCTATAAATCAAAGAACAGACGTATATATTATTTAACATTCTATAAAAATCTGTTAATTGTTATACTTTATGTTACCTATCTCAGTTTATGTCGTTGATGAATTTTATTTTTGTATTGAATACAATTCGCTTAGCATATCCTTTGGGTGACAAGGATTAAAATTTGATTGATTTATCGACGACACCAACACAATACTGATTTGTGCTAAGCGTTTCGGATAATTTATTATGCCTTGTAACAATAAGAGTAATCTTGTTGGAATAAAACCGAGAGTAATGTGCGTGGGAGGAAACTCGGGACTTGCAAAGGCAATACTGGGTTATTTCCTTGTAAATTGTAATTTTAAGGGATTTCACGAAATGGCAGGGTAATCAAATTACATGTTGTTTATCAACATACTTACGGGTACAATTTGGGGGGGGGGTTATGGGTACCGCCGCCCTGGGATCCATTTATTAAATAACCAAAATAGCCTGCCATAGGTAACTCCAAGTGGTTTGCTACGATTAGTGACATACCAGTAGCTAATTAGCAGATTGTATTGAAGAGACTGGTTGAAGGAGACCTCTTGTCCTCTCCAGCCGGACTCTCTCGAACCATCGCCTTGCATTGCAGTAAATTCATAAGCCCGTCACTCTTGGACATATTGACCCAGATTCCTACCCACCCCTCATACCTTTTCCTTCCCAGAACTCCCTCTCCTTCCTTTCCCTAAAAATACCCTTTACACAGCATCCATAAAGATGGCGTAGGCCTCGAGGGATTTTTTTCCTTAGTGCTTCCCGTGTGTAGCTAACTTAAAAAAAATATATTAAATTTATATTAATGCTTAGCTAATTTTCTTATCGCCAGTTATGTAACTTCAAAATATTGTTGAAAATAACGTAAATCAAATTTTGTACGTACTCACCTACTGCGAGTTTGATTATAGTGTTGGTTGTTACCGTTTCGGCCTCCGAAGCTATGATCAAACTTAATAAAACATTAACATGATTCAACATTATTGTTTTTTGTGTGAGTTCATTCACGTCATAATTAATGAATTAAAATTCATGAATAGAAGCTCAGATTCATGAGATAAATCTTAACATTTTATTTATGCTAAGTCAAATGACTGAAACCGTAGATATAGTACATATAAATACTTGTTTCTGTTGATCTCGTATCTAGTCCATCCAGCCAATAAATTCAACCAACCCACAGCGGCTACGAAATACCTAACAGATATTATTTTTTTCTAACAAATAATATTCCTGCACTGTTTGATTATACCTGCGGGGTAAATTACTCGAAATTACCAGACATTGAATATTGAAAAAGGCCGTTTTTAATTTATCCGTACCATAAATAACATGGCTACCAAAGAATGCTTATTTTCTAGCCTTTCGATGAAAATATTATCTATTTGAGATTAAACAATATTATTCAGTGTTCAAGCGTAGGTTACAGAATAAACTATAAAGTAGGTGGCTACTTTGTCAATCACTGTTTATTTGACGGATATTAATTACGTATCCTTTGAGGTGGGATTTTTAAGGTGCATGTTGGGTAGGGTGTCCCAGGACATAAGGAAGAAATTTTTTTTCATGAATTTAAATATGCATACCCTCTTATTTTATTTCATTTGATCCCAATAACTCATATAATAAATATTATTTTGATTAAACACCGGCAACCCGTGCCGACTTGATGCCAAACATATGGTACAGAGTTAATATGGAAGGATTTTCAACTTTCATTTTTGTCGGATAAATAAAATTTAAAAATGCACAAATGTTCAATTATGTAATGTTTTATATTTTAAAATTGTTTATTGATTAAATTTTTTCTTCATAGTTTGTTTTTTACAGTCAGGATAAATCTTCCGGTGTTCCTGAACGCATCGTAACAAAAATTATTTTTGTTCCTCTTTGACCGTGAGATTAAGCCATGAAAATCTTGCATTAACTTAACAGTTCTTTCAGCTGTATCATTCACTACCCTCAGCGGCGACACCTTCTTTCTGACTTCTTGAAACGAAGCATTATTTGACCACATCGTAGGGAATTCGTTAAGAAAACTGGCATCTGTGTTCAGACGATCAAACAAATACTTGCTCTTAACTGAAATGAAGTCGTAAATATTTTTCTGTGAAACAAAAGTGATACTAAAATATGATATGAACAACAACCTCAATATAAAACATAATTTAAACTACTTAATAAACTTACCATACAATTTACCATCAAGATCTTCCTTCGATGGGATGTAACGTTTGTCATGGGTTGATAAATTATTTTTTTTGATATTTCGAGCATTTTTAATTTAGTTGTTTGATCCACAGCGTCGTCAAACAGCGATAAAATAGATCCTTCATCGGTCAAATACCATAACTGCTTACTGAACAGAAATAAAGCTGCCATTGAGATGTTTTCATCATTTTTTTCTTAAGCCTTCATCGATTTCAAAAAGCAAAAGTCCTGGTAAGGTGCTTTAACTGCTATAATACATTATAACCATGGCTTGACATGGGATGTTACTATGAACAGGCAAATGTCTAAAAGTGCCGCCTTATCCTTACCGGTAATTTTAAATTTCGCACAAATTAATAATATTTTCAAGGAATAAAGCGCCTTTGCCATCCATCGAGCACCTGGAGGCCGAATCTTAAATTTTCTCGCTGTATTTCCTCCTAAAACTATCACACAGAGCTCTAAAAACTCTCAATAGTCATCTAAAAGTATTTTTGTTGTCAGTGCAGTACGGTAAAAGTCAATCAAATCATTGATTTCGGAAGCGGTTAGGTGCAATGTGAGATTTTCTCTGTAGCACTGAATTTTATCGGGATCAACATGTTTACAGTTATCTCGAAACTTTTTGAAGAGTGGTATGTCAGGGCTTGTAGTCACTTGACTGATTTTTACTTCAAACACAGCTTTAAAAAACCAACTATGGCTATATTTGGTATATATTGACAGTTAAATTCACTTTCCGGATATTGTAGAACAAAACTTCAAGAACTTGTCCATTAGATGGCAGTTTAGAACCCGATATTTGGTGTTTTACGACTCCTATTAAAAATATACTCTTTTTAGAAGTGCGTAAATCTAACAACATCTTGCCTGAATGAGTGATTTTCGTTTACTAACAAAATAGCAAGTTACTACAAGCTCATCAACACGTTCGCTCGCTGGCGTCTTAATGTACAAGTACTGACATCTTTCGATGCAAGCCGGCACGGGTTGCAGTTGTCCAAAGTAAACGAAATTTTTTTTATAAGTGTTTTTTCGTTATTAAAACAAAATTAGAGGGTATGCGTTCAAAAATAACAATTTTAATTTTTTTGGGACACCCTAATGTTGGGGTTTAATAGACTTGCATTGAATTGTAATATTTCACTCAGGCGATTTTTGGCATATTTTGCCAAGTTTGTTAACCCTTCAGCAACGTAAGCAGATATACACGATAAAATAACGATAGCAGTCAAGTACAATAAGCGTGTTTACACGTCAACGCGTGTGTTTCCACAAAAATCGTCATTACTCCGTTATTCTTCTAGTGACATCCCTAAAACAAAAAGTAGAATATTCGTATTGAATGAAGCTTCACATCTCTATTCAAAGTTATCCATAGAAACCCGTAAAAAGACCTACTCAGTGGAAGCAAATTTTACCCGCCAAATCGTAAAACCCGCCTCCCACATATCCCAGTTTTAATTATTTTTTTAAAAATATATTTTGTATGAAATGGTCAAAAAGTGAAGTGACAGAATTGTTTATTGTACATTTGTACGATGAAATAAGTGTTTTTTTTTACATTATCCGTGATTTTAGTATCGTTTTTACATAAAACATTACAGGTGAGTCATTTTTACAATTTTTTCATGTTTCCATTCTAAATTTAAATATTTACAAATGTTAATATTTATTTATGATACAACAATTTGAAAGCCTATTTTGTAACCTTTCTAAAACAGTTTTTACTATTCGGCTCCGTTCAGTAATGTTTCATTTATAGAGCTTTGATTGTGAGGCGGTAATAACACAACGTTTTCGTGAAATTGACATTTCGGTAAAGACATTTTAGCTTCAAGTTCGCGAAAAGTCGGAGGGGTTAAAACGTTTTAATCAATCGTTTGTCATAATGTGCTCAATTTAAATAAACTAAAAATATGGAGTAAACGTTGAAATTTAGGTGCATTTGGCTATAAACCGCACTAAACAGTTTTATATGTTCAAATATTAATATTTTGAGGAATGGTAATAATTAAATATCGTTGGAGTGGATGTGGAACTGGCTATTGTTAAAAGTGTTAAATTTAAGTCTGACAATATGGTTGCGTTCATGATTTTATTTAAACTATTTACTATTTTTTTTTTTTAAATAATTCAAAATTAAACTGTCCACTAACTACCAGCTCAACATGGAATCCACATTTATAAACTCTGTATTGAGTTTTGAAACATGTGCAATGTGTATTACACTAAATATCTACGTATATGAACTTTTTATTTATTAAGACTACAAAATAAAGTAAAATCTATTGTTTTTTTATCTAAGACAAATAAATTCTTTGAAAATGTCCGTTAAGATTCCACTAAATCTAAATAAAGACAATCATTCTAAGCACATTCGAGAATTATTATGGGAGTCTTGTAGTCTAGACTGGGCTACAGCAATAGTTTATACGCTTGTCTGTCATGTTCATTATTTGTACAGACTGAAAGAGATATTCAGCAAAACAGCCCGAATAATACAAATTCACTGAATTTTCTTGGTAAAGTGATAGACATGTCCAACTAACGCTTATTCGAGAAGGGTGATCCAACTTACTATGTACGTACGAATGGATTGTATAAACCTTCTCATGTTAATTATTTCAACAATTAATGATTGTGAACGAAGCGATAACTTTTTTATTTTTTTTTTATTTAAAGAAAGCAAGACAATAAAACTTATTTTACTTAATGACAACAGTGATAACAATAAAAAATAACAATTTGTTTTAAAAATATAAAAACATATACACAACAGTGATTGTATCTACCAATAGTTTGTATTAGACTCTAATACAAACTATTTCTTTCAGCGAGCCAATTTTTCAACATAATATTTGTTTTTACATTTGTACATTTTTTTATTTCAGCAGGTAACATATTTAAGCAACTAGGTATCATGTAGTTCAGTGTTCTTTGTCCATATTTGTTAAAATGCTTAGGTACAATTAGTCCTTCATTTAACGTAAAACGAGTATTGTAAGTGTCGTCCAGTCTATTTATGTATATAGGGCTATTTATATGCTGAAATATATTTTTATACCACAGAATTGATCTTACTGAGAAAATTTTAAGATTCTGACAAACTATTATACCTAGTGTTGAACACACTCCTTGTGAACTAATTGAGCAAGTAGTGCAACAATATAAATATATATTTTTAATAACAAGATGTCCTTGCAGTTGTTTTATTGCTAAACGTCCTTCTAAATTAGTCCTTCATTTAACGTAAAACGAGTATTGTAAGTGTCGTCCAGTCTATTTATGTATATTGGGCTATTTATATGCTGAAATATATTTTTATACCACAGAATTGATCTTACTGAGAAAATTTTAAGATTCTGACAAACTATTATACCTAGTGTTGAACACACTCCTTGTGAACTAATTAAGCAAGTAGTGCAACAATATAAATATATATTTTTAATAACAAGATGTCCTTGCAGTTGTTTTATTGCTAAACGAGGCCGAATATATTAGACCAATGAAAATATTAGTATATTATGACGGCTGGTAATTTGAATGTCGCTACTGACATTTTAAATAAACATTTTGCTGCCAATACCTCTAAAGACAATCGTGGGTGTTGATTAGGGAAGCTCTGAGGTACTAAAGATAATCCGTTTATTAGAAAACCTACCCTTTTTTTCATCTAAACATTGTTTATTTTACGTGTATGATTGTGTGCTATTGTTATCCACGCTAGGAGTTCATTTGTATTGTGGAGAATTTGATTAAGTTTAGTGGATAGTGGAAGACTTTGATAATAATACTAATAAAAATTAAATGTATAAAGTATAGGAGCTGTACAATTTCAACACGGTGATATTTGAATATTTATTAAGGGTAAATTTATTACAAATCTTATTAAGAATAATTGTGTAAAAAGTATTTAAAATTGAAAACATGAAATCAATTTAAGCATTTTCAACACAATAAAATATACAGTAATATCCTTAGTAAATTGATTATTCTGAGTGGAAGACTTCAAAATAAGTTCTGAAAACAACTTAAGATTAAAAAATATTAAAGCTATTTGTTCAATTTCAACATATGTCAAAATTCGATGTTTATCAATGGTAAATTGATTCAGTACCTATCTAAGTGGAAGGCTTAAAGATAATCAAATAATAAATAATAAAAACCATATAAAATATCAAAGTTTTCAAGGTATTTAGATTCAATACTAAAAAAAAAATGATATCTTTTTTATAAATGTTTAACAGACTGTAGAAATGAGATCCCCGAGGCATATGTGCGGAAAATATATGTGTATGGTCGTGTGAGAAATGTAGATATCCACAAATAATGCAAGGCTGATGTAAGCGTAATGAGTGAGATTAAGAAAGGGACGGTTAGATGGTTTGAGCATGTGGAGCAAATGAACGAAGAAAAGAGTGTAAAGAGAATATATGACGTAAATGTTAATGGCAGAAGAAGTTGAAGACATGGCACGATCAAGTGAATCAAATACTCGAGTCGTGCCATGTCGAGATTCAGAATAATAGAAGAGTATGTATAATACGATGTATGAATGCAAATGATGCAAGGAGTGTGTGCCGAAATCGAGTTGTTTGGCGGTCCGTCATCTCTGCCGATGACGATGGCTAACTTCTATAAAGGCAAAAGGAGAAGAACCTTTTAGCGTCATCCCTTGCACATTTAGCTAATGTCATCACTGACTTAGTGCCTTTTGATTCTAGCCCATTTATTACGCGCTCTGTCTATCATACACTTGCCTGATATCGTAAATCACCATCCCATTTGATCGAAAGGAAAGTTCATAATGATAACGAAAGACAGTTCTGTATTTGAAATTAATGCAAGGGATGGTCTGACTTTGGATCACGAAAAATGCCACCATAGCGTCCTTTGTCTTTTTCATTATTCTTCAGGTTTCATAGTTTCAAATTGTCGTTAATATACATCGTTAAAACAATATATACACTTTTGCGTTAAATAAACGTGTAAACATTATTGGGTGAGTTTTATAGCAGTCATTAAAAATATAAACATTAACGTGGTAGCTAAATACCAATACTTTAAGGAACTTTTACAGAAACTCAATAAAAATGCTCCACAATAAACATCCTTTATAGTTTGAAAGATGCCATAAAAATGATATCGTTGTGCAATATTTTTTTAGGTGATACGGTACTATGGAATTAATTGAAAACTTCTGAAACCTATCTCGATTATTATTTTAGTAATTGTTTTCCTTTTAATACAGCAAAAAAATGAAATTTATAATATTTTTAATAAATAACTAGCTTGATAACTTCTAACAGTCAAATGATATTTGATTTTATGAATAGCTTAATAGTTGAAAATCCCAAACAATAGCCTACGTCCACGCCTTCACGACGCTGGGTCAGAAACAGGTGGGAAATTCAATTTTTTGGAACCGCCGCCACGGAAAACATTTATTGGATAACCAACACCTCTACCATAGGTCATCACAAGTGGTTCACCAGCTGCGTGGCGTGCCAGATCGGGAGAGGCTGATTTGGGGAGACCCTTTGACCTCTCCAATTGGTCTCTCGACCCGTCCCATTATGGCAGTAGGACGGATATGTTCATATATTCGTTACTCCCGGACACACTGATCCTTAGATTCCTACCCAACCCACATGACTTTTATTTTTCCAAAACTTTATCTCCTTTCTTTCCTTAAAAAGACCCTCACAGAGCATCCCTATAAATGACATAGATCCTGAGGGAAATTATTTTTCTCATGGACTCCTGTGTGGGAACATAACTATTACCATAATTCTCAAATACCACTATCTAAGTCCATCAGTTCTTTATTCTTAAATTATAAATCCCCACTTTCCTAATTTCTATTGAATTCTTCACCCTTTAAAGTCCTTAAAAAAAATTATTTTTTTTACTGAAAGATAATATTTATACATTTTAAGAGTTGATACGGTAATTTTATGAAATTCCCTCGATGGAAAAAATTTCCGTAAAGTATGCTCCAAAAATTATTAAAAACACATTTTGTTCTGTTATTACATTACACACGGAGAAAACTTACTGACATAAAATACTGTTATTTCATAAAAAATCTGGCAAATTATTCGTTTTTCGGTTAAATTGGGACCGGCGGCCTTTAAAAAATGAATTTATAGAGTTCCTAAAAAGTTATTATTATTAAGAAAAAACACGAGTTCTCAGTTTATTCTTAACGACTTATATTTTATCAGGAAATTGGCATGCTACCATTTTTAAGAGATTTTTGCTATATTTTAAACGAGTCGTGTTTGATTAAATATTTTCAAAATTTTCGCTGAATTATTGTCGTTTTTTTAATATTTACGCGCTCCCTTTAACATTCGTATTTACATATCTCTATTTGAAATCATTTTTTTCTCTTTTTTTGAACGCTTACTTCGGAGCCTTAAGGTTAAGTAAAATAATAAAACATTTTAAAAGTTATTACATATTACGAACCATAATCTATCTATCAGAAGCCCTTTTAAAGCATATTATTATTTAAAGTGACATTCCGTGACAGGAAGCTAATACGACTCTTCGTGACATTTGAATATTTTACAAAGTATATTACCTAAAGGCTATAAGTTCTAGGTGCATACGTATAGATACTTTTAAATTCCTCGTATAAAACTAGCTATTTAGTTTACATTAAATTCTTATATAGGTAATCGCATATGAGACACTTCTTAATGTTACGCTAGTAGTAATTACTCCAGAATGTACCTACTCTTTAACGATTGGGGCTTAAGAATCGTGCTCCGTGAAGACATTAAAATGCACTCGCATAACTTAGTTTTAACGCATTAATTTGTATTGAAACATAACGACGTGTCACATAAAGCGCATTTTTTATAGCTTTGCCTGTGATCTGTGTTGATTAAGAGCGTCAGGTGTGACTTAGGCCCTTTCGGCAATAACTCAAGGCAGACACGCTGACCTGTCGATATCACAACCTATAAAATGTGATACGCCAACGTTAATGAAGCAATTAAATTCATTTATCAAAGTGAAAATATTTTGTTGAGCTTCGTTTTTGAGTCATCGGGATATTCAGTGATCAGTTCAGTGGTCAAGTGGATGAAACGCTTGACTTTTGATAGCGAAATCACTCGAAGGGTGAGTTCCGGCGTTATAAAAATTGCTCACCTTTTAGTTCGAAAATTTTAGATTAATGCTTTTAATTACTGACTTTTTTCAGTTCTCACATAAATCTCGATAACATTTCAAGGACTTGAAATGAATATTTATTATTATGTTCATCGGAAAAAATATGTTGTTGTGTATTGACTTATCGTGCCTTTATTGTGGCGTATGAGGGTAGGACTCAGTAAAGTGATACGTGATCTAGTACTGGTATTTAAAGGGAGCTATTTGTAACAAAAGAGTGACTATCTTACCATGCATCGACTATTATAGAATCTCGCAAGCATACTATCTCGCTTGCATACACCACATAAGTTAAAAAAATATATTATACTCTCGGCTGAAAGCGCGTAGTCGAGTTACTCATTTTCTACCGCAAGTTATAAATAAACAAGAAAAATGATAATTTTTATTTTATCGAAAAGACAAATAACTTAGTTGACATCACTGTATTTTTTAAATACACAATCTACACGTTTCGCGAACGATGTTCGCTTCATCAGGAGTACAAGATCACAAAAGTGATAAAACCGATTAGAATAATTAAAATATATATATTGATATTATGTTATAAAATAAAGGGTACCCAGTACTACTACGATATTTCCGTTCCCTCGATTTGTTAATACTATAACTGAAAAATCGGCTATTGCAGAAAACTTTAACAACTTTTTTACAAATGTAGTAGATCAAGTACTTGAATCTTCTAATAAAATTGATAATACAATACCGGTAGACTCATCTTTACACTTAGTCTCAACTAACGATTCAATTAACTCATTAGAATATTTTTCACCCATCACAACAAATGAAATTGATAAGCACATTGATGGTCTAAAATCAACAAATTCTACAGGACTTGATGGTTTATCAGATAACACACTAAAAAAAAACAAACAATACATTTTGACTCCATTGCTACATATTTTTAATATATCCTTAAAAGAGGGACATTTTTCCGAACAATTAAAAATCTCTATCATAATACCAATTCACAAATCGGGAGAAATGCACATCTTAGACAACTACAGACCTATTTCCTTGGTCTCAAACCTCTCAAAAATATTTGAAAAAGGTATCAAAAATAGAATAATGAATTACCTAGAACAAAACAAAATTCTGTCCCAAAATCTATATGGCTTCAGAACAAAACTAAGCACTGAAGATGCTATATTCGATCTGACTAAAAAATTATACACATCTGTTGATCAAAATAAAAAAGAGTTTAGCTATATTTCTAGACTTAATAAAAGCTTTTGATACGGTAAATCACAGTCTACTTACCAAAAAAATGAATCAAATAGGTTTCATAAATTATACACTAAAAATTCTTACTAGCTATCTCAAAGACAGAAAACAAAAATAGGGGATTTTTATAGTACTGAAACAGGAATAAAAAATGGAGTACCACAGGGAACTGTGCTTGACCCAATTTTCTTTCTAATATACATAAATGATTTATGTGATGTTATGATCCCTGGTAAAATTGTATCTTAAGCTGATGATACAGCAATAATGGTGAATTGAAAATCCTGGCCTGAAACTTTTATGAAGGCAACAAAATGTATTACATATGTCTCATAATGGCTAAAAAGTAATAGACTTCTTAAACTATAGTAAAACATTTTAACTAACCTTTTATAAAAATAGTAAAAATAAACCCCCCAATAACCTTAAAATTAGAATACTGTTAACTGTAATCAAGAAATATGCTCATCTTGCTTTGAACTCGGAAAAGTTAAAAAGATCAAATATTTAGGTCACAAATTAATAATACTGTCTGTTAATTAAGATATCTTACGTACACATTTTACAGACTAAAAGAAGTGCTCAATGTTGAAAAACTGAAAATTATTTTTTTTTATTTGGTGCAATCTTCACTCATTACGGAATAATAGGATGGGGCAGTGCGCTTAATGCACATATAACCTTTACAAATAACTCAAAATTATATCATCAAAGTTATGTATAATCGGAAAATAATTTAAACAGATGAGTTATATAAAGAATCTATACTATTCTGTATTCTGTCTCCGTAAACTATTTATTTTGCAAACTATGAAATACATCTGTAAAAACATAAATAAATTCGAAATAAATGAAAACAGAATCAACATTAGAAATAATAATGTATTTTATACTCCCCAAACGAACACAAAACAAATGCAAACACACTGCAGTTTCATTGGACCTCGTATTTTCAATCTTTTACCGAAAAATATTCAAGTGATTACTAAAGTTCCTCAATATTTAAAAGAGTTAAAATTATGGCTTTTCGATACAGCAGTTGAAATTTTTTTTATTTAATTTGAATCAATTTAGGTTTCTCATAAAATATTCACTATATACTACACTAAACACTTATAACTTCACTAAACACTTTTTATACAAACCGCTTAGACAAAATGTAATCTTGTTTTTGTTTTATATGCCCACAGTTTGTTTATTTCTAGGTACAATAATATAATAACTTAAATATATTACCCACGTACAGGCTGCGCCTAAGTGGGTTCCCATAATTCGTATTGATTTATATAATATTGTATGTAATTAATGTAAAAATTGGTAAAAATAAAGGAATTAAAAAAAATATATATATCAACAGGTTCGATTGAGGTCAATTGAATTGAGGCAAAGTTTCATGAATAAAATAACTCTCCTGTCTATGAATGTAAATGTGTGAATGTGAATGAATGTGAATATCCTCTCTGCCTACCTCTGCAGGGAAACAGCGTGATGGTTATTTAGTTACTTAGATCCTTTTAACCCCAATACATACGTGCTTGGATCAATTATTACGTTTATTTTTCTTTCAGACAGCCAATTAAAGACTTTTTTCTCTCCGGCCACCATATTAATGATCTAGTTGGACTGAAATAGAACATGCTTTCGGAAATGGGTAACACGTAAGCAATATTCAAAATAATGATTCTTGATGACTCAATTACTCAATTTGGGAATAAGGTAATACACAGTAGTGATTCAGTTGAGAAAAATCTGGAACGCTACTTTCTCCAATTCGAGATGCTGTTCGATTATCTTTACCTTTAGGGCCAATTAAATAAATCGATGCATTATTCAAATAATGAAATATTGGGCACTTTAAATAATTGCTTGGTATTTCCGTTATTCATATTTCAAATGTGTCGTCATCGGTGTGATTAATTAAGGAATGAAGTAGCTGAATTTCTTCAAATGGAAAAATATTTGAAATAACGAAAGTAAATAAATTTAATGATGATATGTGTTTGTGTATCTATATGTATATAGAAAAATTATACTTTTAAATATTTTATTTTATTTATATATACATGTATAAATTTATTTTTTTTGTTTGTCCCTTGTTTGTTCCTATACCGTCATCCGATTTAGCTAAAAATGTAAGAGTTTGTTCTTATTAGTGCCAGGAGTGTTTAGGGAGTGGTTTGATTAAACATAATTATTTTTGGAAAAAAGAGATTTAAGTGATGAACAAAGAAAGAAGTCTAACGAAAATGTGTGACTTTGAAGTGAATGGTTGAAGTCGAAGACGCCTAAGGAGGACATGTCACGATCAAGTGAAATTTTTTTTTAATTACTATACAATAATTACTACTTAATTAATACTTAAAAATGCACCCAGTTGTCAGGTACTCTAGAATTAACAACCTTTAAACTTTACCCAAAGCATTTATAATTCCCCAAGCAATGCCAGGTACACGTCAGCTGGTAAATAATAAAATTCCTCAAATGGTGACCGTCTAGCGACCATGAATAATATTATAAAAAATGGATGACATTTTTATTTGAAAAGATGTTTTTAAAAGACAACCAATGGAGTCAAATAAATGCGCACTAGGAAGTAAGAATTATTGTCAGCTTGTTAAATTTTTGCGCTATTTTAAAAATAAGTAAGTTTTACGATAATATTTGCAATGAAGCAGAACACCAATAAAAATTAAAGACTTGAAGGTGTGGAAGATATGAAAGCATTTGACGTTAGACATTTTCCATTCAGTCCTCTTCGCAGAACCTTGCCATATCAACTTCATCACGTTCGTAGGAAATAGTTGCAAAGGAAATTTTATCCGAACATCTTATTTTGTAGTTTTACAGAGATTGCCAACTCAGTCCTCCGTTAAATAAAGTTTTTTTTTTCAGTTTTACATAGTTAAAAGCAATTACTTTTACGCAAATAATTCGACCGCTCAAATAAGCATACCAAAAATATATAAAATATTATACATAAGCACACACTTCACCACAACCTTAGATTACACATCTGCCCTGATGATGGACACTGCAATACTGTCCGAAACATTGGCTAAAGAAGAAGGTAGCGCAACACGGCATAATACTCAAAAACAAATCACTATAATTATGTATGTTTGTTCGAAGCCTTATGGGAAATTATAATATTATGTATGTTTGTTCTAAACCTTTTGGGAAAATATAATACTATGTACGTTGGTACGCTCCCCGAAAGTACAGGAGAACTCTGAGAAATGCCTTCTGGTCTCAGGTTTGAGGAAAGGAAAATCCTGATCTATTTCCTTCTCGTGGTGGGGAGTGAGCAACGATCTCGTGTCGGCAAATATAGACAGGGACCGAGCGTTGGCCGGAATAAGCTGAACACCACCTTTCGCCTTACCAGGCGTCTGTTGTCTAGGGCACTCTCTTGTCCTAGAGAAGTAAATAATCTCCAAAGGCGGAAGAACCTTCGAGGTCAACGGCATAGGATGTGGAAAGAAACGGGAAACTACCACATTAAAGGTCCAAGTGGCATCCAAAGAACCAGCAAAACATGAATACCCAATCTCAAGTAAAATTCTCCGGAGGTAAAATAGTCCCCCGTTCGGATCTCCGGGTGGGGACTGCTCGAGATGCTAGAAACACAAAGTCAATAGCGAAACCAAAATCAAATACAAAGAACCAAATAGCGAGATGGGCAACGTGGAATGTCCGCACATTACTGCAAAACAGCAAACTGGATAATCTGAAAGCTGAGATGGAAAACGTAAATTTGAATGCACTAGGTATAGCAGAGATGAGATGGCCCAATTGTGGAGACTTCTGGAGTGGCGACTACAGAATCATCCACACAGGATGCATAAATAATAAACCTGGCCAAGGAAGAGTAGGCGTTGTGCTGTGCAAGGAGTGGGGACGACGGGTTAATGGATACGTGCAATATAGCGGAAGAATTATTCTAGTCAAATTAGAAACAAAGCCTGTAGACACTGTAATTATCCAAGTATATATGCCAACATTTAGTCATAGCGAAGAAGAAGTAGAGGAGGTATACAGTTCGCTAGATAAACTTTTATCAGAGATAAAAGCAGGTGAAAATCTGATTCTCCTAGGAGATTGGAATGCTGTTGTAGAAGAAGGACGTGAAGGAACTTGCATTGGACCCTTTGGGCTGGGTGCAAGAAACGACAGAGGAAACAGATTGACAGAATTCTGCGAAAAACACAAATTAGTGATAGCAAACACTTGTTTCCAACACCACCCAAGACAGCGATACACCTGGAAATCTCCTGGAGACAGACAAAGACTGCAAATGGACTATATAATGGTTAGATATAGATTTAAAAACCAAATAAAAGACTTTAGAAGCTATTTCGGCCCAGATATAGATAGTGACCATAATATGGTAATGGCCAAAAGTCTTCTAAAACTGAAAAAAATTAAAAAGAGAAATAATTTCAAATGGAATACAAAAGTATTAAAGATAAAAGAGATCAGCGACAGTTTTAGGGAAAAGACGCAAGAGTACAACTTAATGGAAGAGGAGAACGTGAATGAGATCTGGAAAGTGATAAAGACGAAGATTATAACTACGGCAGAGGAAACTATAGGCAAGGAAAAACCCCAAACAAGGAAGGAATGGATAACCGATTAGATCCTAAATATGATAAAAGATAGAAGAGCTGAATCACAGAAGGAATATAAAGTGCTGAGAAACAAAATAAATAGAGAGTCAAGAATAGCCAAAGAACCATTCTACCAGAATAAATGCGATGAGATAAACGACGACCTCAAGAGAGGAAATGTAGAAAGAGCTCACGCTGCGGTGAAAGACTTCTTTGGGATGAGAGTTGGAAAGGGTAATGCAATAGAAGGAGAAGACGGTAAAATACTCTTCGAAAATGACTAAATTGGAGAAAGGTGGAAAAGATATCTCGAAATGCTGTACAATGGAAAGGGAAATTGTGACAACGAAACATTGATAGAAAGAGAAAATGAGGTAGACGCAGATGATTTGGGAAATTCAATCACTAGAGAAGAGTTTGACTTCGCACTGAAAAATCTCAAAAACGGGAAAGCACCCGGAATCGATGACGTTCCGGCTGAACTAATTAAGCCAGCAGGAAAAGGAACCACAGATGCCCTGTTTAAAATTATACAAACCATGTATAAGACTGGAGAGATACCAGAGGATTTTGAGAAATGCCTAATTGTCGCATTACCAAAGAAGGTAGGCACGACGAAATGTGAACAACACAGAACTCTTAGCCTAATATCCCATGCCTCAAAAATATTGACTAATATCATTCTAAAAAGACTCGAACCAAAAGTAGAGAACATCCTTTCCGGAGACCAGTATGGCTTTAGAAGAGGTGTAGGAACCAGAGAAGCAATATTGTCGCTACGAATACTAGGTACTAGAAAATAGAATAAAAAGAAACCAAAACACATTCATCGCATTCATAGACCTGGAGAAGGCTTTCGACAAAGTAGAATGGAAAAGACTCTTCGAGATTCTGAAGAGAATTGATTTAACATATAGAGATAGACGAATAATCCAGGCGCTATACAAGAATGAGGCCGCTATAATTAGATGTGACAATGAAACAAAAGAAGCCAGTATAAGACAAAGGGTGAGATAGGGATGCTCTCTGTCACCTGTTCTTTTTAATGCTTATATACAGAGTGCGATTGATGACTTGAGAGAGAGAATGAGTCACAGAAAAGGTGTAAAGATACACGGGCAAAATGTGGATATGATAAGGTTTGCTGACGATATTGCTTTGGTTGCTGAAAGCGAAGAAGAACTGCAAGAGGCCTTAACAACCATGCAAAGCATTCTTCAAAACAACTAAAACGTGAAGATAAATAAAGACAAAACAAAGCTGCTGACTGTAGGCCGAACGCAACATCAGATGAGAGTAGAGATGGCAGGAGTTCCACTAAAGAACACCAAGGAGTTTGTCTACCTCGGGAGCAAAATAACATGGGACGGTCGGTCTAAGAGCGAGGTTGACAGCCGTATACATCAGGCTAGGCTTGCATTCAATAAAAGGTCGAAAATAATAGAATCGAATTGCATTATATCGAATTGCATTATATAAGAACACTAAATCATGTGACCCTTGTTTAAAATAAATTCTCTTATGACAACCATTTTTTTTAAATGTGAAATCGTACAAGATTTCAAACTGCTCCCAACCATTTGGAGTCAGTACACTATGTCAACCCCAATTGGGGTATGTTGTGAGGCTGAAGGTAGTGGGAAGGAGAAGGAGATGGGGAGATTAAGGTTGGAAGTACCTGGCTATTCAGATCTGGTCACTAAACACGGCCAAAGATATTTCAAACAACGTTTCAATTCTGAATGGTTGTCTAACACCAGGGTGATGCTGAGAGTTTACGAGATAATAAATGTAATGATCATCACCATCAAACTTAACAATCAACATAACTACTCACACAAAAAAATTGAAGTAGGACGAGTGTCGCACTGACCTAAAATAATATGCATAGACAATAAATTATATTACGGATACGTGGGTTTTTCAAGTACTAGTGTATTATGTTTTGGCATAGAATAGTTGCGAAGACCTGAGTATAATAGAGACTGGGTCGAAAGGTTGAACATTCCTGTGATCTAGAGCGTGCATAATCCCCGTTTCCTTTTAGAGGGGCGATTGTTGGCATTTTTGCTGCATATCTGTTCCTGCACAAAAGATGCAACTATCGATATGCAACAATTCTCACACATGTATGCTCATCATGTGATACCGGCTAAAGTGGAAATGTAAGCCAAAAGTTCACATTCGTCGGGAATTCTGTTTATCTCTTTGAATTGCATTATTTTACTATTTTACCATTGTTGCGAATGTTTGAAGAGATGCTTTTTTCGCTGTAAAATATGGATATTAGTATTTTTTCGTTTTATAATCCACACTCACGATTATGGCGATCCAACTCGACGTGTATAACAAGAAATAGTTACTTACAAATTAGTCTACTTAATTTATCAAAAAAGTTCGATAATAGCATAGGCCGAGAATTGTTATAATCACAATATTTAATTAAAGAATCTATCGCCATCGCCTTAGTTATACGGAATACGAATGAAATCACGCCTTTGAGATAAATCCAGTTATGGAAGAGGAAAAATGAGAAGTGTAAATCAATTTTTTTAAATCATTAGTGCGCACATTTAGTCTAATTTTGACCGAGGGTGAGATTGGGTTATGGTTCTTGTGTCCACATATAATTTCGGTTTGGATTCACCAATCAGGTCCTTCTTATCGGGAATGTACGAATTTCTAAAAGCCTGTTTCATTTGTTTGTCTTAATCAATAATATAATTTTTAAACAGAAGATTTAAAAATTTTTAGCTCAATATTATTAAAAAAAAGACATAGCAAAAAAACATTTATCATCATGTTTTTGTAAACCCATCCGTGCAAAATATAATTTAACATCAAAGATGTGAAAGAAAAACAGTTAAAAATAGAATGACATTCAAGACCATTACTTTTTTCTTCTTACGCGTTACATCTACGAATCTGTTTGAAAACACGTTCTGCCTAAGTAATATGTCACGATATTTTTCAGTGCACTTTGAGAAAAGCACTAACTTATTAAGCTCGCGCTTTCTTTACAGCGTTCTTCAAAGCGTATTGTAATTTACACGAGAGTGCCATTTTTATAAAATAAACGCACGAAAGTCCTTTGTCGACTGCGCAGGTCTTCAAGTATTCTGAAACGTGAGGGAAGTTCTTGGAACGATTCTTCTAGTATTGTTTCGCAGCATCAAAAGAAATTCCACCCGACGCCGCCCCCACCCCGACCGGCGGAAATGAAATATTGAAATATGCATTGCGTTCAGGGGCGGCGGATCCGACTTCTGCCGGATATGCAACAAGGCAGTTTTGAGGAATATGCATTTCCGGAGTCCTGACACGAGACGCTAAAAGAACCTTCCAACATGGGTTGGAGGATTTTTATTTAAAATGTTTTAAATTATAGCATTGGAGGCTGTATTTCAAGGTTTATTTAAAGTTTTGTTTTTGGTCGGTTATACTCGATTCACTGCTGAACACCCCGCCTTCACTCGTATTCATTATAATTAATGACTTTCCACTGTCTTAAACTAACCTTATAGCAAGCAGGAAGAGACCATTTGAGAGTTTCACGGTAAAAACTCCTGTACTGATATCCTGACTTAGCTAGAAATATATATATATATTTTATTTTTTTTGAGATATAAAAATGTATATCGATAGGAAGTCGAATGTGTGACTCCCGATAATGTATAAATATGAGACATGTTAAAGAGTTTCATGATATTTTTTTCGGGAATAGTACCTTTGTTTAAAAATATTAAGAAAATACATTTTGTAATTGAATTGGGTATGTAACTAATATATTTTTGCGGTTGCTTGCTGTATGTTACATATAAATGATTGCTGTTCAAAATCGCAGTCGCTCAACTAAATTGTGATTAAACCTCAACTTTCAATTACGCATGACAAATACAACGAACGTTTAAACTGTTTTTGTTTCAATTTAATAATAAAAGAACGTGTTGTTTATCATGGTATTAATGGAAACCAAAATCTAACAAGTCTAACAGCGCACTGTGCAAAATTCCAATTAGCGAAAGCAAATTCGTTTAGTGACCGCAGCCACCACGAGACGCTCTTGACGCACTGTTGGAAAATTGAAACATTTGTTTTCCATGAGGGAACTGGCAGTGATTGTCGTATACACAGAAAAAACGGACATTCCCTCCGAGTTGCCTGTGACAAAATAGCTTAAATTTAAACCACGCCGTCAAAAGGGTGCACTTTAATATGTGGAGTATTCTAAATTTATTAAAAATAATAAGATTTTTTCATAATGTCACTGTCTCTTTTCAAATTTTCAAAAGAAGGAAATTTTAAGGATATCTCCGAGTGCATGATCCAGATACATCCGAGTATGGAGTGCAGCAAGAGGTTTGTTTGTCGAAAAATCTGTTCATTTTGAGAAAAATTGTATTTTGTCCGATGACTTTGTCAAACTTTTAGCGTAAATTGTTATGTTTTGTTTTGCTTGTTCATTTTGGGCTGATGTTTTTGTGACAGAGAAAAACATAAAATATTCTTAAATAAATCATGTAGGATGGATATAATAAAACAAAGACCAAATGAAAAAGGAAAATATAAAAAGTCACGTTGTTTTGTAGTAGAAGACGCGAGACAAGACAAGATATGTTAAACAGAAGAAGGTAACTTCTCTTCCAGCATTTTACCAATTCCTTTATTGGGTTTGTAACCCAAAATTCACAATTGTACTCTAGATAAAGAGATTTCTGTCACCAAAGGACAGAATTTATAAAAAAATTGCATATTACCGGGGATTGACAAGTTGTCAGTCTATCTGGTGTTCAAGCGAGGAGTTCAATTCTTCGACTGAATAAGTCCTCCATCATAACACTAGCAACAATTTCACTTAGGGTCACTGTTATCGGAGATTTTAAAATACTGTCGGGTTATTTATAATCCAAAAATGTTGGCCTTTCAAAAGGCAGCAAGAAATAAAAAAAATATATATACGTATTGAAAATTTCGTACTATGACGATTCTTCCTAGATGCGCTGCAGAATTTGCAAAATTTGAAGAAGTTGCCTGCATGCATTGTTGAAGCTTACAATCAGCTTGCCCCTAACGCCTCTGGGCATTGCAAAGATTAGAAGTGTATTTTTTACAGGGCATTAAAACAGAACTGTCAAAAAACGCCGTTTCAGTGATGGAACTGCCCTTGGAGCATTTCCGTCAGTATTTTCAAATCTTCAATATCTTTCATGTATTCCGCCAGAATGTGCCAGAGGTGTTTGATCTGCGAAACCTCAGAGAGAAGCTTCTTCTCATTTTACCAGATTAGTGGCACTTTTATTACTTTAGCATGTTCGAATACGACCGTCATGGATTTTTGTAGGAGTGAACGCATTTATGCTAGTGGAAATAAGAAGAACTTAATGCAGTTGCCTTATATTAGCTGTCTAAGACGAAAGAGACTTATTAACATAATCTTATTTTTCAATGATTGCTTAACTCTATTGATAGCCCATTTCTCTTGGAATGCTGTGGTTTATTCGTGCCTAAAAACTTCTGCCCTAGTCATCACCACAAAATACCATACGGCAGGGCGAATGTTCTAGCACAGCGTAGCATAACAAAACAAGTAGTACCAAAAAATCTAAAACTAATAAAAATATTATTTTAAAAATAATTAAATTCAAAATTAATTACCCATTAAAAAATCTTCAAACTATTATCCAAAATGTTAAGTATGCTAAAATAAGAAATCCTGTAATGTATATGTATACCAAGTAAGTAAGTCGAGCATTGTCAAGAGTCGGTAAACAGAAGAGTAGACGATGAATGAATGCGAATGAACCAACGAGTGTGTGCTTAGACCGAGTTGCTGAGCGACTCGCTGTCTCTGCCTACCCCTACGAGGAAATGGTGTTTTATTAGTTATTCAATTTTATGTTTTAAAAAACCCGTCTTTAGCATCCCCTGAAAAAGAATTACCACCTCATGTCCAACATTTGCGTAAGAGAGTTTGGCGTTCATTGCACATAACACTATGGGAAACATCAAAATATATTGGTTTTTATTATTCTATGTGATTGCATACATTTTTTGTGCACATAAATTGTAATACTTATTCCAATTAATTACATAAATTTTACTAATTTTATACAATTACCTATGCACTGTCACAGCGAAGAAAAACTTGGCATGTTTTATAATTATTTTAAATCATTAACAGACATTTAGTCAGCCCTGACCTGGTGAGTATGAATAATTACCATTTACCTACCCACAAAATATAACACAAGACTTTATGTTCCATTTAACGTAAGTTGGTTCTTGCATCAATTTTATTTGTAATTATTTTTCACAGAGATTGCATCGTGTAGGTAATGAATATTGCTCTTTTGACATATCAACTATAAGAACATTGCTTCTTTAAAAAAAATATATAAATGTGAAAAATAAAAAAAAATTAAAATTAATATATATTTTTGACCGTAACCGGTTTCAGAAATGTTTAGGCCACCTTCAGACTGGTGATAAGACCAGTTCAGACCAGTCTTTCCTTAAAAGTCTGAAACCGGTTGCGGTCAAAAATAAAATATAGTGGAAAAAAGTTTCTAAACCTTTTAGTATATTATTATTATTCAATTGATTCTTACAACAACAATAAAAGTTTGGGGAAATTATATAATATTTTTTCTTCAAACGCTTCCCCAGTAATAATCACCTTCCCTCAAAGCCAGTTACCGTTTCAAAATACTTCATGAGATTCTTCCAAAGACCGCTAACATAACTTGAAATACGCTCATATCACCACGAATTATATAGACCATTCCTTTAATTTTATGATGTGTTATAGAATGTCATAAGCTTGAAGAATCCACCATTTTTACAGCTGAATATTATTATTATGACTTGTGGATTGATAAAATACCGTTTCATCAAGTCAAAAACAAAAGATTCCTTTCTATTGCAGGAAATCAATAGAAGAGAGTCAAAAAGTCAAAACATTTCAATATTGAAATTTCGTTACAAGTAGCTGTAATTGTTCCTTTTTATTCCAGATATTTATTGCTAAACGGAGGGTTTTTGAAACAGAAGATGAAGAAAATACGAGTAAATCTTGGTCTCCTTTTGTCAACCATTCACAGATGTGTCGGGGCGTGAGTATTTCAAAGTGATGTTTTTTAGACTATGCGCCGATGATTTGTTAATTCATTGTTTTATTTTGCTTACATGCGTAATGCATACGTGTATGCATAATAAATATGAAATATTAATTTTATTTTAATGGTTTATATGGATTTATAATCTAAGAGAAAATTAATGGGAGTCATATCAGATAAAGACGCCGCCACTCACGTCTTCGTAATCTGCGTACCTGAGAGACGAGTGGTGCAGTCCTCATGGTGAGGATTGCCCTCATGATAGCCGGAAAGTGAGGGCACCAGAATAAGATGAAGCCAATACAGAAGAAGATATTTAAATTGGTTAGCACTAACAAACATCAACATTAAAAGAGCGCTTAATTTTATTGTCTGTCGTTAAAAAAAATATTTATTACATAAATACATATTTTCCTCAATGTGATTGACTTCCCTGAGGCTGGGAAGTTTCATCCTAAAACCGTAGTTTCCAATCCACTAAAATAAGTTTTTTTAATATTAACCCTAGACATCTATGTGATCTTTTGGGATGCTGTGTGGAGGGTCTTTTTAAGGAAATGAAGAAAAAGAAGTTCTGGAAAAGTAAAAGGCATGAGGGTTTGGTAGGGATCAATGTGTCAGGAGTGACGGACATATGAATATATACCCCCACTGCGGCGCACGGCGATGTGTCGAAAGACCTGTTGGAAAGGTCAAAAGGTCTCCCCAAACCAGGCTCTCCCGATCTGGCACGCCACGCAGCTGGTGGACAGGTCCATCCTGAACACACTTCACCTGATGAACGCGGCCACCCCTGCTAAATCACCAAACGTAGCGAACCGCTTGGGGTGACCTATGGCAGAGGTGTTGGTTATCCAATAAATCGTTCCCGGGGCAGCGGTACCCAAATCCGTCTCCAAAGTAGAAAATATTTTAAATGAAAGACTAGAGTATGACGTGTTTGGTAAATATAATTGGAAAGAGGTATAAGAATAACTCAACTCGACCTCACGAAAATCTAAAAGTATTAAAAATAATTTGTCATAAAAAAATAGCATGTTTTAACTAGTTCATTGCTATAATACGGTCCAAATGGAATGAATGAAGTAATTTTTTTAAATGTGTAATTTTTATCGGCGCAGTGGTCCTGACTCAGTAGCACTCATAATATCGCCTCTCATTAATAGCCGAATGCACCAAAAGAAACCGTTTCACACATCAAAGGGGCGCCCTTGAAGACAAAATAGTCATAAAGGAGGACATCAGGCAAGTGTCAACACGCCAGTTTAACATCCAGCATCTCTGCATCACGTCGCGTCGCGTCGTTCCCGCCCCATTATCTGAGAGCACAGGGGCTTCTTACCACATCTAAACTCATGCTGATGTCATAATATAAACAGATGTTTGTATATTTGGAGAGGTGAAGATATTATTATAAATACTTGCTTAAAATCCATCTGGAGATAACTTTAAATTGCTGAAAGCTAAACATTATCCTTGTCCAAATTACTAATCATGACACAAATGGATTTTTTTAAAGAATTAAACATTAATAAGAAGAGTATTAAAAATCAATCCGAGTTTCTATTTAGGTTGTCGCGATTGGTCAGTCACTTAAAGCAGTCGCTGGGTAAGTAGTCGAGAAGCCAAATTTTGGTCTCGGCACATTTTTTTCCCGTGATGGAGGGGGGTCAGGAGAACATTGTTACTTGGAAGCTATAGGTAAAAGTTAGAAGATGCCCAAGGAAGAAAAGGCATGATAAAGTGAATAAAATAGTCGGGTCATATCAAGTCATGATATAATGGTTGTTTCACCACGGTGGAAACTAGCATTAAAAACTCGCTTTCGCGGTTGGAATACGCCCAATTTAATTTCATATTATTATACCGGTCAGTGGCTGAGTTGGCATCAAGTTTAGGTCCCACCCAGGCGTGGTGTGTTCAATTTCTCTGCTGGCTAAGTCCTCTATCTAAACATAAGCAGAATTTTCCGCTTACTGTGATGGTAGTTTTCAAATATTGTCAGGTTATTCAAAACCCGAGAATGTTTGTCTCCCTTTAAAAAAAGTCAAATATTTCTAAATTTTTGTTTTTAATTCGGTATTGAACAAATAATATTGTATAAAATTATAAAAAAATCAATTTCAAATGGACAAAATGAATGTCGAAATGGATAAATTGAAAGTCTAAATGGACAAAATGAATGTCCAAATGGATAAATTGAATGTCTAAATGCAGAAAATGAATGTCTAAATGGATAAATTGATTGTCTAAATGGATAAAATGAATATCCAAATGGATAAATTGAATCTCTAAATGAACAAAACTATTGTCGAACATGAACGTGAAAATTAACAAAAATAATGACAAAATGGAGGGACTGTCCAAATGAGCAAAATGAATGTGTAAATGGACAAGACGAAATGACAAAAAGAAAAGATTTTCCAAATGAACAAAATTGATTGTGTAAGTGGACAAACCGTTTGTTCAAATGGATAAAAGTAATTAGTCCAAACGGTCAAAAAGACTGCAAATGGACAAAAAAAATTAAAAACGCCTCCATTAATCTCCTATTTAAGTAATTTAATGGTAAGAATTATATTTATACGTTATGTTCTAGCATTTTAAAATAGCTTCTATTTAATATCTTGCAAAAATTAGATGTCTGTCAGATTTGTTTTGCTGGCGGGATTAAATGTTTTATTTAGATATATTTTTATTAAATTCAGTAATCTGAAAATAATAACAGTAAGTTAGTTAAGATAAATAATACGCAAGTTTCAAATCCTTTTTCATAAGTCGGCCTCGATTAAATTTACACAAAAAAAGTAATTATTTTAGTTTGATTAAATTTTGTTTTTGCCTTAACTTTTCTGTTTCATAACTTTCGACCGTGTAGGAATACCAACGGCTAAATAAAATGTCATGTTAAATGTTCCCCATTCGATGGGGAATAGAAAAATGTTCGTAGGATATGAAATGTTTTTGAAATTTTATATGTTTGTTCCCCATAACTACATATTATTGCACTTACTCACTAAAGCGTAATTAAGTAATAATATTAAAAATATATATTGAAAAATACCAAAATCTGTTTTTACAAAGTACTTAAAACATTCCAACTTTTTTCTTTTCATTCCAACGAATTTCTACCTTAATTAAAAAAAATTAACATGAAATATATTTCTTACAATTTGGGAGGGTATGGGTACCGCCCCAGGGAACTATATATTGGAAATCCAACACCCCTGTCATAGGTCACCCAAGCGGTCTCTATTTTTCGTAGCTTGGCAGAGGTGCCCAGGGAAATGGGCAGTGAGGTTTGTCTAGGTCTTGGCAGAGGATGCGTGTGCTCACCTACTGCGTGGCGCACCGAATCGGGAGAGACTGGTTGAGGGAGACCTTTCGACCTCTCCAGACGGATTCCCTCGACTCATCGCCTTGCTCCGCAGTGGGAGTGATGGATTCATGGATTGGACACATTGACCCCCAGATTCCAACCCCCTCTCATACCTTTTTCCTTCCCAGAACTTCTTCTCTTTTCTTTCCATAAAAAGACCTTCCGCACAGCATCCCCAAAAATTATTTATGACCTTCTGTGTGGAGCTAACGTAAAAATTTTTTTTCATGAGCTGAGCTATAGCGCGAATTATTTGATTGCAGTAGACAAGACGCCTAATTAATGCTACCATATTTCATTACCTATAGCATTTCTTTATGTCGTTTATTATATTATAAATTCGTGTCAACAAATATTCAAAATATACAACACACATAGACCTGCACATTGCAATATGAATACAAAAGCAATTTCCAATCGTTATCTGATCCGGAATAACTAACTAACTAACGGTAGATTACATACTAACTTACTAATCATCACACCGTTTCTCCGCAGGGGTAGGCAGAGATAACGGACCTTCAAAAAAACTTGGTCTTGGCCCACCCTCCTTGCCTCACTCACATTCATATATCGTCTCATTCATACTTTTATATTATTCTGAATCTTGATATGGCCAGAACTCCATTGTGGACTGCTAGTTTCGCTTCTTTGGACGATTTTTCATTAGCGCCAACTGCGTTCAGACCTCCATTGGTGGAATTACCTGCATTTACCTTTCTTTCAATATCTCTGTTAAATTATCAGCCTTCCCATCTATCGTAAACATACTTCCTAAATACACAAACTCATCCACCTGCTCCAAGTATTTCTCATTCACAACTATATTGAACACTATTTTCGTACTCTCTCTTTCAAACACCATGACTTTAGACTTACTTACATTCATAATTAACTCATTTTTCATACTTACTTCGTTCATACTAGACACGAAAGACTGTAGATGTTTCACACTGTAACATTTAACGTAAAATAGACAAATTTGGCACATTTTCGACATGTACAAGAACTTCAAAATTATAAGATGCATGAGAAATAAAAATTCTTAATTTTTCAGATTAAATAAGACGTTGTTCAACTCTGAATTAAAAAAAAATACCAAGATATCTCTGACACTTCATAATGAATAAATGCAGTCGACTCAGACACTCATCATCAAAAGTATGTGCTGACAAATGTAAGTATCATTGGTGCTCCTAACAGCCGGAAGCGGCGAAAGCTGTTGTCAGGCGTCGGTTCGGAATGTCGTCGCGACGCCTATTCCCACTGGCGCAGTGTTGGCGTCGCGTTGACGGGCCCACTAATAGCCAGTAAAACCACTACTCATTTTTCATATCTTCTTTATAGCTGAAAAAATAAAACGGTGTATTCCAGCATTTCAGTAATGTGTGAGCATTCCTCCTTGTTTGTGCAGTTGTGAAAGAAGTTTGTCGCAGTCGTAAATAATTTAATAGTGTTTGGAGATGTTTGTTATTATAAGCAGAATTACTTTGTTGATTGTCAAATTTTATGAAGTGTATAAAAACGCCGCTGAAGTCTTCTTTGAAGATTTGTCAAAATAATTCAGTAGTTTATTGTGTTGGCAAAGTCCAGTTGGTAAAAATTATTATTTATAGGATATTGTGAAACATATGTAAACTAACTTTCAACAAGAACGTAAACCCAGAAAATTAATTTCTCCATCACAGTAAGAGTCGAAAACACCTTAATAAAATACTAATTATATTTTATTGTTTAGAGTAGATATACATTATTATAGTTTTGTCTTAGAAGTTTTCACTGTGATCAAACACTTAGTACTTGAGGAGGAGCTTCGAAAATAAATTCATATAAATGGCAAACTTCATTAGAAATCGCGATAGTTGTGGAATCGCGCAAAACTGAACTTGAAGATAGGCAATAATAATATTATTCCACCGTATTCCTGCAACTCCTGCCATGAAACTCCCATTCCGCACTACCTGCATAAGCCAGGATTGGCAGAAATAACCGCAGAACAGAGGTGCGTCAGTTACCTAATGTTTGCAGCAGTCCTGCGGGGAGTTTCTACAGTTACCAACTATCTTAAAGGATAACTAATTAACTGCAGAATCTCACGACGGTAGAAGCTTGGTTGCTTCAGACACAGATGCTTATGCGGCATAGATAATAACGAGTTCGAATTGCAAGACTTGGTTTGTTTACTGGCTGCACCTAAAGAATATATATATTTAATGGTTCAACTATGAAATTCCGACGACATTATACACAATGATATAAGTGATGAAGGAGATAGCTGATTTGAAACATACTAATGGTCAAAGTTTCAAAAGCACCATAAGCAAATTGCGTACTTTTGTTAATCACTTTCATCAATTATTAACATTGTAAAATTGTACCAAAACAAAATAATAAAATAATACAATCTTTCGAACAATTTTTCGAAGGAAAGCAAAACGGCCTAGGTAAATAATATTTTTAAAATGTGCAACGATTTTCGTCAGCTTAGTAATAATTTAAGATTTTTTGCTATCTACCTTTCGACATCTTGTCTGGCAACAGGATTGAAATCATATGCATTATTTCGCATGCCATCACTTATTTATGTGTATATGGATGAGCGTCTTATTGAAAATTATTAATTAATAATTTTCGATTATAATAATTTTCAAAAATACCCCCTATATATATATGTGATGGCATTATTTCGCATGCCATCAAATATATATAGGGCGTATTATTGACAATTATTATAATTTTGGAATGTTTGCAAGAGGCTGGATAAACATTTTACAGTTGAGTGGTCGAGCTTTTGCGCTAAGTCATATTATTTATTATTGCTAAGCAATTGTGATAACATCATTTTTAGAAAGTTTTTAACGCATTACCCGTATTTTAAGGTGTTCTTCAAATGTACAAAAAGTAGTTCAAGTAAGACGTATCGCTAGCTACGTAGATTATAAATATCCAAGACCCTTAACTGTATATCTTCCTTATATAGAAATATCCGTTTACTCCAGATAATTTGAATAAAGCAATCCCGCATTCATTTGCATCGCATTCTGCGCATTCATCTCGATTAAAATACAATGGCAATGCAAAGTACCAGCTACTGCTGTACTCGTAATGGGATGATAGCCTGAATGCACGCGTACGCAAGTTCAATAATAAATTATCGTCATGATCGGTACAAAATCATCATTATTGATGTTTGTTGTAGTCAAACACAACAAATTATTGTTCATTTGTTATAATATTGAAGCGAATGCAGCACTGCGGTAAAATAAGATGCATGAATAACTTATATATATTCCAAAATAAGTGAATATTGTTACATTGAAAGATTTTTGCTGGAAGGTTTAACAGCTGTCTTGCCAAGTCTACCCTTGCATCTTTCTGTACATCGCATTACTTCTGCCTTTTCAGTACAAAACAAATATAAATTAAATTCAATAAATATCTAATATATAATATATCCTCCTAGGGCGGATGACTACGAATATAATCAATATCTATTATACATATATATATAAATATACATATTCTTGTAAAAATGTTAAAAAAAAAAAAATGTATATGGCTAATAAATTTAAAAAAATGTAAATTAAAATACATTTCAACAATTCAAACCTCTGGTTAGCAAATTGCATCCATCAATCAACGATATAAAATTGTACGCGCAATGCATTTGACCACTGAGTTAGTATGTTGTTGCATAAAAAGTATCTACAGTAAGTATCTACGATATAAAACATTATTCTTTTATGTCCAGACAGGTAATAAATTATGTAAAAAAATGTAATTTTATTAATTGTAAAATTTGTGAAATGTAACTTGGTTCACTATTTTTCACAAAAAATATATTAATTTATTCTTCAATAAAGCAATTTCACTATGTGGTGTCATTTTAATTTAATTAAAATAAATAACTTTGAAAGCACCACTTTACTATTCTTCTTCAATAATAATGATATTATAAACAAATAAAATAACATAATACCGATAAATGAAGAAACCATGGGCTTCGAAACATTTCGATTATTTTTATTAAATCGTGGTGTGAAAAGTGATTTGTTTCAAAAAAACAAATAAATAATGAACGTCGAATATTTATAGTGATTATAATGTACACCACACATAAAAGCATTTTTGATTCTTGATCGTATTAAATAATTGAATATTTCCTGCCTAGTAGATTTCAATTACGAAATTATTTTACAATAATTTTAATTACAGGTAGTTCTAACAGGTATATATTTAAACCTATTAATACGGTCATCTCCAGACAAGCTTCCACTAAAACACTCAACACAGAAATAAGCGACAAGATTTACAGAAACTTATTAATACAACAAGCAACCAAAAAAATAATCTAAAAGACCCTTAATATATGGCTGTTAAAGTTTATAACAACCTTTCACGTAAAATTTTACAAATACACGATAAACTTTAAATTAAATCAATATCACTACACCTTAAGCTCAAACGAAGGCTTTACATGAATTAAATACATTTTCTTCCTTCTCTTCGGTAGATGTATCTACATCCTCTACACAGGTAATACTATTAATTTAATTGGGTTAGTTGTAAGAAATAGGATATACCCACAAGTACCTTTGTAGAGTACTTACTGTTTATTTTGTTCAATATTATTAATATGTTATTTTTATTGGATAACCTTAAATTTACTAAACAAAAAATATCACTTACTACCGTTAAGTACCTACCTACAAAACACTTATAGTTTTTTATTATTATTCTTATATATCATCTAAGGATATCCGCGAACATCTTTCAATGACCACGTAAAATGCTTTAATCTCCGCTGATAAAGTAATCGGACAGGTATAAAGTTGCACTTGCAGTTTCAGTCGCAGTCCTAGCCGTAGTTGGCTGGCTGCACTATTGCACTACTGCATCGCTGCCAGGAGAGGAGCAATGGCGCGGAAGTAATCGGGTCCATGATACAGCCTCCCTTCCAGTTCAAGCGGTCCAGAAATACCTTTTGAAGCACAAAACTGGAAACTGCTGGACGGGCGCGATGAGAGGTATGAATTCCAATGGAATAGAGGTGGACTGTTGTATGTTTAATGGGAAACTTGAAATAGACACATTTCGGTCTGATTATTGTACTTTGAAGTGAAGTAGATGAAAGGGAACAGAACTATTATGGATGAAAGCAACTTTATGGCAAAGAAAAGTACTAATTTAAGAATCTTTATATAGTTGCCATCGTTACCTTTTAATTGTCTGTGTCTTGTTTTGTTTTACGTTTCTATTGTTTATATAAATTCCAAATGTTAGGCTTGGACATGCACTCACGATTCCAGTAGAGCGGCTACTGGAATTTATTGATTTTGGCATTTGAATGATGAACGATATCCAGATACGAACAAAATATGAGCGTGTCAACCAAACGTTAAAATATATTTTTAATTTAACCATACTTAAACACGACATTAGAAGATTTAATGCAAAACCCAAAGCAAACATTGCTTTGAATCTTATCGTTATACTACGAACGAGCTCATTTAGAGGAATATTGTGATTTTTAATGGCTTCTTTTTAGGAACGAAAAAGGAACGTTGGGAATATTCATTGTTGATCTCTTTTAAGGAAAAACCCCTTCCAAGGAACGATTCGATTCAGAATGGTGGTCTTTCACAAGTACTGTGAAGGTTCCATTCAAGTTCTGTTATTATTTCAGTTTTGTGAAGTTCCTGGCCAATAATGATATAATAATAGTTCTTGAATAGAACCTTCACAAAACTTAAAGATCAACTTTTAAATTTGGTGAATTGTGCGAATTCCGTGAAACAAACCGTCCTAAGAGTATAATAATCCACTCCAATGGAATAATTTATTAAATAACCAGTTGGTAAAAGTAAATAATTATGAAGAAGAAAAGTTTTAATGCATTTGTGCATACCAATAGTATCGAATGTTTTAAAAAAGTCTTTTGAACTAATTTGGTACACTCCCCCGCAGTCACCTATTACCCCAAAAATTCCCAAAGATACTTCAAATGTCGACTCAATTCGAAAATGGTGTAGTTTTATGTTTTTTTAAATATATTTATTTTAAATTCGATTCTGTATTAAAAAAATGAATGAATAAATGCGAATCTTGGAAGACGAACTCGACGCACTCGAAAACTCGGCAGATTTACTCGTTGTCATACAATGCATTCTATCTTTTGGTGGCAATCATACAAGCATTCCTCTGAAATTGGATGATATTGCGGCAGTTAATAAACGAAATAAATGTCGGTCCCCTATCCAATCGGGATTTACCTCAGTTGTTAGAGCGGCCTACTCCTGTTCTCGGAGAGAAAGGTCAAACCATTTTTTTTTGTTTTCAAAGGGTATTTTAAAAGTTTACAGCAGTTTAAGAGCTAGTCCTCGGGGAGGAACAAAAAAAACCCCAAGTCACACCAAAAAGGCGTATTAATATAAGTCTGTTAATTAAAGTAGATGTATTGAAATACAAATCTGTTAATAAAAGTAGATGTATTGTAATACAAATCTGTTAATAAAAGTAGATGTATTGTAATAAAAAAAAAAGTTTTTTAAGGGATGATTTTTTGCTTTCATTCTTCAGGTTCCTAACAAACAGATACAATTATTTTTTGTTCCATCCACTCTACAATTAAACATGTAAAGGTGTAGAACATCTTTACAATGATTTTCCTAAGCCTTATTTAGTTTCTTCGAGTTGTGCTAATTATTATATCGGTACTTTGCAATTAAAATTTTAAGTGTTTATTTGTCAACTCCTGCTCAACCTGGCGGTGCGCGGCGGTAACTTCAGTAGCACAATGACATTATTATTACAACACATATTTTGACTTTGCATTCCTACTACCAAATGATCAGATGTCGTAACCAGGAGGTCGAAACAGAAGGTGTATGCATAATGCCAAATTCATATCAGTAATAAATAAAACTGCTTCATTATGGACAGACATAAGGCAACCTCAATTTTTGATTTATGATTTTACAATAATTAAAGATAAGGATTTATTAGGCAATGACAAAAACTCGATCAATTAATTTGCCTTACCATAATTCACTTATGTCCTCATTAAACCAGAAGGCGAAATTACGCGTGTTTTGAAGGCATACATGAGGTACGCAAGATTAATTGGTAATTTTAATAGAAAACATCAACTTCATTAATGATTGTTAATGATAAAATAATTTAGATTATTAACAGGCCAAATCGAATACATTTCCTGAATACGTCTTAAAATGGCTCGTGGCTAAAACAAGGAAAAAGTTAATTATGTTTTATTTGTTCGATGTACCTAACAACCTTGTGTAATACTAATTCTGTTGTAGGATCCTTGTGAGAATGTAACGATGTTATTAGCAGAGTTAGTACGTTTTTTCAGGTAAGTACCAATATTAAGGTTATATTTTTCTCATCTTTATCTTGATCATAAATACAATCGACCATAATTGAATTTAGTAGCAACCTCTGGGATGAACCCAAAACATCTCAAAACAACTCAGTACGCATAATAATGTTTGTTTACAATACAATAAATTTTAATGTAATTAATTCAATTATAATTAAACCAAATTTTATAGGCACATAACCGATGCAGAAATTAGCCATGCGTAATGAGATTATCAATCCGTTTTAGGGGAGGAGAGTTAACACATATATTTTATCTAATGTCTTGCTGAGTCTGTTGTGCATATGTTAGCGTAGAACCTGGCACAATTGGAGTGGTAGAATTGTCAAATCTACGTCAGGGAAACTCGAAGGACAAGAGCGGTTCACAGTACTTAAATAAATGTTTTACCGTAATACCTGATCACGGTGCTGAAGATTATGCCATTGTGCCACAGAGGATGTCAATAATATTGTGAACTTATTCAATTTATGCAGTACGGCTATAATCTGAGTTTCAAAACCTTACTTTCTACACGGAGAAAACTTACGGATATGAAATACTAATAATTCATTAAAAGTCTTATCAAATTATTCGCTTTCCTGTTAAAAAATGGATTTGCAAGCCTATGACAAATGAATTGGAAGAATTTGTAATATCGGTCAAAAGCAAATGTTTTACGTGAAAACGTGTTCATTAAAATACTGATATAGATACTAATTACATTGTGGCATACCGTCATGATATTTATTCAGAACAGAACACGTGTTTTTGATATATTCTGAATGACTAATATTTTATCAGGAACTTGGCATGCTGTCACTTTTTTAACGGGATCGTTTTTCTCCGTGTAGCCAACTCTTCAATGCCAAGTCTCCTTCAACGGAAGCAATCTTCCGAACAGGCCTTCCATTGATATGCTTGGTATAACTATAAGTGACCAGCTCAGGTACGGGGGCTCCATCGAAGCCAGAGTAAAGTTGGCCTCTCAGAAGCTGGGCGTACTGTACAGGGCCCGCAGATACTTTAATAATACACAACTGCTGACCCTGTACAAATCGCAAGTGCGCCCTACTGTCGAATTTGGCAGCCATCTCTGGTCCGGAGCCCCCAAATACCTGAAAAATAGATGTTTGATAGATTCCCCAATCTTAACAAACGGACTGCAATCTTTAGAGCACAGGCGTCAGGTAGGTATGCTGTCCTTGTTCTATCGGTATTACAATGGAAGATGCTCTGAGGAACTAGCGTCATTGATCCCTTCGGCACCGGTGCGTAGTCGGGATACACGCCAAACGCGTGCCCAACATTTGTACACAGTTGACACTTGTCACATGAGAACGGGTCGCTTCTACGATTCGTTCTTAAGTTCAACAGCTCGGCTGTGGAACGAACTGCCGGCCTCTGTGTTTCCTCCCTCCTACAACATGGGACTCTTCAAGACCCATGTTCACTCCTTCCTCTCCACAAAAAGACCCTCCACACAGCATCCTCAAAGATGACATAGGCCCTGAGGGAAATTATTTTCTTCAGGGCCTCCTGTGTGGAGTTAATATAAAAAAAAAAAAAACTTACTAAATATAACATGTGGTAACCGTTTTCAGTAGTAAAATTGGTGTAAAGCGACTTAATAACGGTTGTTTAACGCAGTTACGAACACACGAGACAGATCTTTTTCACCCCTCTGTTGTGTTTCTAACCTCTTTAGTCTGACAGTGTAACGTACACTGTACAGTGGGTACTCCATAGTCCATACTACATTGGGAAGAACATCTATTACACATGAACATGAACGAATACAATATAAGTCATGCAAGCTCTACCGCCATCTGTCATCTAATAAAAGTGATATAGCAAGTAATCTAATCATAGTTAAAGGTATCTAGAACTACATTTTTAACAATATACCAATGAAAAACATTACATCCACCACTTTCATTCTATTATACAAAATTATGTTATCATTTCTTGTTCCAGATATATGTATTGAAATAAAAATAACAGTAGATAGGAACCTACCTATCTCCTATCTTTGAAATTGCACATTGAAAACAGTCGAAGAAACTCTTAAATATTTTTTTAAATTTTATTTATTTACCTCCATAACAGGAGAAAAGGTGAATGATGAAAATAAAAGCCGTCGAAAAAAAATTTACAATCTTCTGGCTTTGTACAAACTTTAAATTTAATGCCAATAAGAAATTAAATATAAATTTGTAAAAAAACAATTACAAAAATATTGCAAATTTTCAAAAAAATCAAAAAATTTCAAAAAATCATCAATTTAAAATTTCAAAAAAATTCAACATTACAAAATTTCAAAAAAAATATAAATTCAAAACAAATTACGCATTTCAAATGAGGAGACTTATTCAATAATCAATAGGATTTACCTTTTGGTTTGGTTGAGGAACAATATACTTCTCCACACCTAGTTCCTTATATCCTCTCTAACTGGTTTTGACATGGGCGCCAACATTTTCACGTTCTATTCATCGTTTGGCTCAGTGCTGACCCTGTCTCAGTGCTACTTTTGAGTGACAAATGCGTCATATGATTTGCTTGTGAATCTTCGCATTGACCAATAAGTTGGCGAGACATACATTGTGATTAATTATTATCAGTATCATTTGAACATTCATAAATCTTCAGAGATGAATAATAGAACACAGGTATTTTTGTTAACAAAACATCTCAATATAAACAATATGTCTGAGGTTTCTTGGCCATTCACAAGAATAGGCAGGTCCAACGCAAGGCCAAAATATTAATTACACTTTCCTTTTCAATTAAAATCAAATTTTTTATCTCGTATAAAACATTTTGTTGCTTAATTATAGAGATTCTTAAAAAGGATTGTCCTTCCTGGAATTATGTTCATTAAAATTCTGACAGTTACTTAATCAACCTCAGAAAATAGGAACAATTACAGGCAAACACATATTTCATTTTAGGTGTTTATATTCATCAGCCGAAGTAATAAAATAAATTATATTGAATTCTCATTCATGCATAATCATAGGGCCAGAAATAATGTAATAATGTGGATGCCATAATTTTTGCAAATGATGTAAAATTTCATTATGCTTTGAAATTAATGTTGTAGACATATAGAAAATTAGTCGACAACAAGCAATTGAGCGATACACACCCGACGAACGCGGAATTATTGTTACTGGTTATTTGACCAATTTCCGGTCTGTTATTTTGTTGTTGTCATCTAATTCTGTCAACAACATAAATGACAAAATAAAATGACATTTGACGCCATTTTTCACACAATTATGGCACAATCACATTATGACATTACTTTTGCATAATATTGATATCTGTTATGTATTTATATTATACATTTTTTAACTTAGGTAGGTAGGAACATTCTTAGTTTTGCACTCCCAGAAGTTATCTAGTAAAATCACAAATAAGGTTTCAGTTTCTACTAATATTTTCGTCCATCCCCTTGTCACATAATTTTCTCTTGACACTCCGTTCTTCGTTTATCAGCACTACATATGAAAATTAATTTCCTTCTGTTAATCTTTTTCATCCTCAGTTGCATTAATTTTAAATATCCTCAACAGATATGATTATTAAGTAAATTTAATGATTAAAAAAATATGCACTTACTACTTTTTTCTTCCAAATTAATCCCAAATGTTAACGATTGTAGGTATTACTTGCAAGCCCTTACCTACCAATTTATGTATGCTAACTTTGAGTTTTTCTAGGTACAAACTATGGGGTAAAATAATTCCTAAATACAGGAACATTTCGATAGGTTGACGTACGAAGAAGATAATAAAAGATAAGAAGTACTCACGACTGATACATAATAACTTCACAGTCAACACCACACATGAAAATTATGTAATAACAATATCATCAGGTTCTTCAAATTTCATCGATCACATAATGAAATAATCTTTGTCGATTTTTATTTCCTGTGATTCACTTAATTAAGTGTTCAACCCAATGATATCAGTTTCAAAGAACCAACGATCCATCAATAATAACGAGTGACATTTGCGCCGATCTATTGCATGACATTTCATTCTGTTCAGTGAGCAACGATGTAGGTCCACTATATACTGTAGGTAGGTTTGTTCGCTGTATTGGTAAAAGTAGAATTTATTGTCTGATCACGACACAGGCAAAGTTTAATTGAGTTGTGGCTGCAGTCGTAATCACATTTCATCTCTGAAACATTTTCTGACACGAACTTGGAATTTCTTAAAATCAATATTATTTTATAAATGTTTAAAAACAATTGAATAGTTGGAAAACTTAAATTGCGTCGAAGATTTTAAACGTAAATGAAATAATTTGTAGCAAAATTTGTTTTCGTAATTTAATATTTCTGGTAAATTAATTATAATATTGTGATTGACGTTTACTTATTTAAAGATCAACCAAATATTATAATCATAAAGTTTCTTTGACCTTTAAATCAAAATGTTGTTACATTGTGGTTTGCCATAATTAGAATTAATTTAACGTAATTTGTTATGATTATATATAATATGTATTTAAATTGTCTACCAATCAGCTGTCAGGCGTAACAAACAGTACTAACTTCAGTAAATCCAAGACGTTGAAACTTTATATTATGAATTATGACCACAATTATTTTATTTATAATGAAATAATTTATTTATATTATAACTAGCCAAAGAAAGAGCGTTGCCCGGGTTTTTTAGGATTTAAAAAGAAAAATTTAGAAAAAAGAAGGGGGTTGTTATGTAAATAATGATCTTCCTCTTGTTTTGAAGTTCAAGTGTGCAAAATTTCCTCAATCTCGGAATGAAACTGTGGATTTTCTTTACATTCTTAATATGACACTAGCTGAAGCCCCCGGCGTTGCCGGAGTTTATGCCAAGGTTTTCAAGTTTAAGTGTGGAAAAATTCATCAAGCTCGAAATAAAACTGTAGATTTGTATAAAAATCAAAGGTACGCTTTCCGCCCACCCGCCCGCCACAGTAACTCCGATTTATATAAATGGTTGATAGAAAAATGGAATGTTAGATTTAGAAGGATGAAAGAAGAATGTAAAAATGCACGAGATTACATATGAATGTGATTGAAGCCAGGAGTGTGTGCTGAGACAGAGTTGTATAGTTGTATCTCTGAATAAGTCTGCATATAAACGGCGTGATAGTGAGTAAGTTCGACATTTGAAAATGTATCATGATTATTCTAGAGAATTGAAAAATTTTAATTTGGACACACCGACACGCCCACAGCATGCTTCTATTTGTTCATAGTAGGATAAAGGGTCATGTGTTTATAATATTTGTAACCGGCTTGCAGTTTCAAACAAGTTACAATTTAATGTTGATCAATGCAGTACAATGTACAATGATAATAGCTAGCGGTTATATTACATGACGGTAAACTGGGCAGAAACTGCCAAAAGTTATTCGCAATAGACGGTGTTGGAGAATTCCGGATTAACAACATGTTACGAGTTGCGAATAATACAGGGCGGGCGGGATAAACGAAATATCTCCCCAACTAAGGAAATGTTATTGTATTTCCGTGAATAGTAGAACTCGGGTCCAAAAAGTATGTGTCCAATTTTCTCTCATTTAATAAATCACTACATAATATAAAATCAACTAGTAAGATATCCCTTTTTACTATGGGTGTTCAACGTTAAATATTTGAAGGGCGAGAATTCCCAAAAACTATTACGAAAAATTAATTAAAAAAATATATATACTGTAACTTTATATTTTTTCCGACTTTATGTCCGGGTTAAATCTTCCCCACACGAAAAACTAAACCCTTCCACACACTTTTCCACAAATGATCATCTAGTCAATCCACATTATGCAATTGCATTATATAAGCATAATAAATACAAGAACAACACGTCAACTCACAAGAGATCAAATGGGAAAATATTTCACCAACTCCAGATATTTTCATATCATAGGGTTCGGCTCGGTAGAACTTCTAATTGGAACTATAAATCATACTGTTCCCTCAATACAAATATTTTGAAAATCTTTCGTAGTCCTACATGTATTTAAAATGACTCGTTTTTGCATTTTTTTAATATAAATTAAATAATAATTATAATTTTAACAGTTTTTTATTATTGTTTTTTTCCACATTGAATAATTTGTTTTAATTAGCCTATTATGGTAGTCGAAAATTGTATGTTTAAAAATCTTTTAAATAAAAGAAAAAACTACTAGAATTTCCTCGGAAATCATAATTTTAAATTCAGCGTTCGCTCCAATTACGGTTGCTTTCCCATAATTTGGCATTTTTTCCTGTTCATTCTTACAAATGCAAGTACTCGACCCTCAAAGAAAAAAAACTTGCTCGAAATCAAAATCATATCACTAAGTTGTAATAAACTACCCACTTAGAAAATACTTCCGTTCGAAAAAGGTACTTTAAGTTGCATGGTTTATCATTTAGAATTTTACAATAATGAGTATTATTGATCTGGTGCCCGGTAGCGATAGTGAGTGCCCAGTACTCGGGTTTCCAGGTAACTCAGTTCATCCGAGATGTGTTATTCATCGCATAGTTGCATGAGTGCCTTTCATATTACTTGGCTTTTTGTGGATGCACCTGGGCTTGTCTGTCAGGTGCACTGAGTGTGGTAACTATAACATGCAAGTATAATTGAGTTAAATTCACCTACGTTCCATGTAAAACTTGCTATACAACGATGCACAGGTGATGCGCTTTTGTTTGTAATATCACACTAACTCAATTATATTAAGACTTTTCACATATGACCTTAATTTTAATTGATGATTTAATTCGTATTGAGTATTTATTTTAAAAAAAGAAAAAAACATTTTATAGTTATACCCATCAATTGGTCAGTTGGGTTTTGAAGGATGAGTCCCAACTGCTCCCAACCGTCTGGAGTCAGTGAGATTATGGCATTCTATCTTGGGGTATGTTGTGAGGCTGACGGTGTAGGAGAGGGGAAGGAGATGGAAAGTAGGAAGGTGGGGATGAACCTGGCTATTCAAAGCTTATCATCAAACACGGCTAAAGCCATTTTAAGCACCGTTTCAATTCTGAATGGTGGCTTACACTAGGGCGATAGTGAGAGAATCATCCACTACGGAACATGCCGCAAATACACTATATTATAATATTTTAAATGGGTAAATTGTGAAATAACACAAACAAATTAAATAAATTTTACTTGCGCACGTCGGAATTTGAACCCGCGACTTCCGGCTTGTTAGTCGAGAACCTAACCTCTCGACCACGCGGAGGCCGTTAAACTGGGAATTAATTTAGAATAGTATTTGTAATTCTTAGATTGAGATATGAGATCGACAAAAATGACAGAATATGATCAAGTTTCATTTGCTGAGAGGTTGTCCCAGTAAGTCTGAGATCATGGCTTCGATTCCTAGTAGCGACTGTTATCTATTTATTTTCTGTGTCATGTTCCGTTTCGTGTTTCGATTTGATGGACTAAGTATTATCTTATTCTTTGATAACTTAAATTCAATATCGCTTAAAATATTTATTATCCTTTTTGCTTTGCATAAAAACCATGTAAACACAAGTTTATCTTAAAAAAAAACAACTTAAATTTACTTACAAAATTAAAACTTTAACCACAAAAATGCCACTTCTATCAATTATTATTTTTCTATCAGTTTTTGCTTTGAGAAAAAATCATTAGCACTCCGTTATATCTCATATTTCGTTAGATTTACATTAATAATGTTTTGTTAGCTCGATTGGTAGATCGATTTTAGGAAAATGTAAAAATTATTATGTTGACTGTTAACTTTCCAGATTTAAATATTAAAACCACGGCTTAATCTTAAAAATGTTAGTGCATCGGCGTCATTAAGTATATTGGCCACCTCTGGGCTGTAGACTATATATAGGCCACACTTGATTCAGTGTAAAGGATGGCGGTCCGTCTGATTGAAAATCCATTGTTAACAGACCAATCGCCATATCTAATGCACAGACGCAATGTGGGTATGCTAGAGTCTATTCTACAGGTATTTTAATGGAGCCTGCTCTGAGGAGCTATGAGCATTTATCCCCGGTGCACCGGTGCACGTGCGTGAAACTCAACTTACACGAGCGGAACATCCATGCACAGTTGATGTTGGCTTCATGAGAACGCGCCGCTTCTTTGACTCGTTTTTGTAGAAGATGGCTCGTATGTGGAACGAGCTACCGGCATCTGTTTTTCCTCCTTCATATAATCCGGTCCTCTTCAAGATCCGCATTAATAAAGCCCTTCCCACAGACCCTACTTCAACCCGCCTCACGACGCTGCCCAACTGGGTGGCCTCATAGCTCCCTTGCCTATATACTGTATAGTCAGGGGCGCTCTTCACATCACATTCTTAGCAGATTGGCACATCGCTATTGGCCTAAACACCTCTGTATTGTTACCAGAGATAATCTCTTTTCATAAGATGATATATATCACACTCATGAATAAAATATAATATCACGTCAATTTGATTTTAGAAGTGCTTTTCATTCTACCGGTTTAGCAAACCGAGTTATCAAAGCGTACAAACTAATTATTAATTAAAGCGATTGTAGGAAGTCATTAGATATTTTTTTATTCCCACATATGGACGTACATTATCTTATAATTTGAATGACTAGATATTATGACATTTTATAGAGGTACTTAAGATATAATAATTACACGTGAGATGATCTAAATCTTTTAAAAATGTAAATAGGTAATTAATTCGAACCAATATACCGTTGTTTAATGACTCTCCGTGCGAAATACAAGCAACGAGTTTATTTCATCGTGCTTAAGTACAACATCATTACCTCAAAGCTAAATTACACATAATTACGGAGTTAAAAATAATTATTCAATTATCTAACTACGCTAAAGTAATCTCTTTTATTTATATTACAGCTGCAACAGTCGTTATGCTAATGTAAGTACCTACCTAACAACGAAACGTTAAATAGTATGTATTGTGTGTTTTAACCATGACACATTTACTGATTTCTTCTTCTGGTGGCCTATCCTATTGAGGTTTGACAATCATCAAAGTGATCTTCATCTTACAGACTGTAACCGAGAAGATCTCAGTCAAACTGCACTCGTACCAGTCAGGCAAGTTTCAAAAGCATAAAATGAAGTGTCGCCATCTTCTTCGTGTTCAATCAATCTTCTCTTGAATTCTAAGTTAGAAGATCTTGTATTTGGTTTCCTTCGTGATGTGACCAAGGTATTTCAGTTTGCTGAGAATCTCCACATTAGATGTATCTATATATGCACACTCAGATATTCTATTTATTAGAACTTCTGCATTTCATGTAAGTTTTTGCTTTGGTGTGAATGATTAAAAACAAATGTTTATGCTCAATATTTCGCTCAGGCAACTTTAACTTCTCAAAGTGGGTGGAAGTGAACTCAAAGAAATGTGTCTTTAAAATGTGTGTTTGAGTTCGTATTTCATCCAGATGTTGTTAATTATAACTCAATCTAATCAAAATAATTTTTAGCATTTAGGGCTTTAAATCAAGCTTTAAAAAATCATGCTAGGCAATCATTTTTGATTAATATGCATTATATCTCTTCTGTGGGAAGTTATCAACATTGAACAATCACATTCGCTGGACATTATCAGATTTAAAATAGCCTTGGTAGTCTCTTAATGTCTTCATCAACTTTTTTTATTAAAATAAATAATGGGCCTATGTTTAATTATACCATTGCAATCTCCCAAAACACATTTGCTAACGAATTGCGTTACACGAAATCACATCAGTTATTCCTTCCTACGCGCACTTTTGATAAATGACTCTATCCATATGTGGTTGATCTAATAATGACAAAATTGTATACCGTTGACCATTGCATGCACCCGAGACACTGTATCAATCATGTTTGAAGATAATGTAAAACAATAATTAATATAAAATGCTTCCTGATAATAATGGTTTTTATAATATGAACACGGGCTAACGGATGGAAACAAATTGGATCGAACCATCTGATTGTTAGCTGTCGTTTAAATGTAAAATTAATATGAAAATGAGATGTCGTTAATTCGAAAACGTAAAGGTGGACCAACTTATCAAAAGCAAAACATATTCCCACTTTTTTTTTAATGCACTGGTTCAATTCCCGTTGGCGGCATTTATTTTTACTTGGGAGATATTTTAAATTTGTATTGTTATTTCAGGCGACTAATTATTGCTTATAATTTTTTTTTTTTTTTTTGTATTATTTTAATATAGATCATAGTTACATTAATACATACATTTTTTTGCTAAATATAATATTTAGGTACATAATTGGTCATGTATACCTTATCAGAAAAGAGGAGCTCTTTAATTATTTGTTATCCTTTATGCTATGCATAAAACCTTGTCTTGTAAACATCAGTTTATCATTAAAAAATAATATTTTTTTTTGTTCGAATGAAGTAGATAATTTGTGATATGACAATATTATATAAAATAAAACAATAACTTAGTAAACACCGCTTTTATTTGTTATGCTTAATGCTGACCGCGTTCTCTATAACTGCAGCTTCACCAGGACTGTATAATGCTCCTAAAGACCTTGTTTTGCGTAGTGCGGAGAGATTTAAATAAAAAATCTTATTGATTCTAAAATGGCTCCCCTCATTGACCCAATTTGCATCACACCCAACTCTTTTGCCTTTTAAATCTCTTTTATAGTGTAGAAAGAATTAAAAAAAAAACTAAAACTATTGTCATCTTGCTTCTCGTCTCTCCCCTGAGGTGTGCAAATAGGATGGGATGAGACAACCTCGGTTCAGTATTTTCAAGCTTTATTTATAATGGTGTGAGTATATTACCTTTGTCGAAGGTAGTAACCATGTAGAGAGATTTCAATATAAGTTTTTAATGGTTTCTTTTAGACCCACTTTAAGAACAATTTTAAGGAGACAACACAATGAGGGTAACTGGATAACTCATCAATATGACAATTCAACACACATATAAAAGTATTATAAAGTCATTAAAAGTGATGAAACAAAACTAGGTTAAATAGTTACATGTGTAACATATTTAACCTTAAAATATACTTTTGGCTGTGAATTTTCTCAGCTTCCCGAACATTGTCTAATATTCTCGTGTATTCTGATTATTTGGTATAACCAGTAATTTATTTAAATCAGTTCCATTACAGCAATGAGTTACTCTGATTAACATCAAAATGTATGTAACACTTAAAAAAATAAACCCAAGTTTCGAAACACAATATTTAAAACGCAGGTGTTTCACACGACGTGTTACGTATATTCATAACTCATTTTTCGGGAGAAAGTTTCGAGCACCAAAAATTGAGTCACAGCGTAGAAACTTTGTCATACATAATATTAAAGTTATGTTTATATAATATTATTATCACGAATGTAATATGACTGCTTTTCCCAAACAGTTCAACCGGAATCTGAATCGATATATATTTCGCTGATTGACACGAGATATTAACCAATTTCATTTCATTCACCACGCCCAATTATTCTTAGTTACGTTCAGTGAGGTGTGGCAGTTTGCGAGATGTTAATCGGTAAATCAAATACTTGTCGAGCTTAATTATTAATATTGTGTTTTGTGCTGGCGTTTAAATATGCAACCAATAGTTCTATGGTACATTAAGTAATGCAGCCTCGATTATACAATGTAAATTGTAAGTTGTGGTATATTATACGAGCACCTTCTTACCATTGGTATATAATTTATATATACCCATATTTGACCGGGGCCGGATTTACAACTTAGAACAACCGAAGTATTTGATAGATGTTTGCTTTGGCATACCCATTTACACTAAAAGGTAACGTAAAATCGTGTACCAATGCAAAAATTAGCTGTCAAAATGCCGTAATCGTGGTCACAAAATTGTTAAATATGAATTGTCAATAAACGTCCGGATTGTCAACAATGAATGAAAAATTAAATTTTCAGAAAATTGGAATACTTGTATAAAATACATAAAGTAGACTGATAAAATACAAGGAAAATTATTATCCCCAGGATCTAGTGTTTACCATACTAAAAAATTGAATGCGATAATTGCAAGTTTCTAATTCTATTCCATAGATTATTATAGATTCACATCATTCAGAACATTATTAATTGCAATAATCTTTGAGCAACAATAAATTTAAATTACAAGTATACACAAAATATAACCGAGAGGACCAAAATTATAAATAAGTAAATACCAACATATATGCATATAATATACACGTATACATGTTTATAAATATCCACAAATACAAATGCAAACATTCGCACATATATGAATGTATATATATATATATATATATATATATATATATATATATATTTATTTATTTCACGCCAATTAAGGCTTTTACATACATATATATAAAAAATATTTACGAAATTATACATGAAAATAGTGCAGGAAACGACTATTAATACAATTGCAGAAAAATAAATATAAAGTCAAAATATCACTCAACTTGATCTACACAGAATGCAGGCACAACATATAAAAAATCCAAAATATTTTTTCTGTTTTAGTTGACAAAATTATTAAATGTTAGTCAAATCAAATTAAATACCTTTATTAAAATATTCCACTACTCGATGAAAAAAAAAACTTCAATAGGGTATGCTTATATATTGAAATTGATGTACTAAATATATCAACAACATCTGAGTATTTGTTTCCTAGTTGTTGAATCCGTCGCATAGGAGTATGATATTGGGACGTTGACATAGAATTGCTACAATAATATGGTAGGTACTGTCTTGAAACCGACCTGCTTGGAGTATGAAAAGAGATTACATATAATAAATCAGGGGTATCAAACATTGAATTAATGATTTTATACAAACAGGTTAAATCGGAAATAATTCTGCGATCAGATAATTTTATTAAATTTAATGAACAAAGTAAGTTATCGTAATTTAGGTTTTCTCTAGGAATGCCCATTTTGAAATTTACATATCTTAAAAATTTATTTTGGATTCTTTCAATCGCATGTGAATAAACCTCATAATTTGGGGACCAAACCGTGGAATTGTATTCTACATGACTCCTTACTAGTGACATATATAATGTTTTTACAGTATTTACATTATTGAAATCACTAGATACCCTTAAAATAAATCCCAACATTTTCAAAGCTTTATTGGTTATTATTTCAATATGCTTGATAAAGTTAAGTTTCGTGTCAAACCAAATACCTAAGTCATTAATTTCCGAGACAGATACTAACGACATGTTGTTAATGGAATAATCAAAAAGTATTGGATACTTGATGAAACCTCATAATTTGACATTTGCTTATGTTAAGTTGCAAGCGGTTATCACGACACCATATAATTAATCTTGACAAGTTATTTGACAATATATGGCCATCGTTAATGTTTCTGATTGCTTTGAATAATTTCAGGTCGTCTGCAAACATTAACACTTGAACATCATTGAAAATATACAATACATCATTGACAAATAATAAAAACAGGATTGGACCTAAGTGTGATCCCTGGGGAACACCACTCGTAGCAGTGAATTTGTATGAAAGTGTGCCATCAATTTTAACAGCCAGTAATCTGTTGGTCAAGTAACTATTAAACCACTTATATAGTGAACCACCTATACCGAATTTATGGAGTTTATTCAGCAATAACTCATGATTGACTTTATCGAACGCCTTGCTAAAATCGGTATAAATAGAGTCAACTTGACATTTACTAGATGGAATCAGATATATAGTTTTGATAGGTTAACAAGTTAGTAAGGGTAGATTTTCCAGTAGAGAAACCATGTTGTTTAGGAGAAATGACGTGGTTTAGTCGGAAAATAACTTTTTTAAGAAGAATTTTTTCAAAAACTTTAGGAATTGTTGATAAAAGGCACACCGGTGTGTAATTAATCACCTCGTGTTTATCGCCTTTTTTAAAAATAGGCGTAAGAAAGCTGAATTTCCATTTAGTAGGAAAACATCCTGTTCGTAAAGACTGATTAAACAGCAAATATAAAGGATACGCCAGATTGGTAGCACAATTATTCAAAAATACAGGAGGTATTTTATCTGGTCCACCACTTTTGCTTTGATCTAGTAATTTTAGTTCAGTCAATATATCATTATATTCTATGTGGATAAAAGATAAATTAAGATTATGATCAGTAGTAAAATTTGATACTGTACTAGCATAAATAAACTGCATTTCATAAATAAATAAATAAATATATATATATATATATATATATATATATATATATATATATGTTTAAACAAAATGTATAAACATACAGAACTATTTTATAATACTGGAATACTAGACAGGATATTTGTTTTGTTCCTTTGTTTATATTATAGGTACTACCCAAGTAGGTGGGTATATTAGATGTGCCTATTGTAATGCTACGTATGCATACGCGAAGTGAACATCAACTTATACGAAAGGAACAAAGCAATCGCAAAGGGCGCGAAACGCCGCTTGAGGTTGCTTCGTTCCTTTCCCGTAATTCGTGTCTCGGTTTGCGTTTACAGCGTATTTTGTACTTCCTATTTATTCATTCTAAATATATCTCATATTTGTGATAGTTGTACTTAAGTTTTAATTTATATAGTTGCACCTAACCGTGAAATATTTATTTTTAGTTCCGAATGAAAATAATAAATAATTTAATTTCGACAACTCTTTGGATAATATTTAAGAGGCTGGAAAGTGTTATTTTAAATTATTACTCGGTTTATAATTTGAGTAGGAGGCCAACATTTTAAGATTTTGACAGAATAGCCATAGGCGATACTTCATAATTACCACAAATCGCAATTACTATTTTAAATGCACCTCTTATGTGACAAATAATTTATTTCTCAAAACAAGTAGGTCAAGACGTAATGATTTTGTAGATACTTAAAATACGTTTATTGTGCAAATAAATACATATATTTAAAAAAATATTTATGTTTTATCTTTTAAAATCATTTTGCTCTGAGCAAACTTCGTTATTTTACCTACACTAACAGTGACGTAAACCAATTAATTATTATTTATTAAGTTCGTCTGCAAATGACTTCAAAAACTCATTATTTAATTAAAACTTTCAGTTGCCGTTTCTCCATTGCGAAATATAGTTTAATTAAATCGGCGTCAACCTTTAACAAAACCTGTCGAGATAAGTGCTCCATATTTTTTTACGTATGCCTTAAAAATGGTTAATTATCCGTGGTTTTTATCAATAACTATTCTGTTGCCGATAACGAACTATTATAAATTTGACGTTTTGCCATTTTTTTCACAAGGTTAAGAGACAGGCAGAATACGTAGAATGTAGGAGCTGAATTGGATTCCAATAAAAAGAGTCTGCTATATAATGTGTTTATTTTAATACATAAAATTATGAATAACCAAATGGCTTAATAATTTAAAGGATGACCTAGAGTTTAGTAAAAATATTTGTAATTTCAAAACCGGAACTGTTAATACCTACAATTAGATTTCTGCATCCGAGAAGAACAGATTTCTTAATGTATAAAGGATTAAAGATGTTTGATGAAATGCCATAAAACGTATCTCCACCAAGAAGGATGATGTATTACTTCATTGAGAATCTTGGTCTTTATTCTGCTCATCGCAAAGAATTTTAGAGATACCCGGGTTCTCATAGTGTTATTCCTTCGTCTACACCAGGTAAAGTATTCCCTCATGTAGGAGAGAGATCAGAAAAAAAATAATGAGATTTCTCTACACAGGTAAAGAGAAAGTCCACCTACTCGTGACACTATACTGCCGATGATATATTCGGTATGCTTGGAATGAACCATCTGCAAGACAGAAGGGATATACAGATTTCTTCAGAATGATTCCATGGTGGTTTAAAAACATAGATATCATGAAGAGCATCCATTTTATGTTTTCGATGTATATCTCCGTCACCAAAGGCAGAGACTGTTCTATCTGCCAGTCTGCAGAACTAACTTGCTAATGGTAATACCGGCGGGGAGAGTAATCATGCTATTGAACAGAATCAATTCGAAAATCGTCGTTTTTAGCATTAATGGCTTTCACCAATCCTTTAATAAGTAAGCTCTGTTACTATTATTGAAATTAATAGAGACGGCTTCTACGTACTTAAACACACACTTCACCAGAATGTGCACATCTGCCCTGATAATGAACACTGCAACGAAACATTGGCTGAAAAGAGAGATATCTCAAATATTAATCACGATGACAGAAAATTTTATGAAATGGTTCATCGGGTAACAGATAATATATTATAATGGTAGATTTAAAAATATTAGAATAAATAGCACACTGCAATAGTAAGCAATTCACGAAGATACCCAATATTACATAAAAGTCACTAGATGTGCAACGCGTAATAATAATATGGCTTACTGGCATTTTCTCACATGGTAAATATGCCTAATTTTCATTCGTTTACAATTTTCAAGTTGTTAGTTCTTCCAACTGTAAAACAGTAATAAAACCCAACAAATAGCCAAAAAGTTAGCCAGAATATTCCTACCTATGCCTGTACGATAGAGGAATATTTAGAGACCCACCTCTCTATTCAAAAGAATGTAGAGAGAGAAAGCAAGAGATCAGAATTATTGACAGCGTTCACCAAATTTCATATAATAAAAATTGCTTACTTAAATATGCCAGTCTGAAAAAAATTATCTACGTAGCGTATGACCGGGAATCAGTAACACTTTCAATACATCCATTGACCCACTAAGTCAGCAATTTACAAAACAGATAATGTATAATTTCTAACAGAACATGTAGTCATTCGAATTTAATGTTTGCAAAAAGCGCCTGTGTTCCAATACCTGGCACTCACTCGCAAAACACCGTAGTAATTCTAGGCTCCTCCATATTATAGGAGTGTATTAGCTTACATACGCTGTTTGTACATCGCCATGTCTCCAATTATATCAACGGATAGCATCAACATATAATCATCGATCCGTTATTTGTAGCGAGTGAGGAAGGGAAATTGATAAGTCAATAATGGTCATCGTCTATGATACACCATTCGCGATAAATTTGCGTTCTAAATACCAGCTATGTTACTAGTAGTATGTTACCAGTCGAACGCCTTGCTTGTAGCGAAGGAAATTTATCTTAGGTTCATAGTTGATTTTCAATAAACTGCATTAAAACAGTATTAATTTAATATTCAAATATTTCTAGATATATATAGATATTTCTACTCACTGAAAAAGAAGAAAATTTTTTGACAATTAATTGAAACATGAAAAAATGCACTACTTTAATAATTAATCTAATATTTTTGGAGATCCCTTTTACTTTAAGGCTTATTATTTTTATATCATTATTTCACTGCATTTTTGGAGGTGGGTATAAGTAATCATTCATTGGGTAACCAACACCTCTGCCATAATGGTTTGCTAAGTTTGGTGACTTAGCAGAGGTGCCCAGGTTCAAGAGGCTTTTTTCCATTTTTTTCTGGCTTTCACTCTTCAAGGGTGTTCTAAGCCATCATTTAAAATTATGGAGAGAAGGAAGGTGAATTCATATATCTATTTTGTTTAAATGGGTTAATTTCAAAATTATACTGAAGATTGGAGTCGAATTCAAACTTAGAAGAAATGAGACGTTGAATGAAGGGGAGGCAACTTTAGATAACGCTTGATAGAAGAGAGGATATATGTTTTGAGAGGGACACCCAAAAAATATCTAAAGTTCCTACTTCTTGACCCTTTTCCTTAAAAATCCTCCAAACAGCATATCCAAAGATGACATAGGTCTAAGGGAAGTTGGCCTCCTGTGTACAGCTACTGTAAAAAAAATTAAAAATCGAAATTTATCTAACAATTAGATTTGGTGTCGTGAAATATGCGGAGCTTTTTTAAAATTAAAATAATAAATAAATATAACTATTATCAACTCCCAATGTCAAAAAACAAGACCAGATGACGTTTTCTTCGTTCAATATTATTTGGAATTTTTAGTAAGACAAAGATTTTTATAGTAGGTTGAAACTTGGTCAAAAAATATTTTCTTTTTAAATGTATCAGTATTCAGTTGAACGAGGATATAATTCTTTCACTTCCGGTCCTAAATTATGGGATATAAAAAATGTATACGTAAATATCCAAAATATGTTTTATTTACCTAAATGAATCGTGAGATATCTTTTTAAACTTTAAAGCCTAACTGTATTTACACAATTATTCTCAATTTCGTCGAAGACAAATATCAAATAACATATGTTAGTTTACTTCTAAAGAGCAGGTGTAGGTGACAGATTTAATTTTAACGCCAGATTTATATTGAAAGTGTCACCCATTGAGTCAATTCTACAGAAACTTTTCAGACCTAAGTCCTCATTTACTAGCCCTCTCGTACACATAAAGGTTCATATTGCATGAGCTGTCAACTTTGAAATAAAAAAGTTTTTAAGGTCACCTATTAGATCAATACACCGATGACTCTTCATGATGATAATACAGCTGACTTTAGAAGTTGATGGAAAAGTTATTGTGAAATAAATACATAAAATTTAATTTAATGCAATGAAAACGAAAATCAATCAGTTATCAGCAAAAAATTTGTATTCAGACATGCACATTAATATTATGACGACAATCGGCAAAGGTTTTCAACAGTAATAAAAAAATCGGTGTTTAAAAATTATTTTGGATTTCATTCTATTTTCTCATAAAAATAAGCAATAATCTTGTAATATAAGAAGAGGTCCTTAAAATTTTATTCATCAATATTATATTTTCTTTTGAGATAAAGGTAAGAATCAACCTTGCGCTAGTATCATCGACTAGCACTAAAGGAAATGTTTTCCGTTAAAACTTTAAAAGTCTGCCTGTTAAGGAAAGTGGACGGCAAAAGAGCCCATTGGGCGAACGATAACGAAACATTTGAGCGGAACCTTTTACCAAAAGCACGCATTAAATACTTCTTCCCATAAACTACCTGGGAATTTGTCGTTAGCGTTGCCATTACATGAAAATCTATAAAAAAATATAGATATAAATAAATATATTCTGCTTGGGTTTGAAAAGTGAAAATATTTTTCACTCTTCAAGTAAATCAACTACAAAATCTTAGAATTTGTTTTCCCTAACGTTATTTCGTTGACGTGAGAACAGAATCATGCACGCAAAATACTGCAGACATTAATTTTTGTATAAGATTTATATTTTATCTCAGCAGCCTTGTTTCACTTTCCAGTTTATTTGTTCGAGAGGATTTAGTCTCTTGTCAGGGCGGAGAGATTTATTTTTCTTAGAATGGCAGAGAATTATAGAAGAGAGGCGACAGGTATTGGCATTTCAAATTGAATCCCTGGTTTTATTTGCAGGGAGTAAACCTTAATGAAATATGGACAGATTCCTCTCCCGGGAACTCTACAACAGTAAACATTTCGTGACAATTGATGTATTGCAAAGTTACTGGCAACATGCTGAGTACTGAAAACTGGAAACTAGATACCAACATTCTATGTAATTTGTGCTACAATCTATCGAATGCAAGGCTGGAACTGGAATTCCCATCTTGATTTGATTAGACATCTTAAACTTACGAAAAGTTTGTGATCTTTTCTTTTTCAAGATATAATCCAAATTTGTCAACATTTCACACAATTTTTTTAGCCAAATTTACGAGATCAATGTGATCATGTGGTTTTCGTAGTCTATAATATACACTGGATGCTGTGTTAAGGGTTCTATTAAGGCAAGGAAGGAGAGGAAGTTCTGGGAAGGAAAAATATTTGAGTTTTAGGTCTGAGGGTTAGTGTAGCCTAGAGTGACGAACGTATGAAACCATCCATCCCATTGCGGTGTAAGGCGATGGGTCGGGAGAGACGGCAGGAGGGGTCAAAGGGTTTCCCTCAACCGGCCTCTTCCGATCTGGCCGAAAACCCGGGCACTGCTGCTAAGTCACCGACGTAGCGAACCAGTTGGTGTGGTCTATGGTGGTGGTTTTGGTTATCTGAAAATGGTTCCCAAATCTCCTAATCAAAGTTCCTCTCTCGATCGTTTTACTTCGCATACCTATAATAATATGCCTACCTGTAAACAACCATAATTAACCTTTAAACCTCGGATCGCCAACTCAAAATTCCATCAACAGACTGATTCTCTAATGCTTATGACAAGAATGTCGAAAGGCAAGAAATTTGTGATTAATACCCTGAACGAATATTACTTTTGGACAAAGGAGGAATTTGCTGCTGGAAGTCAAAACACATAAAAAGCATTCTTGCTTCCAATTATAAATAGAAAATCTAGATCAAGTCAACAGGAAGAAATTTCATAAAAAAACAAACTAAAAAATATTGAATGACATAATGCAATAACCATAAACACAACACAACAGAAGCAAAGTTAAGATCTACACATTGTTTATTTTTTATATTACAGGTTCAGATCACCATAGAAGAATAATGTAAAAAATAGTTTTAATATGTGGATTTCAGAAAAGGTATATTTAATACCTAGAGAGGTATATATAATATAAATAAATATTGTTTTTTCTCTTTTTTAAAGTAAAAACAAAAAAACGAAAACAACAACAATGGTCATCTAAAGAAGTTTTGGGGTCTAGCACAATACAATCTATAACTTTACAATATCGGATCGATAGGGGTAATTTCCAGTGATTTTATTAAATTGACATACGCTGGCATCATTGGAGGAATTTTCTATGAATTGAACCCTGACATCAGACGGCTACGTAAAAGCTAAGAATACTAATACATTGACAATGTCGAATAGAAATATTCAGTTTAATACACATTGGCAGTCCGCATGTACTTTTTGACACTAAAAAGGGGGTTAATTAGTTTCTGAAGTCTTAACAACTTGTGGGGTTACTGCCAAAAGTTGGTAACTTACAAAACATGTTTTGGAGTGAAGTAAATTTTAAAGTTTGATCTTCATTATAAAGTCAAGGTTTTGGGAAAAAATCATAGATTTGTGGCGTCGAATTATCCAGATTAAATAATTAATAATAAACTGCTACTTGCTACTTAGTATCTACTCCCGAATTATGTACTTGCATCGTTAAATCGTAAACAAAGTAATCTACGTACTTCAAGTACCTACCTGCATATTGATGACAATAACACTGCAGTCCGTCTCGAATTCTACGAGAACTCGCCAGAAGGTTCGAGCCTACGGCCTAGGCATAATTGCCAAGCCGTCGAAAGTTCGCGAATGATCCAGATCGAGCGAGTGTCTTCGATTTAGTTGCCATCCACCTACCTACTGCCGCCGTCGGCCGTCTAGTATAAATAAGCCCGACGCAGCGAGCCAGTCAGTCAGTCATAATTTTGCCGTCAGTCTACGAGGCTCAACGAGCGATCACCCGCGTTCTTCTTACTAGCGCGAGGGACACGTACCCGGCTTCGCCCCTATCATCATGGACTCTATCGGGACATCATCATAGCGCCTCGGCCACGTCCGCGGCCAGCGCTACTCGGATTACAAGCGCCCTGGTTCCAGCGTCTCTGACCAGCGCTTCTTCCACGCTACCATGACCACCACGAGGACACGCAGCATCCTCACTGGTCTACATCGTTCCCGTTCAACTGCCCACAAGGTCCGTCGCACCTTCGGCCGTCTCGTCAGCACTGGAGTGCCTGAAGACCTACGTTCTTCACCAGTGCCTGACCTCCATCGAGTCCCGGTCACAAGCGCCCGGCGTCGACTCACTGACCCGCGCTTGACCAGCACATCATCAGTCAGCATCCGGTGTATTCTTCTGTCCTACATCATCTCCTCGTCACGGCAACTGACTCACCAATAAACACATGTGACCTTCACAACCTTCTTTCATTTCGTGCCTCACCATTGATCCCCAAAGATTGTTGTTTAAAACAGACATGCCCATTTTTGTAAGTACTTTTACAATATTCTTGTTTATTAATTATAAAAAAATGATGTTACGAAGTTTTATTAAAAAGCAGTAGCTACACAACTAATGATATAAGAGGGGACCCTAGACCTATATTTTTCCAGAAACAGATTGAAATACACATAGGTACTTTAATTCATCGCTAACTCAAAATAACAAAAAATGTAATTATCAACCTTTGGCAGTAACACAGCAAATTTTGTTTCTCCAGGCTGGAACGGAATCAATTGATCGGATCTTAGATGAATTAATTACGTCTATAATAATAATATTATTTGTTTTTCATAGCGCCGTTTTTGTGCAAAATCTGCACTGATCAAATATATAACCCATTTCTACAATGATCTATGTTATTACTGACTATGGACTATTCAAAATAATATGATTTTATATCAGATTATTATAACAGATTGCATCCACCGGTAAGTCGATTACATAGAACGGGTTGTTTCCGAGAGTTTGAACAATTATTCAAATTTCATAGTTAATTTTCAAGTTCTGTGAAAGATTTTTTCAAGTTCTGTTATTATTTCGTTTCTGTCAATCAACTAGCCTTCTATGATAAAATAACATAACTTGAATAGGACTTTCACAGAACCCAAAAATGAACGTTGGAATTTGATGAATTGTTCAAATTGTCTCAAGCAACCCGTCCTAATACAAAGCTATATGTACAGTGTATTTTGATTGGTGAACGTGAGAGTAACACTGTATATTGTTTATAAGTGAAATTTGGATACTCAAGTCGGGCCAGCTCAATAGTCAGAATAATAGAAGATTATGTATGAATGTGAAAGAGGCAAGGAGTGTGTGCCAAGTCCGAGTTGTTTGGCAGTCCGTCCTCTCTGCCTACCCCTGCGGGGAAACGGCCGATGGTTAGTTAGTTAGTTAGTTTTTTAGATACGGTTCGCACGAATAAGACATAATTGGATTTTCCGGTATTTATTTTATTAATATATATTAATGTTCTTTAATGAGCGTGTTTTGAAAATAAAAAGTAAATTTTATGATGGGCGATTAAATAGTACAAGGTTTTGATCACAATATTGTATACGATTTCATTCAATTAATTAATTAGCCATGAATATTATGACTACTAATATTTTGCATAACGAACGATATTATTCAAAAAAATTGTGCATATTGACAGCTTATTTTTTACCTTAGAGGCCGCTTTAAAATCAGCAGTTTTTGTCTACCGACCATATTCTCAAATATCGCTAACTGAAGGATTTTGTCAATATCGTATTTACATATTTACATGAGGCTTCATCGATCTAAAATAAAAAAAAAACAAATAGATAGTAATTATTGCATCATGTCAGGTTTGCAAGTTCAAATATTATTCAGTGTTTTTTTTTCAAAAGAAGCAGGACCATTTAATTGACTTAATATTCCTCCGTTTCCAGAACGGGCCTCTTTTTATGTCAAGAAATAACTAAGTTTCCCAAGTTTTTATGTTTAAACCATTCTATGAATCACACCATGAATATTTTACGAATCATTGCATTCAAGGGCGTAATATAAAGTAGGTATATTTGAAGTTGAAATTGAAGTCAGACTCTAGAACAATTAAAGCAAAGTTTGCCGGCTCGGTGCAGCCAGCGCAGTTCGCGTAAGAACTACATTAATTATTCGGCGGCATGAACATTCACAGTAAAACACCGTTCTATTCAAGGTGCATACATTACTGCACTGAAGACTATCAAGATTAACCATATCATTTATTATTTATTACTCCACAACCCTTTAAATTGTCTTTATTGTAAGCGGACCCTACTGGCAGAAACGGAAAAAAATGATTTCTTCAATTAAAGTTGTGTCGAATTTTTTTAATAAGCGTTATTTCTCAAAATACATAATAATGTTCTAGACGAAGCCGGCTAGAGTTCATTCGCTTCACTGGACGCGGGACCGCTTAATTATGTCAGTGCTGTCGCTAAGTAAGCTTCACTATTTAAAATAATCTAATAAATCTGTTCATTTAATATACTTGCGATTAAACATCGCCCAAATCAATAGTAACAACGAGTATCAACAACAATCGACGCCATTTGCAAACTGTCGTTGCTCGATGGCACTGACTTGATCTAGTGACAATTCAAAATCCGCCTCACACTACGATCTGTACTATGTACTGACTCATACAGACCGAGACTGTCACCCACATACTGAAATTATGTCAACTAACACTACCTGTAATAATCAGTATTATGTATTATATTGTAACAAATCTTGTACCTAACCTAACCCAATCAAACCACCCCATAACGGTCATTGTTACAAGACAGTAAAATTACAAATAAGTACATACATTATGACTACCACAAACCACCAAACAAATAAAAATGATGCTTTTTACAAACTCAACATGAACAGATTTAACTACGCATTATTTTATATTATTATTGACCAAAAAGCTGTAAAATGGATGCACCATGTTTCTGACCTATGTAAGTACACCAGGAAAATAATAGTAAATTATTGGTATATTTCAAACAAACAGAACTGATTATTTTCGCAAACTAGTTTTATTTCGTGATTCTGAATCTTACAATAAAACATTCCGCGTATAAGACTGTGAATTCTGAATCCCACTAACTTGCTTGTCTGTGTTCGTGGATGCATTTAGCATTTTACGTGAACTAATTAATTGTATTGAACAATGTTATCGTAATATAAACGGCAACTCCGCTGTTGATAGTGAAAACATTGTTATATGTTTACTGTTGACGTAAAATTAGTTGGTGAATATGAATTACATTCGAAAATCCCACCACCCTCCGCTAATAGGACCAGCAATATTTATAGAGGTAACTGAAATATTACGTATTGTCCCCTCTTCAATTATAGAATTGCGATTGCTTGCCATAATGTGCCAAATTTATAGAACCTAAAAATATGGGATAAGCGGTGAAGTCTAGGTTGATTCATTGGCTTTAAACCGCAGTAAGCAGTTTTAGATGTTTCCATATTAATGTTTTGATTAATAATATCCTATCGTTTAAAAATATGGTAAATGTATACATATATGACACCAATGAGTGATTAACTCTGAAACGGTGAGCGGCGTGTAAATATACAAAATAAGCAGGTAAATGTTGAATAGGATTGTAAAAATTATAGTCATTTTTTAATGATAATAATATTATAATGAGATTGTAATACTTCAGCATCCTCGCTGAAACATTACCAAAATACTTATTTACAAACAAATACGCCCCTAGGAAAAGGGTTTTCTGAGAAGCACTCTATTATTTTTATCCCAAATTCACTTTGACCCCTTTATCTCTAGGTCTCCACCAGAAATTGGATCCCTCCAGATTACTCATCTTCCACCTTATTTCCTGATCTCCCTCATTACGAACCTCTGACCTCCGACTCCTGAAGCTACGCGGTTTTGTATTCATCTCTCCCATGAAGAACAATCTAATTTTAAAACGTTTGTATTTTCATTCAAATCAGACCACAATAATTTGATAAATACGAATACACTATTTGATTTTTTTGCGATGCTATCATCTTTTTTATTCTATCATAAAATATTTATACAATACTCGTTGTTCTTCGCCACGCTCTGCTGCGGCTAAGTCTGTCTGTGAAGATAGAGAAACAATAGCGCGTGTTACGTTTACGTCCAACAGATGGCACTGTTTTTAAAAACAAAATTATTTACCACAGGTAACATGTACATAATATAGGTGTATAAAAACAGGCGTGTATTCGAATGCAAAGTTGTGTCAAACTTTTAAAGCAATCGGTGAATAACCTTCGGGGATTTAAGTTTCTGAACAAAAGAACATTTTTATTTTTATAAATAGAAGATTAAACAGTTTTGGCGGTTGTTAGTGGTCTCGTCTCTCCTTCATCTGAAGCCAGCAGTTCTCTTTTGGTCATCAGTTCATCTCATTTTCTGGTGACCTCTGAATCCTTTTCCTGTTCAGGATCTAAGAAGGCCATTCGACAACGCCAGAGTTCCGACGGTCACATATTAGTCATGCTTCGTGGCCAGCGTAATACCATTTTACTGTGTTGGTATATATAATAATGATTTTTTGAAAAAATTTATTCGGCTTCCCTTATCTTGCTCCCAATCCACAAAATCGTCTTACTATTTTGCAAGAATACACATTTCTTTTATTTGTAATCATTACTATTTAAGAAACCTTTATCATATATTATATTATAATGTATATTGTAAAATAGAAGGTATTCATATTCACAGTCATCCTCGCTAGGGATTCCTTTTCCTAGGCGGACTGTAGATTGTTGTTGGTGTTAGGGTACGTATACATTTGCGAACCGAAATGCGAGCCGTACCACGAATTACGGGAAAGGAATGAATCAACCGGCGTTTCGCGCCATTTGCGGTTGCTTCGTTTCTTTTCCATAAGTTTAGGTTCAGTTCGGCGGTTCGGCTCACGGATGTATACGTAGCATTATACTCACGTTGTCTTCATAATTTCTTTAATTTCCTCAACTTCATTAAACGCCTAAGGTATAAACTAGTTTATACTTTAGGCATTTTAATAGCTAGGAACGTTCCATGAATCTTTGAACGACAGCCAATTTGATAATATAAACGTTTTTGGAGAAAATTCAGACGACGGAGCTAAATTGTAAACAAAATAAGAAAATTAATTTCTCTAAATGATTTATATAAAATTTACGGTAACCGGATAACTCATCACATCTTTAACACGTAATACCCGGAGGTTCAAAATAAAACTCATGCGGCGATGGTGGTGGTGATTGACCCGGCTGAAATGATGAAATTAAAAGGCTTTTTAAACAAAGTCACAAACAAAAATCACAATACTAGAAATGTGCCCGAATGGTTGACAACATCTGCGCGGGACTGTGATAGACAAAGACGGAAGGACAGAGCAAGAGATACGCTGTTTCGTCGCCTGCTCGAATTCAACTGAGAAGAAATGGAATTTTTGCGTGTTTTTATACACAATTATTCTAATAACTTTTTTAAAACGTGTCCGATTTTAATCATTTTTGAATCGAAATGTGGGTAAATATTTGATGAAAGAATAGACAAAAGGAAATTAGCCTAAACGAGATATTTGCGGCAAAATCTTTTATTAAGAAAACACTGGGTCAAATCAGACCCATCACCGGAGTCGAGATGTTAAAAAGTTATATAAAGTCATGGAAAATGATGAAACAAAAACTTTATTTACTGGGTTATGTAGGTTAGGTTAGGTTATATGAAATAATTTTTTCAGCGTTTCTAATGACTTTATATCACTTTTTAAAAGTGTGTTGAATTGTCACTGTGTTGAGTTATCATGGAACCAAAATGTACATACTGTGAATAAAATAAATTAATAATATTGGCGAACGCTAGCGAATCGTGCAATATTCTTTCAAGAAGAGCTTTTTATTAATTTTTCCTTTAATTAGGTTCCCTGTTTGTAAACTTCTCGCAAGTAGCTCCATATCCATTGACCAATTTATTAACATTTCTGTTATTTCTTCGTCGCTTTATCACAAAGTTTCAATATTCATTAAAATAATGTATTGAAGATGCAATTGAAAGCACTCGATATTCGCCATTTCAAGTCACATCCATTAGAAAGTCAGGTTATTTATGACTTTGTTTTGCGAACGTTTGTTTGCACACGATGCTTTTTGCGTTGTATAAACAAATTGAATAGTTTTATAGTTGTATCGAATAATAATATCGAATATCGACACCCCTTCATACTTCAGTTGTTCTTCCATGATGAATGCATCATGCAATAATATGTAATATAATCATGCAATTATTTTTTTTTTACTTTCTATTTCAAATTTTTTTATATTGCAATACATACACGACCAACTATCAGACACACTCACTGACCAATAGGATGCATGATCTGGGCAACAAATATAGGGGTGCTATTGATTTATTTATTGACTCCATTTATAGAACTAAGCATAATGTATACCAACACTTTGTCGAATCCTACAAATTAAAGTAGCGTTGGTAAATTAGTTTTAATGATTTGTCTTATATGTAGTGTTGTTGTAATTTCTTTTTTATTTTATGTTACTCTTACGATTTACTAATATTGCATCATATTTAGTATTTTTTAAATTATTTCTTAATATTTTCTCATTATACTTGTAATCACAATTTTACAATTGTGTATTTTGTACCTTCTTTACAATGGATTACATCTATTTACTGTCAGTATCTCCTGTATAATATAGATATTCTCCTATGTACACTGCATCATGTATCACTTCTATGTAAAAGCCTTTTTAGGCGTATATATAAATAAATAAATATGTATGATGTAAATACAAAGCATAATGTAATTAAAATGAAAATAATTTTATTATTTTTTTTAAATAATACAGGCATACGAATACATTCAAAGTTTTCACAATCCTCCTCACTAGGAAGGACTGTTCGATGGTTTTTTTATATTTAGTTTCTAGATGTCTTTACATTGTCTTTATAATGTTTGCAAGTTGATGATCAATTTGTTCTTTCAGCCATGTTTTTTCTTTAGTTTTCAAAAGAAGTATTCAAACTGGGAGTTACCAGTATATTTGAGCTCACCGCTCTTGTTGTATATTTACGTTTGGCAGTGGAGTATTCATATATGTTTTTTTTTTAGTTCAAGTAAAATATTTTTTGAATAAAGTTTTTGTACAGTGAATTTTAAATATGTCTTCCGTTGGAGTTCTAACCAGAATTTTTAGATTTGTCTTTATAACTACTTTTTGGACTTTGTTGAGCAACTATACATGAGTGCTCAAGGCAGACTCCATCATTCCATCCAGTGCTCTATTTGTAATTGACACAAAGCATAGAATACTTTTTTATGTCATTTATTTTGAGGATATTACGGATATTTCTAAGGAAGTATATGTGCCTGGTGAGTTTTTTGTATTTACGTCAATGTGTTAGTTCCGTCAGAGATTATCATTTCAATTTCAAGATGCTTTTGAAGTCTGCTAAAGTGAGACAGGCATTATAAACCTTATTAGGTTGGTTTTCGTTCCACAACTCTAGCTTCTTTCCTTGCTCAGGAGGTTCATTTATCTATATTCCTTCATCACATTTCACAACTGGCTTTGCGAAATTCAATCCTAAATTTATGAAAAAAAAAATGTACACATATTCAAGAATTTTGTCAGTTTTTAAGTTTTTTGTGCAACTAATCTCTTTTGATTGTGCAGTTTTGAAAATTCTTTCTAATCCATGATTTAATCTGTACATTTTGATATGAGATTTTCTTTTAAAATTTTTGTATCATACAAAATTTTATGCTGAATAAGTTTCATGAATAAATTCAATGCTTCATTTGCAATGTGTATACTTTGTAGGCTTTTCTAATCGGTAATATATTGTAGATTATGTTTAATGACATTCCAGTTGGCGTCTGTTTTTTTTCTGTTGTACGTTGTTTTTTTCTTATTTTAATTGACAGTATAGTTATATAGTTGAGTTAAATACAACAATTTGAGTAATTTGTTTTGTTTTGCTCATAATATGGTATGCGCAACGTTCAGTGCCATCCACTTTATTAGACTTTCCAGTCCTTGGGAGGCTAGCATCTGAAGATATTATAAATACATATTTTTTAATTTTTTTTCTTAAAAGAAGCTAACTCATTGTGACTTGATATTTTAAATAATTGAAAAGAAAATCCTTAGTTTTAAGCCACATTTTTCATATATTTTCACTGTCTACCGGTTTCAGTACCTCCGTACCATCATCAGGACTGCTATAAAAATAATGCTATCAAATACAGAAGTACACATGCTATCAAGATTATTATTTGATAGCATTATTTTTATAACAATCTTGATGATGGTACGGAGGTACCGAAACCGATAGACTGTGAAAATATATCAATAAAGTGACTTAAAACCAAATATTTTCGTTTCTTTTATACGATATATTATATTCTATTGGGGTTTCCATTTTCAAAAATATTTATGTTTAGCAATTTTCAAAATCAAGTATTTAAGTACGTAGCATTTATTTGTACAAAGGAATGGCTGAGGTTTTCAAGTGATTAAGAAGGTAATGTTTAAGATATCCAGAAAATATTATCTGATGTCAAAGAATTGCAGATGCCGGAAGTTATGTTTTACGTGAGATAAATTCAGTAACTCATTTAATTCGGTCGTTTAGGCAGTGGCAAAGAAAGTGAATTATAAATTTAATTCGTAAATATATATATAAATATAAAGTACCTAAAAATCTTTTATTAATGTAGGCACGTCAATATGTAGATTTGATATAGTTCTAGCTTTATGGAAAGAGTACCTATATCCTTTCTAATCTTTTTTATATCAACATTATGACCAAAACACTAAGTTACTTATAAGAGTGGATTATGTTTGCACACGTAAATAGCGGAATTTAACACGTTTTTTTTAATACGAAAATGTTTATTATGACGTTTTTATCATTTGTTTTCATTTTATTGAAACATTGACTTAACTTTTTGAAAAAGAGACAACATGAGCCAGCAAAAAAGTGTGAAAAGATGCATAAAAGAATATGGAGTTATACTCATGAATACATACACCATTGGGAAACTGGTTGCAACGGAAAATTAATAAATTAGTATTATCTCTTTGAGCTTAAGTTAGTTACCTTCCTGAAAGTTTTCACCCTATTCGTTTGTTGCAATTTTGCCGTTAGGAACGATATTTGCGATTCAGAACTGATAGTTAACAACATAGTTAGATTTCGAATTTCCGTTCATCCGTTAAATCAAGCTGGCGTATCCTCAATTATAACTGTGGAAGCTATTTGCAGTTTACTTTTCATATTGCAGTGTGCAACGTACAAATAGAACCGTTTATTTGCGTTCCTTCGTTCCATTTGCATAAACGTTTGTGCTAAATCAAAGTAATACTGGATTTAACAAAAGTTTCTAATGAAATTATTACAGATCGGCTCCGTTACTATTCGGGAAATAGGAAATTATTACTTATTACATCATCTGGAATTTTGATTTCATTTCCAATTGATTTAAATTACCGAGAAGAAGTAAACGTTGTTACTGGCAACCAACCAAAACTGTTTCAAACGATTTGCAGGCTTTTAAAAACATTTAGTTATAGATAATTATTTAGATATTACGTTTACTTATCCAATTGAAGATAATTATGATAAAATGATAGAAAACATCACTATGAACAATCTTAGAAAACTTAAGAAGCGTGGTAGGTATATAGCAACCTTCAAATTTCAATGAAATTAACTGTCGACAGTTAATTAAAATTTTCTATAAAACCTTTTAGTTTAAAATCACTTAATTACTATCTTCAATTTGCACATCTAGCACATTTCTATTCTCCATCACAAATGGCAGGATGGTGAAAATGTGACATGCAGACAGAGACAGAGAGACATGTATAATATATATATTTTTATTTTTTTATTATATAAGTACATTTTTGTTTATTTGTTACAATAAATGATCAAATATTTCAAGACCCCTCTTCCATAGAAGCATTAGCTTGTGGCTGGAAGAGGAGTGTACATTGTTTTATTACAGTAAGTAAGTAATTAAAAATAAAATTATTTTAAACTTATTATTATTTTTTTATACTAGTATAATGACCACGGATTGCTGGTTTTAGCTCGTGTCTATTTAATATTTCAACAACTGAGTGTCTATTTTAAAAAAAAAAAGAATCGTGCCAATATTCACGTACCCAGTTACTCTAACTTGACGAAATAATTATGTTTCATTGGTTCCATTCCTGTAACATAAACAAAATGCCTAACTCATGCAATTATGTTAAATTAAAAAGATCCACGTACTGTACATAATTTCATTTAATATACCTATGTACTTCGAATTATTAATGATAGAGCATTAACTACGGGTACCTAAGTCCTTCGATAGTGAAAAAAGACAATAAGGTAAATATTACGTCATATTTTTTGAAGTTTCCAAAAAGATTTCAACTTTTCTACATTTAATTACATACAATATATCATTCCCACCGTTCATGTTTCCAACAACATTATGACCTGATAAATCAATAGCGCGTTTTAACCATAAAAGTAGTTTAAAATAATTGTTTTAACATGCACTTAAATTACAGTTAGGACTAGATACAGGAATAAATTATACCCACAGATGCAAAACTACCAATATTACAAATATGGCGATAAATGCATTTCTGGTCTTATAGAATCTGGACTCATTAAAACTTGGAAAGTTAATTCAAAGGGCAAGTGGGCAGTTCTGTAGAAAGAACTAAAGAGAATGTGTACCATCAATTTTGGGTTAAATAACATCTATTTACTTTAGTAGCTTTTTTTTTTTTTAAATAAACAATAACTTTTATATTATATACTTATTACCGACCTGGTGTCGTTATTACCGTAGTTTCTTCAGTGTAGTGAAATTAATATAATATAATTAATAAATATGTCCCTATAGTTTTATAGTCGGGTACTATACTGCTCTGAAGAAGCTACGGTTGTAGCGAATCCTGGTTGGACATAAGTATAATATGAATATATAAAAGTTATGTGAAAAATTATTGTTTTATTTAAATTTATAATGTAAATTACAAAGTGTCACTTTTATATGGATTTTTTTTTTACTTTCCTAGTGATAAAATCCTAAAAAATAGTTTTGGTATTCAACATAGAAAGTTGTAGTGAAATCTGAAACACGTATTTATAGAAATACTTGATTTATCTGCTTTACAAAATAGACTTAAGATATAATAATACCTAAAATAAAATTAAAATAACTATAGAATGTTGGAGAACGCTGTTATTATAAGTCAATTAACAAACAAAAATTGTACCTACCCATCCACTCGATAGGAAACAATATTTTTTATCAAGGTGCCATTTTCTGGACATTTTTTTTATCAGTTGTTACACGACTAGAACGACTATAACTAGAGAAAAAAATTACAATACCTTTACCATATCATCCGATTCGAATCCGATAATTTTTTTTTTCATTCGTGAACATACTTCATTTATCACATGGTTCATACACCTATGTATATATATACGTAATATTATAAATATATAAAAGAGTCAAATAAGTACGTTCTTCTGCCTTCTACGAGTTTTGGTACTTACAAATTTTTATATTGAAAATTCATTGTTACCTGAGACCATACTTCTTTGCCTATTTGTATTTGTTACTAAAAATGATTTTTTATGTGAAGTACGAAAAAGCTGTAACATCATTTACCAGTCGTAAATACAACAAAACAAGATATTTTAGATGAATTTTTACCTACCAAGACTTGGATGAATCAGGGCTATGATTCATGCAGTCTCGGCGCTGCATTCGGTCCACTTTAGTGATCCAAGGATCTCCAGGAAACGTCTCGACAGCATTTATCGACATTCAATGATAAATGCACTGCCTCACTGACTTCTCCCAGATGCATTTCCTAGTTCCAAATGACATGCAGTTCACGTCGCCGTGAACTTGATTATTACCTGCGCTATGTACCTACCTTACCTGATAGTTGATAGCTGGTAGGTGTAGTGTATGGCTGCTTTCCGACTGTAGTGTGTACGGTAGCAATCTGAAATTTGAATTAAGGTCTAATCATTCCGTAATAATGATTGCAGTCTCAATGCTTGGGAGCAACACAAACCCATAAGTGGTGTTTATTCCGAGTACATTATGCTCCCTGTTCCATTTTTATTTTTTTTTGCTAAAAGTAATTCAAGTTTTTAGAAATTGCGGGAAATTGATTTTTTGTCGTAACACTCATTGTAAAAAAAAAAGAAAACGTCAAAAATTATTCATCATTTCATCAATCTCTGTTTTGGGTCTGTCTGTTAGTGATTATAACCCTGGTTCACTGAAATTTAAAGTTTCTACCTGCAACAGAAAACTATTTCAATTTTCATTTTCAAAATTCGAACTAATGTGATAATTCTGATAAGTGACAATGTATCTGTCTATAGTAATTTTATCTGTATATTTTTGAAATGTGTTTTTCTTTTGTTTTAATTTCTTAGGGAATCTTGACAAGTAAATTAAGTTTTTTTTTAATCTTCAAGGGTCTACGCTTTACGCTTACATGCATTTATCAATCCTACTATGTTTTTTTCACGGGCTGCGCTAGCATATAATAATAATAATTACTGAGATGTCCGGCAGGTCATGTTACAAAAAATGTTTTGCAGTCAATTTTTCATATATGATATCTATATCATTTGCCCGTAAAAAAAGCGAAACAAGATTATAGAGTAAATGACGTTTTGAATTTTTGCAAACCATCATCGAGGCAATATCTCCCGTATTATTGCGACAACCTCAACACGGAATTACAATTGTACGTTACCGTTCGCCGTATACATAATTTGGGTAGTGATTATAATAATAATAATAATAATAATAATTGGATGACTTGTATAGCGCCGTTTTTGTGCAAAATCACCTCAAGGGCGCTGTACAAACTTATAATACATTTCTACAGTGATCTATGTTATGACTTAACTATTTATGGAGAAAATATACAGTACAATACTTACCTGGTAGGTCACTTGAGATTAACACTTAATTAACATTATCTAATTGTTTATTGGCGAAATTTAGATACAGGATTTAGGACTTAATTGAAAAATTGAATATAACTGGACTTTCTCTTAGGAATGGTATATTTAATCTAAGGGTACGACAGCTTAAAAAGGTAAGTTTTTAGTTTAGATCTGAATTCTGTTGGACTTGTTATGGATCTTAGTTCCGGAGAGAGTTTATTCCAAGCCTTCGGCCCAGATACTCCGAAAGCGCGATCACCAAACTTAGTATTTGGCTTGCGCTTAGGTTCTATCAGTCTTCCTACAGCTGATGATGTTGCTGATCTAAGAGTTGACTGCCTCAGACCAGTGTTTTCCGGGACGCATAGTTCAGTGATGTAGAGTGGGGCCATTTCATTGATGGATTTAAACACCATCCAGCACAGTTTGTACTGGATTCTTTCAGGGCACTTGAGCCAGTGAAGGTTACGAAGGTGTTCTGAAATGTGCGAATATTTTGAACCCCCGGTTATGAGCCGTGCTGCTGCATTAAACACTGATTGAAGTTTGTCAATTTGATATTTTGGAAGGCTGGCATAAATGCCGTTGCAGTAATCGAGACGTGAGACTACGTAGGAGTTGATAAGTAGTTTTGTTGCTTCTGTAGGAAGGTTTCTTCGGACAGACTTGAGTTGTCTTAGGTGAAAAAAACCGGTGCTTACAGTCCTATTTATTTGACTTTTAAACGAAAAGTCTGAATCTAAATTGACACCGAGAAGTTTGACTGTTGTTTTTGGGATGATATCGCTGCCGGAAATAGTAATAGGTGAATTGTCTATGAAATGTTGACGTTTGTTTGTGGCTGCCCAGAGAAACTCAGTCTTAGATGGATTGAGCTTCAGCTTGTTTGAAGACATCCAGCGAGTTATTGCTTCTAGACATTCAGTTATACGGATTTTGAGACTATTGATTTCATTTGGAGCGCAGTAAAAATAAACTTGCTGATCGTCAGCGTAGCAGTGAGACAAGAGATCAAATGACTCGATTATTTTGGCGACATCATTTGTAAAAAGGATGAAGAGAAGTGGACCCAAAACGGATCCCTGGGGTACCCCTGAAGAAAGTGTTGCGAAGTTGGACAATTTATTTCCAACCCTCACGGCTTGTAAGCGATTGGATAAATAGGATACCAGCCAATTTTTTATGTCGGAATTCAAACCAAATGTTTCCTCTAATCTCTTAATGAGGAATTCATGATCAATCGTGTCAAACGCTGCACTCATGTCTAGGAGTGAGATAAGTGATAACTTACCTGACTCTACGGCCAGAGTTATGTCTGATAGCATACGAAGTAGTCCGGTTTCAGTTGAGTGGAACTTTCTGTACGCAGATTGACGTTTTGCGAATAATTTATTTGAATTCAAGTGACTGGTTATTTGTGCGGCAGCAATTTTCTCCAGGATTTTTGAAATAAATGGTAAGTTTGAAACGGGCCGATAATTACCTAAGTTATCGGCATCTAGTTGTGAATTTTTCAGGATTGGTGTAACTACAGCTGACTTGAGTGGTTCAGGAAAGTCACCCGTGCTAAGTGATTTATTAAAAACGTGAACTAGGAATGGAGCTAAAACAGTAGAACATTGTTTTAATAACCATGTCGGTATGGGATCAAGACTGCACTGTTTATTAGGCGAGCTTGAAATAATTTTTGTTACTTCTTCCAGCGTTGTGGGTTTGAAGGAAGACAAAATTCCTTTAGAATTTAAAGTGAATATTGGCGGAGGGGCGTGAGATGCGGAAGCACGAATGGATTCAATTTTTTCCCGAAAAAAAATTGAAAAGGCTTCCGGGGTAATATCTATTTTCGTTGGAACAGTGACTTCGGAAATTACAGTCTTTATTGAGTTCCAAATTATAAGGATGTTGTTGACATATTCAACGCATCTGAACAGGCCTTAGTAGAATTTATATCGGGAAGCAAAACAACAAATCTAATTAAACAAACTGCCCAGCTCTGCTTTGACTTATTTCATTTTTTATTCTGTATACTATTCTTAATGAACAATTTTTCCATCTTGTATTGTAGAGTATTTACTTTTTGTGATGTTATGCTCATTTTAACTTTTAGTGTTTAAAAAAATAAACATGGGCGTGAAATTCAAAATATAAAAACATTTTTATCAAAATTTTAAGGGTTTTGTTTATAACATTATGTTTTTTATACTACCAACATAATATCTAAGATTACATGTAACTACTTTTAATGCATTATAATCAACCTATCTTATGGTTTGCATTCTTCTTAAAATATGTTTGTTTGCATTTCTGATATTCAACAAGGAAAATCATTCACGATTTGCAAACATATTTTCGTTAACAATTTACGTAAAGTTTTTCATTTCAGTTCAAAATTATAACATTTAATCTAGCCGCAATCCGCGGCTGCATTGAACTTTAGCTTCCCAGTTAACAATGGGTGACTGTAATAATATGCATGTACCGCTACCGCTCGCGTTTAATTGTATTTTACTGCAGATATACGATTACCGTTAGATGAAATGCAACCGCCGCAGCTTCTGAATCAAAGGTATTAGAAATAATTTCCTACCGCTCCGGAATCCTAGCTACCGTTGGAGTTGGCAAAAACTTCATGCTTTCTGTTCACTCAATTGGTTTTGCTTTGATGCACCGCGCTCTGTGTAATGTTGTTATTTATATACAGTCCAATAATACCCCGACGAGTGGATGGTATAGAAGTCTATCCATGATCAATGAGACTAATGTTTTTAAAATACATTTTTGAATGATATTCAATTTTTTGTCATTTTTGGAAAATTCAGCGAAGTTCTAAACATTTTTTTCGTGGATCAATGACAACAGATTCTGATCCCATATTTTTAGTTTTGATCCATTGCTTGAAAAACTATAGTAAAAATATAACTGAAGCATATCTGCACATAGTTCCAGAGTAAATTATGCTTACAGTATCGCTTTGAATCGAGACGTTAGATTACTAGTGATATGTTTTTGACAAAGTCTTAGCAGCCGGGTAGGTACTTCCCGGCCTTTCTATCTTAGTCATCTTATAAAAATAAAATGAAAAATATGTCTTTAAGAAGAATATATTGTTCACCATTTGTTAATTATTTTAGCATAAGGAACTTGACAGGTTATTTATACGAAGATAGTGTAAATTGTTTTATTACAAAAACTGATAAACTTACTGAAATATTTACCTCAATATGATAAGTAGTTTTTTCACACTGAATTAGCTACTAATTAGCACATGCTATGCTAAGGTCCAGAACCTATATTATCTGCCTGGACAGAATGTAAATAATTTATAATATATGTTATCACGTTTGTTGATCAAATGTATTGTACATATAGTTTTGTATAATGATCGACCAACCGGTGGATGAAATTTGTTAGCCATAAGCTGAAAATAATTTTTCTAGTCTATAGTTAGTAAAAGGATATATAATTGTAGAAATGTATTATATATTTGTACAGCGCCTTTGCGGTAATTTTTCACAAAAAGCGGCGCTATATAACTCATACAAATATTTTTATTATTATTATAGGAAGTTTTACGAAGTCACGGTTACAGATTATAACTGTCTGAAATGGTGTCGATTCCAATGACCCACGAGGATGATTGTGCTCTAATCATCTGGCACTTATCTAGTTGTGACTTACGGCCGACTAGCCCTTGGTAATCTTAGGTTAGTGATACATACAACATTGCATGCTAATTGAAAAAAAGTATGGTTAATTTCCAAATGAAAGAGAAAAGCAATAGGAATCATTTTAGGTAAAGAACAACTAAGTAAAATTTATTACGCATTAGGCCAATCTCATATACAATATGGTCTTATCGGATAGGGAAGTTCATGCGATTCCATTCTAAAATCAGTCCTTACAGCACAATACGCAATTTTGAAAATTATACTTAGAGTTCCCATCAGAACCCCTTAATACTTTGTTTTTAATTCCCTGAAAGTAATGTCTCTGAAACAATTATATTAAGAATATTTTTTAATTTATTCATTCAAAAACCAGAATAACTTTGTACACACAAACACGAGTCGATTCACAAGATCCTCATTACAAAATAAATTTCACCAACCTACAACTAAAACGACTTTAGGGCAAAGAAATTTTCAATATTTCTCTTTAAAACTATTTTATATCCCCCTCTCTTGCAATAAAAACCATTATTAAAAAACAGACTTTAAAAGAAGTATTAATTAAGTGATGAATTATGGACACGGGAAGGAAGAATATAGAAAAAATGTTGCAACCTAACAAAGATTAACCATATATTATGTTTTTTTTCTGTCTGTTATACATTTTTTTGTTTTTTTTTCTTCTATTATTTTGCTTTATGATTTACCTCTTATATATCTTGAACGTTTTCAAAAATTAACGTACTTAAAAAACTTGACCAAATTTACAATTTATAATTCACACAAATTACCATGTAAAATGTGACCTTAGAACGGGGTACCCCAGTAAGGTCACATTCTTTTCAACATTGTCTTGGCGGCGGATGCGTTTTCTCACCAACTGGGTGGCGGGTCTGACCAGGAGAGATTGGTTGAGAGAGACCTTTTCTTCTAGACCCATCACCTTGTACCGCATTACGTTCTTCACTCCTGGACACATTGACTGCGAGATTCCTACCCACCTACTATATTAGATTCGCTCTGGTTTTATAATTATATTATCAAATTTTTTGTGTTTATGTTATGGTATGAGCTAATTAATATACCCTTTTCTCTCCTTCCTTTCCTTAAAAATACCCTCATTACCGCATTCCTAAAAATACTTAAAAAAATCCTGTGAAAAAATATTTTGGTGCATCATCTCAAAAAAAAAATTATTTTCAAAAATTTCATAGTATAATTATCGAACCAGAGCGAATCTAATATACAAGCAAAATATGCTTATATGTATATAATTAACCTTTGGACGGAGGAAAGAAGCAAGCTCTGATATTTTAGCTGTAAACAACAAACTTCCGCCTAATATCAAACAATTAATAACTACTTGTCCAGTAAATCTTGGCTTAAGGAATTATCAGAAAAATAACTGGTATTGATTATCATAAAAATAAAATTTGAAGCATATAAGTTGCTGAAAACTATACATCAAAAAATTCGTTCGTTCCAGAAAAAGATCGCCTGGTCGAGATGGTCCCATGCTATTTAGGAAACCCGCTTGCACAGCACGGGTGTAAACTATGCCCCCTAATCTGTATGTATATACAGATATATCTATTTTTACATTTATACCTGTCATGTCTTCTTTAAATGTCACAATTATTTGGCAATTGATAAATAAAATTAAAAACTCATTAAATTATTCATATTTTACTGACGATGTTTTAAGTCAGAAGCAAACAGAATGTACCCTGATTTAATTGAGTAAGAATTTCGCGATTTCCTGCATTTAAAACTAAAATCATTATTGGCATAAACACACGATGACCCCGCTAAATATTTGTTCAGATAGCAGAACGCCTCAGGCGTTCAGAACTGGGATTATATTATGGGATTCTGTTTATCTTCAGACTTCTGTTAAACCGTAAACTAAACTCCCAGTTACCAGGGAGTCAACAATATTTCAACTCAATCTGAATATTATGTTATATTTTAGCTACTAAAAGTTTTCGCATTGACTCCATGACGATACAACATTTTGTGAGTGCTAGGGTATTATTATTATTAAAAAATTGATGTTAAACTAACGCTAAGCCAATAAGGCCGTAATATCAATAATTTATTAGTTAGCAATAATATTTTAACAACAATTCAGTATTATGGTCTCAGTGGTCGAGGGGTAAGGCTCTTGTCTAGCAAGCGGGAGGTCGTTGGTTCAAATCCCGGCGTGCGCAAATAAATTTTATCTGATTAATATGTGTTATTAAAAAAAGTACTCATTTAGAAGAATGAATAGTATATTTCGTGTTTGCGGCACGTTCCAGAGTGGAAGATACTTTCAGTATTGCCCTGGTGAAAGATCACCATTCAGAATTGAAACGTTGCTTTAAATGGCTTTCGCCGTGTTTGGCTACCAGATCTGAATAGCAAGGTACTTTCCCACCTCCCTCTTCCCCATCTCCTTCCTCTCCCCGCTAGATTCAGCCTCAAAAAATATCCCAATTGCCATAGCCTCACTGGATTCAGACGGCTGGCACCAATATATTATATATATATATATATATGTATGACTGAACGAATTATTATTTATATCACAGCATTTTTTAGTATAAAAATCTCACTTGCAGGAGATAAGTTTTACATAAATTTTAAACATTTAACATTAAACAGTTTCACAATACAGTCTATTTTTTCAAAGGAATGTTTAGTGGAACTCAATTGCATCAAGAAAGTAAAATAAATCCAATTTTTAAATTTTATTACAGATCAACAATAACATTTTTTATGTGACACCCCACAAGGGCGCCCATGTCTGTGTAGTGTAAAGGCAATGGAGCTATGTTGCCAGCCAAAAAAATTTTAGTACATTCATAATAAATATATTGGAACACGTGTTCATGCACCTGCGTTTAACCTGATAAAATACAATGATGAAAATCAAAAATTTTAGAATTTTCATGAACACGTGTTCTGACATCGCAATAATATATTCGTGTTTTACTGAAAGTTTACTAGGAAACCTATCAATTCATTCGTCAAAAGTCTACAATCCCTTTTTTAACCGAATTACAAATTATTTGAAATGATTCTTAATAAATTAGCAATATTTTATAACAGTGAGTTTTGTCCGTGCAACTTCATAACATTCCCCGTAGATAGTACAGTCTCACTAACTCGCTAGAAGTGGTATTATTATTTTGTTACTTTAAAATAAGAATCAAGTGCTCATACGAAAACGTACCGAATAAAGAATTTTTTTTCATCACATTTTTAAATGCAGTATCTCGGTGCATTGGCGCCGTAGGGCCTAGTCCTAGTAGGTACTCTGTCCAGGTTCCGACTTTGTCGCAGCGACAATTTCGAGCAAGTGTCGTGGACCATACTTTACCTTTATCGCTTTATTTGCATAGTACCTACCTACGAGTAGGAGCGAAAGTCGTAACCGTCGCGCCAGGCCACAACTTTTACGGCTTGCAAAAAAGTCGCACTCACTTACCTACGTACTATTACTGTGGCTTTTGTGAGTGTGGGTACCAATTAGTTTATACCTTATTGGTAAATATTTAATATCGACTGTTTTTTTGGTAAAACTTTTTAAGCCACAGTTTTGGGAATGACAATATTCAGTGGTTTCACGTAGAACAATTTTCAACGCACAACATACTTTTAATTTTTGCTAAGAAACTAATTTAAAATACAAAAGCTTCTTTTACGCGTAATTAGTTTTTAAGTCATTTCGTGAAAATCATAGTCAAAAATATTCAACCCTCATTTTTTTTAAAATTATAAGTAGAATTCTAAAATTTAAAAAATCAATATTCCAACTAATGTGATAATTCTGATAAGTGACAATGTATCTGTCTATAGTAATTTTATCTGTATATTTTTGAAATGTGTTTTTCTTTTGTTTTAATTTCTTAGGGAATCTTGACAAGTAAATTAAGTTTTTTTTAATCTTCAAGGGTCTACGCTTTACGCTTACATGCATTTATCAATCCTACAATGTTTTTAAATATTAATATCGACTGTTTTTTTGGTAAAACTTTTTAAGCCACAGTTTTGGGAATGACAATATTCAGTGGTTTCACGTAGAACAATTTTCAACGCACAACATACTTTTAATTTTTGCTAAGAAACTAATTTAAAATACAAAAGCTTCTTTTACGCGTAATTAGTTTTTAAGTCATTTCGTGAAAATCATAGTCAAAAATATTCAACACTCATTTTTTTTAAAATTATAAGTAGAATTCTAAAATTTAAAAAATCAATATTTTGAAAAAAAAAAATAAACACTTTCATATAAACTTCAGGATTTTTAATTAGTTTTATGAATTCTTAAATATTTGTTTTTATCGGCTACTGTAAAGTTTTCACTTTATGGCTTGAAGGATTTTTCTAAGCCCTAAACGAATACTCGATATAGTATGTGTGTATGTATGAACGACTCGACACCATACAAAATAACTATTTTCCATTGATAACCATGAAACATGCAGCCGCAAACTTGCTGACAATATATCTATTCTCTCTAAATTTCTTAAGTAAATATCACGTATTTTATAAATAAATATTGATTTAGGTTGTCTGTTGCGTGATTTATTCCTGCTTAGTGAAATATAAATTTTGATCTAAAATTTTCAAAATTGAAAGTATGTAATAAAAATGAAATGTGCATTTCTTTTTATAATTTTGACAAGTGATTTTTCATGTTTAGGTACGGTGTTTATTCGAAAGATAAATTTCTGACATCTCTCTAAATTGTCAAGATTTTTTTTATCTATTATGAAGAAAATTGGCAATTTTGAAAAGCTGTTATCCTGATGCAAATATTTTTTGAATACTCTCAGCTTCACAAATCGTACATTTACTATATCCTGTAATTTTTCACGGATAGTAATATTATTATGTTTGTCTTTAGTTTTGGTGCAGCTTTCAAATCTAAAGGAAAACAATAGTGATACCTACATATAAGAATGATTACAAATGAATTAGTTATTTATGAAAAATGCATAGCTTAAGTGACAAAATCATCCTTTATATTTGTTATTTAACTGATAATTGAAAAACTGAGCGATTGGAAGACAATTTATTATACACAATTCAGTATAATAAACAACAAACTGATTCGTATTATTGCTGCGACAAATTCAGGGTTGCTTAGAGTTTACAAAATGTCAAATATTCAAATAACTTATATCTGAAATCAGAAAGATAAATTTTCAATGCACGAAAAAGAAGTTATTATGCAATGGAAAAAGATTTTTTTTCTTATGAAAAGCATAAACTAGGACCAACCATTCATGCGCAGATAACAAAAACCAAGAAGAGTTTCTAAAAAGGAAAATTCATCAGTATTCTTGTTGGCTTCGTAAATTATGTTTGGATATTCAAATCTCATTTTTTTATCCATGCAAACAGTTTATGCTGCCCATAGGAATAATTTGCGGAGCTCAACGCTACATTTAATATGTTTACCCTTTCCGAAAAAGAAAAGGGAAAAATCATCGACTTTATAATCTTATTGGCTCATACGTTCCTACAGCCACGCTACTCTTCCCATGTGGGTAGACAAATCTAAGCGATTGACACATTATAAATTACTTCCCTTTCCCTTGTCCTTATACAAACGGGAATAGTTTTTAAAATAAATATTTTATATAAAATAGATATTATTATAAGCATTAGAGTGATTTTTTGTTGTTCAGATAGTTTAATGTGTCCACGTATCTTACACGTGTGAAGATTAATATGGCTCAGATACTGAGCAGAAAATCGGTGTAAATGTTTTTTTCTTTAATCTATACCGATTTGAAACAAAACGGGTAGTGAAACATTTTTGAACTCTCAATTGTTGAAGAAAAAATTATTTGATTGTATGTTCGGGCATATAGATATACCCACAATACTCTTTTATCGATATCTTTCTTCAGTGGGCTCAAGACCATGGGCTGCTTTGTCGAAATTCTTAAACCTTGTTAAAGCCCTGGGCTTCATCGAAGTTGGGTTTAGCTTCTCAAAAGCTGGGTTTAAATATGGCTTTTAGATACAAAAATAAAGCACAACTACTTAAACAATTTGATTGTTTAGTTAATCATCAAATCTCAGTTCTTTAACTCCCTGGATACCGTGAAAACTCTTGACCGGTGAAGAATGAATGTAAAACCCTCTTCTGCCGGATTTAAATAATTTCAACATATATATTGACTGGTTGTGGAATGATTTACCGGTATATGTTTTCTCCCTTCAGCATAGGTCTCGTCGAGACCAACTTTTATCAGCCCATACTTTCCTTATACATTTCACACGACATCCCCAACAAGACAAAGGCAAGGGGAGAAACCAAAATTGTGTGGAACTAACACAAATAAAAATACATTGGGATTCTGAAATACATCGCATGCAATGATCCATCATTCTGTGCTATGATGCAAGAGAGACATGAACTTCGTTTATCTACCTGCCTACAATGTTAAAAATACGTACTCATATAAGTAATATTCATGCGGAATGGCTTAACGAAGTTTGACAGTTAGGGAGCGAGCAAATCTACAAAATGCAGCAAAACATAATGGCGCTGCGGTGACAATGCAGGTGATGGGGGTCCCGCATTGAACTTCCCAGTCACCACATGAAATGCAGTCTGTCTTCAAATCCGAAAACTGATGGGGCATATATTTTGTCGAATATTCAGCCTTGTATTTTGTTACTTCCCTATTTAGTACAACTATTATTAAGTAAATAAATATGGGTCAGATATTTTTCACTCCAAAACAAAAATATACGAAAAAAATATTTATCATAAATTAAAATGTATTTCATTTTGCGATTGCATAATGGTCAACGTTCTCATCCATTTGCTTTAATATCCCTCTCTAAGAGGGTTTATAAACCTTATCCCTAAATAAATAATATATTATAAAATGCTCATATGCAAAGCGGATTCTGTGGAAGTAAGAGTTCTTTCATGTTCATGGAATTCGCAGATACCCACACAGAGTAAATAAGCTTAGATTTGCATACACAAGACGTGCCAGACGCGGAGCGAAGGGTACATTTTGTAGGCTTTTATGCCATGAAAAGGCTTTTCCATCCAACTCTTTTTTTTAATCGAGCTTCGGCATTAAAAAGCTCTGCAGCTAAATTGTGTAACTGAAAGCTCTCCCTATAGAAATTCAACATTTCCTGCAATAGACTCATTATGAAAATGTTCTTTTCACTCCGTTACATTTAATGGGCTTAAGCTTTTTGGGGGTTCCAAAGACCACCATTCTCAGTTGGTACTTACGGAATTAAGTATAGAAAATAACCCCCAAAATATTGTTTATTATATAGAAACGTTTTTAGGAATTATTTCGTATAACGTAATTTTTAATCCTACTGGGCTTAGAATAACTTAAAAACGTTTATATAATGTAACTTAAACATTCATCTTCTCTGAAAGATTAGTAATTCACCTTCTCTGAAAGATTAGGTATTCATCTTCTCTGAAAGATTAGTCATTCATCATTCATTCATCTTCTCTGAAAAATTAGTCAGTCATCATTCATTCATCTTCTCTGAAAGATTAGTCATTCATCATTCATTCATCTTCTGTAAAAGGTTAGTCGATTTAACTACCCAAAGTTATCATTAATATTTTTTTAATGTTAAAACAAACTTAAGGTACATAAATATAAATGTTATTATTAAGTTCTGGAAGGATTTTCATTTTTATTATTGCGACAGCATTTCGCTTGACAACGACTAGCCTAAAACCATCAAATATAGAAAGAAAGAGTTTTAGATAAAATTTACTACAACATTTTGAGATAAACAGTACAAATATCTTAAACAATCAAAGAAAAATAATATTTTCAGAAATCGTTTGTATTTTCAAGAAACTTAAATAATATGATTACTTACAAAAAATTAGGGATTTACAGGGAGAAAAATTTCTGATTTATTAAAATATTTTTAAAATCGTTATATAATGCCGTTTCTTGATAACTTAGTGCTTTAAAAAATTGATCTTTAGAAAATCAGTTCTTACAGAAAATAATCCAACATCACACAAATAAAAATATGGTAATAAACGTGAATAAAATCGAATAAATAAGTCGTCTCAAAGTGGCAAAACCACAATTTGATAACGGCTTTGAACGCCGAAACAGCTGTCACAATAATTCAAACATTCAGTTTGGAGAGTTAAACGAGTTAAACATAATGACGATTTAGAAATAAATGGGTAATAACGCATTTTCCAACATGCTGACCACTATCAACAATACCTCCCTATTTAATTAAATTGTGTGGAGTGTTAGGTTAGCGTGTAGATTAATAAACATTTACCGATAATGCGAAGTTAGGTGGACGTGTTTCTTGAACACTTCACCAAAAGAACTTGTACCATGGAATATTTTTTTTTATAATTAAATTATCGTTTTTGTATTTTTTTAGTTTAAATATTTTGGAGAGGAAAATAGTAACTACTGTATGTTGTTGTACTTGAATTGGTGTTATTACATTATGGAAATCACAGCGTTATTATTTGAACCACGTGGTTTATTTGTACTTGATAACTAAGATCCTGTTCAAGCATCAAGCCTGTGCTAAATATGAGCCATTCAAATAACAATACCACTTTGACAGCTACAAGTCTGTTCGGAGATATGATCTCACCTCACTGCCCCACATAACGCATAACACATGTCAATTTGTAACTGTTCCTCGGTGCTTGTAATGTTAACTACAGTCGAGTGTATGATTCTACAGCGAGCCTACCTGCCAATCAAGTGACTTATTACTGCTTTTAACACTAATACGACCATTATATATTGTGAACGTCTTTAAAAAATAGTGGGTACACGTGTTCATGAAAATCTTAATATTTTCGCATTTCGCCCTAACGTGTTATTATGGCAAATGCACGTGTTGGCGATATAAAATATTGTCTAAAGAAGCGAAGCTAGCAGAACACAACGGAGTGCTAATATGAGATCCCTGTGGAATGTGGAAATCCGTAATGAAAGCAAGGTTGGCGTGAGCGTAATGAGTAAGATTAAGAAAGGGATGCTCAGATACTTTGGGCATGTAGAGTGAATGAACGAAGAAAGGAGTGCAAGGAAAATATGTAACGCAAATGTTAATGGTAAAAGAATTTGGGGAAGCCCATTAGAAGACACAGCTCGATCAAGTAAATCAAGTACTTGGGTTGGGCCATGTCAAGAGACTGACTAATGGAACAGTACGCATGAGACAATGAATGAATTTAAAAAATAAATAAAAATATTTGGTTCTACGCCGAATTAGGCTTTTACATGGATTTTAAGAACAGAATAGTGAAAACCCAAACTTTTTAAACCATGAAATAACGTTAAACTGAATATGAAACAATATTAATAATACATGTTACATTAAGGCCGAGTGTAGTTTTTTATTAATTTAAAATAATGATAATATTATTAAGCAAATCGATAATGATAGTGTTTTCAACAAATAATTTTTTTTTTATACATTTTTAAAATTAACATAGGCTTAGTAATTATCAAAATCAAATCGAAAATATGACCTTTTTCAGACCGTAATACGTGCGTTTTAAAAAATACTATTAAAGGCTGAATATCGTCAAAAAATACATGAAGGGGTTTTCTTTAAACGTACGAAAAAAAAACTAAAAAATAAATAAAATAGGTTCGTAGTTTAATTTTTTCATAAACACTAATTGTTCTTGTTTTTAAAATGCAGATTATAAAACTTTGGATAAGTTTATTTAACAAAACTAAACGATAAATTATTGGTATTATATTTTTCCATTTTTTAAAGTTAAATTAATATTTTTTATACTATAATTTAAGAAAGAACACTTAGATTTTTAAATTACTTTTAAAATAGGCCGTCTGGTGGCGCCTATTTGAAAATTTTAATACGGTAGAACATCGAACTAAAAGCTTCTTTTAAATATCCCAACAGATGGCGCTATCATAGTCGGAGTCTTGGTTATTGTTTATTTTTCAAACCGATTATATTATTAAGTTATTATTTATTAAATTATATGATAATTATTAAAATATATATTATAATTGAAATATTATTATTATTAATTAAAAAAATAAATTATATGATATTATACCATATTTTTAAAAATTAAATATTAATAATATGATAATATTTTGTAATCCTACATGTATTTAAAATGACTGACTTTTGCATTTTTATATATAAATTTTTTGATAGATCTAATACGCCTAAATTTTTTATAAGAGAGCTAGGTATAATGCCAGTAGCCGAAATTACAAATGGTAATATTTTTATAGTGAGAATGCCAAATTCTTTTGAACTCATTTCCCAAATCTGTGTATTTTATTATTTTTTCAAAATCAGAGTGGAAGATACTACCAGTATCGCCCTGGTGTAAGACCACCATTCAGAATTGAAACGTTGCTCCAAATGGCTTAAGCCGTGTTTAGTGACTAAATCTGAATAGCCAGGTACTTCCCCACCTTCCTCTTTCCCTTCCCCACTTACCTTCAGCCTCACAACATCCCCCAATTGGGGATGCCATAGTCTCACTGGCTCCAGACGGAGCAGTTGGGACTCTTGTGAGGTATTCACTATAAAAAAAATAAAAAAAAAGATCTTTCGTTGAAACGTTGCTTGAAATGGCTTTAGCCGTGTTTGGTGACCAAATCTGAATAGCCAGGTAGATTCACTTATTCAATAAATAATACCCGTTCTGCGGTCTAAATTTAAATAATGATGTTAAAATTGTACTACCTACACGTAAAACCCCTCAGGGCTAAATAAGTAGATTTTTTTTTCTAAATATTTATTACGATAACCACGGTTTACCGAGATTAACCAAGGTCAACCATGGGGCAGGACCACAATGATATTTTTTCCGTGGCCCAGGAGACACGCTTGTACACCCACTTCCAGTTATATTATTTTTTTCTTCTACTTTTTACGTCTAGCAGTACATTTTTGAATTGAATACCACACAAGAGTCTCAATCGCTCCCGTCTGGAGTCAGTGAGACTATGGCCTATCCCCAATTGGAGAATGTTGCGAGACTGAAGGTAGGTGAGGGGAATGAGACGAGGAAGAGGAAGGTGGGGAAGTACCAGGATATTCAGTTCTGGTCACCAAACACGGCTAAAGCCATTCCAAGCTAGCTTAATATTCTGAATGGTGGTGTTACACCAGGGCGATACTGAGAGTATCTTGCACTATGGAACGTGCCGCAAATATTCTTTATATTATATTTAATTAAATTGTGAAAAAACACCAAATAATCAAATAAAATTTATTTTCATATGCCGGAATTTGAACCCGCGTCCTTCGGATTGCTTGTCGAGAGCCTTACCCCTCGACCACGGAGACCGTCGAAGTAATAATGAAAAAATCTGGTCATGAAAAAAAAACATTCACAGACCTTTTACCGTTATTTGTCCTAACTTGGAGTTTTTTCTACAAAATTGGCTCGTCTATATTTTCAGGTTCTATAAGTACTCTAGGTAGTACCTAGTAGTACTACTAAGATGTTTTGCAAAAACGCCATATTTGTATGCCAAAAAATTCTCGAGTGTTTAAAACAAATTTAAAAATTAAATAAACATACCAAGCTCTGCTTATTTAAACAAACATCTGACACCTTGATTAAGAATAGGTAGATAAAACAATTAAAAAAATAGATTTAATAAAAAAAACTCTTCCCTCGTGCCCTTCGGGGGCTTGTCAAACAAAAATCTATCATGAACTGTTTTGTCATCCGCGTAGTAATGAATTGGTGAACATGGTAAAAGATCGATGATTTGCAAGAAAACAAAGTAGTAAAGGGATGTTATGCTGTACAAATTTAATTGTATATTACAAAGAAATTAAAATCAACCAGCTATTATTAAAGGAAGGGGGGGGGGTAAATTAACGGTACTCATGGTGAGGCACTCTTCACTCGATGATTTTCTAAGGACGGGTTGTTTCGGAGAATCTGAATAATTCATCAAATTTCAACGTTCATTTTCAAATTCTGTGAAAGATATTTTCAAGTTCTGTTTTTATTTCAGTTTTGGCAAGCAACTAGCCTACAATGATATAAAAACAGAACTTGAATAAGTCTTTCACAGAACCCGAAAATGAACGTTGAAATTTGATGAATTGTTCAAATTCTCCGAAACAACCCGTCCTAAGTAAATCGGTTTTTAATTTCATCGTCATTTCACTGTTGAAAATATTACTGCGTATCGACAGAAGACAAAGGGCGCGGCTTCAGTTGGATTTCTTACTTCCAAGGGCGTAGGGACGCGGGGGTTGTGCAGCGGGGTTGCAGGAATCGCCAGATGATTCTCTTGTAAGGGCGATGGTCTTTGGCGATTCAGTGACGGAAACACGGACAGGCTATATGGCCCACAGATGTCTATAACGGCGGCGGTGAAGGCGAGAATGGTGGCGGCTTATCTATTGTCTATCTCAAGTAGGGAAAGCAATAAATGTCCAACATTATATGGCTGCTTAAAATGAGAAGTGTTGAAGTCCCACCCGCTCCGCTATAGGTGTCACCAAAGATAAAATGTAAAATGTTGTATGAAAAAGTGACAGTATTAATTTATAAACACATTGAAACGAAAGGAAAGAAGCAACCGCAAGCAGCGTTATGCGTTGTTTGCGGTTGCTTCATTCCTTTCTCAAAGACAAATACATAGCACTATCTTTTTTATGTCAATACAAACATGGGATGCTAGGAAGAGGAATGTAGGTATATTTTTTACAATGCGTAATAATACAAAAAAATAGTGCCATCTGGTAACTGAAATTCATAACTTTTATAACGATGATAACGAAGATTTACATTACCGCCATCTTACTGTTTTCAGGCAAACGTTTTTAAAATAAATTCTAGTTAGAAAAAATATTGTTTTGGAAATGAACAACAGAGTTCTTGTGTGTCGAAAATAGTTGATTTTGACAGGTCTACACTCGGCCTTAACATATTAGAAACTAGAACAATAATATAAAATTATATTAGTACTAATTTTACGATAATTTGTAGGATTCCACAAAGTGCTGGTATATATTACAATTAATTCTATAAAAAGAGTCATCAAAAGTGTCAATAGTACTCCTTAATACCAAAACCTTTACTTTAAATCAGTATAAATATTGTCCACTTTTGTTTGAGACGAAGGGATTCAGATACGTAATTTTCAAAAATCATTAAATTACTTCAGGTCAAACAACCTGTGATGAAGTCATGTTGGTTAGGAAAAATATTATTGTTAACCAGTTTTACATTGATATCTAGCACTAATTTCTCAAAAAGTTTCGGTAAAGCAGATATTATTTAAATTTGTCTGTTCGAGTAGTTTGATACATCGCTTTTTTGGCCTTTTTTATGAATAGGTATTTAATGAATCCTTTTCTACCGAGCTAGAAAAGACCCAAAAGATAAAGACTTGTTAAAGAGTTTATATAGAGGATATATCAGACTACTAACAAAAGTTATTCAAAATATTGAAGGAATACCACCCGGTCCAGCAGACTTATTGCTATCTAATTCTTTCATGCTCTTTTCTAGGGCTTCTATTTTGATGAAATATTGGCTATATTTAATGACTCTACAACTGAAATATTGGGTACAGTATTGACAGGAATATATGAGTCTTAAACGCTTTTGAAAGAATCAGCAAAGAGATTAACTCTACTTTCGATACTGTCGATACTGAATGTAAATGTGTGTGCCAAGACCGAGTTCTTTGGCGTTCCATCCGCTCTGCCCTCCCCTGCAGTGAAATGGTGTGATGGTTAGTTAATTATTTTATGCACTAGTCTGAAGATGGTCGTAAGATCACATTTGCCCTGATGATAGACACCGTAACACTGATAAATCACAATAATGGCCGTAAGAACCTGAAACCAGTAGGTATGGTCTAATAATAATAAGTGAAAACAAAATTGTTTTACTTCAATCTTTGAATAAAATCCTCCATCGCTTTGTCAATTGATTTTCTCGATAATGGCCTATTTTTCTCAAACGCTTTACTGTTTCACAATGATAAATTCATTTACCTTTTAAAAATATCTTCCACATTAAAGTGAAGATCTTGGTCATTTCACAGTTAATTTGATAAAACTCTTATAGTGTTTGATTTTTGTGGTATTATGCCGTGTTGCGCTACCTCCTTATTGAGCCAATCTTTTGAACAACATTACAGTGTACATCATCAGGGCCGATGTGTCTCAATGAATTCTCGTTTTGTTTTCTCCCGTAAGTAGGTACTACATCATCGGAGGATTCAATTTTTTTTTAAATGATTCGACAACCGACTAAAATCTTAAAAAATAATTTTTAAATTGCGTCAACATACAGGATGTTAAGGGACGTACTTGACTTATTTAAATCAGTGATTCCTGACATTATTTGTAGTAAAAAATGTAAATGGAATTTTGGTATCCAATGATTATTTTGTAGTTTAAAACATTTTTTTTAATCTTCTACATGTCGTCACTGGTCACCCAGCCAAGTAAACGCCTAAACTCTCACATCGATCCTAGCTGTCCAATTTCTACTAATCTTCTGTTATTGCTGAAAAAAATATATATCAATGGAGACCAAAATATCATGTACATGTTTCACTCCAAATAATGTCAGAAATCACTGGTTAAATTTAGTCGAGTACGTCCATTAACACCTTGTATTAAAATCATTACATAAGCAGGTATTTATGTGTGTTTGTACATAATAAATTATTGAATTATAAACCCTGCGAAAACGCATTTATAAATCATTTATTATGGGCTTCCGCGGGTTAAGAACTGAATTTTTATGCTTAATGACATTATGTACACATTGGTAAAACTTACACATTTCAGGCCCCTGGTATTTGTGTGTGTGTTTAGCAGCTGTCTCAATGTAAAGGTTACAAACAATCCGCTGCCTTAGTTCTTGTATTTTCAATAGACGATTTAGCAAATTTTACAGGAGATTTGTTTTTTATTTTAACATGCAAATTCTAAAAAATTCTCGATTTTGGTCATTTCGTTTAATACATATGTGTAACAGGAAATTATTAAAGATCATTTTTCGAAGATTGAAGCTATAATATGCCGATATTATGACTTTAAAGGTGGACGTTGAAGATGGCTTGAAAATTATGAATGATTATTTTGGATATTGAACATATCTTCTGGAGATTGAACAATTCGGCTCCCATAAGTTTGAGGTATTTTTTGTTCAAATAGCCAATTAGTGGTAAATTGTATATACAGGGTGATTTTCAAATTTCAAATACTTTACTTTTATCTTAGTTAGTAGTTGACTTAAAGTATTACTTTAAAATATATGAACAGAGTCCTTGAGTTGATTTTTCACAAAAACTGCTCTATATAAATCATCCAATATTTTGGAAGTTTGAAAACAATGCACAAGTACAAAGGTACCTTCCGCTAATATACTACTATCGGCTGTCGGTGCATGCGTGATGTGAAATATTCTTAAATCGTACGTATTACGGCCTCCGTGGTCTAGGGGTACTCTTGACTAGAAATCCGGAGCTCGCGGATTCAAATCCCGGCGTGCGCAAGTAAATTTTATTTGATTGATTTATGTTATTTTCACAAATTATTATTATTTATTTAAAATAACATATAGTCTATTTGCGGCATGTTCTGGAGAGGAAGATATGGTGTAAAGACCACCATAAGAATTGAAATGGCTTTTGCCGTGTTTGGTGATCAGATCTGAATAGATACTCGCATACCATCTCTCTTCTCCTTCATCCCCCTTCCTCTCTTTCTCCTCTCCATCTCCTTCCCCTCCACACTACCTTCAGCCTCACAATATACTAATATACCCCAATTGGGGATTCCATAGTTTCACTGGCTCCAGATGGTTGGGAGCAGTTGAGACTGTGTGCGGTATTCCATAAAAAAAAATCCCGAGTGATGCGTAAAATTATTGAAGTTCAATTTTCAGTTGAAAATTTGTTTTTTTTTTTATTGTTTCGTTACATTTGATAAATGTAATTTTTAAAGTTTACTTACTTTAGAAAGATTTTTTTTCTTTAGGAAGGTCTTATTTGCCGTGAGCTTATTATTTATATTGATTATCGTGAGTAAAATATTTATTTTTTAAATACTTTCAGCTCTTAAAATCCTAAAATTAAAATATCCCGTCATTTGGGTTATGGGTGTGCGCTATTTAACATTACATTTATTGTTGTTAGTCGTTTGCCTAGTTGGTTTTATTGTAGTTCCTACATAAGAATATGTTTACTGTTTTTTATGTGACTAAAAAAAACAAAAAATCAGAAACTTTTAATTGAATGAATACAAAATTGAAATATTTGGACTTTGTTTTCATCAGCGATCTCAGCAGTGATAACGGACAAAATATGTGTCGTAGATGTCTTTCAATCAGACTATGAGGACAGTCGACTTTTTGCACATTTCCATTTTCTGGCTCTTTTGTTGTATTTCTTCAATAAAAATAAGTTTTAATGCACTAATATAATTTATTAATACTCATTTTAGGTAAAAGTCCTATGTTTGTAAATAAATAATTGAATAAACAAATAATAAATGAAGCATCCTGTATATTTGCCTAGCAAATTCAAGAAGTACGTGTAAAATATGGTGAAAAAGCCTATAAATTACACAATTTTAAGACTTACCTTTCTATTTGAGCTACTGTTCTAAAGTTTATTGATTCTGCAGTCGGTGAAGTCATTTTTTAGTTCAATAACAGTATATATTCGCAAACGTATTTTTAATGGAACAATTTCGTTGTTAAAAAACAACTAAAAATCAACATGGCCGCACATTTTAACTAGCCGGCTCCTGATTGGTTGACAGTGGATATTGAACATTCAAGACCACAACCTTCTGCGGGATGTTGAACAAATATCTATGAACTTTTAAAAAATATTATATTCATAACTTTGAGTGTTTGAATGTTCAATATCCAGGAGATTGAACAAATAAGAACTGAAACATTGTTCCGTGAGTGGATATTGGCACTCGAAAAATGCTCGAAATGTCACTTAAAAACCAAAAAATATGGTTTTTTTGAGCTTCATTAATGCGCAATAGGCTAATGAACATATTGGCATTCATAACTCAGTTTTGCAAAAAAGGTCTATTGAACATACAAGAACTAAGACAGCGAATCATTATTATAATGACGACAATGCTCGTACCATAATACTTACCAGAGAATTGTGCCCGAAATTGAAACGTCGATAATTTTCATTTTCAAGGATCTCTAAAATCGTGCCACGAGTGGACAGTCTCAAAATTAATAGTACAAAGCTCCTTAAATGTTAGCACTCGACTATTTAATACATCCTTTGATAAAAAAATTATCTGCTCGAGTGAAAATATAATCTTTTATAAAAATCACGTGTCACTGAGTCACACTAATCTCCGAAACCGCCCAACCAATGTATGGTTGGTTCCAGCTTGAAATAAAGGATAGTTTTAGATAAATAGAATAAAACGATAGAAAAACTTTTTTTTCAGATTTCGCATGAAAAAATACATACAACCACAAATTTTAACATCTCTACATAGAACGCGGTTTATGACAGGACAACGTCTGCCCGAGTCCACTAGTATTTTTATATATTTTACTTTCTTTGTAGTTTAACAGGTATCAATTAAAACGACGGAAGCCATTTTCTGTCAATACGGGAATGGTAGAGAATGTATGTAAAATTATCTTTATTTTTATTTTAAGACCTCAGAGTAACAAAAATACTGAAATGGTTCCTAATAGGTGACGTTTAGGTAGATATTTCCATCGACGCCCTCTTAGAAGGTGATTCACGAAAACGACCAAATGGGTGGTCGAAGGGTAAGGCTCTCGACTAGCAAGCTGGAGGTGGAGGGCTTAAATCCTGGGGTTCGCAAATTATTATTATTTTTTCAATTTACTCATTTAAATAATATATACATAATATATTTGACGCACGTTCCAGAGTGGAAGATACTCTCAGTATTTAAATGGTGTAAAGCCACTGTACGGGACGTGTTTGAATGCACAGGAAAAGACTGTAAATAATAAGCACCGGCACACATCAGTCCTCAACCTCGGTAATGATTTAAGTAAAACACCGTGAGGTGGTCTATCCAAACCATCATAAAAGAAAGACGATTCGAATCAAAATTCACATTTTATTTACAAGTATTGTACTGGTATTCAGAACGTACAAAGGGGTGTAGCTTATAGGTACTTCCTATTTTTTACAGCGAACCCAATTCTCAAGAAATAGTTATATGTATTTCAATACAACTGGGATTTAAACACAGATAAAAAAACTGAGACAATCGGAATTCCTCCAGAGATAATTTCAGATTGGAGCACATTGTGCATCATTGCGCCATACGATACAGCAAATGGCGTAGGCGACTGCTAGAGCAGTGGCCAGTTCAATTGGTAGCCAGCAAGAAGCGGCCAGCCTCTAGGCTTCAGCATCAATGGCTAATTCAGTCGGTAGCCAAGAAGAATTTGCCGGCCTCTAGGTTGTCAGCATCAATGGCTTATTCAGTTGGTAGCCAGGAAGAATTGGCCAGCCTCTTGGTTTTCAGCATCAATGGCTAATTCAGTTGATAGCCAGGATGAATTGGCCGGCTTCTAGGTTTTCAGCATCAATGGCTTATTCAGTCGGTAGCCAAGAAGAATTGGCCGGCCTCTAGGTTGTCAGCATCAATGGCTTATTCAGTTGGTAGCCAGGAAGAATTGGCCAGCCTCTAGGTTTTCAGCATCAATGGCTAATTCAGTTGATAGCCAGGAAGAATTGGCCGGCTTCTAGGTTTTCAGCATCAATGGCTAATTCAATTGGTAGACAGGAAGAATTGGCCGGCTTCTAGGTTGTCAGCATCAATGCAGCAGGGATTGGCCAGCCTCTAGGTGATCAGTGGCAGTTGGAAGTTCAGTCGGTAGCCAGCAGGTATTCGTCAGCCTTTAGGTTGTCAGCATCTGTGGCTGGTTCAGTCGGTAGCCAGGAGGAATTCACCAGCCTCTAGGTTGTCAGCATCAATGCAGCAGGGATTGGCCAGCCTCTAGGTGATCAGCGGCAGCATGGTCATTTGATTATAAGAGCCGGCACACGGAGACGCCCCATTATTGTAAAGATGACCGATGCGTCTGGCTCAGCTGATAGAGTGCCGGCCGTAAACAGCTCTTGCAAATAGTTGTAATCTTTAAAATGATTGTGCTGTGATGGAGGAACAGAAGCGACTACAGATTTCAGTTGACACTCAGGAATTTATAATTATAATTAACAGATCGCGTTTTAACTGGAGGTGTTGTTATACATACCTATATGTATATTGCAGAAAGGCTACCAAGTTGGCGCCAGTGTTACACTGTAACATTGTGTATTCAGTAACATAGCACCACTTTGGTCGCCAGTGTTAACTATTAAATCTCTATTTGGTAGTGACTATAAATAGTTATAAGTTACAAGATTAGTGTGTATTAGGTAATATACGCTCGCCGCACCAGAGTGCCGGCAGAGGATAGAACTCCAACTCTAGGGGGGGTAATGTAGCACAATGTCCAATGAAACAAGTAATTCTGGGATGACAGGTTTATTAACAAATAAAAAGGGAATGTAGACAGTTACAATAACAGTTACAACAACAGTTACAATGACAGTTACAACAACAGTTGCAACGACAGTTTAAGACCTGCAGTTTACTAGGGCAGTCTATGGAATCTAAAGGCTCTGTTAGAATTAAGTACATTAGTAGCTCACGTGTGAATCAACGAAGGAGGCCATAGGCGGGGGCCTAGGACGGTTGTGGGCGGCAGGACGGCAAGACTGCAGGGCGGCGGGCTGATGCCCAGCACTGAGGCGGGGGTCTACGAGTTCACCACCTCAGTCTGGCGTGGACGGTGCAGTCAAGGGTAGGCAGCTAAGGGGCTCTCCACAATCAGGCTGGTGTGGGCGGCAGGACGGCAGGGACATGACACAATTATATAATAATGTCTGTGTGGTTGGCTGGTGATGGTCCCAAGTGGGGATATGACACAACTATATAACGTGAGGAGCCAGTGCGTCGGCGATAAGCCGGGGATTGGAGACAAGGTCCATAATGTTATTCTCAACGGGGTCGGCGGTCAACTGACTAGCGTGGGTCGGCTGGCAGGCCCTTGTCCCGCTTGCTTCTCGAGGCACGTCGTGGAGGGGATTCCCTATATGGTCATGTTTCCAATTCAGCCATCTGATTGGACGTAGGTACGTGTAAATACTTGCTGCTCACGCAACGACCGCGTGATCGTGCGTCTGTAAGCTGTAACCATAATTAGGTGCGTAGATAGGTTTTGTTAGTATTTGGGCTACCATAACAGTGTTCCGTCGACTCGTGTTAATTTTTGAAATTTGACTACCCATATTTTGTTTAAATGGCCTATTTATATTGTCTCCAACCAGCGTTTGTGTGACTTCAGCTTGGAAAAACATGTTTACGTTTTTCAAAAGCCAGGTATTTGTAGTGCCAATAACAATCTCGCCCAGCGACTGCCTCGTCAACACTTTGATTTCGTTTCAGAAAATAGGGTCATCAAACCGTCTCAGGTTAGATCCAGTCTTCTTGCTGCCTGGTAACAAGATTTTTAGATTTTTCAACTGGTAAACATTTTGATTTGGAAAAGGGGTCATCAAACTTGCAGGTGTTCAACCTTAGTCGCAATCAAAATCAAATGCAGCAAAATCATGTTTTCACGTTCGATACAGTCACCATTCAAAATTAAGACGTTGCTTGAAATGGCTTTGGCCGTGTTTGGTGACCATATATGATCGCTAGGTTAACACCTCAAGCCTCACACTATACCCCAATTTACTCACTGGCTCCTGACGGTTGAAACGCAAACATTGGAAAATTTAAAGGAAATTTCATTTCACAACGTCATATAAACAGTTTATCAATAAAAAACTGAAACATATAAAAACCTTTATATATTTAACAATTCTTAAGTGCCAACAATAACACCGGCGACAAATAACACGTGAATATGGTCTGTTTGTAGGACATGGGATGGGCACTTGTTTATTCGAAATAATTTAATGTGATTATGTCCAGATTTGTTTGTTTCGCAATTCTTGACAATTCTCACCTATCCAGAATACTTATACCCATTTGTAAACATTATTTTATCTAGGCGGACTACTCCGGCTTAGTAATACGTTTACAGTCTACCTCTGTACTAAATAATATTTTGTCTAATCAGACTAATCCAGCTTAGTGATACGCCTACAATCTATCTCGATACCAAATAATATATTGTTTAGGCCTACTAATCCGGCTTAGAAATACGTCTACAATTTATCTCTGTACTAAATAATATTTTGTCTAGCCCGACTAACCGGTCTTTGTAATATCTCTATAAACTAACTCTGTATTAAATAATATTTTTTCTACGCTGACTTATACGGCTTAGTACTAACTTAGTACTGACTAAAATCCATCCCTGTGCAAAATAATATTTTGTCTAGGCGGACTAATCTGGCTTAAATACGTCTACAATCTATCTCTGTAATAAACTTCGTGTGTGCTTTTTGCTTACCAACTTCTCTCCTTAAACACAAAAATATTAATTTACCCCCGTGGACCAGGCATTATCATATTGAAATTCAAATTGTATTTCCAGCCTCCATTGCTTTGTTTGTACAAGAGCTCAAATTCTGTAATCATTATTAATATACGATTGATCTATTGTACATATTCAGCGTATGCTAAGTATGCGATGGAAGATAAACAATGATCCATTTGTTAATAAAATCATTATGAATCGAATAACTTAACCTTTTTTTGTATACAACTAACCAATATTAAACGGCTTAAAATATCTGATATATCAAAACAAACAATGCCTTTGTTTTCATATTAAATCATTAATAATCTTTACTATCAAGTTAATTCACATGTTTATTTAAATATTTCACAATGCTTAGATTTTCTGCGTAGTTAAACTACAATAATAATACTAGCCGCAGGCTTTAGTCTTTTCAAGGAATTAGATACAACCTTGATGTCTGAGCCATTATTCTCCATACTCGTAATACTCAATGCTCATAATACCCCATACGTACTTGTACTTTAAATAATGTTGCTGAATCATACAATAAAGGTTATTTGGGTGCGTGTAAATAACGATTATAATATTCAGAAGAACAACCAATATTTAAACGATGCTTACAACCAAAAAATCTCAACACAGTTACACTGTAATTGTGGATAAAGAGATCACTGATTAAGTATTTACTTTTACCCAGGTAAGAGAAGAGACGAAAAGAAAGACAATATGTTGATAATCAAATAATATATAACACAAAGGTTTGTTTTGCCAAATTAAAGCAAATATGCAGCAAACTCAACTTACAAAATGTAAAACGTTTGATTTTCTCCGCTGCACCCGGATCCAACACATATTAAACTAATTTCAACATGTCATGGAGAGAAAAATTGGGCAAATCACCCAATAAATAAACGAATCGATTTCACAAACAACTTTAAAAAAAACTTGTTTTTAAGGCTTTACCCATCAATGAAATATATCACAGAAGAAAAAGATAATACTAATAAATCTAAATGAAACATGAAACACTACAAGACCGAGGGACGAATCACGTTTGGAAAAGCGAATTCCGATCAAAACCTTGTACTGTAGTACCGGCCACCATACAATTTTCTTTCCTTTCCTAAACACGCTCATTAAAGAACATAAATAAATAGGTGATTAAAATAAATACCGGAAATAATTGTGTCCAATTTTCCAATTATGTCCTGTGCGTGCGAACTGTATCTAAATTTCACTAATAAACAATAAACAATATTAATCTCAAGTGATCTCCCAGGTAAGTATGGTGATGTATATTATCTCCAAATATACTTAGTAATAAAATAGATCATTATAGAAGTGTATTACGTATTTGTACAGCGCCCTTGAGTTGATTTGGCACAAAAAAGCGCCATACAAATCACCAAAATATTATTATTATAAGACACAGAAAAATAAAAAGATAATGTTCACAACTAGGATTCGAACCCAGGATCTATTTTTTTTACTGGGATAGGCGTCTTAACCAACTTGACCATTGAGATCTATTTATTAAACGTCATATTTCAAATTCAGAATTAACAATGTCAAAATACAACTAATTTTTCCCATATTTTTGGCATCTATCTTATTAAATGAAAACTTAGTTTCTAATGAAATTGGTTTGTAAGATTTAAAGTTTTGAGGTTTTCGGTTAAGACGCTTGTCCAGGTAAAGCAAGAGATTTTGAGTTCGATTCCTAGCTGTAACGGTTATCTTTTTATTTTTCTGTGTCTTGTACTGTTTAGTGTTTCGTTTAGATCAGTTTTACCTTCTACTTCAATGGCGATTTTTTATTTTTTACTATAGCTAATATTTATCTACAAAATATAAGCGAATACATAAGTAAATTGTATTACTTAGTCCTCCTCACTTGGGTGACCTGTGCTGAGGCGGACTTAAACCATTCATTTCTGTTGTGTAAGTTTACGATGTCATATTTAATATTTTGACAAGTTCTAGTATTCTCACCAAAAAATGTAGACAATTTGTCTCGACGCCATCTAGTGAGAGAATTAGCACTTACAATGCCTTTCTCATATAAAATAAAGTTGGTTGTTTCAGGTGAAAAAATGTAACAAGCAGTAATTGTTGAATGAACCACTAGTATATATTGAATTATTTCGCGTATAAGAGATAAGCCGCCATAGCTCAGTGGTCAGAGCTGTCGACCGGAAATCGAAAGGACACGGGTTCAAGTCCCGTTGGCGTCATGTATCTTTTATCAGGAGATTTTTCAATGTGGATGAGTGTTTCAGGCTAATAATTATTGCTTATAAATAATATTTTTTCATTAATCTCTTTCAGTCAGATTTTTATTCTTGATTTGTAATCATTAAAATTTTTTTTTGAATTAAATTCTATTCCGCGTGATGTAAATTAATGAAATAACGACACAATTAAAATGGGAGTGATCAAAACACATGCTTGTAACTTGTAATCACTAATATAATATTATTGTTTGTGCAATATACCTTACTTACTTACCCATCCGTAGAAACGAAGTGGAAGTAAAGGCCTTGACGTACCGGCTCTGGCTCTATACGGAACCATTGCCAGAATAGATAGGTTAATTCTGGAAAAAAATGGTAAATAAAAAAAAAAATGCTGCATAAAAGCAGGTGGCGCGAAATACTGGAAAGACACGCTTGACTATAATATTATTAAGGTCTAATATTTTGGATCTAAATCACCTTAGTGAATAAGTACGATACATGCATACAGGTAATGTCATACATAATACATAGTACCATAACGCACAACATAAACACAGGTAAAATCATACATAATACATATTACAAGAATGCACAACATAAATACAAGTAAAGTCATATATAATATATGGTACCATACTGCACAACATAAATACAGGTAAAGTCATAAATAATACATAGTACCATAATGAACAACATAAATACGGCTAAAGTCATACATAATACATGTTACCATAATGCACAACATAAATACAGGTAAAGTCATTCATAATACGTTGTACCATAATGCACAACATAAATGACAAAAATCGTGCATCCATCACTTGGCTTATCTCACAAATAACCCCCACACCCCTCCAGCACCTCTCCCCCACCTGTACGTTGGTGTTCCACAGTTTTATTGTGCGGACTCTTCACTTCATAATAATAAATCACCAATATTAATAAATCAACGTCAATATTAATGAATCACTAAGTTTTCATCATTGCGCGAATTTAGTTATTATTTATCAAACCTTATTATACCTGTAATATCAAAGAACCTACTGCTATCTGAACTATGCCTTCTTGGTATATTTCCTGGTGCTCGATTTTCCATACGGTCATTTAGTTAATATTACAACTCCAAATTAATACTGAAACATATCACGAGCTGGTTACTGTGGTTAAAAGCCAATAAATTCACATAGACTTTCTATGTTTTTAGGTTTTATAAATAAAAAAATCGTTAAATTTAAAAGTAATTTTAATTCATAAAAACCTTCTACCCAAATTTGGGTAGTCCTCGCTCGAGTGAAAATCGTTTTTACCTAACAAAAACTAAAATATAGTCTACTTCTGATAATGAACAACCATTATGCAATATGTAGGTAGTACTTGTTATTAACAGTAAACTGCCGCCATCACTTCACCAGTTAGCAGCGAGTGTTGAGCAGAGAGGCTCTTTAGGCCACTTTATACTTGTCGGTTCATAAATAATATTGCAATGTAGTGTTTTGCAGATATTGTTTTAAATGACTTCCATTACTGGAGTCATAAATAAGCCTACAACTACATTGCCTAGCACTAGGCAAAGAGAGCGTGAGAGTATATGGCACGTTCTGGCCAAAATCACCGTTAGCTGATCTAGAAAGAAGAGGAAATAAAAATTCTATCTTACTATCTTGGGGCAAAATGTTGTAAATTATCCACGCGTATCATAATACATATGTGGGTGTGTGAGTTTCTTGTGTACTCAGTGGCCTGTAAATAAAGGTTTAAATATATTTTACCTATCTATACAACGCACCCTTCAGTTCCCAAAATTTATTCGCCTTAATTATTAATAAAAGATGTACTGAAATTACGACACATTTACGGATGAATGGAAAAAAATTATTATATTAAAGTAAATTAAAGATAATAAACGAATTATGAACTGAAAAAACATTTTGTGATCGACGTAGCAGAAAATCAGAAAAATTTGAAAATGTCACCAGAGCACAACATAGTAATATTATTTAAAAATATTGGTTTATCATTTCGTCAAAACAAACCCTCACACAAATTTTAACAATTTTCAATCAACTTGCCAAAAATACCTACGACCCTTTTGAAAACGCTAAGGATAGCGAGCATTTGGTAGCCCTGCAGATAGTGTATATCAGCATTTTTTTCAATTGTATGAATCTGTTTGTACACATGTCATAATATGACCTCTAATACGTTGAATATCCCGTCTTCCGCAACCGTTTGGATTCCTTCGTCTTGAATATGTGGCCGAACAACTTGTCGGCATTTAAAATTCTAATTTAAAAAATAATGCATTCAGCTTGGAACTAACGCAACGCCTGGGGAAGATTGTGCGATGGATCGAGTGGTAATTTATTACAAAACGAATGATGAAACGATTAATAATAACAGCGATGATCCGTTTGTACAAATGAACTGTTCTTACTATTCCGTTAATGTCTTCCTGGAACAGTTAAAGATATTACAGCACACGTACAACGTACGAACTCAAATTAGTATTTAAAATATAATTATCTTAATAATAATCTCTTAGGGTCTTTAATTCAATAGGGAACAAATACGGTCCCAAAATTAATATTTTCATGGCCAATTTTAAAAATATCAACGCGTTTCACTACATCAAGATCTTAATTTTAAATCTACAAACCTAACGAAATGTTTATCCCGAAAAGCATAGAAATAATCTTTGTTAAAAATTTCTGATTTGTGACCTCATGAACTAACTAACAAACCATCACGCCGTTTCCCCGCAGAGATGACGGACCACCAAATAACTTGGCACACACTCATTCACGTTCATACATCGTGTCATACACATTCTTCTATTATTAGTAATTTCACTGATCCACAGGATTCACTTGATCATGCCATGTCTTCCTCGAGAGTTCCCGACTTCTTTTAACATTCACATTTGCAGTGCCTTTACATGTTTTTGGTGATAAAAAAATCATGTGAAGTCATTTCTGAAACCTCAAGTCATAAAGCAATTTGTTCGAAAAAGTTTTCTGCAAATAAGCCGAATCACATGTTTTAATAAAACGACAGATGGTCAATGTAACAAAAACCATCTTTTTATGGTCATTAACTATTTCTGGTTTAACTCATTTCAGTAAATTATATCTTTACAGCCTTTGGCTCTTCGAATTAACCAAATTTGTGGAACATCTTGTTGGGCTGAAGATACCGACCTTAATTGAAGATGCTTTCACCATCGTATAATATTACCGGAACGCAAAAATGCATGAAAAAACATTAAATAAATACTGTTTGGTGCATGTGCCAAGTTTCAGTTGTCACATAAGAAGAGCGATTGTTTCGAATCTTACGTGGTTAGTACGAGTGCGGTAGTTCAAGAAATATTCTCAGTGTGAAATAGCTCGAGAAGCACGGGTAAAGAACCCAGTGAGGCCCACATTATCAAATAAAAGTTATTGTGTGTAATAAAATTTTAAATAAAAGTTGCATTTTATTAAGTACCCATTTCATACAAGATTGCCAGCTCGGTCTTTGAAAAATTTACAACTAGTACTGTACCTACCTTCTATTATTTCGTACCTAATAAGTACATTTTTATTTTTATATCTTATTTTTTCTAAGTTTAATAACTATTATATTATTTAAGTTATATTTTTTAGTTTGTAATTAAATTTCTTATTTTCTTAATTATATTGTGTTTATTATCTGGTTTTAAAACTATTTGTTAATTTTTAGCTTCATCAACTAGTGAATTTTTACAATCTATAAACCATAATGACTCCCAACACTCCCCAACTCAAACACAAGAAATAATTTCTCAATTGAGTTGGGCAGTTTTCGTTAAAAAACTCTAATTTTTTCGCAATCAGCCTCGAAATATCTACATTTATAAATTATTGTAATGTGTTTGTATATTCAATAAAAAAATACAATTTAAAAACCGCAGTTGACAATACAAGGAGAAACAATTTGATATATATAATATTAGGTGTGTGCATTATAATTAAACAAACATTATAATTTTGACAAGATACTTTTACGAGTTGTTTTGCATTCTCTAATTAATAATTAAAAATCAAAGGCAGATTTATTTTTCTTAATAATTTATAATCTTTGGTTTATTTACATCAACCTATCTTCTATCTATAAGAACAGTGACCGTGGATTTGATTTTTTTAAATACAAATCTGCAATTTTCTTCCGAGATTGGTAAAATTCAAAACAAGAAGAAAGTCGCTGTCATCAAATTAGCAGGGCCTGGGACTTCAGCTGGTATTAAATATGGTATTGGATTTTGGCATGACGTACTCATAATACATATTAAGATGAAGATTATTAATTAATTTCACATTTTAAATATAGATTCTAGCCCTTCATGCAAATAACAAGACAAAACGTTATATATTATTCTCGAAGAATTATTGTATTTAGTACCTTCGTCGGCATCAGAGGTATGCAAACAGTGGCAGGCGTACAAATCATAGATATTAGTTAGAGCTTTTATTCACATATGACACTAGTAAGGTAGAGCTGTGGATAATACGGAGATTCAGAGAGAGATAAAAAAAAATCATTGCTACAAGGTCAGGGGCTCAGAATTATTGCTACCGCCTGCTTATTAAGGAAACTGTCCCAATGCCCGTTCAAGCTCAATTTATAACTAGCACAATAAAAGTCCACAATGTATTGTTACAGAGTTTTAGTTGAAAAGTTATCAGACAACTACAACATTACCTGTAAAAGGTGAAAACTATTTAGTAAATGAAGAAACAATAGTAGGTACAATAAGTAAATATAAAAACACTAGTCGCCAGGCTAGTCAAATATCCTGGCACCCTAGCAAATCACCATCGTGGAATATCTTTCTTGTGTGGTCCGCATCTCGTTATTATTTTTCTTCTAGTGCCCACTTCAGTTGGAGGATAGTTGTCATCGGGGCAATCTTCACTCTGCAATTGGAACTGATTGTCAAGAAAATCAGACTAGCAATAAAGTATCTTCCTGTAATATAAAACAATATTTTAACAGAAAATTCAGTAAATTGTCATTTTCATGTGTCCAGAATTCGGACAAGCGACAAAGTATTTATCTACAACGTATTATTTTTCTACCAGAAAATTATTTTATTTCTCTATTTGAAATGTGTACTTTCAATGTATTAGGGTTAATCTTGATAAGTGAAGTCAGATTTCATTATGTTTCAAGGGTCTACGCTTTTTAGTTAACATACAATATTAGCAATCCTATAGAAGTAATATTCCGTCGTTTTTCATGGGTTCGCGCTATATCACTGTAGCTCAAAAATAATTCTGGAAAACTAACATCGAATGGAGACAATGATAAATTGAAAAGAAACTATAATGATAATTAAAAACTCCTCTAAAAACGAAAAATAATATATTTTTTTAATTACGTACTTTGTCAATGAAAAGTTTTCTTACCTCTGATATAGGTGGAGAAATGGTGTGCCAACACAGACTATTGATACAGTTGCGAGAATAAACATCTCCTGGTTTCAAAAAGCAAACATAATGTTGACAATGGATTGATGACTATAGAAGTTAACATATTATTATGTTCATTGTTCTCCATATTGTTCCCAGAATTAATGAAATTGCTTCGGAGTTCTGAGGGAATTAGATAGTCCATATCTGTTGGCAGGGAACATCACTTGGCAGTGAGAAAGGATTCAAATTATTTACGATAACTACCTTATATGTAAATACTAAACTTGTTAACATGATAGTTATATCATATGGAACTAATGAAAAATATTAATATTGTATATTTTATAAAAGTATCAGCCATTAAAATTTTGCGAAGGTACACCAGACCAGACACATCATTTTAGAGAAAGCGCGTTTTAGTTATGTCAGACCGTAAGGCTTAAAATAGAATATCACAGCATCTAAGAGTCATAAAAAACTTTACAATGGAACATCATAAAACAAAATAATTTTATCCTACATACAACGTAATGAAACATAAAATAAAATAAAACATCGTAAAGAAAGTGTTTTTTGGGTCGGAATTTTAAATTTACATCGGACAAATTTGTGCTCCAACGTAAATTGATCGTTTGTTATTTAATTATTTAAGTATTTTGGCCTCAAATCCAAATTAAAGCTTTCTATCGAAAAGGTCGCGTACGGCTGGGTTTCTCTAACCAAGAACTTCATCTCTTTAGAAATTCATAATATACATAAATTAAAATTATATATTCGTGTTATACTCCATTATTCTTACAAAGTGTTAACATTTTATAAGAATAATTGAAACACATTTTTATAGCTAACCCGTTAGTGCAAATATTTTAATTTTTTTAATAAGAAAGACAAACATTCCCGGGTTACGAATAACCTGACAATATTTAAAAATCTCCTACTACCACCACAGTAAACAGAAAATGTTTCTTGTGTTGTGATGGAAGACATAGCAATTGAACCGAATAGTCATTGAACATAGAATTGAACACGCTTCGCCTGGGTGGGAACCAAACGCGATGTCAACTCAGCCACCGACCGGTCAAAATTACAAATTATACAATATCTATTAAAAATTTATGCCATTAAGATTCATATTGAAATCCAAAAAAATTGTGTTGGTACATCAATTTTAATATGATTTAATTATGAAAAAGTCTATTTTAAAGTTTATTTTAACTTAACGTTTTGAACTGTTTTTTCGCTTTCCAAAAGAATAAGTCAAGTAACTTTATTATTATTAATTATTATTTTCATCCACCCCAGCAATTTGTAATTAAGATATTGATGTTTATTCAGATCTGATTTCTGATCAACCAAACTACACAAAGCTACGTCCCTCGTTGCCTATAGCCAAAGGTAGGTAATGGCTTATTCAATCATATTGATAAACAGTAATTAAAATTATTATGACGTCGAGTGTTACGTATATTATATTGTATTCAACTTGATGCCATTTATGTTTATATTTTGTGTTTATCGTGTTAAAGATGTCTAATAACCAATGCAATTATACTATTAATAAGACAAACGAGTAGATCAATTGTTTTTTTTATTTTGTATTATTATCATTTTTTTTTTGGTACAATATTTTTTACATTTCAAAGTTTTCCAGTAATGTTGGCCTCACTGGGTAGCTTGCCCGTGCTGAGGCCTTCATTTTATAATATGAAAATATAATCTACATAATTCATTTAAAGAGAAAATAATACATTTAAAATATAATCTTGTGTGTTTGTGAGTGATGTTTGTTTATATTTGTTTTGTGTGTTACGTGTAGGTTTTATTTTTATTTTATGATATGACATTTTGGTAATATTGTCTTTTTTGTTCTTTAATCCATTTTGAAAGTATAAAAGTTATATTATTCCCCTCAAAGGCATTATTTAATAAATGTAAAAATGTTTACGACAATACTCAAATCAGACTGACATCTATCATGCAAGGCTAAGCAGTTTACCAGATCTCAATACCCAGGTTCTTCCCAACCTTCCTCACCTCATCTCTTTTCTTTTTATACTTCTTTCAGCTTAACAAGATACCCCAATTAGGGATGCAAAATCTACTGGTTTTGGGTATTTGAGACTTGTAAGTTGTGCACTATTGTGCTTTTAAAAATTTTACCGGAATGAAAATAATTCGCGTTCTGGGTATTTAGTGTAATACTAGCGCAGACCCGTGAAAATCACGGGATAGTCATGGAGGCGTTGTGACCGATGATAACCACTATTATCAGTGGGCGTTGATCGAGTTCGGTAGTTTCCAGTCGTTCGGCGTTAGCGCGTTAGAAAAAGTGGAAACAATTTCACTTCATAACTAATTTAAATATACAACAGGGATAGACAGTAATGGAAATAGTCTGAATTCTCGAAAAATATAACATAAGAAGAGTCCTTCAAACAAAATTTGAATTGAAAATAATGCTCCATTTAGTCCAACCGACAAGAGTTCCGTCTAAGTTACACTCGGATTAAATCGTAGATCTTCATCCCCAATATATACCCAAATAGGACAAATATTTGGAACACGAAACACGACCACAAGCCACTTCTTGTGCTATTCTTTATTCTATGATTAAAATATCACTAATCTGGATTCTGAAAACAAATACTTTCAATTTTGAAAATGATAACTAAACTCAAAAAGTTTTACTGTTCATTGAACGGGAGTTACAGGCAGAGGCACAACCTAAATATTTATATATTTTTATTACCAAATAAGCTAATTGATCAAATTTAGTACAAAAGCGATCAGTCGTGGCGTTAAATTCTAGATATCAAATTTATTTAATATATCAGTTGAAAATTCAGAGATTTCTATGTGCCCTTAATATAACAAAGTATTTGCCATTTTCTAAATAAGACATCTCATAACAATGATTATATGACAGGAACTAGCTGACGGAGGGTGCCCCACATCCCACCAATACCGATATATCTCATACTTCCGATTCACGAAGGCGGTTGACATAGCAAACAAATTTCAACTTTTAATCTAGTCAACCTTAATCTCGTTTGGCTCCGGGCAGCGTTCCCCTATTTGTTCAGAGGGTTAAATGCAATATTCCCTACAATGCGATACTACTCGATTACTTCCCCGAGCAAACACCAAGACTGTTCGGCGTTCACCCACCCCTACCTACCCCAGTCCGCAGTCCACTGGTCGTGAGAACATAATATTTCTCATATCGCAAGGAAATTGAGTTTACTGCGATTTAATAAAAGCACCCCAATCGGAAAACAATGACCTTTATTTATCAACATCGCAGCGTTAGCTTTTCGGAGGACGAATGTAATTCAATTCATTTATCTACTTTGATGCGATATTTAACATTGCTGTATTTAATTATTATAGTTACAAGATTTGTTATGTACCGTTTTATAAAAGCTTTTGGATGAAATCTCTGAGGATGAAATTTGCAATTACTTGATTTTGTTAAAATATGCATAACTCATCAAAAATACTAACTTTGGTTGTTTGTATGTACATCGTGCCTAATTCCAGTAACTGTTGCTCCAGCCTCATTTTCGAAAAAGTAAGGACCAATGACTCCGCCGGACTATAAACCGCACCAAACAGTCACACGTTGAAGATAGAGAGGCTTTTCAACAATAACTCTTGGGTTTTCCGAGCCCCGGATGCGATAATTTTGCTTGTTGACGAAGCCACCGAGGTGGAAATGGACCTCATCACTCAAGATGATTTGCATTTGATTCACTCAAGTGAATTTTAATAATTTCAATGCGTTGTTGAAGCGTGTATCGTTCCATTTTTATTAACAGCGTAGTTTCTACTTGTCAAATGTCAAAAAATGACAGCTTCAAAAGTAACATCTTCCGAAATAGCGGGCTGTTCAAAATAACACCTCTTATTGGGAAACCCCGTACAATGAACTTGGATTTGCTTTCAATTTAAACGTCATTTTTAAAATTGGAAATGATTGTGTGAAGAATGCAGACAAGCGATAAATGAAGTACCTACCTACTATATAGTATTTTTTAACGGAAAGTTATTGTATTTATCATTTTTAAAACTTTAATTGATATGTTGAGAAACAGGTTATCCCGTGACTTTTACGGATATGTGCTAGATATATTTGCAAAAAAATTAATTAATATGGTTAAATATATTTAAATATTTCAAATATTTTTATTGTATGTATGTGAGTAAAATTTTAACTGTTAATAAACACAAGTATACCCACGAACTGGCGATGCCTATGTGAGATTTTTTTGGTTAATCTGCTAAATGTATTATTCTTTACTTTTGAACTGTTTATATATAAAAAAGTGTTTCCTTTATTGTAAAATTATACCAATGTATGTACCAGAAAAATTATTAATAAAAAAATAAATAATTTTTTTTTTAAGAAACAGACTATCCCGTAACTTTTACGGCTCCACTAGTTAGATATATTTATTCAAATTGATTATTAATTTGACATACAGACTATCCTGTGACTTTCACAGGTCTGCGCTAGTTAGATATAAAAGAAAAACAATAAAACATTTATTAACGACCTTATGAACATTATCAAGTGAGCAATAGTTTAGATGGTTTATATAATTAAGAATGCTTTGATAGAGTAGATGGACAAAGAAATTAGTGCATAAGATGCACAAGAGAACGAAATAAGAAATCGGGTATAATAAAGGGTGTTTTCATGAGGATATGGCATAATCGTATAAATAAAATGCATGATGCAGGTCATGTCACAAAATAATGATAAGAGTAAAGTCAGCATAAATGTGGATGAATAAAGCAATATTTTTATACAACTTGCCATCATATCTACCCTCCCTTGGGAAATAGAAAGCCGATGATTGGTAAGTTATTATTACGATTATTTTGAATGGGTTTCTTTTATTAAATATACCTTAAAATTTTTCGATATCTAAGAACATTACTTTATCGAAGTCTGCTACTGACAAAGGTCGAATAGTTACAGGGGGAATCGGAGGAAAGAAAAGTTCATTTTCAAAAGGTTGACAAACTAATAAATAATATTTTAGAAGACAGACAGATTTAGGAACTGGTGTCAGGTGTCTTTGCCAACTCGGTATAAGGTTTCATATCCTAATGCTACTGCGTGAGCTATTCCCAGCTCCTTCAGCGGATGTCTGAAGCCTCTCTCGTCAGGCTTCTAGTAGATATAGATACCTCCCGCGCGCTTGTTTGTATGTACTTGTATTTCATATGCTCCGAAGCAAATCTAAAAATGTGATGTTCTCACAAAAACCCCAGACGAATACCAATATAATACAATGTTTGCTCAGGAACATGTTTCCAACATTGGTTTCTGTAAACGCAGAAGTTCGTGACTAGACACCGCAAATCGTTAGTCTGTATAAAGCATAAGAAATGTAATATTTTCACTCTTAGAAGCTACCAACCGAAGAATCCATTCATTTGCAGATATAGCTTTTTGTAATGATTGAGACGTTTTTTATTCATTCGACATATTTATTGATAACAGAGGTTCCCAACCGTTTTGGAGCCATTGACTACTTTTCGAGTATTTTTTTCTTCAACCCCCCTCCCCTTTCATAAATGAATAAAATTTCATCGCGCTCACCCTTTAAACCCATTTTAAAAAAATTAGTAGATCAAATTTCAAAGGTTTTTTTATTCTTAAAATATATTGGAATTATTTGAAACGGAAACCTTTAAATTGTATCAAACGTAGATTAAAAAAATACCCATATATAATAAAACATATTTTTATCATAAAATAATTTTTAAAGAGATATAAGATATAGAAAAAAAACATCATAATGAAAATGACAAAATGTTTTCTACAATTTATGGTGTAAATTATAAAACTAATCACACTTATGTACATCACCACAAGCACACTCTTCTCTTTCGCCAACTCTTGACATAATTTGACCAACAGAATTGATTCACTCGATCTAATGTATATTCCTCGGACGTCTCCGACTTCATTTTCAATCCACTTGCTCGTCATATTATTTTCCCCTGGCGTTTTTTTTTTCGTCCTTCAAATTCATATATAATGCCCAAATCATCTGAAAGTAGTGAGTTGTAAATACGTGGATTTATTTGGCATCCTTCTCAGATATCCCATTTCAGCTACATTAACGCTTCATTCATCTTTCCACTGCTTTCCATGCCTCACTTTACTCTGGACTGCTAGCCCCGCTTTCTTTGATAACTTTGAAATGAGAATTCATGGGGAAATTGAGATAAATTAAGTAACGGTTATACTTGTTGAGAGTTCATAACTTTTAGATCACATCTGTTTTAAACAAAACATGCAAATCCTCATTTGGAAACGGCATTCTCATTTCATAAGATCGTTTAGGGCTCGGTTGTCGACAGGACCCGCCATTGCCGCCGGTCGCCCGCGGCGAGGAAACTTGCCATCAAAACGCGACTCATTTCATTAAACCCTAAGTACGGTAATACTTCCCGAGTTTGTTATACTTTGAACGAATAAGGGAAAACTTCGTTTAGCATTGTTACTATTGCTTTGTGTTTGACAGGGAGTCCCAGAATCAAATCTCTATAAACCAAAATTGGAAAATGCTGCACACAAAACCTGATCCCACCCCCAACAACTAATTCATCGAAAATACGAATCCTTCCATCCTTCTCAGTGCATGCACCAATACAAAAACTACATCCCTTTTTATACGAAGGTGCATTTTATTAGTTGTTTGCAAATCGACTACTTTGTTGGGTATAGTAAAATCTCTTCATACATTCCGTGGTACGGTTTGCTCCCCTAGTACCGCCCTGAGCAATATTCAAATTTTCAACCATTTCAAAGGATCAACGCCATCTATGAAATATTATACAATTTCTGGAATAATTACAAAAGGAAATGCACATTGCCGAGCAGGAAAGCAACTGTTGTGCTTCGGAGGGGCGCTTAACTTGGTACATACGCTACTGCCTGCAAGTTAGAAGGAATATACTGCATAATGGTATTTTACAAGAAAAAACAACATCATTCTTGGATATTAAACTTACGATTTATATTTGTAACGATCTTCTAGCAACTTAGAATACATAAATATCCCATTTAAATCGAATGAAATCATTTTAGCTTTTATTTTTTTTTCTCTCAAAAATTTCGTTCGTCGTTTAAAATAACTGATATCCGATTTTACCAATCAGAGCTGAGCGAACGAATTTCAGTACAAAACTGAAAATAATGTTAAATAAATATTATAAAGAAAGGCATGCGTCGATGGTGTGGACATAAAGTATTGAGTGAATGGACGGAAACTAAATGTATTTCGCGAAAGTGGCTGATCGCTGACGCGTAGAAGTGAAACATCTAAGGAAATCGTGACAAGATCACACTAATAAAACTTATGGGTTATGCGGTAATAATTTCGGGTTGAACGGTAATAATTTATTCGAAATCAGTCAGAGTCAAATTTAATTCAATAATTCAAGTATTAGAAGTTATTGTAATTATTTTTTATGTGAATACCCCGCAACAGTCCCAACCGCTCCCAACCTTCTGAGGCCAGTGAGACTATAGCATCCCCAATTGGGATATATTATAAGGCTGAAGGTAGCGGAGGAGGAATGAGTTGGGTAAGTACCAAAGATATTAGAAGAACGAGATATGCTATGTTGGCCGCCAGACCGTAGGCGGAGTACTACCTAATTAGGGTACTTTGAATACTATCGGGACGTGTACGCACAGAAATCTTTTCTATGTATTAGTGCGGATACCTTAGCGTAAGCGAAGGTGTGCAGTAGTATTGGTGAACAAAACCGGCGACACTCGGCAAAACAATTCCACACAGTATGAACTGCTCATAGCACATCTCGTTCTTCTAATATCTTTGGTAAGTACCTACTCGGCTAACAGATCTGGTCAGCCAATTTTTTCAGTGGCGAAAATGAATGTATCTTCCACGCTGGACCGTACCGCAAATATATTATATATGTTATTTTAGATGAATTAGCAACACAAATTAATTAAATAAAAAATATTTGAGTACGCCATTGATTCCGCGATCTTCGGATTCATAGTCGAGAGCCTTACCCCTCGACTATGGAGGTCTTTGAAGTATTTGCAGGGTCTTGGATCCCAACGTAGTAATTCGAGCACAAATAGTGCCAGAGCGACAGTCATTAAAATTGTTCTCTTGCAACAAGGATTTGAAGATTGCTATTTGCTACGGTGGAGGGCTGTGTGCTCTCCATGCCAACCTCCTGAAGTACAGAAAGGAAACTTTAACACTACACTCTATAGCTACAATGATGTTAAGATTAGACGTCATTGAAATGAGGACACTTAGAAGACTGCTAATTGTAGCATGGAAACAACATTCTAATTTTTACTTCGGATTCAGCGCAAAAAAGAAATTTTCCTGGCAAACTATGGTATCAAAGGTTATGAAAAGAAATGGACAAATAAATAAAGTGCAAGAACTTTTATAACTTGATCAAAGTGGGTGATCTCTTTCCTACTCTGACCTCTAATAGAAGATTGCACCAAAAAAATAGAAATTAAGTTGTGGCATACATTTTTTTTAACAAACGGGAGGTTTTAATATTTTATTATATTACCACACTATTGGGTTTTTACATGGCTTACTAACATTTATTATGAAAATACAAAAGTAAGTGTAACAGAGTAAATATTAAATAATACTAGTTGACGAGTAGGTACCCGGAGATGCGCGGGGTGGTGGTTTGAAGTAAAGTTTTTTAGTTTTGAATTCTATGATAAACATCGACTTTTCTATACCTTTATATATATATTTAAACCTTTCGGAAGAAATTCTCTAAATGATAGTGAAAACCTATCAAAATCTGTTGCCTATTTTAGAAGAACTAAGCGCTCAAACAGACAGACGCCGATAGCGACTTTATTTTATACTATTTAGAGATGTGTATAATAAGTGGCTATTTGTTCATCACAACACAAGCAACATTTTTCGCTCACTGTAGTGGTAGTAAGAGATTTTCATATTATTAACCGGTCATTCATGAACCGCGCAAGAGTCCCAACTGCTCCCAACCTTCTGAAGCCAGTTAGATTATGGCATCCCTAATTGGGGTATGTTGTGAGGCTGGAGGTACTGAGGAGGGGAAGGAGATGGGAAGAGGTGGGGAAGTTTAGTAAATACCATCCAAATTGAGAAAAACTTATCTTTAGAAAGGGAGTAGCTACCTACTTTCATGAGTTATGAACATTAAATAATTTCGGGTTCCGCCTAAACGCACAAATGCACAAAAAACAGATACCATTGCACTAAATGCAGACAAATTTATGAGAAAAAAAAAAGTACGTATGTTTATATAAAACAAACATGCATATATTTTAAACGTAGATTTTTTATGTTAGTTTGTGGTAAAGTGTTTTTAAGTTTTTTCTTAAAAATCTCTTAATTTTATTGTGTTTGATTGTATTTATTTATCGAGTTCATTAAAAAATTTTAATCGGAAAACCGGACCGGACCGGAAATCGAAGGGACACGGGTTCGAGTCCCGTTGGCGTCATGTATCTTTTATCAGGAGATTTTTCAATGTGGATGAGTGTTTCAGGCAAATAATTATTGCTTGTAAAGTAATTATTGCTTGTAAAATAATTAAAACATTTTGTTGTTGGTTGAGAATGTGTAATGGCCGTTGTATATTAATCTTAGAAACTATTATTTGTAGCGTAGTTCTCAGTCTGGGTATCGATTCTCCAATCCAGGCTGCCTGCAATCGCCATCAAAAGTACATACATTGAGTCTCTTCGAAGGTACATACTTACATAAGCCAAACGTCAAAAATCATTCCACTCGAGTGGAATGACTTCGTTGAGAATCGAGGCCCAGGGCCTCGTGCTCAATAGTGATTCGTGGATTTGTAGTGCATAATGCATTTTTGACAGAGTTTTTTTTAATTGTAAAACTTGGTATTCGTTCCATGAGTCATAAGGAATGAGTAATCTGGTGATTTTTAAAGTATAATTTTAATCAGTCTTTTTTCAACTATTTCCAGTGGGGCTAAGATGGTTTTATCGATAATTCACTGACGGTGTTCATTCAAAAGGTAAATTTCTGGTCTTCTCTTTGTTTATTTGTTTAATTATTCAATAATCGCGAGACAAATATGTATTTTATAAATACTTTCGGCTTCACAAATCGCAGAATTATAATGTCCAGTGATTTTGCACGGATCTGCGCTAGTAATGAAATATAACAAATGTCAGGCTAGTCTTCGCAAGTGTTATCATAAGATAAGAGGTTACTGCAATGTTATATTATATCAAAGGTGATTTTAAAGTAAGGAACTTCGAAGTGGAATTATTTTTATATTATTTTTATATCTTGCTAGAACAATCCCGATAAGTTATAATACTCATTATAGGACGGAAAAAATTACAATACATCGGTGGGAGTGAATAGGTACATTTTTACATCGTTGTTTTGATACAAAATAAGTTTCACATACAAAATAGTACAAAAATACAAAAAAGGAGAAGTAGAACAAACAAGAAATAACAAAAAAGAAAACACATAAGCACAAAGCTAAGGTAGACATTTACAAAAATGTACTTACTCACTATTACATTGGTAATACTAGATTGTACTCAAATATAATTTAAGATTTTCACGGCCAAAAGTATTTTTGTTATTTTTTTTGGGGTTTCGGATAACGTTACAGTGTCCATCATTCAGTGTCCACATCTGCCTTGATGATGAACACTGTAACGTTGGCTAAAGAAGGAGTTAGCTCAACACGGCATAACACCCGAAAAACAAATAACAAAAATAGATTATACTCAATTACAAATACAAGGGATAGAAAATGAGAGAAAAAGAAACAAGACAAAATACAACGCGACACGAATTACGTATTTTCATTTTTATATGTACTTAAAAATATTCTTTTAAAGCATTACTTTGAATTTTTCGATATGCTGGCTGTTTTTATATATATCTGGAAGAGAGTTATAGAGTGTGTAGGCAATATATTTAACAGATTTTATCCCATATTTTGTAGTGTATGTTAGAGGAATGCGGATTTTATTGTTATTACGAGTATTGTGGTTGTGGATGTCTGGAAAATTATAATTAAAAAAAATTTTTGAAGTACATACAATGCCGACCGGGATTGATGAGATATTGTAGGTGTTTCAATTTTATGCCCCTAAAATATCTCATGATATAAAAATGTTACTGGCCTAAGTTAGGAAAAAAAATAACTTAATAAAAAGTAGTTATGAATTACAACGGTGTGTGAAGAAAATGAATGAAGCGTGATCAGAGTCGTTTAGTGACATTCAATCCACTCTGCCCATCCCACTAGACAAGGCGCTGTTAGCATGCTAGCAATAAGTTTCTTACCCCAGAAGGAAAAGTTTCTCTTTATTGACTGGCAACTGAAAACATAATACGTATACTAGCTTCGGAACCGCACAGTGCGTGCGTCACGTTCCGTCCGTATTCGTGTCGTTCCGTTCCGTCAAATAATTGCAATGTTCGCAACCTGCGCGAACATAACACACAACTGCCAATTAAACGGCAGGTATTGTTATTACTATGGGAGATGTGTCTGTCTAGGCCTTGTGAATAATAACGTTATACCGGATATGATTTAAGATTCCCATGAGCAAACGTAGTGAAGTATTGTTAATAGTAGAATTTCTCAATGGGGTCTTGGTGAACGATCACACGAAGAAAAACAAGATAAATTAACAAAAATCTCTTCAAATTATTCGTGATCCGGTAAAAACGGGATTGCAGGCCGCTTCTTCATAAATTTTTAGTCAATTCCTCGTATACCTATCGGAATACGTGCCATGTTCCTAATAAACGTTTCTTGTTTGCCTTGATAATATGTAACGAAATTCTAAAATATTATGAGTTTTTAAGTCGTGATAATACATTCTTCCTTTACTAAAATTATAACAGAAAACCTATCTGCAAACCCGTTTTAACCTGATTATAGATAATTTTAAGAGATTCTTAATAAATTAGCAAGAATCATATCAGTAAGTTTTCTCCGCGCACCATTCAAAATCCCCCAATCAATCCCTCCAGTATATGAATGTACCCCCAAGGGAATGCCTTTGTCTCTTTCGTTTCATCATTATTTGACTAATTCTTGTATTAGTTATGAGTTCTTTCTCCTTTAGCAAACCTTGACTGCCTTATAATAGGCAAGGCTTTTTGCCCTGACGATGGATACTGCAAAGACAGCGTGAAAGGCGGTGGAAAATCAACACAATCAACGTTTCCAGAAATTAATTCACCGCTTTGAGTCTGCGTTTGAGAAGGTACTGCCATCTAGTATTGTGGTTCGAAACTAACTGAATTAAATAACGTTGAGTCACTGCATCAAACGGTGAACTAATTTTCTAAAATCTATTCTAGAAGAATTTTTTACTAAATCGCAAATACAAAATATAGAAATATTACAAGAAGAAATATAGCGGAATTTCATTAAAAAAGTAGGTGGGTTCTTTCATATTATTTTTAAATAACCAGTTAATCACTTTACACAATTATAATTTTCTCAAATGGCTAAAAATAAATTTATTTTCATTTAAATTAAAAATAAATAAATGTATGTCATACTATAGCTTCCTAACTCAATATTTTTTTAATGGTTGAAAAGCTGAAGTTTAAAATGAACTCGAAAATTAACATTCACTAAGTACAGGTACAAATTAAAAACGAGCTTAATCTAACAAAAAATAAATTACATAGAAGATGACATAAATCAGACGAAGGCTGGAATTTCAACGCTGAGAACTACGGATAACTGGGCGACTACTTTAACCACTGAGCCAAGGCGGCAATCATCAGACTCGACGTGAAATTGCAATATACACAGTTATTGCATATTCAATTAGCAAGTCTTCCCCAGTTTGGTTTGCTAGGGGTATTCACCTTTATTTATTGCATGCGGACGTGGTTCATACACTAAATTGCACCTGGTTGGAAGAGGAAAATAATTTATATCCTTTGAATTGCATACTAGGTATCTGCCGAAGTGCAAACAATTTCCTTTTTTTATTTTCAAAATTAATGTTTGTTGCCTCTTTTTGAAAACAAAAAAAATCGGATTAATTTTGGCTTATTATTTTTAAATTATTAATCTTGCAATATTTTATAATTTACGCAGAGAAAAATTACTACGAACTTTAATAATTCGTGATTCGGTAAAATCGGGATTGCAGGCCAATAATTAACTTTTTTTGTAAAATACTAGGGTATTATTATGATATTGGAACAGGTGTGCCTAAAAATCATTATTTTTGCGCATTTCGTCGTTGTATATTATATAAACAAAAGCTGGTGCATGAACAGAGATTCTTAATAAATTAGCAATACTCATTCTCCATGTATTTACTAAGTCAGACCACCATTCTTCAGGTAATTGTATAATGCCAAAATTTTTCAATGCATTTTCAATTATAGGTGCACACGCAATAAAGTGGTGTTCAAAAAAAAAAATTTTTGATCAAAATTATCAAAAATACCAATTTTGATTGGGTGTAAGTAACTCGTGTTTAAAAAACTCCACTAGGATTTGATTTGAATTTATGTGTCATTTTCACAACTGAAACTGTTTCTTTGAACAAATTCAGAGAGGCGATAAATTGCGTACCTGCCTGACAGAAATATATTTTTATTTTCATTTTCAAAATTGGTATTATAATACCCCGTGATTTTTCACAATAAACAGTATAATTACGGTTGTGGTGTGAGTATGTATGCCACAATCATAAATTTAAAAATTAAATCATTCTTATAGTATTCAGTAATTGTGATGAATTTATGTCGCGTTCTTAAAAAAGTCGGTCTTATAAAAATCGTCAGCATAGTTTCCTTCCAAGCAGTTGAACGGGTTCAATTCTCGACCGTGGTATAAATTTTATTATTTAAAAAAAATGGTTTAAATATTTTTTTAATAATTAAAATCATAAAAAATCGCTTGTACTAGTAGGTGTGCCAAAAGTACATATAAAACAGTTTTCCTAACCAGCTTTACTGCTTACACCTTCATGAATAAGGTATTGTTTGAATTCATGTTTCGACCCTGGGGGAACAGAATATCAAATGTCGTCAATTCGCCATCCCAAAAAAGCCGACAAACGCCCCACACAAGCGGGAAGATAAAATAACAGACTTTACATAGACCGGCTCCTACATCAATTCTCTACAAGTCTGTACTGTGTAAAGATAGACAGTACAGAATCGAGCAGGTAGCTAATAGTACAATAGGTACTAATTCAAAAATTCCAATTAGTGAGGACGCGATTTGGGAGAGACAAACACTTGTGATGTTTGCACAAACACAATAGATGGCGCCAGCAGTATGGCGGCAAATAACCGGCGATCACATTAATATTATATGAACGGGAGCTTTATGCGTGCGGAGTGCGAGTAGATGAAATAGGAAGAACAACTACTCTGCCGGTACTGACGATGTCAAGTGGGTGTTCAGAGAATGAACCTATTCATTACGGAGCGGCTTCAAAATTTAGTTGTTCTGAGCAGAGCAACAAATCAGTTCGGTTAATTATTTTTTTTTATGTGGTACCTGACAAGAGAACCCAAAGTTGTTTTGCTGTTGAGGAAGGTCATCGATGTCATTTGACGACTCGCGACGCTTTGAGGTAGGATGACAAAGAAGCCGAATGAATGTACGGGTCTTGAAGAGATCTAAATTAAATTAAAAGGCTAAGATAAAATTCTACAAGCTTAACAGTAACGAAAAATCGTTAATGTTGTGAATAATAACGTCTTCTTTACAACAAAATGCCCGGTCTTTATTTAGCATAGAATCTCTTGTAATTTGGATCGAGTGTGTAGGACGGCCTGAAGGCCAACGTTTGTTCTGTAACGCACTCAAAATTCCCTTTTTATAGGAACCTAACTGCTAGCTAGGGTCGAACCTATATACTAGAGACATCTCTCGGAGAACTATAAAAACTTTATAACCTACTAGGACTAGAGCCATCTAGGCTAAGTACCGTGAACTATTACAATAAACATCAAATGTGAATATAATAATATCTACCTACTAAAATTTACAATTATTTCAACTAGATTTTAATGTTATATGTTGTAGGTAAAGTGATTGTCACTCTAAAATGGAGAGAAATATCAGTTAATTTCCTAAAAATCACTAAAATAAAGTTCGAACGATTTGAAAACCGGAACCCATTTTAAGGAATCTGTCATTAGTCACGCGTCACGTCATTGTACTCTTCGTAGACTGTCCGGGTTCGATTCTCCGCTAAGTAGCATGAAATGAGAATTCCATATAGGTAGTGTAATTATACAGTTATTCCTTACATTAACTTTTACGCCGTGGGGTTAGCTCCGAGATGTATCATGTATTTTTAAGCGAAAACTTTTTTGTATGAAAAACGCAACAATGCATCGGATCTGTTTTAGTTTTGTAGACAAGAATTAAATCCCTTTTCGTATTCGTAAAAAAACATTTACTTTGTGGCCTGTTTTTGTGACTGTACAAAATAATACAGTCTAATAATAAAAAATAATACAGTATAATAATATCATTAATACATAGGTTTAATTATATATTATCTTGAAAATCGTAGATCATCCCGTTTGATTTTCGTAGGCACAGTTTTGTATTGTAAATTTAACACGCCCACAAGGTACTTCTAGTGTTTTTCTTTATTATATGACTTGGAGTTTAAACTGTTAATTAAATTTTCGTCTCCCGAGTAATCGCCCAGTAAAACCTCCTCCCCGACCCTAACTGTTCAATGCCAGACCTACAGATTTCATGATTTTAGTAATTTAAAAAAAATCACCGGATACCAGTTTCATTCACTACATTAACTTAAGGTCATGTAAGCCAGGTACTTTTCTGTATAATTACCAAAATGGCAATTAGCAGACCACAATATTAACGATATCAATAGATTATTAATTTACCTTTGCAAAATTTTAGCATTGACAATCCTGCAATGTGATTGATATTTATTACAGGTATTTTGCCATAAATGAAGTATTTTTTGCATTGTTTACATCATGAAATATCATATTTCTACAAAAATTACCCTTAGAGCAAAATGAAAAGCTTTTTTCCAGTCCATTGGATGCTATCATAGAGCGAATTATTAAAAAGAGTTAAATTATTATGATTTTTGATGCGCAATGCCGAATCTTCGTTAACAACGTACCATAAACCTCCCAGAATAGGACACTGAGACGCGATTGAATTTTTATGACACTCTTTAACATCTAAAGGAGCCTTAAAAAACTGCATAAAGGAAAAATGCCTTTACTTTCTTTACGAAACCGTCTTTTGTTTTTAGTCTGGATATCGAAGAATTGAGGACAATGAAGTAAAAATATTAAATGATTTGTTTTTGAAAACGACAATACTACACTATATACTTCTATACTATATACTTCATGTACCTCAAATTTGTGATCTTCCCGTAATATATTGGTGTATAACCGTTTTATGGAGAACATTAAGAATAATTATAATATAAATAAACTATGATATAGAATATAACTAGTAAGATATCAAAAATTTTACAAAAAAATGATGTGTATAACCTTACAAATTTTTGTACTGTTGTATATTTATACTATTTCCTAGAATGACAAAAACCGAAGTTCAAAGGCTTTCCTTGAACCAAAAATGTTATAAAAGAAGTTTCATTTTAATTTTAAATAAATATAATCAGTATTTAAATACCACTTAATGTTATTTTCGGAGCTTTTAAACTTAATGGCGGTTCTATTGAGGAGCGACGGAGTTCAGGATTTCCATATTTATTTATTTGACATTTCATTAGTTGTACAAAGTATTTAAAACCACAAAAGGCTTATTTACTTCCAGACTTGGCGTGCATTCCATAAATTAACGATTTTACCAGTTCGAGTCAAAATAACCATAATTTGTTGCTAAGTACGAAGAAGAGTTATAACTGGAGAGCATTGTCGATTCTCGCGCTATTGAATTTTGTTGTTTGAAAAAGAGAAATATTCGTTTAAAAATACTCTTTACGCCGGCGATTTATTTATGACGGAATATGTATAATAATACATACATTCAAAGTAAATATTCATACAGCTTGCGAATGTAAACAAAGTTATTCAATTCTGTCATATCGTCTTTATAATAATAATAATAATAATAATAATATTTGGCTAATTTATATAGCACCGTTTTCGTGAAAAATCACCTCAAGTGCGCTGTGCAAGTAAATTTCAAAAATAATTATTACTAGAAACTACTATCTTTCGACTAAGACCTATAACTACTATTTTAATGACAATTTACATTTGTAGAAACGTACAATTAACATTAACATTAAAAATCTATTTTTATTAGAGCCAGAGGAAGAAGGAAGTTCTATAATATTAGGGTGTTTTTGTAATTAATTTTAGAACACGCTTGCAAAATGTGCCCAATGGGTTAGCTGGATATATATCTTAAATGCATGAAGTGAATGAATGAAATCAATCGTCGATCTTTAACGCATTTAGATGATTCATCTGCCAACAATTAAACTGATTGACGTGTTGTTCCCGCTGATATTGTCCATTGTCCATGGTAGGTTGGTCAATGTTGTAATAATATTAGAGAGTTCACTCTGTGAAGTTACCTTATCTAGATTTGCCCAAAGATTTACAGATGTCTACTCCCCGTACCAGTTTTCAGTTTGAGATCCTTTTAGGATTTCTAGACGGGTATGATAATTGCAATGGCTTCCCTCATCTGTGCAAAGTATATTTATTTTATAGCCTGAGCCTTTCATCAATCTTCGTTGGATAAGAACAAAATATAGATGATTATCTTGTACTCGGTGACCCTCGTGATGTCATCTATATATCGGAGATTTCCATTTTTTTATCTAAAGCAATCATACATTTAGGCTAATACAATAATTTTTTACATTAGCCGCACAATATATCCATTGTTAAATCAAGCTTTATTAAGATGTAATTCATTATAGTAATAAGCCAATTTCAGTTTCTAACCTATAATAAAAATATTATTCGCGTAGGTTTTAATATAGACCTGTGAAAAATCACGGGATATTATAATTGTAGGATTTGTGAAGCTGAAAGAGTTTATTAAATAAATATTTGCATCATTATATTAACGTTAAAATTACCACGTCTATCCAATGACATTAAAAAACCCGCTTTATTCATAATAACCAAACAAAAATGTAGCACCTATTATAAAAACGGTAGCCTTAAAAAGAATGCATATAAACGGGCCGCTTAAATGTGTCTACTGGACATGGTTCAGTGAAACCACATGCCTCAGTACGTTGTATTCACTCTATTAAATCATCTAAGCATCATCCTGTCAAACATTTAAACAAAAGAGGCACACATGTCAAATAAAGAATTAGAAATTAATTAAATATAGTGTTACCTTGTCTAAAATTTAAATTTATACTTCAGTTCTAATTTTGAATAATCTTGAATAATTTTACAACAATTTCAAATCATGCTCCCACGCACGGACAACCGAAACAAGTATGATTCACGTACATTAAAACAAAATAGTCGTGTATTTAAACATGAACTTAAAGTTCATTTTCACATTTGGTGGTGTTAGCTGTTTACCGAGGATAATTGACCCGAACAATCCTTTCCCAAATGGTTATTATCACAGCCATTCATGGGGCGAGTTTGATCCTTGTAACAGTACCGGCCCCGCTAAGTGGTGCGAGCTTCCCGCGAGAATTATGATCGTGGGTTCTAATCCGAACTTGAATCTACGATGATCTGGTCTCCTTAGTCCTGCATAATTTTGATATTCTTAGCAAAAAGTGGTACTTATGCAACGCAGTAGGTGTCGTTAACCGATTACATATGGAAAAGCAGGATTAGTGGTAACCAAGCAATATGAAGTAAGTTCTGTTGGGTTATTACCATTTTGATTAATCTTTATAACGAATTCGGTGTACATTATTAGAACCAAAAAATATGCTTTAGATAAATTGAAGGTTTTCCTATCGTTTCGCTTGAGTATAATACAAATAAATTACTAAATAAAAATATAAATGTAAACTACTGAAACATTTTTTCTTTCAATAGAAATGTATGAACGCGTACACAACTTTTTTTTTTTTTTTTTTAATGTATATTTTATTTAGTTATAAGAGTTTACATCTTATACCTAATAAATTATTTTCTGTGACTACTACAATATTATTTACTTTTTACATACTAAAATTTAGATTTCACAACATTGAGACATAATCCACGAAAAACTGCAAGACTTTTAGCTTCCTTAACAATTACCGGGAGTTCATTGAACATTTTAAAACCTTTATAATAAATATTATTTTGTGTTTCTGATAAGTGTGTTTTAGGAAGCCTAAAATCGTTGCAGTTTCTCGTAGGATATAAATGAACTGCACTATTAATTCTAACATTCTTAGACATATAGTCAGGTAACATTTTATTTTTTAGCTTATAAATAAACACTAAGGTATTATAAACTAATCGTTGCCACACACTTAAAATATTTAGTTGAGGTTGCATGGTTTTTATTCTGGTGTACCTGCTACAACACAGTATTGACCTCATGCCTCTGTTCTGGATTACTTCCATTCTCTTAATTTGGCTTTTGTTACTTAGAAATATTACACTTGTACAATAATTTAGATGGGATGCTACAGTGGTATTGTAGACCAATATCCTTGTTTTAATGTCCAATTTTCCTTTTATCCTACTTAAGAAATTAACCTTTTTCGCCATTTTTTTATTTAAAATTTCAAAGTTAGTGTTAAATTTTAACTTGTTATCTATTATGATTCCCAGGTATTTAATTTCTTTTACTTCTTCCATACTTTGATTGTCTATATTTAGGACAGTAGGTACGTTTAGTTTTTTTCCCTAATACCATGAATTTACTTTTAGTTACATTTAATTTCAATTTATTTATGTTTAACCACTTAGATAATTCATTAAGTTCATTTTGTATTTTTGACAACGCATCTTCAATATTATTTGCTATAATATATAAAAGTGTGTCATCTGCAAAAAGTTTGATGGAACAGTACTTTAAGCACTTCACTATATCATTAATATATAAAATAAATAGGAGCGGTCCCAAAACAGATCCTTGAGGAACTCCAATGTTGATTTCTTGTTCTTCAGAGATAGTATCTCCAATTTTGGTTTTTTGTTTTCTATTTTTTAAGTAATCAATAAACCACTGCAATTCATTAGCACGGATTCCCATGTCCTGCAATTTCATTATTAGTCTTTCTCTGTCTATTGTTTCAAAAGCACGTCTAAAATCCAAGAACACTGCTATTGTGATTTTCTTCTGATCCATAGCTGTTTTCCATTCATTTATCACATAATTTATTGCTGTTTCACAGGAATATTTATTTCTAAACCCAGATTGTTCTTTTACTAAGATGTTATTTTTTTCTATAAATTTACTCATCTGTTCTTTTACAATGCACTCTAGTAATTGTTCATATTTAGGCAATCCATTTATTGGTCTGAAGTCTTCGAAATTTTTAGCATTTATTATTTTGGGCACTGGTGTTATTATGGAGGTTTTCCATGACTGCGGAAAAATTCCCTTAGTCAGAGATTCATTTATTAGTGCAACTAATCTGTCTCCTATAGCTGGCAGTGCATCTTTGATTATGCTTATAGTAATTCCATCCGGCGATGATTTTGGTTTCATTTTTTTAATGATTTTCATTAAATACTCATTGTCAATTTTATTAAACCTGAAAATATTTTTATTCTCTCTTTTTTCCGATGATTGAGAAGAGGTATCTGCGACTAATGGAATACTCTTATTTATGTTTTCGACACTAAGTACAAAATTTGTGTTAAATTTTTGGGCTATTTTAAGTGTATCATCTTCAACTCCATCTGGAAACCGAACTTCCTTAATGTTTTCCCTCTGTTTGCCGCTTATAATTTCTTTAAGTGTAGTCCACATTTTTCTTGAGTCACTTTGAGAGGTAATTATTTTTTGCCTGATATACGAATTTTTGGTATGTTTTATTTCTGTACTATACATGTTTCTAAGTTTCTTATAAGTTTCCCACCTTTCTTCAGTGAATTGTATTTTACAGGCTTTATAGGCTGTATCCCTTTGTTTTTGTAGAATATGTAGGGATTTCGTATACCATTTATTTGTATCTTTTAATATAATATTAGTTAAAGGCATTAGCTCATTTACTACTGTTTTCAGATGTCCTACTAGTTCATCGGCTTTTCCGTCTAAATTTCCTTGGGTATCGCAGATCCATTTTTTGTTTTGTAATGCTGTACACAATGTATCCTTAATATAGTTATTTTTTTTTCTATACGTTATATTTCGTATTCCCTGTGGCTTCGGACTTGTGGTCGTTTCAAATATTGTTAATATGTTTTCGTGGTCAGATATTTTTGGAGTATCCATAACATTAACATTCAAGTAAAAATGATTTGTTATGACTAAATCAATAATGCTTGCTGATGTATTTGAGATTCTAGTTGGTTTGGTCACAAGTTGTTTCATTCCTAGATAATTCACTAAACTCTGAAGTCTATTACTGTAGGTATTCTTGACTTTCATGTCAATGTTAAAGTCACCGGTTACATAAAACATATCTTGATTTTTCATGTTTTTAGTACACCAACTTTCGAAAAAATCTAAGAATTTTGAATGGCTTTGGTTTGGTGAGTGATATAATACAGTGTATGTTCCTTTAATAGAGTTTTTTCTTATTTGTACTGCCAGTATCCATGTATTTTTTTCATCAAACACTTCATTTGATATTATTTTAAAAGATATACTATTTTTAATAATCATTAGAACTCCTCCCGTATGCCGACTAAATGAATTGCATCTTACAGTTGAATACCCAATAAATGATACTTCAGAATCGTAAATATCACTAGTTATACATGTTTCACTTAACATTAAAATTTCTGGTTTCAATTCTTGTAATAAAACTTCAATTTCATTTACGTGGGCCAAAAGACTTGAAATATTTAAATAGTATACGTTTGTCTTTTTTTTTATCCTAAAAAATCAATTTTTCTCTTCTCCGATTCTATGTTTCTTTTGTAAATAGGACACTCTTTGCTCCATGCATGGTGATTATCATTCAAATTTAATGAAAGTTTTTCATTTGTCAGTTTGCAATTTACACATTTGATTTTGTCACTATTTTCCTGACAGTCTGACGTATCATGTTCATTTGAGCATCTTCCGCATGATTTTTTATTTTTACAAACGCCTGCTTTATGTCTGTATCCGTTGCAATTGAAACATCTCAAAACTGAGAGATGATCGAAGACAGCACATCTATTCCATCCAATATTTATCTTCGCTTCCTCTAACATTTTTGAGTGTGTTTTTCCATCTACTTCTATGAATACAGTAAAGTTATTGTTTTCACTACTTTTTTATTTTCTTTTATAAATTTTACCGATATTTTAGAGTTTTCCTTGTCTATATAATCATTTTGCATCCTTATTTTATTTTCTATTTCTTCGGCGGTATATTTATCCGTCATTCCTATCACTTTTACTGTTGGATTCTTGGGTTTAGGAATATCAACATCATACCTATCCCCAAGCTTAGTGATAACTTCTTTTCGGATCTTTTTTGTTGCCTCTGTATTTTTTAATTCCACTATAACTGATCCTTTTTTGAAATTCTTGATTCCGGCCACGCCCACATCAACTGGATCTATGTTGTTCTTTATGTCCTCTTGTGTTTTTGTGTTTTTTTGTTCATGATTTTTAGGTTTAATTATAACAATTGGTTCATGTTTCCTTAATTTTTCTTTGAAATGTTGTTTATCATCGAATTCAAGAGATTTGCTTGCTTCATCAATTTTTTCTGTCATGTTTATGAGATATTGACGGCTGAGGTCAACACTTTTTTTCATATCTGATATATCAAATTCAAAAATTTTTCTTATGTTCAGTGTCTCATCTTCAATTTTTTTGAATAGTTGTTGCTTTAAATCCTCCATCTTTTTATCGACATACTTTATAAATTTATCATATTGCTGGTCTGCACAGGCTGATGTGGTGATTCGTTTTGTTTTGATCGTGTTTGGACTTTATTGGTAGTTGCCATTATGCCTGGTTGTGATTTTGGCTAATAGTGATGTTGTCGATAATTAGTTCTTATTTCTTTAGATAGATGGTGTAGGATTATTTATTAATTAATTAATTTTATTAATTTTATTAAAGAAAAAAAAAGTAAAGTTTTTTTTTTGGTCGGTGTGAGGATCGAACTCGGTGCGCCGCGGCTGGATAATATCAGTTCGATGTGGTGATTCGTTTTGTTTTGATCGTGTTTGGACTTTATTGGTAGTTGCCATTATGCCTGGTTGTGATTTTGGCTAATAGTGATGTTGTCGATAATTAGTTCTTATTTCTTTAGATAGATGGTGTAGGATTATTTATTAATTAATTAATTTTATTAATTTTATTAAAGAAAAAAAAAGTAAAGCTTTTTTTTGGTCGGTGTGAGGATCGAACTCGGTGCGCCGCGGCTGGATAATGTGCGAGCAATAGCTGTGCGTTAACCCGCGCTGCCACGGCTCCCTTCCGTGTAGTGGCGTATTTCACTCCTATATACTGTGAATTGCCTTAGCACAGTAGGTAATAACAGATGGTTGATTTTTCGGCAACAACACTCTGACACTTCACAGTTAGTTTAAAACACTTGTAAACTGTAAATAAGACTTTATAGATTTCACAAAATTCGACAATTCTCTAGAGTGTTCTTCGGGGACACATTTAACGATAAATTATATGTTTATTAGGAAATATAATCTACGAATTTTGGATATTTTTGTGGAGCGATTTTTTGACATGCACTCTTTATCACTTGTATTTTGTTTGGCTTTACTTTAAACAAAGTTTTAAAAAACTTTAAGAAAAGACATTATTATAGCAAAGATTATCTGTGCCAGTTTCACTTGATTAAATTTTTTGCTTTCTTATAAAATTATTTACAAAATAAATAAAAACCAGTTTTGTGTTTGAAATCGAACGTTTCTAGACTCCGTTTATCAAGCGATTATAATGCCTATTTCCTACAATATAAGGTAAACCAAGAATAAAGACATTTTGGCTTTTAGCTTCCTCTTAAATACATACACCTTTGATGTTAGTTTGATGATATTTTCAGGATAAGAAACTATGAAAAAATATGATATTTGACAAAATGAACACTTGTTAATAACAAATAAATAAAACAATACATATATAAAATTAATTTATATATATGTATATAAATATAATTTTTTTATTTACTATCAATGTAATATAGCATTCAAGAAGAAAATAATACATATTTATAAATCTAAACGAAACATGGAATAGAACAAAGATACAGAAAAATAAAAAAGATAACGGTCACAACTAGGAATCGAACTCAGCATCTCTTGTCTTACCGATCTCTTGATCTCTTATTTACCATATAAATAAAAATCTGATATGTGTATCCTAGACACTATCTAGGTTTCATTAGACACTTTGTGATCATTTAAAAAAGTACCTGCTAAAAATACAGGAAAGATTACTTGCCAGATGATATCCTCTAGGATGCCCATCCTCTAGTGCAATGCTATCACTGCCTGGGCTTTGGACATACTTCTGTCAGGTGTCTTCATAAAGAAAAGGACAAACCATTGTGTACACACTGTGCTGGTGATCATTCATACAAAGATTGTGCTAACAAAGATAAAGAACCTAAATGTAAAAATTGTGATAAAAAAAATAAAAAAATGAACTGGAATATCGACATCAGGCATTCTGCAAACGATAAAACGAAATGTATTGTGTATAAAAAAATGAGCCTTTTAGCAAAAGAAAAAATAGAATATTGACTAGAAATAAGATTAAACCTGTCTCAAAGTAGATTTAGTGTTATTACATTTTATTACATAAATATCGTTATAAAAATTATAAAAAATCACAAATTAACTAACAAAAATAACATTATTATATTACATTATTTTTTTAATAGTAATATCATAACGTCACCTTCAACAACATTTTTTTGTTTACTTAAACATGCATTTTTTCACTGTGTACTATATTTCACATTCATAATTATAAAAACAGCTTTTAAAATTTTTTTAAAATATGATAAATATTCTGAAATAACACTAGATGTGAACATACAGTTTATTTTATATTTATTAAGCCTTTATCAAAAATTACTTGTACCAATTAGCTTCAAATACAATCACTTTTATTTTGTTAAATATTTAACATTAAATTCTTCAATTTATACTCAAAATATGTCTGTTAAACAAAACAAGAAAACAATTAATTACCATCACGAATTAAATGGCGCAGAATAATTTTTCTTATATAGATAATGATAATGAAATAGAAAGTAGTACAGTAAATAATTTAGAAGATTGGATAAAAAAACAAAACATAAATTCGTCTGATAATCTTGTTTGTATTCAATTAAATATTAGATCTATACAAAAATATTGGGATGTATTGCATATATATTTAATTAATTGTTTGAAGCATATTGACATTCTGATGCTATGTGAAACATCTGTTCAAACTGAAAGTATGTGTATTTACAATATTCCTGGATATAATGCATATAACTACTGCAGGACTGATAAGTCAGGAGGAGGTATTATATTGTATATAAGAAACAAATTTGAATTTAGACTAAAAACATTAAAATCAATACATTTTGAAAATATATCAGGAAAGCTCATACTCCAGGACAAAACTAAAGTCAATATAATAGCTATCTATAGACCTCCTAATTTCAGTAAATCTTCATTTCTGACGGAATTATCATCATATCTTGAGACAATTAATAGTAAGGAAAATATTATCTTACTTGGAGATATAAATCTTAATTTGCTTGATGAACAAGATAATATTGTAACTTCGTATGAAAACTTACTTACTAACCATTATTTAACTAAATGCATCAATGTAGTAACCAGAGAAGCTGTATCAAATGGACAAATTACTCGCACGTGTATTGACCATATATTTGCCAAATTTAGAGGCAAGAAAATAACAGCTTGCGTCTGTGAAAATAATATTGCCGATCATTTTATTACTGCTATTAATATAAAATGTCATAAACGTCAGGTAGACTTTGCAAATAAGTATATTCAAATCATCTCACAAAAGGATATTGATAGACATATCAGAGATTATAACTGGAGTAAACTTATAGAGGATAAGGATTGTATTTCATTATATGAAAAAATAAAATCTTTATTTAATAAATTTTACAAGAGCAGTTCTAAAACGATAGTGCAAAAACCGAAAACACGACCTTATGCAATAAATGAATGGGTAAGCAGTGAATTATTATGTCAAATAAATAAAAGGGATAAACAATATAAAAAATGGAAAAGTACACCAACAAACAAAACATATGAAACAGAATACAAAAAATCACGAAACCTTGTCAATAAACTTATAAATAAAGATAAAACTAACTACTATAATAATAAATTTAAAAACTGTTTTAATGATACAAAAAAAACCTGGGATGTGATAAATAATATTTTAGGACGTAAACCCAAAAACGATTGCGATGAAACAATAACACGATATATGTTAAAAGATAGAACTGAGGATTCTGTGTCAAATGATTTTGTGAATTACTTCTCGGATAGCATCAGCAACATGTTACATAATTGCAATCACAAAGCTACTAATATTGTACTGGAAGAACTGCCTCACAGTTTATTTATACCAAGAGCTACTATAACTGATATTGAAAACATTGTTAAAAAAATGAAAAACTCTAAAAGCACAGGTATTGACAATATAAGAATGTTTGATTTAAAAAGAAATATAAAAACTCTTGGGCCAATAATTACTCATTTAATCAATACGATAATAAAGCAAGCAAAAATTCCACAAGAATTTAAATGTAGCATTACTAGACCAATATTTAAAGGTGGAAAACACATTGAACTGGGAAATTATAGGCCTATTAGTATACTACCTGCGTTAGAAAAAATTCTCGAAAAATTTTTATCAAATAAATTAAATAATTACATTGAAAAATTCGCTATCATAGATCCAAATCAATATGGCTTTCAAAGAAAAAAAAATACTGAAAAATTACTGCAAGATTTTTCCAATTACATAAATAATCAATTAAATAATAAATTACACGTTATTGTGTTATTTATCGATAACTCTAAAGCTTTTGACACAATTAACTCTAAAAAACTGCTAGAAACCTTAGAAAAAATTGGAATTAGAGGAAATGTGTTAAATTTATTTAAAGATTATCTTAGAAATAGAAAAATATGTACCAAAATAAATAATACTTTTAGTAAAACAAAGAATGTATCTGCAGGAGTTCCACAAGGTTCCATATTGGGACCTACACTATATATAATTTATGTAACTATAATGAAAAAACTTTTCTCTTTTGTTAAACATTTTGTATTTGCAGATGATACGGCATTGGTCATATCACATAAAGATCTAAAAATTGCAATTGAACTCATGCAAATTGACTTTAATCAACTTTGTAAATGGTCACATGATGCAGGACTATTAATAAATGCTAAAAAAACCAAAGTTATGCATATAAGATCACCTAATGCCAGATTTCAATTTAATCCTAATATTATTTCTCATAGTTTTAATTGCATCCATAAAAATATCCCGACTAATTGTAAATGTGAAAGCTTAGAATTAGTTACAGAATATGTCTATCTTGGTGTTACAGTAGATTGCTTTTTCAAATGGGACAAACATATTAAAAAAACCTGTAAAAGACTCAGATCAATTGCTGGCAGAATGTACACATTAAATTTTTTCCTATCAATTGAAACACTTAAAATAATTTATATGTCAATGGCAGAATCTATTATAAGATATGGATTAACCATATGGGGAAATACTAGTATAACCAATCTGAAACAAGTCCAAGTTGTACAAAACGCAATTGTAAAATTACTAGTCGTCCCTAATATTTTTAAACAGAGACATAATACACCGTTGCTGTTTCAGAGTGCCAAAATTTTACCCGTTAAGGCTATACTATGGCAAAAAATCATAATTCAGTATATATTTACCCCGCAGCATAAAGAAAAATCAGAACATAAATACAGTACTAGATTCACGCGCAATGACGGGTTAATAGTTCCGAAATTTAATAATAAATACGGACAGAGAACGTTTGAATACAACATACCGAAGATATTTAATTTATTACCTGACACTATAAAGCAATGTAAATCTATGAATAAGGTTAAATATATGGTGAAAAATTGGCTATCGGAAAAAAAATATTTATTTTAATATGTATGAAAAATTGTATGAAAAATTGTTAATTCTGTAGATATAAGATGTAAATTATAACTTTAAAAAATGTATTTGAAACTAACTTTAAGCACCTGTTGACAAGCCAATTCAATCGGCTTAGCAGGACTTGTTTGTTGATATTATGTATTAACTATTTATTCAATAAAAAAAAAAAAAAAAAAATAAAAAAAATATTGTAAATTCTGAATTTGAAATATGATATCGATAAATTTGTCGTTCAATAACTAGGTCACAGTGGTAGAGCGGTTTAAAACGCCTATCCCGTTAAGACAAGAGCTCCTGGGTTGGATTCCTTGTTGTGACCGGAATCTTTTTATTTTTATTTGTCTTGTTCTATTTCAAGTTTCGTTTAGATTTATTAGTTTTATCCTCAATATATTTTAGGCTTAATTTATACACTTTCCGTGATATGCGTCAATTGCACTAAATAACTCTTAAAACCCATGAAAAACAAACAAATACCGACTAAGACATTAACAATTACGCAAATAATGACACACATTCTAATAATCATTGTAGTTGAAAAATTTTAGAAAAAAAGAAGCCGATCTAAATTTTTTTTTCATACTCCGAATTAACGAACAAAAAACTACCAAGAAATACATGCTTGAATTTCTTTAAAAAAACTTGTCCATTCATTACAATATCATAATCAATGACTTAAAAAAATAATAATTAGTATCTATCAATTCACCTCTGGGTTAAGAGATTTTGTGTGCACATTTATAAATACAAAATAAACCTTTTTCAATAAAAGCTCGGCGTAATTTTATAGGCTCTTGGATGATCAATCCAAAATCATCATAGTTGAAAGCATCTTTGTAAGGGTAGTAAAAATACGTTTGCTGATGTTACCTTTACAATGAAAACCGTATGAAATAAGATAATATATGAATTGGTACAAAATTTCACCCCTAAGACAATTTCGCGTTAGGGAATTTGTCACATCAAGTGCACTAGAAATTTGCGTAACTCGAACTGGTATTTCCTGCCCTAACTACCTTAAAGGAGGGATGATCTCCTGTTACCAAAGGTAGCTGGTTGATGGTGGCTGTTACCAGTCCTTTAAGACTTCAAGGCTTTAAGGCTCGAACCTCCCTCTCATCTAATGTATCTGAACAAATATGAGTTCTCGTTGACGATATTAATTGAATTGAAGTTTATTTGTTGAGGCTTTTGATTGCATATTACGTTTGTATTATTTGATAATAATTGTGTGCTTGGGTTTAAGAGCAAAAGGGTGTAATTATTAGTAGGGGAGATCATATTTCATACCAATTACATACACACACGTATTTATCTTCGAGAAGTTTTCTACGTGGTCAACCATTTCATCTTCTATTTACAGCCTGAACAGAGCCTAATATTAAACCTTCAACATTGTGTATCCGGTAACAAAATTCCTACTTAGCATCTACCTGCTATTTACGTAATGTATACATTACCTGATGCTCTATGCTCTTTTTAAAATAAATTTACTTGAGGTGAAGGTTCTGACTAGTTCTGACACAATCAATAAAATAAAATAATATATTTTTTTTTAATATTGGAAAAAACAATGATGCCGGATACGCACTAATTTATAATTTACTTGTTACAAATTAGCTAAAATGAAGGAATCCTGAAAAAAAACATTTCAAAATTACTAATTCTAGGACACGGATCTTACGAAAAAAAGTTCTTTATTGTATTACAAACATTCTAGAGCTCGGTTTCGATTAAATAAATTTTGTATATTTTTTGAATGACTGCGTATTGTCGTCCTACCAGGATTGCAAACCAACCCACGAGGTGGTGTAGTATGTGTTGTGTGATTGGCGGTGGGCGGTGGGCGGCATGTGCCCCTACAGAAAGAGACGGCCGTATGGGTCTAAGGGCTTTGTAATTAAGAGAGGATATCGCAAAGCTCTTGTGCCCGCTTGAAGCATTCTACTAGAGAGGGCAGATTAGGAGACTACACGACCAACTTCCGCAGACGTGCGCCCAACTAAATATATGCTAATGGCACTTTCTGCTCCCCTAGTAGCTAGCAGCTAGCAGCCAGGAGATACCTACCCCTCCTAGCACCTACCCCGTTAAATAAACCTTTTCGGAAGTGAAGGAGAGCTGAAAAATAAACAGTTTGATTTAAATTGTAATGTACATATGAGTTTTAGATGGGTGTGCTTAAAAGGTTTGTATTTTAAGTGGTTGTTTCAGCATTTCAAGTAGAATAATAATGACGTGACACTGTTTCCTTTTTATAACCGCATGTTTTGTATTAATTTTTTTGTGCTTTTTCCAAAAAAGAAACCTACGTCGAATGTGTTTTCTCAGTTTTATCTCAATTCCATAATTCCGTAATAAAGCAATCCCGCCACTATTAAAGTAAGTTTTTCTGTCTATAATATTGAATGTATTATCAAATTGCTAATGAGTAGATTCGAACGATTACCTACAAGTATGCAAGGCGAGTATTTGTGGTGTAAAGTTTAAAACCGGAAGCTTATGATAAGAATCGAGAAATAGTGTTATTTTTCGTGTCAGAATTACCAAAAAAATATATATATATAGGTGAAACAAGGATTATGTGCTAAAACAGATTTTATTGACGCTACACCATATCTGCTTACCCCTGAGGAGACATATTATTTTTTTTTATTATTATTTTTTTTTATATAATTTTTTTATATAATATTTTTTTACATAACTTGATGATTAGTTAAACATAGTAAAGGACTTTTATGTAATTAAATCAATACATGCATTTTATAGGTGTGATAATGAATTAATAATTGAGCTACCCCTTTTTTCAACGAAAGCCCAGCATCGAAAATAATTTGCATTAAAAAAAATCTGGTGAGCACATCTGAATCAACAATATTCCGTAGTGAATCAAATCACAACATGATGTAGGTACGCATCAACATATTACTGGTCATTTAAACAGAAGATAATACCTAACCTTAAAATAAACAAACATAATGTTATCTAATCCCACAATCCCAGTAATAGTGTGTGTTTTCACAAAATACCGTAAAAGACAAAAGCAGGGTATTACGAAAGACATCATATTATTAGATATTATTACGATGGTGAGCATTGTGTTTGTTTACACTACGAAATGGGCATTAAGATAATCTGTTATCGTTTCCTTTATTGCAGAAGACGTTAGTTTTATGACGTTCCCTCCGAGAAATGAGGGACGTAAAGTTAAATGTTTTTCAAACACTGTATTAAGCCTGCATTATTATTGATTATTTAAAAAGTATTGAAACTATCCCGATAATCGTAGTGACTGTGGATCGTACGAATTTAATGTTTTACCATCGTTCAAAAGGGTTCATTTATAATTTAAAATCGTGATCACATTTTTTTAATGTTTGTTAAAATATTCTGCTAAATTTTTGTGAATTTTTATTTGCTTTTTCAATTTTACGCAAAAATCTTTCTAAACTACCTACACCATACAAATATTTTTTAGGTAGCAAAATTTAAAAAAAAATTGGAAAAATGCCTAATTTGATGATTTTTTCACATTCGATGTGCACTAAATAATAAAAAATTATATTCTGAATTCGAAAAAGTGTTTAGAAAAACCATGACAATGTTACCTCACAACGTACAGGTTAATAATTTTTATATAATAATTGTTTATTGCTTTTATACAACACAAGCCAGTCAGCTCCAAGATGAAACAAGGAGGTATCTTCAATAAATTAATACTAATTGTTCTTGTAAATCATCAAAAAAATATTTTGGCAACAATTAAAGGCTTGAACGTTTAAAAAGGGTCTTAGTAGAAGTCAATTAACTATTTTCGTCCCAACCAGATAAAAAATACGGAAATATCGAAAATCTAAAAATAACGACAAATGCAATTCTCAATAACCACTTTGTTGAATTAAATATAAAGACATTGCTATACACACAACGGCAGCATTTTAAAATTAATTCAGCACAGAGTTGTGGTACAAACAGAGTTTATTATTCAATATTATAATGTTAAATTTTGCTTCCTTCAAGAAAAACTTTTGCTTATTTGATTGTGTTGAGAGTTTGTTGAATAAATTATTTAAAAAAAAAAAATTTCACTATGAACGTGAAAATTTATTATCAATCGAAATTTCCAGCTCCATAAATTAATTATAGCCCTGAAATGTTTTGAACGTAACCAGTAGAGTCGACAAAATCTTTCAATTCCTGCATGGTGATGCATTTGGCCCATCCGTCTCCCATAGCGTTATTCAATCGGATAATTTGGAGTACATTACTTTGAATTATCCTCTATTCCCGGACACGATCGTATTTCACACATCCATTAACGGGACGTCCAAACATTTCCTCAGCCTGCTCTGGATGTATGCAGTTTGATTGCACAGGTGGGCAATACCGAGAGTGCAACACTCATCGCGCGTCGATTCAAATCGCAAGCTGCTATTATTCAAGGCCTGGAGCTAAAACAACATGTGGCTTTCATACTGTCATTATAATTCATGTAATTATCTGAGACATTATTAATTAATACATTCCGCCTGCTTTCATGCAAGTTTATTTTCATATAAACACGAAGTAAAATCTTTTACAATACATGTGATTTGACATGTTAAAGTTTTTTTTTTTAATTTGGTAAATATTTATTAACTATATTATTATAAATACAAAAGATAATATAAGCCTGTGAAATGTGGATTTATATTTACGTTAACCTAAATAGACCAACAATGGTGAACTTGACACGAAAAGAAAACTCATGAAGAAGCTAAGAACTTCAATGGTTTGGTCACATTTATTTTTACAACGCTGTGTCTACATAATATATACTTTTACAGTTACAAACCTACATAATATACCTACAATACTGCCGCCAGGGGTGGTACCTCAGAGAGACTTAAGGAGGATACTATGATTTTTTATTGTGGTAGAACAGCACTTTTTCCGAAACATTCGAACATCTCACAGGTTCTCGAAGTGCGGTGTTCATAAAACAATAGCACAAATTTATTTACATTCCATTACTGATAATTAAAATCTTCTCTGTTACTGCAAATTATTATCTATGTAAATTGTAAACATCTGTAAAATGTGTGTATGAGATTAGAAATGAATAACCAATATAATATTATTACTTGACGATAGCAAATACCCTATAATATTTAAAAATATTAGTACAACTCCAGTAAAATATTGGCAATATTAACAACGCTCGTCGCTAGAGGTGCTAGTGTAGCATATTGACGTTGACATGCCTTTAGTGGCGGCAAAATGAACTTAGTACTTGGTAGTGGTGTTTTGTGCATCCTAATTTATATTTTAATCAATATTAATAAAAATATATCCTAAAAAGTAGGTTCTGTGGGTACAGCTTACGAATGTAGTAATTACAAACAATAAAAAACACTCAAAGTAGTTTTTCAGATAAACAAAAACCGCTAGGTTATAAATGTGTGATTTGAATTGAATTAATCATAAATAATTAATTACAATAAATAATATAAAGCTGTGATATTAATTAGTCCTCATTAAAGCTCACATAAATTTAATTGATGATAATAATTTTAATATTTTTGTATAAAATATTTTATAATCTTATCAAACTATCAAAGGCAAGCCTTATCAAGGCAAGCTATCAATCCGCTTTAAGTGAGCAAAAACAGCAGTAAAGTCGTATGTAAGTTACCCATTTTTTGTCGATTTCTATAATTTATTAACGTTAAAAAAATTATATATTTCACATAAAATCTATTAAAATGTATGAAAGATTCAAGGTGAACAACTCATGACGCTAGGAGGCGCTAGTGAAGCATGAAGTCATCGGGATGCATGGGATATGTCAGAAGTTGGAGTTATAATAAACATTATAGGGTTTTTGATGATATTTATTTTTTTATTCACGACTCGTGTCAAAATTATGTGTATCACAAATGATTCCCAATTTATTCAAATTTATTCACAATTTATTTCCAATTTATTCCCAATTTAATTTTTATCATAACAGATATGTACACAGTATATATACAGTATATATCTACAACTATTGATCACGTGTGGACTACAAACATACATTATTAGCATTCGTAATAACAATAACAACATAATACATCAATAATTTGTCATTGACCATAGCCAGTAGATATTTATACGAGCATGCTTTGCAGATTTGAAGTGGTGTTGATTTTGTTATTGCGAATATTTAACGGTAACTTGTCAGCGGCAGAGTATGAAAAGGTATTCGGTAAATAAGTCACTGACTCATTATAATTTTTTCGTCGTGTTAATTGTGATGGCAGGTATCGTCTCGTTATACGCACAGATAATCTTTAACCTTTGTGTGGAATAAATGCAGCATCATGGCGGTAGAATGATCGGGGATTTCTCATTATCAGATAAAGAGTAACAGTTACCTGCCAAAAATATTGTCTGCGCTTAAACAATGACAAAAGGTCATTAATCTTAGATAACAGGTTTGATCTCTGACAGTAACGGCGTAAGGAAATTGTATATTCTTTGAGGCTTCATGTGTGCCCGATCGGAGGGAGATTGTCATACAAAAGAGAAAATCAGTACATCACGTCGCACAGTGGGCTGAAAATCGCCTTTCATAGACATAGAGACTTGAATTTTCAAGGGTATTTTTTTTTGGCTAGAAATGGATTCTGCTGATCATTACTATGCTATAAAATTTTGTATGAAGCAATTGCGTATACAAATGAAGGAGTCATCATTTTTTTAAGAAAAAATTGTATGGCTCTGACATTAAAAATGAGGCTATCTATGGAATCATAAAGTTGACCATTATATCCTTACACACAGATATACTACTATTTATTTGTATTTATTTGACATACTTCGTATTGTGGCGCAACTTGTGTTTTTTTTTTTAAATCCTCCAAAGTTGAATAAAAAACTTTTTTATGTCGATGATTCATTTTAATGCTTAAATGCTTTACATATGAGTATGCTTTGTCTAGTTTACAATATTATATTTACACTGCAAGCCTAAAAGCATTTAAGCATTGAATCATCAACATTAAAAAGTGTTTTTTTCAACTTTGAGGATTCAAAAAAAAAAAATCGCAAGTTGCGCCACAATACGAAGTATGTCAAAAAAATACAAATAAATAGTAGTATATCTGTGTGTAATGATAGAATAGCCAACCTTATGATTCCAGAGATAGCCTCATTTTTAATGTCAGTGCCATACAATTTTTTTTTTTAGTTATATTTTAGTTATGATCAGCAGAATCCATTTCTAGCCAAAAAAAATACCCTTGAAAATTCAAGTCTCTATGTCTATGAAAGGCGATTTTCAGCCCACTGTGCGACATCCCATTTAGTTTTAGGTTGCTGTATCACGTATTTATTTATCGTCTTCTTTTTTTACAAAGTTTTTGAATGTCAGCTTTACAGTACTAAGTGATTTGCGGCTAAAAGTTTATTTTATTCAGGTATTATACAAATAAAATATAGCCCTGTTTGGTGATTCAATCACTTCGGGAATGTTTTTCATTGGTTATTGTATGTAATCTTTAGTAAGAATAGAGTGATAAATAATTTGAAGTTTTTAGTGTCAAAAGTATCATATTGATGGTTTGTTAAGCCATGTTGCGCTTCCTCCTTCTTTAGCCAATCATTAGGACAATGTATCCATAATCATATTTAAAAGAACATTAAATCCCCAGGGCCGATGTCATCTATGGAAATACTGTGCGAAGGGTCTTTTTGAGGAAAGGAAAGAGTGAAAATGGGTTTTGCTGAGATCCATGTTGTACGAAGGCGGAAAACAGAAGACGGCAAATTGTTCCACAGTTGAGCTGTTGAACTCAAGAAATAGACGTAAAAAGGACTCATTTGACAAATGTCAACCGTGTAATAATGTAACGTTGGACGCGAGTTTGGCGAATTTCCCGACTATGCACCGGTGCCGAAGGAATCTAATGCCTTGGAGCATCTTCAGTAGAATAAGGACAGAATCTGACGCCTGTACTGTAAAGATTGCAATCCGTTTGTTAAGATAAGGGAATCTATCAAACGGACATCGTCTATCAAAAATCTGTCCTGATCATCGACCAAAATATCGATGGTCCTGATCATGATCACAGTAACGATGTTCAAAACCATGACTAAAAAAAGAGGAAGTTTCTGACCTTATAATTTATAATAATACAAAACATATAGGTATATTACATTGTTATTATATTCCCTAATTCGTTTTCATTGTAAGCAAATATATAATAAAATATTAACTTTTATTAAATATCATCACATCTTAGCTAAAATAATGATGAAATTGGTATATTTATCTAATAAGTTATACGTAGGTATCTATTTATTTCTAGTCTCAATTCTACCTTTTTTCTTTTTCTTTTTATTACGCTTGATTTTAAATCTTCCACATCGTACATTTGATTTGTTCAATGTCAAATTTTATGTTTTTGCTTAGCTTAACTCTAGTTTACATAATTTTTCATAAAAAGTAAATTTGTTCTTTATAAAACACTTTATATCTGATGTTTAGTTAAAAAATCTTGAATCGTAGAAATGTTATTAAAATTATTATAATATCAAACTGCTTACAGGTTTTTTTCGGAATTACAGAATGTTTGTATTACACTTTTTTTATATTAAATTGTATTTGTTGTATCATCCTGTATATTATAACTCATCTAATGTATCAAAAACTTTAGATAAAAGAAAAAAACGAATTAATAATTAATTGTCTTAAATTTTCAACATTCCGGTCCGGGTGTATAAAATCCATCACGTGTAAAGATAATATGTACAAAAATATGTATTTTTTTTAATAACTAGCTGACATTCAACCCGGCGTTGCCCGTGATTGTCAATCATTTTGAGTTTTGATGTTTTGAATTATATAAGGTGGAAATAATGGAATGGTAAAAAATTATGAAGAATTAAAATTATCCTTTTTAGGTACTCATTTGTTTCACTTGATCATGTCATATCTTCCTCGGACGTCACAGACTTCATCTACCATTTCTTCGTTCATCACATACGCCACATTTTACCGCACAAGTATTTGATTCATTTGATCGTACCGTGTTGTCCTCGACATATTTTACCATTCACTACATGTAGTACCATGAAATTTACTATTTACTTTATTATAACTGTTAAAAACGACTGTTCGAGGAACGAACAAGGGTTGGGATAGCCGTATTTTAAAGGGCTATTCCACAAAGATAAAGCATGGATAACGCCTATGGCTTATGACAGGCGAATGCGAGAACACAATTTGTAAGGTTAATTCACAGTCAGCTTACCGGGTGGCGAACGAAATATGCATCTCTAGAATCATCTCACAGCACTGGAACGGTGATCGTTGTACGGTGGCACTAGTTGAAATGGATTGCGATAATTGCGATAAAATACGTTTAAGGGATTATTTCGATAAATAACCGGCGATAGTACACACATTGGTTTTACAAGACGAAAATTTCAAAGTGATAGTACGGCTCACGGCACTCCGTGATTATAGCTGACGTGTGTGATTCCAAACCGTAGAGTTCAAAATCTGACCGTACTATTGGTCAGCACACGGCCTGTCAAAAGCAAATCGGCGTGACGGAACAAATACATTATGTCGACTTTAATTTGACTCCGTATCTCATTTCAGTGCAGAGAGAAAGCGTTTTGTCTTTCTCGGGCGCCTCCAACATCTTATACCATTCAAATCACTCTCTAAACACTCCTAGAACTAATAAGAACAAACTTTGTTTTTGAGTTAATAGGCTACACACGTACGAACTTTGATCGTAATAGTTATGCTTAAGGTGCCATTCTTTATTTAGTAAGACTTATCGACATTTCAAGGAATATTAGTCCAAATACAGATTTACTGCTAAAAAATGTGTTCTTAGAATTAATTTTCGAGTTATTATGCTGTGTTACGTTTCTTCCTTCTTTAGCCAACGTTTTGGACAGCGTTACAGTGTCCATCATCAGGACAAGAAGAGCAACGCGACATTATAACCTTAATATTAATTACGAAAATGCTTTCAGCCTAGAAAATCTCAAATCATAACTGAGAGCATTGTTTTCTCAAGAATGTCTGCTACTTTAGTTATGGTAACCAAATATAATCAAGCATTGCTAATATTCGTTAAGGTGGGGATAATTATTAGTTTTGGGAACAATTTAATGCCTATTCATTTAATTCACACAGTCATTACACAACAATGAAGCAGAGATAAATCACGTCCATAAACTTAGTTAAATAGGTAAGGCCTCAATTTTGAAAACAAATTAAGAAATATTTTTTGAAAATAATACAAAATATATAGTGGGAATTTGACTGGATAATTTGCCATTGGTTCTAGTGAAGGACCGTGAAAACGAAATTGAAATTGAATTCGGTTAGGCTCGAGTTAGTAGGTACATTAACTTTAAATACTTACTATTAGGAACCCACTAGACGTTACAGTATAATGTGGCGTACACCTTTCAAAATAAACTAATGCCAATGCTCTAAATGTAAAACACTGAATTTAAAACATTTTTCAAAATTTGAAATATTGAGCCAATTCTTTTCTATTTTTGAAACACTTTAGTTACTAGTGAAATAAGATTTTCACTGCCAAAAGTATTTAGTTATTAGTTGAATTTATATTTTATTTTATTTTAAAGAAATTTGTATTTATCGATTTATAACACATTATATTAAAGGCACTGCTGAAAACCAGCTACATTCCCGGAGAAATCCGGAATGTACAGCTGAGCAGTTGCCCTTTTGGCAATATAATCATCTAAATGTATGTGTACAAACTATATGCAAACATGTAAAAAATTATTGTCAAATAAACGTTTTTATTATTATTATTATTATTATTATTGTATTTTAGTTATAAGCTTTAAATTTTTACATTGGGAATTTTATCTGTGGCAATGAATTGAAAGGTTATTGGTTCGATTCCATAGCCGAGTTTATTATTATTTTTTATTGTTGTTTAGTTTTGACAAGTCTTGGTAAAAAAAAAAATATGAAAAACTTCTTCACAATTTTTTTTTTATGTGACTACCACAGAGTTCCAACTGCTTCCAACCGTCTGGAGACAGTGAGATAATATCATCCCTAATTGGGTATGTTGAAAGGCTAAAGATAGTGTGAGCGAATGAAGATGGTGAAGAGGAGCGTGGGGAGGTACTTGCCTATTCAGATCTGATCACCTGGGTGAATCCATTTCAAATAAAGTTTCAATTCTAAATGGCGATAACCACTCTGGAACGTGTCGCATTATATACTATAATTATGTTTAGTTAATAAATTGTGAAATAACACAAATACATGCCGGGATTTGAACCCGCAAGTTGCGGCATCAGTGGCGGCTCGTGACTTTTGAGTGTGATTGAGTGCTAAATTTTGAAAAATACCACATTATTGATGTTCAAAATTCATTTTTTTGTTTGAAGATTTTCATGAAATTTCTGTTCGGCCGCACGGATTTCCAGAAAATCTTAATTCAAAAAACGAATTTTCGAAAAAAAAAGACGGTTCGGCGACAACGATATCAATAATGCCATTTTATGTCATTTTAGTATTCTAGTACACCGAAAAGTCATGAGCCGCAACGCATGGAACGTAGGAACAAAACCACCCAATCATGGAATAATTAGTAAACACCAACTAAAAAATTTGTATAATATTGACAGAATATGATATCTTACCATATTAATACTAAACGTTAGACCGAAAGATATCCAAAACAAACAACTATATTACTCTGATAAACAAGCCATTTGAGAAGGGTAAAAGGGATTTTTTTTAATGCTATACCCTCTTCCAAAAGCTTATTGAGTCGCTTAGATAGGTACCTCTAAAGTTTTTTTTTTTAACACCTAAATAGAGCTCAATAACTTGGCAACAAAATATGTCTACATAGTCACACGTTTCCGCACCCATAATCACTTGACATGTCTAAGAATTCTGTATGTATTGTCAACTAGGTACTTTTTTAACACTAAAATCATTTTAGTTATGACGTGACTAGCATTACGATATTGTATTAAGGCGATGCACTACAAGTTACGCAAAATCATGGGTTTTTGGTTTGAAAAGTTGATAGCTTAGAAATATTTTAGATAATTTAATTAAATACTGCGGGTAGAACAAATTGAAATAATTACCTTTGAAATAATTGACAAAATTTGTGGTATGTCTTTTTATAAACCTAGAAGAAAATAAAATGTCAGGTCTGTAAAAACTGCTTTAAAGTTTAAAATCTCCTACTTATGAACCCCTTTTCAGTAATGGTTTTATTATATAGTATGGCAAATTAAGTTATTTCAACATTTGTGCCGGAACTTTGCAAAATAATATAAACACGCTTCTTTGTGATGTTTTTTACTTGCTTAAATCAAAACATTTTTAAACTTAATTTTAAACTATGATTTCAAACCTTATCGCCATCTACCTAAGGAGTGTTATTGTTGGCGGTCCGATTCCGGATGTTACATGGCGTGGTGCATCGCCTTAACAAAAAACAATAAATACTTCCATCAAACTTGTTTAATTACTCACCTTTTTTTCTTTTTATATTAACTTATCTGAGTGAAGAAATAAGTAAGGAAAGGATGATTTGAATATGGATCTTGAAAATACCTTTAATTTATTGCAGAAGTGGTGAAATACAAAAGTAGCAGATTAGTCCACAACCATGCTGTCGAGGACAAGAACGAGTCGTGAAAACGACTCGATCTCATTCAGTAATGCAGTTTCAACCTTATACTAATGTTGGGCAAGCGTAGAACATGTATCCCAGCGGTACATTCATGCCGAAGGAATCACCTGTACTAGGTTTCCAGAGAACCTGTCATGGGAAAATTAGTTTAAAAAACTCATTTCCATCCGAAAAACGCAGCGTAATATGTTCCTCGAGACGCGTAAACTGCACAGACTAACTAACAAACCATCACACTGTTAGGAAGAAAGAATAGACCGCCACACAACTGTGTCTTGGCATACAATCCTTGTTTCATTCATATTCATATATTGTCTCGCATAAACTCTTCTGTTATTCTGACTCTCGACATGACCCGGATCAAGTATTTATAGCGCCATGTCTTCCTCGAGCACCCCGACTTCCTCTAACATTAACTCCTACATTTAAATATTTAATTTTACCATCCTTATACTCTTTTCTTCGTCCATTCAACTACGCAGAATTTAAATAAAATATACTATAGTATTTTGTTGTGGTAAAAAATAAATTTTACTTCTGCTAAAAGTGTGTAATTTTTACCAATTTCATGGACGTTAAATATTTTAAATTTAGATTGGACACCTTTCAAGGAAATCTTTATTCTATAAGTCCAAATCAAATACAATACACGATACTAAATGTTTACTTCCACCTGAGGAGTGTTCAACAAAGCGTACCATTGGAAAAGGGTTCCATCTGCCATTTGTATGAAGCTCAAATATTAAGATTCAAAACTTAACATTTATGAAAAAGTGATAACTATGCAAAAAAAAACATGGCTACTAGCCGAAAAACTTGGTAAAATAAAGAATTATTGCCTTGTTACTTTGAAAATTAGGTGAGCTCAGAGCAACAGACTTTGTTTTTATTAATTTAAAGTTTATATTTATATTTTATAAATTTTAATAGATTACGATTTTGGTGATTTTCTCAACTAGCATACTAAACTCATGCCCATATTATGGTAGTCGTACGGTTCTATCTGATTAATTTAATTGATTTTTTTTATTAGCTAAATACCATTTTTTTGCAAAAAGCATTCCTAAACCTACAGATAATTCAATTGAAATACGTTCTTCATATTCACATACATGTCGAATTATAATATTTTACACCGTTACTAGTTTAAGTCGTTTTGTATAGGTATCTTGGGGTTACTGAAAAAAGTTGGTAACTTACAAAAACATGTTTTGGAGTACAATTTCAAATTACAATGTTAACGTTCTATCTTCGTTATTAAATCAAGATGTTTTGGAAATTATGATGTTAATTTAAAAAAAAAATAAATTAGTATTATCTTTCAAACAAACATGCTTATTTTTTAAAGTAAGTGCTTTTATAAAATTTGTCTTGTCTATTAATTATTAAAAAAAGTTTTATAAAAAAAACCGGTAGCTAAAACCAACTTTCTTAAATAAGACGGGACTCAACTTATTCCACCCTTGGATTGTAATACTTAATAATTAAAATCATCAATGACTCAAAAAACCAAAAAAGTGTTCAGTTTCATGTAATTGGTAGAATGGAACCTTGAAATTAATTGACCTCGAAGTACAACGTAAATTTAACCATGTTGCTTCAAAAATAATTTAATATTAGAAATAGAACTTTTTTGCCTAATTATTTACGAACTTGCTTAAAACGTAGATATTGTTTGATAGAGTTTTGACAACAAATAAAACAAGAGAATTTTGATGCTAAAAATCAATATTGGCCCAAATGTCATATGGAACCTTGTTGTTCCGAGGGCACAAAAGGAAGCAAAAAAAATTTAATACGATATTTTAAAAAATCCCAAGCGTCGTTTAAATGAACAAGTGGTGTTTGTGAATTAAATACTTGCAATTTATTGCTTACAATTGTTGAGAAAAAAATCTATGAGAATACTATTATTTCCTTGATATAATCGTTTGATAGCTAACATGGGCAGTGTTTTTTGTATGGATGCATATCTTGTTAAGAAATCAAAGTGTTAACAAATTTATTGGCATTGTGCATTTCAACTTTTATTCGACAAGTCATCCCATCAACTTGCAATTTGCATCATTTGATTATTTTGGCTAACTCGGAAACCAACTGTGACTTTGCTATTCAATAAAAGGTTTCTCAATAGTATCAATAGTCATCAAGAGAAAAAAAAATTGGATTGTCATTTTTGGCTGTACACGGTGCCTTGAAAAATATATATTTTTCTCCACTTGATCGGATGTATCATCTAGTACAGATTTTTAAGACGATGCCATGAATTAATTCGTTATCTGCGTATGTTTCTATAGAAACTATTATTAAAAAATAACAACGTCCAGAATATCAATAAGCATTTTACTCAAAAAAAAATATTTATTTTTTTATGTGAATACCGTACAAGAGTCCCTCTGCTCTCAATCTAGTGAGACTATAGCAAAACCTAATTGGAATGTGTTGTGAGGTAAAGGTAGCGAGGTGGGGAAGTGGATGCGTCGTAGGACGGCTTCCATTGTACAGCGGCAAGACCCTCGACTACGAATCCGATGGTTGCGGTTTCAAATCCCGGAGTATGCAATTAATTAAAACTGATTTGTGTTATTTTCACAATAATTAATGCACATTAAAAATAATAAAGAGTATTTTTGCGGCACGTTCCTGAGTGGAAGATATGCTCAGTATCACTCTAGTTAAAGGCCACCATTCTGATTGAAATGTTGCTTTAAATGACTTTAGCCATGTTTAGTGACCATATCTGATTGCCTTGGTTCTTCATCTTGCCCACATTCATCTTGCCCATCTCCTTTCCCTCCCACATACGCCGGGGCGATACTCAAGGTATCTACTACTTTTGTAGAAAGTGCAGAAAGATTTGATGTATAGCCATGAAACCCTCTTCACACAGTTCTATATATTTATCGACTAATAATGTTTTAATATAAATAGAATATTTAAATTCCCATTAAATATGTTTACAACTCCTCTTAATAATTCATTGCTTTTTTAATTTTGAAAAACATTTCACCCAGAATAACAAAACGCGTAATTTTGAGCAGTCAAAAAGCTAGACAAAACAATATTGAAATCCCATTTCCGGAATCCAAAACGGAGACAACTGAGCGACGGCGAATTAGCCCGTCGCGCAGACAAAAGAAATATTACCCCATTTTGTGCGTAACAAAAGCCGCCATGGTGGCCCATAGATTTCCATACATTTAGCGTAAATGAAACTGTAACACGGCCAGGAGAACAATTGCGAATTGGAAATCAATTACTTGTGGGATCCAAACAGCTGTGACTGGCATTGGGAGGGGAAGGGTGGGGGGTGGTCGCTTTCCCCAGGTACCTACCCACCCATTCTGTTATTATTATTAATTTGTTAGGGGAAAACCACTTTTTTATTAGCGCGCTAAATCAAGATGGCAACTGTTTAATTAATCAGGCTTCTTATAGCACTTGATTTACTTTCTAAATTCATGGCGAAACAATGATAGGTAGTATCAGTATCATCTACATAAAAATATCATTGATGGAACTAAATATTCAACGCGATTATACTTTTTTGTATAGTTCTATGTTTTGCATGTTATATTATTTAATTAGAAACATTGGTTTATTTGCAAGAAACTCTTTTTATTTCTTAAGTTTATGAGAATAAAATATAATTCTAACAAAATACATTTCTTATGGAAAATAACTTTTGGTTAAACCACAAAAACGACGTTGATGTATGCCAAATCTTCTTTATATATAAAAAATCAAGTTGATTATGTTTGTGTTCGCTAAACCATTGTATTCTTACTTTTCCTGTTGGCTACTTTCGACAAGATAACACAAACTCAAAATAATGTACAATCTCTCTCTCTCTACTTATCATCATTATTATTATTTAGATCAACTGTTTCATGTTTTAGTTTTATGAATCTTACCACCACCGTGATATTGTACACTAGATATAATTTATTCTTTTCTCATCTCTCAAGTATTTACATTAATGTTTGTTTTATAATATGCTCACACTCCCGCCATGCTAGTATAAATACAGGCCTAATACTCAGTGATCTTATGACAGCATCTCCTAATTAATCTAAATTAAAATGATCTTAAACGATTGGACCGGGTAGAGGAGAATCTGAAAAAATGTTAAAAAACGTCACATAATAAATAGACATAGTGTAGACATAGACTAATCACACAATATATGTATCTTCCACTATTCTAACTATTGCTCATACACAATTGAAACATACACAACAGCCCAAGTTCGATTCTATCATAAGATTGTAACGATTGAACATCACAAATTATAACATTAATGAGATACAGTATAGACATAGACAAATCACACACTTACATTCACATATTTTGGTTCCTTGGAGCGGGCAATTTGCCTAGTTAGGAACCAATAATTTTGACCTGATAAGGTACAATAATCTATAATCACTAAAAATATTTTAATTATATCTTGTATCATATTGTACTGTGTGTAAATCTAAAGGAATAAATAAATAAAAAAAACTCAAAAGTAATTAACCGATGTGGCCGAAAATGTAATGTTTGTATTGAAAGAGTGATTTGAATGGTAAATGTAGTCGAGGATGCCGGATTGAGATCGAGAGGAGAATTAAAGTCGATGAAATGTAGTTTTTTAACAGTGACATTGTCGTATACAGAAGTGAACGGTAGAATTAGTCAGAGACGTTCGAGGAAGACATTAGTAATAGCAAAACATTGCGGGGTCTACTAGTGTGTAATAAAAAAAACGATAGAACAATTTCGATTCACTTGATTTGGTCAGCTTAAACCATGTTTGAATGAAAAAGATTATTTATTTAAAATATCGAACCGTACATAGTGGAATATTGCTAGTTCATTGAAACATTCTCAAAGGCAATCAAATTGTTTCAATAGTTTCATTGAATTCCAAGCTAGCCTTTTATGGTACTCGTAACAGTAAAGGAATTGAAAAACTTTCACAATAATTATTATTAGTATTTGGGATCGTTTGAATGAAATCCCTTTGCTGAATTTAATGGCCAACGGAGCTGTACTGAAGAATCAATAAGGCAGTAGCCAATAACACGAAGGGGTCATACGAGGTCCAGCCTCTTTTTGTGTTGTTATAACATCATGGATCATTGCGTCTCTTCATTTGATCTCGGTGGCTGTACACTTGTATTAAGAAGAAACTGTATCTTCCAATTAAAAATAAATGAGGGTTGGTTTAAAACAACAGAATGAGCGTTTGTGAAGAAGAAGTATATTTTTCAAACATTATTTAATGATTTTAAAACAAAATTATTTTTCAAAATATTTAAGAAAGTTTCACGAAAGAGATCACGTAAAATTTTCTCAAAACGAATTTTCTAATATATATATATTAAACCACATTTTTTTTAAGAAAGACGGAAATTCATGGGTTACGAATGACCTACTAATTTAACAGTATTTGTTAAATTTTCTACTACCACCACAGTAAGCAGAAAATGTTCCTTGTGTTGTGACGGTGGACTTAGCCAGCCGAGGAATTGAACACACTACGCCTGGGTGGGACCAAAACGCGATATCAACTCAGCCACCAACCGGTCATTAACCAAAAAGTATCGACATTATAACACATTATAAATAAAAAAACATTTTATATACTTTCCCTAACGAATAAACCATTTGTTTTGAAACGTGTCTAACCTTTTAAATTAAATAGTGGTGTTTACAAAGTTGGTTATTTAATTTATATTAAAATTACTAATTTTGCAATTACCGATGAAAATTTATTTACATAGCTCAATATTTAAATAGATACTTACGTATTTGCTTGGTTATACTGCATTGGTATATATTTTACTTCCTTATAATTATATTGTGATATACCTAAACAATATGCGAACTTTCAGAGATATAACAGTTCACCGTCCATTTTTCATTACCATTTAAGTATTGCGTAAGCATAAGTCGAAAATGGCATTCACAAATATCAACAAAAAATTGGTGCTAAATTCAATGCTTAAAATTGGCATATTTTTGAGTTCAGATTATTCATGTTTGAAAGAAAAAAGAGTTTGTTTACCAAACTGATGAAAGAAATGAAATTGAAAAAAATATTCATGAAAACAGGATATTTCCATTTTATAAGGACATCTAAGAAAGCCCGTTGAAGTCGTAAGGAAGTTTTATAATATTAATATTTTTACAGTATGATTTAGTTTAGCTGGTTTTGCCATGATTATTTCATGGTATTTTGTCATGCGGAAATCATTATAGTTCAAGGGTTGAAATGGTCTTCTAAGGGTCGGTACTTCACAGGAATTATTTGGGCCCCACTGATCTCTGAACTATTGAATTGTTACCAGTTTGGGTGGTTTTCAACCCTCTCCTTCCTTTTCTTCCTCCAGCCTCCTCACACACTCGCCGGGGATGGAAAGCCATCGGAAAGTTAACTGCAAAGTGGTTTGACTGATGTTAATAAAATATAATAGCTCTATAGACGTCATAAATGAAAGATATTCAGTATTTTATGAACACTTCAAGATTATTATTATTATAAAAACGATTCATGAAATACCAATTGGAAATAAAAAAAACCATCTTTGTAGATTTTTATTAAAATCCTACATACCGAGGTTATTATTTACTTTAACTCAGAACGTCAAACTTTATTACTTTTGATATAATTTCATAAAAAATGATTTTTTTTACATTAAACCCAAGCAGGACGTCCTGGGAAAATTAATCTCCTTCAGGGACTATGTTATCTTTTGGGATGATGTGTGGAGGTTCTTTTTTAATAAAAAGAATGAGAGAAAATTCTAGGAAGGTAAAAGGTATGAGGGTTGGGTAGGAATCTAGGGATCAGTGTGTCCAGGAGTGACGGACATATGAATTTATCCCCCCCATTGCAGTGCACGGTGATTGGTCGAGAGACCAGTTTGACAGGTCAAAGGGTCTTCCCAAACCGGCCTCTTCCTATTTGGCACGTCACGCAACTGGTGGGCAGGCAGGTCCTGAACACACCTCAGTCCATGAACCCGGGTACCAATTCTAAATCACCAAACGTAGCTTGCCACTTAGGGTGGTCTATGGCAGAGTTGTTGCTTATCCGATAAATGGTTCCCGAGGCGGCGGTTCCGAAACCCGCCTCCCAAGTTGTTTTAATAAATTTTCAGTAATTATTTGAATAATGATTTTAGTTTTCCATCAAAATTTTTTGCACTTTGAGTTCTTTTTTATTTTATATAATTTTTAATCTTGAATTTCTGGATGCAATTCTAATGCATCTGTTTTTAGATGGCAAAGCTTTAAAATATCTATTTGACTAAAAGTAATTTTTTTTACATTTTCTCTTTTGAATACAAGTAATTTTGTTTCCCGATTTTTTTTAAATCACTAGAAAACTGTATATTATTTTGTTTTTTTTTTATTGATCGTTGAACAGAAATTGTTTAAATCACAAATAAATTAATAAAAATCCTTCATCACCGAATTGTTTAAAAAATAACAAATAATACCAAACATTCTAACCTTACTCCATTCGAACACACGATGTGATCGATGTTAACCTCATTAACTTCAAAGAGAAATGAATTTCAAAGGGTAGGCATTTGTAAAGCGGGGAAACTAATCAACCAAACTAATTAAGAAGATTATAGCAGAGGCTAATAAATCATCTGCTTTAGAATATTAATCACAAAAAAACCTATTTTATTTTACCTTTGTAAATCAAACATGTATTGCGGCTCATCTACACTTTAAATTGGCTTTAGTTTGATTTTTAGGTTAGGTAATAGGTATCGTATTTCAATACCGTCCGTACAATAGTCAACATAAAAAAATATTTAAAATTGCCCTCATGTTATCTAAAAAGCAGCCTTTCGGCAAAAATTATGACCCTCAGTTATCTGTATATGACAGAGGACAGAGGGAGTGATCAGAGGTTTGCGGACAATTAGAGGGCGATGACGACCAAAGAGCGCAGACAGAGAACTGAATCCTTGTTTGTCGTCACCATTTAGTTCCAATTTATTAAAACCTAATTGAATCCACTGGCAAATCCGAAAATGAGTATTCTGAGCTCATTGTGTTCGTCCCCTCGGAGGGGACATAAATTAAATTGTACAATGATGTCTGCCGAATGGGAAATATAGGGAAGATGCCTACACAAAACTTCGTGGACCACTTGTCATCCAGGCGACACAATTCCTTAAAGTCTAATTCAATTCCTCACTCGACGCTCGTTGGATGTCGCTTTGCCGCAAATTAAAATCGAATTAAGCGCAAGGAAAAACGGAAATACCCAGACCTCTCTCAAATACTCAGATGGATAGATGTTTTCAGCTATTCGAGACAACTCCCAAATTGGTAATTTTACAGCCTTCAAAGTGTTCTTATTTTGGCAACTTTTGAACAAAAAACATATTCAATTACCGTTTTTCGTTAGCTTTCTCTAGAATTTGTGGTGTTCTTGAAACCATTTAACGAGCTTCCATTTTTATATTTCTTATAAAACAGGTAGGTACTTATGTATGTATTTCCATAGTAAAAATTCATTCTTCACTGTTTATATATTATAAAGACACGAATTCAACTAACGCCGCAGAATGTTCTGCTGAACGTAGAAAACGTCACGGATTTTTCTTTCCAATATTACTAACTAAATAACCATCTCGCCTTTTATCGCAGGAGTAGGCAGATAGAATGAACCGAACACAACATTTCCTTGAAAAACTTTGCTGGATTCCATCACATTAATGCATCGTCTCATTTTTTTCACTTTTTTGAAAACTTTTATCATTTACTTTCAGGATTCATATTATTTAATTTTACAAGAGGTTTGCATAAAATGCTTTCCAGATCTTCTCATTTGCTATGCGGTCAAACAATACTTTTAACCATGCAAACGCCTTAAAGCCTTCAAGGATTTCATTACTACAGTGTAAGCTTACGTTTATCCTTAATCATCATTCTAGCTGACAATTCAGACATAGCAATGAAGAAAAACTACTTGTTCTACTATATTGTTTTCGTCGCTGAGATTTTTTTCACGTAGTTATCTCAGATAGGTATGATATTTCCTTAGCCCAGCCATAACTCTTTTCCACTAAGAGACTTCCTTACAGGCAATAATTTAATTTGCCGCTAAAGTTTCCAAGGCATAAATGCATGCATGAGGTGACACAGATCAGAGCGCCGCGGGAAGACGGAGGCAGAAGAAAGTTTCATCGCGAGTTTTCTTTGCGCTCCATTTATTTAATACGAGAAAAATAAGCGGATTTTTCCGGAAATCACAGCGCGTTGAGGAAATTACGCGAGTCTTATGAGATACACAACATCTCAACAACTATTAATCAGAAAATATTTTGGATGGCTACCTAATTTCTATAGATTTGAAAAATAAACAGAAATTTTTACTATTTTTGCTGCTCGCTGATAACATTACTTATTAAAAATTATTATTTCTTTACACGCCAGACCTTTTAGACCTGTATTAATATTAATAATCTACACACTAAGCCTTTAAAGATATTTATTCCTCAAAAAAGTATTCTTAGCTAACATAAAAAAAATATGTGATTATTCGGAATCGCTGAACATGGATAATACGAAATATTTTTAAATAAAACTTTCTGATTTACCTTAATTACTATAAAAGGAATCTGACTGCATTTGTGAAATATTTAATTTTAGCACTTTAATTTTTAATTACGTAAAATGAAAATTCGCTTTCGTTGTATAGGATGACAGCTGGAATGGTTTCTGTTGATAACATTTTCTTTTGTTGGTATTCCTGATACGATTGGCAAGATTTTTTACCACATGCAAATACTAGGTAGGTACTGTTTTAGCCAAACTCGAAAAATAAAATAAAGATATTTAGGTATGTTTTATAAAATAGAAAAATTAAAAAAGGTGAGGTTTTTATAGGTTAGGTTGGATTATTATAGGTCAGGTTGCTTTATTATTAGGATTTAGGTTAGGTTAGGTTAGATTGGATATTATAGGTTAGGTTAGGTTGGATTATTATAGGTTAGGTTAGGTTAGGTTGGATTATTATAGGTTAGGTTAGGTTGGATTATTATAGGTAAGGTTAGGTTAGGTTGGATTATTGTAGGTTGGGTTCGATTATTATAGGTTAGGTTGGATTATTATTAGGATATAGGTTAGGTTAGGTTAGGTTGGATTATTATTAGGATATAGGTTAGGTTAGGTTGGATTATTATAGGTTAGGTTCGATTATTATAGGTTAGGTTAGATTATTATTGGGATGTAGGTTAGGTTGGATTATTATAGGTTCGGTTAGGTTGGATTATTATCGGTTAGGTTAGGTATGTTGGGTTAGGTTAGGATACAGGTTAGGTTAGGTTATGTTGGAATATTGTAGGTTAGGTTGGGATATAGGTAAGGTTAGGATTTAGGTTAGGTTAGTTTAGTTTTGATTATTATAGGTTAGGTTACTATAGTTTAGGTTAAATAAAAGAATAATTATAATAATACCTAACTATAAATAATTTAAGTTTTTTAAGTAACATAAAAATATTTTATTTTTCGAGTTTGGCCAAAACAGCACCAAACTAGAATTTGCATTCAGAAATGATTCAAATTCTAGCCACTCGTATCAGGAATACCAACAAGAGAAAATGTCATCAACAGAAATCATTCCAGCTGTCATCCCATATAATGAAAGTGAATTATCATTTTACGTAATTAAAAATTAAAATGCTAAAATTAAAAATTTCACAAATGCAGTCAGATTCCCTTTGAAAATCGAAAAATTTCCCAAAGCGGAAAATGTTTCTTGTGTTGTGATGGAGGACTTCGCAAGTACAGCATTAGAATTTGTATCGTGTAGTAAAAAAGTGCAATGGTCGTGTCCTCGTCGTATTATTCACATACTTTGTGCTCTGTTTGCAAATATCAAAATAATATTAAAGATTATCTCGTTTTGGAGGAAATTTCACCACGTGAACAGTGCAAGTTCATCGAGAACCCTATTGCCGGGATTCTTGGGAATTCATGTAGGCTGTTCCTTCATCCTATTTTTCCCGTGATTTTCCAAAACCAATTGAATGAGCTTTACACTGTCGTTTTTTTACGGATTAGATTTACAGTTCATTTCCATGTAATAGAACACGTTACAGCTTAAAAGCGCTCACTACGCATGCTGTTAAAAGTTCCATTTTTGGTTTGGAGATTTATTTTCCAATGATTTATAAACAAAACTTATATTGTCATTGCCTTACAAGTGTTGATTAATTGTGATGCAAACACTTTAACAGAATAAATGTAAAATAAAAAATTTCTTCCCCATTGGATCGCTTTTATTTTAAGAGTAATCTTAAGCCCTTATTACAATGGCAACATTTATTTCCTCTCTGCCCATTTCCTGAGCTAAACGAATATGCTTTCAATAGATAATTTCCATAAAAGCTATAAAATCAACTGTAAAAATTGATCTATAGGGTGATTCGATTGGCGACTAAGTGGAAAGCGAATTTAAGTCTAGCTTTGTCGTATTTCACTCTCGAGTCATTGCTTTACTTGGTTCCTCGAAGATATCGCCCATTTCCATAGTGTTTTAGTAACTAATAAATTACCTTAAGAGTAAAGTTGTGAAAGAAATGCCTCGATTCTAAATTGAGAATTTTAAACCATCTCTTTCAGGGTATAATAAAAGTAGGTTTACCCTGGATTATGTGATTTAAATCGTTTCACAATATAGAAAGTAGTGAATCTATGTATGGAGAAGTTGTCGAACAAAATGTACACACTTCATTATTTAATGTATTTATGTAAAGTATATGTAAGTAAGGAATATTTTCGAACAATTATTACTTATATATTTTATCTACGGCCACCCAGACTTATTATTTAATACCATGGAAAACCTAAATAAATTTATTTATAAACATCATTGTAAGATAGATTAATTATCCATTTAGAGTATAAGATTTCTTATGTTGACATTTGGGAAGATAATTCTGCTGCTCTGTCTTTTCTGCCGGGTGGTATCTTGAATAAATCATGGCTACGACTGTAGTGTGGTATTGTTGATTAAACGTTCAAATCTATATCTGAGTTCGCTTATGGGGTGAGCGACCAGCTTCCCGAATCCGGTAGCTGACAAATTCAAAGTATTCTTTGAAACCTACAATGAGTTTTAAAGGTTTTCGGCACTTCATACGAAATATATTAACCGTACTTCAACAACAAAACAAGCAATGTTATATGACCTGTAAACAAATATAATGTTCCTACATGAGTGATGAATTTATAATTTCGTGTAGACCCAATACATCGGAAAGTTTACGTCTGGCTCTCAGAGAGAGAAGAATGTCACAATTGGGAGACCAACTACGTACTCAATAAACGTAGGTATATCGAATAGGATTGATTAATTTATACCAAGAGTTTACTAAAGCAAAGAGAAGCGACTGTCACTCGAATAAACTTTATTTATAATATTCGAAGCACTATCATACTATTTATCTCCGTATTCTGATCGTTACAGATCTGTTTTATTTTAAAAACAAAAATTCCATTTCGTTCATTGACGAAAGATTCTTGTCGTTCGGCTCAAAATATGGACGCCTAAACATCTGATTGGAAAAGTAAATCTCAACCCTCATAAAAACATCCCTTAAGAAGGTCCAAACTTGCGTATTTCCTTTGACCTCCGCTCGACTGGGTCTGTTAAGGGGTCCACAAGACCGCACTATTTCCACACAGAAACGTTCTCATTTAACATTTATTCTTTATATCTACTGAATTCATGCGAGGAATTTTGACACGGTCAAAATGCTGAAAAAGATTTTTAGTTGAAACAGTTATTATTCAATCCAATATGGAGTTCTGGCTAAATAATAATTGTATGAACATTGTGAAAACTTATTTCAGAACTTTAGCTTGAATTGTGTTATATTTAATTTATGTTTTGCTGTAAAATCATATCGATAGATTATTGAATTTGGTCCACTTCAGAACTAAGAAATGAAATCCTTGTCTAATTTGATTTTATTATTTCAACTAATAATGTCTAACTTTTGATTAAGAATTAATTATAAAAGGAATATTATTATTTGTGCATGTTTGTGTCATTATTAGTAAAAACTAGTAAATTAGTATTTTTGATTAGATATTTATGATATTTACTGAGACAAGTAAAATACATTAAAGGTGGAAATGAAAAGGGCATAACATTAACAATTTGTACGTTTCAAAGTTAAAATTTTTCATTCAATTGTATGAGTTTTAGACTACGTAAGAACTTTCCTGCTGTTTACGTTTGTGCTAATAATGATTAAATCCATGTCTTTAGTCCATAAAACAAATTACTAGAATCTAACAATGTAGGTACGTATTGCCTTTAAATGTTTGTTCGCTGTTGGAAGTAACAGCTTTGATACAGAGAGGAGCTTATTTAGCATTATGAAGTGCTCATTCCGCAGCAAAGTTTTCAGATAAAACAAGAACATTTTATTACCTCGCATGTACTCATAGGTTGTAAGTAACAATCTCTTATTTAGGATAAATACGTCGGTGGCTATCAGTACTCTAACAGCAAAGCATTGCGAGTCCAAGATCTAAGCAGTAAGAGAAATTAAATTTTTATAAATATGCATGTTGTTTGGAATGGTGTAAGGTGCTACGATAGCTCAGTATTTTAGAGTATACAGTTGGTACTCTTTACGTGGAAGTCACAAGTTCATTTACCAGAACATTATTTTCATACATTTTCTCTTAGTTATACACAAATCAGGGATCTGTAGTCATAATTATTTAGTACGTTTTCCATAGTTACAAATTCCGTTCGTGAAATTTAACTTAACCAAAGTGTAAACTAACCCAACCTAACATAACCTAACCTAACCTACCTACCCTTTTTTTCAATACAATTGTTTTTTCGTAGCTTTGGTCAATCCAAATGAACCGGTTTTATACACGGAGAAAATGATTATTGCTAATTTATTATGAATTTTTTAAAATCACTTGTAATCCGGTTAAAAACTGGATTTCAGGCCCTTTTCTGATAAACTTTAAGTGAAATCCTAATAGATTGGAACATGTGCTCATTAGGAGTGACATTGCAAAATTCAAAATATAGTATTGTTATAGCAAAAAAAATCCTTATATCATCAATATTATTTATTGTAAAAATATTTTTAAAAAAATCCACATATACCTATGTATTTATACGGCGAAATATATATTTATGAATGCGAAAATCGTAAATTTTACACTTTTTATATGGTATATAAACATAGATAAACAGATACAGAAAAACGTAAAAGTCAGACAAAATCGAAATAAAGTTTCTTTAAGTCATATCTTGTGCTTGACAGATGAAAAAATAAAATTACAATATATAGGTACTAAGAGATTTGTTCGCAGAGAGAGCGAACCGAAAAACACCGCGTGCTGGCCGGCTCCAGCATTCAGGCCGGCATTAAGCTTAATTACTCGAGATGGGTAATAAGGATGCCGAATGAATGCTGAAGCGCCAGGGTTTAGTATTGCGAGTACAACGGCCACATACACCATTCATAATTAACAGCATTGTGCGGGGAGCTAGCCTTGCCGTTCAAACGCCCTCTTCTACCCTTACACTAGCCCACTACCACCCCGCCATCACCATCGCACTAACTACTAAACTACCTCCAGTGATACAGTGTACAGTGTGTGATAGGGTCGCATTGTATGCAAGTAAATCTACTACTGTACATTAGAATGATGATATAACAATAAACACGGTGGAGATCACTATTAATATAGATGATTTCTGTCTATTCGCGCGTGGACGGTTCTGAATCTTGCCTGTGATAAAAACTACCACAGTTTTTGACAGCGATGGTTGTTGCTAAAAAAAATTTGCTGTGTGAAAGATACACAGTAGTGCCACTATAGTTGTTACAGAGAGAGGTCGTAAATGACAAAATACTTTACGTATATTCTTTTCGTTATCTAGCAAGAAGTGTGGGAGGGAAGATTTTTATGTAAGCATTTTAGCACGATTGTCGATGACTTCATGTAAGACCTCTCTTTTTGACTATTTTAGATGGCATTTTTCTTCAATTTGGGATTTTGAATGACATTCTTTATTTTTCAGAGGTGGTATTTGCACAGTTTTGTTATTTAGAATTAAATGATAACAAGTAAAGGACGGAAGGTTCATGGGTTTCAGGTTACAAAAAAAATTAACAAGATTGTTACATTTCTTGTCACATCCAGTGGCGGCTTGTACTCATAAAAATGGGTGGTGCGTTAAAAATATTGTCATATCAGTCTATCCCCTACGCAAGGTACAAAATACTAACAGTTTTAAAGCCTGTACCAACCTGCTATAATTATCCATTTGCTAACCGTGAACTAAAGTAGTGCCTTCTCCACGCGACAAATAAATGTTTTGTATCTTCGGATATTTTCTCGCAGCCGAAGAGTTCCGGCGTATTGATGGGCGCCAATTTATAACTGTCATTTTCTTTGATTTTTAGTGGTATGGTGCTTAGAGTGATTATCTCGAGTGCTCCTTAGTTCTAGCCGCCTTTGGTCACAAGTAACAGGTACAATAGGCATCAGGTGATGAGAATTGTTTCTCCCACAAGTGTTTCTATAGCAAGGGAATTGTTCAAGTTGGGCAATTTTTAATGAGATTTAATAAAAATGTTCTGTTTTTACAATATATAAAATTTACAAAATCCATTAAAATGAATGCTAATATTGTGACGGGTCGCAATGGCGTGTTCATCTTACTAATCGATTCACTGACCCAACTATTACATCGGACAACAATTGTCTTCGTTGAGGGTTTTATTTTTTAAATTTTGTATTTCAGCCAATTGTTTTTTTGAATTGTAAGCAGTAAATATTTTATAAAATAATAAACATCACCCTACAATGATGCGTTCGGTAAGTATCAAATGAAAAATAAACGATAAGCGTAAATAAAGATTACAAATCCTTATCATATTTAGTATTTAAAAAATAATTTTAATTTTCTCTTTTTTTAAATAAAAACCAAAATTTCCATTGAAATCATAAGATTTGTAAGTAGGTAGTCAAATACCTACCGACTTAATTAATAATCACATATTTTATATAATATTCTATTTTTTATATAGGGAATTATACAATTTGTCCAAAGAAACGTCTCTATCTCAATGACATCTAGTTAAAGTAAGGCTTGCTTGAATAGTTAAGTGGATGCAGTAGATTTTATAAACCAAAAGCGGTTCTAGCAAATTTACAGAGTGATGAAATGCCAAACGTTCAGGTTAAAACAGGACTTCGATAGGCTCAGCCAATTACCTTATAAAGTGAAAGTTTACCCACCACTAGAGTAGATATATTAAATAGAATAGTACATTTATAAAAAAATAGTGATCGATTTTAACCTTAAATAAGTTGGAATCATTTCCCCAGCCCTGCTTGTCTGGCTGCGGCCAGTGGCGTAATGCAGTAGACGTAGACGGCCCGCATTATTATAACGTATTCTTAATTTCACGGGCCGGCGACTGCTCGTGAGACTCGGATGGAAATTAATTTGCATAAATAAATAACATTAACGTTAAAGGAGCCCCGGCTCGGGCCCGATACCTACCGCCACTGCCCGGACATAGAGCATAAACATCGATACACGTGGCTAGGGTTGGTCTGCATTATACGGGGATAATTAGCTTTTAGAGGGTTAACTTTGCGACTCAAATAGAATCCACCTTTTATGAGAGATCTACTGGAATATTTATATGTAAATAATGGATTCATCACTATTTATGGAAGGTTTACAATTTTTTTCGACGCATTTTTAGAAAAATGTTATTGTGGTTATCCCCAATAGTGACCAATTTCATGTAAAGTGTTGCAAAATTTAGTTTAGTTTAAATTTGATTGATTTCAGAAAGGTAGTTGATTCAAAATTCAAAAAAATATTAACTGCACAAAAAGTGTACAAAGGGTAGGGTAGACCGAGGCTATTCGGATCAGGTGAGTTATTCGGATCAAGCTAAGCAATATGGATATATCTCGGCTATTGTAACCAAATGACATTGAAAGAATATAGAAATAGCTTCCCCATATACCGGATGCCATAATAGTAAAATTACCGATATTATAGATTGCGTGGGTTGACTGCTAAAAATCGATATGTGTGAAGATCGTACAAGTTACGTCTCAAATAAATGCCTGATGTAATATTGTTCTCTGCGTTCTTAGTGTTTTTTTCTGAAAAGGTAAGCTATTTAGTCATGTTCATATGTTATATATTTATCAATCAAATGCACAGTAAACAGAATTAAAGCGCAATAAATTGCATTTTGTATGATTTTGTACTTCACTTTGAGTAAATATCATATTAATAAATGTGAGGTTAAACGGACCGATGGTGGGGGGGCTATTTGGATCATATTTTAATGCTTTTAAAATTCGATGCGATAATTGTTTTATATTTTTATTTGAAACAGATGGTGCGCAATTATGTGAAAAAGACAACTAATCAATCATAGTCGAAAATTGCAATGGATGAAGTCGTTAGGAAAGTAAAATCCGGTGAAATGGGATTACGCAGTGCTGCTGTAAGCTACGGAATCCCATACATGACATTACAAAGACATACGACTTCAATCACCGAGATCATCTCTAATCCAGGAGCAAGACCTGCAATAGATATTGTATCTGAAAAACAGTTTGCGGAAAGGTTGGTTTATTTATCTAAACGTGGATTCGGCATTACTCCAAAAATGGTCAGGAAATACGCTTTTGATTATTGTAATCGTCTTGGTAATCAAGCTCAACGAAGATTTAATTCAGAACTTGGAATGGCAGGTCAAGGTTGGTTTCATCGTTACGCGTCATCCATACCTCTCCATAAGAAAACCAGAAGGACTAACTCGAGCAAAGATTGACGGAATGGATCCAGACAAAATTTCAAATTTTTATGACACACTGGAAAAGGTAATAAGAGACTGTCAATTACAAGGAAGGTCAGAATGCATTTATAATATGGACGAAACCGGCATGCCCCTAAATAATCGTCCCGTATAAATGACAAGTGTCGAGCGAGGTCAAAATGTAACTGTTTTGGCTTATATGAATGCAGTTGGATCATTCATACCTCCATTTGTCCTGTATAAGGGTAAACGTAAGAAGGATGAATTTATGATTGGAATGCCACCAAAAACCGCCCAAAATTACAGTTCAAAGGAAAAGGTACCCCGAGACTTAAAGTTAAAAAATCTTCAATAACAGCTTCTTCATCGGCTTCAAGAAAGTGGTTTTGCATTTATTGCAATGAAACTTTTGTACATCCTCCAAAGAAAGATTGGATTCAATGTTCTTCTTGCGAAGAATGGTGCCACAAAAAATGTTACGACAAGAAAGTGTTTAATGAAGTTTTTATTTGTGCGGTGTGTGAGCCAATAAGAGTGTAATAAGTGTCATAATACTTTCATATAAGTTATGGGTTCTAAAACCTATTTTTGGTTTTTGTTTTTTTTTCATACTTAACTATTTTTTTGGGTTTGATCCGAGTAACCCCACCACTGATCCGAATCACCACATATATATGGGATGATTCGGATCGGTGGAGAGGTCTACAGTAATAGTCATATGTTTTTTTAAAGTTACTTTATGTTATGATCATTAAAGTTAAAACATATAAAAATGACAAATGCTTAATATTTAATAATTTTTTTTTTCGAAAATGTATTAGTTTTATTTTTTTTCAAGAAAACATAAAAATGATCCGAATAGCCTCGGTCTACCCTATAGCTTATAGGTTACATCCTATTTCTTCTTTATTTATTATGATGGTTGATGGTTGAAGAAAATAGAAACAAAAAAGAAACTACGATTAATTAATTTGTGACAAGCGAAAAGCTACTGTCAAGCTTGAGTTAGAAACTGCTCGGATTTGGAACCAGTTTGTGGTTTCTTTCATTTTCCTATCCATGATCGTTAGCGTTATGACAAGTTGGCACCGAAATATAATTTTGTAAAAATAATATCTCGTTTGGAAATATCACATTCCCGGCAGTGCCAGGTGCATTCGCGCTCTTTCTATGAATCATAATGTTTATTTATTTGTACATTCACGACTTCAAAATTCCTGGAATATCATTCAAGCAGGGAGTCCTATGATCTAACTCCCTAGAAACATCAAAAACAAGAATGCTGGTGAAATGATATATGGATTACCATAATCTCAGTAAGTCGCCAACTCTGCTACTATGATATAATATTTCTTTCTTACCTTCAGGGAGGACTCAGCACTGTGACGGAAGCATGTTAAGAGTTTTTAGGTTTTTAAGTTTTTTAATGTGTTAAAAAAATATATTATTTAAGCAGATGACAAAAAATTTTTGTCCATGATCTTTATGTTAGTAACTTTACTTTGGAAGGTAACTATAATTCTTAAAATTTGGCTTAGCTATGCGGATAAAAATGAGTATGGCGTTTTTTTTATCAAGATTCTGTTAAAAATGTGACTACCTGATCATTTCCCAGTAAAATACTATTCATTCAGAATATATTGAACATGTGTTCACGCCTGGGTCCTTGTTCGAATACATATAATGGAAGAGATGCAAAACCATTATAATTTTTTAGAACTCGTGTTCCGACATCCTCATAAAATACTAGTGCTTTATTTTGTTATGAAAATTATCAAATCATTCGTTATAGGTCTTCAATCCCATTTAAACAAATAATTTGACCAGATTTTTAACTAACAATATTTCTTTCTTCATATTTAAATAAAAGCCCTATACTCAGATTGTTCCCTATTGACAAAGAGCACTCGCATCTCAATCTCTCACCTATCCCTACCTCTTCCACTGTAGCTCAGACCGTCTACTTACCGTGATGTCAACACATGTTAATTTATATTTTAGATGTCTAGGTTAGTATTATACAGTCCTGATGAAGCTACGGTTGTAGTGAAACCCGGTCGACATTAAGTATTTACCTATAAGTGATGTTTACAAAGTTATTGTTTAATTTTAAATAACAATATTTCATTGAATGAAGTTGCATTTTAGTACAAAAACAGTTCAAAAAGTAAAAAATCGCCAACACGATGTTCCATCTCAGACATTATAACATATGTATATTCTTAAACGTAGACATCAACGTGAATTAATGATAAAAGTTATAAATAACCATGTTAGAATCTTCCCCCTTGGCCACAATCAAAATCAATATCAATCACCGTTTATTAAGTAACTTTGAAACTCTCCATATTTCTTTCCATCGAACCAACTCAACCTTCTCCCAACCTCTCCTGTCAGTGTGTTATATAACAATCACTGTAGTGGCAATAGCGATCAGATTTTACTTTTTCATTCTTATTTGACTTCACGTTTTCATTGAGAATAAACTTCTCCTTTGTTGTTGTTGTTGTTTTGCAATATATTTCTTATGCTTATTTATTAATTATACACCGTTTTTTTAAGGTTGGTATTTATTCATTGTTATTTGCTTGCATTTTTATTGCAACCCTCTATCTGTTGTGTATTTTATTTTAGTTCATTCAATTTATTGTAAATTTAACAAAACAGCGGTCTGACTGAACCTATTGTTAGTTTATATAAGATTCATTGTTGGTTATCGGTCTACCACTTCTTTGGGATCTCTATACGTAGTTTAGCCATATAATGTTATTTTAACGCACATATAAACCATGTATCTCAATTACAATTCATACAATTATCTTTGTCTTTCTTACTGCATTTCCATTTCTCACGTTCAAACAGCAAGGTAGAACTTGGTCGTAGAATGCTATTTTACTAATGCTTTCAGATTTCGATCAATCCTCTTGTATCTTGTGATTAAATCCCAAGTTAAATAAAACTCATAAACTTGATGCTGTACTGTATTTTCTACAAAATATTCTAAAATTTAACAAACTCACCTTGTTAATCGTTAATACCTTTGTTTTTAAATATTATCATTTATTTGTGTTCTTACATCTTATTTTATAGTAAAAATTTTGTATTTTTGTAAATATTTTAGAACACGAGTATTGGACCCTTAGTTTTTTGATGTAATTTAATTTTTTTTGCGAAAATCTCTCATTCGATTTTATTTGTTATGTTTATAATTTTTTTTTATTTATAGATGAAAAAAATCTCTAGATTTTCTATAAATAAACAGATGTTATTGTAAAAAAAAATCATTTGAATATCTTCACTCACTAAAATGGGTATGTATTGCCGATCCCACATGCTCTATAATCCAAAGTGACGACAGACAGATTTTTTGTCGCCATAACTCATAAGATTGGGACGGACGACAAAATATGGTGTTTAGGACATCAGTTAGTTGGGCTGATGGCCACCAGAGTGCGGAGATAGTTCTGACAGTTGCCACAGGAATTATGAAGTGTGATTTTTCACCGTGACAGAACCGTCTCCCCAGCGCGGTGTTTGGGCGGAGAATCTTTGCAGGGGAGGCGAGACGGGTAAACGACCAGAGGATGAAACAGATGAAAGACGCGGGAGGAAATTATCGTATATTTTTATATTCTTGACGGGTGCTTATTTATTTTGTACAGCCGAAGAATAACAAAAATAAATAATAATTTTTTTGGCGATTCTCAATTTTTAGACCAGGATTGTCTTTGCTCAACTAAATATATGTATTTTTTTAGTTCCGGGTTACAAGTAGTTACATTATTTAATAGTTCTAGGTTTCAAATTAATTACTACAAAAACAACTATTAATGTCGAGGGAGATAGTAAAATATAAATTAAAGTTACATTTTTTTAAGTTCAAAATTTTACGGTCTTTGACAGATCGATGACCACGTTTTATCTTGTTTGTATGATCAGATTAATTTAAAAGGTTAAGAAAAACGTATAAATTATTTTAATAATCTAAACTAAGTTATTTCGTGCATGTTCAAACATCTCCCCCGACGTAAATAGTGGTTTCCAGCAGTATACGAAGAAAAATCAGCTTTGCTGATTTATCAAAATCTTTTTAAAAACGGGTTTGCAGGCAGTTTCCTAACAAACTTTTAATACGTTCATAATATATCGGAACACATGTTCACGCACCTGCGTTTGTACTGATAATGAAAAATGACGAAACGCCAAAATATTTTAATTTTTATGAACACGTATTCCGACGTAGCGATAAGTCATTCGTGTTTTACTGAAGTTTATAAGGAAACCTGTCAATTCATTCGTTAAAGGCCTGCAATCCCATTTTTTATCATATTACAAAAAAAAATTTAAGATTCATAATGATATTATTTTATATCAGTAAGTTTTCTCCGTGTAATTAAGTTGACATGAACATTTTCCAACAGGACTTACAAAAAAACGCCAAATAGCTTTCATTAAAAACGATCATCTAAAAGGGCTTTACAACAGAATTGCGTCGTATTATTGTCAGTACTTCGCCTAATTCACCAGTAGGGAACTGGAGATAAGGAATAGAGATATTAGGGGTTTAATATATTTATGAAAACAATTAATGAGTTAACCATATACTCCCGGCATTCTAGGATAATGATACAACATAGTTGTCACTGATAGTGTTAAAACTTCAGCAAGGAATTGTCTGAGCCTAGAAATTGGATCATATTTCAAAGCAATTTAGTAGGTGGCTCCTAACAACCGGCTTTGTACAAAGGACCGGATTCAGATTTTCTTGTTTGAAATGTGAAATTCTTTAGTGTCAGTTTGTCGTAATACTTCACTATAATTAAAACATTGTTACCGATTTTTAATGGTGTTTGTCTTTTTTTTCTGAATGGATCATCTTGATTTTAGGAATGAGGTGGAGGGAGATCTAGCGAGTTTCATACGCTTGAATTATTAAAGAAAAATAATTACAACATACATTAAGTTAACGAATTTTTGATAGGTAACACATTATTTCGTGGGTTTTCAAAGAGGTTTATCAAATAATTAGCCGCCTGAAATATCAATACAAATTGAAAATATCTCCCGAGTAAAAATAAATGCCGCCAACGTGCCTTCTGATTTCCAGTCAGGTGCTCTGAAACCACTAAGCTATGTCGGCTTATTTCCAACCCGCCAAATGATTCAATATGTACTAGTACCTCAATCAACAATTACTGCTTATTATATTTTTCCACCTGTATTTTTTCCATCTGACCGGACATCAGAAGGCACGGGTTCAATTCCCGTTGGCGGCATTTATTTTTACTCGAGAGATATTTTCAATTTGTAATGATATTTCAGGCGACTAATTATTGCTTATAACTATTTGTTATCCTTTATTCTATGCATAAAACCTTGTCTTATAAACATTAGTTTATCGTAAAAAAAAAAATTTAAAAAAGTTTTATAATAAATTGCATTTACTGCCGACTTTATCCATTATTTCAAAATCCACAAGTCAATACACTTTTTGTGATGATTGAAATAAATTAATTCCAATGTATTAATGTGATTTTCAAGTTCTACAAGAATTGTAGTTTTTATTATTTTTATTGATTTTATTATTTATAATACCCCAAACTAGGCAAATGCCCGTAATATGGTGGTAACATAAATAAGAACATATAAAAACAATAATACGATGTTGTTTACATATATTAATACAAAAGGTAATACAAAAACCAAAATTATAATATATAAATAATACGTAAAAATATTATATTAAAATATATAATATATTATAATACGAAAAAAAATTATAAATATATATTGTGACAGCTGTTTCGGCGTTCAAGATCATTATCTAACTTGAACTGTGGCTATGCCACATCGAAACGACTTATTTACATGATTTTGTAAATAAGTCGTTCCTAACTGCTTCCGACCGTCTAGAGCCAGTGAGATTTTGTAAATAAGTCGTTCCTAACTGCTTCCGACCGTCTAGAGCCAGTGAAATGTTGTAAATAAGTCGTTCCTAACTGCTTCCGACCGTCTAGAGCCAGTGAGATTTTGTAAATAAGTCGTTCCTAACTACTTCCGACCGTCTAAAGCCAGTGAGATTTTGTAAATAAGTCGTTTCTAACTGCTTCCGACCGTCTAGAGCCAGTGAGATTTTGTAAATAAGTTGTTCCTAACTGCTTCCGACCGTCTAGAGCCAGTGAGATCTTATAAATAAGTCGTTCCTAACTGCTTCCGACCGTCTAGAGCCAGTGAGATTTCGGCATCCCTAATCGGGGTATGAAAGCTGAAGGTAGTGAGGAAGAATCTAGCTATTCAGATATGGTCACAAAACATGGCTAAAGCCATTTCGAGCAACGTTTCAAATCGGGATTTCGGTGATTGTGAATACACCAGGACGATACTGAGAGTATTTTCCACTCTCGGAATCGTCCTATATATTTATGAAATTCAGGAAATCAACTTTGTGAGGCACTTACCGTTAAAATATTTTTTCCCCCGTTTAACGATGGCATGTTTATCTTAAATAAGGTGAATAATATTTGTCAATGGCTTCATTATACCAGATTATGACAGAGACAAATAAAAGAGCTCACAGATCTGTTGTTTTTTGTCGCTCCTGACAATGTTACATCTTTAAAATAAAATAAAATCTTCTCCTGTTTCTTATGAAATAAAATTCTCAGTCTTATTTCTGTTCGTTTAAATGACCTTGATAAGTCTGTTCCAATTTGTATCCTATTCTTCTTGTGTCATTGAAGGTACCTTTGTTCAAAATTGAATAATTAGTTCGTCTCGACCGTCCCCTAATTTTTTTTCCTGTAAAGAACTTCGTATTCGTCTCGATGGACGACATGGTTGAATTTATAAACATATGGAGAGTACCTACCCAAAAACCAACGATTTCGGAGCTTATTCAGAGTAAAAAGTTTATGTGTATTTTTCTGTTTGATTCAACCAAAATAATGTATACCACATGTCGCCACTGCTACACGTTGCAATGGATCACGTGATACGCGCTTTGTCTCGTCTAAACTGTGTTGCTGAGCAAGACAGAGTGCGAACACGTGATGCGCTAAGAGATACCGAGTGAAAGTTTTGCTTATTTACCCTGTATAAATAAATAAATTAAAAACTGTTTTTATAATGTAAGAACCTTCATAGCAATCATGCTGTTTGTCTTAGAAGATTCTGTACCAACTATAAATGTGGAATAATCAGTATGTTTATTTGCGTGGGTTTGTTTCGTATAATAAAATGATGAAAGGTTGAAGCTTTCATAAAATTGGCCAAGTGAAAGCAAGCTTCATATTATTATGAATAATGAAGAAATCCAAAAGTAGCACATGAATTAATAATTTTACTTAAAATAATAAATGCGTCTGAGGAATACGCAAGAAACGTGGGTAGTTTTCATTCGCAATGCAAATTCAAAAAATTTACATTAGGTCTGACTCCAATCTTCCATAAAATTTTGAAATTTGCCAATTCAACAAAATAAATTTACCTTCCCTCTATCCATAATTTGAAATATTGGCCTAAAACACCCTTGAAGAGTGAAAGGCAGAAATATCTCCCGAGATATTTCCCAAAAAGAGGAAATTTATAAAGACGTCCATTAAAAGAACTATGTATGGATAGTTTGACGAAATAGACATTATAACTTATCTGATGATGATACTGAATGTGAAAAAGTATGTAGTCACCGCATTTTAACACATTATTCAGCGTCTTGCCTTCATTGAGGCTAAGTACTGCCTTGCGCGTTATGTATATTGCCCGTAAAAGGGCGCTAAAAATTATCATACTCGCGCATTTCCAATGTTCGCCGATCGTGTTTGATTACGACTAAAATCGATCAAAATAGTAATGCGGTTTATTTTAGTAGACGTAAACTTCGCAACAAGCCTTTTATTGACATATTCGATGTAACATTTAGTGTCACGAGGCACTGTCGAAGACAGGGTTATGTTGGCCTCTAAAGCTGGGAGCACTGTAGGTTGTTCAGTACTAAGCCGTTGCCTGTTTTGCAGAAAGTTGTTCAGGAGAATACGGGCTCTTCTCCTACGACACTCAGTAGAAGGGTTGACTTACACTTTATATAGGTCAGCACTGTAAGCAGTGTATTATAAAATCTGCTGGCCACGTACAGTAACTGTACACAGTTCTGCAGCAATAATTTTACAGATAAAAATAGACTGCGTGGCGCACAACGACGTACCAGTGTATCGATTCACCAATCCAGACCGCTCGCAATCGCCGTCGAAAGTACGTACATTGATTGACGTTCTTATTCTTAAGTCTCGTTGACGGTACATACTTATATACGCCAAACCTCAAAAGTCATTCCACTTGAACAACGAGTGGGTCGAACCACTCGTTGTTCAAGTGGAATGACTTCGTCGAGTATCGAGGTCCAGATCTAAAATCATGAAAGCAAAGTCTTTGAATAAAGTAAGAAGATTATTTTATGATGGTCGAAAGGACAAGACTTTGGCTTACATAAAAAGGGATACTATATACCAAATATAAGGGATAGGGATATTATAAAATCACGTTGGTTGAAAAATATGTATCTATCGTCAATCGTGTAATCAGGCTCTCATTTTATGCATGTTACCCCTAGTTGTAGAGCAATAATTGTTATTTTGACGCCCTCCGTGGTCAAGGGGTAAGGCTCTCGACTAGCAAGCTGGATAACAAAATTAGTAATTTAAAATAATGTGTAGTATATTTGTGGAGGGTTCCAGCGTAGAATATGATCTCAATATCGTCCTAATGTAAGACCACCATTCAGAATTGAAAAGTTTCTTGAAATGGCTTTGGCCGAGTTTTTGACCAGATTTGAATAGTCGGGTACTTTCGTGCCTTCCTCTTCCTTATCTTGTTCCGCTCCCCACTACTTTCAGCCTCATAACATACCCTAATTGGGGATGCCATAGCCTCACTAGCTCTAGTCGGGAGTAGTTGGGACTCTTGTGCGGTTTCACATTAAAAAAAAATATTTTAAAACACAGTGTACTATACAGCTGTACGTGGCCAGCATATTCTATATATATAAAAGTTCATAACTGATAACTGGTATTGTACCTGCTTATATTTTTCATACTCGGCTAATAATATTATCTAATAACTTTGGTAATTTTTGTACCTATTTGTATAATAACTGAGTTTTTATAACTGGATTATTCTCATGTAAGTGAGATCGTCTGTAAAAATGCAGTATAAATAAATAATTAATATTTTTTGGAATAATTTTATTGAGAAAAACCTCAAATTGTACTAATATAAAAACGTTTCCTTAATCTTTTCAATCATTTTTTGTATTTTCAATTTCAAAATATTGTGCCAATATATTTTTTTGTATTTTCTGTATCGCAGTATGGTGCCAATATAATTTGCAGATTTGACATTTACTAATTCCTCTTGTTATTACTCTCTTTCAACAAAATATGAAAGTATGCCAGTCCAGCTTGCGAGGCGTTTTGTAAAAACCGACTTGGTGCATTTATTTATAAATACTGAGATGTATCCTTCTATGTTAAAATGCTTTAAGGCTATATCGAAGCGAAGAGGTATAATCTATTTTCGTCTTTCAATAATAATTAGTCAAAAAACCATGTTTCAAGAATTCTCAAGAATATTTTTAGCTTGTGAATTCAAGAATAAATTGCATAATGACTGTTGCAGCTAATAAAATATGTGAAGATAACGTATATTATGGTGCGGTATTTGTGTGGGAGAGGTGTTGGAAGGGGGAAGTGTTTGTAGTGGAAAAGGAGAGGGAGGGGGTACTTACCCCAGAGCGTTGAGTGAGTACCTCAAACTAACGAGATACGGACGCCAGCGCGGCACCGGTGCAGCACTAAGGTACCTCGCCCAATTTATCACTCGCTGTTAATTGTTTGCATTTTGTTAGAGGTCGTAATGCTGATAATTTTAGTAACTAAACATAACTCTCAGCACATGAACACGGATCACCACACATATCTGACTTGCCATTTCTTCATGAGACATTCCTGACGTTCCTTCCTAAATGAGTACTTTTCTTAATATGTATTGCACGATTCAGCTGCCTCGTACATAGAGAAAATGAGTGTTGCTAATTTATTGAAATTTTCTTCAAATTTTCGGTAATCCTTTTGGAGTGGGATTGAGGTCAGTTTTCTGTTAAACTTTTACTAAATTTCCAATATATCTGAACAAGTGTTCATGCACCTGCATTTCAGATATATTAGGATTTTTATAAACACGTGTTCCTACATCGATATAATACATTCGTAATTTACTAAAAGTTTATTAGGAAACCTATAAATTCATTCGTTATGGGCCTGCAATCCTGTTTTTAAAGGAATAACGAATAATGTGTACAGATTCTTAATAAATCAGCAATACCAAATATTAGTATTTTTTCTCTGTGTATTATAGCAGATGATGGTACCGAAACCGGTAGACAATAAAATATATCAAGATAACAAAATATATGAAATATATCAAGTGACTTAAAACAAAGTATATTCGTTTATTTATTTAGTAATTATTTATTTGTAAAGTGTGTTGTTTAAATGTTAAACAGATCTTAATGTGAATTATCAATGATTTTTAAAGATTACTAACGGTGTTCATTCGAAATGTAATTCTGGTCATCTCTCTGATTATTTGTTAAATAAAAAAAATAATTATATTATACAGAAAATTGAGAATATTTTTTTATTTTGATAGGCAATGGTACCAACAAAAATATTTTATAAATACTTTTGAATTCATAAATCCTACAATTAAAACATCCTGTGATTTTTCTTCAGTGTTTAATTAATTTTGATAAGTCAATAAAAGTTCCATTTCACGTTCGTAGTTTTCGTTGAATTAATAATTTTCTTGTAGGTGCCTAGCAAAGACCCAAAGGAATGGATTAGTGTGAAGTTCCATATGATATGTTGTTTGAGCTTCATGTTTCCCGAACACAAAAGGAAAACCCTGCTCCTGGAACCATGGAAGCACCTCTTCAAACTACTATGGCTGTATAGGAAATACCTTGTTTTACGGTCCCACAGCGGCTGGGGATTATTATACCAAGCGAATGATTTGTTAAAACATGCGGGTTTAACATTTGCTTATCGTTTTAACCAGAAACAGCAGCTTTAAAATCGTTTCTCGTAAAATTTCATACGAACTACAATCAAAGGAGTTATCCCAATTTAGTTTCGTTTAATATTGGGATTTCAATTTGGGAGGCGGGCTTGGGTACCGCTACCCCGGGAACCACCAGGGGTGCCCGTGTTCATCAGTTGTGGTGTGTTCAGGATGCGCCTGCCCATCAGCTGCGTGGCGTGCCAGATCGGGAGAGGCTGATTTGGGGAGATTCTTTGACCTCTCCAATTGGTCTCTCGACCTTTCGTATTGCGCCGCAGTGGGAGGGTTATAGTCCGTCACTCCTGGACACACTGATCCCTAGATTAATACCCACCCATTATACGTTTTAACTCTCCAGAACTTCCTCTTCTTCCTTTTCTTAAAAAGACCCTCCACGCAGCATCCCCAAAGATGACACAGGCCCTGAGATTTTTTTTATTTTTTATGATTTTCTCAAGGCATCCTGTTTGGAGTTAATGTACAACAATATATGTTACACATATATAATAAAGAAACACCGACAATAATAGTGAAAAGGATACATTTTGTCCAATTGGAAAATATGACTTTTTTGCATAAAACGTGCAGGTTTTGGATACGAAATGTTGCCTATGCAAACTACTTGTCAGACAATGTTTTTTCTGTGTCTTTTTCAAATTCATTTGTTGTACTTATTTTTTGTTGAATATACTCCAAAATAATCGCACACTTATATACATGGTGTCCGGAAACTCTCAGTACAAGAGGGAAACTGTGATTCTACTTCATACAGAAAACTCCAAAAATAAAATAAAGTTTCTGAACACCGTGTACGAGTATGTGTATAAATATTTGAACAAAAACCGAATACCGTAAATTATCTTTTTGTCTTACGAATTTTTAAGAGTTATGATAAATCAATATACTTCCATAATATGAATCTAGATATCCAAAAATAATACACAGAGAAAAAATACTAATATTTGGTATTGCTGATTTATTAAGAATCTGTACACATTATTCGTTATTCCTTTAAAAATATGATTGCAGGCCCATAACGAATGCATTTATAGGTTTCCTAATAAACTTTTAGTAAATTGCGAATGTATTATCACGATATATGATGGTACATTGCGATTGCTAATGATCTTGTGGAACTGAACTGGTCGGATGTTTCTTCTATTTAATACAATTTGGTAGGCGGGAATGGGTACCGCCGCCCTGGGAACCATTTACTGGATGACCAACACCTCTGCCACAGGTCACCCCAAGTGGTTCGCTACGTTTGGTGACTTAGCAGGGGTGCCCGGGTTCATGGGTTAAGGTTTGCCCGGGTCTTGGTGGCGGGTGCGTCGGCCCACCTTCTGCGTGGCGGGCCGGTTGGGAGATGCTGGTTGAGGGAGACCCTTTACAACCGGTTACCGCTGTCCGGGCCGCTCGATAGTACAGGGGCCCGACCCTCAGGCTCACGACTAAGGGTAGGCTGCCCCATCAGCGAGTGAAAAAACCCCGCCACTGCTGTTGTGCCGGTTCGTGACCGGAGGGGACCCAGCAGCAGCGTTTGGGGCGCATTGGATGCCCTCTCCAGCCGGACTCTCCCGGCCTATCGCCTAGCACCGCAGTGGGTGGGCTGGAACCAAACGCTCATCACTCCTAGACAGCCTGAACCCCAGATTCCTACCCACCCCTCATACCTTTCCTTTCCAGACCTTTCCTTTCACCTCCTACACCTACAAAAAAAAAAAAATTAATTAAATTCATGAACATACAAAACAACAATCTTAACATCATTACAGCGGCGAGTAGCAGGCGTCCCCGGTGCGGGCCAAAACTGTTGGTAAATTTTGCCAACATTCGCGGCCTGCACACAAATTTAAATTCCGTCCATCACCATCTTTTGTCCCAACGTCCCAACCTTCTTTTCCTATCCGAAACTCAGATAGCCGAGCCGACAGACTCCTCCTATCTGGACTGCCCGGGCTTTACCCTCGCAAGCAAATTCCGGCTGAAAGGAGGAGTCTGCCTCTATAGTCGAGCTGACGTCAACTGTGTGCGACTATTGAGTCTGGAAAACTCCAGATTCGACGTAATGTGGGTGCGCGTCAATCTTGCCAGTACGGCAAGATTCTACGCATGTCTATACCGCTCACCGAACCATAGCGAATCAGACACTTCCGAGCTCTTCAAACATTTGAGCGATACTATTGATGATCTCTTGCCCCGCTACCCTTCGGCCGAGTTTGTTGTTCTGGGGGACTTCAACGTTCATAACGAACCATGGTTGAAGTTCTCAGGCCCAACGGACTCGGCTGGCCGACAGGCGGAATCCTTTGCCATTTGCTACGGATTAGATCAATTGGTTCAGGAGCCTACAAGGGTTCCTGATGTCCAGACTCACCGCTCCAATCTGTTAGACCTATTCTTAACTACTGTGCCACACGGTTATAAGATTGACGTCACAGCGCCTCTGGGATCATCTGACCACTGCCTAGTGACGACATCAATCCCCGTTAGCCTCAGACCAACCAATGAGAGGCTGAGGAGAAAAGTGTGGCACTATAGGTCAGCAGATTGGTTCGGTATGCGGGCCCATTTCAATGCTTTTCCGTGGTCAGCTGTTTGTTTTCGGACTTCGGACCCTTCAAGATGTGCCCAGGAGATTGGTGAAGTCATCAAATCGGCGATGGATGGCTTCATACAATCGACTACTAAAGAAACTGGTGTGGGCTCAAAGCCGTGGTTCAGTCGACAATGCTCCGAAGCAGTTCGACGAAAAAACGCGGCTTACCGAGCCTACAACACATCTCGAACGCCCGAAAGCAGATCAGCATACAACAAATCGGCAAAGGAATGCAAGAGAATCATCAATAGATCAAAATTCGAACACGACCTGCAGATCAGCAAAAAGCTGGCTGCCTGCCCGCATGGCAGCAGAGCATTCTGGTCGCTTGCGGGCTCAATAGGTCGAAATTTTTGCAAACCCAGTTTGCCACCTCTTACCAGACCTGACGGCTCACTAGCAAACACCGCCACCGAAAAGGCAAACCTTTTAGGGAAAATGTTTGCGGAAAACTCGACCCTCGACGACGGGGGTGCTGTTCCGCCGTCGGTTCCTCACTGCGGCTTCTATATGAAAAAGCTGAGGATCCGGCATCGGGATGTACTCCACGTCATACGGGGGCTCGATGTTAACAAAGCTAGTGGACCTGATGGAATACCTGCCTTGGTATTGCAGAGGTGTGCTGCGGAAATAGTTCCAGTTTTGACAAAGCTCTTCAAAATGTCCCTGAAGTGTGGCACTGTGCCCTCTGGTTGGAAAAAAGCGGTAATTCACCCTATTCCCAAGAAAGGTGACCGCTCCAACCCGGCCAACTACCGCCCCATAGCGATCACATCAGTTCTGTCCAAAGTGATGGAACGTGTGATCAACGACAAACTGCTCACATACCTCGAGAAGAACAAAATTATCAACGACCGTCAATACGGATTCCGGCGGAACCGCTCGTGCGGTGATCTTCTCGCGTATGTGACGCATGTTTGGGGGCGGTGCCTGGAACGTCACGGTGAGACCCAAACGGTCGCACTAGACATATCCAAGGCCTTTGACCGGGTCTGGCACCGAGGACTTGTCAACAAATTGCATTCTTACGGACTTCCCGCATCCCTGTGTACGTGGATTGCTGACTTTTTAAGGGATAGGTCGATTCAGGCGGTTGCTGACGGTTTCACCTCTTCCTCGCACTCCATAAATGCCGGCGTCCCACAGGGATCGGTTCTGTCTCCGACTTTGTTTTTGTTGCACATCAATGACCTTTTGACATGTGCACCGATTCATTGTTACGCGGATGACAGTACAGTTCATGATAGCTTTTTGTTTGACAAGCCCCCAAAGGGCACACAAACTCCAACGGCTCGGAGGGCTTTGAAGCAGAGAATGGACGGTTATCTCGAGAGTATTTCCTCCTGGGGTAAAAATAATCTCGTCGAATTTAATGTTTCAAAGACCCAATCCTGTCTGATTACGTCTAAAAGGGATCCAAATGATAATCTAGTCTCCTTCAACGGAAGCAATCTTCCGAACAGGCCTTCCATTGATATGCTTGGTGTAACTATAAGTGACCAGCTCAGGTACGGGGGCTCCATCGAAGCCAGAATAAAGTTGGCCTCTCAGAAGCTGGGCGTACTGTACAGGGCCCGCAGATACTTTAATAGTACACAACTGCTCACCCTGTACAAATCGCAATGCGCCCTACTGTCGAATTCGGCAGCCATCTCTGGTCTGGAGCCCCAAAATACCTGAAAAAAACCCTTGACTCTGTGCAGAAACGGGCGGTCCGTTTGATAGATTCCCCAATCTTAACAAACGGACTGCAATCTTTAGAGCACAGACGTCGGGTAGGTATGCTGTCCTTGTTCTATCGGTATTACAATGGAAGATGCTCTGAGGAACTAGCGTCATTGATCCCTTCGGCGCCGGTGCGTAGTCGGGATACACGCCAAACGCGCGCCCAACATTTGTACACAGTTGACACTTGTCACATGAGAACGGGTCGCTTCTACGATTCGTTCTTAAGTTCAACAGCTCGGCTGTGGAACGAACTGCCGGCCTCTGTGTTTCCTCCCTCCTACAACATGGGACTCTTCAAGACCCATGTTCACTCCTTCCTCTCCACAAAAAGACCCTCCACACAGCATCCCCAAAGATGACATAGGCCCTGAGGGAAATTATTTTCTTCAGGGCCTCCTGTGTGGAGTAAATATATAAAAAAAAAAAAAAAAAAAAATACTACAGAAGATATTAACAGGTTAAATTTATTTATTATTTTATTTTAAGTTATTTAAGAACGAAATAATCATCTTTAAAAAAATATATTATTGTTTTTATGTTTACTGAAATACCTAAGGAGAATAGGTTCTATATATTTTCTAAACGTTTTTTCGTTTTTTTTTCGAAATTTTTTATTTTACTATTTATCATTGAAAACATTTTCATGACGACTTTCGAAATCCACTTTGAAGTCTCGGAACCATTATTTTCTTGGATATTCCAATGCTGTATTTAATCCCGTTTGTTCCAAAATAAGTATAATCTTGTCGATGGAAATAATTTGTCCTCAGCAGAACAAAATGCACTTAAAATCCTCTCCTAAGCCCTGGTAGCCAGTTAATCCCCCAAATGCAATATCCGGAGCACCGTTTATCTCGCCCGCCACTATTGCATGTTCCACATTGCACAGTGCCCTATATTGCAATAGCCGGCCGCACATTGGACTCTACGCTATCTCCTCTGACCATATTCATGCAAAAAACATGGCCAAGATTATGCTATAAAATGCAGAAGGTGCAAATGGTACGGTTTTATTTCTATGTCATGTATTTTTAAAGGCAAATCTGCCGTGGTTTTAAAATCTCCAACCGAGTATTTTATAATATGTATATTAAAACTTACAATTACTACGTATTATAAATAAAATATAATTAATACGATGATGATAACTTAACATTGAAGTATCTTAAAATTATGCTTTTCGCGTAGTGAATTACTTGAAATAAATTATTTTGTGCAATACTCACCTGTCACAGTAAATTAAACTAACTTTGTCCTCGTTTTTAGTAAGAATTACACTGAAATGACAATAAAACCCATATCGCCAGTGACTTAGTAACTTTTTCGTTCTTGACCTTTAAGGGCTCTTAGTAAGCATTGAAAGATGGTTTGAAAGGGAGATGTGTAAATACGAATGTTAGAGGAAGCACGCTGATAATAAAAAAACGATAATAATAGAGCAAAAATCTCTCGACAAATGCTTTAGTTGCGTTTAAAGTTACATTGTGAATGTTTTCATGCCTAAAACATATTAAATAACAGAACAAAACGAAGTTCTAATAATTTTCGGAACTTATTCGGAGGGAATTTCATGTAATTAACGTTTCGGCTTAACAAATATACAGATATTATCTTAAAAAATAACAATCTTTTTGGAACTAAAAAACATAAAGAGTTAGCGAGAAATTTGTTATAAATCGGTAGAAGTTGTTGGATACGCGGGGCTCATCGCGCTTTTTTTATTTTTATTTTTTTATTTTACACACTTTATATAATTTACAAATGTAAGGCAAAAAAGTCCCGATAAACTACTTTCGGCAGTTTTTCCAACGGGTTCTTTACATTATAAATCTTATTATAGTGAGTTTACAGTTACATTTTTACAATTATATAAAGCAAAAATGAATAATTTTACAAAAATACTTAAAAAGAAAATTATGAAAACATAAATAAGAATTTTAAAAGTCTTTAGAATAATATATCATTGTAAGCTAATACAAATGAATTCTATCAGAAAGCCAAGTCTTCAGTAAGTTCACCAATTGTTTGTTTTGGGGACAGTTTTTAATTTCAGCAGGTAACATATTAAAACAACTGGAAATCATATAGTTTAACGTTCTTTGTCCATATTTATTTGTTTGATAGGTAGCATATGCTTAAGTACAGTTCTAGCCTGTTTATATGTAAAGGGTTATTTATGTGCTGAAATATTATTTTGTACCACAGAATTGCTGTCACTGAAAGAATTTTGAGACTCTGATAGAAGTATGGAATATTATGCCTTTCTTTGTATAATTTTTTTCAGCTCTGCCTAACACTTGCTTGACGTCGTATAGCGCTACCCCATTCAGCCTAAATGTAAATTTCATAATGATGATGAAACACAATTCTGTTTTTGAAATTTAAGCAAAGAATGGCCATAGTTTTGGATTACGAAAACCGCCTACATCGCATTTCTTTTTTCGCCTAAACAATTGTTTTCTAAACCACAAGTATGTTTTTATTTTGCCTATGTCATGCCATATTGTGCACGAATTTTTAAAAATCATTATTTAACAAACTGACATCAAAATTATCACTTCTGTGATGATCCATGAAAATTAAATCTACCAGATCAGAAATGAATAACGGTTTTCCTCTGAAATTGTTCGGATTAAAGCAAAAAATATAAAGTAGGTCACTAATATACCGCTTAGTTTCACAATCATTAGTGCCGACCCAGGGAACTCTATCATTTCCTCTGATAAGTCTCTTTGTCTGCAAAACAATGTGCATTATTTCTCTCTTGCAGCTGTATGACAGTTTTATTAAAAGCGTCTAACCGCCCTCTTTAGGACCTTATCCCGTCGCAACCTTCGGCGTCCGAAGAAACTTCATCTGCGATAAGCGTGAAGACGTGAAAAGAATAATTGTACAAGTTTTAAGGTTGTTTTATTAGCAGCGCGAAGAACGCTCAATTTTTTCATGCTGGGGCTTTATGTAATTGTCGGGACTTGGACGAAGAGGAGGACTTATTCTTAGATTAATCTTACGAGGAGATGTAAAGACGGTCAAGAAAAATAATACGAAAAATGGCAGGGTTTTTGGAAAACGTGAATAAAATGATCAAATATTTTTTATCATGTCGAGTATTGTTCTTAAAATATCTGCAAGGCGCGTCAAATTTACATCGTCTACTTAAGTAATTGTCAATCTGTGATTAAGTCAATACCAGTGGACTGATGTTAAAACATGTACTAACTCAGGAGGCCCGGAGGAAAATACTTTTTTTCTGGGGCTTTGTAATTCTTGGGGATACTGTGTGGAGAGTTATTTTGAAGAAAGGAAGTAGTGTGGCTGGGTCTTGAAGAGATTCGTATTGCAGAAGGTAGAAAATATGAATCTGGCGAATGCCATCGCTGTACAAATATATTATTAAATAAACTAAATAATTAATAATGTTTGTTGCGAAAACCCGTTATATTAGTCGGTGAAAGGGATTTATTTTTTATACCCAATCTACAAGTATTACTAATTAGACTACTAAAAAAGGACAAAGCTAATACGCAAAATAGTTTATTCTACAAAGGGACGAATTATTACAATGTTCTGGGGGAAATTATAAAAACTACACGCATTAGTACATTAAAAATAGATTGTAAGAATCACATTAAGCTTCTCAAAATGTAAGTGCATGTAAGTTACATTAAGAACTATGTAAACTTTATTGTTTCAATAACTAAAACAAATAAAAAAATATTCACTAATAACTAATCGTTTGAATGATATGATTTATATAACTACTTCGCGTCCTTCATTGTGAGAAGGTAGCTAACTGCATTTATTAAACGTTATCTGAAAAAATGGAAGAATCAAGTCAAACCGACCATGAAAGAGCTTGTAGTCGCTACTAAAACCAACTAACCTTCGAGTGATGTTAAATTAATTACATGAATTTAAAAAATACGATTTCGTTGAAATGAACAGGCAGCAAATGGAAAGCACGTTGCCTGGAATACACTGGAAGGATATAAAAGGAAAAAGTCGATTTAACCTTTAGTGCAACATTGAAAAGAAAACCCCCTTATATTCTGTCCGGGTCTAGTTGTTTTATTGTTTAATTTTCAGATAACATGCCGCTCCGAACAATGTACAATGTACACCATTAGTTGAAATCTTTCCAGCTTGTTCGGCCAGTGGCAGTCAACTGGGAACCGAGGATTAAGCAAACGCAAACAAATGATTATTTAAGTTTTCCTGTGTGATTGCTATTTTATAAGTATTATAAATTGCTATTTTATAAGAATTATAAATTGCTATTTTATAAGAATTATAAATTGCTATTTTATAAGTATTATATTTTATGGCCTTCATGATCGAGGGGCAAGTCTCTTGACTAGCAAGCTGGAGGTCGCGGGTTCAAATCCCGGCGTGTGCCGTTAAATTGGAGTGGAATATACTCTCAGTATCGCCCTGGTGTAAGACCACCATTTAGAACTGAAACCTTTCTTGAAATAGGTCTACTGTCCACACGCGTACATTGTATATATATGTGTGTGTAGGTGTATATGAGAGTATGTGTATGTGCTCATGGATGAATGTGTATGTGTGTATATATTGCTTATTTTTAAAGATCAATGTACTGCAACCATAAAAAAAACTTACATTTATATAATAAAATTAAACCAATACATGTAAATACTTGTACCACTCATTCATAACCATGTAAACACCCCAGCACAGGCTCTCCTAGTGAGGTTTCCACGAAACATAAAACATTACCCACCACAGTGTCACCTACTCAACCCTATCTTACACCCAGCATAAAAAAACACCATATTAACAATTTTAAACATGTATATATATTATTTACAAATGTAAATAATTTGGTATACACTATAATGAACGTTTAGAAATAAAAAAAAATAAAAATGGCTTTTACGGTATTTAATGACCAGATCTGAATAGCCAGGTACTTCCTCACCTTCCTCCTCCTCATCTTATTCCTCTCTCTACTACCTTCTGCCTCACAACATACCCCATTTGGAAATGCCATGGTGTCACTGGCTCCAGACGATTAGGAGCAGTTGGGACGACTGTGCGGTTCCACATAAAAACAAATTAAAAAATTGATTAAACTTCCTTACATAAATGTGTCAAATCGTTTAAACATGATGAAGGAGTTAAATAAATATAGCTTTAAAAAGTCGACATATTAATTTGATTGATTCAACAAACTCATTATATGGATCTTTTTATTCAGTATTGCTGATTTGTATTATGTTTTTCTGCAAATATGGGATAATTTTCAATGTTAATATTTAGCCTTGTAGCAATATTAACGAGACACTAACATTTTTTTTTGTGAAAAATTCGAGGAAATTAAAATAAATTCTATTAAAAATTACGACATGAAGAGGGGCCGAAAGGTAATAAAAGATTTATTTGCATGTATTGTATATTTTCACAGAACCTTGCCTATCATTCCTAGGTTTCCGGATATGTTTGGCGACTTCTTGATCACCTCCGAGTATTGCTAATTGATTAATAATCTCTACAAATTATTCGTATCCCGGTAAAAAAGGATTGCAGGCCCTCAACGAATAAATTAATAGGTTTTCTGATACTAAGTAAAACAAGAATGTATTTTCACGATGTCAGAATATGTGTTCATAAAAATCCATATATTTTCGCATTTCGTCGTTATTCGTATATTAATTATCAAGGCAAATTAGCAGGTGCATGAATTTGGATATATTATGAATTTAATAAAAGTTTATCAGTAAACGGCGTGCAATCCCATTGTTAACCGTATTACAAATAATTTGAAGAGATTTTCATTAAATTAGCAATACTCATTTTTTATTTAAGTAGCGAATTTGTTTTCGTCATAAAATGTTACAAAATTATATGCACAGTTTATTTACGCCGCTTTATGGAGTGGAATTATTCCACTTCACGAATCATAATTGAATTGTTGCTTGAAACTACTATAGCTATGTTTGTTAATCAAAACTGATTAACTATTTGAATATGAACAATCCATTTTCTTCCCCTCTCAGCGTATTTCAATATCACAATCTTGGATGCCATTGTTCTACAGATTCCGGACAATTTTCAAAAAACTCGTGACAAAATAAAAGTAAAGCATATTCATTGCTAAGTCATTGCATTTTTCACGCCCCCCTTTAAATCAATCGATTTATTTTTAATAATTCATCGCAAGTAAGCGCAATTATACATTCTTAAAATAATTATTTGTATCAATTTAGATTCTTACCCCTGCAGCCAGTGTGGCGGTGTCTTCTCTTTGGTTCTACCGTACATGTTCCCCCTCCAATAATACGCTCCGTTGAACCATCTTGTGCTGCTGTTTCCCCGCTCCCCCCGGGATGATCCTGTCCCACTCAACCCTCATATTGACCTTTGTGAAAGCTTAGGGGAGCCTAGCATGCTTTGGTACCAAGATACAGGACCTTTTCAGTTTGCCTGGAAAACACTTGCATTCTCCCCGCCGCCGATGTCATCATGTTTTTCCTATTTTAAGTGGCGTGTGTATTTTTTACTGGTTGGCTTTATAAACCTTGAGAACGTTCTAATGTATTCAAGTCTGGGCTACATGAATTAAAGGACGTGAACTGGTTTCAATGAAAAATCTTACCATCTCTGTGATTGGAATGACAATCGTTGTTTATTGCAAAGAGCATCATGAAAATGTTAATGAATATTATTCGGAAACTTTTAGCTCATTTTATTATTATCTTCGTTTTTCTTCGAAATCTGGAAACAGTTTTTTAAAACAATTTGTGATCGCTATGTGAATGGACGAATTGATGATTTTTTTTATTTATTTCTTTATTCATTTATTTTAATCATTTTTAGGAAATCGACAGCTTGAATTTAATCAGTTTGTACATAAGTATTATATAGTAAAATAAGTCCAATTATGGATTTTCTCCTTGTGACTTTAACTGAGATAGCAGAATATGTAATAAGTTATTTAAATTTGTGAGAAAGGAATATGAATTAAAAAATTTATACACAACAAAAGATTATATAAAATGAAAAATTTACAAAACAATACATTTATAGCCATGGAGAGAGTTGTAGATATAAATCAAATCATAATAGAGATATAAACAATAGAGACATAAACATTATTCACAAACCATCAGAGAAATATTTTTTATGGATCTTTTGTATTTGGTAAGTTCGCAACTGAAAATATCAACCTTAGATAAAACGCTATTGTAATTATTGCATAATCTGTTCGGGCAAGAATTCTGCTTAGAGTTTGTTTTGCTTTGATCAACCCTGAACAGGACACAAGAGCGTGTTGAACGCGCAGGTACATTGAATAGAATCTTGTTTAGCAACTCTGGGCATTGAAAATTATTGTTAACTACTTTATACAGGAATAGTGTATCCTTATGATTCCTCCGTACACTCAGTGAATCAATTTTAAAGTATGAAGCTGCCTCTGCATAATTATTAAATCTTACAAATGACTTGTAACAAAGATATTTTAGGAATTTGTTTTGAATTGCTTCGATTTTGTTTATGTGGATTTTGTAAAATGGAGACCAAACAACTGATGCAAACTCCAAATGACTTCGTACATAGGCAAAGTAGAGTTGCTTAATGATATCGATGTTATCAAAAAGTTTGGTGTTTCTTATGATGAAGCCTAACATTTTAGCTGCTTTATTTGTGATTTGATGTATATGAAGGTATTATTGTAGTTTACTATCAAGGGTTATTCCGAAATCACGAATATCTGAGACTGTTGCAATGTTGTTGTTGTTTAAGGAATAATTAAATAATATTTTATTTTTATTTCTCGAAAAGACAATGTGATGACATTTTGAAATATTAAGATATAGTTGTTTTATTGGCAATAGGTGGATATATTGTTTAAATCATGTTGTAAATTGACACAATCGTTTAGACTTTTTGTTGGCTTGAATAGCTTAGCATCATCAACAAATAATTCTATTTCAGAGTATTTTACAACATTGATCAATTCATTAATATATAAAATGAAAAACAATGGTCCGAGATGAGAACCCTGTTGGGTTCCAGAGGAAATTTCATTGAAATCTGATTCGAAGCCCTTTATTGCTACTGCCTGTGATCTGTTGAGTATATAAGATGTAACCCATCGAAATAAATTACCACGTATACCTAATGACCAAAGTTTTCTTAGTAATAATTTTTGATTAATTTTATCAAATGCTTTGGCAAAGTCTGTATATATGATATCTACTTGAGTGCGGTTGTCCTTGTGATCGACGATGAATTCAGTAAGAAGAACGAGATTACTTTCCACATTTCTGCCTTTTGTAAAACCATCTTGCTTTGTTGTTATGATGTGATTGAGTTGTGGACTTAGATATTTGTAAATAATTTGTTCCATTAATTTACTGAATATTCTTAGTTTTGAAATCGGACGAAAGTTTTTAACATTATTTTTTTCACCATTTCTGTGGATTGGTGTTACATAGGCTCTTTTCCATATTTCAGGAAGCGTAACTTCGTTCATTGATTTATTATATATAATGTTGAGAGGTTTTGCGAGTGTTTCGGCGCAATTAGCTATAAAGTGTGATGGAATTTCACACCCCGCGCTTGTGTTTATGTCAAGAGCTTTTATTTCTTTTAAGACTATTTCTCGTGTGTTAACCATGGTTATATTTATGTTATTTGTGTTTTCTGGTATTTCGAATGTAGGTAGGTTATTATCGTTTATGTAAACTGATTGGAATTATTCCATGAAAATATTACACATGTCTTGGCCATATTCTTCTTTTTTGTCATCTTGGTGCATCGTCCTTGGAAGAGACGATTGTGTTTTTTTAATGTTATTGAATTGATTCCGGAAGAGACTATGACTAGCGGAAATTGCATTTATTTACTTAATACCTTGCAAAAGTTTATTTATTTATTTTTGGAAATATTAATATCAAATCTTAAAACTAACGTACATTATGAAAAAAATTATGCCCATTATAAACTTTTCACTTCTGATAGTAAATGATATAAGGGTAAAAATATAAGGTGTATTTATTAATTTTCCAAACATGTTGAGGAGGGGTGGGGGTTCATAGGATTAGGAAAAAGGGACAAGTATGGGAAGGTTGATTGGGTGATAGTGAAGTTTAAAATACCAATGTGGTCATAAGTTAATTTAAATAAATTTAAGAATCTGTAGATAAAGGGGTATAAATGGAGTCTGAATATGGCGAAGAGTAAATATCGAATTTAAATCATTTAAAGCAACGCGCAGTTTAAATTTTCATTGTTCCTCGTTGCGGAACGCGCTGTATTCCAGGCGAATTGGAAATAACTAAAAAAAAATATTAATTGAAAGTGGGCAAATTATCTGATTTTATATGCATTCCACGATATTCTATTCTAGGAGGAGATTCAAAGTTAGAAACACGCTTCCTTGGAGCTCGTCGAATCGAATCGATGTTTGACTGCGTTGCATTTCTAGGAGCATCGTCCTTTGAAACTTGATATTAAGTTACGACACTTATGGTTCTACGCATCTATCAATAAAGTCTATCAATCTACAAATGTTCTATCCTTGTTTTTGATACAGCAGATGTTTGCTGCCATGTCTAAATTGTATGATTTCCAAAGTAAAAATAGTCATAATAATAAAATGTAATAAGAATATAAAATGTGCAAACAATACATTGAATAAAAAAAAGTGGGTGTGTCAAGCCTACGCAAGACAGAAGTGAAACTTCTAGTTTCAGCTGATAAATAAATAAATAAAATAAATATATATTTATCAAAATAAATAAATTAATTAAATAAATGTAATACAATTATCATAATATACGGATTAGATAATAATTTTAATCCAACACAATAACGCAAAGCGCGCTCTAGCGGAGTAATGTTTTATCACAGTGAGATAAGTGTTTTTATTATTTTGCAATATTATTTTCTTTTAAAAAATGTTCTGACCTACTAAAAAATAAGATATTGAATGAAAAAGGCGTTAAAAACAAAAAAATAATGTGCGATGGCCGAGAATCGAACTCGGATCCACTGCTTGGAAGGCAACTATGCTGACCATTACACCACCAACGCCAGTTGTCGGGATGAGCTAAGAAGCATTTATATGTTACTTCAAAACTTTGACTAGATCAAATGAACTTTAATCGGTGGTCCCGCATTTTCGTTTCGGTCATGAGTCGGTTTTACTCCGGTCCTAGAAATTGCATGACGCGCGTAAAGAAGTTTCACTTCAAAAATTGAAAACATACATATTTCACCTATTCCATTAATTTGGCTAGAACAAAAGTTAAATGGTCTGAACAGAACCGTTGCAGAAGGAATTAACCGAAGGTTGGCAATAAATAGCTCGATTACTTATTGCAAAATACAATAAAACATATAATGCTTAGATGTGAACAATAGTTTACGTCTATATTATCTGTATACTTATTAATAAAGTGAAGCTTATTATTATCCTTATTGTTATATGTATTTTTGTTTCATTTCCATGATTAATATTACTCTCATTTATAGGATCAAACTTAGATTTATTCATAAAAAAAACCTTAACTTCAAAAACAAAAACTTACTGTATTTTACCTTAGTATACTTTGTACCTACATACTACTTATGTACCTCCTACGCATGTCTTTATACAAGAATTTTGCCCATGGTGGCAGGTATTGAAATTTTTTAATTATATTTCCAAATAAATATACAAAAAAACAATATTTATTGGTGTGTAGGAAAATTCCACCTATCAATCTTTCCATTCATTCATATGTACAAAGAAGAGTGTATTTGGGGGGCAACGTGGCTATATTTTTTGTTGAAATATACAGTTATATTTCGATATTGATGAAAGTTTTCACGCTTGAACTTCAAAAAGAGAGAAAGGTCACTCTTTACATGGGATTTCGAAAAATCTACCCTTTAATGCAGAATTTTGATACTTTTTCATGAAATTTTGCGAACTTGACACCCAAAATAATGATACGATTAATAAATATTTGGCGAATTTCCAGAAGAAATAAAAGTAAACATAAACAAATTATATCTTAAATTACGAAACTTAAACATATATTTAATAATATATTTGAATTGAATTTGGACATAGATAACTGTGCTGCCATTTAAAATACTACTAGTAAAAAAATAAATTTTAAAAATACAAGATGAAAATTACCGTCTTCATCAGATTTCAAAAAATTCTGCGTTAAGCTCGGGCAACGCCGGGGACTTCGGGTAGTTATTATTAAAAATTATTTTAATCGAATTGAAACGATGTGTTTATTCCCCGTCAGTTCTAATGCATTAAGCAATCAATCTGTTTATGACCTTTCACATTTCCCTTTAAATAATAAAAATGCTGCTCGTAATCCTCCAGACAAATAAATTTGTATAATTTTCATTTATTAGATGCTACACAAAAATTAATATCCCACAATTGAACTTGTCTTTTCATAAAAGAAGATTCCTTTCCCGCATCAAAAAGGGGTTTGGTGTAATATTCCGGTGATCTTATTCCTTGCTTATTCCTAGCTTGCAGCGGAATAATGGCGGTTATTACAACAGAGCGGCATTATTTGGCACTTTAGAGTCTGTTACTGAAGCATTATCAAGCAGAATCTCTCCGGCAAGAGTAATTAACCACCGTGTTGGCGGCGCTGTGTCGTAACCAACCTTTCCAAAAAATTATTTAATCAGAAAAAAGAGTGCAAAATATACGTCATGAGGGCTGATGTGATGATGACACTGCACGGCCGTTTGAAATGTGGGGCAAATGAGGAATAACTCAGCTTATTAAGTACCTCAAAAATGTTAAATTTAATCGTCATAATACTTTTTCCCGTGAGAGCCTTAAATGTTTAATGTTTTGAATTTAAACCAATTTTATATTTATTTTGGCGTTTACAATACAGTGATAATCAAATTACAAGCGTACAGTGATAAACAGGATAATAATAGCAATAAATTAAAGAACAATTAATTTGTAAACAAAAACACCATTGCAAGTTATTAATAAAAGTGCTGTAAGACAATGCATAATTCAAAAGAAATATAAACCAGTGTAACAATAGTTGAACTACTTTATACTAGGTTTGTATAAGACCTGTCATAAGTCGAAGTATATACTATGATAATAGTCAGTAGTGAGTTTATTGTTACCCACAAAATTAATTGTACTTTGGTATGTTATGAGGTTGAGGGGAGTATGGAGGAGAAGAAGTGAGAAAACATGAAGGTTGGGTGGTACCTGACTATTGAGATATGGTCACTAAATAGTAAACACGTCATTAAGTAAAGTTTCAAGTCAGAATGGTGTTATTTCACCAGAGCGAAACTGAGAGTAGATAAATATCTGTCGCTACCACACGTGCGGTATTTTATAATAATAATAATGTTTAAAGCTTTGTAAAAAGTCAATATTTTAATTTAATTAAATATTTAAATATTTATTTAATCTTCATTAAAAAAAGAATCCGCTAAACTGATAAAGCATAATTATGACAGTTAACAACGCTGTATAGTGAAGTAATAAAACAAGTACAAACTAGGTGTTTATTCAGAACAGGTGAGAGAGCAGATGCAAATTTGAAGTTTAGTTCGCGTGTCTTAGGTTACCCGCCCATGTCCAGGGGAAGTATATCGGATTCAGTGTGCAGTTTTGCAGTTTCCTACCGTACGCGACTTGCAGTATCCAAGCCGAAGTCGACTTGTTAAATGGTGTTTGTTGAACGAATCTGACCGGAAATTATGATCATGTTTATCTTCACGAGGTCCGGGCACGGCAGGAAGGGCGGGGCAAGCGGGCACGCGGGCACTGAGGGCACGGGGCGCTTCAGAACGCTTGGATCTTCATTAACCCACGTGGAAACCGTCGATAATGGCCCGGGAAAGATGTTTGTTGGTTCCGTGTGCATCGCTGGGAACTTTAACCAACTCTTGCTAGAGAAAACAGAGAGTTTATAAAGGGATTCACGTTTTATTGCTATTACTATACGTATTAATCAAATCAAAAGTGCTGACACATAAAAGCAGTTTATTTTATTTTTTATACTAATATAATAACTATACCAGATATTATATCAACTATATATATTGGATGGTGATCCAAGACTTGGTGTTCAATTTTCAAGGACGTGTTGTTTCGGAGAATTTGAACAATTCATCAAATTTCAACGTTCATTTTCGGGTTCTGTGAAAGTTCTATTCAAGTTCTGGTATTACATAATTATAGGCTAGTTGCATGACAGAATTGAAATAATAACAGAATTTGAAAAATCTTACACAGAACTTGAAAATTAGCTTTTAAATTTGAATAATTGTACAAATTCTTCACCCGTCCTAAGCGTAATTTGTATTTCTACATTTTCTGTGGCCAAACTTTGTTTTAGCGAAAAGGATATATGTACGAGTTTATGGATCTAGTTTGATTGAAGTAAGTATAAATATTTAGTAAAGTAATTAAGACATTGAGTTAAGAGCACTTCATAAAACCGTTTCGCAAATTATTCTAATGTAATGCTGTCTTCGAAAATTTTAATACTAAAATTAAAATTGTTATTATTATTATCCGATCTGTGAAAAAAATTGTCGTTTTTCGTATTTAACAGTCGTTTCATAGCTCATGTAAAAATTTAATTATTAGCCTATAAATTTTTCGCAAAAATGATTTCAGAAAAAAGCCAATTAACTAAATCAGAATTACTCAATACATCTGAGCTGAATACAAAAAACGATTTGCTTCATTATAACTACAAAAGATTAGTAGAGGTTATTTTTAATGGTAATACAAAAAGTAACTAAAATAGATAAATTGATTGATTACAACACGGGCATTAGCCTAGTGTGATAGTTAAAAGAAAATGTACTCTATCATCGTGTAAATATTTATTAAATAATAAAAAAATAAAAAATCTAATTGGTCTGTAGAATGCTTTTTAACCACATTATTTCAACCAATAAAACACGAATGAACCAAAAATAAAGTATCATTTAATTTATAATTATTTTTATAAGCAATAATTATAAGCCTGAAACACTCATTCACATTGAAAAATCTCCTGATAAAAGATACATGACGCCAACGGGACTTTGTGCTTTGCATAAAAAATCTTGTCTTAAACATTAGTTTACCAAAAAAATAATAATTAATATTTGACAAGTTCAAGTATCTTCACCAAAAAATGTAGACAATTTGTCTCGACGCCATCTAGTGGCAGAGTTAGCACTTACAATGCCTTTCTCATATAAAATAAAGTTGGTTGTTTTCAGGTGAAAAAATGTAATAAGCAGTAATTTTTGAATGAAACACTAGTATATATTGAATTATTTCGCGGATAATTAGATAATCCGCCATAGCTCAGTGGTCAGAGCTGTCGACCGGAAATCGAAAGGACACGGGTTCATGTCCCGTTGGCGTCATGTATCTTTTATCAGGAGATTTTTCAATGTGGATGAGTGTTTCAGGCTAATAATTATTGCTTATAAAAATAATTGTTACCCTTTGTGCTATGCATAAAAAATCTTGTCTTAAACAGTTTACCAAAAAAATAATTTTAATTTATACTTATTTATTTTAATAGTTGTAATAAATGCTGAAAGAATTTATTCTTAATTATTGATGTAAAAACGAAACCCAACACTTGAGTTTCAAATAACGCAAAATAAACACTAAAGATTTCACAAGTGGCGAGAAAAGCGAAAGAAGGTAATTTAAAATTCAAATGTGATATTGATTATAGGCAAGGAGTGGTTTCTTTGTAATCTCACCACTTCCAGCATTAGGGGAGTATCTCTTAAGTGGAATGAATTTCGTTAAGCTTTTTGGACTTCCTTATAATAATATTTTTTTAATTGTCGACTTAAAATATTAGGGTAAAAATTTAAATATTGTTGCATTTGGTGAGCACAATGTTTGGCATGAACATTCACCATTCGAAGAATGTATAAACTAAGTGGAAAAAATGACAAATATATAATAATATTATTAAGAAGAGTGCCTGTGACATTTGAGTTCTTTTTACACAAATTTACATATTTATTCCGAGTGATAAAACTTTACATACTTGACCTTCAAAACTAGAGGAAGATCACTTTATATAGGAAATTTCCAAACCATCCCATTCCTTTTTCCCAACCCTTTAATAAAATAAGGCCCGAGCAACGCAAAGTAATGATACGAAAATATTTTTACTGCAGTGTCTTTATGTATTGTTTGTGGAACAACAATAATAATTAGAAGAAAACATTTTTCCCATATTAAAAAAATATATAGAAAAAAGGGAATTATATGAGGATAAAATTTTTAAGGCTTAAATTGAGATGTGTAATCGATAAAAATTACGGGAAATTCTAAGTTCCAGTAGCTCGGTGGTTAGAGCGTTGTCCCGGTTCTAGCTACGATCCTCACTTGCGACTTGCAACTATTACTTTTTTTTATTTTCTGTGTCGTTTTCTGTTTCATGTTTCGCTTAGATTTATAATTTTTTTCTTTTTTTACTATTCTCATCATTCCATGGAGTTCCCGTATCATGATTGTTTGTCTTGTGAAAAAAATACCCAAAGATGTCGATGAGGCAACAGCAGAATAAACCTCTCGGGGGATCCCCGTCCACCGCCACCGTTTGTTTACTTACCCGATCTGGGGAGGGGGCTACTGCTAACCAGAAAGAAAAAATATCATCTAAGACGATGGCCAAAATGCGCCTACTTACACTCTCAACAAGAAGAATTAGCATTTAGATTAGGTATAACCAAGACAGATTAAATAGTTTTTGGGGTAATTACGCCCTACCGCTATATTAATTTTTGTTTGCGGTAACCGACACACCATGGCCGTTCCTTTTATTTAAGCCAAGTTTAAAGAGTGGTAGGTGGGTACTCTCAGTATGGCATGGTGAAAAACTTCTATTCAGAATCTAAAAATTGCTGAGAAAGTTATGTTTGACGGCCTTCGTGGTTGAGGGGTAAGTCTCTCCACTAGCCAGCTATGTAGGTCGCGGGTTGAAATCCGGCATGCGCGAGTAAATATTATTTGATTAATTTGTGTTTTTTAACAAATTAATCATTTAAATAACATATAGTACAGTTCGGGCACGTTCAAGAGTAGAATATACTTTTAGTATCACCCTAATGTTAGACCACTATTCGGAATCGAAACGTTGCTTGAAATGGCTTTGGCCATGTTTAGTGACCAGATCGGATTAGCCAGGTACTTCTAAACATTCCTTTTCCAATCTCCTTCCCTTCCCGACTATCTTCAGTCTAACAAAATACCCCATTTGGTGATGCCATGGTCTCCAGACGGTTGGGAGCAGTTGAGACTCCCTTCCCCTTCCCCTTCTCATCTTCTTCCCTTTTCCAATCCCCTCAACCTAACAACATACCTACTTCAAATGGGATGCCATAGTCCCACTGACTGGCTACGAACAATTATGAACACCTGGGACTCTAACCGTTAGTAAAAAAAATTATTATTCCTTTTTTATAAGTTACATAGTTAATTTAGAACAGAACGCAGTATTACATATTATACATTATAAGGATGAAATTATTAATGTTTTTTTTTAGAATACTATTGAAATATTAATATTTTCCCCAGACAAATCGCAGGATTTTATAATTGAAGGATTTGTTAATTTGACGGTATTTATAAAATATTTAAAAAATGAGGCTGTGCACACTAATATGTAATCAAAATGGGCAATGAGTTTATGGATGTCGCTGATATTTTTGTTCTAATTCTAGACCCGTACAAATCCAAATCAGTTCAGCAATTTTCGGATTATGTAAATAACCACTCGAACGATCGCGCGTCAAAAAACTTTTTTCTCCGATTGCTCGCGGTTTTTTGGCGACGATTTTGAATATTTTCCGCCAACATTAAAAAAATCAAACCTCCGAATTTTAATACGGAGACATAAAACTGATTGTAGTGCTATACAGCCAATGAATTCACCTATATTTTAATAATTATTCTATATTTTTAGAATTGATAGATAAATTATTAAAAAATCTTAAACTTTATAAATGCGCGAAATTTGCGTTTTTGTGATTTGAAATTGCCGCCAGTGGCAGTTTTAAAAATCTTTATAGAATATTTTCTACGTTTTTATGTTCTCTATGGCCTGTTTGATAATCACAGATGCAAGAATGTAATAGAAAAATATTTTTTTGCATGTTAAGATCTCTTCAAAAGTTTGGTCAGAAAATAATTTTGTAAAATTTGAGTGCGTGACGCGTCAAAATTGAAATCACTGTATTATATTATATAATAAATTTACCACAAAAACTGGTATAACGTTAGGAAGATACATTAACTGTCTACAATTATTTATAAGCATAGTCGCCGTGTTGGCTTTATTTTATTCATTTGATGAATTATACAGAGAGCCTATTTCACGATGTCAAAATCATGGTGCTACTTTTTAAATAATTGTAAATTAGAACTGGAGATTTGTAACCATGTTTTTATATTACGTGCAAAACGAGGAAATAAGGCTTAAAGTGAGATATATATCATAGATATAAACATTGCCAATATTTCAGGGGGATACTTTGAAAGTTGATGAAATTCACCAATATTTGACCAAAAATCACTTCTGACAGCTACCTTAAGGTCAATCTACATAGGGTAAATCGGAATATGTAAAATGATGATAAATTTGTATATATATATCAAACCTTTGTATGACCGTAGAATTGCAAATAAAATCATAGTGATAATTTTATATCTAAACGCAAAGGTATCGAAAAAAAATGGGGGAGGGAAAATAATTGATGGAACCAATAATTGATTTATTTATTAAGCCCTAATATCCTTTAAAATCAATATTACAGTTGTATGGTTACAATGAAAGAGCAGTATATTGATTTAAACATTGTTTACACCTTTTGTCATAATAAAAATGTATTCAGTTTATTGGTTTATTCATAATTTAAGAAAATCAATACATAATAATATCATTGTGCATCGCTATAGAGTGAGATTCTGAGTATCGCTCTGGTGAGGGACAACCATTCAGAATTGAACATTGCTTGAATTGGCTTAGTTATGTTCAGTGACTAGATCTGGAAAAGCATCTTTACAGAAAAATTGACAAAATATAATTAAGACATAAAAATAAAACGAGTTATTTAATGTGTACAATAAACAGGGAAAAATGAGAATACCTGTGCATTTGTTAACATGCATATTTCAATGATCAGAATTGAAATATACATATTAAATGTCCACCGAACCTTATCATATAGAACCTTTGAGGACAACATAACATGAGACGTGAGTATGCGGAAAGAAATGATTATAAGTCCAGCCATCCAGGCCATCATAATTGATGTTCAAACAAATTTAATTAAATTTATAAATTAGAATTTCATAACTAAAAAACCAAAAAAGAAAAAAATGAAATAAAAAAAAACCCTCAGCAAATCTATATTGTAGTGTGATATGGCTTCATGCAATCATAGCATAATGCCACATCACACACATCACACTTTGTAAGGGTCCTTTTGAAAATGTTATTTATGTTGCACCACGCACATTTCACCTTTTTCCCGCTACGGACCACGAAGTGGTTGCCTTTCAGGATAGGTCGCAGAGTCTTTCCTTCAGCTATTAGGCCAATGGTCCGCACAGTCGTGTCAATTTGACTACGACAGAACAGCAGAAGGAGTTCATCCGCAACCTCACTCCTGAAGTTTCGGTACAAAATGCGTTTATTTTCCTTGCGGAGCTTTGAGCCGTACAATATATACGCATTCTGCACCGAAACGCTTAGTAGTCTCCTGAAAAGCTTCTTGTACCAGACCAGGTTTCGCTGTCGTTCAATGGGGAAGCCTGACAAAAGCTGATCTTTTCGATCAACCCCCCCCATTACCTTGTTATAGTCTAGTACGAGTTGAGGTTTGTAAGTCCAGGTACCAAACTTTTCAACTGCCCCGATTTCTGCCTTATGGTAGGTGGACAACATACTTACCAGGTTTTTGTCCTACCAAACCATTACATTGAGGTCCCCGCAGTTTGAGTATACAAGCTCACCTTCCCTCAGTTTGGTCCGGAGATGGGACTTAAATGCAGAGGGCACAAATTCTCGGTTTAACCGCAATGTGCCCATGCAGTCCATCCCATTTCTTTTGAGGCATCGTGCCAATAATGGACTATTATAAAAATTGTCCATTATTAATGTATACCCCTTGTTAAACAGAGGGCTGGCCAGGTCGTATACTATCTTTGCAGTAGCCCCAACTGGGCAGATATTGTGAGCACCCAAAAAGTTGGCCTGTGTCATGTCGTCCGTCATATCTTCCGTTATGTCTTCCGTCATATCTTCCTGGTCTGGATTTGTCGATTCAGCCTGTCTGGAAATGGTCTTCCCCGTATAAATTTGGAATTTCCAAAGATAGCCAGACTTGGACTCACAAAGCTCGTAAGACTTTATACCCGCACTGGCCGCTTTGGTTTTGATCATCTGGACGAATCCCAAACGGCCTTTGGATTCATCCAGAGAGATGTCTTGCTCGGGCAGGTATAAAGTCTCAAACTTATTTGACAGGTGGTCCAAGACGGGCTGAATCTTTTGTAACCTTCGCACAGATAATGGTGCATCAGAAGAAAGACTTTCATTGTTGGTGAAGTGAAGGAACTTTTTAATTAGAAGAAAACGATTATAATCCATGGCTCGGCTGAAATAAGGCATGGCGGTGAGTTTTTTTGAATAGAAGTAGTCTTTTTCAACAGGAAGGGGACTAATACCTTGATACATTAAAATTGCCAAGAATACATACATTTCCTCTTTATTCGTGGGAGCCCATTTATTGGTACGCGCATGACGCTTAAATTGTTTTTTCGCAATCCATTGATCTGCATACCTGTTGGTCTCTCTCGCGATCAGTTCAACGAAATCTGCATCAAAGATTTTAAGAAAGGCATCCACAGGTTTGCCCATTTCGTCGGTATTGAAAGTTGGTCCCGGCGTGCCTGTGAAAGTCTCCCTTATCCCAGTAAAACGTAAGATATCTTTAGACCAATCGAAAGAGTAACCTTCAGGCGGCAGAATCGAACGCATTGCCTCACTATCTACCTGGTCTTGTCTACTAAAGTCTATGGCCATAGCGGAGTTAGGTGAAACGTTGATAATATTATGATAAGGTATTGGTGGCATGCAGAAGGTATCCTCATCGCTCTCTTCGTGGTCGACGTCACTCGCTTCGTCATCCTCGTCGCTCGATCTGTCCATTTCTGAAACAACAGAAAACCCAAATTAATTTAATGTGTCTATATTACGATAACCCACTGCCTCTGGTACGGCTTATGACTCGCAATACGATGGTCGCGGGATCAAATCAAATAAATTATATTTGAATAATTAGTGTTATTTTCACACAAAATTCATTTAAAATAATATATATTATATTTGCGGCACGTTCCAGAGTGGAAGATACCCATAGTATCGCCCTGGTGTAAGACCCCATTCAGAATTGAAACGTTGCTTGAAATGGCTTTAGCCGTGTTTGGTGACCAGTTCTGAATAGCCAGGTACTTTTCCACCTCCCTCTTCCACACCTCCTTCCCCTCCCCGCTACCTTCAGCCTCACAACATACCCCGATTGAGGATGCCATAGTCTCACTGGCTCCAGCTGAGGCTCTTGTGAGGTATTCATATAAAAAAATAAATAAAAAGTTAATCAAATACTTGAGGCGGGCAATGTCAGGAGTCAGAATAGCACAGTCAGGTAGGTATGGAATGAAGAAAAGAGTGTGTGTGCCAAAATCGAGTTGCATGGTGGTTCATCCTCTCTGCCTACCGAAATGGCGTGAAGGTATGTTAGTTAGTTTTATAACTCACGGTTTCCAAGTACAGACTCTTCTAGTACAGCTGCCTCGTCCACGTTACTGTTTCTGCCCATGTCTGACTCTGAAATAAAAGAAAACACAAATCTACAGTAGAATTTGGATATAATGACTTTGCATTTAACGGTCTACTGTTTTAAGTGACGATAATGTAAACTCTAGTAAGGTTTCATAGCTTTTAGTAGGAAAACGTATCCGTTTAAAGTGACCAACTACGTAAAGCGACCTATTTTAATGATAATTTGTCCGGTTACAAAACCCACCTACCAATACAGCCTCGCTTTTGACTAGGAAGCTCGACACAATGAGTCCCGTGAAGCGAAAGTGTTTTTTCAATTTAAGAAAAAAATGCTGTAATACACCGTTTAGAAGCCGGTGAATCAAATGTAATCCTCGCAAAGAAGTTCGGCATGTCTTATTTCTCACTCTGCAATACCCGTTACAGAAAAAAAAAAGATGTGTAATGATGCATCCACGTCATAACAACAATACATTTTGTATGTTTGTTATGTGGAATTTTTAAGTACTATGCTTATTTCCTGCCAATATACCAACAGTGAAACTGTGCTAGGGATATCAATATAAAATATAGATAATTGATTTTATATTGAGCCACTGGTATGACATTTCAAAAAATAAACTCACCGTTCCCAAACGCCGACAATTCTTCGTAGAATGGCACTCCGCGATGTCCCAGGTAACGGCTCGGGAGATGCTGCACGGATAGGCATAATTGGTGCATTGGGAGCCGTTGATTGGGTCTGTGCGGGAGTGGACATCCACGGTGGTGGTACGGGTCGTGGCAACGGTGAAGGCGTCCCTTGTGAAAAGGGACACGTTGTTCTCTCCGGAGATGGAATTCTGAAAACATTTACATAAATCATATAAATTGTTCTCATTCACGTGTGAAACAGTAAGTACAGTATGTAAATAAACAATAAAATTAGAACTCTGTAAAATATGCACTGAATGTGCCAAATGCACAGAGCGCTGATCTTACCAACTCTCACTGTAAGAGTGGAACGCAGTCAGGAAAAAACAATAATATTGTATCAAGCATCTAAATACGATTGCTTACTTTTGTTTAGTTTTTCTTGGAGGTGCGGTAGGGAGCAAAATGCGGGCCGCCTGCTTCTTGAATTTTCGGCTTTCCAGCTCTAGCCGGAAGGAAGCAGGCAGGGCCCTAACAGCCTTTAGGGCCTTGACGCGATCCTCTCGCACCAGTAGCAAAGCAGGGTCGCTGTTTAAATAAATACAAATATATGATGAGTTCAACGGCCACAGCAAAGTACTTTCATAAAAAAACATTAAAAAATACTAACACTCCAGACGAGGCTGCAATTGCAGCTCTGCGTTGACGTCCACGTGCAGGTAGTCTGGCACCAGCTCGTACCCCACCTCTCCCTCTTCCTTTGCCTCCTCTTGCAGTCAGCACCACTCTATATATTTTAAATTGAAAACACTTAATGTAAGTACTTAAATGTTTAAATTTTGTTAAATATTGAACTAATATAAAATTTGAAAATAATTATTGGGTCGTGGAGTGCTCCCTTTCCCTGGACGACAACTGTTTCTGCACAAATTTGGTAAAAGTAAACAAATTAATTAATTATACAACTAAATTACTAAATTTTTATTGTGTGACGAAGGCTTTACACCATTTTACATGTAAAAAAGAGTCAACTTTTTGACATATGACTTAAAATAATTGGTTAGCAAATATCTGTATTAATAATGAACCAATTCAAATAAAACTTATATATATCTCTTTGTTTTTAATCACTGTGATGGAATATCTATATTTCAAATGCGCGAGTGCAGTATATAAGACATTATTGTAAATCAAAAACAGATGACGTCTTCAGTTGACGTATTCTTACACAAAAACTTCAACCAAAACAATATATTAGAAACAAACTAATTAAAAACGCATTTCAAAGATAGATAAGTCAATCATGATTACACAGATATATAATTATGCGTTAAAAACCCAATAAATTAATTACTTACGGCATTTTAGGAAGAGACCAAAATTTCGAGAAATGTTCGAGAAGTTATTATTTTGTTTCTGACAGGACGCGTTAAAAACCGCGAAAACTCGTTAAATAACACTTCAAAGACAACGGATAAGTTCATAGACATAGAGAATATATTATCAGCTATTCGATAAAACAAGTAGCTGGCCATGGAAACGTTTTAAATAATTACAATAAATATTTTACGAATGGTAGAAAAATCGGTCCATTTTTGGACCGATATCAATCGCAGAAAAATAAAAATGGTCGATTTTTCGACCGAAATCGTTCCAGTGGATATCGAGTAGGTAATCATAATTTAAGCATAATATGCTTATTTAAATAAACATAATATCTTTTATAATTTATTTTGTATTACACGTATATAAATTTAAAGAGTTTCTTTAAAAGTTAATTGTGATAATAACTTAACTTAAGTTTACTGTATTTTATGCTTTATTATTTGTGTTTTACTGTAGTTTTAAATTTATGTTGTCATCTTGTAAATCTCTGAAGCCCAGTAGGGCGTTGATAAATAAATAAAATGATCGACATGTTTCAAAATCAATGGCTTCTTCGTCAGGGTAAACGTATTATAAAAGATAAACGGGACCCTATTTTCTTCGGTCATATTCTATTAGTACAGTTGGTATTAGCAGCAGGAAAATGTATAAAAAGAAGTATGTTTTTGATTTTTGGAAAAAATTTATAATTAAAACCTCAAATTGTAATATTTTAATTTTGAAGATAATATAATCGATTTTTAAACGAAAATTTGAACCAGAAAAACAGAACTTGAACCCAGGACCTTCGTCTTGCCTGCTGCTCTACCAATTGCGTTAATGGGATATGACCGAAGGAAATAAGGTTCTTTGAGGATCTGGTAAGGAGACAATGAAAGATGATAGTTGTTTTGTATCAAAGCGTTTATTTTGAGTCAGTAGAATTGAGCAGCTGGGAGATGACTCGGTAGTCAGTGAGTCGACACCGCGTTAGTGGAGACTGGATTCGTGGATGTGTACAGCACTGGTGAAGACGCGGGAGTCTTACGGGTACTCCAGTGTGAAGGTAACTGAAGGTGCGATGGACCTGGTCGGCAGATGTACGGGAGATGCAGGCCGGCGACTATGCCGCGAGGCCGAGGCGCAGACCGGCGAAATTGTCGCAGGGTCTAGTGCGTGAGGAGCGCTGGACAGGAATGATATCCGGGCCAGCGGTGATGTGATCCCGAGGAGTCCATATTGATTCGTAGTCCGTGCAGAGCCGGATGTAGGTAAATAAGGTTTTGTAGCGGCGCGGTGAAGTAACAGTAGGGCGCGACGCGGGGGGATCCGGTGGTCGGCGGCTTCAGTATGCAGCAAGCAGTAGCAGTGCTCGCATGTCGGTCACTCGTAAAACTGCTAATTAATGGCTGACTAAGTACATCTCGACGCGCCTCATTATATAGCCGCCCGGGTGCACCGAGAACATTTCAGACCTGTAGGTGGGAACGCCGAACGCTCGCATTGCGTCTAGAGTGTTACCGCCACAATATGTTTTGCTTTGGCGATCGTTCCAGAATATTTTGGTAGCATCGTTACAGTCCCATTAGCGCAATTTAGAGAGTAGCACCCCGGCAAGGCAAAGGACCTGGATTCAAATCCAACATGCTATGTATCTTTTTCGGTCCAATTTTTTTGTTTTTAAATGGCAAATATTACCTTCAATGATTAGATAAAAAAAAATATTATTCATTTTAGTTACCATGTAACATTTAACAATCAACCAGGATTTAAAAGATTTTCTTAGGGTGCCAGGTATTGGGTTCTTTACCGTATGTAATTAAATTCATTCATTATGGCACAGGTGAGGATGAAAAAATATTTTTCTTAATTGGTTACCGTCTGGAACACATTGCAGGTGTGAAATAAAATAACAAAGGAATCCTTTTAATTATCTCCGTCTCAGAGTTGGCTGCGGCATGAGCGCGGACGACGGGAGGTGGCAATTATTACTTCTTATTCCACGTTATCAATAAAGTCTGCACGTGTTTTAAAGGCTATTCCGACACGTGACTTAAGCCTTATTACTTGCCTGGGCTTTATTTAATAATCTACGGAATTGTGCTCAGGTGCAACCGTGAACCTTGTTATAATTACACGTTTGTAGGGGCATTGTTTGTGTATCTAATTTAAGCTTGTGTTTGGAAAACATTTATTTTATTGCACAAAATTATGGATTTCGATCAAAGGTCTAAGGCTTAGTAACTAAATGTTTAAGTTAAATATTTGTAAATAAATCTCGATAAAATAAAAAATACGTTGTTTCAATAAAATATATGTTATAATATATGTAACGGGCGCGCTACTAAATTTTATATGTATATTCGTGCATTTTCTTTCCCGCAAAATATTTATTGTTGAGATTGAGTTTCTAAATAATTCAATCACCGTTATCTGAATTCTACTATTGAAAGCATTGCATACCTATGACAACGATCTATAATGTCTTTAATTTCTTAGCAACGCAAAAATTATCGTTTTTTTATTCTTTCGAACCTTTGCAGTTGCACAGCCAGGATATAAATCAAATGCGAGCTATACATTGAATAACAGTTGGTATCAACGACTGTCAAGTTATCCCCATACTTTTCTAAAAAGACCCGCGCACAGCAACCCCAAATTTGACATTTCCTCCTGAAATATAGATTTATGTATTTACTGGTATTTGATATCTTAGAAAATATGCAGAAAACGTTTACCTTTTAGTACCTCCTATGGGCTGAATACTGGAAATGTCTCATAGTGCGGTTTTCCGTTTCTCAACAAACTTACGTATTTCACTGTTATGAATATGACTAATTTTTAATGGTAAACTAATGTTTAAATAATATGCATATAATCAACAAGCAACTATTGTAAAATTGGGTGAAAGATTTTAAGAAATCACATTGAAATCTGTAAAATAATTCGTCAATCGCGTCTTCAAAAAACGTAAATAAATAAGCGTATACTTTAAAATTCTCACGACTCTAATAATAACCCATATTCTAAAGCTTGACCTTAAGAATTGCGACGGGAAGGTGGTATTTTCCAATAATTTGTGCGATATATCGGCAAATAGCACGTCCTCTTCCACTAATACTGATTGATGAAACCCCTTATAGGAGCCGTTTCGCCAGCCCATTCAATATTGTACGTGAGTCTGCCTGCTGCCCGGAATAATCGATTCCACTGTACGGACGGAACGGAAAGCCTACTTGTCTGGGTATGAAGGATCTGAAAAATACAGCCTCAGCGTGCTACGCTATTCCGTATGTAACGGACTGTAAATTATGTACAATAGTATACGGGGAGAGAATAAACATTATTTTGTAAGGTACAGCAGGATTAATCTGACATGAAACATAATTTAGTGCTTTCTTTAACCCCTAAAGCATCTGACATTTTGTGGTCAATTTAGAAGAAATTTTTATCATACCTCACATGCGATTTCATATAAATTCGATGTTTTCGAATATATATTAAAATAAGTATGCATGCATAGTAAAACAAGATTTAAAAAAAAAGTAAATAAAATAATTCCTTTACGTGCTCGTCGTGACGCCATAATTAACCAGGTTTTCATATGTTCTCACCGTTGTTCTGCCAGATTGGAACCATATATAAACCACTCACATTTGAATTGACAATTTAATCAAACGTAACTGTCAACGTAGCTATGATAGCTTTAATCTATTTTAACACTATCGATGGTCATCGATATTTTGTAACATGAAACGGGGCCTGTTGTGCTAACCATTTCATTATTTACAAACAACAGTTATACGAGATTTTCCTACCAAGTTCAATGGAAACTTCATTCGTTTAAAAGATTTATCAAAGAAAGTTGAACATGCCGAGGAATCTCTTCCGCATCCGGTGATATTTATTTCATCCCCCTGTTAACCGGAAGTCCCATACGTCTCCGGAAGTACGAACAACGGAAACGAAAGATTTGGTATCTGCTCTATTCCCACCGCATCGATTCCACGATTTTGTTGATTATTGAGACGTACAATTCAATCCTTGCACTTCATAGCTAGTCGTTGTTTACATTTTAAGCTATAAAGGTATTAAGTTTTAAAAAAAAAAACAAAATTACCTATTTAAAAAACATGTAAACCTTGACATGATCATCATCTTATTGAAATAATATACGTGTTTAGTTCCGTACATCACAACAATTTTAATCCAGACTGTGTTTTTATCTGTTCCTCTGAAAACTGAAACATCTGAAACAAATTACAAATCGGAAAACTTACCAAATATTCTACTACGAAATTCCAAGTCAGCTAAAGTATTTTAGTTTACAAAAATGATTTTCTCTTCTGAAGTTTCCATTGCAAGCTACCTACTTTTTGTTTCTAATTTTGAAACCTTCATAGTAGAATTCCATTTTAACATTACTTTGTTCATAGGTTAAAAGACGTTTATAGTATTCTTCCACCTTTTTATTAATAAATGTATAAAACTCTCTCGATCCGGCCCGCCGCGCAGCAGATGGGCAGATGCATCCACCGCCCAGACCTAGACAAACCTCACCCATGACCCCGGACGTCCCTTCTAAGTCATCAAACGTAGCGAACTAATTGGGGGTGATCTATGGCAGAGGTGTTGGTTATCCAATAATTGGTTCCCGGGGCGGCGGTACCCATTTTTGCATCCCGAATTGTAAAATATACGAGGAATGAGCGTTGTTGGTTCCATACAATAAAGCACAAATGCTGATTCATGACTTATGTTCAAATGATACCCATAAAGATGGCCATCTTAAGGTAAAACCAATACGGTCATTAACCACTCGGAACATTAGAACGTCAAAAGACGTAAATATGATAATAGCGGTCAAGACATTAGTACGTCTTTTCACGTAAACGCGCGAAATTTTACAAAAATCGATTTATTTCCATCACTAGTATACGGATTGCCATGATTTAAAAAACAGAGTATCGATAATGAATAACGCTACGCGTCTGCATTCAAGAATATCTATGGAATTTAGAGGTGCATTATCTGAGTCGAGTGAATCTGTCATCTTGTTCGTTCATAATTTATTGCGTTTTTAAATAATTTATTAAAAATATTTTATTTTGGACGGATAATATTTTGAGGTGACTAATAGTTTTTAATTATATTTCTTCAATATATAAAGTGTTATTTCTTTACGATACTCAGAAAAAAGTACATTTTTCACAGCTTTGAAATAATGGTCAGCGATTTTTACATATTTTTGACGTTTTCAGAAAATGTATATTTAGACACGCAAATATTTACGTGTAACAAAACAATACGATAGTGAATTTCATAATCTTTCCAAAACATTTTTTAGAATGAGGCTACGTTTCCCAAAACGTAAGTTATGAAGCTTTTAACAAAACTCGTGAATAACACAAAAAATTTCGCGTTTTGACAGTTCGCAAAGGAACAGAAAGTAAATAAAAGTCCTTTTCTGAGAGGTTAATACAAAATTGAAAGTTATAAAGGTGTTTTAATCCACAAAAAAGAAAATTTACTTCAGTTTACGTTTATAGGTAACCTGAAGATTATTTAATTAAATTTTTTATTTATAATTTCTCAATTACTACACTGATGATGCCCGTATTATGTTTGTTGTACATGATTTAGACTATAATGTAAATACTAGAAAACAATATTTTGTAGAAACAAATAATAAAACATAAGCGAAAAGGACATATTATGAAAAAAATTACATATTATTATATAAACCACAATAGATATAAAAATAGAGATTAAATAAAATGATTTATTTTTTTTGTGATATACATAATATTTCACTAGTAATAAGATGAAAGATATTATGATATGATTAATATTTATTATTTTTCAATGTTCTCCCATAATAAGCAATTGCTTGTGTGTATGGGATGAGGTATTATTTGTTTAGTTTCTTAGATTTTTATTTTATTTTTTAAATTTTTGTTTTTGTTTTTCTTTTATTTATTTACGTTTTTTTTATTTAGTTTAGGTTTTCAGTATATTTTTTTAATTGTGTTTTGAATTCTTTGAAACTATCATTAAGTGATTTTATATTTTCTGGCAATTTATTGAAGAAATTTGTTCCTAAGTATTTGTAGTTTTGCTGACCCAAAGTTTTTTTACAAATCGGAATTGGTAACATGTATTTTTGCCTGAGATTTGCTGTGTTTTTGAACGGTACGGTTTTGTTTAGGATATCATCTTTGTAAACTTGTAAGGTTGCGTGATACAGGAAAAGTGTATTTAATTTTCTGACTTTAAATTCTTTGAAAATGAGTTCAGATGAATATAAAAATGATTTCTTTAATATTGTTTTAATTATTAGTTTATGCGCAATGTAAAGAGGTTGTGTGTGAGTTTTATAGGCGCCCCCCCATCCTATTATACCATATTGGATTATGGATTGACAGAATGCGAAATACGTCATTCTCAGTAGTTCTTTATTTAGAATATGTCTCAAGCAGCTAAAAATAAAGGTTAATTTTCGTACTCTGTTTTTGAGAATCGTTATATGTGGTATCCATTTTAGGCATTGGTCAAAAATGATCCCTAGATATTTGGTTGAAGTTTTAATTTCAATATTAGTACATAGTAAGTTACAGTGGTGTTGTTGAGTGTTTGGTGCAGAGTGAATTCGAATGTTTATTTCATGCGGCGTATTTGGTTTGTTTACGAAAAATGGTAGGTAGTGTGTTTTTTTAGAGTTTAACGTTAGTAAGTTATTGTCAAACCATGTGTTCAATTGATAAAAAGGTTTTTTTAAATAAAATAGAAATAAAAATCAAAATATTAAAAAATACTATTAAAAAGCATTGAAAATGTTGTCAACTATTTTATAATAAAATTTTCAATGCGAGTTAATTCTGGTAGCTACCTATCTAGAATAGTGCGCGTTTACGGTCAAATTTTCCGATTTGAATTTAGTGATACAAAAAAATAGAAACGATGGAGTAAATTTTTTTAATTGGGAGTAATGTAATATCCAATGCTGAATACAATTAGTAAAAAGAGATATGACATTATTTGGGTTTATATCAGTGCTCAATGCACTGTATATTTTATGAGCGAAGAACCAAAAATTGTAGAAGGTATTTTTCTTTTTATGTATTAATATATATCGAGAACATTCTCTCAGTTCAAATGATAAGTGAGCATATCTTGCTACCCAGAATTTGACAGGGTATATACATGTATATATGTTGTTCAGAAAATGTCTGCTTCAACAATCACGAACAATTCAAATACAAATTTGTTTATTTTATTTTTTATTAAAGAAATAAAGCCTATTTACATTGGGTTTTTACATATTAAGATATTTGAATCCTACTCTTCTATAGAAACGTTAGTTCGTATTTGAAGAGGAGTGCACAGTACATTATTGTGGTTATTTAAATGTAATAAATAATATGATAGGTATTACGTATTGTAATAAGTACAGTAGTGTGAGAAAGCAAAAAATAGTTACATTATATGTTTGGTAAGGTGATATAAGTGTCAGTCGTTAAAGTAAATAAGTATATACTTTCTACAGAAAATGGCTGATATGGATTATTTTTAATGAAACGATATAATATCCCAGCAAAGCGTAGTGAATACGTCACTGTTAGACACTCGTAGGGTAAACTCTTAATTAAAATGTTCCTTTTCCCCCCATAAACTGGATCAAATTATGATTAATCAAATATATCAAATGTACGCAACTCTGTCAAAGTCGAATAATTTAAAAACGCAATCCTCAAAGTGGACGATTCTGTTCGGTCTGGTGGACAAATAATCTTTCGTTCGAATAAACACGCGTGGACATTCATCCACGCTTTGAATTGTCGATAAAGCGAATATTTTGGACCCCAAAGGGCCGTCAAAGCGTTCCACATGTATGCGGGAAATCAATTCACGAGCTTTCATAAAAATATTTTCTCCTGCTGCAAAAAATACTTTTGGTTTTTTGATAGATGTTTGACGAAATCTAAATTTTATTGAAAATATTTTAACCCAAGCGTGGCATGGGTAAACATTTTTGTAAAGTGAAATTCATCCACGAAGTTCTTCAGAAGTCATGCCAAATAGTATAAAAATCTACTTCTTTTACTGGAGCGTGATTCACACTCCTACTCACTACAACATATCCACTATATACTCGTACGTGAACATGAGCAATACTGAGCATGTTCTTATAAATAATCATTTTGTAGGTGCAAAAAAGAAAAATAGTCATGTTTAACTACTGCCCTTTATATTGCAATTAGAAATGAAGATCACTTGAACCTGCTGTCGCCTTACTTACACTCAATTGATTATTATGATTAGGCAATTTTCTCTACTGATAAAACAGTTTTTCTCTATCGATACGGTAGAAAACTACTTATGAGTTACTTGAAGATAGGCTTTTTTAAATGTTTTTTTTTAATTTTGTTAGTTGAATGAATTTTGGTAAAAATGAGTAGCTTCTGAAAGAATTACTTTTGGTATTTCAATCAGCAGATCAAAGCAGTTATCTACAAAAACTAGCCGGGGGACTTTGACGTCGTTTAAAATCTGTTAGATATTAAAATTTGTCTAGTCATCACGTAAATTGTACCAGTGTAAATAAACTAAAATTATTATTTTAAATAATCCGGTGTATCTAAATCAAAGAAAAGATTCACTCTATATACATTATTAAAATCAACTGCCCAAAGTCATCGAGTCTGTAGAGTTGATCCCCTGGATACTTTGTCACCCTAGTAATTATTTCTGCTTTACTTCCTCCCTGGTAACGTATGTAGAGAAGATATACGGCTGTATTACAGAATTCTATATATGCAATAATGACTGTAGGCGTTTTGAGTGAAAATTCGATTTTGCGGATAACATTTTACAAAAAATATCTAAGTATTCTTGTTAGAGGGAACAACTCACCAGAGAATCAAGCATCATGAAATCATTGGGACTATGACATACTCAATCAGGTTATGTTGTTCTGTTTGTTTTTGTTTTTATTTTCTGTTTTTGTTTATGTATTTTGTTACAGATGACACACATACATTTCACTTTGACTTTGGTTCAAGATTTTGCTTATGATAGCCTGCTATAAGCGAGCCCTAAAGGTCTGAGACAGAGGTGTGAAATCGTCGGATCACGACAATAGAAAGAATTGTAATTTTTTTTGCTGGATTTTATTTAGGTATTGGAGCCAGGAAAGAGTCTAAAAGGGTCGAGAGGATACACTAAGTGGCATGAATGGCTAGGAAGTGACTAGAGAGACTAAAATAGACTAGGAGGAGGTGATTTTGCACAGCGGTGCTGCAAAGGTCTGTTATCTATGTGAGGATATTGTGTCAGCGCTCTTTATTGGCAGCAGACACATGTCAGCGCTATATTAGCAGCAGACACATACCTGAACGGATGACGAACCTCGTGCTGGCACTGTTGGTGGACGCGGTGGTCTCTCTCGCTGCAGCGGCTGGTACAGTTCCTTCGCTACCTAGGATTCCTGCAGCAGAGTCTCCATCTTTTGTCTTCGTCGAACGTCACAGCGGTGCTGCCAAGGTTTGTTATCTATGTAAGGATGTTGTGTCAGCGCTCTTTATTGGCAGCAGACACATGTCAGCGCTATATTGGCGGCAGACACATACCTGAACGGATGACGAACCTCGTGCTGGCACAGTTGGTCTAAATAACAAATGTAGATCCTAGGAAATAAATTGTACAGCGCCCTTGAGGTGATTTTTCACAAAAACGGCGCTCTACAAATTATCCAATTATTATTTTTATTATTATTATTATTAAGGCTAAGTGTAGCAGAGAGGGGAAGTTTTATTCTTATGAAATATGTTGGTAGGCACGTAGTTGATTTGGTCCCATAAAGCCTGGGAATTATCTGAATATTCAGACCTGGTCACCAAACACGGCTAAATTCCATTGCGTTTTGAACGTTTTGATCCGAATTTGGACCTTTCATCAAAACTGAGAGGATGAATCACGCTTGCCATTAAATATTTGGAGTTATTCACGCAAATTAAATAAAATGCCAATAAAGAGATATATGTTATATGACATATGTTACTTCATTATTCCTAGTAAATGAAAATAAAGCACTTTTTTACATCGTGTATGTTTTATTATTAGTTAGGTAATACACAGTTCCGATTCCAAAATCCGGTAACTGAAAAAAATATTGTACAATGCTCTCATAAATTCAGAAAATACCGACAAAATGCGAAGTCATCGAATGTAAAATTTGGGTTTAACGGCTACAAAACCCGCGAAGTGTGCTCACTGTTCACTGCTCACTGCTCACTGCTCATCGCCATAACGATGTCTCCGCAGGACACAAACCCTATTAATTATATTATTTTGAGTGTAAAAAGTCAAAATTTTAATGTTGTATAACTCAGGCTGGAAACAGAAATCTTCAATTTGGCAAATACGCGTTCTCATTATGTACCTACTAACTAGCGAAATTTGGCCCTGTCGTTTTGTTATCATTTAAAACTTATTTAGTGATGTTTAATGTAATGTTTTTCCAAGAAAAAATTTCCTTGGGGTGCTGAGAAATTTTATTGTTTTTCAAATTTGGGAGTGTTATTTACCATTTATAAAAATTACAATTGATCAAATTTAAAAGAATATAAGAGCAAAACTTCTTCAGCGCTCCTGAACTTTTCAAGCCATTTAGTAAAATTAGCAATAAATACTTATCGTTCAAGATGCATTGAATCTGGTTATTACATGTCTTTTGCAACAAATTATTAGTCAGTGGAAAATATAATTTCAATGAAAGATGAACATGGTATCTGCATAGTGAGTACATATTTCGTCCACTTTTAGGAATCACTGGTCAAATAGTTATATTTTAAATAGAGTTATGACAAATTATTATGTTTTCTCCACCTCTCCTTCTCTAGGAACCTACTTACCCTATACAGTCCAGTTACTATAATCCAAACGAATGGTGGCGTCAACAGCTAATGACGTCATAACGGGACACTTTCACGTGATTAATTACCCGAAGGTTGCCGCTCTTGTTGTCTGGTCCTACCGGTTTGTTTATATAATCACAGCTCATGTTTTATGCCCTAAAACTAGCGAATTATCACTCAGATTTAAACATACTACTCAATTACATTACAATAGGACTAGAATACGAATAGGACTGGGATTAGAGAATCAGATTTTTTGGAGTCTGCTGTCATCCAATGTGACATCTCCGGATATGTCTACCAGCACCGAGGCACCCAGATACCTCAGCCACCAATAAATGGACAGTTGCCTAAATAAGGAAACAGAAATGACGAATAGTTATATTTTTTTTATTATTAATATTATTGGTTTTACTACATCCTTGTATGATTGTTATAATATTGTTCTTGTTTATATTATATTACCACCATAATACATGCATTTGCCTAGTTTAGGGTATTTTTAATAATAAATTAATAACAAACGGGAAAAAAATCAACGTTTAATTGTATGGTATGTATCGCGTCCTGTTACAAGTAGTTTATTATTTTATTATTTACGTAGAGAGGTTGATAATCTCAATATCGCTCGAGAAACGACTACCAACGACCAACGTTACTTGAAATGGCATTAGCGAGTGACCTAATCTGCAAAGTCAGGTGTCTAATTCCCAACCTCCTTTGCATCTCCTTTTCTTCTCCACTTAAACTTCACCAAAAACCCCAAAATGGGGATGCATAGTCCCATTTGTATATCCAGGAATATATTTGCGTTAAAATGAAATAAGGTCAGTAATTTTTTTTCACGAATCGGAAAATGGTCGACATTTGCTACATCTCCCGGTAATTTGCGTTTCTCGGTCCGTGTCAACGTTTGAATAAAGTTTGATCCACCGTAAAACATAGTGGTCATTCGAAATGATTGCCAATTTGATGATGTTTTCAACTGCGTTTAAAGTTGAAATATGTATCTGTATATTTAATCAAGAATACAACTAATTAATAATAAAAATACTATATTAAGAATATAATATTATGTATTGCAGATAATTTTGTAAATGTCTTGACGATAAAACAGTGCATTTTACAATTCTTTCTTTTCAAGTAGCTTTTCGTTAGGTTTTTCATTTTTCTTCGAATTTTTCCAACCTGGTGACATAATACACGCTGATAATTCGCGTCGGTACACTTTTGTTCTAAAAAACATCATCGTACAAAATAATAATCTTTTCTTAAAAGCAAAGTGATCACTTTTCGATAAGCCAAAAGCTTCTCAGATTCTTAGAATGCACAATTTGCACCCCGTGAGCAGAATAATCTCGTAACATTTTCGTATAACACAAAGTACGAGAGATTTGTAATTGAATGACAGTTCCGCTAACTTCTCTCATCCAATCGTGTTAGTTATCACTCGGGCTAATTAAGTTCCACGGTTCCACAACTGACACCTTGTTTCAAGTGGTTGTTATGGTAACACACGTTTCGTGAAGTTTCCAGAAGGAGACTAACAATTTGTGGAAACGACTGAGAATGGCAGGTACTAAAGGACGTAGGTATCTACTCTCCGTAATATTAATCTTACCTTTAAGAGTAAGCTCATCCTGAAAATGACAATGAACATGAACATACTTTGAACTTTATTTCATCACGTTCTATTATTTAGTGCGATTGAATAACTTCGGAAAATAATAAGACTATACAGATTTTAAACATGATTATATTTATTTTTTAAACTTAAATGTACAAAATAATATAAAATTAACTCTTAACTGAGTAATGTTTTACGTGGATAATATATAAAAATATTTCATTTTCATAATTACGTTTCTATATTATTCTTTAAAAATGTACTCCTATAAAAAGCTATGTTGATGTACATGGGAAGGGGGTATTATTTTTTTAGTTATTAGAAAGATTTTTATTAGTGGGGTTTTGTTTAGTTTTAATATTTCATACAAGTTTTATTTTTCTTTTTTAAGTATTTAAACAAAATCTTAATATTTTTTTTTTATCTTTAGTTTTAAATTTTTTTTTAGTTTGTTTTGAATACTTTAAAGCTATTATTAAGGTATCTTACAATTTTTTGTAATTCATTCTTTAATGAATTTTTATTAAAATTCTTATTTTGTTTCCTAGGTATTAGTAGTTCTGTTGACCCAAAGTTTTTATACGTATCAGAATCGGAAACTTTTTTTATGGTTGTGATTTGCTGAATGATATGGCTTTAGTTAAAATAATTTCTTTATACACTTGTAAAGCTGAGTAGTATTTATAGAAACAGAATATTTAATTTTCTGATTTTGAATTCTAACAGCCTTACTAATAAACGTGTTTTAAATTTTGCACAACATCAAATATTTAGGTGTCGTAAATTATTTTGAACTATGAACACTTTTATTAGTCGGGCTAGTAAAATATAAGTTCTGAATTATTACTATTGATAATTTTATTGCGGCTCACCTGTATAATGTCATTGTTTCTCTCATTTCAGAAAAATGTATACACGATAGATATCAACATCATCGCGCACTTGAAAACTGGTATTTATTACTTTACTGAACTTTACCTATAACTATAGCGCCCTTTAGGTGATTTTGCACAAAAAGGGCGCTATACAAATCATCCATATAATATTATTATTTTATTATAATTTGAAAAACCTCTCCCGCGGACTTTTCTGCATTTTTTTAACCAAATAATTTATTTATTCAAAGAATGATGCTCCGTTTTTTAAACATAAGTATTAATTTGAAATTAAATGATTTTTTTACATCACTATCTGTTTTTTTGTTGTCCTAATGAAACATGAAAGTAATTTAAACGAAATGATATATATTTTTTAATAGAAAATATCATTATCACATAATTGATTTATTTTTTATTAATTTTCACTTCGTCGTGCATAATAAATTCGTCAAGATAATTTTAGTAATATTATTACAATAAATATTATAAATATCTTCGTGAAACACAACGGCTTATAAAATCCAGAAATAAATATGAGTTGAAGTGCAGTTGAACTGTACTGAATGGGCTTTTGGTTTCTCTGTTCATATTTGACAGAAAACAGATGTTTTTAAGTGCAAATCCGAAATGGGGAATACCATCAGAAGAAGATATCGAATTGCAGTTATACTAGTATGTTGTATAAATACACTTAATATTCTGCAATGTTGAATGGTAATATTTAATGAACGCATCACTTCAAGCTTTACGAGTGGATCAGATATTCTTGTTATAGTTTGGAATATAAATGGGCTTCCTTGTTTACATTTTTGTCATGGAATAACAGTTATTGATGTAATTAAAGTGGTTCAATATTAACAATTTCAGGAAAAATAAACTATAACAGATTTAAACACTTTTCTCATAACAAAGTAATAACAAGACAAATATAGCTGGTCCAGTTTCTTCACCACCTAGGATTCTTACTGCAGAGTCTCACCTATTCCTGTTATTCATTTTACTTATCTTAACATCACATTATTTTTGTAATATATATTTTTTTTAATACCTGCATCAACTGTAAAGCGCCCCTGAGGTGATATCTCACAAAAGCGGCGCTATAAAAATTGTCCAATATTATTATTATTATTATAATAGCTCACCATACTATAAGCAAAACACATTTAGGTACTTACCTTTGAGATTGGGATTTTTCTATGATTCGTTATCGATTATATTTTTTCCTAACTTTCCATTTTTTTGCTATTACATAGTTGTTGATTATATAACCAGATTTGAACTTTTTAAAATACTATTGAATAAAAATCAGTTGATACAGGGTATGAAAGGGTGTACAAAATTATGTTAAAATATTTATTTAAATATTTTTTTTTATTGACAGCAATAACGATTTGCTTTTACAAGGTGGCAAAACTAATTGAAGTTTCAGGAAAAAGCGCTTACTTTAATGTGATTGAATCGATACAGGTCGGTTTGATCGACATGTCAGCGGTTGTGTGTGGCCAAGCCCAGACGTCACTCGCTTCCGACAGGATAAAAGCTGTCGCCACGGAAATCCCCTGGAATTTGTCACTTCGCCCGACACCGTGACACATCTATATGATTTGTAAGGTTTTCAATGCGGATTAGACCTTTTCGTGTTATAATTTCAACGGAAATTATAGCAAATATAATATGTAAAACTAAAAATAAAAAAAATTACCTCTAAATTATTAATTGGGTCATTTTTACTTCTAGTTCTAGAAATGTTTTGTTTATATTTATTTTTTTAAATTATCGAAGGAAGCAATCACTTTGTGGCTTGACATTATTACACAAATGAAAGAATATCTTTGTTTTAAACCACTTTATTACATTTATATACGTCGACCGGTTTCGGTTGAACTCAACCTTCATCAGGACAGTACAAATATAAACTAAAATATAATACAGAGGAAGTTTATTAAGTAAACAATAAAGAAAGAGAAAGTATATAAATGTGAGGGAGAGAGCATCAGGGCAGCGGAGTAGGTAGTGGGGTCGGGGAGGGGTGGGGATTACCTAGGGAGAAAGGAAACATCTATAAAATAGGGCTTTTAGTTAGTTCTATCTGTTTGTTTATAATTGGGTAATTATTTTTATTTTTATTTGCTTTTGAGATTTCCAATGATTCTAAATTATTGAGACGTATTCCTATTTTATGTGAAACCGCACAAGAGGCCCAACAGCTCCCAACCGTCTGGAACGGGTGAGACTATGGCATTCGCAAATGAGGTAAGTTGTGAGGCTAAGCGTAGTGGAGAGAGGAAAGAGACAGGGACAAGGAAGATGGGGAAGTACCTGGCTATTCAGATCTGGTCACCAAACACGGCCAAAGCCATTTCAAGCAATTTTTCAATTCTGAATGGTGGTCTTAAACCAGAAAAATAGTGAGAGTTTATATTATTTTTGATTAGTAAATTGTGAAATAACAAAAAAGATTAAAAAAAAATACTGCCTCACGCCGGCTTGCTAGTCTAAAGCATTTCCTTTAAGCCAGGGACACCGTCAATTAATTATCTACACAATTCTATTTCGACGGATATTAAATACATTAAACTTATTAGTTCTCTAAATTCAAACATCTTCCCGCTATTTTCTGAGCCTTCTTCTTATCAATACTTCTAATATTTTAATTGGCTGCTATCATCAGAATAAAAGTCAATAAATGTCAAATATAAAATTAAATCATATGAGTATATCCGAGGCACTATCTATGTTGCAAATATATCCTGTTAAGAACTTTGCAATCATTTCAAAGATTGCGACCAATGAAAAATAAGGGAATTCATTTTCTTATTTAAAGTAATATTAGTAACTCTTAATTTGAGATATGAGATCGATGAAAATAACCGAATATAATCAAGTCTCAGTAGCTCAATTAGTAGAGTGTTAGTCCCGGTAAGATGAGAGGATTTGGCTGCAAGTTCCAATGGTGACAGTCAACTTATTTATTTTTCTGTGTCTTTGTCCATTCTTGTGTTTCGTTGACAGTTGTTGATATAATTTTCTACATTGATTAAATAATGAAATTAATAAGCTTCAATAAGTTATTCATCTATATAAATCAGAACGTAAATGTTCGTTTGTTTAAAATATTAATTCAAAGATTGCTTTGAAATTTTGACTTACTTTGCATTCGAGCACGCGTGTTTTTTTATATACCTATATTATATCGATGACATCTTTGTCAGAAAAAAAACATGTATTTTTTAAATAGCGCAATCTGTTTGACAAACTTGCATTTTATTAAACATCGCCATCTGTTAGACTTAAAAACAACACGCGCTATTGTTTCTCTATCTGCGCAGACAGAAAAAGTCAATGCGTGGCGGGGTACAGCTAGCAATAAATAAAACATCACTTTTCCTGTTATTTTTCTGAAAAAATTGTATCTATTTAAAAACTGTTAAATATTGAAAAAAATACAAATCTGATCATTTTTATGGTGAACCTTTATGAATAGAACCACGTGTATTTATATGTACCTGTTGGCGCCTACATATCATGCTGAATAAATTTACTACTTTAATTGGATCAAACGGATTTATTGCAACGATTCTGCACATGGAATTGTGTGAACGGGTTCAATCATTTAAAACATAAAAGTTCCCAAGCTTAAAACACGCCACGCTTTGGGGCGACCATGAAATGTTTGAGCCGCTTGTAGTTGAAAATATATATATATATATATATATATATATATATATATATATTTACTTTTTAACTGTAATTTGTAAAAATATGTTTTTTATGTACACCTACACCTCTGTATAACTAGTAGTTCTGTGAACAGCAAACCTTGGGTCCTGAAAGGTATATTTTTTATCTTATTTCCTCTGAAATCATAACACTTAGAAGTAGATACTTAAATACCTACCAACTTTATTATGTTTTATTTTACCAACTTTATTTCACAATTGTAAAAAGATTTTTGTTTTTATTTAATCTGAATACCGCACAAGAGTCCCAACAGCTACCAACCGTCTATGGCATTCCCAATTGGGTTATTTTGTGAAACTGAAGGTAGCGGAATGGGGAATGATATGGAGAAGATGAAGGTGGGGAAGTACTTGAATATTCAGATCTGGTCACCAAACATGGCCAAACCCATTTCAAGCAACGTTTAAATTCTGATCGGTGGTCTTACACCAGAGCGATACTGAGAATATTACACTCTGGAACATGCTACAAATATACTATTTATTAATTTCAATGAGTAATTTGTGAAGTAAAGCTAACAAATAAAACAAAATTTACGTGACCTCCAGCTTCAAGTCTAGAGAACCTAACCTCTCTACCACGGGGGCGATCTTTATGAGAAGAGAACAAACTCAAGTCTATGACCAATTCATTACCTTGAGGTAGAATTCTCATGTGATGATTATTCTCTATAATACTTGTGGGTCCATGCAGACTTTGTCCTGCCACAGACGTTAAAAATTGTGGTAGTATGTATTTTTAGATTGGAAATTTAAATTTCGAGAATAGCGCCATATGTAAATCATGTAACTGTACGAATATAACACTTACACACGAACACAACGTTTGTAAAAATATTACAAGCACATGAACACTACACAAGACAACATTATAAACTATGAACACATTCAGAGAAGACTTTAAGTGGTAAAAAAACATAGGCCACGAGGGTGTTTACATATACAATCTCCTTCCCAATAGCCTGATATCAGTAAATAAAATTATTATATTTATGAAAAAACTTTTTGCTCTTAAGATCAGAGAGCAAAATTAAAATGTACTTATGTAAGGTAGTAAGCAATGATATATAGATTTTTATTTTTAAGTGTACTTTTAAGTTAAGGAAGTGAAATACATTCACAAAATTTCTTGAAAATCCTTCGGCAGTTTCGAAGATTAGCGTGTACGAACACAGTGACATGCGATTTTATATATTAAGATATACACACGGCCTTACTGATAAATGTGTTTAAATTTTTACATACCTCAGAAACATAGGAAAATTGTTTTTTTATCAGTTGTGTAAAATTTAAAACACGTTTATTCGTCAGGGGGTCAATAAAAAAAGGACCATTCAAATGGGATGTAAAATATTGCTTTCATACCACAAGATATCCACTGTTCACGGATTAACAAATACTTTGCATAAATAATTACGTAGGCATTAATTTTATAACCTGTTCATTTACCCGTTAAACCCGTTACCTGATTGTCCATATTGTATGGCGAAAATGAACCATTTTGCGGTTTTGTCCAAACTTGTGATCGTAAATTGCGGCACTGTTTTTGCACAATTGCTCATTCGCTGCAAGATTTACGTGACCCATATAAGTTGGGACGGAATCACAACACTGGCCGGCAACTATCGCAGAGACTGCACTTTATTCCGTGTGGTCTCCCTAAAGGGATTAGGGTGAAGCTTCATTACGGCGTTGTAATGGGAATGTCGACGAAATAATAATGACTTTTCAATAAATTTGATGTCAGGTTATAGTGATTTATTTTTAGGTTACTATCCTTCTTTATCCAACGTTTTGGACTGCAGTACAGTGTCCAGATGTGTGATTTATAACAAACGCATCTGTCCTTTAACACTTTTGGCCGTGAAAATATAAAATTATATCTAGATGACAGATGTTCCTCTCATATTAAAATTAAAATAATATTAATATTGCATCTCAATGACTCGGATTGAGTATCAAAACACATAGGTGATACAGATTGAATTAATCACAAAAAAACCTAATCGTCTAATCTATCGTTAAAGGATTAAGATTTTAGTGGAAAAACGAACGTAGCCAGCTACTCAAAGCATTTAAAAAAATATATTTATTGAGTTTGTTTATACAACATTAGAATATAAACAAGATAATATTTCATTTTGTAACTTTAAATATTTTTACAATAAACATAACATTTATATTTAAATACATTCATTCTTCAGACTTTCGCATTAGGCAGTTCTGTGATTTTGATCTCTTCATATGTGGCAATCTAATTCTGTTTACATTTCTGGTTTCGTAATTATGAACATCTCAATTAAAAACGACTTCATCCTTAAAATATTTTGGCATTTGGTTGTTCATGACTTTATGCACAAAAATTAACACATTAAATAACAGTTTCTTTTTTATTGGAATCCAATATAGATGCTCTCATTTGATTAATTCTTGCGTATTTGCCTTTTCCCAGTATACATCTCATAGCTCTCTTTTAGTTTGTTCAAATTTCCTTTATTGGCAAAATATAACATATGTAGTAGAGCAATAATCTAAATAGTATCTAATAGTAGCATCTATAATTTTATAAATGAGCTCTGTAGTGTTCCCATTTAGTTTATTAATTAATTTTAATAGTGATTTTTACATAAATCCCTCAGCCATTTGAGAAACAGACTTAATGTTTTCTTTATAATATTTTCCGTATGCTGCTAAAATAATGTATTAGATCAATAAAGTCTAGTAAAGGTATGAACCTGCAGGGGTAGGAAGAGAGGGTGGACCACCTCACTACTCAGACATTTTGAGTACCACATATTAAAAAACTAAAAAATTCAAACACAGAATCATAGTATTCTCAACTTTTGACATGACCTGACGTAATTATTTGATTAGATTGACTCTCTTGTAATATGCTTTCCGGGGGCATCCCCGAAATCGTCTAAATTCACCGTCGTTTTATATAGGTATATTTATATTAACGTTCCGAGTACCGAATCGTATCACAAGACTTCCTTAGTTGTTTTTTGTTTATACATCTAAAACAAACTATTTTATTAATTCTCCTGTCCAAAGGCTATTGATATTTTCAATTATTACATACTAAAATTTAAAACAGAAAATTCTAATATTTTTTTTCGCTTACATTATTGTATTATATAATCTGTATCTTACCTTTCTTTAAATGATGATTTTTGCTATTATCCATGCAGTTATCAATACATTTTTTCTCTGTTCTCTCTTCTTTGTATTTGTTCTAATCCATATATATTTGTTGTTGTACTGCCAACATTGATAAAAGCAATTGCAAATCCCATTCGTACACCTAGGAATTTAAACAATTTTAATTTTGAATGCAATATATTATATGTTATTAATTGTTACTTCTTTTATGTAATAGCCTGAAGAGCCTAAAAATGAATAAATATTATAGATACTCATTTCTTCGTCCATCCACTCTTCATGTATAAAACATCTTCTCATTACGCTCTCATCACTACATTGTATGAAATGCCGTTAATTATTGAGGTTTTTTTATCATTCTCTCAGGGGTGGAAAAATTGCGCGTGGAAACTTTTCTACGTGGTTCAGATACCCCCAATTACAGTTTTAAAAGCATTTTTTTTTAAATTACGATAATGAAGGCATTTTTGTTTTTCAGGTTGAAAAATTCATTTTAAAATAATAATTTGTAATATGCCGCCAAAACAACATGTTCGTGAAGTGTGACGTTGTTGACGTCACACGGCCAACGTTGATGACAGACGTCTTACCAGCCAGTAGCATTTTCTACGTCACAATAACATTGGAACCAGTTGGAATTCGCGGTTTGTGTAATTTTAAAAATCAATTATTTCTATTGTGAATTAAAATATTCAAATTACACATACCCTATAACGTCAATACATGTAGCACAATTTAACCTAGATGGATACCTCCAACCTTACGCGTTTATATTTCTCTGGTCCTGGCATATAGGGTTATGTAGAGTTATTATTTGTTATAGGTAGGGGGCCTTGCGCTACCCCCGTCCACCGCTCACTAAATGAACTGGAATATATTCCGATACGTTTAATGACTCACATCTTGACTTCATGACATGTTAGTTCGGCGTTTGAACAGTTCCAACCGTTCAAATGTTATGACACGTTCGTAAATACACAAAACTCGCACGAGTAGGAAACGCTGTAAACAGTAATCACTCTAATTATTTATATTGATTTGTGGCACCGCGCTGTTTTACACTACGTGCTGCCGTAGGCGATTTTAAAATAATTGACTTTATTATTTAAATGTGTCGTATTCCTTGCTAAACTGCACATATCAAGGTTTTCAATGATTGAGTTAATTATTTTTTAATCTACGTATTGCTTTAAATAATTGTAATGATATTTACATGATACGGGATAACATGATTTTGATTAATTTAAATTTGAAAATATGTGTACACCTTGTTGGTCATAACGTACTTACCTTACAAACGTTTGTAGGAATTTGAATGGTGAAAAAGGTGTGTTTTTAATTATTATAATATAAAATAAATTAACTTCGTTTTTTAGTTATGAGTCAAATAAAATACGACTGTTAGTTAGTTGGTGAAGGTAAATTATTGAGTCAGAAAGTCACGAAATTTTACGCACAGATCTAAAAACTAATCTGTGTCTAGTGGGAGTGTCAGTATTGATTATATACATAGTATATATAGGCAATTTGATGGTTGGTTCCTCATAAATGATAATAATTTGTTTGTGTGTATGTAGACGGAAGTCATCTGGAAAGATATAAATGTTATGTAAGCGTGTCCACTTATTTGAAGTAATCTCTGCGTCTCGTTACTGCTGATCAAACGTTTTTAAATGCAAAATTACTTTATTTGTTATTTTTTTCATACCTACCGCACAGGAGTTTTAACTACTTTCAATCGACTGGAGTCAGTAAAACAATGCCATCGCCACTTGGGGTATGCTTTTAGGCTAAATGTATTTGGGAGGGGACGGAGGGAGGAATGTCGGGAAATACTTGGATATTCAGATCTGGTTACCAAACACGGCTATTTCAGGCAACGTTTCAACGTTTCAACGAATCTGAATTTAAACACGACGATACTGAGATTATCTTCCACTCTGGAACTCGCCGCAAACATACTGAAGATTATTTTTTAATAAATAATTTGTAAAATAACATAAATAAAATAATTAAAACTTACTTGCTCACGTTCAAATTTGAGCCTGCAACCTCTCGATTCGTAGCCAAGGACCGTAACCATCAACAACGGAGGGCGTTTTTCTTGACTAGATAATCATTTTCTTTGACTTTACGGTATCTGAGGCACAGGAGTTGAAAGGTCTTGCGTAATTTGGTGACAACCATTTTATTTCTAATCGGGGAAAATATGGTCAGTACCTACCTACGATTGAGAATCGTCATTAAGTATTTTTCGCTTAATGATATATCATTTCTCTTCTTTAGATTTATTCTCCAAAGGTGAGCTCCACTCGTACTCTTGGAATTCCTAGACATCCTTACATTTTTACAACTTAAGAATTCCGAAATGCAAGAATCTATTTATCTTCTCTCGAAGTCTGGAAATAAAATTTAAAATTCTAGTATCGGCAGCGGCTCCCTCAAATAGGTTTCCGGGGCTGCTTGTCCGCCGCCCAGACGGTCTTGCACCTGCACTACCCCGCCCCCGCTCCTGCCCTAACCCTGTGGAAGAGAGCACTAAATTAAATTTCATAAGGCCGTATATTTTCTTCTCCTGTACGTGTTGGGTAGGAGCGAATTACAATATCTTGAACTACCACCCTACGAACTGGCATTAAGGGAATGGTAGGCGACTAGACGAAATATGTACAGTAAATAATGAAGCCATGTACAGTGTGGTCAGAAAATAAAATAAAAAATATAATATTACTAGCGAAGACCTGTGAAAAAACACGAAATCTGACGTCATTTGTCAAGATTAACTGTAAGAATGTTCAGTAAAATAATAAGGGCTTCAAATTATATTATTTAACAAATAGTTTTTTTTTAAGAAAGACAAACATTCCCGTGTTACGAATAACCTGATAATATTTTAAAATCTCCTACTACCACCACAGTAAGCGGAAAATTTTGCTTGTGCTGTGATGGGGGACTTGGCCAGCCGAGGAATTAAATACAATACGCCTGGGATGAAATGAAATGTCACTCAGCCACCGACCGATTATTGTTTTAAGTATGTAGGTAGGTACTTGACTCAAACATTTTTTTTAAATGCTACTCACATTCAAAACAAATCCTATTTCATTAAACCAGAGCTACAATCACCACAGACGGACTCAAAACCTAAATAAGTGTGTTTGATGATGACAGCGCAGATAAATCACGGCCCGACCAGATCTGAATGGGTAGGCTCTTCCTCATCTTCGTCTTCCCCGGCTCTTTTCTTCCTTTCACTTCCTTAATTGGGGATGGCATGGAGTGGTCAGTTACTTTTCACACCTTTCTCTGCCTCACATTCTACCCCTCTTCGATCTTTTTTGAAATAGTCCCACTGGCTAATGCATTCAATTTTTAAATGATAAATATTACATTATATTTATTTAAACAATGTTAATTAGAATGGCAGAACAATATATAATAATTGGTGTAATACTCAGCATTTTTGCCGTCCAAACACGTCATCTGGGTTAGATTATCTGTCTTAGCAACTTTACTATCAAAATTTAAAAAATTGAATTTGTTATTATTTTTTATATTCTGCTTTAGTGAACAGTATCACATATATATTTTTATTATTTATTAACTAAATATAAGAAGATAGATACAGATTCATTTATAAATGAATATATTTAATTTTTTTGTATACATCAACTGACTAGGTTGTGCCCGCTCCGGTAAAAATTTTACCTAATAATTTTAATGTATTAAATGAGAAGAAAAATTAAATTGAGAAATCGACAAAGAAGTGAAGAGAAAAAAAAGATTAAAGTATTGAAAAAAAGGATGAAAATTAAAAATGAAAGAAATCAAAAGAGAAGATAAAAGTAAATGCGTAGAGTGTGTAGTTATATTGAAGAAGTAATCGGTCAGCAGTAGACAATACCATTATTGGCTACATCCATGACTAAATTTTGTGTTTTCGATTAACATTTTTTGTAAGGTGGAGTATTTTTAAAGTTTGTTTCAATTTTTTTTTTTCAAAATTTGTATCAGATTTTGGCAATATTAGGTATAGGTGGTAATTGTCTTCGAAATCATGTATTGAAGTCTATTTCACATCAATTCCAAGATTCTGGAAACGATAACCAGATAACTCAACATAATGAAAATTCATCACTCCTTTAAAAAATAAGATATAAAATCAAGAAAAGTGAGGAAACAAAATCTAGTATAAATAGATTACATAGCGGAGGTTTGTAGGTAAAATGTTTTTCATCGATTATAATGACTTTATATAACTTTTTAACGTATGTTGAATTGTCATTGTATAATAAATTATTTCAATGAATCTTTGCTTTTCATTCAGATAACATCAATTTGCTTGCAAAAATATGAATATTCACCCCATTCCCCGCCGCTCTACGAGTGCAGCGCTTGTCATAAAAACGTGTTGTCTCAACAGGGACCGAATTAAATTTTCAATTCAGGATATTTTGTGTTTCATTTTATTATTTCCCGACGAGACGGCACGGGCACCGGAAACTATACAGTAGGTTTGCCCCACTGAAGATAGACACTTAAATGTGGGCGTGTTTGAATGCTAGAAGAAGTGTCAGTTTTACCTCATTGTGGAACAAATAATCGGCACAATATCTTCAAAGTATTGCTGTTGCCAAACCTCAAATATTACAAATCCTGATATATGACAGTGAGACACGGAAGGGTGCAGTTTAAAAAGGGACGCTTGGATTATTTATCATGTGGAGCTTATGTGGAGTCATGTGGAGAAAGGACCACCATATAGAGGATATACGACGCGAATGTGAATGGTAGAGGAAGTTGTGCGCACCAGAGGAAGACAAGACGTCACGACCAAGTAAAACAAATTATTGAGTCAGGTTATTTCTACATTAAGTAACAGAAAAATGTTCATGAGGCTATGTATGAGTGTGAATGACGCAAAGAGAGCTTGACATGACAGAGTTGTGTGGCGGTTTCTCCTCTGTTTACCCCTTGGGGAAAACGGAAAAAATTGTAAGGTTAGGTTAGGCATCAATTATTTGTGTGTCCTCCCTCCTGCAACACGGATCTCTTCAAGATCCAGGTTCACTACATCATTTTCTTAAAAATAATCTCCATGCAGCGTCCCCAAAGATGACGCCCAGGGCATACCTAGAAGAAAAGTATTTTTCTCAGAGCCTGTGTATCACTTCTATTGATTTTCTATTCAGTGGTCTCCCTCGCCGCCCCAAGAATCGGCGACTGCGAACTGTTGCCTCCTGCGTCGGTCCAGTACGTGACTTAGTGCTGCATTTATCATAGCCATTATTATTTTATGATTTTACTTTTTGGATACTTCTACCACCACTGTAAAATGTTTTAATGACACTGTTATACGTTGATATATTTTTCGTATTTAACCAAACGTTTTAATTTTTCAGCCACTTATAAATAATCCGTACAACTGTGATTTACACTGATTGAAAGAAAATTGACTCTACCTCTTAACGATGCTGTATTGATCATTGCCATTTTCAACGTCACTTATAGACAGTTTTGCAAGTATCTTGACGCATGTCACAAAATAGTAAACCTGCCTCCATGGCTTTTTCTTACTGCTACTTCTATATGTTATCAACGCTTTCTAGTTGTACAAAGGTTATATTACATAATAATGTAACCTCTATCATATTTATTTATCTTTATTATTGTTTTAATTCGGAAATATACCCTGTTATTGCTACAATTTGTTTACATGTATATTATATATTTTTAACCATTTATACTCATTAATCATTGACCATTTCTTACTCATTTACTGAACTATTATTTTTTCTGAAATTGTAATCGTCTCTGTGTAGTTACAAAACACTTTTACGCAGACAATAAGAAATAAATCATTTTTTGACGCCAATTTCAATAAGCCCTTTCTTCGCTTATACCCCGTTCTTGCAAATTAAATCGATTATCTCTTCAAGATCATTTTCAATATTATGTTGTGAGTAAAGAAAACTTTAGCTAACTTCGGGTAGGTAGGTACACAGAAACAACCAAATCATGCACTCGGCGTCACAAAAATCGCACCTATTGCAAATGCTCATCGTCGTCACGCAGATCCAAACCTCCGGATGAACAAGTCTCTTGAAACCGTTGAAAAATCCGTCGAACAGAAAAACTGCTTAAGTTTAGTTGCTGAACAACATCACACTGTCGCGTCACTGATTGCAGTAGTGCCACCACTTGAGTGACTTCGTCAGCAGTGGTGTCCATTTCAAAGGGTTGTTTTCTAGCGCTAATTATTCACGTGTTTCCTCTCCATCGTTCGGATAGTAATCTATATTTGTATCATTGAAGAAGAAGATAATACTGATGAATCTAAACGAACCACGAAAAAGTACAATAAAATGATAACGGTCACAACTCGAAATCGACCCCAGGATCTCTTGTCTTACCGGGACAAGCATCTTAATCAAGTTGACCATTTGGACCTATTTATTATAAATAAAAATCTTATATGTTTATCCGAGACACTGTCTAAGTTACAAACCAATGTGGTTAGAAACTTTGTTTCCGTTTAAATAGATACATGCCAAAAATATGGGAATAATTAGTTGCAAGGTGATATTGTTAATTCTGAATTTGAAATATGAGATCGACAAATATGACGTTTAATAAATAGGTCTCAATGGTCAAGTTGGTTAAGACGCCTATCCCGGTAAGACAAGAGATCCTGGGTACGATTCCTTGTCGTGACCATTATCTTTTTATTTTTCTTCTGTGTCTTGTACTGTTTCATACTTCGTTTAGATTTTTTAGTATTATCCATTTCGATATATTACATTGATGAGTATTACTTTCAAAATAAGTTAAAAAGAAAAGTTGTTCCTGACCTCCATTTAACTTAAGCTGCTCCTTTTATAGCCCAGGAAGATGACACAAGTTGTGGCGCGTGTAGATATCTAAAAGGTTTATGCGCATAACATTTTGACGTACCGCACTCGGAAAATTTGTATCGTTTATGAAATGAAACTTTTGCCGTTAAATTTACTTTTAATTGATACCAATATTTTGTGGGTTAAATGAATTAGCTCGGGTAACTTAGGCTTAAAATTTATTTTCGAAGATGTGCAATATGTGTGTTTTTAACGGTTTATCTCTTCAGTGTATTCAGCAAGATTTAATGCACTAATTAATGTAAAAATATGATAAAATTATTAGAAAGGGAAAAGTAGTTATTGGAATTATATTTTGTGACGTGAACAAACGTACCATCCTTATCGGTTTTAACATTACTTAGCATTTTTTGGAACTAGCCCATTTAGTCTTTCTTAAACTGCCTGACATCGTATATTGCCGTTCCATTTGATGGAAATGAAAGATTCATAACAACAGTGAAATGAATCTCTGCATTTGATTTTTGATTCACGGATTAAGCTGCAATTCGTTGAGGGGATCGCATGTATTGTGCTCTTCTTAATTATATGAGTACGACACAATTGGTTATGATGTTTTGCGGACGAAAAAGTTAAAATATCTCTAGAAAATGTTGAGTATATGTGCAGTCACCACGCGCGCACATTCAGTAGCATCAGAATATATTTTCTCCTATGGTATCCCAGAAAAGGGATAGCAGCGCACTACTTACCTACTAAGTGGAGGTTCCTGTGATCGCCATTCTCTGCTGGGTACTGGTTCGGGCTAGCTGCTGGATAGCTGCTGGCTAGCTGCTCGCGTGTGTAATTCGCCTATGTATCTTCTGATTTAGTGTCGTGTGAATATATTTACGTTAATTCAATAAACATTAATTGAGTGAAATATATAAATCTTTATTTTATCCAACATGACACCCCAATAGTATGCTGGATCGATAAGGTAAGCGTCGATCCCAGAAATACTATAAGTATATTCATTTTTAATCTTTTTAAAAAGTGTTCATAATTAATAAATAAATTCCGTTTTAATTTGAAAAAATTCTCCTTGCAGAGTTTGAGAACAAAATTAGATTAATTTTTTTTTCTTACAAATTTTCCGGCCTGTGCCAAAAGTTAATATTTAAATAGGATCTAAGTTTTGATCAAACAAAAAAAACATAAATAAATAAAACTGTTAAATCGCCAGCAGATAAACTTTGCATGGTGTTTAATTTGTGAGACTTCAAATCTGATGCAGGTGGTAGAAACAACTCATAATACTCAGGTTACAGTATACAAAGTTAAACTCTATAGCAGTATCACATTGTGGTCCTAATCGCATTTGCAGAATTACACAATTCACAAGCGGTGAACGTATCCACCCATGGTGCCAGTGACGTAGCAGTTATGCCTCCTTCAAGGCCTGCACCTGTGAAACAGCGACTGTATCACAGTCCACATACTCCCTAAATCCCCGAAGTGCTTACATTTCTAATGGGAGCCGAGCACCGACGGAAATAGGCGGAAACTAACGAACTAACTCGTAGCTAAAAACTTCCCTCCCTAAAGACGAAGCTTGAAGAGATTTCAGAAATAAACACAACTTTTATGACATGATGCTCGCCATAATGTGGGATTTAATCACATTAGTCGCTTTTCTGCCGCAACGTTGCGACAATAATTAATCTTCATCACTAGGCTTTCTATTTTTGGTTTTGCAAACATATCCCGATGTGAATTTTCATTTGTTATCCTCGTCTTTTGAAATATGAGGCCTTAAAATAAATACATCCCATTCCTTTAGCGCTAAAATATGATTGATTTAAAATGCCAAAAATTAATAAGAGGAATACATTTGGATGAAATTAATTGAATATTTTCATGTACGAAAATTCTGTCTTGAACAGATAAATAATTTATTGTATTACGGCCTTTATATTTTTTTCTTTTAAATTCCTAGGGATTTTCTATTCAGTTGTAGAAAAATAATAAAGTATTTATGCAGGTAGAATAATGCAAATATTAGTTAGATTAAATAATATTTCATTATGTCGTTATTTAAAATGTTAATAATAGTATATAATATATATTTTCAAATAAAAAAGGTAATATACAGATCCTGTAAATAATTGATAAATAATGATTTATATTATCATACGGTTATATTTTTGTGAAAACCTCACTAGGAGAAACTGTACTGGGGTTTTCATTTTTTAAAAATATTGAAATGTTGTGAATTGATTTGATTATTACGTCAAAGAATATTACAACATTATTAAAATAAAAAAGAATAGCTATAATAGTAATTAATGTTGATGTCATTTTAGTGTATTTGATTCGATGTTATTGGGTTATGAAGAAATTCTGTTTTATCCAGACAAAAATAATATGTTTGATTATAATATCAGCTGTGTTTTTGTAAAACCCTTCAAGCCACATTTTTTTAGGAATGTTGCTTTTCAGTTGTTTCATAAAGAAGGTGACCAGAAAACCCATCAGAATGACAATTCAATACAACTTTAATATGTGATATAATGTCATGAAATAAAAACTAGATTGAATAGTTTACGTTGGTTAGATTAATATATTAATTTTTTCATCACTTTTTATGACTTTATAACACTTTTATAGGTGTGTTGAATTGTCATTGTGTTTAGTTATCATGGAATTCATAAGAGTCTTCAAAGTACAATATGTTAAAAAAATTTCGGTTGATCAAAGGCATTTTTAATACTAAAAACTGAAACACAAATATTCACACCTTCTGATTGCCAGTCAGGTGCATGGATACGTTTCAGGCTAATAATTATTATTATAAAATAAAACACAAACACTTTGTATTTAACCACGAATTTATTATTTCATATATCGACCGGTTTCACTTTGACCAAGCTTCTTCAGGATATAATAATAACTAAATGCTAAGACAGAGTTATGGCTTATATATAAGAGTGACAGAGGGAGAAAGAACAAAATTAGAGGGAGACAAAATATTTGACATAGGTAAAATGGATAATCAATTAGTGGGAGGGAGACAACAATACAATAATCAATTACTGGGGGGGAAAACATCAATACACATCATAATCAAGTAAATGAACAAACAACAGTTAACTGTGATCTATGAGATATTAAAAAAAGAATTTTTTGTTGTATTTTACATTAACTAAAGGACAATATTTAGATATATGATAATATTAATAATGAATCACGCTACAACACATATATACTATCATGGGTTAGGATGGATTGCGGGGAATAAGTTAAAAATAGGACTATAGGATGTATTTTTTTGATTTGATAAGTTAATTTGATTATTAAGTAATTATTCTGACATATTTGTATTTAAAGATTTCCTAATTTCTAAAGCTTCTAAGTTATCTAGTTTTATACCTGTACTATTTTTATGTAAGATGCGAGTTCCTGAAATTTTATTGAATGTATGATCTGTTGAGATCAAGTGATTTGCGAGCTCAGAGAAACCTTTTCCATTTAAGCAGCGTAAATGTTCTTTTACTCTAATGTTGACATTACGTGCTGTTTTTCCAATGTAGAACGCAGGACAATCGCTGCAGCTAAGTTTATAAATACCGGAGAAGCTTAACTTATCTTCTTTATCCTTAGTATTAATTAAAAATTTGGCGAGGTTATTATTTGTGTAGAAAGCCGGTTTTATATCGAAAGGAAGGTTCTTAACACTTAGGTTAGAAAAGTTATTTATAAATAAAATCCTACGCCAATGGTAATTTAGTGTATCGGTATTGTTAGCCGGGGTGCTTTTATACAGGAATTTATTTGTAGCTATTTGTTTTAGTTTCTTATTAAGTATTTTATTAACTAAATCCGGGTCATAGCCATTGTTTATCGCTATTTGCTGAATAAGAGATAATTCTTTTGAAAAATTACTGTCAGTCAATGGCACAGAAACTAATCTGTGAACCATTGAATGAAATGCCGAGTGTTTGTGGGAGATTGGATGATTGGATGTGTTGTGGATGGTTATGTCTGTGTAGGTTGGTTTGCGGTATATGTTGAAATCAAGTCTATTATTTAACAAAGTGATTGTAAGATCCAGAAAATTTAAAGAAGCATTAATACCTATTTCTAAGGTGAATTGTATTTGAGTGTGAAATGAATTTAAAAGCTGGAGGAAGGAATTTAATTGTCGATCCGTACCTGACCAAATGCAAAACACATCGTCTACGTATCTTTTCCATACCAGCACGTTTTTGAGGAGAGGGGATTTGCAAGAAAAAATGTTATTTTCTAGGTTATCCATAAATATATCAGCTACCAAGGGTGACGTTGGAGACCCCATCGGCAATCCCATAGTTTGTTCATAGATGATATTGTTGAATTTAAAATAATTTTGGTTTAAGCAGACATTAAACAGATTTCTCAGACGAGAGAGAAATCTGTTTACACTATAGTCCTATTTTTAACTTATTCCCCGCAATCCATCCTAACCCATGATAGTATATATGTGTTGTAGCGTGATTCATTATTAATATTATCATATATCTAAATATTGTCCTTTAGTTAATGTAAAATACAACAAAAAATTATTTTTTTAATATCTCATAGATCACAGTTAACTGTTGTTTGTTCATTTACTTGATTATGATGTGTATTGATGTTTTCCCCCCCGGTAATTGATTATTGTATTGTTGTCTCCCTCCCACTAATTGATTATCCATTTTACCTATGTCAAATATTTTGTCTCCCTCTAATTTTGTTCTTTCTCCCTCTGTCACTCTTATACAGGGTGTCCGGAAACTCGTAGTACAAGCGGGAAACTGGTGAATCTACATCACATTTGGAGTCGATTTTGTAGTATATATTTTTTTGATTTGAGCTTTCGTTATCGAGTAAATCGAGTTAGAAGTTCATTTTTATTTTTTTTTTTTATTTTTTTTTTAATCAAATTCTTATAAATTATTACTGAAGATCAAAGTACCCAACTAATTAAAACTATTTGAAAGTAAAACAAATGAAGAAACTCGGATTTTAAGCATTATTTTGAAATCATCCTTCATTTAATCCGGTGTAATCATAAAATATTTCTGCTCTGCAGGGTTAAAACATCTGTTGTTCAACCCTAAACACCAGAAAAAACTTTAACCCAAAAATAGCCGAAAAATATTTTTTTTTGTTTTTTTTTTTTTTTTTGTGAAAATGCTCAAATCAAAAAACTTTATGTTTTTTTGGGTTCCCCATGTGGTGTAGATTCTCCAGTTTCCCGCTTGTACTACGAGTTTCCGGACACCGTGTATATAAGCCATAACTCTGTCTTAGCATTTAGTTATTATTATATCCTGAAGAAGCTTGGTCAAAGTGAAACCGGTCGATATATGAAATAATAAATTCGTGGTTAAATACAAAGTGTTTGTGTTTTATTTTATAATATAATGTCTTACCACAAAGTAATTGCTTCCTATGAAAAAAAAAAAAAAAAAAAAAAACTAATAATTATTGCTTATAATGATTTGTTATCCTTTGTGCTTTGCATAAAAACCTTGTCTTGTAAACACAAGTTTACTTTTTATAAGACATAATAACATTTGACAAATCAAAATATTTCACCATTAAATGATTATATAATATAATATATCTCGACGCCATCTAGTTAGAAATTAAGTATTTAACAATACCTTTCCCACGAATATTAGTTGTTTTCAGGTGAAAAAATCAAAAAACAATAATTTTTGAATGAAATACTAATATATATTGAAATATTTTGCTGTTAAAAGTAAGCTGACGTAGCACAATGGTCCATGCACTTGACCGACAGTCAGAAGGTGCGGCTTCAATTCCCGTCGGCGGCATTTATTTTTTCTTGGAAGATTTTTTCAATTATATTTGTGTTTCAGGCTAATAATTATTGCTTATAGCAAATATTTTTACCGAAGAAGAAGATAATATTAACAAATCTAAACGAAACATAAAACAGAACTATACAGAAAATAAAAAGATAACGGTCACAAATAGGAATCGAACCCAGGATCTTTTGTCTGATAACCTTCAAAAGTTAAAGAAAAGTTGTTCCTGAAAATTGAATAAATATTTTTAATTAGTCCTACGAATTCGGAAAAAAATCGTTCTTATAGTCCGCTGTAAAGTAAACATTTTGTGACTTCAAGGGTTTGACCATACCATAGTCGATATGTATTGGTGTTTTTTTTTGTATGGATTGTTTACAGATTTCAATTATTATCAACCCTTTGTTTCATTGTTATAGTTTAGAGAAAGTGAATTGTGAAATGTCTTCTTAGGACAGATACAAAACTCGTCGAATATTAAAACTAAATAAACTGAGTTATTTAGTATTCTGAACGTTGTTCCATGTAAAAATAAGAAGAATTATATCTCGGGAGCCCAGGGATGCAGAAAAGCAGGGCAGGTAGAAAAGGTAAGAGGTAAGTGGCAAGAGGTAAGAGGAAAGAGAGGAGACGTAAGGCGGCTGGGCAGTGTAGCGTGGTATTGCAGCATCCTGCTTTTATCCCTCAGAGGCTTTCATTTCCTCCCCGTGGGCCTTTCATGACTTATTTACAGGGGTGACCAAGGGCTAGACAGCGAACTATTATATATACGTCATCAAGAATTCTGCGGTTCATCATTTTCAGGGAATTGAAAAAAAATGATATTTTTTATTTATATTTAGTTACATTATTATTTTAATGAAAAAGGTTTATTTGTAATCAAGTTTTGTTATGCAATTATTATTATAATGCGTGTTTTGCTTTCCATTATAATTAGGAAAACATTAATTCTTTGTTTTGTATAGTTGATTGTTAAAAATAACCCGTTGACAAACTGCTATCAAGCAGTATCGGGACTTCATTGTAATTATGTAACGTTAACAAATAAATGTTTATTATAGAAAAGGACGCTTAGATGGTTTGGGAATGAAATAATGGAAGACTTTAGGGACGCCTGAGGAAGATATGGCACGATCAAATGAATAAGATACTTGAGTCGGACCATGTCAAGAATAACAGAAAGGAATGCGTGATACTAAATATGAATTCGAACCAAGCAAGGAGGTTAGGGGTGTTCCTATCTGCCTACCCCTACGAAGAAATGGCGTCATGGTGAGTTAGTTAGTATTTGTACTTTTTTTAATCCGTATAAATTATCGACGAAAATGTCTACTTCAGCACACTTTATCTTATCATATGGCCGACACATTTGGGTCGAATTGCTAAAATAGGGGATTTAGTAATAATTTTCAATGTCCTCTTGATAATGAATGTAAAAACGACAGGACAATGATTTTCCCTGCTAAACAAAAATTGGCAAGATTGTTTTACACGTTTAAATTTGCTGAGGATAGATAATTTATTTTAGATTATTAAAATAACGTACACAACTATGCAAAACGGGCCCTGAGGAAAATTATCGAACCAATATTGTAGAATTTTTTTATTATTATTGTGTTTTAAAATTTTGTTTGGTCATCTTTTAAAAATATATTATTATCACGTTTGTGTCTGTCTCATTGAGAAATCTTGCATTGAGAGCAGATGCAGTTAATCAAATACCTAATACTATAATTTAAAAAAAAAAATTATCATTGTGTTTACATTACGTTGCTTGTTAATATTGGTGATATGGTTACTTAGACTACTTATAAAGAGGTTTAAAAACGTGTTTGATCTATCTTGGCGTTTGATCAAAGACTCGGTGTCCAATTTATAATCGTAAGAGTCAAATTATATATTATATACTGATTATATGTTACTTTTAAAATGGTGCTTCCGACAAAGGAGTAGAAGGAACTTATAAACAATGATAAATATGCACTGACAACCCTGTCTGTTTAAGTAGAAGTATATTGCAAACATCACTCTATAACTCCCTCTTATCCCCTCCGGCACTTTCTGTCTGCTAAGAATATGCCCGAAGAAAGCAGGAAGGATTGAACCTGTGCTTTTGTCTTCTCAGAACTCTTACACCTATTCAAATTATACCAAATGAACTTTACCCGTCCTTTTAAAGCGTTATTTTTATCGTATAAAACAATATTTAATTTTTGTTCAAAACATTCCCAACTGCTCCCAATCGTCTGGAGTAGTGAGACTATCACTTTCCCAATTAAGGTATGTTATGAGGTTAAAAGCAAACGGGAGCGGAAACTTGGCAATTATCTGGTAACCAAACATGGCCAAAGTCATTACAAGCGATGTTCTGAATGGTGGTCTTACACCAGGGAGATACTGAATGTATTTATACCACCCTGGAACGTGCCAAAAATATACTGTATAGTGATGTAAATTAATTAACACAAATTAATTATTGTTAAAAATTTACTTGCGCCCACCGGGATTTGAATCGAAAGCCTTTCCCTTTGAACTCAGATGCCATTGTTACATGGAATTTTGTTGAGTGAGAGCCTCTAATTTTATCGGATATACAAATTTATAAGTTTTTTAATAACCGTTTATCAGTCCGCTGCTCAACCTTTGAGCTATTCAAGTCTGAGACCATGTCAGCAATAATTAATAATGTGTTTACGCTCGTGTTGAGCACATTTTACATTTAATTGTGTTATTCTTTAACCCTCGTCCACGTTTTATAAAATTTGTCGCCATCAGGTCCTGACACACCCGCTTGTAATTAGGTGACCTGAGAACAAGCCATAATATCCGGAAATCCCAACACGCTGCTGGACTTAACTTACTGCTATAGTCAACAGTGCCATACCTACAGTTAACATCGCTAATGCTTCCCATTTCCACACTACCCGTTGCAACATTTAGTTGTTCAAATATTACCTTTCCTCACTGGCGCATTGTGTGTTTTGCATGAGAATGCAGAATGTTCAAACATGGAAACAACAAAAACTTGTGGTAGTTGCGTAGCGACTGGATAAACAACCCGTGCACCAGGCAGCCGCTGGAACAAGATTTTTTTTACGTACCTAAGCAAATAAGTGGTTTGAAATATTATTCTAACTAAGTAGATTAAATAAAATAAAATATAAAATGTCTAAAAAAAATCATTTCTAGATTAAAAAAATTAATCCTTGATTCGTTTTATTTACTTGATAGTCAGACTATACCTTAATTTGTTTATTTATGAACAAAAGCCATGCCACCCATATAAAAATATGTGTATTTTATACATCACGATAACCTATTATTCAACATTCAATACCATAGCAAAAAGAAGGACAAAAAACGAATTTGCTTCGTTTTATAAAAATCTTCAAGAATCATTAATCTAAACTATCATTCATACACTACACTACATTATAATTCTTAATTACAGTTCCCTCCATCACCAAATACAACTTACAAAATAATGACACTTTAAAACTATGGGGAAATGGTGAAACATCAAGTGAAACTTGAAACTGTTATGGAGACTGGGTACCTACTGCGCACTAGGTGAATAAAGGATTGTCGAACACATGTGAATTTAATAATAATATTATAATCTCCCAAATATTGATAACACTTCCGGGTCTAGGGTCTGGCCCACTTCCTATTCCTCACAGATAGAATATAACTCGCTAACACCCTCCACCCTTCGCTCGTACATCCCCATAACCTCGCCACGGTCCCTTTTACCCTTTAACTGTACCCAAACGAGCTGATAGAGCATTAAATACTCAATTTTCACAACTTTAAATGGAGAACCCTTCGAATCGTCGTGCTTTATACTACAATAAGCCGCCAAATAGACCAAACTATCTAAATATGTCTATTAAGGTATTTAGTTACAACTTTCACAATATTACTTCGATTTAAATTTGTGATCAGATCATTATTTAAATTGACGTCTAATTATTATCATCCCACAAAGCTTATTTGTATAAAAAATCAAGTAAGTAAGCTTTGGTTTCCTAGTCCTTGTACATATTTATTTAGAACAAGTTTTGAAAAAATGATCAGATTCCTTGAATTCCACTCTGTCCAGGGATGCTATCCATCGGGCTATTCAAACGGTGTCTCTTGGCCTAGTACAAAATACGATCTTCGCACTAGTGCTCTCAGTAAGGAGTTTAAACTTTACTAACATCAAAACAAAAGAAAAAAACAGCCTGGTGTAACCACCCGACCTCCCTCTCTATCCTAACTTTCCAATACTTACTGTTTTTTGCATGTTTTTAGTTGAAAAAATATCACCTTCACTAACATTGTATTACTTCAAATAATATCAGGAATAACAGGTTAAAGTTAATCAGGTACCTCCCTATTAAACCGCGTTTCATGTAATGGTTTTACATTTTCTCCAGATTTTTAAAGATGTGCATTTTAACGACAACAGAAATAAAGTTTTGATGGACATAACGTGTCAGCGTGGCCAATGTGATGTTTATCGACTAATTTTTTGAAACGATGATTAGGGCACGTATAAATGGAATAAACTATATTGTGCCCAAAAAAATTACAATGAATAAATCCGTTTAGTGTAAAGCTGTTTTTGTTTTACTGCATTCATAGCTGTACTTTTCAATGGAATATGTAGTTTATTCGTACATCGAATTTGTGAAATTAAATGGTTTCCACTTGGCAATATGAAACTCAAAACACAGAAATACAAGTGAAAGATTTGACCTCAAATCATTAAGATGTTAAAAATATTAAATTTTCGACAGTAATATTATAGTGATGAAATGCATGAATGCATGAATAAGAATGTTATGTTCATTCTGAGGTGGATTCTCAAATTCCGTCAATTTTTATTTATGTAATCAAATGGTTACATAAGTTAATGGTCGTGAAAGTTTGGCAAAACTGCACAAATTATTGAAGTAACACTTAGTTTTAACATTATTACTACATTAAACTGCCACTCATGTCGGGGAGATGGAAAAAACATGCATGGAATGGGTTATCAGGTTCTTAGTTTTGATTATTCAATTAATTTATGAGTATTTCCTAACCTTCAAACTCAACCTGACAAACGCAAGATCATACTTATAAGAAAAAAAACATGGAATCAAAACTGTCAAAATACATAAACTTTATTCGATAAAACATAACTTTTTATATTAAAAATAATTTCTCCTTTACGTAAAAAGTTATTTCTTGTAATAATTAAGTTAATTTAATAAGTTAAATTATTGAATAATAAACAATATTCAATAATTTCACGTTAGAAATAAAATCAATAGCCAAATACGACAGTTTCAGGAAAGCGCTCGGGGATTTTTTGATATGTGATTGTTATAGTGTTAGTAGCCTATTCCAAGTACTCAGAGATAGAGGTGTATAATGTATATATTGTTTATATGCGTGAGGATGCGTCATATGGGTGTATGTATACATGTGTTGTTATATGTATATAGGTATGTCTGCTGCTATATACACATGTGTGCTTGCATGCACACATATTAAAAATTATATATATAATTATGTACATTTTTACAATCTAATGCTAATTTACTTTTTTCTCCTTTCTAATTTCTATCTTCTACTTTTAATTACAATTTTTCCAAAATTTTAGCTTCATCTATAGTTACTAATTTCATATGTTTACACTAGATTTCATATTTCATACAAAGTAATTACACTCAATTGGTCACCATGAAACAGGCAGCCGCCTAGTATAGTGATTCATTATATCTACTTTATGTAAATTTCAAAATAATGTAACATGTATTAAATAAATAAATAAAAATTAAGTTGAAACCATGAGTTTTTTTGCGTGCGGTGGAATTTTACAATTTTAGCCAACACTTGAAACTACAAACCAAATGAATCACATGTACTTTTCTGCCAATTTAACCCAATAATAAATACTTACGCAGGTAGTTTTAGTTAAAAAATATACAGATCTAAGAATTAACGTTTTGTAAAGCTGTTTTATAATATTACTGCTGTAGTGAAAACTTCATTTTTCTAATAGCTGACCCAATAATGCATTCCGCTTAAACTTACATTACACATGTTCATAGTTCATATTTGTTGACATTATAAAACATATTCTCCGAAAAAACTCCCGAATTGTTGACTAGACGGAGTTTCAATTTGTTTAGGGAAAATTCTAATAACAGCGTTACATCGTTTTTCCGCAAACAAAGCTAGGAGAAAAAACACTATTTGCCCAAACAAATAATAATGCTGCTGCAAAACTGGACGACGGACTGTGATGGGAAATATGAGATAATTTAAATGTAGAAGATGAATCACAATAAAAATCAAAAGAAAAAATAAATCCATGAACTATTTTCCAGATTGAAATTACTCACTGGCTTTATGTTACTTTTTTACTTGGAGCTCTAGTTTATGACATAGTTATGTCAAATCTACAGCTTTCGCATCTTCAACCTACCTTCACACATCTCATTGAATGAAATTTAGTTTCCGTTATGAGCCACAATCGAAACAATTCGACGGCCTCCGTGATAGAGAGGTAATACTCTCGACTAGCAATCAGGAGATTGCGGGTTCAAACCCGGCGAGCGCAAATAAATTTCATTTGTGTTATTTTATAACATATTAATTTAAAACTTTATTGATTAACTAGTTATCCTTAGAAGGGTAGTCAGAATCATAGCGAATTTCATTGGCATATGACAATGTTAGTATAGTTTGATTGAATTATCTTTAGATGGCAAAAAGGTGTAAGAACAAATAATCTTCAAAAACAAAGCAAAAATTGAGATCGTTAATCTAATATAACCTATAGACTTTCTGTATAAAATACATTCCAGTTGCAACATACAATATTTAAAGCATATTTAGTAGTTATTGTCCTATGTAAAATATTGCAGGTGACTTGTCCCTAACAGTTATTTCGCCGTTCGGAAAACTACATAACGCCGACCCCTGGGACAGGGCTGGCGCGGCGTTTATAAAGCGCCAAATAAATCCCGTTTGTTTTGCCTTCGGTTGCACGTTTGCTTGAATTATTATTACATAACGTATGAACGTATGAAGAGCGAGTCAACAGAGACCGGTCGATGCCCATAACGTGCCGCGCCGGCCACTGATCGGACGAAACGGTTCCGGTTCGGAGGTTCAAATTATATTACATTGTATCCATGACGTAACCCTGATTTTATTGTGACAGGGTTGAGATACAATTAGTAACTTACTAATGATTGAGTAATTAGTAATGTGAGTATTATTTTAACGCATTTGTGAATAAAATAAGATATTTCACAGTAAGGTTTTTTTTTTCAATTAATTAATTATTGTCAATACCTGACGAGATAAATCGATAGATGTGTGCTGTGAACATGTCTATGCATTTGAAGTAAGCTCAATTTTTTATTACTTATTGTCGTGCCACAGCTATACCAACCATTACTAAATATAACAAAAATATTTGATTTTTAAATTAAGAAGTTTTCGTAGATGGGGCGCGTACTAATTGCAAAATAATTTAATTTAAACAAAAAATTGGACGTTGTTTGAAGTTGCATTAAATATTATTTTTATCGCTTAACTATTAGAAGACATTTCTTCTCGAATGGGAAGAGTAGGGAGATATCAAACAAATATCCGGAAACCAACATTTCGATTTTGATTTATCGCTTTTTTATTGATATGTGAATAAATCAGATTGAAGTTACGTACCAAAATTTTTCTTAGTATACGTATTTACACTCAATTACGAATAAAATGAAAAGAATTTGAAATGATTTCTCGTCGTTATTGCCGGAACTAAAGAAGAAATTAATAAGTTCACAATTAAATTTATATGCACATTTTAAATATGACAGCTTCCGTGTCCGAAGGGTAGGGCACACGACTAACAAGCTGTAGGTCGTGGGCTCAAATCCTGGCGTACGCAAGTAAATTTTATTTGATTTTATTTTTTATTTTTTATTTTTATTTTTTTTTATTTAGTAAAAGATTATACATTTAAATACATTATTTAAGAAATGTTTTGACTGCTCAACTAGGAGGATTCCCGTTTTAGGACAGTCAAATTAGTATGAGTATTTACATTTTGATAAGTTGTTTGATAAGTATAGTATTACAATAATAATGAAATAATAGGTATTTGTACTTTTAACTGGTGCCTAAGCCTACTAACACCTACTGTGTTGTATTTCACAAATTACTCATTTAAAATCAAATTTAGTATATTTTCGTCACGTTTCGGAGTGGAAGATGCTCTCAGTATCGACCTAGTGTAAGACTTCTCTGTGCCCTCCGGTGTACCTCAAGGTTCTCATTTAGGCCCAGTATTATTTAATGTGTATATATACGATATTCACAAATGTTTTTTACATGCTAATTACCTAGCATATGCAGATGATAAAAAATATACTTAGTTATTAAATCAATCAACGACTGCATTAAACTTCAAGAGGACCTCAATCGTCTCTTTGTCTATTGCGAATTAAACAAACTTATTATTAACATCGCAAAATGCAATAAATTAACATTTACACGTAATAAAAATAAAATATCCTTTGTATACACACTAAACGGCACACACATTGTTACATTAGCGTTTAGGCCATGTAATATACTATAGGTGTGTTACACAAATAGTCATCGCCGCACAAGGCAGCGGCAGAGCTTGATACTCAAATCTTTCAGGGTGTGGATTATAGTCAATTTCCCAATTAAAACAAGTCTCTTGATATGAGGGTTTATTGTACAGGTAATACAGGTTATCAAACAGATCTACAAAAGGTACATAGCTTTTTAAGGCCTAACTAGTTACTAGGCAATCTATTGACTCTAAGGGCTCTGATTGACAAAGGTATATCATTCGCTCACGTGTAAACTAGGCTGAAGCGGTGAATGATGAGCAGGGGCCATAGGCGGGTGCCTAGGCAGGGTGCAGGACGAAGGGCGGCTACGATGGGCGGATGCCATAGCACGGCCTAACTGATGCGGTAGGGCGGGAATACGACGAAGGGCGGCACAGAAGCGGCCTGAGGTGGCCAGGGCGGCTAACCTCGTGGGCGGCAGAGCGGTGGCAGAGCGAAGGGCGGGAATACGACGAAGGGCGGCACAGATGGAACCTCGGGGGCTGCGGCGGGTGCACGGCCGCGGCCCAGGGATATGACGCAATCATATCCATGATAGTGTAGTCGGCCGAATTGCCTGGACGTGATAACTGAGTCTAGGGACGCGGCACATTATAAAATGTATGCACGCCGGTCCAATTACGGCGACACCGATTTGGCGGTAAATATTAACTCGGAACTAATACATAGTGTTGTTTTCTACGCGTCTCGCTGTGAACTGACGCGTGGGTCTGCTGGCGGGTGGAAGCTTGCCCCTTCCACCTCTCTTTTAGGTGCCTGGCCGATGCCCATATAAGGATACGTTTTTGTCAACTATCCATTTGATTGGTTGTAGGTACTTGTAAGCCTACGTGACCAATATCAGGCGGTGATGTCGCGAGCTCCTGCGTATGTATTGGTGTTCACCCGATTGTAGACATGCCGAGATGCGTATATATTCGTGTGTTTACACGTGCTGAGTGAGTGCTCCATTTCCGGGCCGTGAGGATATACATAACTGTGCAGTTAGCTCTCGCAAGCTATGTGCAAACATAACACTACCCTCCTTGTCGACGAAAGAAGATCCCAGGCAACGTAGCTGAAGCAGGGCAACGTCCTCCTGTTTGCCGTACGAGAGGTACAGAGCTACCTCATTTCACAAAGATTTAAACACTCCCTAACTTAAGAGCCAAAACAAAATTTTAACTACCTGAGAGCCAAGTTGAACAATCCTAACAAGTACACTGAACAAGGGTTGCCAAACCTCTATCAAAAAATAATTGCAGAAATGAACTCCAAGGCGCGATACAAAACACGCTATGATTTACATACTCGATTTTTTTTCCAAACAAAAAAGAATACACATGGCCTTCCTTCCAAACAGAAAGAATACATAATACTTTCTCCAACAAAAAAGAATACACATGGCCTTTTTTAAGACAACACCAAAACAACAAATGTAGCCTACCATGTGGTATATCCGAATGGATGTACACAATTTACCACAAGGCCTACACTTTCCAACAAACCACAAAAGAAGAACAATTAAGCCATGTTCACAATTGTACAATGTTATACATAATGATATTCTGGTTAGAGAATATTATTCGCTTATGCGATTGACCAAAATCAATCCATATTCGCGTTTTTCACAATGAAATTCTTAAACTAGACATGGTTTTTTATACACAAAATTCCTGTTAGGGAATATGTACGCTGATTATATCATGCAATTGACCGAAATCAACCCATTTTTGCGTCACTTACAATGAAATTCTTGACACTATACAAAACAAGTTGTTACGTAATACAAGTCACCCTATAAAAAAGATGCATACTTTAGCCTCGCTTTCCCCATGCAAACGATCGTGGCGTACGTGTTAAAACGACACAACGCCGCGTGATCGGACGGACCACCCAGGCTGCTGGCAGTCAATACGGCCCGGCCTCGGCGCGCTTCCGCATTGCAGAACCGACCTTGGTTATAGCAACACGGTCGCTCACGTTGGCAAAAAACCACTCGCGGGCATGGCGTGCATAATTACGCAATAACGGACGCGATCTCGTTCCAGTTTAACTAGATGCATTTCGCCATCAAACTTCCAATCATGTTTATTATCTCGGTTCGAACTAAACTCAATGGAGTCCCGCCTCCGTGTATAATTCCGAGTGCATTTCATCATCTCAACGGCCCCGTCGCCTATGAGCGCGGGTAGTCCTGGTCAACATGATCTTCCATACCACACCTCAGGACGAATCGTAAGCTTTCAACCTATCCCTTTCTTGTGTTCAATTCTTGTAACTTCTTGTGAAAATCCTCGTTTCATCCGGTCGTCACAGAGAGAGTAGAGATCCATTTTACACCTGTGTTTCTTTAGAAGATGATTAATATACCTTGTGCCTTTTACTTATGTGTTATTATTGTGATGGCCTTTTCCAACCTCCTGACCGATGGACGAGCTGCTGATCAAAGAACTGCCCACCCCTGATTGTACACGAGTCATCTGCTTTACCTTTCTACTGAGCTTAGCCAATTTATAACCAGGTTCGATTCCGGGTACCATATCGTAGCACTGGCGCAAACGTGGTTTTTCTCTGATTATTAATCGTCCATCGGGAGGTCAAATTGGAAATAATCTTGAACTCTTTCACTGTGTTTTATGTCTTGCTTTGTATTAACAATTGAATAACTATGTTTTCTTCCAATAAATCATAGCTGTTCTACAAACCATCGCGTCAAATCTAAAACAACCGTGTCACATTAAAACTATTCTGTGTTAAATTACAAGTTCTACGAATCGTCACTCGACAAAATTTAATTACCGGTATTCTATCACAAGGTGCGCAACCAACATTCACTTCTTTTCGGACACCTCAAACATCACATAGTGATCTTTAACCATGAAGGTTTACTTTCCGAGTACAACTATTAGAGGAAACGAGCTACATTAAACTACAATTCAACAATTTCAAATCTTGTACATGATACAAAATGAATTTCTTGTTCGTGGAACCATAAGACAGCATCGCTCTGCAAAATACACAACCAAGGAAACTAAAGCCCTTCTGTCATCTGATAATTTCGCTTTATATATAATAAAGGTGGGTAGAGTATCCTTTTTGAAAGAAAAGTCTTGAAAGCCGACTTACCCTTTACATATAATTGAGATTCGCGATTGACGTAAATCCCCGACTCTCGGCCCTTCTCCGCCTCGAGCCTGTCGTTGTCCAGGGAAAGGGATGCTTGCGTGTAAATAACCAAAAGCTGGTTCTGCCTAAATTCAGACAATTGGTCACGAATCACAAACAACCCTCCATTAATTGTTGAAAGAACAAACAATACTTCCTCGAAATCTGTATTCGGAAATTTTTCGGAATTTTGAAATTTTTTTCGAGAAATTTAATTTTTCGGAAATTTGTTTTTTTCAAAATTTTTTCAAATCACACAACTCAGGGACTTTTCCATCAAAACCCTAGGACAACCCCTGGCCGTTTTTTTTCACAAATCAAGGACTTTGAAATTTTTCGGAAATTTTATTTTTCGGAAATTTTCTCACTTTGAAGTTTTTTCAAAATTTTTTCAAATCACACAACTCAGGGACTTTTCCATCAAAACCCTAGGACAACCCCTGGCCGTTTTTTTCAAAAATCAAGGACTTTGAAATTTTTCGGAAATTTTATTTTTCGGAAATTTTCTCACTTTGAAGTTTTTTCAAAATTTTTTCAAATCACACAACTCAGGGACTTTTCCATCAAAACCCTAGGACAACCCCTGGCCGTTTTTTTCAAAAATCAAGGACTTTGAAATTTTTCGGAAATTTTATTTTTCGGAAATTTTCTCACTTTGAAGTTTTTTCAAAATTTTTTCAAAAACGCACAATCTCAGGGACTTTTCCATCAAAATCCCAGGACAACCCCTGGCCGTTTTTTTTCATAAATCTAGGACTTTGAAATTTTTCGGAAATTTTAATTTTTCGGAAATTTGAAGTTCTTTCGGAAAATTTTTTCAAAACGCACATCTCAGAAACTTTTCCATCAAAAACACAAGGAAACCGCTGGCCATTTTTTTTTCCATATTGGGACTTCAAAAAAAATTTCACAAAATTCTTCACCCATCATCACAAGCTCATTTTTTTTTGAAAAAACTCAGCCACAACACTCTGACAATTCTTTTTTCTTTTCACAATGTCTAACTCAACTAGCCACAAAATGAATCCTCGAAACAACACCTTAGGCATAATAGCCAACATCTGCTCTCGAAGTACTCAAAGTTTAGAAAAGGAATTGAAGGACAGGAATATTTCTCCTTTCAACAAAACCAAAAACGTCCTGATCAAACACGCAACATTTTACAACAGGAAATACATAAAAGGGCTGCAATTTCAACCCGGCAGTATAATCTCTGTCACAAACAGATACAATTTACGCAGGAAACATGTTACCTTTAAGGAAAACGACATAGTTTGGAGACGCAACAACACACTCTCACAAGGTGCTCTGTATTTCTCTGCAAAACTAGCTCCTCGCTTTGATATAGCAAAAGTCCTGAGAAAAATCTCCGATGTAGTGTACACCCTATCGGATGCCTCTGGGAAACACATCGGCAACTATCACGTAAAAGATATTGTCAAACTAGGAAGTGTGGACACAATAGACACCACCTTCACTAGCTCACACTCACATAACTAACAAACTTTTGGCTCTACCTTTGTCCCACGAGATTTGGCCCTCGTGCAGACAAACAGCATGTCTTAACGCGTTAGTTTCATATAAAAACTCGTTTTTTTCGACCTCTGCAAGGTAACCTTTTTTTTCTAAAACACAGAAGTGTCAACTGTGGTTTTAAATCATTTCTCACCAATACATGTACTATTATGCTCTTTCGTATAAACCCTTTGTTATTTTTGTTTCTTTGTCACACCTCACCGTGTAATGTTTATAAATTGTACTAATATTTTGTACGTATCTTCTCTGGAACTGATATCATTCCAGTCAAGAGACTTTTCTACTTCCCGAACAATTTATGCTCCCGGAGTCATGACCCTGGACATTAATTGTTAGTCGTCACCATTCTGACACTTACGACACTAAATACATAACTATTTTTTGTCATAAATACCACAAAAAGTCACGTACAACATTGTTTTGTAAATATTTTTTCTGTTCTTTGTTCTTCACATTGTTCTTTCACTTTGTTCTTCACATTGTTCTTTACATTGTTCTTTCACATTTGTTCTTCACATTTGTTCCAATGGGTTACATCGTACATAAAACAATGGCCCCTTTGCAACATACACCCAATTGAGGTGAATATTCTACCCCTGTAACTTGTAATCATAATGCGTGTGTAAATTCCAGTTTGGTATCGTCATTTGATTCAAGTTTACATAGGTGTAACAAATAAAAAGTTACAATTACTTTGTTTTAAAGTTTTTTCAGTTTTTTCTAAAAAATTGAATGGCGCTCAACATTCCCATTTGCTCTAATTTGTTGTTTTTTCAGAATTTGATATTGACACGTCAATTCTGAAAAAGGTTGTTGTAAAGGAGAACAAACGCCGATTTGTCCTCCTCATCAATAACAATGTTACATACATAACACCTTTCGGTCACATTGAGTTTGTAAAATCTTAAGATCTCAACTTCCTGACCCCAATTTGTTATATTATGTACTATATTTTGACTTAAATAAGCATTAATTTGCCTTGTCAAATACACCGAGCCAGGTCACTCATATTAAGTCATCCTGTGTCTCTAGGTGCCTTTTGTATCAAATTTGTAACATAAAGTTCACAACATTCGTGTTTGTGGCAATTTTGGCAACACCAAGTGTGTTTCCTTGTTTTTGTTTGGTCATTTTAAGTAAGTAAAACCCTAAAAGGTCTTAAATAAACCACTACAAACCTTTTTTGTAAGCAAAGAGTTAGTAAAACCAAATAGGTCTCTTTTGCTATTTATTGGTGTCTTGTTTAAGACATCCTTGTTGGCATATGTCTTGTATTATTGCCAACTTAAAGCATAAACCCAACCAAAGGTTATGCCACCACAACGTTTTGTAAGCAAAGAGTTAGTAAAACCAAATAGGTCTCTTTTGCTATATTTGTGTCTTGTTTAAGACATCCTTGTTGGCATATGTCTTGTATTATTGCCAACTTTACGCATAAACCCAACCAAAGGTTATGTCATCGTCTTTTTGATAATACCAATAGCCACTACTTGATTGTTTTTGACATTGTGTATGTATCTTTTTCCGGTATTGAAATGGTACTTTTTTTTCATTATTGAACGTTGATATGTTATTTTCATGATACATGAGAATGTTACAATATCCACCATGAGACGAGGGATCGTTATAAAATCTAACACTATACATGAGAATGTTATAATATCTACCATGATACGAGAAGTTCGTTATAATTACTTTTTACTGGCTTACATACACTGTGGCCAAAGAGATAATTTGTTCCATTAAATGGTTATAAATATCTATGTTGTACCTTTCCTTTCAATACTAGGGTTCTTTCGTAATTCGTTCAATTTCTACATGAGACGTGGAGACGTTATAATACTTACCATGATTCGTGCGAACGATACAATATCTTGTTGTTGTTTTCTTTAAATAAGTTGACACTATGTATTTGTTCTACCGGACGTAGATCATTTTACCCTGACTTGTCACCCTTAATTGGGGCCCTTTTTTGTATAACTCATGACACTGAGGGAAATTTCCTTCACTGTAGTGAGAATTTTTTTTGTTCTCTTCAAACAAACATGAAGCTGTGCATTCAGCAATTTTTTACGCTAACTGATACCTGTGGACTTCTTGTCAGCGGACCCAAGAACCATCCACTATCCATTGACCATGGACTAGCCATCAGCTTCACTGTTGGTTATGAGGTATCGTGTCGTGGGAGTTAATTGAGACAGTGACACAAAACCACCTAACTCGTTGTCTGGGAGACGAATAAGAAAAACTCCCAGGTTTGTGAAACTTGAGCAAGGGTCTGTCTTGTTCTCACAAACTGTAGAAGATTAAATACGACCCCTAATCTTTCACCAAATACACGTGAAAGATTAGATTGTTATTACTGTGTATTCTCCTTCACCTTTTCATCAAATTCATGTATATTTGTGTAAAGAGTTAGGAAATTTGCTGGTTGATATATTTCGTCCTCACATAGAGATCGAATTGGGAATTAGCTCAGTCACTATCAATTTTCGCTACTCAATCCTCCATCCTTCTCCCCTCCATCAAACATTTGTAAAAGCTAGGAAATCTGCTGGTTGACCACATTTCGTTCTCTGAAAGAGATCGAAAGGAGAATCAGCTCCATCACCAGCAGACCTTCTCGCTCAACGCCATTTATTTATTTTTTTTCCCCTCATTATCCTTGAGGTTAATTTCATGAATCTGGAAGGTGTACCCTACGCACATAGCGTATCGTCTGTCTATAAGACAATCTTTATCCATGAAATTTGCTTCAAATCTCTCCTTTTCACCCTATTCCTAGGTAATCAACACATTTCTTGTAATTTTGAAAGTCGTAAGTTGTTATCGCTCAAGCGCTAACACCGGCCATGGAAGGCCAACTTCTTTCAGAAACTTGGTGTTACTACTGTACAACCACCTACCTATACCTTGTATATCAAATAGGTAACCTCACGCCAGTCGTGATAGTTTTTTTTGTCTCCCCAATCTCGGGATACTCATGGTATAGTCAGCATATTGGATCTCTCTCTACTCTCTCTCTACTCTCTCTAACCAACGACGTTTTTTTTGTCTTTTTGTCTTTTCTCTTGAACACAATTTGTTTCTCTCCAAACGTTTTGCATCATTGGTCTACTAGGCAGGTAAACTTCAAGAATTTTGGCTCTAATAATAACCTGTCCCTGGATTAAAAAGAAGACCAGCAGCCCTTCTCATCACCTGCAAGCTGAGCTTCTCTTCTTTGCCGCCTTCACTTCCATCACTCACATCTCTCCAATCTCTGCGTACCAAAAACACCCGACCGCACCCAAATTAGGTGTGAGTCGTGCGTGCAGTTGCAAATCAAGTTGTCTCATCATTCAAACCACATTCAAAAGAACCAACCTCAGAGCATGCCAGCTCAAGGTTAATTATGTTCCTGCAATCAACCACTTGCCGGTTGTGCAAATCAACCACTTGCCGTTGTGCAAATCAACCACCTGCCGTTTGTGCAAATCAACCACTTGCCGTTGTCCAAATCAACCACCTGCAGTTTGTGCAATCAACCACTTGCCGTTTGTGCAAATCAACCACTTGCCGTTTGTGCAAATCAACCACTTGCCGTTGTGCAAATCAACCACTTGCCGTTGTGCAATCAACCACTTGCCGTTTGTGCAAATCAACTACTGGCAGTCGTACAAATCAACCACTTGCCATTTGTACAAACCAACCACTTGCCGAGGCGCAAACTCAACATAATAACCATTACACGCATCAACCATCAATCAACTTATTGGTATTACTCCATGTTATTACCAACTTCATTTCACCTTGACAACCACTGCTCCACCGCATCAGCATAATGGAATTCACGCTGGTACAACAACAAAACCCGGATACTTCTGGCCCCCCGCATCACCATCTCTCAACCACAACCAAGAAGCACAGTTCAATTTCTATGGCCCTAGTGATACTTGAGTGCAATCTCAAATGGGTCAAGTTACAGTGAAAATGTAACTTTATAACTTCAGTGAAATTACGTCTACTTGGTACTCTACGAAAACACTACGCTCTTCAAACTTAGCTTACAGACCAATGAAATTTTTAGAGTCCTTCTTTTTGTTCTTTTCATCACTGCATAACCTTGTATGTTGTTCTTTTCATCACTGCATAACCTTGTATGGTTGTTCTTTTCATCACTGCATAACCTTGTATGTTGTTCTTTTCATCACTGCATAACCTAGTATGTTGTCTTTTCACCATTGCATAGCCATGTATCTTTTCTTTGTTTTTTTTGTAAATCAACACTGTTTTTTCTTCTCTCTCTACTTCCCTCACGACAAGGTGAAGAGGATTTTTAGCGCCTAAAGCTTCATTACCACGTCGCCTTTTACTGGCGGAGGGGGAATGTGTTACGTAATACAAGTCACCCTATAAAAAAGATGCATACTTTAGCCTCGCTTTCCCTATGCAAACGATCGTGGCGTACGTGTTAAAACGACACAACGCCGCGTGATCGGACGGACCACCCAGGCTGCTGGCAGTCAATACGGCCCGGCCTCGGCGCGCTTCCGCAGTGCAGAACCGACCTTGGTTATAGCAACACGGTCGCTCACGTTGGCAAAAAACCACTCGCGGGCATGGCGTGCATAATTACGCAATAACGGACGCGATCTCGTTCCAGTTTAACTAGATGCATTTCGCCATCAAACTTCCAATCATGTTTACTATCTCGGTTCGAACTAAACTCAATGGAGTCCCGCCTCCGTGTATAATTCCGAGTGCATTTCATCATCTCAACTGCCCCGTCGCCTCTGAGCGCGGGTAGTCCTGGTCAACATGATCTTCCATACCACACCTCAGGACGAATCGTAAGCTTTCAACCTATCCCTTTCTTGTGTTCAATTCTTGTAACTTCTTGTGAAAATCCTCGTTTCATCCGGTCGTCACAGAGAGAGTAGAGATCCAATTTACACCTGTGTTTCTTTAGAAGATGATTAATATACCTTGTGCCTTTTACTTATGTGTTATTATTGTGATGGCCTTTTCCAACCTCCTGACCGATGGACGAGCTGCTGATCAAAGAACTGCCCACCCCTGATTGTACACGAGTCATCTGCTTTACCTTTCTACTGAGCTTAGCCAATTTATAACCAGGTTCGATTCCGGGTACCATATCTTAGCAAAGTATCAATACACATGTTATGTTATTTCTTATTATCCATTGATAATTTTGAAAAACGGAAAAAAAAGATTCTCCTCAAGATTTTAACAATATATTCTCATTTAGTCATGGTTTGTCTGGTTTGCTAATAATTCTTAGGCATATAGTCCATCCTCTCGTATTGCATATTAATTATTAAGGTCAACGCTACCAAGACCTCCCATGTAATTAATTCTAAGGCTAATATCATCCTATAACATTTAACGATTTACTTCCTGTAAACCGTACAGCGCTGTACCAGGTGTTTAACAAGAAACACCAGCACGTCGTAACGATAACGTTCGACAAAACATTCGGACCACTCATAAAGTGTCCTTCTCACCAAATAACCAGACAAAACCCACAATGACCTTAAGTGCAATTATCAACCCAATTCTTTGGTTAAGATTCAATAATGTCCCAAAATGACATAAATATGCAACCTCCATTTGTCCTTAATGACCACAATTTAGATTTCCAACGAGTCTAAGACATAATTACGTTAACTTTACAAAAACTATTTCTTCTCACCGGGTATATACTATAATTCATCTTCCTATGAGAAATATACACACCACACTTGACATGGCGTAACACATATTACAAATAACACAATTTTATTTCGGGTAAGTTTTAAGATTCTCACGGCCAAAAGCATTTTTGTTGTTTGTTTTTGGGGTGTTATGCCGTGTTGCGCTAACTCCTTCTTTAGCCGACGTTTCGGACAGCGTTGCAGTGTCCATCATCAGGGCAGATCCGGTAGATCTTCGGATCTACCGGATCTGCCCTGATGATGGACACTGCAACGCTGTCCGAAACGTCGGCTAAAGAAGGAGTTAGCGCAACACGGCATAACACCCCAAAAACAAACAACAAAAACAATTTTATTTCGTCTCAACTTTATGAAGGACTTTACACGTTATTTCTTTTTATTGATACCGAAGCAATCAAATACGTGTTTACAACAAAAAAAAATTCACACCATAATTGACATGGCGTAGCATATAATACAATAACACAATTTTATTTCGTCTCAACTTTATGAAGGACTTTACACGCTGGTTTTTTACCATATTGATACCGAAGCAATCAATTACGTGTTTACAAAAAATTACGATACACAACCCATAACTAATTAATAATTAGTTAGGGAACAATTTACACAATTATAATTTACAACATATTACATACCACTCAACAACTACTGTGTGTGATAGTTCAATTTCTGTTATATAAGACTTATTCGAGTCTTTTCAATTTAATAACCGAGAACTACATAATCCGATTCCTAGAGTTTGACTTCCTTAAAAATAAACTTCACGTATTCACTACGCAAGAAGAAAGAGAAAAAAAATTCCAGAAAAGAAAAAAAAACAAATAATTGGTAGGTAACCAATTAAATACAAAAAAACATTTGACATAATTTTCTATACAAGAGAATGTCCGAACAAAAACCACATAACAGGGTTTTTCTTATTTAAACTATACAATTTTCATAACACAAGATATTTGAGTTATAATAACTTCTATTTCACAATAATTACAAACGTTATGAATGAATTTGATTTTTTATTGTTATTTCTATTCCAAATCAAGTTACAGTTACGAGAAAAAAAATATTATTCCTATTAGAAGGTCTGCTAGCGTCCTAGTCAGCCAACTTTATAGAGAACAAGGACGAAAGAAACTGCGTAGTTATTATGTCATCCGGAACACGATCCACTCAAAGGTTCATGACGCCCTTGAGAATACAAAACGAATGACACCATTCCATCTACTATTCAGCTGATTTTATTAAAAAAAGAACGCGAACGAAATAGTATTCAATAATTATTACGTATTTTAACTGCAAAAAAATATATCATACTACTGCTTCGCGGCGAGTTTTGACAAATCCCTGTTATTATTATTATTAATATTTTTGTGCGTAAAGAATGTTTACTGCGACGCGAGAATAATAATTTCTTGTCCGCAAATTCTCCGCGTAAATATAAAACATATCATGTTACTGAGCGGAGTTTTTTGTTTTTGACCAAACAAATTATTTTCTGTGTAATATTATTTCCTGTTCTAAAAGTTGTTTTACTGTTTTACCATTTACTGCGAAAAATGTTGAAACAACTGCGTATTCCAACCAACAATCTCTTTACTGTGTAAATGTTATTTCTGCTGCGAGTTTTTATTCTAACCAACTATTATTTTCTGTTATATTACTTTTGCGGCAAGTTAATAATAATAATTCTCTTGTCGGCATATTATTAACAGTGAAATTGTTAACGATATTTATTCTCAGACCGGAAGAGAAACGTGATTGTGTGTGTAATGACCGCCGTTGCCTTTTCAAAATTTAAAATTCTACCAATATTGGGAGGATCCATGATTTAATAATGGTTATTACCGGTAAGGTCTACTGATCTTAATTAAAAACAACCAATACGTCATTTATTTAATAATGTGAATTAAAAAACGATAACTGAATTTAATCCGACGGAAAATTGATACTTGGAAGTTCTTTTGAGTATTTGAATTATTTCAACTTATTACAATGAAACAGATAAGCAAAGCTTAACCTGACAAAAAAAATTATTTCTATAACGAAACAATTAAATTGCATTCCAAAATTGAAATAACACATCTATCTCTCGGAAACATCCACATTTAATATTTATTACGTCGTAATTTCTCGTATTTGGTTTATTGCGTATTTAGTAAATGCTTCACACTTCCGACGGCACATTCAATATTTATTACGACTTACTTTCGCGTGTCTGGATTACTGCGCGCTTAGTAATTGAAACTACGCATTACGAATATGCCTATTGCGAACAAACCCGGCGGACCGAAGCGCGTATTTAGATAATAAAAAGTTACGCGTTACACTACCGACTGCACATTTGTATTACAAACACTCCCGAATCAGAAATTGAATTATAACACACAGCTGTGGGGAAAAAAAACATTAATATTACAGTAAAACATAGCAACAAAAGACATATTTTATCGGGCTAATTGACTATCCAGGTTGTGGCGCCAGTGTTACATTAGCGTTTAGGCCATGTAATATAATATAGGTGTGTTACACAAATAGTCATCGCCGCACAAGGCAGCGGCAGAGCTTGATACTCAAATCTTTCAGGGTGTGGATTATAGTCAATTTCCCAATTAAAACAAGTCTCTTGATATGAGGGTTTATTGTACAGGTAATACAGGTTATCAAACAGATCTACAAAAGGTACATAGCTTTTTAAGGCCTAACTAGTTACTAGGCAATCTATTGACTCTAAGGGCTCTGATTGACAAAGGTATATCATTCGCTCACGTGTAAACTAGGCTGAAGCGGTGAATGATGAGCAGGGGCCATAGGCGGGTGCCTAGGCAGGGTGCAGGACGAAGGGCGGCTACGATGGGCGGATGCCATAGCACGGCCTAACTGATGCGGTAGGGCGGGAATACGACGAAGGGCGGCACAGAAGCGGCCTGAGGTGGCCAGGGCGGCTAACCTCGTGGGCGGCAGAGCGGTGGCAGAGCGAAGGGCGGGAATACGACGAAGGGCGGCACAGATGGAACCTCGGGGGCTGCGGCGGGTGCACGGCCGCGGCCCAGGGATATGACGCAATCATATCCATGATAGTGTAGTCGGCCGAATTGCCTGGACGTGATAACTGAGTCTAGGGACGCGGCACATTATAAAATGTATGCACGCCGGTCCAATTACGGCGACACCGATTTGGCGGTAAATATTAACTCGGAACTAATACATAGTGTTGTTTTCTACGCGTCTCGCTGTGAACTGACGCGTGGGTCTGCTGGCGGGTGGAAGCTTGCCCCTTCCACCTCTCTTTTAGGTGCCTGGCCGATGCCCATATAAGGATACGTTTTTGTCAACTATCCATTTGATTGGTTGTAGGTACTTGTAAGCCTACGTGACCAATATCAGGCGGTGATGTCGCGAGCTCCTGCGTATGTATTGGTGTTCACCCGATTGTAGACATGCCGAGATGCGTATATATTCGTGTGTTTACACGTGCTGAGTGAGTGCTCCATTTCCGGGCCGTGAGGATATACATAACTGTGCAGTTAGCTCTCGCAAGCTATGTGCAAACATAACAACATCAATGAAGTAAAATATATCAGGGACCTTAGGGTAACACTGGATGTTAAATTAAACTTTATCCAACACACTGATGACATCATTAACAAAGCCAATAAAATGCTGGGATTTATAATTCGCATAGCAAAACCCTTCCACAACATAAACACTCTATATTCCCTTTACACCTCATATATTCGCCCGCACCTGGAACATTGTACACCGATCTGGACTCCTTTATACCAAGCCCATATCGAAAGAATAGAAAGAATTCAAAAACAAATTTTTAAACACATAAATTATAAACTAAACTTACACTTCTCAAATTATACCGAATCCATTAAATTTCATAATTTTAACTCCCTCCAAACACGACGTCAATTTTTGATCAAATCCTATTATTTAAAATCCTAAATAATGGTCTGGACTCACCAGAACTTACCAATTTAATAAATTTTCATATTCTGTCTAGATCAACCCGACAATCTGATTTATTTTATCTACCCTCGTGTAGAACAAACATTCGAAAAAATTCCCCAATTCCTCGTATATGTGAACAATATAATAAATTTTTTTACAGCATTGACATTTTTGGTAATAACCTAAAGAAATATCGATATGAAGTAATGCATACGATCGATTATTAATATGAGAGTATGGAATGTATCGGCAGCATCTCCTATCCTCTTCCTATTTTCCTCTTCCTATCCTCTTCCTATTTTCCTCTTCCTTTCCCCTTCCTTTAACACCAAATTAATTTTAAGAAACTAAAACTTCATTTCTAATGCACTGTAACATAAGAAACTTCTGTGGCTTGACTTTAGTCTTGTATATTTATATCTATCACTGCATATTATATAAAAGCTGTTTGTTTCTTACAAAATAAATAAAAAAAACCACTTTTCAGAATTGAGACGTTGCTTGAAATGACTTTGGACGTGTTAGGTGTCCAGATCTGAATAGCCATATACTTCCTCACCTTCCTCCTCCCCATCTTCTTCCCCTCCCCATTATCTTCAGCCTCACAACATATCCCAATTTGGGATGCCATAGTCTCACTGGCTCAAGATGGTTGGGTTCAGTTGGGAATCTTGTGGACTTACACGTAAAAAATTTAAAAAAAAACGTAAGTTTTCATTAGTCTGATAGCGAAAAAATCAAACGCACACCCCTTAAGTTGTTCAAGGAGTGCTTTTATCAAGACATCAAAACTAATTAGGTACCAGCAAAACATCTCATAAGTAAAAGCAGTAAAGTGAAAGAAGCAGTGCCCGCGTAGATTGTCCCATCTCGCGCCGTACCAGGGTGCCAGGTTAGCAGGATAGGCAGGTGGTGCGCCGGACACAATGCATTAAATGGTTGCGTTTACAAGGTAACGCAATTATTTAATTACCAGAATAGCGCCGGCGGGTTATGGTGCGTACAGCATTTGGTATAATTACACACTAACCGAATTTAACGCGTTTTGACCGAGCAAATGGATATGAATGCAGCGCTTTTGTACGCTCTACATCTAGGTACAAGCAATCTGTTCTGGTTTTAAAGTTTTATGGGCAGTGCGCCCATACATGTTCATCTAACCATTATATGGTTGTGTCAATGATATTGTAGATGAGTTTGGTATTTGAGTTTGATTAGTTATTGCAAGTTGTTTTGAGTTTAAATTACATATATCGTTTGCTGTGGTAAACCTAATAACAAATGTACAAAAAACATCTTATTAATATTTTAATAGATAATATTATTATAAGTAAGTTGTTATTTAAAAGTATATTATAGGTACGTACACTCTTTATGCAACAAAAAAAATATTATGGATACAGTGTAAGAAGCAAAGGAAATAATGCACGTTTTTGTTCTATAACAGATTTTCATATAAAGATGCTGTAAAATTTTTGCCTAAAAATATTTGATTCACAACGGTTCATCTACTAAATACATTTTTTTCGAACCGGTTTACAAAAAATTATATTTATAATTAAAGAAATACATTTTGTGACTACATAATTTAATGCAATCACCATAAATATAATATCTTTCTTTTCTAAATACTTATTTTATAAAATGCTAAAATGGTTAACTCGTTATTTATTAAATCGTAAACTGTTCGTTTTAATAAAATCTTGCGGCTAGCGGCTTACCGCGACGTAGTCACCTTGGTCCGGTTTTATTACTCATTTTTATCAACGGTATAACAAATTGCTTCCAAGATGTCGAAGTATTGCTCTTTGCTGATGACATAAAGCTTTATAAAAGAATTACTGGTGGAAATCGTTTTCAAATATTAGTAAGTTTAAAGATTTGTGCACACAAAATAATCTATCCTTAAATGTAGAAAAGTGTAAATCCTTGACTTTCCACCAAAACAAATCTCCTGTTTTATTGGAATATTCCATTAACAACACGGCATTATAAAGAGTCACTGAAATGAGAGATCTTGGGTATCATTTTAGATGAAAATATAAACTTTGCTATTCACATCAACCAAATTGCGAACCAAGACACTAGGCTTCATATTAAGAAATACTAATTGCTTTAATTCCGTACAAGCAATACAACAGTTATACGTGTCTCTAGTCAGAAGCCCAATCGAATGCAAATCAGGATTTTGGTCTCCGTCTTACGAAATTCATATTCATTACATTGAGTGAATACATTTTTTGATATTTTTCATATATTTTAAATTAAATTTCCCGCTAGAATTCATAAATAATCATTTACCATTAAATTCTCCGAAATTGCATACATTTGAAGACAGACGCAAAATAAAAGATTTAACTCTCTTATTTAAAATAATAAACTCTAAATTAACTTATAAACTTAATCATACCCACAAGAATAATAATAATAATAATACTTGGTTGACTTGTATAGCGCCGTTTTTGTGCAAAAACACGACATAATATTATTCTCCACCACAGGGTGCAGAAGCATAACTACATTGCTAATTTCGTAATGCAGAGTTTTCACACCATGGAAAATCATTACTTAGATGATATTGATTTGTTTAATTTTAACTTTGTGAATCATATTACAAACCTATTCCAACCCTATTCTTGAACCTACTAACTCTCAACTAACCACTTTGATAACTGTATCATTTAAAAATGTTGTTTCTTGTATTATCTCATGTATGTATGTATTTTTTGTTTATTGTAATCTACTTTTTTGGCTTTCTCATATTCTAAATCATAAATTATTAAATTAAATTAAAAAGTAAGCGTAAAATTAATAAATTAAATTAATAAAATTCCAAAAACTATTATACATTAGGATTAAATAATAAATTTATTAAAGATAATATAATATAAGTTTAAAAGTATTTTGTTGTTATGGTTTTCTTTCAATTTTTTTATTCGATTAGTCTTAATTATCGGCAATCGGGAAGGAGATTGTAAAAATCTCTGCTTCTTTTACCCCTTTCAGTTTTTACTGTATTAGTGTGTGATTTATTTTGTTTTCCCGTATAAAGTGTTTATATACTTGTGACGTTTTTATAAATGTTGTATTCATGTATATATTTAAGTCATAAGTTATATTCTGAAAAAGATTATTATTTTTTTTATTTAATTAATTAATTGTTGTTATTTCATTTAAGTAAGTTTATAATGCAAAAAATTAAACGAATTGGAAGTAAAAAAAATTTTTTCTATTTTGTAGCATTGAATTAGCTCAACAGTTCCAAACCGAGTCATTAAGTCCCAGGGTCGTTCCTCTTAAAGGAAACGTCAGGCTCGGATCTGTGATAAATTGAACGAAAATAGCTGAGCAATACTGAGCATTGAAGTGTTTCCATTGAATGCAATTCCAATTACGGGAGTGGCTTGTTACTACGTTAAAGTTCTTCTTGTCACTTCGTCCCCAATGTTCCCAACTTCGGACTGCCAGGGGCGGACTAGTGCGGCGGGCGACCGACATTTTCAGGCTTCTCTTCCGGGCTTTCCAACATTGCGGAAGGTGCCAACACGAACGGTTAAGATAACTTTTACTTAATTATTAATAACGCTCATCTACGGTAGTTTGGTGTTCTTAATCAAATAAGATATGTGTGGTTTCGTCGTGAGTTGCGGAAGCGGGTGTGGATCTCGGTGTCTATTAACATGAACCAATAACTATTAGAGCGCAAACATACGACTGTATTAAAATAAGCTCCTTGATTTGTATGTATGTATATGAATACTTACATTCCATATACCACAGTAGATAAATTTTAGAAATAAAACCAAATTTAAATACAGTACTAAATTATGTATCCCGTTAAATTTGAATGTCTTAGAAATAAAACTTATTGATAATTTTTAGACAAATATTGCATACAAATATATATCTTAAATGAGAGGTATCTTACTATCAAACTAAATATGACCAGTTATATAAGACATACATAAAAAGGACCGTAAAAAAAAAACTTAATAAAAACATTTCAAAAATCAACTCGTAAAAAGCTGTGAAGTTTTTTTACTTTATTAAATCTATTTAAAACATGTTTTGACTGATTCCACCGCTCTAACAATCTCGCCAAATGCTTATCGGGTATGACCGACATTTATTTCGTATATTAACTGTTGTAACGTTACCCAAAATTCAGAGAAATGCGTATATATTCGAGCGAGTTTACCTTATTGCCACCATAAATTGCATTATCATCAACAATGAGCCTATGCAGCTACGTACTATCACAACGAACACTGGGATAGATATGGCTGTTACACAAAAAGCACAAAAATAACGCTATACAAATTATCCAACTACTATTATTATCATCGGGGTGCAGTGGAAAAAATACGTTAATATATGCAAAACTCACAAGAACCGGGATAACTTAAAACATTTGTGGGAGGCCATGTCCAAAGATGAACATTAATTTTCATGAAGGAAAATATGTAGGCAAAAGAAAAATATCTGTTAATGGCCAAAACGTCATGGCTAAGTGTGTAAAAATATATAAAACCCTAATATTGACCAGAAGAAAGAAATTGAATTTTTTTAAGAAATAGATAAAAACAAATTTGAAATTAAAGTAAAATAAAATCTCTATGTTACCATGCGCTTGCTTTCTTGAATTAAGTGTACCCCTAGATTTTACCCCTAAAATTACGGTTTAGGTGTTATAATATTGATAATCCTCGATTTGCCCCTGATTTCAACTGATAATCAATTCGCTAATTCAGGCACTCCAGTGCATTGATGGTCCCTTGCACTTTTCAAGTCTCAGTCAAAAGATAAAAGTTTAGTGACTAATTAAAGGTGTCTTCCCATTAGCTTTGAGCTCGTCCTAGTTTTTTGCTTCAAGGTGAGTTTCCGCCAAGATGGGAGCTTAATGAATAATAAGCGTTAACGTCTCGAAGGTTTTCAATGTTCTACGAATAAAGGCCTTGACGAAATTATAAAGGACGCGGTTGCTGGACCGGAATTGATGACGTCACCGACGTTATTTTCTTTCAAACATGTATTAATGTTTAATATAATTATTATTCAAAGCTTTTAAGAAGTGTGACGTCAATAATTTATTCCAGATTCATGAGAATAGAAATTAGAAAAGGTATATTTTTGAATCTCTCAAACTACCTAAATATTTAATTACTTCCAGTATTTGCACCCAATGTTTATGTTACATTTTTGTTTGTGTTTTATTTATGTATTATTACGATGATGACGTTTAGTGATTTAAAACAATATTTTAATTTCAGTATATTCTATCCCGTTTGATGGACGAAAGCTTTAGGAGAAAATAGTATGGCGAACAAACTCTCAAGTCGAGTAATGTCAAGAGTCGTTACAAAATTACATCGGTATATATTTGGTGCATATTACGTCGGTACATATTTTGTATAAATTCATTTTTATACAAAATATGTTAGTAGGCTTAGGCACCAGTTAAAAGTACATATACCTATTATTTCATTATTATTTTAATACTATACTTATCAAAATGTTAATACTCATTCTAATTTGACTGTCCTAAAACGGGAATACTCCTAGTTGGGCAATAAAAACATTTCTTAAATAATGTATACAAATCTATAAACTTTTACTAAATAAAAAAAATAAATAATTATAAGCAATAATTAGTCGCCTGAAATATCAATACAAATTGAAATTATCTCCCGAGTAAAAATAAATGCCGCCAACGGAAATTGAACCCGTACCTTCTGATGCGCGGTCAGGTGCTATGAAACAACTGAGCTATGTCGGCTTATTTTCAACCCGCCAAATGATTTAATATTTACTAGGACCTCAATCAACAATTAATTCTTATTATATTGTTTCCACCTGTAAACAACCAACTTTATTTTTGTAGGAAAGGCTTTGTTAGTGCTAAATTTCTCACTAGGTGGCGTCGAGACATATAATATCTTCACTTATTGGTGAAATATTTTTGACTTGTCAAATATTATTATTTTTTAATGATAAACTATATTTTATAAGACAAGGTTTTATGCATTGCATAAAGGCTAACAAACAATTATAAGCAATAATTAGTCGCCTGATATATCAATACAAATTGAAAATATCGCCGACAAATAAAAGCCGACATAGCTCAGTGATTTCAGAGCACCTGACCGGACATCAGAAGGTACGAGTTCAATTCCCGTTGTCGGCATTTATTTTTAACCGGGATATATTTTCAATTTGTATTGATATTTCAGGCGACTAATTATTGCTTTTAATTATTTGTTATCCTTTATACTATGCATAAAACCTTGTCTGATAAACATTAGTTTATCATTAAAAAAATAACAAATTAATTGTTTGTAGTATGGTACACTGTATGGGGAGGGAATGGAACGAGATGTACTAGTATGTTCTTACATCGTGTTCTGCCAACGCCTGTGGATGAATTGCGTAATAGTTTGTCCAATTGTTTACTATTTATTTTGCTAACTCTCATTCTCAATACATTTTGATAAAGATTAATAACAACTTCATTTGAAAAAAAAAAGTCGTCAAAAGGTGAATAGGTCGGATGTGACTATGAATTAGAATCAACTAATAGCACTGTCAAACAATGCGTACCAAACTTTTCATTCTACGGCCCACATAACACCTTTAACATCTCCCAAAGGTCACCAAATTTCCAGTTTATGTTGTTTAAAATTACACGAAGTCCATACATAATCAATTTCAGATGATCGCAGTACTTTTCGCAATAACATTAAATAACTAACATCATTTATACGAAACGGCCTTTTTAGGGGTAAAAATTAGGAATACTTTTTTTTAATGGTGGCAAAATCCAATTCAAATCGCATTAAACCCATCCTCAATTGACAGAGAAAAACGAAAAATCACAAGCAAACATTTCAACCATTGCAAAAGAGAAGACGATAGTAGTACACAGAAAAATGAATTGCCTGTTTATGGTACGGTTTTTCGACTTGATGGCGAAAAAAACGTATAAGTAGTGAAGGGGAAATTTGGCTAGGAGCATTTTTAGCTTACTCCTGGGTCCAAAATCCCAAATCCATTATGATTCTTTATTTGACTTGCTTTCCCGCCGGATGGAACAACATTGTTTTTGCCTACCGGTAAGAGCCGATCCACAACGATCGGAATGGTGAAACACGATGTCAACTGAGCGAAACACGCTGGGGAATCATTGTAAACTGCCTATTTCATTAATAACGAACTTCTTAAGATTTTTTGAGGTTTTCATCCAAACCAAAACTGCCTAACTGGGAACGCACTATTATTTTAGAATGTCTTCGATTTTCGAGTTGTTCTGCCTGTGAATCTGTTATATTATTATTGATTAAATAAATCGGGTCTAAATAAATTAAGCTCGTCTTTTTCCAAGGGAGGCCATTAAATAAAATTGTACCATTTCAGTGCTAAAGAATCTGCATACTCTGCTGCTAAATTATATGCTTAGATAATTATATTATGTATCACTGTAACTCTCCTAGTATTATTTGTCATTTTACTGAGCATATTTATAATTTTATATTATTATTTGTTTGGTTTATTAATTGTACCTACCCTATATTATTTGCATTTTTACCTGTATGTATGTAATTTGTAGATTTTTGTCTGTAACTTAACTTAGTTTTTTTACAGATGTTTTCACGTAAGTGAGAACATCTGTAAAAAACCAGCATAAATAAAAACTCTTGTTGTTTCTGTATCATGTAGTAAAACATGTAAAATATAAAACCATATGAAAGCCTATAATGACGTTCCTAATTATTAAAATGAAACTAATCAATACTTAGTTCTAAAACTATTTTTGCAATAACATCATAATACTCCTACTGTGAACAGTAGACCTCGCGTCCAAAAAAGTATGTTCCTAATTTTCATTTCCTCTGAAAGCAATTTCCTTCAGCAATGTCATTTTTGGGGATGCTGTGTGGAGGTTCTTTTTAAGGACATGAAGGAGAGGAAGTTCTGTATAGGGAAAAGGTTTGAGGGGCCGGTAGGAATCTATGGATCTGTGTGTCCAGGAGTGATCTATCCCTCCCGCTGAGACGCATGCCGATGGGTCAACGGAGACCAGTTGGAGAGGTCGAAGAACTTCCCCAAGCCAGCCTCTAATCAGCGTTCTGGCACGCCATACAGCTGGTGGCAAGGCTTCCTTAACATACCTCATCCGATGAACTCAGGCACCCCTGCTATATTACTAAACGTAGTTAACCACTTGGGGTGACCAAGTGTTGAATATCTAACAAATGGTTCCTGGGGCGACGGTACCCAAATCCACCTCCGAAGTTGTTGTAGGTTCTCCAATATCTGCCTAATATTTTTAATAAATTTTATTTCTATTATTTAAGTATAAAATTTATCCAAAGAAATGAACAATAAATGAGATTTCTTTTTCAAACATTTTTCGAGCAGGTTGGTACCATAACATTGAAAAAATGCGAATAAAAAAATCCAAATAAGCAAAGCGATTTAAAATTTGAAAAAAGCATCTTGAAACGGAAACGGACAAATCCACAAACTTACGAAATTCAAAAATTGTCGAGTTAAAACAAGACTTCGCCGCGCTCAGTCAAGCTTAGTACTGTGAATATTTAGTAAATAATATTTTTCGATTCCGCCAAAAATATGGATGACAAGTAAAGATACTTCTTACTAGTCACTAGTATCGATTAATAGTTGTTATTTATTAGCATGTAGATTTAGTTTTATTTTAGATTATGTTTTCTAAAAATAATAATAATCTTAAAATTTTATAATTAGTAATAATGTTAAGTATATTTACAATAAATAATAATATAATAAACACATAGATACATTGTAATTAAACATGTACGTACATCCTGTTGACAAACTGCCTAATTGTAGTTTGGCGGGATTTTTTAAAGAGCAGTAAAAATAGTAAAAAAATCTTTAAAAAAATCCTTTTTGACTATATTTTAAATCCACACGAATATTATCACTGTAAATGTTTTATAATTAACACATTTTAAATGTTTGGCCGCAGTCTTTCGAATATACTGCGCGATAAACCGTGAATTAGCCCAGTCGGTAAAATATTTTAAATCGCACTGAGTAATTAAATGTCAACGAGCGACATTTTGCAGAGTTTTAATTTCACGAAACGACCCATTTTTTTCAGATTTTCAAACAGAAATTTCAGCAGTTTTTGCAGTGACTAAGTAACTGAGACCTCGACCGAATCAGGCGAGCGCTGTACTAAACAAGATTAAGAATGTGAGCGAGTGAAACGCAAACATTTCATGAAAAGTCGGGAATACGGTTAAAGAGAAAATATTTGCAGTGCTTTTCATTTTCACAGCGCTATTTGATGACTTGCGTTAGACTTCATAATCAGTTATGAAGTCCCGAGGAATATAGAATTTAAAATTAAATTGTCTTTGCCAAGTAATTGAATTGCAGAAGTTTTTTTTAATGAGAATACCGTACAAGTACCGGACTCTTGTCCCAACAGCTTCCAACCGTCTGGAACCAGTGCGACTATGGCATCCCTATGTTGTGAGGTTAAATTTAGTGAGGAGGGGAATAAGATGAGGAAGAGAAAGGTGGATGGGAGTACCTGGCTATTCAGATCTGGTCACTAAACACGGCTTAAGCCATTTCAAGCAACGTTTCAATTCTGAATGGTTTCGATGCACCAGGGAGAGTATATTTTACTCTGGAACGTGCGACAAGTATATTTATATATAATTATTTAATTGTATATATTTTGAAACCACACAAATTAATTAAATAAAATTTACTTGAGCACGCCAGGATTTGATCCAGGCACCTTCAGCTTGCTGGTCGAGAGCATTACTAATTGACCACAAAGGCCGTCAAAAGGTTTAATAAAATAATTCAATGACAGGATTGGTAGATATTTGCGGACTTTTTTAAGTTTTGTGAAGTTTTATCTATTTATTTGTGGTTATTTATATTGATACAATCCTCATGTTTATTATTTTTATTTATAAAAATTTTTCTGTTTGAATCATTTACAATCTCGATGGCCTCGGTGGTCAAGGTGAAAGGTTCTCAACTCGCAATCCAAAGGTCGCGGGTTCAAATCCCGGCGTGCGCAAGTAAATTTTATTTGATTTATTTGTGTTATTTCACAATTTAATCATTTAAATAATTTAAGTTATATTTGCGACACGTTCCAGAGTGTAAGATACTCTCAGTATCGCTTTGGTGTAAGACCACCATTGAGAATTGAAACGATGCCTGATGTGGCTTTTGGCCAAATCTGTATAGCCATACTTCCCCGCCATCTTATCTCCCATTTCCTTACCCTCCGCACTACCTTCTACCTCACAACATACCCCGATTGGAGGTGGCATAGTCTCACTGGCACCACGTGTTTGGGAGCAGTTACTTCGCTAATTCGCCAAATATCTGGATTTCTCCGTACATCAAGAACCTTTGACACTTTTATTCTGAAGGGGAGTCTTATTTAATTTATTTTCCTCGTCTCATATGGGTGTTTGTGCAGTGGATTTTCTTTTTTTTTAAAGAAATTAAATAGATTCATAACCATTATTTATTTTTTTAATTAAAAATATTGTAAATAATAAAAAGGGAAACACTTTGTTTACAGTCACTTTATTGAAATTTTTAACGTCTACCGGTTTCGGTACCTCCGTACCATCATAAGGATAACTGTCCTGATGATGGTACGGAGGTACCGAAACCGGTAGACGTTAAAAATTTCAATAAAGTGACTGTAAACAAAGTGTTTCCCTTTTTATTATTTAAAATGTCAAGTCACAATGTGTTTGCTTCTTTTGAAAAACTAAAAATATTGTAATGAAATAAAAAAAAAATCTTTAAATGACGAAATATTTAATTCGTTCAAAATTAACTTGTTTTTCGTATTTCTGTTTTTCTTCAGTATAATTTTCATAGTCCATTTTGTAGTTTTATCATTTGTTTTATTAAAGTTTGGACAGATTTACAATCCAATTGGATAATAAACATTATTATATAATTGGACAACATGAAGTAAAATTAAGCAACATTTCACACATTGTGTGGTTATTTGTGGATGTGTTTAAATATTTATGGGGAATGAATCTCGACACAACTCTGCAATGGCACAGATTCCTGGCTTCAGTCACATGAACAGTACAATATTAAGTATATACTGTCAAATACCTACGCATTCCTTTGTGAAAATATGTTCGTGATATTTGTATTAATTTATTAAGAAATATTAACATGTCACCAGAATAAACATGTACGAAACAAAACGTACAACAAGGATCGTTGTGTATCAAATACCTATGCATGGAATAATTGGACATTAGCCGATAGATAATCCCCTGATAATGGGTCTGTCTGACCCTTAGTGTCAAACTCGTGGAAATTTCCATACCGTGATCAGACAAGGGGTCCAGGGGACATATTGGGCGGTCCCTCATATGGCACAATATGACGGGACGCTAATGACAGGATTGAATGCCGGGCTAATGACCGTGAATTGATTTTTATGGGATAATAATATTATGACTAAACCATGTAGCTTATTGTTTTTAGAGACGCCGGATGCCGAATTCTAGTGTATAATTATGAGAAAATATAAATAAATATATAGATACACTATCTACATGGACAATAATTTCAAAGAGATGAGTGATAAGTATTGACATCCCCAAAATTTAATAAAGCGGAGCCCCGGTACCAATTTGAAGTCACGATTATTTTTATGAATGTGTGTTATCGATTTTCAGTGAAGACATATATTTGCAATTTCTCACTCGAATAAGCAGATCATAATTACTGAACGTTAGGGTAAATTCTGATGAATTCAAACTTTAAAAAAAACGAGTGAAATATATAATCTACTATAGAATTATATATACTAAGTATAAATGGGTGTTATCAATTTTTATTTGTATTATTTTCGATAGTTTTAAAACAAGTATTTAAACTTCTTGCCCTATTGATGAATAGATGGCCATTTTCTCTACGGTCTCATAAAGCAAATAACGAAGCCCTGTATCGCATATAAATCGTCATCAGCCGCTGCTTTCGAAACTTTGCCCAACCCTTCTAACATCTACCCTCTACCCCTGCGATAGGAACCGTACCCTGTGCACTGTACGCTACTCCGCCCGCCTGCTTGTATTTATTGCTACCCTTCCCGTTTATTTGTTCGCGGGGGATGATTTCGTGATGCACTGTGTGCCGTTGCAACCCCAGCAGATATCCTGTTAATTGAGATCATTAATTCGACTGTCACTCTTCGTTCTCGAAATTGAACGCCCATCTACGATGGCTACACATGTTTGATGTCAACGGTATCGGTACTTGTGGACAAGTACGATTCATATTTCACCAAAAATTAGCCTACAGACATAACCTACCCCTCACTTGATTATATCCTCAACAAGATCTACATTTAACAAAGAGGCTATTTCACCAACTCGTAAATTGTTAGTTAGAGCTACCCCTACTACGGCTACTGCTATTCTAAAAATAACACTATGAACGGCTTACAAAGATGTCCTGAAACAGTCCCACAGTAATAGTTAAAAGTTACTGTATGAATACGTATGATTGCCTAATTTTCTAACCAACTTTTTTCACATTAGTACCACACAGGAGGCACTGGGAAAAAAATCAGGGCCTATGTCAGCTTTGAGGATGCTGTGAGAAGAGGAAGAAAAAAAGAGGAAGTTCTGGGAATGAAAAATATACGAGAGGGAGGGTAGGAATCTGGGGGTGTGTCCAGCAGGTATGGCCGTATCAATCCAACCCTCCGACCGCGGTCCAATTTGATTGGTCGAGAGAGTGCTGCTAGAGAGGTCAAAAGGTCTTCCGATCCAGCTCGTCACGTAGTAGGTGGCAGACGTACCCGCCGTCAAGGCCTAGACCAACCTCAACCAATGAACCCGGGCACCCCTGCTTAGCCACCAAACGTAACGAACCACTTGGGTTGAGATATGGCAGAGGTGTTGGATATCCAATAAATAGTTCCCGGGGAAAATGGTACCAATATCCGCATCCAAAATTGACAAGTTAGATTAGATTTGAACATGAATTGAAGGGTTAGGCAGAAAAGATGGACCGCAACAGAACTCAATCGTAGCTCAAACTCCTTGCATATTCATAATCGTACATCATCAACATATGTAGGTATTTTTATCTCACTCTTGACAAACAAAATAATTGAATTAATACCGGATTTATACTTAGTTTAATCTTAATACTCGAGTTCATCTAGTGACATAATTTTCCCTCTGGTTTAAGATGCATCTAGGTTTTTCGCAAACCGAAAATACTGTTCCGTTCTAACAATGACTTCGCGCCATAATTGAGTTAGTTTCCCACGAAATGCACAAAGTTAATAAAGGTTACCTGATTAAGACCAGCATTACTAAGAAAGTAGAGAGCTTACTCCTAGCAGGTACGGCAGTATATTACTGGATCCCTTACATCTATGGTTTTTGGGGTCTCGAAGGCTATTCAGGGGTGAATAAATTGGTCTTCCAATGGCAGCCCCGTGCCTACACTGCCTGCCCCCATCGGACCGACGGAATGCCCTGCAGATTAATGACATCGGATGTACATTGTGACATCAAAGACTTTTCTGGAAGCCCAGAGGCGAAGCGGGGCAAAAACAACAGCTTTGCCATTTTACTGAAAAAGGTTTATTGTTTTCGGTTTCAGGGAATGTTTAAGCTCGCGTATTTTCTGTTGCAAACATGGAATGCTTTTACAAAAAATAATGAGATATACAACCTATTGCCTTGTGGTTTCTTTGAAGAAAGGTGAATATACTCGTAGATACGAGAAAATATTCTTTACTCACAATTTAATTTAATAAACTTATAGTATCCTTTCGTATTCTTATTACTAAGGAGGAGAAAATCAAAATAAATGCCGTGAATGAATCTATCTATATTTAGTTATCCTCTAGGACCTAGAGCCTATGTCTCTGGCATATTTTGTTAGATGATCATATTTATTAAAAAATTCAGAGTGAATGGAATATTTTTCAACGTATCCTAAGCTGAAAATTGTCTTTAACCCGCCACTTGTAACGTGAATTTGACTTACATCTTGACTGGTTGGTGGCTGAGTTAACATCGCGTTTGAGTCCCACCCAGGCGTTGTGTGTTCAATTCCTCGGCTGACTAAGTCCTCCATCACAAAAAAACAACAATTTTTGCTAAGTGTGGTGGTAGTAGGAAATTTTAAAATATTGTTAGGTAATTCGTAACCCGGGAAAGTTTGTCTTTCTTAAAAAAAAAAAACGGTCCTCGAAAATTAATCTTCTTCAAGAGCCAAGCAGCTAGTGCATGTTGGCACTACATGTTATAGACACAAATATTTCTTGAAATGGTAGCAAATATATCTTGACTTTCGATTTGATAATAATTACAATAATCATACTATCAAAATAAAATCAAAAAGAAAAAGTAAACATATAAAGAAGTGAAAATGAACAAAATTTAACTGTGCTTATTTGACTTACGTGGTCTGTGACCACGGTCTCACGCTGGCGCCAAAATTCCAAGAGGTGCGTTTGCGTCGCCAGCACGGGGTGGAATAAAAGTGGGGGACGCGCAACGAGGAAAGTACACGAAATCACAATTCCATTCAACGGCGGGTAAAAAAGTTATTCGACTTCGAATAACCCAGTCATTTAGACATTTACGTCGTCAATGGCGGCTTAAAAGGTGATGAAATTAGCTTTCATATTTTGTACTTTTAATTTTTTTTTAAGTAAACATAAAAAGTTTCTGGCTCATCTTATTTACATATTTTCTAACGAAAATTAATGATAACGAAAACAAATAAAAACATAAACACATTTATTAGACAAATACAGGGTTTTCCAATAAGAGGTGTTATTTTGATATTCAATCGTAAAAGATCAATAGTTTCGTTGCTTGTGTGGCACGGAGCGCCGTTTCGTTGAAATTAAACGTTGTCCAGATCAATATCATCCAATTCCGGCCATAGAAAATCATTAATCATCTCTCGATAACGCAATCCATTCAACGTAACTGTTTTTCCAGCCTCATTTTCGAAAAAGTAAGGACTAATGACTCCGCCGGACCATAAACCGCACCAAACAGTCACACGTTGAAGATAAAGAGGCTTTTCAACAATAATTCTTGGGTTTTCTTAGCCCCAGATGCGATAATTTTGCTTGTTGACGAAGCCACCGAGGTGGAAATGGGCTTCATCACTCAAAATGATTTGCATTTGATTCACTCAAGTGAATTTTAATAATTTCAATGCGTTGTTGAAGCGTGTATCGTTTTTTTTACTTGTCAAATGTCAAAAAATGACGACTGGTGTCGCGAAGCTGCGACTCCACTATATATTTTAGAGGTGGTGTGATATGCCACACGCCCAAAGGACCAGTCCCAAACTACTCCGAATGATAGGTTATGGGACGATTTATGCATCCAACAAACCCGATGGACAGTGCAATAATCAAAGGTATAAATCTGGGCTTCTGGAGCACAAGATAAGCCCAGATTGGAAAGCAGGAAAGATGGACTCACCCGTTGATGACTATCACACGTCTCCAGGAGTATTTGTTGATTTAACTTCACAAAATATATGTTTAATCGCCCTGTCTGATATTAATTATCACTCCGAACTCTGATAAGCAACTGACACCACTTGTCAGATTTTACATGTGTCGCAACAATATTTTTATCATGGTGACATTTTGGGATGGGTAAAAGGGTAGGTAGGACATTTGCAGGATTTTGTATTGACATTACACTTGTCCATTAAGCCTGTGGATGCATACCTAACAATCCCCTATATATTGCGCGAACATTCTCCCGGCGTTGAAAGTACCTTCCGAAATTTTAAGTACTTTCAAATAAAGTAAAGAATTAAATGTAAAACGAAGTAAGATGAAATATAAATATTCTTATCAATACGCTATTAATATTACAAAGTTAAACGAAAATTAAAAAAAATAATGAAATAAAGAAATAATAATTATTGTGTGGGCAAAGGACACAATTTGACGACTGGTCGTTTAAAGTTCCCGGAAGGGGTCCTTACGCGTGCGACACGAACCACTCCGTCTTTACCAGGGAACACCTCCTCAACAACGCCCACCGGCCAATAAAGTGGAGGCGCATCCTCTTGATGCACCAATACTATGGTACCTACTAGAATGTTATTCGCGGGACTATTCCATTTTTTTCTCATCTGCAGAGAGTGAAGATACTCTATATGCCACTTCTTCCAATAAGATTGAACGAGGTGGTCCAAAAGCTCTTTCCTTTTCAGTAGACTAATGCGTTCATTAGTCAAATCATAAGCAGATAGATGCTGAATCGGGGTAGACATCAGAAAATGAGCCGGAGTAAGAGCTTCTGGATAATGAGAACTGCTTAATAAACATAATGGCCGTGAATTAAGTACAGCCTCTATTTGTGTCAGAACTGTGAGAAGCTCTTCATAACATAAAAGTTGAGTACCCACAACCCTATACAGATGCGATTTAATGCATTTAATATTTGACTCCCATAATCCTCCAAAGTGAGGAGCGCGGGGTGGAATCGTCTTCCATTCAATTCTCCGAATGTTAAATTCATTGCGAAGAACTTCTTTTGTTGAATTTGCCTCTAAAAAATTATATAAGTCATCCAGACAATTTTTTGCGCCTATGAAATTTGTCGCATTGTCACTGTACATACACGAAACCGGTCCGCGTCTGGATAGAAAACGCTTAAATGCGTTTAAAAAATTGTCCGTGCTTAGATCTGATACCACTTCCATATGTATAGCCTTCGTTGTTAAACAAATAAATAGACATATATATGCCTTTTGACTTTTTACCCCACGACGCCTAGAAAGGGTTATATTTATTGGTCCGGCAAAATCTACCCCCGTATGTGTAAATGCCTTTGCTTCCTGAACTCTAGCTGTAGGTAAATTTGCCATTAGCGGTACAATATTAGAAGGTGCAGTTTTAAAACAGAAATTACAAGCATGTACTCTTTTGCGTATTAGATTTCTCCCCGATAAGATCCAATAACGCTGTCTAATTATTGACATAAGGAGATGTGCACCAGTATGACAATTCACACGATGGTGAAAGTCTATAATTATATCGACAATATGATCCTGTCTTGGCAGAAGTACTGGATGTTTGTTTTCAAAAGGTATATTCGCGTTTATTAATCTACCACCTATACGTAACAAGCCATTATGATCTAGGAACGGGTTTAGTTTTCGGATTGAAGGTGAGCATAATTTATCCCTCTGTATTAATTGTATATCGGCACTAAAATACCTATTCTGTAAAGCTTTTAATACATTCATTTCAGCAATGTTTAATTCCGTGGAATTTATAACTGTTGAGCGTGATAACTTTCGCATAAATCGTAAAATATATACCACAATTCTCAGCAGTTTTGGCCATGAGGAAATTTTTAAAGCGAGATTATATATCGGAGAATTTTCCTCTATTGACGTTATCGTAAATGTATGCGATTTTTTCAATTCCAAAGTATTCTCCTCCTCTCGTGAGGGGGAAAATCTTTCGACAGGCCACTCGGATACTGGGTTCACAGCCCAGGGCGGACCGTGCCACCAAAGAGAATGATCGACCAGCTGAGCAGGCAGTAGTCCTCGTGATAAACAATCACTAGGATTGGTAACGCCATCTATGTGATAAAAATGTTTTGCGGGTAAATTTTCCTGAATTTCACTAACTCGATTAGATACAAAAGTTTGCCACCGGTGCGGGGACGAGTGAATCCAAGAAAGTGCTATTTTTGAATCTGAAAAAGCAAATATATCGTTTATCGAAACGCGATTTCTATAAGTATCTATAATAGATCTAACGAGTCTAGATAAAATAAGCGCAGCGCATAATTCCAATCGAGCGAGCGACACTGTTTTCAGAGGGGCCACCTTGGATTTAGAACATATCAAATTCATTGTAGTGTTGCCACCCTTATCCGTTACATGAAGGTATATTACACAACCGTACGCTTTCATACTCGCATCTGCGAAGGCGATAATATTTATCGTGCAGTCCTCCTTTACTCCCAAATATCGAGGTAAATTTAAATTAGAAAGCATCGGTAATTCTTCCTTGAATTTGACATATCTATTAACAATACTTTGGGGTAGTTCCTCGTCCCATCCTACTTTCTCTAACCACAGCTCTTGTAAAAGTAATTTGGCATATAAAATTACCGGAGCAACCAAACCTAATACATCGAATAAACGAGCTATTGTGGAAAGAATTGATCTTTTACATATAGTTTTTTCCTCCGTCGGACATATCATAAATCGAAAACAATCAGATATCGGATCCCATTTTAATCCTAAAATGCTACATTTATCCGAAAAATCCATTGTCGCGCGGTGCGACTCTGGTAATTGGGCCAGTAAATGAGGAGAATTACTCGACCATTTGACTAATTCAAATCCTCCACACTTGAACATCGCCATTAAATCTGTAGCCAAAGTGATGCCTTCACTTATAGTATTTACAGAATATACAAAATCGTCCATATATAAATCATTAATTGCAACTTCCGCCGCTTTCGGATAACGATTTCTTTCATCGCTCGCTAGCTGCCGTATAGTTCGCATTGCTAGGAATGGTGAACAGTTCAAACCAAACGCGAGTGAATTAAATTGATAAACTCCAATTTGTTCATCTTCGTGAAATCTATAAAGAATTTTTTGATATTTACGATGGCTTTCCGTTACCATTATACGTAGATACATTTGCTTAACATCTGCGGTTAATGCTACAGCGAATAAGCGAAATTTAATTAAAAGTGTAAATAAATTAGATTGCAAATTTGGACCTGTATACAAAGTATCATTAAGTGACAACCCTGAACTGGTCTTTGTACTTGCATCTAATACAACACGAGTTTTAGTTGTTGATTTATCTTTACGAATTACTGCGTGATGAGGAATGAAATATCCCTCATCAATATTAGATGAAGACGGAACTTCAACCCTCATATATCCCTTTTCCAGATATTCAGAAACTACTTCATTATAACTGCAATGCAATTCTGGCGAAGTATTAAATTTCCGTTCTAAATATTCATATCGACGCTGCGCGACACGGCGCGAATCACCTAAATTATTAGGATCTATCTTAAACGGTAAAGATACAATATACCTTCCCGATTCATCCCGTTGGACTGACTCGAGGTACATTTTCTCACATTCTGCATCTTCAGCACTCATCAACGACTTAATAGGCATGTCTTCCATCGTCCAAAACTTGGATAACGCATTATATAAATCTACATTGGTTATGGGGCCGAACGTCCACGAAACCTCCGGCGTACACGTAGGTATTTCACCCATTACAATATACCCGAATACTGTCTGTATAGCCGGTGGTGCATTCGTATTATGTTTAGATAAAACCTTATTCCCCAGCAGAATATATGGAAATAACTGTGCACCTAATAAGATATCAACATCGGATGGAACGTTCCAGGATTCATCCGCTAAGTTTAAACCCACTAAATGCTCACATGACTTTGTGTCAACATGTTGTGTAGGAAGCTTATCAGTTATTTTATCGACAACTAATAGACTAATTTTATAAGTATCTTCTGAAACGCGGGATTTAATTTTTAACGCAACGTGTCCCAATATTGGTGTCTCTACTGAACCAACACTTTTAACTACTGAATTATTTAAAGGAAATATTTTAAGATTTAATTCATTACAAGTGTTTAAACTGATTAAATTTTGTTGCGATGCGCAATCAATTAAACACCTTACGCTTACTTGATTATTTTTATTGTCATAAGCAAATAACTGCGCGGTTGACAGTAGTACATTCGTAGCTATATTACCCGCAGAAAAATTATTATGATGTTTATGACTACGCGCTATTAATGTAATGGCTTCGTTTTTCGATTGACTTTCAGTATTCACCGTGCTCTCAAAATGCAGAGCGGTGTGATGTCGTTTTTTACAAATTCTACAATCCGATTTAGATGGACATTTCACAGTTTTATGTTTATCGCTTAAGCAGTTTACACATAAATTATTTAATTTCACAAACTGAAAGCGAGCATTTGGTCTTAATTCGTTAAATTGTTCACATTTAAACAATTCAACATGATCAGAATGATTACATTTCCGGCACCTGTTACGATTATTATTACTTGACTTCGGTTCGACCACAGCGAATGAATGCGTAACTTTGTTTTTATTATTAACAACTTTATTATCATTTTGCCCAGTTCGTTCTAGGATTTTGACATGCGACCGAATGTATTCTATTAAATCGCTATATGTAGGTATAGCTTTCTCCCGTATAGACATTTCGAAATTTTGCACCAACTGTATATCTAATTTTTTCAGTGCAATATGTAATATTATAAAATCGGTTAGGTCATCAATACCTAATTCCTTGAGTGCAGCTATGGAAGACGCAAACCGTTCAATAAAATTATTTAACTCATTTGGGTTACTAGGTGCCAATAATTTTAAATTCAAAATATTGTTCAGATAAAAGGTACCTAGCACGCGTTTGTCCTGATATTTCTTTTCGAGAGCTTCCCAAATTAAAAAATAATTTTGTTCGTTCGGAAGTATTCCCGCAAAAACTGATAACGCCTTTCCTTGGAGTTTCCCTATCAGATATTGCATCTTCTGCGACGTATTCAAATTTTCATTTGAGTGAATGTTTAATTTAAAAGCTTCATAAAATATCGACCAATTCTCTTGATTACCATCGAACGATGGCATCTCGATCGGTGGGAGCTTAATTAATGGTAAATTATTTAACTTCTGTCGATCACGTGATGAATCTTGCTTTGCTATAATGCTTTCGCGCACAGAAACTACAAAACAGTACTTATTTTCGAATTTACTCCATAAATCGAAATTTATATTGTAATTTGAATCCTTTTTCAACTGAAGTGTATGAAATTCATCACAAAATGTGTTAAATTGTGCATAATATGTAGCTATATTAACCGTTTGTTTAAGAAAATCCTCCGAACTTCTCGTCTCCCTGTCCGCAATACTTTTCGCTTTCTCGTATAATTCATTAACACGATTATGCATCAAATTAATCTTCGATTCTACTAACTTGATTTTAATATCCTGAGTACTATCGCTAGTCGCCATGATTAATTGTATGTAGGAATTTAAACACAACAATAATTACAAATGCAACCTAGTACATACAAATTAACAAAGTATAAAGAGGAAATAATATTTATTTATAACTTTAAATATGTTAATTTTAAATACCCCGTTGGTAATCCGGCTCGAAGGACCAAAAATGGTGTCGCGAAGCTGCGACTCCACTATATATTTTAGAGGTGGTGTGATATGCCACACGCCCAAAGGACCAGTCCCAAACTACTCCGAATGATAGGTTATGGGACGATTTATGCATCCAACAAACCCGATGGACAGTGCAATAATCAAAGGTATAAATCTGGGCTTCTGGAGCACAAGATAAGCCCAGATTGGAAAGCAGGAAAGATGGACTCACCCGTTGATGACTATCACACGTCTCCAGGAGTATTTGTTGATTTAACTTCACAAAATATATGTTTAATCGCCCTGTCTGATATTAATTATCACTCCGAACTCTGATAAGCAACTGACACCACTTGTCAGATTTTACATGTGTCGCAACAATATTTTTATCATGGTGACATTTTGGGATGGGTAAAAGGGTAGGTAGGACATTTGCAGGATTTTGTATTGACATTACACTTGTCCATTAAGCCTGTGGATGCATACCTAACAATCCCCTATATATTGCGCGAACAACGACTTCAAAAGTAAAATCTACCGAAATAGCGGGCTATTCGAAATAACACCTCTTATTGGAAAACCCTGTATATTGTAAAAGTTATTGACACCTCACTTTGTATTGTTTTATTAAAAAATATTCACAAAGTTTCATAAATTATTTTCAAAATACAGTCGGAAACTTTGATTTCATAAAAGTTTATATATAACATTTCTAAATTTAAATATAAAAATGTTAGATTAAAATATATCTTGTGAGGTGTGACATAAAAAAAAATAAATAAATAAAATAAAGCGTTGTACTTCCTCTTTCTAACACTAATAATATTTAAATAATATTTCTTTCCACGGCAGTGTAAGGGAAACAACGATTTCTATAAGATCTATATGATCTTCTCCCGAAATCGAAAACAAATTCCCGAGGGGTTAAATATATCAAAACATGTCAATATTTATTAATTCTTAACAATTATGCACTATTTATTTAACATTTAGTGTAGGTACCTTTGTCTATGGTTGTATTTTCTAAATAATGATAGACAACTCGAATGGTTTGTTGTGTTGGCTTTAATTGGTTTTTTTAATTGTCATGTATACCTGTCATTATTTCGCTTCCTGTAATGCTACGTATATGTGAAATAAAAACAATATTTTTTGTTTAAAACCACGGAATTTTTATTAATTTTAAGACCGACCGGTTTCGCTACACTCGAGTATCGTCAGGGTACAAAATTAAACTAATCAATAATACAAAATGTGTCATTATATATACATACAGAGGGAGATAGAAAGTAAAACCAAAATGAAACAACAATATATTAAAAGAAAACAATTAGTGTATATAAATATTATAATAATAGAGAATAGGCATTAATAATTGTAAGGTGATTAAGGTATACTGGGAATTTTACAGTTTACAGGGAATATTCCCAGTATTGGGCTTTTTGACAAATCTAATTGATTATTCAGAATTAAACTTTTGGTTTTAATGGCTTTCTTAATTTCTAGTGCTTCTAGGTTATTCAATTTGTTACTATGGTCTTTTCTATGGAGAATCTTAGCACCGGTGCTTTTATTGAAAGTATGATCTTTTTCAATAAGATGATTGGCAAACTCTGAAAAGCCATTGCTATTTAGGCATCTAAGATGTTCTTTAATCCTAATGTTGACATATGTGTTACGACTGAATCAATATCTTAGTGTGCCATGACAAGAATAAGGATAATATATTCAGGTAATGATATATAAATACGAAATAAGATTTTTAATCAATATAAATTGTGTTACTCAAGTTGTCAAGGATGACCATAAACACATAAACAGGCTTTGTGAAGTAAATCCACGCCAATCTCTAATTCCTCCAATCCTGTTTTACCTTCGTGTATGAGTATATCAGTGTAAGTGGATTGATTTTAGAATCTGTTAAAGGTGCCAACCACTTCCGAATATCTGAGATATTCTCCCGATAAAAGTTTTAATTAATTGTAAGTCAGCCCGAAGACAATAATAATGCAAAGACAAATTAACTTGAATTTTTTCAGCGCTCCATTCGAATTCATAAAATTTGCATATTTGCTTGAAAAACTGATAAAGTTTTCAAGTTTCAAAGAATTATTAGGGTAAGCTTTTTATTTCGATTTATTTTCCTATTAAGAAAGCGCACATTCGCTAACAAATTTGTAACCAGAAACTATGTTCCGCCAAATGAAGACAGTAGTTTTGTCTCGGGGGAACTTGCAGTACTATGGGAAAATGCGGGAGAAGTGGGAAGCAAGGTGCAGTGAGGGTGTTGGTTTATCCAAGAACAAAGAAAGAATTATTCCAAACGAAATCCCGTTTTCATCCATACTGACATTTGGAAGAATATTAGTGTTTAGATTCATATGCATCTCAGTGCATTGCATTACAGTGCAGTGCAGTCGTTGAACTCATAATGTTTCGAGTTAAGCAGGAAGTACAGGACCGCTTTTATGCCTCTCCCAGTACCTAGCCGGTCTCTTGGTTAATTTTATTTCAAATCTTCAGAGCTTTTAGACTAATTTATTAAAATGAAAAAAAATATTTCTTGTTTGGTACTATAGAAGCGGATATGATACTGCTGTTCAATTAACGTTGAAATAACAACATTTTCATAATTGTAACTTCTCATTGTTATTTCCGTCAAAAAAATTTTTTTTTTTCATTCTGTTTCGTTGTAAAAAAAAAATCAAATCTGTGTCCCATCGTGTCGGCAAAAAATGCGTAGATCTAAGCTATTGAGGACATTTGGCGACTAATGCGAAACTAATGGCGAAAAATATTACCTTTTAAAATATATAAATGGTAGGATTCTATCTAATAAATGGCTTTGCCTATCTATTCTTAGATCTGGTGTAAACCGGTGACATCGTTATGACGCAAATAAAATCTACCGTCGCCGGTAAAAAGCATATTATTACTGTTATGTACCCCGAGTCAGCCTCATGGCCGGATGTCCGTCAATTGGTGGCCCATAAATTCTCTGTTTGTCACTTTTCACACGATGGCACAACTTACCCAGCCATCCCCAACCCATCAAATCAACACATCTTATCCCTCCAAAAAAGGAAGAAATTTTATGAGAAACACTCGAGTTACGAAAGAGATATTGATGAGGTTTTTTTGTGAGGTGTCTTTCGACTGTGAGTATTATGGTGATATGAAGATGGCTAAAAGGTGGGAAAATCATATAGGATGGTGGCATGTGCACGCGATCGCATTTTCTGGAAAACTAATAATTCTCATTTCTCCTCCTTTGTTTTCAGGATGGCGTGCAAGACTCGTAAACATACTCGCGAGCGGCAGGTAGTTGTCGGGAAATATTTGCATTACTCGTTTTATCACTAAATTCATTTAGTAAGGAAGCCGTTTTTCACCCTCTCTCTTGTAAATCGCCCGGGACGTGAGCGGTACGTCTGCGGCGGCAGAAGGAAGGTGCTCTACTTCCCTATGTTGTACCTATACTGTATCCTGTATACACTACCTGTACCTGCACAAGAAGTGGAGGGTGTGGAGCACTTTCCTGCTCATGGAAGGCGGGCTGACTGGAACACGAATTCCGGAACAAGTTGTGGGGAACGGCATCTAAAGCAACATTTTATGTTCTTACAACTAATACTTCATATCTTGTTGAATACGAAGAGAAATATGTAAAATAAGGAGAATTACAACAAGATTATTCAGGATGATGTCGTGATATGTTCCAGTGCGATATTGAAAAGAAAATGATAACGAATAAACCCTACAATCAAACGATTATTTTTACAACTCGCAACTTTCGCACGGTAAAAAATTTTATACTTACCATCGAATAACTGTTTATTTACTATAATACACAACGCCGAACTTCAAATCAAGCGAAATGCATACGGGAACTGATGACATTTATCAAACTGCTACCTTCACCGATACGTACGTTGAAATTGCCAAAATTACCCGGAGGGAGGAGACATTTGGAGTTCCAGGAAGACATTACAGGCAGTGCGTGGACAACATGCTACTATAAGGTTGAACTAGACTTTCTTTTTAAGTCAGGTGGTTCGTTTCTTTGTACCAAACCCACTTACACAGCAAAATTAAATCTGTGCGCACAAAGTTTAAACTAGTGGAATTTAGTCTAGACAAATTCTGTTTACTAATTTAATCGGAACTTAGCTACAAAGAAAACTACCCTATTATACAGAACAGTTTTTTAATGATATGCATCTAGATAATTTAAAGTGTTTTCGAAGTTAGTTGTAAGCATTACTCGTTTTAGTGAACCTATCAAAGCAACAAAACTAGTATTGCTAAGATACATTTGTGCAAGCGGGCAAATAAATTTGATCAATAATTTATACACAATTATAACAAGCGTATATTGTGCACAAATACAGACCTTTGTGCTTTTATTATTACGCATAAAACATAAGGTGGTTAGTTAGATGCAGATGCGAGACAACTGTTCCACCACTAGTTCCTCTACACAGCGCTTGTCCTCAGGGAAAAGTGAAATCAAACATATTTCGGTCTGTAATATTTAGCTCAGGTACATCTTACTGTATCCAAATTGTCAGATTGCGGATCAGGTCGAGAATACCCCGAGCTATGAGCGATAGGAGGGAGAGGGAAAGCATTGTTAAAGCAGGGAGGAAACAGATGGGAAGCAGGTAAAGATGCAGGGAGAAAGCAGGGAGCGAACGGGGAGCAAGTATGGAGCGTGTAGTGCACGTTGTACGCGGCAGGGTTAAGGGAAAGATACACTGGGTCCGCCGGAAGATTAGTGGCATCACTTTGGGGTCGAAAGCCCCCGGGCTGGACGTGACCTGGCCTTGAGATATTATACGCTGTATTTACATTACACTTCAGCTATTACTTTGAATGGAGATAATAATTGCCATAATGGAACGTATCCAATGCCTTTTATGGGGTTATGAACATAGGTAAAACGAGGGTTAACATAATGATCAATCGTATTTCACATTTTTGATACCATAACATTACATAATTCTTTCAATTATATTAAGCACAACAAATTTTTAAATTGCGAAAATATATAAATATATATTTTTTTAATGTATATCCGTACAGGAGGCGAAAATAATTCCTCTCGGGCCTATGTCATTTTTGAAGATGAAGTGTGAAGAAGTGTGGAGAGTGGAGACACATTCTTAGTAAAATAAAAATCAAGTTATGTATAACAAGACGTGTTATAATACTATTAAATATTCATCTAAATATTTTATGATGTAAAATTACCCCTTATACATATAAAAAATATGGAGCCTTTTTACATTTATAATGAAATCAATTTTAAATCGTCATTGCTTGCTTCATTACATTTAAGACAACTTGAATCAATATTATCAAACAGATGCTGTCATCTAATCAAACCGTTAGCAGTAAGTGGTAATGAGAGGATGGTACGATAATTTTAAACTATTTCTGTTTTTGCGACTTACCAACCTATTTAAGACTGACAAATTTACAATCATGGAATGAACTAGTTTATTTAAAGGGAAAAATAAACTATTTTGTATTCATCTACAAAGCAATATTTGAAATTCTACCAGCAAAGAATGCGTTTGCCAATTTCCCCATGACCTCAGGATCAAAAACAAATCGATTACCATAAATCACTGAGAGTGAACTATAAAAGGCTTTGCGGCAAAAAACAGAAGATGCCATCTTGATCTAGATGAATAAAGTGCAGGGGATGATCTTGTGTCCCGCCACAGCCTCTGGGGGCCCCGAGGGGGAAGGCAGTGCATCACAGGGACCCTACTTACCACAAAGGATGTTGACAAATTACTTCGGAGGAGCCCAAATCGCTGAGGTGTTGCAGCGGGCTTTGTAACCCCAGATTTTTATGCGGACGGCGAGTCACGTGGGCTGATTGAAAGTCTGCTTGTTTTCCGGGTGCTACAATTCTCTTTTATTTTTCAAAATAATTCAATGTAAATGTGTTGCAGTTGGAACGAGAGTTACTTCAAGATTAATTGAATGGGGTTTCGTTGTCTTCATTGACTTTCCAAAATTATTTTCATCACATCTGCCTCCAATCATTTGCCCCAACCCTCGGGGCCTATAACATCCTTGGAAATGCTGTGTGGAGGGTCTTTTTAAGGAAAGGAAGGAGAAGAAGTTCTGGAAACGAAAAAGGTAAGAGACGTGGGTAGGAACCTGGGGGTCAGTGTTTCCAGAAGTGACGGATGTATGAATTTTTCCCTCCAAGGAGATGAGTTGAGAGTCTTGCATAGGAGGTCAAAAGGTCTCCTTTAACCATTCTCTCCCGATTTGACCCGCCATGCAGTAGGTGGGAAGTCGCATTCGCCACCAAGACAAACTCCAGACAAACCTCACCCCATGTACCCGGGCATCCCTGCTAAGTCACCAAACAGTGTTGTTTATGGCAGAGGTGTTGGTTATCCAATAAATGGTTTTGGGAGACAATACGCTTCACACCTCTCAAATTGGAACTAAAATCAGATCTTAAAAGGTAGAATCATAAACTTCAATTTTGAAATACTTTAGTTGATTTTGTAATTAATAAAAAAAAACTAATAATTATCTGCAGAAATGCACGCCACTGGCACATAACTGTATTATGTAGTGGCAGTACCTATATGTCCGTTAACATTAAAAAGTACGATCCTCAAACCATTCTAAAGAATTTAACTCTAACCGAAGGGGAAGCAAGCAAAAATAATAGATTCTTACTGAGGGATTATCTGTTCTTTAAATGAAAATAATATTTTATTTACGGTTGAAGCAATTACGAATAATATCGTGAAGACGACAACTATGATTATCTACTATGTCAACTCAATTTAATAAAATTATCTGAACGTAGAATAATAAATGACCTAAAATGTTTATATAAAATCATAAATTCAATAATAGACAGCCCTGAACTGTTATACTTCATTTCTTTACATATACCTCGCAAACCAACATTGAGGCATTATCTACCGTTCTGTTGTGATAACTCCAACACAGAATCTCAATTCTATACCCCCGTTCGCCGTATACAAAATTTGGGTAATGACTATAAAGATGTTGTTGATATATTCAACACATCATTCACCAAATATAAACAAGTCATTACCCAATTTATTTCAGAAAAAAGAATATCTTATATAATATAATTTAACTATTGAAACAAAGTAGCTCCACCTTATTTCGTTTTGACATTGTTTTTGTTTAAGAGGTTGTGTTTTATTAAGTCTTCTATTTTCTTTTTGATTTTGTTTTTTAGATTTTACTTTGACTTTTTTTTTGATTTTGTTGTGTTCTTTGTAAAAAAATATTAAATTAACATGTAAAAGCCCTGTCGGGCGTGAATTTATACATAAATAAATACGTATATAAAACCTAGTACTCGCATTTATTTCAGCTTTCGTGTAAGCAGATCAGGAAAGTGGTTTCAACCAAATCGTCACCAGTTAGGTGAGTTTACTTCTTGCAATTTTCCATACCCATTCACTGAACTATACAAAACCCAAGAAATAATAAAAAACACGTACAATAGAAACACTAGATCTCATGGTGAAAAACTTATCCAACAAATAACTACTAATACAACTTTTGGGCAAAAAAGCTTCTTATATCATAGTATTAAACTCTACAATAAAATACCACTCTCACTCAAAAACCTCAACATTATAACATTTCAATCTCAAATAAAAAGTTGGATACTTAATATAGGGAGATCTGAAATATAAAATATACTGATATCAAAGACAGACTAAAACCGAATCTACTAAACTGAACTATACAAAAAAACACTATTTAACTTATTTTAAAATTATAAAAAAAAAAATTATACTACATGATTGTACGGGACGTGTTTGCCTGCACAAGAAAAGACTGTAAATAATAAACACCGGCACACATCAGCCCTCAACCTGGGTAGTGATTTAAGTAAAAAACCGTGAGGTCTTCTATCCAAACCATCATAAAATAAAGACGATTCGAATCAAAATTCACATTTTAATTTCAAGTATTGTACTGGTGTACAGAACGTACACAGGAGTGTAGCTTATAGGTACTTCCTATTTTTTACAGCCAACCCAATTCACAATAAATAGTTTTATATATTTCAATATAACTGGGATTTAAAACACAGATAGAAAACTGAGACAATCGGAAATTTTTCAGCGATAATTTCGATTGGAGCACATTGTGCATCATCGCGCCATACGATACAGCAAATGGTGTAGGCGACTGCTGGAGCAGTGGCCAGTTCAATTGGTAGCCAACAGGAATCAGCCAGCCTCTAGGCTTCAGCATCAATGGCTAATTCAGTTGGTAGCCAGGAAGAATTGGCCGGCCTCTAGGTTGTCAGCATCAATGGCTAATTCAGTCGGTAGCCAGGAAGAATTGGCCAGCCTCTAGGTTTCAGCATCAATGGCTAATTCAGTCGGTAGCCAGGAAGAATTGGCCAGCCTCTAGGTTTTCAGCATCAATGGCTATTTCAGTCGGTAGCCAGGAAGAATTAGCCGGCTTCTAGGTTTTCAGCATCAATGGCTAATTCAGTTGGTAGCCAGGAAGAATTGGCCGGCTTCTAGGTTTTCAGCATCAATGGCTAATTCAGTCGGTAGCCAGGAAGAATTGGCCAGCCTCTAGGTTTTCAGCATCAATGGCTATTTCAGTCGGTAGCCAGGAAGAATTAGCCGGCTTCTAGGTTTTCAGCATCAATGGCTAATTCAGTTGGTAGCCAGGAAGAATTGGCCGGCTTCTAGCTTTTCAGCATCAATGGCTAATTCAGTCGGTAACCAGGAAGAATTGAACGGCCTCTAGGTTTTCAGCATCAATGGAGCAGGGATTGGCCAGCCTCTAGGTGATTAGCGGCAGTGAGCAGTTCAGTCGGTAGCCAGCAGGTATTCGTCAGCCTTTAAGTTGTCAGCATCTGTGGCTGGTTCAGTCGGTAGCCGGAAGGAATTCATCAGCCTCTAGGTTGTCAGCATCAATGCAGCAGGGATTGGCCAGCCTCTAGGTGATCAACGGCAATGGGCAGTTCAGTCGATTATAAGAGCCGGCACACGGAGACGCCCCATTATTGTTATGATGACAGATGCGTCTGGCTCAGCTGATAGAGTACCAGCCGTAAACAGCTCGTTGCAAATAGTTGCAATCCTTAAAATGATTGTGCCGTGATAGAGGTACAGAAGCGACTACAGATTTCAGTTGACACTCAGGAATTTATAATTTTTAAATTATAATTAACGGATCGCGTTTTAACTGGAGGTGTTCCGTCCACTCGGGTTAATTTTTGAAATTTGACTGACCCAATATTTTGTTTTAACTGGGTATTTATTATTTCTTCAACAAGCGTTCTTGTGACATCAATAACATCAAACAAAAAAAAAATGGTTTACTGTTCTAATCGCAGGTGTTTGTATGAGTCAGCCTCAGGTGTTCAATATTCTTTTTTTGCGGCTTGAATCGCCTAGTAACCGATTATTTTGATGCATTTTCAACTGGCAAATTTTAAAATATTAAATGCAATAAAATCGTGTTTTCATGTTCGATACAATGATATATGTTTATAATTATTATATTCATATGTTACTTTGTTGTAGTATTAATTTCCTATAATTAAATAATAATATGTTAATGACATCCTCAGCACGGGAGATCCCACTGAGGATATCATTATCTCTATATGTTACTAAGAAAATAAGACAATAAATCATTATTATTATTATATTTCTGCCACAATAATGTAACTTAAAATTACGCTTGGATTGAGCCAAAGCTGGCTCTTGTCATTTTATTTGGCATGTATTTAATAACGCTGGATATTACTTAAATTGAAAAGCAATCAATATCCTGCATAATCATTGTTATCAGAATGTAATTTCTCAGGCTAAGGCTATAGGGTGAAGCTTCGACTCCAGATTCCCGTGTCCCAACCTCCCGCTTTCATCGATAGAATAAAATTCCTCCCGGCGCGCGGCGGGAGCGTTTAATAATAACGCCAGCCTTCTGTTAGCAGACTTACAATATTATTTTTTGTAAAAAAGAAGGAATTCTTACAAAAAGGCAAACATACAAATCCCGGCTCTGCTCAGCACTTTTCCAATATTCTGACACGCTAACACCGCCTTTGATGTTCGTCGTTATGGCTTTGTATTCCAAATATTCAATAACAGAACCATCTGCGATTCTAAACTCCATGGTCTCGTTTTAAGACTCACCACTCTAGAGCAGGGATCTGAGTTGGGAGAAAAGCAGTGGTACCCAAGATTCGTAAATAGTATATTGAAACGCCTCAAAATAATGTTTCTTGGCATTTTGCTGTCTGTATAAGTACGGAAGACTTCGGGTTAACATAAAATCACTATTTTTTACAATTCTCGATAAACATTCTCACTAATTCACTAGTTTTATTAATGGACAAGAAATTTTAATGTTGTGACAAATCACTTTCCAGATCGGTTGCAAGACGCGCAGGTACAACAGCCATTAATAGCAATTATTTTTATCAAACAACGGGACAAGAGGTACAGCGTTTTTACAAAAATGTCCTAGAATTTGCGTGAGCCAATTGAGGAGTCGGTTGGCAATTATTAACAATTTTAATACCGGGGCGAGGCAATGGGGGTTTTGATGACCCCTTAAACCGTAAACGAAAGATATCGCAAACGTTGCTCGTGTTATTATTAGGGATGTTATCTTTTTAAACACATACGTCTTGCGATACGCGATGACCAGAAGACACCCGATTAAATAATAAAAGAAAGCAAATTTTTATGAAATAAGTTTATTGAATTCTGCCATTTCGTCGATTTTCTTGGTAAATAAAAGCTTTTTGTTCTTCGTCGTCCACTGTACGAAAAAAAACGTCTGTAGCATTAGTGTTTTTTTTTCACAAGTTCTTTGATAATCTAACAGTTGTTAAGCCAACCAATTTGAACTGCCAATATGATCCCTACTTGGTCCCTAAAATGAGGTAAATAATTTGATTTTAATCTTTATTGTTAAAAAATAATTAAATCTTTATTATTTAGTGAACGCTTAATGTGGAGGCATGCAATTCTCATAGTCGTATTTTTGTATAAACTAACCCTAATATTAACCCCAAAAACCAAGTAAAGATTCACCATAAGAAATTGAAACAAAAGAAATACACATTTCCTGGGATTTAATAATGCGGGTCTTGAAAAGGCTCAAATTTACAAAGTAGTAAAAACAGGATTACGCATTGCTAAGTAATATTTCACATTACTTACTTACCCATGCAGTAGTAACAGAAATTAGTATGTTTAATAGGTAGGTACCAACTTCATGGCACGTCTGAATTTTTGACACTTTTAGTTATAATTTTAAAATAATGATACCAAAATTCAAAACAAATCCCTGTTCATTGAACAAAAGCTGTTACAATCACGTATTTTTGAGGTAGGTACTGTTAAAAATGTGTAAATGGTCCATTAATAAATGAACGTACTTATGCGGAATGCAGCTATATTAAAACTCGATCTGAGACAAAACACTTCCGTCTAAAGTTTGATTAATCAGATCTACACAACTCATAGAATGATTTGAATTTAAAAAAATATAAATTATATATAGATATCTACTACTTAAAACATTAAAGTGGATTTTAATCTATATTTTTAGAGATTTTGGTTTAGGTTTTTCGGGTCTTGTTGTTTTCTGTAAAATAATTATTAGCGATATGTAAGCTCTGCAATCAATCGTCTGACCTTACTATGTGTGAAATATGAATTTTTCATAAAACAGCCAAAGCCACCAAGTTTTCTGCTAAAAGTGTTTTGAGAAATGGCCACATTTAAAATATTTTGAGTGCCGTGGGCACTTTCTGCACACTATTAAATGTTTTTTTAGAGATCGGTAAATATTTCGGAATGTGATAACTATGCATTTTTGTATGTAAGAAGCCTGACTTATTTTAGTAGAACATAGAACTTACTCCGTCATTTGACAATAATATCTTATTTTTGCCAAACTTGTGTAGTGGTTGCTTTCTGCATGACTAAGTTCAAATGATAACCAAAAGATGTGATGATGAAACGGAAATATTAAGTAGGTACCTATCTACTGATCCAATTTGGATACAAAATACAACTGTATAAAATTAGTAAAAATTTTAATGAGACCATCCCGACATTATGTAGTTATGAGTACCAAGCTGTCGATTGAATAGAATATCTCTGGCTGTGTCAAATATATACACGTAAACCTTGAGGATGTAAATGGGGAAGTCTCGCTTTATTTATGAGTCAGGGATGCAATGGAGAGAGTCGAAATGAAGGCTGTGTTTTTTGCCTGGTTGTACTCATAGTGGATATTTCAGATCGTGCAACTCAGCCTCCGGGGATGACGCGGAACGACAGTTTAATCGATATCAATATATGCTGACTGCTAACGTATCCGGCTGTTACTTCACTTCCGGGGAGATCAACTTTTTTCTGAAATCATTTCACTTTTGAAAGTATTGTGTTTCTAAAAACAACATCAAAAATAAAATCCTGAGGATTTCAACTGTTAAGCAGATCATTATTGCAGTATCTGAATTAATCCTTGATATAATTATTTATCATTCGAACAATTAAATATACTGTATTAGGATAGAAAAAAGTATAAAAGTAATACACTAACAAAAAAGTTGATAAAAAGGTTTGATTTCATCTTCACCGAGAGAAGTGGTTACTAATTTTACAATCATATTTGTTTGTGTTCATACTTGTCTATGTCTTCACCTTTTTAACGGAACATTCTTTCGTTTGTCTTCGGTCACAATTATTTCATAAAAACGCATTTCAATTTGCACCATTTATTACTACATAATACTACATTCCAAACCATCTGGAGCCAGTGAAACTATGGCATTCTCAATGGGGTATGCTGTGATGCCAAAGGTAGTGGGGACGGGGAGGAGATGGAGAAGAGGAAGGTAGGGAGGTACCGATGATTGTATGGAATAAAATTCCGCCTTAAAATCATGTATATTATATCTTTATTTAGTAGAAAACAAAAATTAACCAGTATTACTATAAACACTTAGTTATTTAATAAAGTTGAACAAAATTTCTGAAATTATAGGATTTGTAAGTAGGTACTTAAATACCTAGCAAATTAATTATAAACAATAATTATTTCTCTCTTAGAGGGAGGCATGCTCATAAGATAGTATCCACCAAGGCAACAATCTTGAACCTGAAACGGATCACACAAAAAATAGATACAAATAAAATTGCAAACGGTCGAGTCAAAGCAGGATTTCTCTACGCTCAGTCAACAAGAACTAGCAGTTAAAAACCCGCTCCGCGGGTTTTTTTCTGCTAGGCCCTGCGGGCGGCACTTAGTTGGGCTTCGCCCAGTTTAAGTGATACTAACAACAGTTACATTTAATAGGTAGATATTAGGTCATTCACAGAGAGAGGGTGAGTATATATTGTTAAAAAACGGAACAGGAAGGCGTTTAGGCATAATAATAATGACAGTTGTTCAGGTAAAACTTTACCTTTCCCGAATAATTGCCTAAATGGCTAAAGGTAAATTAATATAGGTAAATATTCGGAATCGCCGGTCACGGAAAATAGGAAATATTTTTAAATAATACCTTCTGATTTACCTTAATTACTATAAAAGGAATCGAACAGCATTTGGGAAAATTTTAATTTTAGCTTTTTAATTTTTAATTACGTAAAATGAAAATTCGCTTTCGCTGTATGGGATGACAGCCTGAATAATTTCTGTTGATAACATTTTCTTTTGTCGGTATTCCTGAAATGAGCGGCTAGAGACAATTGAAAAACGTAAATTAAAAAAATATAATGTAATACAATATTCCGGCAAAATAGTGCCTACTTAGCACAAATGATTTATTTAACTATTATTTTATTTAACCTCACCTATAATAACCTAACCTAACCTATAATAATCCAGCCTAACCTATAATAATCCAACCTAACCTATGTCCTAACCTAACCTAAAATAATCCAACCTAACCTATAATAATCTAACCTTACCTAAGCTTACCTCACCTATAATAATCCAACCTAACCTAACCTATATCCTAACCTAACCTATAATAATCCAATCTAGCCTAACCTAACCTAACCGAACCAATCCTAACCTAACCTATCCTAACCTAACCTAACCTATACAAATCCAACCTAACCTATAATAACCCAACCTAACCTAACCCATAATAACCCAAACTAACGTTACCTAACCTAACATAACCTGACTTATCCTAACCCATAATAATCCAACTTAATCTAACCTTACCTATAAACTAACTTGAACTATACTAATCCAACCTAATCTAACCTAATCTAGCATAACCCAACCTAACCTATCCTAACCTATAATAACTTTTTTTTAAATATTTCCTTACTTGTAAAAGAAACCAAAATACCAAAATAATATTTGCATAGACTAAATTATGGTAAAAATTCTAGACACTCATATCAGGAATACCAAAAAAAGAAAATGTCATCAATAGAAATTATTCCGGCTGTCATCCAATACAACGAAAGCAAATTTTTATTTTACGTGAATAATCACGTAAAACAAATAAAAAATAATTTATTAATTTATAAATAATTAATTAATTAATTAATAATTAATTAATTCACGTAATTAAAATGCTAAAATTCAAAAATTACCGAATGCATTCAGATTCCTTCTATATTAATTAAGGTAAATCCGAAGGTTTTACTTAAAAATAGGTATTTCGTATTATCCTTGTCCAGCGTTTCCGAATAATACCTTAATATATATTATATAAATATTTATACCTGGCAAAATGATTGTTTTATTATACATATAAGTACATGTCAGATTAGAGATTTGTTGGCTAATTTTACAATCAACGAAGCGTTTCTATCTTCCGATTGTCTTTCATGTTATTTTATTGGGTTGGCAGTGCCTATACTTTCGCGTATATCATATCGGTGTTCTGTCAAAATAATGCGAAATTATTATTTACGTAAATAATATTAAATATCAATATTTTTCAAAATCGTACATGCAAAGAGTTGTTGTTTATTGTCATTAAGTTGAATCAAATGTTTGTTTTAGAAACGATGCCATTGCAAAGCTTAAATAAACTTCCAGAAGAAATCTTTTTATTTTGCATATTTAAATATTCGCGCCAGCCCCTCGGTTCGTTCTTTCACCGCCAGAGGAGCGCTCTGTAGGCTATCTTTGACGCGGTGCGTATTACTGCGTATCGGCCATGTTGAATGAACGCGTGCTTTTTTCGTCAAACGTCAAACGTAATCACGTAATTGTGGATAATTTTCACTGTAATGTAATTAATCCAATGGATCATGAACTTTCTAAAACATATTTACTTCGATATTATCCAAAAATTGTATGAGCAGAAACGATATTTTTGAATAAATATCGTATTACATGTGGCGATTCTATTTTAGTATGAAATCGTGTCTTAATCTTTAAAGTCTTATTCAAACACAATTTGAATTTGACCAATCACAGGGCCTACACCGTCCAGACGCTGGAGTATTAATAATATCAGATTAACTCTGACTTTTAAATCTCTCTAAGTCATTCCCATAATAAAAGACGTAATTTTTTTAATTAAAAGTTTTATAGTTTTTATTGCAGCAGCTATAAATCTTTGACGACCCCTGGCAGCCGCACTACAGTTGCAGAATTTCGATTCGCTTTTAAATTACGCAAAGCAAATATTTTTCTGGTTTGTTCCCATTTATATTCGCGTTGATTTGAAATGGACGATCATTTACCTACACAAAGTGAATAGTTTGTTAAGCGGATACTATTTTAATAACGAATTTGCAATGTGTTTTCAGAAATTGGTATACAATCTCAACTAAAATATGGGTATTTGATCAATAGTTTTGTCAATATATTATGATTTCCATTTACAGCGTTTATCCATGGGATGAAATAAACGCAAATAATGCAATATTTTTGTGATTATTGAATCACAATACAACATTGTTTATGGAAAGCGGTTTATTTAGATGACTACAATATTTCTGAAATAAACAATTATTTTAAAATGATAATAATTACCAGATATTGACTGTACCGAAAAAATCGTACGATTAATATGTGATGGTTAGAATAATTCTACCATTAGATAAATTGAAACAAATTTAAACTTTTCCACTGTTTTATTTCTGACCATTGCCATCTCCAGACTGGTACTTTTTTCTAAAACCATTTTTTTATTAAATATTTGTGATCTCGGCAATTGAGTATTGTCAATTTTTACATTATTATTTATTTTTATTTTTATTTTATTTTATATTATTGAAACAAACAGTACATAATTTACAGAGATGAAACAATATACAGGAATAAGATACTTCATGTTGTGTACCTATGATATGTTTCCTTGTAATGTCTGCTAAGTGGTATGTTTATTTCTTAATTACCAGGTGACTTGTGTAGTTTATAGGTGTGTGTGTGACGTGTGTAATGTGTGTGTGAGTGTTTGTGTATGTGTGTGTCTGTATGTATGCGCATTGAATTCTTTAAATTATTGACATGATTATACCAAAAATACAACCATTTTTTTTAGATTTCCTACTTTTCTTGATATGAACATAGTACGTTTATATCCTATGTATTATATGGTATATTTTATACACAATATTTGGGGCGATGTATATATAGCACTCAGCAGTGTGTATATTTACCATATACTGTGTATGTATATAATAGAGAAAGGAAAAATTCTACCGATTGGGCCGTGACAGGCTGAAATCGGTAAGGGCCAGAAATACAAAAAAATTAAGAGGATATAAATTGTTTCAATATACTTATCATTAAAGTGATATTTTGCGAATCGTAAGAATCGAAAGTAAAATAATATACAAACACAGTATAGTATGTTTAATACTCTGGTGTCTACCGCATTTCTTCAAGAAATTTGTCATTGATTTTTTGACCCGACTTTTATCACCATGTTACTGTTAGAAAATATAAATTATATCGACTTTAATTCGACTTGGTATCTCATTACAGTGCAAAAAAAATGCGTTAAGTTTTCTTCGGGCATCTCCGACTCCTTCTACTGTTCAAACCACTCTCTAAATACTCCTGGAACAAATAAGAACACTCTTTGAAATTTTCTACAAAGTCGGTATAGTAGTTTTTGAGTATATATATAGAGGTAGTACGATTACATGTAGGTATACGAGATTATTCCAATTGATCCAATTTATGTGTCGCCGTCACGGGATTCAATAACCTCAACACCGCTTTGACTCAGTTAATATATGTTTGTTACAGTCACTCGAATGTGTTTTTAATTGACATTTAAAGTTTTTAGAGCCAGTTTTTAATTGACATTCAAAGTTTGGAGCCAGTTTCTGATTTCAGACCAAATGCCAGGACACTTAAAGCATTTGAACTCGGTGCATTGAATATCCCGTCACCGAACTTTGCAACATTCACAAAAAGAGGGTACAACCAGTCTGTTTGACTTCGCAAAATACAAATAATAAATGTGCGTAAAAGTCGACAAGGTTGCAATCAAAAATTATTTTTTTCTTCAATTTAAACAACTTACTATTTGATGTAGAAAGATTGTGAAAATAACATAAAACATTCATTTTAATTGGTGAATTGTTGAATTGTCCATAAAAATTTGGACAGTTAGTGTAAGACCGGAGGGTCGGACAAATACTAGGCTGAGTGACCAGAGATGACATGAAAAGGAAAGAGATTTTTTTCCTTAAAAAAATAAATAGAAAAAAATAAAGATGTCACCGGAGACCAAAAAATTATTTGAGTTCCTGCATTTTTTGCTGCAAATAATGTTGAGAATCGTCAGGTATGTCCTTTATTATCCTGTATTTAAACTTAATATATGTAGTTATAATAGCCACATCGCTTTATTAGGGAGTTCTAATCGACTAAATGCTTAGTCTATTTTCAGATAATCAACATTATTCTCACCCTAGCCATAGTGTGTATAAATTTCTCGACAATTTGCTAATAAACACAGATTTTAGTTGGCAGTTTGCTATACCCAGACTGGGGTACGTATTAGACCCCGCAGCAGGGGTCGGTGGAGGTGTCCGGAGAAGGCCGCGGAAGGGTTGGGATGGGTTAGTGCTCCGGAGAGCGAATGTGTCACAGTGTATAATGTCCATTAACAGCAAGCTTTCCCGGAGATATTAAATGAAGGTATAGTCTCAATTTCTTGAAATTTTATAATTTTCTTAACTGTGATACTCACAGAAAATAGCGTAAATCCAAATATGATGTCAGAATTTGATGAAGAAAATACTGAAACAGTTTTTTTTTAAATGAAATTCTATCTACTGTAGATTGAGGCTTTCAAACTCCAGTTTTTTTATGTCCATCAAATCTATTGAACAAACTCCGTTTAATGCCAATTCTTGGCGTTTTAATCTATTAATCATATTTTTATCAGCTGTCAATTATTACATCAACGTCGCCTTGTTTATAGACCACTATTCAGTATCGAAACGTTGATGCTTGAAATGACATGATTGAAAAACCTCCTTTCTCCTCTTCTTGAGTACTGTTGATTTATTTAAATCCTGTTAAAAACGTAACGGCACGCGATTTCCCAAAAATATGCCAGTAAAATGAGAATTTATCGGATCACGTGTTCACGCTAATAAATATAACGACGAAATGCGTAAATATTATAATTTTTATGAACACATGTTGACATCCTCATAACACATTGTTTTTATAGGAAATCTGTCAATTAGCAAAATTTTATATCAGTAAGTTTTCTCCGAGCATGATCCACTCACTCCTGGCATTAGGGACTCGTGTGCGGTATTCACAGATAAAAATTACTAGCCATCTAGCAAGAAGCATCGTAAACTGATTTGTTGGCAAAAAATATCACACGCGTAAGTACCAACATCACCTCAATAAAATGGCGCATCCCGATTCGGCGCGGTTCGATTGCAATTCGCAAAATATAAAAGATAAATGATTCTCGGTCCGGTCGGACATGATCGCGGCCACTCCGAACTCGAAGTCATAAAAGTCCGTCGTAAAGCGGACGGGCCGAGCGGCCACCTTTTGCCCCCGTTTATAGGGATTCTTTAATGGCGTTTCTCTTTCACTATTAAACATGTCGCTCCTCATTTGGGACCTCCGCTGAGGTTAGAGGTATCAAATTGGATGAGATGAGAAGTCCTGCGTTTTTTAAAGTCAATTTCGGGATGATGGGCCCTAAAAGATATTAAGATTGCAGCATTTCTACAGCCCAGACCCTGTGCTAACGGAGGGTCTGTTACTGTTCGTAAGCCTTAAAAGATATAATTGCAAACCATAAAAATGGCAGTTTTTCAGTGTCTTGGGGTGCAACAGAGTAGATTTGATCCCTGACCAATTTCTTATGTTTTTCAGACAGTTTATAATATAATAAAAAACTCTTCCTGCTAATAAAACGCTGGAAGAGAGGTACCTACATATTTATTATATTAGCTTCAATTGGTTGTGCATCAGTGATGCACAACTCTGCTAATGAAAATGCCACTATTAAAATCGATATTTTCGGTAGATTCTTTCTTTTCTTAGTCCATCATTCTAAGAGTCAGTAAGCAGTCGTCATAAGCCGAATGCTGCAAGACTCTGTGCAGAACATTAAGATCGCCATAGCAAGGTAACGGTCAAGGTATCAAGGTAAAGTATCGATAAAGCAAGTTAAAAGGTAACGGTCTGCAGCGCGGATCTGCGTGATAATTTTCTGCGCAGGGTCTTGCAGCATTCGGTTGATGTCGATTGCTTACCGACCCGTGGGATGACGAACTTATTCTCTACTTAGCACGGTATTTACACTGTAAGAACCTAAACTAGCGATGCCATTGACTGTAACCTTAACTTTGTCAAGCTGTACGTACAATATCCCCTGCGGCCCGCGAACGTATTGAAAATTGATAAATTGGCCCTGTGATTAAAAAGGTTGTGCATCACGGGCTTAGATATAAGAAAATTAAAATCATGGTACATTCTAATAGAAATTATATATTCACAATCAACCTGTTTTCTGATCTTTCAGCGACATCATGATTTTCTGAAGACCCTAGAGATATTGGTTCAAAGTTTCACCCGTAATATTTTTCCAACATTTTATTTATACGACTTTCTGATTGATATGATTTTCAATTTTCGTTTTAGTGCTGTTGTTTTTGAGGTCATGTAAGCGGCTCTGTTAATCCCATTTATTTATTGGAAGGAGTTAATTATATAGGTACCCATTCTTAACTAGTACTCCGAAAGCACCATTCATTTATAATTTAGTATCGAAACGATTTGGATCCTTCAAACTTCTAAGTATATTACTTTTTTTATGTGACGATATACTGATTGATTTTATTCAACAGGGTTGGAATGACTTTCTAATCGAAAATGATTACAATAAAACGTAACCACATCGTGTTTTTAATGAAGATGGACATGGAAGTGTTTCAAAATCTTCTCCAACTAAAAATATTATATTTACTAGTTGTTCAACTAGAGGATATCGAAAAAAATTAATTTATTTTTTAAATATGTTTAATGTTGTGAGTCCCAACTGCTCCCAACCTTCTGGAACCAGTGATAATATGGCATCCCCAATTGGAGTATGTTATGAGGCTGAAAGTAATGGGGAGGGGAAGGAGATAGGTAAGATGAAGGTGGGGAGGTATGGTGGTACCTACTCAGATCTGCTACACTCAGCTTGGCCAAAGCCATTTCAAGCAACGCTTTAAGTATGAATGGTAGCCTTATACTAGGACGATACTGAGAGAATTTTCCGCTCTGGAACGAGCCGCAAATTTACTATATATTACCGAACAACCGAAACCGGTAGACATATATAGTAAAAGAAAGTGGTTTAAAACACAAAAAACTTTTGTCATTTTGTAAATAAAATTTACTTACCTTTGAGTTGAACCCGCGACCTCCGGCTTGCTAGTAAAGAGCTTTACCCCTCCACGACGAAGGCCGTCAAACATTTACACATACATTATTTGTTATGTACGCATGTCCTGTTGACAGTAAATAAGAAATGTGTTAAAAAATAAACATCATTTGGATATTTAAGTTCGGACCTGTTTCGGACTTCCATCAAATTGTTCTACCAATTTAATGACACCTGTAGTACCTACGAAGAGCAAACCGTGTGCAAATAGTAAATCCGCGCATACATTATGCAGGGGCGCACTCGGGGGAAATCACAAATGCCAAGGTACAGGAGCGCACTCCACCCCTGGCAGAATCAGCTTTGATTGTTGACCATTGTGCGGAGGCGGAGTTAAGAATTTACCTCCAATTTATGAAGTGGAGGAAATTGAATTTTTATGACCTTTTAACTTTTTTAGCGCCGCGCTGTTATTTATGCAAATGGGTGTCGGAAAATTACGAGTGTTTTAGTTAGCTCACATCCAGAACAACATGAACATTTAAAAAAATTATGGGATGAAAAGTTAAAGCTTTCAAACAAATATTCAATAGCCAAAACATGATTTAATTTTTTTTCATTATTATGGCTTAAAAAAGTACTCTTGTAGATAAACAAACGCTGATTCAGAATATTTAAGTTTAATAACAGGTACAAAAGTTTACTTAATAATTACTTAAAACATTTTGAAACTCGCTGTTTGGTTGGTACGACTGAATCTGTTCAATCTATTGATGCTGATGTCACCAGTCACGGAACTCAGTCCACAAGTCAACATTTCATTGGTTGATACGACTGAATCTGTTCAATCTGTTGATGCTGATGTCACCAGTCACGAAACTTAGTCTACAAGTCAACATTTCATTGGTTGGTACGACTGAATCTGTTCAATCAATGCTGATGTCACCAGCCACGGAACTTAGTCCACAAGTCAACATTTCATTGGTTGATACGACTGAATCGGTTCAATCTGTTGATGCTGATGTCACCAGCCACGAAACTCAGTCCACAAGTCAACATTTCATTGGTTGGTACCATTGAATCTGTTAAATCTGTTGATGTTGATGTCACCAGTCACGGAACTCCGTCCACGACATTTCATTGTGGAAATAACTGAACGTTTTGGTTTTCATGTTTAATAAAATATTGTTTTTGTAGTTTTTTTTCGATTCAATATTTTGCTCTGCCACGTGTTTCGTCTTAACTTGTGTTTAACAAGTTGATTCCGTGGCTTTTAGGCCGGCCCTGAACGTAATTGATTTCCCCTGCGCGCTTCTGGGTGGTGATAACTTTTTTTTACGTATATTAAGAATAGTGACTTTGTCGGCAATAATGTTGGACGATAAATATAATTCATTCGCAAAATAGTCGTTACTACCTGGCGTCGTCTAAATTTTTTCACACTTTTTTCTTAGTAAACAAATGTGTGGAAAACAAATTAAAGCATATTTTTAAGGCTCCCTAGTAAGCGTTCAAAAAGAAGAAGAACATGGTTTGAGAGGGAGATATGTAAATACGAATGTAATAGGGAGCACGCTAATATTAAAAGAAAATTAGGTGTAACCGAAAATATTTTATAAAGGATTACTTATTTAAAACATCTTGACACAACGAACTAAATAGCATTTAAAGAAACACCGTGAATTTTTTCGTACCTGTAACATGTAAAAATTATAGAAATTTTTTTTTTTTTTTTTTTTAAGCTTACAAACTTTAATGTTCTTGGGAAGTACAATACGCCCTTTAGATGATTTTCTCATGAAAACGGCTCTATAAAAATAATTCATTCATTGTATGGGTAGAAATTCAGGAGATAAAAATTTTAAGAAAACTTAATTTTATCCTTCTTTTTTAATCTGTTTTTTTTTGCACAATGCGCCAATCAGTGTAGCTCAGTAACTATATCGCAACACGGTTAGGTAATAACGTGGGGCAGGTTAAGGAACAAGAGTAGGCAGCGTATTGTGGAATTTATTCGTTTTGTTTATTGTGGATTTTTAAAAGGCACGGATTCAACGAGATGAGGAAAGATGAATACTGGTAGCTCGTTCCACCCGCGTACCTACTAATGCAAGCACACAAGATCAGAAAAAAATATGACACATAATATCTAATCAAGGCAATGCAATTATACTACACTATAAAACAGATCAGATTGATCTGATCACATCAGACACACTTACACAGATGTTCAGAGTTCTAAGGCTTTTATTACTCGGGAGAGCATTATTTTACATTATTACCATTTTACTGTATCTCTCAGTATTCTAATGTAAGACCACTATTTAGAATGGAAACGATGCTTGAAATGGCTATAGTCAAGTTTGGTGACCAGATCTGAATAGCCAGGTACTCCCCTAACTTCCTCTTCCCCATCTCCTTCTCCTCTCACTACCTTTTTCCTTACAACATACCCCTATTGGGCATGCCATAGTCTCTCTGGCTCCAGACGGTCGGGAGCAGTTGGGACTATTGTGCGGTATTCACCACATTCCCCAATTCCGAGATTCTTCAGTCTTACTTGGCTCAGACGGTTAGGAGCAGTTGGGACTCTTGAGGGTGTACACAAAAGTTACCAACAAAATAAAAATGTTGTACTTTACATGTATTACCGTTTTACGCTATCTAAATATATGGACATTATTGTGCATATGGGCTCGTACCAATAGGTTTGCTGAAATATATGGATATGATTGTGCATATGGGCTCGTACCAATAGGTTTGTTGAAATCTATGGATATTATAGTGTATATGGGCTCTTACCAATAGGTTTGCTAAAATATATGGATATGATTGTGCATATGGGCTCGTACCAATAGGTTTGTTGAAATCTATGGATATTATTGTGTATATGGGCTCGTACCAATAGGTTTGCTGAAACTCCCAGCAAATTTATTGGCTCTAAATTTGTTAACATATTTTACCTTCCGACTTCGGGACTATGAAGAATGCATCGTGGAACTTTATGCCTGCAGAATTTGTTAGGTTTTTTAGACAGTTTGTTCTTGTTTGTAGTTCCACTTGGATATAATCTGCTCCCCGGGCAACTGTTGCTGAAGTCTGGAAAGAATTTCAAATGAGACGTTATATAAATGGGAGGAGTTTGTGGGAAAAATTAGATACCTTCTTCAAGGGAACTAGCCGTCTAATCTAAAATCATCAACAGTTATAAACAAAGTCCGTTTTCATATCATGAGCAAATAATTCATGCACGACCACAAAATTATTATCGATAAGGTTATCAATAATTTATAATAAAAACTAATATAGCGTGAAATTTATAATAATAGGGCACTATTGTAATAGTTATTATGATTGCGGAACAACTAATACTGATAAAATCTGGAATGAACTTATCTGAATTAGGTTCATTTAACTAAATACCATAGAAAATGTTATCCCCATAAGTATGTACACGCCCTGTACTTATATTTAACATGACTGTAATGTACCAACATAATCACGTAAGTACTCTATCGATGAGAAGTTAGCCATTCGATTTTGAATTACAATCAAATAAAATGTTAATGTATCTTGATTTACGGCATCATGTCGAAGTTTTCGAAGAAAATTACATTTAAGAGAAAAATTTGAAAAAAAAGTAATATCTAGAAATATACTTAATCTAGTTTGAAAAGTTGAAAAAAATTTCTACTTATATAGAGCTAGTTTTCGGTAGAGTTGGTTACAGAGATCGAAAAGGTAAATATCCACACGACAACATTAAACCAGTAGGTAACGATAATATAGAAAACTTCCTTTCATGCAGGTATATGCACTACTCTGCCTCTTGGGATACTTATATTAAGAACAGAGCTGGCTTAATATATTTAGCAAAAGAAGCGCCCATTCATAGACGCTGCCGCATTAAAATCACCTTTTTTCAGAACAATTACAGAAGTTGTTAAAAACCTAACCTCCTTACTAATAAACGTGTTTTAAATTTTACACAACTGTTAAAAAATATTTTTTTGTTTCGTTAACTGTTATTTATCAGTTAAATGAAATATAAAACACGTTTATTAGTTAGGCCCTTAATTTTTATCCTTATTTTGAAATTAGTTATTTGTCTGTTTGAAATATAACCCCATCTTTAAAACGAGCAATGTATCATTGAAGAAGAAGATAATACTAATAAATCTTAACGAAATACGAAACAGTACAAGACACAGAAAAATAAAACGATGACGGTCACAACTAGGAATCGGACCTAGAATTTCTTGCTTTACCGGGACAGGCGTCTTAACCAACTTGACTATCGGGACCTATTTATTAAAAGTCGTATATATCGATCTCATATTTAAAATTCAGAACTAGCAATATCATAATGCAACTAATTTTTCCCATATTTTTGATTTTATTTTTTTTTAAAAAGAAACAAAAATTTTAATGAAATTTTTATTTTTTTATTTTTTTATTTTTTTGTGTCTTGCACTTTTTCATGTTTACTTTTGATTTATAAGTATTATCTTCATATTTAATGATATATTACATTCATGGGTATAAACTTTAAAATTAGTTAAAAAGAAAAAAATATTTCGTGAATAAGAAATTTATTTTTATTTTTATTTTATTTAATAGAATTTTAACTACCATACTAGGGTAATGTATACTAGGCTAATATAGTTTAAAACAATGCACTATTGGAAAAGCCTGAGTCCAGAGCAGTCTGCAAATCTGCAAAACATTCAAGACGTGTAGAATTTTCAACTGTACCTTGAAAACATTTAAATTTCAACTGCCTGAATCTATTACATGTTACGTAAATTATAGATACTAATTTTTACTGTTCTTATAAAATGCTTTTGTTTATTTTTGTTACATTTGTATGATTGCTTATATACTTAATTGGTTTAGTGATACTTAATTACTTACATAATTTTAAAATTTAACTATTTTGTAAATAACTGATTATTTCATAAACATAATAATACAAAATTGTTGTTTCTTCTCAATACCATTAAAATGCGCTGGTTTAATAGTCGGGAATCATTTTAAAGCATTTCAAATTATTTACACAATAAACTAAAGCACTTATCTACCAATCTACTTGTATCATTTGATAATATGGATGAAATGTACCTACCCATCTAATTAAATCATTTAATAGTTAAATCAATTTAATAATCACATAATAATTATGTTTATTTTCTTCATTTTGGGAACAGTTACATGGAAATAATAGAATTAACATATCTTCATTATAAAAGCATTTGAATATAAAATAGTACCTACTACCATTTGCAACAAAAAAAAATTGTTCGCTAATAATATGGAGGTTACGCGTGCATGATAGAGACCCTTTCATGGAAAAAATATGATTTGTAAAACTATTCCCTCAGCCTAATTTGTTCGAGTTTGCAAACAAACGGCTATTACGCGTAGTCAATTTGTTCGGTTTTCAGAACAGTTTATTTGGTCTCAGAAATCGTTGTGTCTCCCTTACTATCATAGTGGCAAATATGATCTAGACGCTGTAAGAAAGAGAAACCAATACATCTTATTTTAAAATCTATAAGTTTAAGTTTCTAGTGAAAAACTATATGAAAATATGTGGATATACATGAAACCAAAATATAAATGAAGTTGTGTGATTTTTTCAAAAATTGTTTTTTGTCAAACGACAAAAAGTGAGGTAACGGTAAGGTTAATAATACATTTGTTTAATAATAATTTGTTATTGGTAGTTTTAGTTCAGTGTTTAGACAAAAAAACACAATTTTTAAATTTTTTTTAACTTTTATGTTTGCATTCAAAATTTTAACCTTTTGAAAATTATATAATTTCTCCAACCTTCTGACAGCGTCTTCAAAAAATATAATGGTCAATATGATGGGTTAAGTTATATTGTTATGCCTCTTTCATGTAAAAAAAAATTACCAATCTATTTTTGTATTTTCTTTTCCCTGTTCCGGCTCTGAGAGCAAGCGCACAAATTACTGCAAGTTTGCTCTAATTTCGCTTCATACTAAAGCCTTCACTTGCACCTAAGCGGCCTTTCATATTTTACTGAACCCGCAATGGGTCACCATTGTAATAATAATAATAATTGTTGCAGTGTACTAAAGGTCCACAGTCTCATGCAATCATAATGAACGATAATCTAGAGGCGTGTCATTATTTATTAGAAACGGAAGTTTAAATTTGAGTAATGGCCGCCTTTGAATACTTAACGTCATATTTGTCAAAATTAAAATAAATTGAAAACGGTATCAAGATTTTATTTGCGAAATATTATGTAGTTTTATTGTTTATGGGCGTTAGCTCATTTTTCCCGTGTCACATTAGCGTCGAATATTGTGTTTTAAATAGAATCACACAGTTTCAGCTTTTCGTAAAGCATTGCTTTTTTCCATGATTTAAACAGTTGTGTTTTCAATCTAGGTTATTTATGAACATATATCTTTACTCGCCATTAATATTAAAATGCAGTATTACTTTGGGATTTGATAAATGAGTTCTGCCATTAACCATGTTTATACTTTCATTTTTATTTTTTATATTTATTAAATAGATAATCAGTTTACAGAGTAAACTAAAATAAAACGTAAAATTAGTTCTCACCGCTTTCGATTTTTTTTAAAATGTTTCTCTTCTAAAGAAGCAGGTACTTGTGTTTAAAAGAGTGGTGAGCATCAAGATGAAGAATATTTAGTGTTTATAATTAATTGTGATTTAAGGAAATGTGATTATTAAAAAAATATATGTAAATAAACAAATTAAAATTTATATCAATCTAGAAGGTTTCATCATTTTGGTATTTTTACATTGAATTTGTCTTTAATCGCTTTTAGTAGGTGTTTATCGTTTTCGATTGTCTGATATTTTTGGCTAAGCTGTTAGTAAGTATTAGTTTCCTTAGATGATATGTAATGATGTTGGGCAAATGTTGTGTTATATTTTTGTGTTGGAAATATATGTTTTTGACGTGTTCGACTTTCAGTTAAAAAGTTCTGATTTTGTTTTACTTTTATTATTTGAATTATTATTGTTTTTTCGGACAAGGTCTTCAAATTTTAATACTTCAAATTATTCAATAATTAGGTCTGTTAGAAAATCTCTTGGATTTTTCAATATTATTTTTTATAATACTTTAAGTTATTTTAATGTTGAGGACCATATAGGTGCCTAGTATCAATTATTAATTGTCAGGATTAAAGGATATGATATACCTAATATTAGGTTAAGTCATATTTCGAAGACCGTTAACTAATAAGTTGTATTGACGCACTTTTCCTGTACAAATACTGTTAACCCTAGAGTGGGCGCGCTATAAGCATTTTGCCGCCCTCTGCAAAAAAACTTTGATAATTCTCAAATCTATTGCGTGTAAACTTTGCGCTTTTTAGTAGCTGCCCCCACTATCGTTCGCAACCCGTGCCGAAAGATTGGACGCCATCGGTACGCGGGGGGCTGCTTGAGAAGGAGGTTGTTACCATCAAGTGTCGTCCGGCGGCGATTTGCTCACTGCGCGCGTACTCACGTAAGTAAAAAATATGCTCTATATTATTTACGGTTTAATACATTTATTTTCTCAAATTGAAAACTATTCACTTATTATGAAAAATACAAGTTACACTTAAAACTAAATATAAGAATTACTTATGAGTATTATAGTAGGTAATTCTAAATAAAGAAACTAATAAAACAAAAACAAAAATTTAATAACTAGTCGGACACTCTTAGTTCACCAATAAATTACAGTATTGTGGGTAGAATGAAAAGGTGAATATTCTATTACGTATCATTATAGTCGCAAGTCTATAGCGATTGGACATTCTATTATGCTTAGAGTAAATAAGAGTTGTTTATTTACAAAGTTTAAATGTAGACTATATTTTATGATACTTTTATTGTAAAGACTAAAAAAGCCCTTTTATACGTGTCCAAAACCATGCCAGAATTTTCAATAAAATTCATATTTACGTAAATGATTCCAATGAGGTTGTTTTTTTCAATGATTAATATTGCCGGTATAAATAGCCAAATAATTTACCAAGCCAATACTGAACACTTAATGCTACGCTGACAGTACTTGAAGGAGATTGCAATGGTCCTGGTTAAGCCATATATGACCGCAAAGTCTTTTGTAGACACTTTAAATATTCCTCTGAGGAACCAAATTGCTCGCTTTGTTCGTATAGAACAAGCATCATTTTCAAAGAAGGAAGGCAAATGCAGTATAAAAAGGGTGTTGCAGATGCTAAAAATTCCTGTGCAATGACCATTTGCACATAGTTATGTGAAGACTTTTTCGACAAAGCATATCCTGTAGATTTAGAAAATATTTAATGTTTTTATTTTTTTCCATTTTTATAAATATTATAGAAGGATACTGTAGGATAACTTAAAAAAGTAAATTAAAATGTTAAATTTTATAAAGTCGACTGAAAACCAAAGTTCCTTAAACAGAGTTCAATAAATATGTCGATTTGTAATTTTTTATTTGTGTTTTACTTAAATCCTGAGAAAATAAATTGATTAAATTGCAGTATTCCTACTTAAAATGGTTCACAAAAAAGAGCGGCAAAATGCTCCCCACGCGCCCACTAACGTTTTACGGAAAGGCGCGCCCACTCTAGGGTTGATAGTTTATGTTTCCGTTCAAATTTGTGCACATAGAGAGCATGAGGCACAGCCGTGGTATTACTTAGACAGGATGTAATTTAAATAAAATGTTTTGTGAGATTAGAAAAACCATAATTTAACGTACTAATTTCGGTTATTGTTGCGTGGGTAATATGAAATATTTCAGTGTAATGCGTTATTAAAACATTATTTAAATTCAATTAGCTTTTAATTTTCAAAATCGGAACCACTTATCATATCAGTTAGTGATAAAGATTGTAACAAAAATGTAATTAATTAATTATTCTTTATTCGAAATGTACCTATGTGTTTTGTTTAAATGTTTGACAGATGCTAACATAAATGAACATCGTGAAGAAAAGTTACTGATTCAACATGCGTGGTTTTACGGAACTAGGTCCAGTGGACATACTTTAGCTAACCGTTTATATTGCTATTTCAAAAATGATTATAACTTTTCTTGTTTTTCATAGTGTTATTAGACAGATGTCGTAAATCAAAAATTCTTTAGGGGCCTTTTGTTGTTTTTGCTATCGAGAAGTTGGCTAAGGGGCAAGGACGCCGAGTCTCGCTTGCGACCGATCCGATCGCTCCACTCACTCTCGGCGGGACTGCTTGACGACTGCAACATAGCTGCTTTAGTCACAATCTCATCTTAATTATTCGCAAATGATTCTTGAAACTTTTTGTTTTTCTATATCTTAATATTTTTTCCAGCAACACCAATTGGCGGTGATGAGATGTAATCCAGTTATATAACTAACAAAAGGTACGAACTCGCATACTGACTACTAACACTGTTTACCTGGACATTGGAGGTCTTGAGCAATTTTTATAAAAGGTAACTTCTATGAAAAATAAGAAATAAATAGAAGAAATTACTTAAAAGTTGTAGTTTAAAAGTTAGCTAACATTTCAGAGGAAATTTTTCTTATTTGCAATGGCAATGATCCTGAGTCAAATGTTTTTTTTTATAAATATTTTCAGCTTAAAAATGCTGCAAATTATAATTTCCTCTGATTTTTCACGGGTCTGCGCTAACTATCGAATTCAAAATTTTTTTTTTGTCATCATCGACTTATCGACTTCTTCCATCAAATATTCTCCTAAAAACCATTTCTCCATCCACCTCTCTGCATGTCCCACATAATCGTCCCTTTCTTAAACCTTTCAATTATGTTTATATCGGCCTAGCATTGTTTTCCGATCCCCTCATTCGCAATACCGGCACATACAGTTTCACTACTCATACGCCTCGGGGATATAATTTCTTATGCATTCGAAATTTTTTTTCTCTGCCAGGCCATGCCTACTTACAGCATTTTAATGCACATTAAGTATACTCGAATATAATCAAAATTAAAATAAAATATGTGATGATTACGTAGCTTTCCGTGGATCTTGATTACCTGGTTTAACCGAACTGAACATTGTTCCAAGTACAATATTTACTAAATTGAATCCCGCTCATTCTTTAGCGAGGGTTTTATTTGGTAAACACTCCCTTAACTTATTCCTGCTTGAGGATTCTGAAGTATTGCATCATACTCCGAGGCAAACACAATGCAGCAGATAAAGTTAGCTTGTGAATAATTTAACACTTCTGCTTGGTTTAGGGGTTAAAATTACAATTTGCGCAGCATTACAGATGCGCTTGCCTAAAATTCTGACTGTTAGGGTAGGAGGAATAATTTACAGGGCTTAAGGATTTGGCGTAGGAAGTTTTTGTCCTTTGGGATTTCTATTTCTTTAAGCCGCATGTGCATAACTAGTATATTATTAGGTATAGGAGATTAATTTATTAATGTGAAAATGTTAAGCATTCTGTATCTACGTCTACGTTATTGAAATTAATTGTTTGATTGAATTATAGTTCCGATGTTTTCAACGTAATTAAACAATTTCAAAATTACAATAAAAACACATAATTTTTTTTAAAACCATTTAATCTGATAGTATTATTGTCCTAGCGTCTGGACGATGTAGGCCTTCTGATTGGTCAAATTAAAATTGTCTGTTTCGGGTAAATTCAGCTAACTTGAAAATTAAGACACGATTTCATACTAAAATAGGATCGCCTCATAATAATACGAGATTTCTTCAAAAGCATCGTTTCTGCTCATATAATTTTTGGATAATATCGAAGAAAATATGTTTTAGAAAGATCATAATCCATTGGATTAATTATATTACAATGAAAATTATCCACAGTTACGTGATTATGTTTGACGTTTATAAAAAACCACACGTTCCTTATTCAATATGGCCGATACGCACGGCTATAGATGGCCGACAGAGCGCACCTCTGGCCGTATAAAAACGAACCAAATGAATGGCGCGAATATTTAAATATGCAGCTCACAATATTTGACTACTTACGATTAACAACCATTTAATAAGAAGATTTCTTCTGGAAGCTTATCACTTTGTAATGGCATTTTTCATTATTATTTATATTTTTTTTGCTAATTAATTATATCTGATTTTATATTGAAATGTTTTCTAATTTCTAAAATTTCAAAATTATTTATTTGCGATGCTTTATATCCTGAGTGAAGTATTTTAAAACCTGAATTTTTATCGAAAGTGTGATCATTATTCAAAAGATGATTTGCAAACACAAATTCACTATTTCCATTTAGAGCCCTGCGATATTCTTTAGTTCTGACTTCAAAGTTTCTATTGGTTCTACCTTTGTAAAAGAAATTAGAATCATCCCAATTGAGTTTTTAAACTCCTGATTTTTTTGTTTGAATTTTGCTATCTTTATTATTAAGAATATATTTCTTCGTTGTTATTAGTATAAAACGCCAGTTGAATAGTACCGAAATTGTTTTTATATATAATTTTAGAAGTATCGTTATCCACAAACAGAATTCTACGCCATTGTTTATTTTTATCTTTAGAAAGACCGTTTGAAGATAATATATTTAATTTGTTTTATTTAGTATTTCAACTATCAATTTATTAAAATGACAGTTATTAAATGCTATTTGTCTTATGAATATATTGTTTTATGGTTATATTCTATTTGTTTTTTTCAGGTCTTAAAATACTTCACTATAAATAATTTTGTAATTTTAGAAATGAGGAAACATGTTAATATAAAAGCAGATATAATTAACAAGAATTTTTTTATAAACTCTCTTTTAAATATTTTCCCACTTAACTGGTCTTTCCCGTCTAACGATATTGTAATTCCTAATTATTATAAACCCAGCCTACTCTCACCCCTCCCCCCTCCTTCCACTTCTTCTTTCCCAATTGCAATCTATATTTAATTTTTGACTTCGGTGTATACACAATAAAATGTAAACATTATATTTATTTATTTATTGGACAATTTGCATAGCGCCGCTTTTGTGAGAAATCACCTCAGGGGCGCTATATTGTAATAATCTACCTTTATATATAGATTTTTAATTTCCTGATGAAGGTGTATATATAATCTAACTTTAAACTTTATTAGATACAGTAACAGTTGTAGGTAAAGAATTACCACCAGTTGGAGTAAAATTAACACCTTTTAATTAAACCGACTGCTAATCTCATCGCACAATTACCCTCCTTTTATTCATAAACACGGGTACAATTAATCAATATGTAATAATCTATTATTTAAGTCAACTTTGTTATAACCATCTTTAATTGTGACAAACTAAACGATATTGATTAAACTTATAGACATTGACGGTTGTAACACATATTTAAGCACTGCAAGTCTCCTATGAGCTAATTATAGTAGGTACGATAACAGTTAATATCAGTTGTAGGCATGTAGTCAATAATAGTGTTTCATTTGAAATAATCCATCATAAATACGTAAAATTTCATTTATTCAAACAACTGTCATTCTTATTATGCGTAAATTTAGCATGATATTATTAATTAACTCCTTCCTGTTCCGTGTTTTAACAATATATATACTCACCCTCTCTCTGTGAATGTCCTTATATCTATCTATTAAATGTAACTGTTGTTAATATCACTTAAAATGGGCGAAGCCCAACTAAGAGCCGCCCGCAGGGCCTAGCAGAAAAAAACCCGCGGAGCGGGTTTTTAACTTCTAGTTTTAATAACTATGTTGGTCTGCGGTTTTGGAAGGAACCTTTGTTCATCAGGAGAATGATAAAAGTTTTATTACCCACCGAAACCAGCAGAGTAATAATTATTAAAATAAAGTAGTTTCAAACAAACTTATGTGTTCATATTGTAATTATGATAACCCTCTTTAAGAATACACTTCCTTTAATCATTTCATAGATTTTAAAACGTTGGAATAATAAACTGTTAAAAATAGTTTCAGGTCTTTCATGACAGTTTTCATGACATTCATGGTCAAGTTATGATCCTTGACTCCATCTTTGAGACATACAAAGTGTGTTTTTACAAATAAAATTAACATAACATAATATGTTGTATATTTGCAGTACATTTTAGAGTGGTAAATGCCCTCAGTCGATTTCCCTTGATTAAAGACAACCATTCATAATCGAAACGTTGCTTGAAATTGTTTTAGCCGTATTTGGTGATCATATCAACCCTACACTCCTCTAGTTCTTTTCCCAACCCACCCTTCAGCCATAAAAACATACCCCGATTGGAAAGCGCAATAGTCTCACTGCTTCTGTATTCTAAAAAGGCAATTATTGTGTGATTTGAAACAAGTTTGCCGCTTAAATTCTGGTGAAGAACTGCTGGTGGGAGAAGTCTGAGAAAACCTTCATCCATCAGATGATCTAGTTCGGATGTCACAAAATACTTAATTTAATTGAATTAATTATGCTAAAATGTAAGTGCACGCTAATGTAAGAATACTTCTTCCAATATAGCAATAGTTTAGAAGTAAGCTGGGTTCTTGGATGCAGCGGAGTGGAAGAAGATATCTCCCGAGGGAACAGCTTCTCGAGGAGCAATTTGCCCCCGCGCAGCCACCCAATGCCAGCGAGCGCAGCCTCCGTTGACTAAAGCCAGACTAACACCGAAGTTTTACGTTCCTTTTGCTAATTACAGGTGTTTGCTCATAATTTTTGCCCGTCGGAGTTACTGCAAGTTGGGGGGGCTTAACAACGCGTGTAAAGTGGCTCAGGACTCGGCGGCACTATACGTAATTTAAACTTTTGACGTAAATATTGTAAGGCTTTGATATCAAAATATATTATTATGATAATATTTATGCGAGGGTTTCTTGCCAGGCCAACGGAATTGGACGCGACGTAGTTTTACGGTACTTCGCAAGAAGTGTTATTATCTTCATTTTAATCTAATAATTTATCTTTATTGTAAGAAACTCATAAAACATTATTTGTAAAATTTATTAACATCAGAATATAATACATAAACAGTGGGTAATATTTAAATAATAGAAATGTATAGTTGTAAGTTGAGGTTTCTCATAACCCGCCTCAGTAGGCTAGTTAACCTGTATTGAGGCAATAATTTTGCAGGTTAATTTATAATACCTATGAATACACATACACATTAAAATTTATCACTCAATAGTTTTTTTAAATAAATAACTTTGAATTTTGAAGAGTACACCGGTAAACGCTGAAGAACAAGTAACTGGTAGGAAGAAGTTTGTGTGACGATTTAAAATGTGTATTAATTTGAGTTAATACTAGAGGTGTCTTTCTAATCTGCAAGTGGTCTCCTTTTTATAAAACAAAGAGTTAGGAAAGATCCTTGAGGTGAATCCCTGTTACACAAATACGGTCCAAAAGACGAGAGCGGTGGCCCCATAAGTCTTACTTATGTAACTTCCTTGCTGCTAGAATACAATTTCCTTATTGAAATTCAAATGAGTTGAAACAGGAGGCGTTGGTTGGCAAAACACGTTCAGATATATAATAAGCGACGAGATAGGTTAGTATCTACTCAATGGATTATGTAATGGACACAAGACAAATCAATCTTAGCCGTAAATAAATTTATCACCGTCATTAATTTACTAGCGCAGACCCGTAAAAAATAAGTGAAATTATTTTTTTTCAATAAAAGTCAACAAAAATAATCTAAAAACAAATTGCTGAAATTACTGAATACATCGCCAATTATTGTTAGAACGGCGGCATAAATTCATTGTTTGTACTGTAAAATAAGAATTACCTTAAGACATTCAAGTTGAGCGTTTTGAGTCCACTAGAGATCTAGCAAGAAGTGGCCGGCCCCGTATTGCTCGTTCAATCGAGAATATTGGAGCTATGGCCGAGGACGTCCGAGAGAGTCCACAAAGATCGACGAGACAACGATGCACACAATTTCACATCAGCAGTTCATATCATCGAATTTTGGTGAAAGACCTGAAGATTCATTTCCCATACAAAGTGCTAACCGTTCAACAATTTTGCTCGAAGAGTCCACTTGAAATGCACAAAGAACCATTGCATCCTCTCAAATTGGTGCGTCATTTGCAGTGAAAAAATTATTGGCCCTTATTTTTTTGAGGTCGCCACTGTAACCGTAACTTGTGAGCGCTACAGACAGCTTTTTTTGCCTCAAGTAGCTGAATTAGATCTCGAACATTGTTTGTTACAGCAGGACGGAGCAACCACTCAAACAGCTTGGGCAACGATGAAGATTTTGAAACATCAAGTTTCGGGCCGTCGAATCTCTCATCTTGGTGATTTGAACTGTCTGGCTAGATTGCCAGATCCGACGGCGCCTGATTTCTTCATTTCGCGTTTATCACAACAAACCACAAACTTGCAGGTCTTGAACAATTATACAAAATGCCGTAAAACGAGCACAAATATATACCAACTCAGGAGGTGGTTATTTGACCGATATCATTTTTTCAACTCAATGTCATCAATTTTGCACCTTCAAATGGCAGCCAATTCACATTACTAACGACAAATCATATCCGAAAATGATTGCTAGTCGATCTTCCAACGGCTGTAAAACTACTTTATACGTATTATTTATAACATTTTGTGTCAAAAAGCTTGCACTATGATTGTGAAGTGTTCCAATTAACGTTACAAACGTAATTGTCTATTACCTTCAGTAAATACTTTTCATTTCAGCAAAATTGACAAATTATTCTTGCTTGTTAAATAGCGTCATAATGTAGGTTGACCTAATTTCAATAGCAAATAATTGCCTATGGTTTGATCGACAATCGAGGTCATGTTTCAAATACGTAGGTTATATTTAATCACGTGATAGGTACGAGTATAATGATAATATTGTGGAAAATATTTTGCCATAAAATATGAGCTATTGTTTAGGTACTAATTGTCACCAGAAACAGAACAAAAATGTACCTGCATAGGTTGAACCTAAGCCGTGAATTTTGTTTTTAATTCAATTAAAACCTTAAACATTTTTACTAGTTCAAGGTGAACATAGTTATTTGGCCTTTATAATTATTCTACCGGTTATGTACTGTTATGAATCATCGATTATGAAGCGCTTGTAGTCATGTTTTGAGGTTGTAAATTCAAGTAATGTGGGTGTAATTTAGAGATGTAAATACTATTTTTTTTTTTTTTAAATTAACTATAAAACTTATTAGGTAATTATATAATAGAGTGGAGATGATCGTAAAGAGAAACTTTCCACGTGATAATTGAACCAATAAAGTTCCAACTTAGAATCCATGGGTGAACAAAATAAATAACTTCCGTTTTCACATCCATTTCATGATATCGGGGATAATACTGAAGATGAGGAATATGTATTAGGTCCCATGTTGGTAGTACTGCACCATAGTGGCTAGTTGGTAGATAATCTCGGATGAGTGATTTGCTTTTAATGAAATGGTAGCCACGTTCGTGTTTAAAAAGTCGTTCCGCTGAAAGCTGTACGGTGCGCGCTGCACATTGCACACCAGTGTACCACTGCACGTGTCAAAAGAGAAGACGGATATTAAATACTCGTTCCTATCTTATTCATTATCCCCCATAGAGGTTCGCGAGTTCATATAAAAGACCAAGCCGTAGTGAAGAGTTTTATTTTTATCAGCTGCTTTTAGAATGTTCAAGTTGGCCATTTTTACACCAGATATCATCGCTTTTGACGCTGGTTAACTTTGTATTGGCGGCCTCCGTGGTCGAAGGGTAAGGCTCTCGACTAGCAATTCGGAGATCGCGGCTTTAAATCCCGGCCTGCGCAAGTAAATTTTATAAGATTTAGTTGTGTTATTTAACAATTTATCAATTAAAAACAATATATATACTATATGTATTATAAATGGGGCGCTTTACAGACTGGCAGATACTCTCATTATCGCCCTGGTGTAACACCACCATACAGAATTTCAAATGGATTTATTCGTTTTTGGTGACCAGATCTAAATAACCAGGTCCTTCTTCACCTTTCTTTTCTTCATCTCCTTCCCTTCTCCACTACCTTCAGTTTTACAATAAATCTCAATTGGAGATGCCATTTTCTCATTGGATGTTTAGAAGCAATTGAGAGTCTTGTGTGGTATTTACATTTACAAACAAAATTAAAATGTTTTCAGGTATAAAATAATTGTAAATAAACACAGATATGTGAAGTCACTAAATAAGGACTTCAATCTTGTTTGAAAAGAAAACGAATGTTAGTTGTACAATCTAAAGCTGTAAAGCATCTTGGTTGGATGAGTTTTTTTGTATTTTGTTGGCACACCGAATAGCTCTCCGATATTAAAAACATCAATTCGAGGAAAATTCTGATTACGATCAAAATCGAAAGGTATTTACAGTATGATATATACTAATATTATTTTTTTGGAAACGGATACTTTTAGCATTATAAACTTTAAAGTAAAGATAAAATATGCATGTAAAATCACATATAAATCATAAAACGAGCTCAAATAATGTTTCAATTCGATTGTACAGCGATGCAAGTTTGGCGAATTGCCTGTCAAATTTGCATGTCACAACAAACAGATAAAAAGAATTAGCACGAACCACAATCGGTTAAAGTTTTGATTTAGATTGTTTCACTAAAATCATTGTGCATGAATTGCAATTTGACAGCATTAAACATAAATTATGTCCAAAGAAGCAGTAATGTTTGAAACTATCAATTCTCCATGTATTTTTTTTTTAATTTGTCTGGTTTATTTTGTCTCCATCAGTTGAACAGAACAATGATTTTTAGTTTTATGATTGCGTCTAAAAAAATTGGAGACACAATTTCCCACTGCTCCCGCCTTATCGGAGCCAATGAGTCTATGGCATCTCCGATTGGGGTATTATGTGAGGGTAGGTAAGTACCTGGTTATTCGTTTCTGAATGGTGGTCTTTCACCAGGGAAATACTAAGAATATCTGCAACACAGGAAATTTTACGATAAATTTTACGTGGAACAACGCAATTATATTTAGATCCCGTGACCACTGGACTGGTTATCGGGGACTCTACCCCTCAACCATAAAGTTCATCAATATGTATCGCAATATGATAATTTTCGTTATTATTATGCTTTTATCTAAAACTATGGAAAAGCATTTCATTTCAATTCTCTTCTTGTAAATATTAGACATGATTTCCGGGATAAGTGATGTAAGTAATATTAGCGGCAGAACCTGATCTCTAATTGTGATAGTGGAATTAAAAGCAGGCGCAGAACTGACGGAACCGCCTTTAATTTTACGGATATTAATCGCTGGCGGAATTAATCCACATACGAACTGCGCTCGCAAAATTAACACACATAAGACTTGAGGCACTCCTCGAACTGCGCTTAGCATTTCCCCGGCTGCAGGCTGCGATGCATTTCCCCAGATTCTCGCGAACGATTAATAAGGAAATAATAGTTTGACGAGTGCATATGCATGCGCGATATGTGCATTGTACAATGTGTAGTGCATGCAGTAGCTGCATTATTGTGTGCAGGGTACACGCCTTGCCTAATTGAGTTGTCTTGTTGAGGATATTGCAGTTCCCCGTGGCTTGACGCGCGGAGACTATCGCCGCTGTGATTTGCAGCCGGGTTATCCCGTCATGAGCGATGTTGTTGCAATTTTACTGCATTAAAGATTGCACTTGGAACAGGTAAATTCTTACCAAGATGGTCTTAGCCAAGTCAATTAATTTTTTTCAATGTTAAAACTGAAAATATCAAAATAATAGAAATTTTGTGGATGCAACAACAAAGTAGCTAATACATTAAACTTAATATCATTCATGATTACTATTATTAATATTCGTTTGATGAGGTATTCACAGACCAAAATATGTCATAGTGGTCTTATTATTAACTTTCTATTTCATCTGAAAATCTACTCTCCAAATACCGACCAAAAACCAATGCCAATTTATTGCGCAAAGCTATTTCAAAGCCGTATTTAAAATTTCTCACAAACTTTTGGTTAAAAATCATTGTCACATCTAAAAACAACTCTTCATTAGATATGATTTGAGATTTTCATAGCCAAAAGTATAATATCGATTTATTGTGTGGTATTTTGTCTTGTTGCGGTATCTCCTTCTTTCGTCAACGTTTTGGACAGCATTACAGTATCCATCATGTGTACAGGCCAGATGTGTAATATTACAAAGCGCAACACGCTTATTTTGCTAAGGGTAAACTTAAGCTTATTCATAAACTGATCGTTCATGGATGGCGATAGTTAACTTATTTTACAAAAAAATACCTCTTGCAAGTAATGCTTCAAATTTCAAAATTAATTATTTGTTTGCATCGGTATATACGGATTATGAATATGAATAAATGGATGTGTCAATATCAAAACTTAATTCTTTCAAGAATGGCATGCAATATTGTATTTTTAATCCCCTGTACACTGTTTATTCAACTTAATGTTTTGGAGCACAACTTACAAACAGTATTTTTTACTAAAATAATTAAATAAGCTGCTATTAAAGAGCAGTTTACGAATAATTTTAAGTTTTTTTTTATTTCTTTCACTTAATTTTCGGCGTACTTAATGTCATTTTTTTTTGTATTACAGACTGTGTGTCCATTTACAATACACATGTAACATTAACTACATATAGATGATACGAAACAATGAAAGAAAATAGAAATAACAAGTTATAAATAGTGATTTTTGGCATTGACATGCCTCTTGAATTCTTCAAGGCTACTATTAAAAATATCGATAGTCTTGGAGGCGTTGTTCAGCGCCATACCATTACCTCGTGTCATGCTATGCCGAGCCAGTACGTCCGTTCTGCCACGTGGGATGCATAGCAGATCATGGTGCCGTCCCTGGCTGTAGTTGTTCGGTACGAACAACTTATAGCATTCCAGAAGGTATGGGCTATCTATTAAATTATTAAGAATTTTGTACGCCGTTACTGCAAGGGCCCCACTCCTCCTCGAGTGGAGACTTTGGTAGCGCGTTTCGGCAAGCAAATCATGATCTTAATTGAAATCTCGTGATAATTCATTAACTGTTTCGACACCTTTTTGGTGCTCATCTTCCGGAGATTATCTTATTTAGGATCAAGAAGAGAAACTCATGAATAGGTATCCGAAGAAGACAGTTTTTAGTTTAGTTCTAGACAGAAGAATGTTTTCATCTCATGTAGGTACGCAGCATATGCAGTTTATGCTGCACACTTTAAAGAGTAATACTGTTAAATACAAAATTACTATGTGCGAATGTATACTTGTAATACATTTTGTTTTTGAAAATATTGTTGAAAATTTATTACGAGAAATTTAAATGAAGCAATTTAAACAGAGCAGATTTCCATGCCGCTTTTCTGTATTTCCATCTGCCGCAATGCCTGTCAAGAGAAGTTTGTCGGATTATAAATAAGTTGCAAAACTGCATACACGAAACCTCGAAACAAATTTCAAGCGAAATTACTATCAAGTCATGCTGCATGAAAGTGCGCTACCTTCCTCGGGACTGGCTGTTGGCTGTTTGGCTGGTTACTTGCTTGGTTGGTTGGTTGCATTGCGTGCTGATACTTTGCAACATTATCTTGTACCGTGCCTTCCAAGTGGCAGTTCAAATAAAGATGCCAACTGATGTTTCTATTAAATTACGACATGGAATTTTATTATTCATTTTGAGGATTGTAAAACCAAAAAATGTTTGTACATTTCTTTTACATTAGTTCCACATAAGAGGCCCTGAATAAAATGATTTCTCTCGGGCATAAGTCATCTTCAAAGTTGCTGTGTGGAGGGTTTTTTAATGAAAAGAAGGACAGTACGAAGAGGAAGGAGAGAAAGATCTGGAAAGATGAGGGTTATGAGGGATGGGTAGGTACAATGATCCAGCTGATATCTAGGATGAGAGAGAGGGAGAGAGAGAGAGAGAGAGAGAGAGAGAGAGAGAGAGAGAGAGAGAGAGAGAGAGAGAGATTGCTTTAAAAAGTGAAACAACTAATTTACAAATAACTCTTTTTTGCTCACTCTAACAATGCTTGAGTGATATTAGCATTTTAATAATCCCATAATTCCCAAGTAGTAAAATTAAACAATTAGATATTTCATCTTCCATTACTGAGTTTCCTTTGAAAAACAGTGTTTTATAATGAAAATAAGTAATATAAACAAAAATACAAAACAATAATTAACAAAGAGAACACAAATTATATTATCATAAACCTATTTTCCAACAAATAAGACTATGAAAAAATGTTAGTAAAATAGAAGTAGACTAAAACGGGCATAAAAACGGACTATTTCAAGCAAAATTCTTAACGGCTGCTTTTATGAAGCGGTAGAAAATGTAATTAATTTGTCATTACCACAAGACAGGCACTAAATTAGTCACAACAATCTGGGTGCAAATTACAAGACCTGGAGAAGGCCTTAACACAATCATCCACATAATCGTGTCACTTCTCGCTAAATAATGTATTTACTCAGAAAATATTTCAAGTGACTTTTACACTAATTAACACATTAGGCTCGATTTAATTCAATGTTCCTTGTCCCTTTTAGAGGATGAACCAACTCGAAATAATATCTCTGATAAATCATAATATGATTGTAATTTATGTTCCTATATGTTTGGATCGATTGTCTTTTGATGTTTTCGTTTTATTTGTAAAGGTATTTATTTGTGGAAAACACAAATTAATTGTTATTGATAATCTACCATAATACGTAGGTAATAATATACGTTACGTGTTGTTACTATAATAATCCACGTTTTAATTATAACTCCAATCTTCAAAGGGTCCAAAGCGACAAGCCCTGCAATAATAGACTTCTTGTTTCGCACATTCCGAACGAAGTACTTCGTAATTTTAATATGTTTTATGCTGCGGCTTTGAGTGATGAAAATCACGTGGCAATTATTATCAAATATATTTATAAGTACGTACATAACATGATTTAATCAGCAGAAATGCGAATGCTTAGATGGACGGCAGGAGTATCATTAAAAGATAAAATTAAAAGCTCACGCATTCGTGGTAGCCTGGGTGTCACTGACATAAACAGTAAGCTAGAGGAACGACAGTTAAGATGGTATGGGCACATAAGACGGAGACCACCAGACCACACAGTGAAGCAGGCAATGTCTATAGAGCTTCAAAGACAGTCATCCAGAGGAAGACCAAAGAACTCCTGGATGACCCAATGCTCCAAAATCCTACAAAGAAACGGCCTAGATGAAAGCGACACTCAGAACCGAAGAAGCTATAACCTGAGAACGAGAAGAGCCGACCCCAACAGCCTACCTAGGCAATGAGTTGGGATAGTGCTAGGAAGAAGAAGAAGATAACATCATTTAATTGTTATTTGGAATCGAAACATTTATTCCTTGAAATGGCTTTAGCCATGTTCAATGATCATATTTGATTAGCCAGTTACATCCTTACCTTCGTAATTCCCATCATAGTGGCAGATACTCTCGGTATCGCCCTGGTGTAAGACCACCATTTTGAATTGAAAAGTTTTTTGAAATGGTTTTAGTCATGTTTGGTGACCAGATCTGAATAGCCAGGTACTCCCCTACTCTCCTCTTCCCCTCCCCACTACCTTAAGCCTCGCAAATGGGATGCCATTGTCTCACTGGCTTCAGACGGATGAGAGCAATTGGAACTTTTCTCTTTTAGTATTTTACGTAAATAAATAAAAATTCCCTTTACATAGTAAAAGTACCCTCAACATACCCCAAAATGGGGATGCCATAGTCCCACTAGCTCCAAATATTTGGGAGCAGTCAGGACAGTGTTTAACAAAAAATGTAAAAAAAGGAACTAAAATGTAGTAAAAATAAAATAAGCTTACCGTTTAGTATCATTGTGCCGTTACCATTTTAAGAAAACTACGAGTATATTGAAAGTGTTTTTAAGACATAGATCAATGATTTAAGAGAAATAAAATAATGGAAGTTGGTGTTTCAAGAAACTAGGGAGTTTTCCTTGTTTAAATGCGGGTAGCTGTCTTCGGGGTTAATTTCCGCCATCTGTATTATTTGACAGTGACATATCAAACCAAATGTACCTATTAGGGGAGACGCCGTTCTCTAAATGACTCAACAAAAAGAAGGTACCATTTTAGATTGTATAATATGTACATACTTGCTCTTTTCTTGTAGTAGTGTACATGTACTTTATTTTTTTTTACATAAATCCACATAGGAGGCCTTCGGGGAATAATTTTCCTTAGGGCCAATGCCATATTAAGGAATGCTGTGTGGAGGCTCTTTTTAATGATAGATAAGGGAAGAAGAACTGGAAAATAATAAGGTAAGGTGTTGGCTAGGAACCTTGAGGTCAGTGTGTCCAGACGTATATATCCATCTCTACCACTGCGGTCCGAGGCCATGGGTCAGGAGAGTCAGACTGGAGAGGTCAACTGGTTGAAATGTCTCCCTCAACGGGCCTTCCGAACCGAAAAAACTTTTTTTTGTTTTCAAATGAAAAAAAAAACACATTATTTGTTTTATACACGTCGACCGGTTTCGGTTGATCTCAACCTTCACCAGTACAATAATCAAATTCTAGCGGTAGTACGCTACTAGAATCATTCATAGAACATCGAACGATCGAGATCTTTCAGGGCAGCGTGCAGTACATATCCTACCTTCTAGAATTATATAGAAGCCGCCAGCGTATCTACTTGTGGCTAAGAATATTATCGATTTTATCAGAGAGTGTTTCTATATAATCTCCCCCCCTGTTCCAGCCCCGCAGGTAGTATACACTGCCGTACCTGGAAGACTCATGGTCTTTGCCAGTGCTGAACACAACCCACATGTCCAGTCTCCACCAATGCGGTCCAGAGCCATGGACTTCATCGCCGCTACCACTCCACCACTATTCATCTCCACATCATCTGGTGTTGACCATCGGCCTGGAAGATTCGCCGTCGACTATTCCACCGACGCAGTGTCGATCTTCGGCCTTGGGAATTCGCCACCGATCACGCCCACTAACTGCGTCGACCATCAATTCAACTTCACCGACTCAATAAGCGCTGTGATACCACACACATCTTTCATTTGTCTCACTTCACCATCCCAATAAGATAAACTTAAATAATTACGATTAAAATTAATTTTAAAGTTTATTTTTGTGTAGTAGACAAACTAACCATATGCAGTTTATATGTTTACTGTCAAAATTTTTGTATGTTTACTGTCTTAATACATACTTTTTAAAGTTATCATAAACGTATAAAGTTTACATGTTTATTTTTCTGATGAAGGTTGAGATCAATCGAAACCGGTCGACGTGTACCTATAGATCAAATGAAGTGGTTTTAAACAAAGAACTTTTGTTTATTTGTGTTAGTCTTCTTTGATAATATTTTATTTCTTTAGAGATTAGTTTTTTTTGGGTGTAGCTTCTAGACCCCTATAGACTGTAAACCACTGCTTTCACCTGCCTACACGAATACAGATTTTTTCGTGAAATAATGTTGTATTTTCTGTATTCATTGTACGTAACACTAACGTTTCCTAAAACTCAATGGATAAAAACGCAAATAGGTAATCAATAATTAAAATAAGTTGTATTGTTACCAAGCTTTTTATTTGTCACATAAACTTGCTTTTAGTGGTCGAAAATTATAATAGTGAATACATTAATATAACTTTTTCTTAAATAATTGAAAATTCACTTATATAAGTAACAGTTTAAACAAAAAAACAAAGCTGAAAGTTTTTACTGCTTTCAAATCAAATTCCTGTTTGAATTAAAAGTGGAAATTTAAAAAATAATTTATTTAAATATAATTATTTTTAAAACTTGGAAGTAATGTAATAATTGAAAATTATTGCTTCTATGTATTATTCTTTTCCAATGTTCTTGTTTTGTTTTTGGTCAACTAATTTATTTTTTTAATTTAAATAATATTGAGATTTTTCACAAATACAAGGTATCAATAAAAAAATTATATCTAATTTTTGACGTTTATTCAATTCGGTTATTTTGACGAAATGGTGATGTCATTTCATAATTATTGTTCTTCATAGTTTCCCAATTTTATCAAAATCATATTTTTTGCTTTCTAATAATCCAAGGCTTCAGATCTTTGCTTACTTTTTTGATTAGAATGAGCGTTTCTTCTATTTATTTATGATTTTGGATCTCAACCAAAAGAAAAGGATGAAAGTAGGATAAAAACAATAATTTATTAGATAATCAAGGGATAATGCTTATTATTATTAGAGATCCACCTGTTTGGTTTGAGGGTGGAAAAGTTTTTCCCTGAAGTTCTCGCATCGGCGGGGAACAATAGGAAACTCTGGTCAGGAAATTGGCTGAGCTGATTCCATCGATTGTACGAAAGTAAAAGTGATTTGCGGAGATGGCATTCGTTATCTCCCCTTAACCTCTCCCACCCCCCTCTTACCCTCTGGTATCCTAGTATCCGCTTCCCGAGATGTTTTTCACAAAGCAAACAGAAATGCAGCGGGGGCGAATAGTACTAATGGTGCAGCCGGAAGCTTTTTCTAATCAATTCTCCATTGATTTACCAAGAATCTCTAACAGATTTTATATTGTTGTAATTATTCGTGTGTTTTGTAAATTACTTTACTTTAACACCGCATAGCACTTTTAACACCTCATGTTCATTTTATATTTTGAGTCCTGTTGATAAACTCGGTTAATTCGATCATGTTACCATCAAATAGATATAATGTTCCAATCAGTACACGGTGATTATAAAAAAAATCAAATTACACCAGGAAAATAATTTATTTATACTATTGAATAAAGAAATTGGTGTGCTGAGGCCCCAAAAAACTTGTAAAATATGAACTTTGTGGAGATGCTCTCATTATCGCCTTGGTGTAAGATCACCATTCAGAGTTGAAACGTTGCTTGAAATGGCTTTAGATAAATTTTGTGACCGGGTCTGAACAGCCAGGTACTCCCCCAACTTCCTATTCTCCATCTCCTTCTCCTCCCACTACCTTTAGCCTTACAACATACCATCCTCTCCCCATCTCCTCCCACTTTATGTTAAAATGATTTATGGCCTTAGTGTAAGACCACCATTTAGAATTAAAACGTTGCTTGAAATGTCTTTTGCTGTGTTTAATAGCCAGGTACTTCCCCACCATCCTCTTCCCAATTCTTTTCAGCCTCACAACAAACTTCAATTGAGTATGCTATAGTCTCACTAGCTCAAGACAGTTGGGACTCTTGAGTGGTATTGACACAATTTCTATTTAAAAAGATCTCAAAATCATGTTCATCTCTATAGAAATGTATTTTCAATTGTTTAAAAATAAGTACAGAAACCACAATTACTATTTTTTTTTAAATCTTTTCTATCTCTTAGTAAAATAATAGTATTCAATCTCAAGCAATGCCTGAAACTACTATGTAGTTGTTATTGTGGAATATTCAAAATAGCGCGTTTCATATTATTCAGTGGTTAGAAAAACTTATATTCAAACCGCGGCATTATTAATATACAAGAAATATTCAACTCCAAATCCCTAAGAGCCGAAGGCCAGTAAATTAATAAATAATTATTAATTACATGTAAACACACCAAAGCTCAAACTTGGCAAATTGTTTCAGTATGCAGTATGTAGAGCAAAGTCAGCTGAGGGTCGAAAACTATTTTAATATTAATAATGCATCCCATCAAAGTTCAACCCTTACCGCACTGTGGCTATGTGGGTTGCTAAAGGTTTACTCAAAATTGTTTCAAAAATAATTTGGTTACGATTGCAGGGGAAAAATACGTTGTGGATTTAGTTGGTTTACCTTAAATGTATTTGGTTTGGGGGTGAATTGTTCAGGTTTACGAGGATTTTGTTTCAGCCCACTGATTTACGTAAATACAAATCAAACATTCTGGACTTTTTTTCGTCGAAATAAAATAACAACAACAGATTTATTGAAACATACAAATATAATTTTATTTTGTGGATAGATTTAGAAACAGACTTTTTTTTTAAATAATCGAGAAGTAAATGTTTCCCATTTTAAAATAAATTTTGTTTTCGACAAAATTTTCTTAGTTATACTTCTACAAAGGGTAGTAGGAGTAATATTGAAACGTTTTGTTCTTGGTGGAATTCTATAATATACTAATACGTCCCGTTAACGGTATCGAAAATCTGTTGCATCTAATGTTTTATTCAAGCAAGCCTTATATCAACTCGATGGGACGAAACTGGTCTAGTCATAAAAGAAAATCAAACACTTTTTTCCAGTCTTTGATCTACCGAAGAAGTCTTGTTTTAAACCGACCGTTTGGCATTGTCTTTACATTTGTTTGTACGTTCCGTTTCCGATTTCTAAAATTTTATTATTGTAACAAGCTTTATTTCGACTAGTTGGCCAACGTTGACTAACAGCGAACTGGATGATAGGTGGATAACTTTGACTGAGTTATTATGGTACCAATCTGCCTGAAGAAAGTTGGAAAAAAGAATTGTAACTGTTCTTTGACAAATTGAATAAATACTTATTTGAAATACAAAAAAAGTGTTGCACAAAATATTTTTTTTAATAATTAAGTAGGTAGGCATTTAAATACCTACTTACAATACGTATGATTTCGGAAAATATATTTTTTTTGATTTATTAACCAAAAGAAAATACATATTTTTCTAGATGGGAATATCTTATCACCGTAACCGTTGGAAAATCTTTGGCCAACTAACTTAACCATTGTTTACTCTATAGACTTCAGTATTCATGTACTCTATGGCAGTATTTCAGGCCGAAATTCAATTTTAATCAGGCCGAATAGACTTGGCATGGCTGCAACTGGGGGCTGGTATTTATTGCTCGCCTCCCGGAGCACACATGGGGTTGGTGAGGTGGGGTGGGGTGGGTGTTGGGTGGGGGGTGATGGTGGAGTACTAATACTTACTGTTTTCCGATTCAATCGAAAGAAACGAAGAGGCGCAGTGCGCCATACTATCCATTCAATAAACATTTAACACTTTGGATGCACGGGTTACCTGCATATTTTAATATTATTTATTAAATATTCTTTACGAAAAGCATTCTATCATAAAGTTTTGTATTTTTTCTCATATGTACCTTTGCAATGAAATTTATTGATGTGGAAATTGTTGTTAACTTTGGCGGACCTTACAAAAATCATAATACCTACTGTACGGGACGTGTTTGCCTACACACAAGAAAAGACTGTAAATAATAAGCACCGGCACACATCAGTACTCAACCTGGGTAAGGATTTAAGTAAAACACCGTGAGGTGTTCTATCCAAACCATCATAAAAAAAAGACGATTCAAATCAAAATTCAGATTTTAATTTCAAGTATTGTACTGGTATACAGAATGTACAAAGGGATATAGCTTATAAATACCTCCCATTTTTTACAACCAACCCAATTCACAAGAAATAGTTATATGTATTTTAATACAACTGGGACTTAAAACACAGATAGAAAATTGAGACAATCGGAATTCTTTCAGCGATAATATCAGATTAGAGCACATTGTGCATCATCGCGCCATACGATACAGCAAATGGCGTAGGCGACTGCTGGAACAGTGGTCAGTTCAAGTGGTAGCCAGCAGGAATCGGCCAGCCTCTAGGCTTCAGCATCAATGGCTAATTCAGTTGGTAGCCAGGAAGAATTGGCCAGCCTCTAGGTTTCAGCATCAATGGCTAATTCAGTCGGTAGCCAGGAAGAATTGGCCGGCCTCTAGGTTGTCAACATCAATGGCTAATTCAGTCGGTAGCCAGGAAAAATTGGCCAGCCTCTAGGTTTTCAGCATTAATGGCTAATTCAGTTAGTAGCCAAGAATAATTGGCCGGCCTCTAGGTTGTCAGCATCAATGGCTAATTCAGTCGGTAGCCAGGAAGAATTGGCCAGCCTCTAGCTTGTCAGCATCAATGGCTAATTCAGTCGGTAGCCAGGAAGAATTGGCCGGCCTCTAGGTTTTCAGCATCAATGGCTAATTCAGTTGGTAGTCAGGAAGCCTTTAGGTTGTCAGCATCAATGCAGCAAGGATTGGCCAGCCTCTAGGTGATCAGCGGCAGTGGGCAGTTCAGGCGCGGGAATTCAGCGGCGACATGGTCATTTGATTATAAGAGGCGGCACAAGGAGACGCCCCATTATTTTAATGATGACAGATGCGTCTGGCTCAGCTGATAGAGTGCCGGCAGTAAACAGCTTGTTGCAAATAGTTGTTATCTTTAAAATGATTGTGCCGTGATGGAGGAACAGATGACACTCAGGAATTTATAATTTTTAATTATAATTAACAGATCCCGTTTTAACTGGAGGTGTTCCGTCCACTCGTGGTAATTATTAAACTTGACATGCGCCAATATTGTGTTTTAGTTGCTATTTATAATTTCTCTTACTAGTTCTTGTGACGTCAATATCATCACCACAACTTGTTTATCGTTCCAGACGCAGGTGTTTTTAGGTGCGAATAATATTTCGGCCGACGACTGGTTTTGTCGATATTTTAATTTCGTTTTAGAAAATAGGTTTATCGAACTGTTTCATGTTAGATTCAGACTTTTTGCCGCCTGGTAACAGATTGATATATTTTTCAACTGGTAAATATTATGATTTGGAAAAAAGGGTCATCAAATTTGCAGGTGTTCAACTTTAGTCGCAATTAAAATTAAATGCAATAAAATAATTGTTCTTGTTCGATACATTTATATTGGTACCCGTACACTGATCGGTGAGGACCGGTAGCGGTGTTGTGTACTTCCACTGCCCGACTTTTTCATAAAGACATGTGAGGGAGAGGGATAAAGTTCCAAATTAGTAAATTCCCTAAAGAGTTTATTTATTTTTATTCACATTTTGTATTTTTCAGAACAAAACAATTTTTTTATAAGTTTGTTACAGTCAGATCAATGTCGTCCAGCCTTTTTGAACAATTATTTGATGTTTAAAATAATAAAAAATAGTTTATGAAAACTTGTTGAAACATATTATTTCATGAATAAAAATAAAATTCAGTTTGCATATTATTATAAATAAGTACTCGTGGGCTCGAGCGTGTCAAGATCCGGCAATAGGGAAAGTCTCTAGTGCTTTAACATTGGCAAAGGATCGAACCGCAAATTGTAGCCGGGGTACACACAACCACTCGAGTAACTTTGCAAATTGAGTTTTCTTGTTTTCAGCTCCTAATACTTTCGGCACACGTACCGACTGCCGGCCCGCCAAGAACGCCGCTAACCCAGCGCCAGCGGGGTGGCCCCAGTAGAAGGACATTGCCGACTACCAGGGTACTTTACGGAAAAGTAGGGTACATGAAGCCACGGTGCTGGTGCAAGAAAATATGGTACACAGTACACAGTTTGGTGTTTACAGCATACACTGAGTCAATGATAATATATTTTCGTAAGTGCACTGTTTGGTTAGTAATTTTTTTGTATCGAGGAGTGCATTGGATACTTTTTCATTCTGAGAACTTACTTTTTACCCGAATAAAAATTAATATTGATAATTTATTAAGAATCTCATCAAATTAATGGTAATCTAGTTAAAAACGGGAATGCAGGCATTTCCAGATAAACTTATAGTAAATTATTAATAAATCAGAACACCTGTTCGTACACCCGCATGAGTATTGATAATATGAAATTACGAAATGCAAAAATAGTTATTTTGTTCCGAAGTCGTGATGATACTTCTTACTAAAGAAATATTAGGTTACGCATCGATTCATTTGTCAAGGGCATTGTCCCAGTAAGACAGAAATCCTGGGTTTGATTCCCAATTGAGACAGTTACCTTTTTTAGTTTTCTGTATCTTGTTCTGTTTTATGTTTTGTCTAGATTTATCAGTTTATCAGATAGTATAATATATCAGATTTATCGTCTTCTTTAATGATATATAACATTGATGGGTATATATAGCCTTAAATAGTAAAAGTTATTCCAATAAAAATAGATTTTTTTTAAATTTATCTATTTTCAAAACTCTCCCTTCTGTTTTCAATGTGGAAATCGGTGTCCGGATAAATCATCACAATGATAATTCATCACATCTTTAAAAAGTTATATAAAGTCAAAGATAGTGATGAAACAAAAACTTTATTAACTGGGTTAAGTAGATTAGGTTAGGTTAGGTTAAAAAAAATATTTTTTTCATCGTTTCTAATGACTTTATATCACTTTTTAAAAGTGTGTTGAATTCTTGAGTTATCATGGAACCGTGGAAATCTACCATTAAATATAGGTTCACTGTATCAATCCCCTCAGCGCCGAAAATATTCCGTTCATATTCAATCGTATCGTGCATCCGGAATGGGTCCATTCATCTCCGCTTCAGTAGTGATTGTTCCAAATTTGAATGTCCTAATGTCCTCTGGGACTGTACAGAGTTTTTTTTTTATTTTTATTCATTTGTTAATTTTCAAAAATACAGTTTTTTACTATTAAGTCCCGTTAAACTGATTGATATCAGTTTGTCAACGGGTTTTTTTTACAATTACTTTTTAAATAGGTACATATACAATTTTAACAAGTACATAAAATATACACATAATTACATTAGTACCAAAGAATTCTTTCACACAACCATTTTTTTAACATACATTTCCTTCTGTGAGTCAATTCACAGCTTTTTAATGAGTATGGTAACATGTTGTAAATTATTGGATCGATGTATTCTAGAGTTCTTTGACCGTATTTATTCAGGTATCTGGGAACTACAAGTTATTACTGATATTTGTTTAAAACATCTTTATGCACATAGTTTTTTATTGCTGTATTTGTAGAAATTCAATTAAGTCGGCGCACGGAAAAAATCTGGTCTAATTATTCGTGTTTCTGTTTAAAACGGGACTGCAGGCCCTTAACGAATGATTTTACAGGATTCCAAACAAACAGTCGGTAAAACACGTATATGTTATTAGAATTACGGAAATTTTTTTTCTGGTATCACATTTCGTCATTATTTTTATCCGGAAAAGAATATCTGCTTGAACACGTGTTCCGATATATTCTGAATGGACCAATATTTTACCAGGAAATGGATTGTTAGCATTTTTTTCATTTCGATAAAATAAAAATTAAATTCAATAATGTTACATTACTTTCGTCAATGCCAATCGAAAATTACTATGCCAATTTAATATAAATAATTTTTTTTATCTTAAATCGGGTAGGCCTAGTTAATGTTTGAAAAAAAAACATTATTTTGGACAGGTGGTTAAATATACTATAACTAATTTATTGTGTACTTTTATTAGTTTTATTACGTGTTTTTACGTAACGTGCTTGTAAACCAAGCAAATAAATCGAGTACTTAAAGAAAAGATATTTATAAAAATTATCGTGATTTATTTTTGGGGTATTTTGCCATCTTACGCTACATCCCTTTTACCCAAATGTGTCCTTTATCTGTATAATCGATGGATAGGTTGCACAACATGGCATGATACCAAAAAAAATAACGATAATCCTTCTGGCACTGAAATTCTAAAATTATTTAAAAAAAAAATGTTAATTGTGGACTGTCCCCTTAAAAACATGAAAAAATCATTGTACTTACGATTTTCCAAAAAAACGACAAACAATATTATTGTAATTCTGATGAAGCTTTGATTCATGTAAAAAAAAAAAATTTGTAAATTTAGTTTATGTGTTTAGCATCTTTTACATGCCTACATTTTGTTCATTCTGTTTTTATTTTCTAGAAAGAAACATATTTTCTGCCCGTAACGTGCTTAAAATATGTTATCTCCATGCGATGCTATACTCCCCAGCTCCACATTTGTGTCTAGGAGAAATGCTCACTTACGTATGATATATTGGTTTCCAGGGGTATCTGAACGTGATTTTCTCCTACACATGTAGTGAGTACTCCTGTGAGGCACGCAGGACGTCTTGCTGTACCGAAATGCATTTCAGGGTTCAAGGTATATATTCCCTCCAAACTTCGAGCACAAATCTCTTTGCATATAAATATTTTGGCATTGGGACTCTCTCTTTTCTTTCGTTATTTATTTTTTCTTTCTTTTATCCATGCTTATTGAACTTCGCGTAGTAGAAATAATAATTATTTCACCCTAAATTTCATTATTATGCTCTCACCGAAGTCATTATTATATGGTACACATTCATCATAACCTATTTTTGTATAACGTAAAAGAAGTTAAAATGTTTTATAGTTTTATGTGATCTTTGGCAAATTGATCACAGCTTTTAAACAAGTACAAAGAGCACCTAGAAAATTAAACATTTTCTTAAATTTATAGTTGACCATCAATTTATTGTTAGATATTGAAAAAAAAATCGAATATAGGTACCAGAAATGTACGATGGAAATAATAACGTTTTAAGTATAAAAAAAAACTTTTAAACAAATGGGCAGGTTGTAATAATATTTTTTTTTAACCCAGTGGTTCTGTTCTCAAAAAGAAAAACACATCGTCAAAACCCGTTATTGTGAGCCGTACTGCCATCTAGCGGACTGTAAGAAAATCTCTAACGGCATTCGAACATTAAAGACGCCAGAAATGATTTTTCCCTCCCTTCTATAAAATTATTTTTAAAGATCTTGAGAATTTTTTTTACTTCGAACCGATCAAATGTAAAAACAAATAGCATGGAAAAAATTATCCGCAATTATTCATAGTTTCAAATATATTCTGTTTTTGTACTCACATCATATTTTTACGAAGTAAATATTTTACTTTGCAGTAAAAATGCATTTAGTTACCACACTAAGTTATGGAATTGTAAAAAAATGGGTACATAGATAGCAATAAGCACCTAACAGAGCAGTATTATTTAGAAAGAGAAGTCAGATACTCGTGTTTCACTGGATTTGAACCCTGTCTCTCCAATTTTCATTATGAACTACGAGAAAATTTACATTTTCATGTATTTCTGATTTATAAAAATCCTGTTTAAAACTGTATAGTGAAATAACTTTCCTCAATAAAATGTTAATGCTTTCCTAAATTATCGGAATACGTGTTCATGCACCTGCATTTGCCTTGTTAATATATAATGACGAAATGCGAAAATTTTGCGATTTTTTTTAACACGTGTTCCGACGTCGCGTTAAAACATTCCTATTTTACTAAAAGCTTAACATGAAACATATCGAATCATTCGTTAAGGGCCTACAGTCCCGTTTTTAACAGTTTTTAAAAAAAATTAAAAAAATTTTTTTAATGCATTAGCAATATTTTATATAAGTAAGTTTACTGGGTGAATCTATTATCTACTAAATTATATATTAGATACAATTGTGTTGCCAGGAGTTAAAAATCATTCCACATGATATAAACAAACACAGGTACATGCTCTACCAGGTTTCGATGAAATCTAAAAATAACTAGAAAGCTTCCAAGCAGACGTGAAAAAGTATCCACTTTCATCCGACGACCCGCCGCTCAGATTTTTGTTTCGCAATCATTTGTATTCCGGTCTCTTCTATATGGTGTAGCTACAGAAATGTACACCCCCTCATCGTTAGATAACGCACGACACGTGTTCCTTACCACAAAGAAAACTTTCAAAAGTGCACACACAATAGGTAGGAGAGACTGTGCGACTGTACGGCATGACGTCATCGAATGGAGGGATTTGCGGAAACTTTTTGTTTATTTAAGAAAAAAAAATTTTTTCCATTAAATATATACGTACCATAGCTACTTAAAATCATTAAATTCATTTATTTCCAATGTGAAGGTGTTGAATAACGCAATGGAAGTAGAAAACCACAAATAATTTTATTCTAACATGGACAATTGAACGCCTTGACCGTTCTGCTTTAAAGCTTATCACAAATAGTTCGAACGTTGAAAAGCACCGAGAATAGGCGGTAAATAGGGATTATCCCAATGCAAAAAAATCACGTGTGAGAAATTTGGAGATCCGCAAAGAAAGCAAAGCTGATGTAAGAGTAATGAGAAAGATTAAGAAAGGGACGCTTAGATGGTTTGGGCATGTAGAGCGAATGAACAAAGAAAGGAGTATTAATAAAATATATGATGCGAATGCGAATGGTAGCAGAAGTCGGGGACGCCCGAGGAAGACATGGCACCATCAAGTGAATCAGATACTCGAGTCAGGCCATGTCAAGAGTCAGAATAATAGAAGAGTATGTATCAGACGATGTATGAATGTGAATGAGGCGAGGAGAGTGTGCCAAAACTGAGTTGTTTGGCGGTCCGTTCTCGCTGCCTGGGCGTGATGGTTAGTTAGTTAGTGAAAAATATCGAATTGGCCCTGATTAACGGTTTGATGTTCAAAAATTATAAAAACCCGACCTTGTATCAATTTGGGAGACGGGAATCGGTACCGCTGCCCCGGGAACCATTTATCGGAAAACTCCTGTCATAGATCAACCTAAATCATTCGCCACGTTTGGTGACTTAGAAGGGTTGCCCGGGTTCATGGGTTGAGGTTTGTCTAGGTCTTGGGGGCGGATGCGTTTGCAGCCTATCGGATACTTGGGATAGACTGGTTTAGGGGAACTTTTGACCTCTCTACTACTCTTTCTGGACCCTTCACCTTGCAGCGCAGTGGGAGAGACGGATTCATACGTCCGTCAGTCCTGGACACACAGATCCCCAGATTCCTACCCAACCCTCGTACCTTTTCCTTACCAGAACTTTCCTTACTTCCTCCTTCTGGAAATAAAACGCCTCCACATAGCATCCCCAAAGATGACACAGCCCTGAGGCAATATTTTTCCTCCTGTGTGGAGATAAGATTTTTAAAAAAATCTTTGCAGTAGGTAGAAGGAATCTACTGATTTCTGAAGAAATAAATAGTTGATAAATAGGTAACTACTTCAGTCCAGAGAGCAGTGAGAACATAAGAAATTTAAAAGTTATCATGTAAAAACAAACTATTTTTTTACTATAAATACAACAAAAATATATAAACGAAGATACGTAATTCTTGTGGTGTTTATTCTGCCTTGTTTCTCTCGGTCTCCTTTCCTATCCCCTGTATTTGTAATCGAGCACAATCTATTTTTACCAATGTATTAGTGGATAAGTACCTTCTTGAAAAATTCCTACCTTGGCCTTGTGTTAAAGTGTATATCACTGTCTGTTTCCTTTTTTGTTTCTTCTTGTTTGTTCTACTTAACCTCCTTTTTTCTATGTTTGTACTGTTTTGTATGTGAAACTTATAATTTTGATTATTTTTCTGTAGTGTTTCGTATGTGAAACTAATATTTTTTATATGAAAATAACAATGTCAAATTGTACCTATTAACTCCCACCTACTATGTATTGTAAGTTCCGTTATTTTTGTAACTCATCGGGATTGCTCTGGCAAGAAATAAAATAATACAAAATATTAACTGCTGTAAATTTTTAAATGTTATTTTATCCAATTTCAGAAAAATCCATCTGTGCTTCAGTTTCAGCTCGAATGGATTTCGAGAAGTTTGTTAGTTACCACTTCCAAGATTAAATTTCATTCATTCATTTATTCATTCAATTAAGAAAAAAAAAATCATATAAATTTATTTAAAAGAAAACGAAAAAGGTTTGTGTTGTCTATGTGTGGCTGTGATTAAATTTAAAAATGTGAGTAGATATCAAATCCTCTTATTGTCTCGTGTGTGTGGAATATAAAATAAATTCGACAGCTCGGGCGCGGAATGCACTAACCGTGATTGAATGTGCCAATCATAGTTGGCACTTTGTTTTATTATTGCAAGGCTGAAAATTTTCGCTTGCGTAAATACAGATCGATCACAACCGATACCATAAATAATACGCAAAATTGATTAAACGGGCAAATGAGCCTTCAAATAGATTCAAAATCAATAAAATATTTTTTTCTTAAAGGTTATAGGTACTCATCAATGTAATATATCACTGAAGAAGAGAATATAGTACTCATAAATCTAAACGAAACATGAAACAGAACAAGATACAGAAAATAAAAAGATAAAGGTCAAAACTAAGAATCGAACCTAGTCTGTCGTGGTAAGACATATATCCTGGGTTCAAGCTACACACTGTCTGTCCCGGTAAGACAGAGATAATGGGTTCGAGCTATACACTGTCTGTTCTGGTAAGACAGAGATTCTGTGTTCGAGCTATACACTGCTGTCCCGGTAAGACAGAGATAATGGGTTCGAGCTATACACTGTCTGTCCCGGTAAGACAGAGATAATGGGTTCGAGCTATACACTGTCTGTCCCGGTAAGACAGAGATAATGGGTTCGAGCTATACACTGTTTGTTCTGGTAAGACAGAGATCCTGTGTTCGAGCTATACAGTGTTTGTCCTGGTAATAAGTTTTTCAATTTGGTAGGCGGGAATGGGTACCGCCGCCCTGGGAACCATTTATTGGATGACCAACACCTCTGCCACAGGTCATCCCAAGTGGTTCGCTACGTTTGGTGACTTAGCAGAGGTGCCCGGGTTCATGGGTTAAGGTTTGCCCGGGTCTTGGTGGCGGGTGCGTCGGCCCACCTTCTGCGTGGCGGGCCGGTTGGGAGATGCTGGTTGAGGGAGACCCTTTACAACCGGTTACCGCTGTCCGGGCCGCTCGATAGTACAGGGGCCCGACCCTCAGGCTCACGACTAAGGGTGGGCTGCCCCATCAGCGAGTGAAAAAACCCCGCCACTGCTGTTGTGCCGGTTCGTGACCGGAGGGGACCCAGCAGCAGCGTTTGGGGCGCATTGGATGCCCTCTCCAGCCGGACTCTCCCGGCCTATCGCCTAGCACCGCAGTGGGTGGGCTGGAACCAAACGCTCATCACTCCTAGACAGCCTGAACCCCAGATTCCTACCCACCCCTCATACCTTTCCTTTCCAGACCTTTCCTTTCCAGACCTTTCCTTTCACCTCCTACACCTACAAAAAAAAAATTAATTAAATTCATGAACATACAAAACAACAATCTTAACATCATTACAGCGGCGAGTAGCAGGCGTCCCCGGTGCGGGCCAAAACTGTTGGTAAATTTTGCCAACATTCGCGGCCTGCACACAAATTTAAATTCCGTCCATCACCATCTTTTGTCCCAACGTCCCAACCTTCTTTTCCTATCCGAAACTCAGATAGCCGAGCCGCCAGACTCCTCCTATCTGGACTGCCCGGGCTTTACCCTCGCAAGCAAATTCCGGCTGAAAGGAGGAGTCTGCCTCTATAGTCGAGCTGACGTCAACTGTGTGCGACTATTGAGTCTGGAAAACTCCAGATTCGACGTAATGTGGGTGCGCGTCAATCTTGCCAGTACGGCAAGATTCTACGCATGTCTATACCGCTCACCGAACCATAGCGAATCAGACACTTCCGAGCTCTTCAAACATTTGAGCGATACTATTGATGATCTCTTGCCCCGCTACCCTTCGGCCGAGTTTGTTGTTCTGGGGGACTTCAACGTTCATAACGAACCATGGTTGAAGTTCTCAGGCCCAACGGACTCGGCTGGCCGACAGGCGGAATCCTTTGCCATTTGCTACGGATTAGAGCAATTGGTTCAGGAGCCTACAAGGGTTCCTGATGTCCAGACTCACCGCTCCAATCTGTTAGACCTATTCTTAACTACTGTGCCACACGGTTATAAGATTGACGTCACAGCGCCTCTGGGATCATCTGACCACTGCCTAGTGACGACATCAATCCCCGTTAGCCTCAGACCAACCAATGAGAGGCTGAGGAGAAAAGTGTGGCACTATAGGTCAGCAGATTGGTTCGGTATGCGGGCCCATTTCAATGCTTTTCCGTGGTCAGCTGTTTGTTTTCGGACTTCGGACCCTTCAAGATGTGCCCAGGAGATTGGTGAAGTCATCAAATCGGCGATGGATGGCTTCATACAATCGACTACTAAAGAAACTGGTGTGGGCTCAAAGCCGTGGTTCAGTCGACAATGCTCCGAAGCAGTTCGACGAAAAAACGCGGCTTACCGAGCCTACAACACATCTCGAACGCCCGAAAGCAGATCAGCATACAACAAATCGGCAAAGGAATGCAAGAGAATCATCAATAGATCAAAATTCGAACACGACCTGCAGATCAGCAAAAAGCTGGCTGCCTGCCCGCATGGCAGCAGAGCATTCTGGTCGCTTGCGGGCTCAATAGGTCGAAATTTTTGCAAACCCAGTTTGCCACCTCTTACCAGACCTGACGGCTCACTAGCAAACACCGCCACCGAAAAGGCAAACCTTTTAGGGAAAATGTTTGCGGAAAACTCGACCCTCGACGACGGGGGTGCTGTTCCGCCGTCGGTTCCTCACTGCGGCTTCTATATGAAAAAGCTGAGGATCCGGCATCGGGATGTACTCCACGTCATACGGGGGCTCGATGTTAACAAAGCTAGTGGACCTGATGGAATACCTGCCTTGGTATTGCAGAGGTGTGCTGCGGAAATAGTTCCAGTTTTGACAAAGCTCTTCAAAATGTCCCTGAAGTGTGGCACTGTGCCCTCTGGTTGGAAAAAAGCGGTAATTCACCCTATTCCCAAGAAAGGTGACCGCTCCAACCCGGCCAACTACCGCCCCATAGCGATCACATCAGTTCTGTCCAAAGTGATGGAACGTGTGATCAACGACAAACTGCTCACATACCTCGAGAAGAACAAAATTATCAACGACCGTCAATACGGATTCCGGCGGAACCGCTCGTGCGGTGATCTTCTCGCGTATGTGACGCATGTTTGGGGGCGGTGCCTGGAACGTCACGGTGAGACCCAAACGGTCGCACTAGACATATCCAAGGCCTTTGACCGGGTCTGGCACCGAGGACTTGTCAACAAATTGCATTCTTACGGACTTCCCGCATCCCTGTGTACGTGGATTACTGACTTTTTAAGGGATAGGTCGATTCAGGCGGTTGCTGACGGTTTCACCTCTTCCTCGCACTCCATAAATGCTGGCGTCCCACAGGGATCGGTTCTGTCTCCGACTTTGTTTTTGTTGCACATCAATGACCTTTTGACATGTGCACCGATTCATTGTTACGCGGATGACAGTACAGTTCATGATAGCTTTTTGTTTGACAAGCCCCCAAAGGGCACACAAACTCCAACGGCTCGGAGGGCTTTGAAGCAGAGAATGGACGGTTATCTCGAGAGTATTTCCTCCTGGGGTAAAAATAATCTCGTCGAATTTAATGTTTCAAAGACCCAATCCTGTCTGATTACGTCTAAAAGGGATCCAAATGATAATCTAGTCTCCTTCAACGGAAGCAATCTTCCGAACAGGCCTTCCATTGATATGCTTGGTGTAACTATAAGTGACCAGCTCAGGTACGGGGGCTCCATCGAAGTCAGAGTAAAGTTGGCCTCTCAGAAGCTGGGCGTACTGTACCGGGCCCGCAGATACTTTAATAGTACACAACTGCTCACCCTGTACAAATCGCAAGTGCGCCCTACTGTCGAATTTGGCAGCCATCTCTGGTCTGGAGCCCCAAAATACCTGAAAAAAACCCTTGACTCTGTGCAGAAACGGGCGGTCCGTTTGATAGATTCCCCAATCTTAACAAACGGACTGCAATCTTTAGAGCACATTGAAGTTACCCACCGCTTTCCCACCCCGGTATAGGTGACTTATGGTCACCCCTTCGGAGTTCTCGCAAGAATCTAATTTTTTTGAATAAACGGCTCTACAATTTAAAGTGAAGCTAGACCTTCAATGTCCCGCATACGGTGTTAGGAAGCGGTAATGCGAGCGCTTACAGGTACTAGTCTAAGAACAACACAGAACAATAAGCATCAAACAATCAGGTAACAAGTGTCAGGCAAATAGTTGGTGGAGGGAACCCACACTCCAGTACCTGTAAACACAAAGAAGAAATAAGTGACATAATAGAGTGACGGGGGAGTTTCGCCGAACCACGACTGGCAGTCCTGTTGAGAGATTGGTGGTGGTTGGGGCGACTGGCGCAGGTCAGGACTTCCACACCCCTTAGCCGACCACCCGGTGGAGCCCTGAAGATAAGTATGGGAAAAAGAGGGATAAACCCTAAAGAACCTAGGGGAAAGAAGCGTCAGGAGGTCGGAGGCAGGGTGGAGGTTACCCCAACCTGCACAGTCACCCCTCTGACCACCAACGCTCCTCAGGGGTGGCGCAGGTGATTGGCGGAGTCCCCCGGTAAAAAAAAAAAAAAAAAAAGGAAATAAAAGAAGCTCCAGCAAGGTATGCGGGGACGAGGCCCGTTGTCCAACCCCTATTGGGGAGAAGTAAACAATACAAGACAAACAACGGAGTTCAGTTCTAGCCTGTAAACTCGTTGCCGTTACTGAAAAAAGAAAAAAAAAAAACCGAAAAAAAATACATATAAAAAAAGAGAAAAGAAAAGAGAAAAGGAAAACAATAAACAATCCAAAAGTGCCACTTAAGGACATCGGTAGATTAAGTAAAACAAAGTAGAAAGTGTAAAAATAAAATCTGCATAGTCTGTAAAGAGGACAGCATGTGAAGTATAATATAACAAAAAAGTAAAACATAAGAAAAGAAAACTGAAAATAAGAAGAAAAATAAGAGACAAGTTATTTAAAAGAAAAGTAAACGAAAGAAAATCATCTGCAGCAGCTGGTACAGAAAGGAAAGAAAAATAATAAAAATAAGAAGAACAGAATAGCATAAACAATAATCGGAGAATTGTAAAAGAATTAGTCATGGAGCAGGAGCAATACACCAGGGGTTCTCAGTTATCACGCTAGTCAGCGACTCTAAGCTCAGACCATCTCTCAACCCAGATCCTAGTAAACTTCCTCAGACATTCGAAATTGACTCTGTTAGAAACAAGATCGGTGTTCCACACCGGTCTAATGGGGACATTCAGACCGTCTATCATTTCGTCTCTGGCATCCTTCAAGATCTCACAGTGCCACAGAATGTGCTCGGCCGACTGGTAAGTATTGCCACAAGCGCAATTGGGATGGGAAGACAGGGCAAGGCTGTGAAGCCTCCCCCTGAATTCCCCATGTCCTGAGAGGAGCTGCGTCATGTGATGGTCCAGTTTGAGGAAGGCCCCTTCCATTCTGAGTTTAACTGATGGGAAGAAGGAAAAGGTCCATCTTCCCATGCTCGAACTATCCCAACGGACCTGCCACTCTTTAAGCGAAAGGTCCCTCATCGTCCGAAGCAGTCCAGGGAGAGTTCCCGGTCCACCTGGTGTCAGAACGACACCAAGATGGGTTGCCGGGGATCCTCTGGAAAGTCTCTGCTTGGTTAAGACTTCCCTAATCTCCAGATCGATTGGCAAAATGCCGGCCAAAACTGGCAAAGCGTCCGAAGCAACAGTACGGTATGCGCCAGATAGTGCCAGCAAAGAAGTTCGCTGGCCCCTAGTAAGAGCGAGGAGTATAAGGCAGTTATCCAGGCGGTGCTCCCAAACAGAGGCAGCATACGAAACTTGCGCAACGTATACGCCCCTGTACAGAGCACGTAGTGCCGGACTGCGTAGTCCCCATTCAGCGGTGGAGAGTCTCCTCAACTTTAGGAACAGCGCCTGAGCCTTGCTTGAAACATCTTTAACATGAGCCAGAAATGAGGACGATCGATCGAGTGTTACACCTAGGTACTTGACCGTGTCTGCAAATTTGATGTTGGTGTCTCCCATCCGGATGGTAGGGTTTCTTGTTCTACTGAGAGAGCCCTTCATCAGGAGACCCTTTGTCTTGTGGGGAGCGAAGGTCATCTTATTCCTCTCCCCCCATTTAAGGAGGGTGTTCAAACCATCACCAGCCTTTTCTTCAATTTCCTTTCTGCTGTTCCCCGAGACAAGATACATTTTATCATCCGCGTAGTCGATCATGATACATCCTTCAGGCAAGGGTAACCTAGAGGAGTCGTCAAAGTCAATATTCCAAAATTCAGGTCCCAGAACGGAGCCCTGAGGACAGCCCATATTTACTTCGCGTTCTATAGTAAAATCACCATGGGATATCGAGACAGTTCGTCCCGATAGGTAGTTGTCAACCGATTTAAACAGGCGTTTTGGACAATTCCTACTTTTAACCTTTGTGCGTATCATGTCCCACCACGCGAAGTCGAAGGCACCAGTTATATCTAAGAAGATTGCTACAACATACCTCTTTGTACAGACCTTCACCCAGTTAAGCGCAAACGAAATGGCGTGCACAGTGGATTTACCCGGGACGAAACCAAATTGAAGTTCACTGGGCGGTGATAGTGTACTGCGAAGACGCTGCCGAATAAGTAATTTCAGGATCTTACCGAGGACTGGGAGTAAGGTTATCGGGCGATAAGCCTTAACATCGGTGAGTGGTTTGCCGTTCCCTTTAGGTATAATCCTGAGCACGCCCCTCTTCCATTCAGAAGGGAAAATTCCTCTTCTCAGGCACGATTCCATCACTTGAAAGAGCTCCTCTTTAGCGTGGACCCAGACATGCTTCACTATTTCGCCGTTGAGTCTGTCATGCCCTGGTGCCTTCTTTGGACCCAAACCCTTAATTATAGCACCTATTTCAGCTCTAGTGACGGGAGTGATTCTATCCTCTTGGGCGAGGTCTCTAGGTGGAAGCCGTGCTAGATTTCTAATCTGTTTTTGGTGGTCACTTTCCCCAATTACTGACTCTACAGGGACTAACTTGCCCAAAAGTGTGTTGAGAGTAGAGGCCACGTCCACAGTCTCAGCGTCCCTCCCATCAATATTCCCAATTAAACTTGACAAAAACCGATCCGATCCCTTGCCGGATTTTTCAATTGCGCTGTGGATTTCCCACGGGTTGGCGTTGCCCACATCTTTAACCCAATTATGCCAGACAGCTCGTTTCGCAAGGAGAACCGCATGTTTGAAAGTTGCCCTGGATCTCCTGAGAGCGGCCTGAAGGGCAGCTGTCTCCTCCTCCGTACAGCTTCCCCTCCTGGACAGTCCCAAGGCCCTATAGGCTCCTTTGTAGGCCCCCTTTAGAGCACAGACGTCGGGTAGGTATGCTGTCCTTGTTCTATCGGTATTACAATGGAAGATGCTCTGAGGAACTAGCGTCATTGATCCCTTCGGCGCCGGTGCGTAGTCGGGATACACGCCAAACGCGCGCCCAACATTTGTACACAGTTGACACTTGTCACATGAGAACGGGTCGCTTCTACGATTCGTTCTTAAATTCAACAGCTCGGCTGTGGAACGAACTGCCGGCCTCTGTGTTTCCTCCCTCCTACAACATGGGACTCTTCAAGACCCATGTTCACTCCTTCCTCTCCACAAAAAGACCCTCCACACAGCATCCCCAAAGATGACATAGGCCCTGAGGGAAATTATTTTCTTCAGGGCCTCCTGTGTGGAGTAAATATAAAAAAAAAAAAAAAAAAAAAAATACAGAAATCCTGGGTTTGATTCCTAGTTGTTTATTTTCTCTGTCTTGTTTCATATTTCGTTTAGATTTGTAAGTATTGTCTTTTTCTTCAATGATTAATTTACTTATATTTTATCGTGTTATAGATAAGTTTAATCGTGTAAAACGGACCATGCCCAATTACAACACATTACATACTACACGAAGTTAAAACAAGGAGATATTTGTTTACGTGACACCTTACTAAAGTGCCCCTGCCTATAGAATGAAAAGGCGGACAGGGGGCTATGTCGCCACCTGGTTGGGCAGCATTGCAAGGAGGGGAAAGGTAGCGGCTGTAAAGAGATTTGTTAATGCGGTCTTAAACAGGCCCGGATTATATGAAGGAGGAAAAACAGATGCCAGTAGGTCATTCTTCCTACGAGCCGCCTTACACAAAAATGAGTCAAAGTAGCAGCCCGTTCTTATGAAGCCAACATCAACTGTGAATGGGTGTTCCGCTCGTGTAGGCCGGGTGTCATGCACGTGCACCGGTGCGCCAGGATAAATGCTGCTATCTCCTTTGAGCAGGCACTATTAAAAAACCTGTAGAACAGACTCAGCATGCCCCCATTGTGTCTGTGCTTTAGAGATAGCAATCGGTCCGTCAACAATGGATTGTCAATCAGACAGACCGCCCTACTTTGCACAGAATCAAGTAGGTTTATCAAGTATTGTGGGTTTACAGCCCATAGCTGTTGATTTTTTTTGTTTCATTTAAATTTAATTGTTGGGCCTACTTGAGATTTGTATAGGATTAGCAGATGGTTACTATTGAAGAATCTGCCAGCCCTATGCAAGACGCCCAGTTTCTATCAAGCCAGATTTACACGGGCTTTGAGAAATGTAGGCATTAGATTAGTTTTAGATGACTTTACACAAAAACGGCGCCATATAAATCATCCAAATATTATTCTTATTAATATAATATTTTTAATTTTTTTTTATTTATTTGTCTGATTTAAAATTGTAACTATAATATTCTTTGATATTTCACGGGTCTGGTTTGTATATAATGTTACTAAAATGGTTGCTAAAGTGCAATAGTACAATAGTACATTCGAAATGGGAAATGAGCTCATTTTAAAGCCAAATATTATTTGTTTACAATTTCCGTTTGCCGAAAGTTTGACATTATGCTTTTAAAAATACGGAAACTGCCTAACTTTCCGGCGAAAGGGAGTCCACTGGTGCAAAAACTGCACACGTCCATATTTCGCAAAAGTTTTTACTCCCCGATTTGTTTGTCGCATATGCGTGGCCAGAGTTTGGCGGTGGGGGGATCGCAGGTCGGGTAATTTACTGAGGATACAAACTTTCGCCAACTTTCGGGGGCTTTGCTGGATTCGGGAAGTTTTCCATTGCAGTATTTGAGGAAACGCAGAGCCTAAAAACGCTGCTAGCTAGAAGTTAACTTCTGCGGATCATTTATTTTATATTCTTGTTGGGATTTATTTACATAATAATCTACCTCTAACATGTGATTTTATATTCTCCTTGGGATTTATCTACATAACAATCTACCTCTAACGTGTGATTTTATATTCTCCTTGGGATTTATCTACATAATAATCTACCTCTAACCTGTGATTTTATATTCTCCTTGGGATTTATCTACCTTTAACATGTGATTTTGTAACTTTGTATTTATTTACATAACAATCTACCTCTAACATGTGATTTTATAACTTTGTATTTAATTACGTAAAAATCTACCTCTAACATGTGATTTTATAACTGTGTGTTTTTTAATAGTGTAGATAAATTAAAATAACGGAGTAAATCAAATCTCAAAACATTTTTGGAAAAGAAGTACATAAAAACAACACACATGTGTTTTCTTTCATGTTGTAGGGACATCGTATTGAAACATCCCAAGAGGCAAACTATAGTTCTGTCGTTCCGTGGACCCCATCAGTTTTACCGCCATCAACTATAATATATTATCAACTACAGTACCGCAGACCCGTGAAAAATCACGGGATATTATAATTTTGGGATTTGTGAAGTTGAAAGTATTTATAAAATACTTCAAGTTTTGAGCATCGATTGATAGTGAAAATATTTTCACTCTTAAATAAATTGCATGAAAAAGAATGTTTGTATTTATCAACGCCACTTTATCAAAGTTCCTAAATGAACCTGTCAAAAATGAATGAGGTTTTCATTTTCATCCCTATTTCACAACTTGAACAGAAGTTTGAATAAAATTGATTGAATAATGAAATTCGTCTAACACAAACATTTTTTCCAATAAGCTACACACTGGCAGTAAATTACAGGGGATGTTTGTAAAAGATACGTCGAGCGAAGTTTTCTATCCTCTCGTTAGATGTCTCGGGACGCAATGTGAATAACTGATTTCTTTATGACGGGAGCCCAAGCGCCCAGAGAACTTTGCAAGATGGACATCGAGGAGTATAACTTTTAATATTAAATTCCCGAGATGAAAAATATTCCAAGTGAATTACGGGAACTTTTCAAAGTGACTTGAGAGCATTGCGTCACAAACTGGTCTGACGGGCAATTCTAGCTTTTTAAAAAACATTAAAATTTTCAAGACGGCTTCTTAATCATCATGGAATACGTAGCTATAAAGATTTGATTTGGACCTTTTTGGATAGCAGTTATAAATTCACGAAATAAATATTTGATGAACAATTCCATAATTTCATTCGTTGAAGTATTAAGCTGTTTTGGAAATGATTCCATTATTTAATAAACTCAATCAAATATTCATTATTGTTGTAGGCTAAAGAATTTAAAATTAAGCTCCGGCATAGCTTTAGTGCTTGGGTATTATTTGTACATAATAATTTCATCAGTTATCTTATTTTAGGATTTAATCTGGGATCCGCGTGAAATCAAAGAACGGGATTAAATTTTGAGAACTCAATCTGTCGGGCGTCTCGTAATATAAATAAATAAGCACGCATCAAATATGAATCATATGAACACAAAGAGATGGCATCCTTCTTTCTCCTGCGTTTGATTTATTTTCCGAGGAAAATAAACATTTTCAGAAACTCACCTGTCAGTTGCCTTGATAAACTGCGAAACATATTTCTTGATGTGAGTTGCATTTCTTCTCCTTTCGTCTTCTTTATTCCGGATCTGGATATAAAATAGGTGCTGCTCACACTACTCAGTAGAGACATGAGATATTCCTCGTGAATATGTAAATTGCTCGTTTCTTCTTAATATTTCAGCACTTAGGTATGGAATGCTTTTAAACTAAAAGCACGCTCTGAGTATCCCCTAACAGAATCCATATTTTCATCCCCATAGAAAAATTCCCACTGCTATGCAAATTTCAATTATCAAGACCCAAGAAAATTCCAATAGTACGTAGCTACCGTCTCAGAGATCTTTGAGCTTTGAAAAGGCATTTGCCCATTTGCGTATCTGCTTTACAATCTTTTTAAAACGCTAATTATATTAAATATTTTAATTAAAATAACGTAAAAAAACACGTATATGCCAGTCAGTAAAGATTCCTGTACAACGCGACACGTGTTGTAACAACATCGACACTAAAGATTTCTGTACAACGCGAAAAGTGTTGTAACAACATCGACACTAAAGATTTCTGTACAACGCGACACGTATTGTAACAACATCGACACTAAAGATTTCTGTACAACGCGACACGTGTTGTAACAACATCGACACTAAAGATTTCTGTACAACGCGACACGTGTTGTAACAACATCGACACTAAAGATTCCTTTACAACACGAGACGTCGAAACTAAAAAGTTTTAATAAGATAAAAAAATTTCGATCCGTCGCCTTTTATATTTTTGTTGATCCTTTTTATGGTGATCGGATAACTCATCAAAATGAAAATGTAACACACCTTCAAAAAGTGATATGAAGTCATTAAAAGTGATAAAACAAAAACTAGGATGAATAGGTTACGTAGGTTAGATTTATATGATTTTTTTTCATGTCTTTTATTGACTTTATACAAATTGAAAATGTGTGTGGAATTTTAATCGTGTTGAGTCATCATTGGACCCCTTTTGATGGTTCCATGATAACTCAGTGACAATTCAACACACTTTTGAAAAGTGATATAAAGTCATTATAAACGATGAAAATTTTTTTTTAACCTAACCTAACCTACATAACCCAGTTGATAATGTTTTTGTTTCATCACTCTCCATGACTTTATAAAACTTTTTTTAAATGTGATGAATTATTGTTGTGATGATTTATCCGGTTACCATTTTTATATACCTAGTATACCATCACCCACTCCCATAACAGCTTATCTTAAAAATATAAAGAAAAAATGTTCATTAAAGCTGGAGGAAAAAATATCGCTAAAAAATTAACACTAAATCTGGGAGAAAAAATAAAAGCGGGTGATTACAATAATTAAAATTCATAGGCAGTAAATATAATTGATTAAACTTATCACAGCCTAAGCGAACAATGCTTTTCTAATTAGGGATCCTGAATTTTTTCTCGTAGATTCCATTTAACGTCTGGATTTATTCCCGCCTTCGACCTTATAATATTTTTTAATTAAACATTCCGCCCCCGAGTAAATGAGAACGCGTAATTTCATTTGTTTACCAAACATCTAATTATCACCCGAGTTTTTTTTTTAGTTTATCGTGCCATTTTTCTGTTCGTCTTAAGTTATTTTTCTGCGGCAGACGGCGGGAGTCGAAGGGTGCATAAATTATTGTAAGTACATATAATACAACCGGAGATATTCCTAGTGGCCATATTTCTCTTGTTGTTCTTAGTCTTAAAGAGGGGACTTTACCGCCTGGAAAATCTGGCGGAAGAAACGGAAACCCGGCGGAAGTGCGAAGAAGGCTTCAATGATGACTTATTTCAACCGGAAAGTATCAGAGCGGTTTCATTTGAATATTTCAGACGTTTCTCTTGTAGCTTATAATATTACTAAAATACTTATTAATATAGCTTTATGAACCAATTATGAACCTTAATATTATATTTTGCAAAATATGTATGTATTAATGTAACCCATATGATGTATATTATTATAATTAAAAAAAAAATATATATATATATATATATATCTTTCTGCGATACGTAATAAGTAACTGCAGTACAATACCTCTATTCTAACTTCAATATTGTCTGAATCATTACAATCTTGAGAGGGAGAGTAAAAAACTTTTTCTTGGTATTTTTAAAAATTATATAACGTGAGCTTTACTGGGATCTTTGCCAATGGGCGAGGCCCCTACTTTTCAATAAAATAACTTTCAAAATAAAATAAATACATTCATAAAGGCTAAATAGAAAAAAAATCAAATATTAAGGTACGGTTGTATTTATATACATAAGTGTGTATTTAAATGGTATTGTGTATTGCGTATATATATTTTATTATTTTACATTACAAAATTTGTGAATTTTGTAATGTAAAAGTTTTTTGGTATCCTCACTTTTTATATCGAATGAAAGTTACTAACAACCCTTGTTTAATATTGTACATAATTACAAGTACTTTAATGGTAAGCTGCGTTGGAAGGATCATGTCAATTTCACAACAAAAAGACTCCGCAAATTGTGCATTTCTATATTTCTCTCTCTCAGATCAATCCTGAACCTTCAAACAATGAGATGCATATATTTTGCACTTTTCCAATCAATAGCTATATACGGTATCGTGGGATGGGGAGGCTGTGCAGCTTCAATTATTTATCCCATGATCTTAATTCAAAAGCTGCTACTAAAGATTATATTAAAATGTCACCCATCTCACCCATCAGACCCACTTTTTAAAAAATTCGCAATCCTAGATATTAGACAATTATACGTTTCAACTTCTCATGCACCTAAGGAAAAATGATTTAACACTCAAAACTCAACAATATATTTGCACCCGCTATTCATCACACCAAAAATGTAAAATTCCTCCAACAAAAACAGCCTTCGCCCAACGACAGTTCTCTTATATAGCGCCTAAAATGTTCAACTCACTGAGTATTGAAATTAAGACATCGAAAACTGATGATCTTTATACCATTAGTGTACAGAACTAGTTATTTGCTCAGGGAAGAAAATATTATAAAGAATGCCATACATCTTAAAACTGTTCTTATTTTTTCATATATCTCGAGTTAAAATTTTATAAAACAAAAAAGTATTTTATTTTATTAAATATGTCAAACCACAAAGTGATTGCTTTCTACAATAATAAAAATTTTATCTCTAAATTAACTTTCGACAAAATTATATATTACGCTGATGCAATTATTCTTATTTTTATTATCCCTGACATTATCTATTATTTTCATTTGTTATGCTGCTTTATTTTTATTTTTTATTTTATTTTTATATTTCTTTTTACAAGATTCACCTACTTCAACTCCTTTTCTGTATGTGATCATGTACCTAATATTATATATTCAGAATTGGTTATTTATGAAGGGAAGGAACTATTTTAAAGAATGTCTGACATCACAAAATTAAGTTCATTTGCTTTACTCTGTTTTCTTCATTTAAATTCTGTTAAAAATTTCTTTTTAAAATAATGAATTAATTTATCTTTATTTTCATTATATCAACAAGTAATGTCATTTGTTTATTTGCCCATTTATATTTATTTTTATATTTATATTTATCTTATTTCAATAAAATCATCAGTTTGCAATACGGTTAGTTTATTCTTGTGAAATTTACTTAACTAGAAAACCAGTTAAATTATTACCTATTCTACAAATACATTGCATTTAACAACATAATATATTAACAAATGAACATGTATTACATTTATATAATTATATACAAATTTCGACTTCAATAATACGGATATGTGTCTAGTGTGGTAGTCGAAAAGCATGTAAAAAAGTGTATACAAATATATTTTACGAATAAAGGAGAGAAAAAAATGTAGAAGTACAAGTATCATTCATAACGAAATCAACATTTATTGAAATATTTTAATTAGGTTTTTTATGAGTCCCAACTGCTCCCAACCATCTAAAGCCAGTGAGACTATGGCATCCCCAAATGGGTTATGTTGTGAGGCTGAAGGTAGTGGGCAGAGGAAGGAAATGGGAAGTGGAAGGTGAGGAAGTATCTGGAAATTCAGAGATGGTCACCAAACACGGCAAAAACTATTATTATTTTTTATTAAGTTATATTCTTTTAACAAACAGTTTACCTAAGTTTTGTTAACACCTCACTAGGAGAACCTGGGCTGAAGTGTTCGCGTGTATTGGAAAAGTGTTATTATGCCGTCATAAGTAAAAACACATCATCGTCCTAGAGATACTCGAGGAGGATATTGTGGTTTCATCCTTCATCCATCTTCATAAAACATAAGTATACCCACGAACTGGCGATGCCTATTTGGGATTTTTTGATATTATACATATATGCATACTATTGTACTAAATTTTTTGCTTAATTTTATATTTTTTTAATTTTTTTTATCTTATATCTACATATAAGATTAAAAATATACATATAGTTCTTTCTTTTTTACTTAATATGAAATTTACATATTTAAAAAAAAAAATCGCTATTCACGTCTGTCTATCTGTCTGTTTGTGCGCTTAGTTCTTCTAAACTATGCAAAGGATTTGAAAGAAATTCTTCTTGAAGACTTATATATATATATATTTACAGAAAGTAGATGTTTTGTAATCAAGTCGTAAAAAATATATTTTCGGGCGTTTACATTGCTAACGTTGGCCAAAACTTATGAAATACATCAAAATAATGTACTACATAATTGTTTATCTTTAAAAGGCCTACATAAAAGTCCGCAATCGCATGTGTCTATATTGTTTATCTCTACCAGCAACGCCGGGTACATGTCAGCTACTAAACTCTATACTATTTACTAATAATTTGTTGAATAACACAAATTATTAATATAAAAAGTTCTTGCGCACGCCGTGATTTGAACCCTCGACCTCTGGCTAATAATAACAGATAGCCTGGTTTACAAATATGCATTTACATAAGGAAAATTATTTGTTAGATTCACCCTGTCCCGAAACATTTTAATATTCCTGCCACGTTTTATGACTCCCAAAGGTAAAACTTAACGCCCCAAATTAACTCCCTCCCAAATGGTGCTCGGGAAACTTCGGATGTTTTCGGAAACGGCCTACGAATAGTTTCTGTGTTTCCCTTAATAATCGATATACTGTAAACAAGCTTAAACTTAAGTAGTTTGGAGTTAATATGGTCTGTAGGGCACGTGTTAACTAACTTCACAGCAATTTCAATAATTCCAACTTCAGGTATAGTATGTAGATTAACTATGATAACTATTATATTGTACAGGTGCGTATACATAACTCATTTACCTTTAGAAGTATTCTGAGTTGATGAATGGTTATTTATGTATTGCTTTGTTCACTAATAAGTAGTTCAATTAATTATTAAGTGTACATTATGGCAACCTAATAAGCCAATGTTGAAATTAAGGATGGGACTTACAGTTTAGGAATTGATTTAGCGTTGTTTTTTTTCTTCCATTATGTCTTCTTTCTCTTTCCACTTCTTGGCTCTTCTTATCTCTTCTTGGTTATTTTTTAATCTTCTTGGCTCTTCTTAGCCTGCTTTGTATTTATGTACTTATTTATATTTCTATAAAGATTTTCCATCTTGCAACTTCTTACGTCTTCTCGCCCCTTAATGGCTCTTCATGCTTTTTATTTTTACTCTTCTTCGCTCGCATTGGCGCTTGCGTCTTCTTATAAATTCTTTCATCTTCTCACTCCTCTTTTTCTTATTCTTGACTCTTCATGGTTTATTTTTGCTTTTCTTGGCTTCCTCTCGCTTCTTTGGGCTTCTTCTTGACCCTTCTTGTCTCTCTTAGTCTCTTCCTGCATCTTATTGCATCTTCCTGCTCTCTGTTAGTCTTTCTTGGCTCTTCTAGTCTCTTATTGCATTTTTTGGCTCTTCTTGCAAATTTTAATATTTTCTCTCCCTTTGCTGCGTCTTTTTTATGCTTTTTTATTGTGCTTTCATTCTCTCGCTTCTCCGAGTCTCTCCTTGCTTCTAACCGCTTCTTCTTGATTTCTCTAGTATTTCATTATTTATTTCTTCTTTTTTTGTCTAGTCTTTTTTTGCCTTATTGACTGCGACGAATTTTACGAAGAAAATCGCTTTATCGCAAATTGTTAAGGTCTCCGTTAGTACCCCTTTTTACAACTGTAAAATGTTAAGTGATTATGTATGTGATTTGTTTTTGTGTCCACTTAAAAAGATTTTATTTAAACTGAAAGAAATAACAAAATAATGATTATCTACCAATCTACTCATGTTTTGTTCGTGGGAGTTCTCTGCTTCATAAAAACAAAAAAATATTTAAACTTTTTCATATTATGAAGATGAATTGCAGTTTAAAGCGAATATAAATTATTAAACCCAAATTGAAACGACACAGTTGGTGGCGCTAGTGGTCGCTGATTACAAATTAAAACTGCTACGGTTTCTTTTTAACGGCCGCGGCGGCGACAAAATAAATACGAAAATTAAAAATAGGACGCCCGACTGACCTGACTGACGGCTCTTTCAGAGTATAAGAAAAGGTCTCGTTTAAGGAATTAATCGCATTATACCTACATAAATGACGCGTCCTTTAGTTTTTGTTTGTAAATAAGAAAAAATCTTTTTGTAGCTCATGTGGAAAACCACTCTTAAGTTCTCTTCAATAAAAAACCTCCGTTTATGTATTAGGCTTTTCGATCGCTCCATAATTACGTAATTAATCACAAATTAGGTAACAACGTTTACAAAACTCTTACTTTTTTCCTCCAGAAGAATAGCTTAATAAGGTAGGTATTTATGCTGAAAAATGTACAAATCGAATATATTATTGGATTAGTGACTTTTAAAAACCTACGACACGTTTTTGCACTTTATCCAGAATTGAACCTTTGGAGCTGATACAATATAGCCCGAGATTAATCCGTTAAGCTGATGAGGGTTTTTGCTTCCTTAAAGGTATTGAGGGCAAGACAACCCTCTTATTGGTTAAAACTGAAAAGTTAAAAAATGGAACAATGTAAGAATGAGGAAAAGGCAATTTGTGAATAAATAAATATATTTGGTCGGTGGAAGGCGTTAATTGGGACTGTACTGTGTTCTCTTTTGAATTTTCATACGTTTTGTCTTTAATTTTCGATTTTTGATATTTTGAAAGTCCGAATGAAGTCAACCTTTCTTTACTTTTTTTTACTGTAGATAATCTTAGTTCCTTGAGTCTATCTTCATATTACCGGTCTTTCTTTCTTTTTTTAAAGAAAGACAATCATTCCCGAGTTACGAATAACTCGACAGTATTTTTTTTATTTTTTATTATCATTATAAAGTTTTTTTACAGGTTTTTTTTTTGTATCTGTCTATGTCTGTCTCACTTGGATATGTCTGTCTCACTTGGATAAACCTGTGTCGAGACAGATTTGAAAAGCTTATGGTATATTTGTATATACTCGTAGTCTCTGTACTCACACTCGAAAGATATGTTTATATATTTGGCAAGCGGTGACCGGATAAATCATCACAATGATAATTCATAACATCTTTAAAAAGTTATATAAAGTCATGGAAAGTGATGAAACAAAAACATTATTAGCTGGGTTAAGTAGGTTAGGTAAGGTTAAAAAAAATATTTCATCGTCTCTAATGACTTAATATCACTTTTTAAAAGTGTGTTGAATTGTCACTGTGTTGAGTTATCATGAAACCTTAGGCAAGCATATTTCAGGATAGAATAATTATTTATAAAATTAGTTCCGTTTCAGTTGGTCCATAATATAAAGATACATTTTGCTTATTCTTAATAAAAATAAGGATTACATATTTATTTTAGTGTTCTTAATCCAATTTATTTCACTAGAAACTAAGCTACACATTTGGATTCCTGTATAAGATTAACAATTCTGTGTTTTGATTGAATTCTGTGATATAATGTTTTTTTCGGTCTTTGTGGTGTATGTTGAAATGTGTATTGTAATGTCGTTACTCTGGAGTAAGTTAGATACTATTTTTTTATATTAGAGAATTGTTTTTTATAAAAGTTGTAGAAAACATTCATTAAGTACCTCAATTCCTTAAGCACTTTTTGGATTTGTTTTATACTTATTATGGTTCTATTGGAACTTACAGGTATTTAGAAAGTAGTGGTTAGGCACGTATTACCCGGTTAAGGGTTGGCAGTTTAAGCCGTGGTGTAAAATAAAATTTTGTAATTATTTAAACCATTTACTTAACCTCTAAAAGTCTAAATTATCATTTGCATTTGCTTTTATATGAATACTGTCCCAACTGCTCCCAACCATCTGGAGTCAGTGAGACTATGGCATCCCCAATCAAGGTATATTGTGAGGCTAAAAGGGATAGGGAAGAGGATGGTAGGGAAGTTCCTGGCTATTCAGATCTTGTCATTAAACACGACAAAACCCATTTCAAACAACGTTTTAATTCTAAATGGTAGTCTTACACCAGGGCGATAATTTATTTTAACATTCTTAAACACACTAAATAGACGTTTTTGATAGCGACTCTGTAAACCGTAAATAAATTAAATCTCGGAGTAAACAGACATTCAACCTCATTTGTTTGTACTCTAAGAAAACGCAAATCCACTCAGTTACCAAGCCAATCAAAAGATTTCAACGAAAGCTTCCATTTAACGAAAGCATATATTCATTTACATGCCTATTATGAACAGGGTTTTAGAATTTCCGCTTAATTTGATTTGATTTAGCTAGAAATTCGGCTCGGCTGATTTGGGCGGGCTTAGAGAACGGAGCTAAAGGGTGGGATTACATTTTACACCAACGCTGAGGCGTAAATAATAGCTTAAGATTAGAACTGATATAGTAAGCTCAGAGGGAAACGGTTAATTTATAAACAAGGTAATACGCATTATTTTGCTAGTCAGGTAGGATGTGAGATATAGCCAGGTGACTTAAGCGATTACCGAGACAAAGAAATGAGTCGCTTGTGCTTTGCTATTTACAATATCAGATAGAAATTGAAATGACGGCTATTTTTCTACGTAAAACAACTAAAATGCAATTTTTTTTTAAGTAACTGTTTTTGATTGTTCCAGGATAACCCAACATAGTGACAATTCAATACACTGTAGGGTAACTCATAGGAAGTTCACATCTCCCGAAAATAACGTATATTTCCACGAGTTCACAAGGAACAACCAAATTGTAATTATTATTATTACATAAAGTAATAACAGGCCAAACAAACGTTTGCGCAGTGTAAGTACATATATACCTCCCTACTAGCGTACGACCGTCGAGAATAAACAAATGATGTTGCAATTATTGTTATTATGATTCTTAATGTTAGTATATATAATAGTACAATGTAAACAGCTGGTTCCGTGATAACTCAACACAGTGAATATTCAACACACCTTTAAAAAGTGATATAAAGTCATTAAAAACGATGAAAAAATAATAATTTAAACCTAACCTAACCTACTTAACCCAGTTAATAAAGTTTTTGTTTCATCACTTTCCATGACTTTATATAACTTTTTAAAGATGTGATGAATTATCATTTTGATGATTTATCCGGTCACCTAAACAGCTACCAGCTTTATTAAATGTATAAGTTAATAAAGCTGGTACGCTCAACTTATTTTTCAAATGCAATATTAAATGTCAGTCATACAATCATACATAGTAGCAACCAAAAAATTGAATCAAAATAGATGTAAGATTTTCAAATCACGAAAACACTTTTAACAGTATAATACAATTTTTTTTTTTTTTAATTTCCGGCAACCCGGGCGTTTATTGTAATAACACGATCAATTTATTGTACAAACATAGACATAAGTATTAACCTTGTATTATGTAAAATAGAACTCTTGTGATGGAATAATTATAACGAGGATAGTTCAAACGGCCACGGCACATACCGGCCGCAGGCTTTTCTAAAATAAGCATAGTTAATTTTCTTCATTATCATTATTCCTTATCCAAGTTAATTATTATGTGTATAACCAACCCCAATGTATAACGTTACTTTTAAGAATTGTTTCCTAATATCGCGTATAACGCTAGAGGGGAGGTATATAGGGAGTTCACATCTCCTTAAAATAACAATAATATTTACAGTTCTCCACATTCACGTGCGATTGGTAACATTTCAAACTCGCGTGAGATGCCTCACGCGGAAATCATTTCATTCTCTCTCCAGTGGTCTTAGCCTCCGGTTTAGCCCTAAATCCCCTCTAACGTACGCGATCTGTTTAGTTCATAAAATTCTTGTAACGTGAGTTTGTTAAAATAAAAACTAAATTTAAAATATTCGAATTCTGATTTTACACACCGAGAGTAATCACGCAACCTTGGCTTCTGCGGATTGGAGAACCACATAATCATCCGGCCAATAATTCATTTAAATTGGCGATAATTACAATCCTCCAAAACACCTTTAAAAAGCGATGAATAAACTGAAATATAAACCAAATCTACATATTTAAATTTTTAATGGTTTGTCGTTAACAACACAATATTACGGGATTAAAAACCCTTTTTTTTATATACATCCGTTTTTAGTTTTATGATTGTAATAAATTATTATGTTGAATTCAAAATTCTAACACATTCTTAGAGATAAGTCAGTAGTTCTAGTATCAACTATTTAAGAAATATATTTGTACAGCGCCCTTGAGGTGATTTCTCACAAAAACGGCGCTATATAAATTAGCCAAATATTATTATTATTATACTTCAACAATATTGAAAATATAAATCCGTATTGCGCATTATGTATGGGATGCAAAATGCGCAATGCATTGTGCGAGTGGGGACTCCTTTCGAACCAATTATTTAATGAGAGTCCATTTTCAGGGCTCGTTTCATATAAAACTTGGATGTGATCAATACAAGTTCATGGGACACGGTATTAAGGGATATCGCAGACAGATATTTTTTTTTTAAATTTATACTTTAATTTTAAAAAAGTATTTCTTACTTAAAATGTTCAACTCTTTTTAATTGTATAACTTCCAAACAGAGAGATTGTGCATTTAGATGATGACATTTTATATGTTACAAAATATCCGAAAACGATTAAAAAGGTCTAAGGAAGGTTATGTAAAGATATATTTAAAAAATGAAATTGGTATGTCCGTGGTTCTCGGGTAAAGGGGTATATCTCGAATTTTTGCTCAAATGGAGTTGAGTTTATTCCCATATGCGGGGGGAAATGTTCAAATGTCCGTCACTTCTGGGCACACTGATCCATAAATTCCTACCTAACCCTCATACCTTTTACCTTCCCAAAACATCCTCTCTTTCCTCTCCTCCCTTTCCTTAAAAAGACCCTCCACACAGCATCCTAAAAGATGACGTAGATCCCGTGAGAAATTATGTGTCGGGTTAGTGTAAATAAAACGTACGCAGGTCGAATGCATTTTTTTGCCTTCATTTGATTAGTGGGGAATTTCGGTATTATTTTCTATAAGCGGAATGCGGGTAGGTATGTTATAAGGGAGTTAGAAAAGTTATGTTTTAGTGTCTACGATAATTTACGAATTGTTCTATCTTCATATAGTATAATACTTTATCACATTTTTGAAATGTACAATCAAAGAAATAAAAAAAAATAAAACAAAATAAAAACAAATTCAAACACAAAATAAAAAAAAATGGATTAAAGAACAAAAAAGACAATATTACCAAAATTCTATAACATAAAAGAATAAAACATATACACGCAACACAAAAAAATATATAAAACACGCAACACGCACAAACACATAAATCATTATAAATGCCGATTTACATTCTCTTTTAATATTTTTCTTTTAGTGTGATCATTATGTATATTTTAATTTGTAATCTTTATTTTTAGTTTAAATTTATCTTTATTTTAATGTCGTTTTTTTTTTTTTTTTTTTTTAAATGTATAAATTCTTATATTATAAAATGGGGGCCTCAGCACGGGTAAACAACCCAGTGAGGCCAACATTACTGAATTAGAATATGAAATATTGTAAAATAATGTATCAACAATAAAAAATAAAAAAGAACGAAAAGAGTTTTTCTACTCAAGAAGATTGTGAACGTTGTTTATTAGACTGAATTACGAAAGTATATTATATATTTTAAATATGATTCTAAACATTTTCCACAAATCAGCAACCGATAAAACCCATCACTTTGATTTGGATGGATAAAAAAGAAATAATTGATAATATGATAATCTCATAATAATATGATTATCTCTGGATTGGAGCCGCACAAAACTTATTAAACCCACTTGATTCTGTATAAAGGAGGGCGGTCCGTCTGATTAACAATCCTCTGGTAACAGATCGATTGTAATCTCTAATGCACAGATGCAATGTAGACATTCTGAGTCTGTTCCACAGGTATTTTATTGAAGCCTGCTCTTAGAAGCTATTGATCTCCGGTGCACCTGTGCACGTCCGTGAAAATCGACGACAACGAGCGGAACACAGTTGATGTTGGCTTACGAGAACGGGTCGTTTCTTTGACTTGTTCTTGTGGAAGTCAGCTCGTATGTAGAATGAGTTTTTCCTCATTCAGGAAGCATAAATAACAACACAACAGTACAATGTGATAATCATACCAAGTTCAGCAATCATTCATTATATTCCATTGTCGTCGTATCGACTTTCTCGGAATGCATTGCAGTAGTTACTGAGTAGCGCCTAGCGAGTACATGGAGCTTATTACAAAACAAAGTCACAGCGGAGCCATATTTCAGTGGAAATCAATACGGTTCCATCAGTGGCTTGGCACTTTACTGTGCGCCCTCTGACCCCGGCGTATTAACAGATGTCGCGCAGTATTCATACAAATATTCAGCGCTCGGAAGGGAGGCACGACTTCTGACTGGTCGCAAGACAACAGACTCAAGGCAACGTTCGAGCGTACGGGCTACATTATTATTTATCCTAGGCTTCTCATGCATATTTCTACCTTAACTTGAACGTTATATTTAATAATTAAATTAAAGAATATGTTTATAAATTATTTTTTGTATAGATAGGCTTCTAACATTGCACATATGGGGAAAAAAGAGTCGTAACTGTGCCAATTATTCACGGTGATATTTGATTTATTATTTTTATTACCATTGACCACTGAAGACATACGATAGTATGGTATTGTGAGAGTGTTTGGTCTGCCCGAAGTTAGCAATTGGCAGTAAGGAGACAGCCTCCGTGGATGAGTGGTTACGATCCTTTGTTCGGATTTTAGTAAACACGTGTTCTGAAATCGTGATAATATATTGGTAATTTACTAAAAGCTTATCAGGAAACCTGTTAATTCATTCGTTAAGGTCTGCAATCCGATTTTTAAAAGGATAAACAATGATTTGAAGAGATTCTTAATAAATTACAATTTCTCTTTTTTCTCTGTACGGCGGCGTGCGCAATTAAATTTCATTTGATTCGTCTGTGATATTTATTAAAAGTTGCTATTCTCCATCTTCCTCTTCCCCCTCTCTCCTCCTCACCAATATCGTCAGGCTAACAAATTAACTTAATTAACTTAAATTGGGGATGCAATAGTTTTGCTGTCTTGTGTGGTAATCACATAAAAAAATAAAAAGCAGGTATTAAAAGAAGTTACAATAATAAAAAAGTATTTAATAATAGTCAGAATAATAGAAGAGTATGTATGAGACGATGTATGAATGTGAATGAGGCAAGAAGTGTGTGCCAAGAACGAGTTGTTTGGCGGTCCGTCCTCTCTGTCTACCCCTGTGGGGAAACGGCGTGATGGATAGTTAGTTTATTTTTTACAACCTGACCATGGGTTCTAGATATTCCACGTTTTGTGGAATATGTACCTTAAAAAGAATTTGGACGGTAAAATACGATTAAGATTATGGTCGAGAAGTTCCCGTGTACGCAGACCTTTAGTCTAATTTATCAATGGCGATACTCACGAAAGCTTTGGGAGGTATTTATTTATACAGTGAAAAATAGAGAACGGCTGATGATTATCATAATACTACCGAAAAAATTCGCAGTAAATATTTGCCATTAGCAGGTCAGCCAAACCGGGTGCGTCTAACAAATACCGTGTGAATGTTACAAAGTTACTACAATGTGTTTAATGAGTTCACATTCCTGGAATGACCTGTCGTATAGTTCGAGGTGAGAAACTCTGTCAAAAAATTTCCGAGATCTTCAAAACGAAAGTAAAAATAGATTTTTTTTCGAAAAGAATGCAACATTGAACTATTTTGAACGCCTGTAACGTATTTTTATCACAAAACAGTGATAAAAAAGTTATCTACTAATTAGTACTAATTCATGTTGTTTCTTTTGATATAATTACGCCATTTACGGAACAAAGAAACAGAGAAAAATATATGGTTCGGTTGGCATCGAATATTCCTTGTGACTTGTGATGTTACTTTGTTCGTGTTTGTTCCTTTGGTCCTTCAGTGCAACAAGAACTTGTCGTGACAAAGGCGCTAGTTCAATAAGTGCAATTAAAAGGTAATTACTCGGGGGAAGCTTATTAGTAAATGAAAACGACGACAGTTTAAAAAACTCTATTAATCATTAAAATTAACAAGCAGATTTGTTCAAAGCTGCCAACGGAATGAAAAGTGAACTTTTTGTTGGCAGTTAATTAATTTTAGTGCGAAATTTGAAAGGAAGATATTTAATAATCCCAGGTAAAGTGAAATACTTCTTCCTTATTAACTATTGTTATTAATAGAATGATTAAATTTATGGATGAAGATATGTTTTAAACAGTAGATACATAGGTAACAATTTTGGAAGGTAACCATCAAAATCTTTATTCGTTAAATGTACCTATTATTGCCCTTTTATAAAGATATTATCATAAAACAATCAAAAACGTAGGTAGTGAGATTGGACCACCAGAGAACTACTCTTTCCTGCACTCATTTCTGTCTTCAAACACATTTATAAACACTTTTTTGTTGCACTGACTCCATAATTTGATTAACTTTATTTTACCATTTTTTTCCTAGGTTGTACTCCATTTCTCGAAGACTCCTCGTATTCTTTTCTCCGTCCAATCGTCCACATGTTCACACCTAAAAACCAAAAACGTTAGGGTCAATCATGTTTGCAATAATTTGATTATTTTTCATCTTCCAGGGTTACAAGATGAAGGAGACTTCCCCTACCACCAAGTACCTCGAGTAAAGCGGCAAGTCATCATTTGGATGATTTAGATTTCCCTTAAAATGAAATATTTTTGTACCATATGATTTAGTATAAAACTTAAATAATATATTCAGAATATTCTTTCATTGTCCTTGTCTCAGCCCATCTGCATTCCGTCAGTTCCCTGATGGAGGGCGCAGCATGCAGAACGCAGTTCTCCAGTTCTGCAGTAATGCAGTACAGGTTCAAAACCAGCACGGATCATAGTCGGGATAGATACTTCGTGACAGATTATACAAGTTTTATGGTCGGGCTGTGAGAGGCAAGATGTTAGCCCAAGGATGTAGCAAGTGCAGCTTTGTGGATAGGACTCAAGGTGATTTACATTTTGTTAAGATATTAACAAGGATTTTTAAATCATTAAACCATATCTAAATCTTACTATATGCAAACAAACTAAACCAAACTACATAAAATGGAATAATATATTATGAAATGACATACATTATGGAGTATCTTTTATTTTAATTATATATGTTATATGTAATATCTGTTAATTTTATAAATGTTCTGTTTAATTGTTTAATACACAATGTGTAAGTATAATGAGGAAATCTATAATAAGTAAATTGCACTTATACCAACAAACATATACCACATATTGTTAATGTTGATTTCTTTAAAATAAATATAAATAAAATTTCTCGTGATGAAGATTCCCTCACACCTACTTGCTCGGTAAAAATGTTATTTGAATATCAAAATCAGCAAACACCTGCTAACAATGCTCACCCACAAACTACGTATTTGTTTGTGATAGATATAAGGAGTTAGGTATTTTTACAAAAAAAATCATCAATAAACAACAGATTTTTAAAAAGAAAAAAAAATGTGGAGAAAAAAAATTTCGCTTCTTTTGATAAGGCAATCTTATCATTACCTTCAAACCAAGTTTTAGCACTAATTAATTATGAAATTAATTAATATTAAGTTTTGCCCAAGATTTTGGTATTTAGTATTTGCTTATAAATGAAATCAACAAATCACGTATAAATAGACGGCGCAAATAAATTGCCACGCCAACAACCCAACCACTCACACAGCGATTTTTGGCATATTAAATAGATTTAGTCATCTAAACCCGACCTCAGGTTAAGCTTTTCGTTAATCCTTGCGTCCGTAAAATTGTTGTTTTAGATTTGAATCCAAACTAAAATTGACTTAAACTACGCTATAACCACGAGCTTTGCACGTTATGCCAGCGAGCTTAACCGAGATCCCAAATTAAATGGATTATTAAACGTTCTGTTTAAAACAATTTCATCAATAACTTTTTCTATTTTCGTTCCTTTCCACCCCTTTCCTGGTGGGATATTATCTTTTGCTATTTACCCGACATCCCCGGCCAACGCAGTCCTTTTGACTTGATAATTGCTTGCACGACACTAAATAAATAAACAAGCCACAATATGAAGCAGACTCAGTCCGCCGCCGGGACCAATCGTGACATCGTTCATCGCTTCGCTTGACTGTTTTCACACCGAATGCTTAATGTGGCAGCGCGTGGAGATAGCAGAACTAAATTTACAATGGAACCATATTTAGAGCAAAATGCGTCATTATTATACACGAAAGCCACCCGGCGTTTCTGGAAATTGAAGTTTCTGGCATATCTGCGGTTTTTATCTTTATGTAATGGTGTTCCCTGTAAACCCGAACACCGCGGTCGCCGTGGTCTGGAGGTTAAAGTACAGGTGGTCCATTTTGATGATAAAACACAGAGTTGGGTTTTTGTTATGTGACCTTGACAAAAGTCTATGCAACTATAGAAAATTCTTTTGGTGAATGGTTGTGAAGTCGTAGGAAATGGTGGGGAACAAATTTTAGGTATCTACTAGGATCAAAGTTAACCAAGAGATAAATATTCGGATAAATAAAATTATTATTTGAATTTTAGACAGCTCTGATTTACTTAGACTAATTATTACCTGTGGTAATTAGTCTAAGTAAATCACACCTACTAGAACTACTCGAACAATTTATTTTTTTAATTTATTCACCATTTTGAGGACTGAGTTATTTAGATATTCTCTTATACCCCTGGTTGCATGCAGTTGGCAATATTTTTGCAGAAATAGTAGATGTCTTCAACTGCACCAACTATAGTAACAAGAAGGCTATAATAACATACCCCTATATAAATTAAAAATTAATGTTACCATGATACTATGTTTTGTTCAAATCTGTCTCAGAATTACGTTAGATGACCAATCGACATGAATTTGAAACCTTCAGTGAGTTTGCACGATTTTTGGCACTACTTACCAAATATATCAACGGTACTAGTTAATGTTATATAACCTGCAATATTAAGCCCGTGTACGAATGAAATAAATATATACAAATATATTATTACATTTTGGGTTTTGATAATGCGACATCTAGGAACTTACCGCTCTACCACTGTCATCAATGTATAAGATTATTTTATATAAAACGATTAAAGTGTCGTATTTTGCTACAAGTTTCAAGCACAATGCTTTAAAATTATCACGCTCAGATATATCTTATTTGGCGTGATTATTCTCTCATATTTCTTGCGAATTCTAATCGCCGTGTTAATCACCTAAAAGATTTATCAACCAAAATGATTTTTACTACTTTTCGCCCTAATCTCTGCAAAAGTTCATTACCGGAAGCGTTTCCACTCCCCTCCTCTAAAAGCACTGCATTCTGCTATTCCTTCCCTTCATATTTCTGTACTTCCCTACTTCTGTCTTCCTCTGTGCTCCCGGTACCTCTGCCATAGCCGCAGTACTGAGGGAGTGCACCGAGTCGGATGAGAAATTTCATTGTGCCGAGAAATAATAATAAAAAACTCCCATCCATCTTTCAATTACACACGTGTAGGTTCCCAAACCGAGGGCTCTCGCTTCTTGGCTCGGTGCGCTCGGAGGATTATTTGACAGTAAAACGACTCTACTAAACGTTATTTTCGTACATTAAATATAAAGCTTTAAAATTTTACATTATTCAGCAGAGTCTGCTCAACAATTTTTGTCAAGTCCTGGAAGATTTTTTTACAAGCGGTAAAACTCATGATCTAATAAAATTTATATAAAACTAGTACAGACCCGCAAAAACTTAATGGATATTATAATTTTTAGGATTTGTAAAGCTGAAAGTATTTATAAAACAAAATAATTTCTCACGATTATTGCCGATAATACGATCAAAAATTAACATTTCGAATGAATACCGTTAGTAAACTTGAAAAATGACGACGTTTGCCAAAATTTTTTAAATAAAGAAATACAAAATGAAAGTACGGAATTATTTATTAATTAAATTATTTTACTCAATCACTAGTAGTAATCGTTTTCACAATTGATCAGCTATAATTTTGAAAATCGAAGCGAAACTCAGTTCCAGGGTTCATTTAACTGGAGTTACATGGGGGCACAGACACACCAGAAAAAAATAATATAAATATAAAAATAATGTTTCAACGCCATTTAACGTGGCTGCTCTTGTTTTTTTCAACTAAAAATATTATCGTAATCTGTGCCAAAATCAGTATGAAAGAGTAAGTCAAACACCCTAGAATGTTGAGTTCTGCAGTCATGCAATTTTAACATTTCGAGATCAACTATTTTAATTTATTTTACAATTTTTCCAAAGAAACGTTATCTTATCTCAAAGACAATTCTTTTGAAAAATACGAGTAAAATATTCTATATAACACGACGATTTCTCATTTTAAAAAATAATCTTTACTGAGCCATGGTCATGGTTAGTCAAAGTTAACAATTTAGTCAAAGTAACACTTGTTTTAATAATAAAGGGCAGTTTTACGAAAATAAAAACGAAACAATCAAATAATTTTAGAGACGGATGAAATACCAAACGGTCGAGTTATAACAGAACTTTGATATGCTCAGTGAAATGTGAAAATAAAGGTTAATAATATGTCAAAAGTAATAAATAAAAATGATGTCGCTCCGTTTTTCTATGCACCATTAACGAGCACTAAAATTTTCACACTCAAATACCGATGCGTTCAGCGCGGCGACTGTTGGCTGCTGGTATTCTCGCGTCGCTGCAAAAATCCAAATAAGTGAGGGTGGCTCACCCCCGCAAGCATTATATCTCAGCGATGATGTATTGACGAAATGACTTCATCCCCTAAGAGAATATATCCTTAGGGTGGGATTATTTCACGCTTCGTGTTATAAAATGCATCGCTACTAGGTACCGGGTACCTAGGTCCAATATGCCTTGAAATGTAATGACGTGCATTTCCCTTGATTTAGGCTCCGGCACAGCTTTATTGATGTTGGTTATTATTCATCTGCATCGCGTTATGGTAATGTTTTGTGTACACACTGTACCTAGGTATGTTTGTTTTTTGACATGCAAATTTGTTTGACTTCATGCTCCATTATGCCGCACTCTCACTGAAATAATATCGGTGGCTTTGAAAAAATAATGATAAATATTTTCCAATGCAGATATTAAATATCAATGAGATGCGGCTTATTTTAGTCAACGCGGTCTAGACAGTAAATTGTCAACACTAAAATTGTTTTTTTATACATCCTATGAATTAAATTTCTATCTACAAAAGTGTAAAGAAGAGAGGGTTTGTTTTTTAAACAATTCAGTTTAACTCCGAGTTTGAAATTTTGTACACTTTACCTTATATCAACATCTATATGAGATTTAAAAACCATTCACACTCCCTTTCCGACATCTTAAAGATGCATTTTGAAACTTCTTGATGATTGTTTTGTAAAAACAGGGGAAAGTTATTGTCTACATAAGATTTAGAAAAAAACCCTGGTTAATCTGGGGACAGCTAGTATACATTATATATGTACATACTATTTAAAAAAGTTAATAATATTATGAGAACTTTGTAAGAACCTCAGCATTTGGAAGAGGTTATTTACTTGAAGTATATTCGACTGGGCTGGTAGAGAATGGACAAAACTAAGCTGAGTGTAGTGGAAGAGAGATCCTTGAGGGGCGAGTGTGGTTGACTCAAGTAAGTACGTATGATACATGTAGACACAAGAAGACTGCATTAAACAACATTGCTTTGCTGATAATAGCACATAAAATTCTGAACGGCCGTACGTGCATTCCGGATATAGTACAATTTTTTTTTGTTTTCTCTTCCCGACAAATTCACCAGAGTGTACAAGCAAAGGACTTTTGTTGTTCCGAGAGGCGGAACTAACTAATGCCGCTCGCAAAAATGATTGTACTGTTCAATAACCTGTCCTCAGATATAGATATTTTTTCAATGGAACGTTAAAGAATTAAAAAAATATATATATTTATATTAATAAAAATTAACTTGGAAAATGTTTGCTCATTATTGGTTATAATAAAATTAATATTAAATGCACATTTCTAATAAAATATTATGGGTTAGACGCTGAGATTGTTTAGACATATGAGGTAAAAGGACGGAAAAATAAATGTATAAATAAGATGTTCAACTGGAGAGAAACAAAAGTCAGGGACTGTCAACCGAATAACAGAAGTGTATTAGATGATGTGCTTATTCAGGGATGGAGCGAGAAGTGTCTGCCAAAGCAGAGTTATGGATCTATTCTATGATCTATGGTTTCCTCTAGGGGTACAGCAGACCTGTACCCTAGTCGGCCTTGCTCTAGCTCAATGGGGATATGATGTGATGATTATTGTATAATATACTGTACAAGTAATAACTCTTTTTATTTCGGCAAACTAGTTAGCTGATGTGTACCCGGCGTTGCTGGGTATCATAAGGATGTAGAAATATAACACGGTTAACTTTTCTGTAGGCCTTTTTGAGATATACAATTGCTTAGTACATTATTTAAATGCATCTTGTAAGGTTTAGCCAGCGTTAGCAATGTAAGCGCCCAAAAATAACTTTTTTTGAATATAATATACATTTTTTTATATATATAAACCTTTCGGAAGAAATTCTCTATATGATACTGATAACTCTATTAAAATCCGTTGCGTAGTTTAGAAGAACTAAGCGCTCAAACAGACAGACGAGGATAGCGACTTTATTTTATTTAGAGATATAAAATTATGAAATAAGTTAATAAAAGACGCTGTTCTATGAAGCCTTCTAAATTAGCCTTCTAGTGCCGAGGAGGGTAGAGTTTATTCATAATTTCCGTTTGCACCAACCGCTGAAGTGAGCGCATACTTTCGTACGGCTGCATCCTAGTTCAAGCGTATGTTTACAGAGTTTTGTTGCAACCAGCTGCGTTTTCAGTAGAAAAAAAAACAGAAACATTCTAGATCACTCCAATTTTAACACCGATTGTTAAATTTTCCACTGTTTAAAGACAATAATATACCCCTTGTAAAATATGTACGGTGAAGTATTGGATTAAATAATATGTCTAGAATATATTATGAAATACACGATAGGCCACATATTAGATCCGCTGACCACGGTAACAATAAAATCATGTCACTTATGTGTCTGAATATATTTTATTATTTTCTTCTCTCTTCTTTCTTTCGTAAATACACAGTTTTAAAAAGACAGTACACAGCATGAATTGTAATAAAAAACACACATTTTCGCACAAAAAAAAACAACCTTACTACTTTATTTTTATATGATACGAAATGGCTTTGTTTTATTCAGAAGGTAGAAAAGTTTTTTTTTTAAATTGCCTAGCGGACAAGAGCTCGCATAAAGTTTAACGTCCGGTAGTTGGAGTCAGACTAGAAGGGAAGTAAATGTAACATTTTTGATGAAATCTACGCTGTCATAAATGCATGTCCTACTGAAAGCCCTAAGATGTTCGCTTCACTTGGACTTGTTCGGCGAACAAGCGAATAAAACAATGAAAAGCTCTCGTGAAATTCACTTATACAGGCTCTGGGAGGAATAAAAGTTCGGCCATAACATTTTATTTTATTATACAGGATGGCGCGGAAGTCTAAACAAGGGAGAAGATTTCCATTAAACGTGCACTGGAGAGCTTCCAGTGTGATTACATAAATTATGCAGATTTTTATTGAAGTTTCCCTCATTCGGAAGAAACAATAAAATCACAGAAAGAAACTTTTTTTCAATATTATTTGTTTGGTTTGTTCTGGAACTTAATTTGTGAAATTTATTGGGTCTTTTAAGAAAACTTTACGATTTATCTGTATATTTTTCCTGACTTTTGGTTAGATTAAGACTCATTTTGCTATACCTTTTTGGAATTATATTAATAATTATATAGTTAAATTCTAATTATGAACAATAGTATTTTTTTTTCGTGAAAGGAGAACTAAATACTAATATCCAAAAGTAGATATCCCGTTAAGAAAAAGTGTGTTAAAAAAAAAAATATTTGTAAGTAACGTAAAGCAAAGCAAGTTTATGTAACATTATTTTTTATTCATATAAGAAATTATACAAATTGTCCAAAAAATGTCTCTGCATAAATCACAATTCTTTACAGCTCGTAGTAAACTGGTAGTATCTAACACGGCCACCATCTTTAAAACGGAACCTGCAAATAAATTTACGGAAAGATACGCTACGCTTAGTCAACTACAATAACGCGAACAATAATGCTCTTCTGTCTGTTTAGTTTGTGTTGTTGCTTAGCCTAAACTACAGCGCCACAGGCGAATCATAAAATACTATCGCTATCATGATAAGAATATGAACATTGCGGAAGAAATTATGCTTATAATATAAATCCAAACAACCAAAAGCATGTAACAGCGTATTATTATGAGAGTGATAATATTTAAATCAGGTTGCAGAATGTTCACGTGTATAATATTGTACGTGTAAAATTGTAGCGCGGGTAAACTGGGTTATAATTCAAGCGGATATTGATCAAGGCCTTTTCCTCGCGATATTTTATCCAGAAATCTCTGTCCACCTGTTGTCTCGATACATAATCTCCAGAATCAGTGCGTTGCGAACGATCCACCTCACGTACCTACACGCTACCCAATACCCAGGTAGGCTATCTGAATAAAATGGTAAAGAGTCCCACAGACGCAGCCGATAGGTCGGGTATCAATATATTATATCGCGGGCCGCTAGATGCCGTTTGATTTCATAAATCACGGTCCCAAATCTCATTTGAATTTGAACGCGCTCCTCGTGGTTAACATGATGCAACGGTTAGATCAAAGGCCCTTAAACTATATTCAAGTAGATTCCAAAGAATATTTCAACCGAACTTTTTACTTTATTCAAATTGATTTTGGTTATTTTGATTTCCGCAACATATTATGTACCTACTAGTAGCTGCTATTTGACTTTTTTCAAATAGCAAAATTTTTTTATCGAAATGTTAAAAGTTTTTTTTATGTTGAAAAAATGTAAAATGGGGCTCTTACTTATTTTTAAGAATAAATGAGTTTTTCCAGCTCGCTTGACTATAATAACGACATATTGTATTGTCGGGAAATGAAAAAAGAGAATCCATTTAAAATGGAACTAACCAATTGGTAGAGTTTAGTACCTTTTTCGGAATAAGCTAATTTTTTAATTCCTGCTTATATTTCCGTCTTATATTATTATGTATCTGCTGACAAACTGCTTTGGCAGTTTAGCGGGTGTTTATATTGAAGAGTAAAAAATATTAGATTGATTATAATTGGTTTAAAATTGATATTATTGGTTGAAAATTGCATTAATTGAGAAAGTAAGAAAATACGATTTCAAGAAATTCATAAGAAAATACATAATTATCATTGGAAACACTGTAAGGAATGTTAAAACGAAGGTTGTTTGAACCCATGATGGGCCTAAATAGTATAGATTTTCAGAAGTAGCAATATGATTTGCATTCGAAAAAGATCACTGCTTTTAGAAATTTTCGGGTATATATTTACTTTGTAGAAATGGTATGGTTTACGCCTGAATGATTTGGAAGTTACAAAATTAAATAATTCTCAAAAAATAAACGATTCGAAATTATAAAATGTTCCACTTTTTCTTTCCCACACCCACTCTAACCCCTTTTCTCTTGCGTCCTTTTTCTAGCCCACCACCAAGACTGATAGCTCACCCTCTTCTTTTCTATGCACTGTAATAATTTCAGTACGCGTTTTTAAAACCCTGAGGAAGGTTTGGGCAGAACCGAAACCGGTTGGTTTTTATTTATGTATATTTGTATACTCAATAAAGTTGATTCCGAACAAATTTTGTGTGTTGAAATTATCAAAAGTAATTCTGTTATCAGAAAGAAAGGTTCATGAGAAAGTTTGTTATAATTCTTGGAAAATAACAATACTTTCAACTAAAGTAATTTATTGCTGTTATGTTTAATTCAAAGCAACTTATTCTAATTTAGAATTTCAGAGGTTAGGTTAGGTTAATCGTTAATGTAACATAAATCGTAAAATAATTAGGTCCCCAAAACCGAGTGGTTAGAGGCGTTATCCGGGTAAGACCTTTTTATTTTTCTGAATCTTGTTCTGTATAATGTTTCGTTTAGATTTATTATTCTAACCCCTTTCTCAATTATCTCTTCATTTATTTACTAAATTCATAGAAAACCAAATTTAATGATAGTGTTCTGCAAGTATTTTAGTTTTTTATTATTGTGACAGCTGTTGCGGCTTCCAAGGCCATTATCAAATTGTTTAAAGAAAAATAACAATATAACGCCATTTCTTTTAACGGTTTAAAATAAATAATAATCTAATAAAACTAAAATACTTAGAAATTTTTTTAATAACAATATCCTAACAGTAATATCGTGCATCAAAGTCAATTAGATTAATCTACAAATTATTATGTAACTATGTTTTTGTATAGGTACAGATGCATAAAACTGCTAACTACTAATACATGTACGTAATGAGAAAGTAGAAAAAGTCAAACTTGTCACGGACTTTTGAAGAAAACTTGGGAAGTCCTCGTAAATGACACAGTGTTTTTGTATCTCGATTTAAAGGCAAAGCGGCGGCCATGTTTATGATGTTTGTATTATAAGTCTCCACATTTTCTCCTCGGAGCATTGTTCCAACAGCAACTCTCACACGGGAACAACGTTAGCTGTTTATTAATTCATCTCACTTTTTATACTCGCGCATGGAAATTATTTCGCAGGTCCTGAAACTCTACGAATTTATTCAGGACTTCGGCGTCGCATTTTGACTAAATCAAATAATGGTCTCAACGTAAAAAAAACCTCAAATAAAAATAGTAATAGTTTGTTTAGCTTCTAAACTAGGAAAACATGTGAAAACCATCCTGGATGTTGTGTTTAAAATTTAAAACTTTGCGTTACAAATGTATTCATGAATTTCTTTTTAAATTTTGATTCGTACTTTGTAAGCATGACAATTAAACTGAGCCACTGCAGTCAACTGAATTTACACAGTACTGAAATTCTAATAATATAAATAATATCCGTCACGGGACTGGCCTGGCCGGCCCTGGCATGTGAAACATCAAAATTGATTTTTATTTTTAACTAGAAGACGTGTACCCGGCGATGTTCGGGGTTATGAATAAAGTTTAGAGGCTGTGAATTCTAGTGTACCTAAATGGATCTATTTTTAGGTTAGAAATAATATTATTCTAAAGAAATGAAAACTCTTGGTAAGTTTTTGCATCACTCGATCATGCCATGTCTTCCTCAAGAGTTTCTGAATTCCAACATTCATTACTGGATACCACATTGTTACTTAAATTAAAACTACATTATAATCTACTTTTATTTGACTCCCCGGGCTTGCCCAACTTTTACCATTTAAACCAGTCTCTAAACACTCCTGACGCTAATAATAACAAACTTTGAAATTTTCAGCGAAATTGGTCCTGTAGTTTTTGGGTCTATACGGATCAAACAAAGAAAAAAATATTTTTACATATATAGATCGAGAGCTGTGCATTAAATGGTGATGATTTTTCATTTTCCCTGTCACTGACACAATTAAGGTCACTGTCCCTTAAAATCAATTAATATTTGCAATTTGTAAAGAAACAAAAACGGCGCTCTGCTTGAAATGACAATGTTGCTTTTAAATTCACAGCGATTTATACAAATAAATCGGTGAACGTATAGTAGAGGAAACGACAATCAGTGGCAGCTCATGACTTTTGGGTGTACTAGAGTGCTAATATCACAAAAATGGCATTATTTATGTTGTATTCGAAAAAGTTTTTTTTTTTAACGTAAATTCGGTTTTTAGTATGAAGATTTTCAGGAAAATTCAATTGGGCCGTGCGCCTCACGGATTTCCTGAAATTCTTCATACAAAGAAACCGAATTTTCAAAAAAATAAATAATTTTCGGATACAACACCAATAATGTCGAATTTGTCGAACTTAAATCTATCACACTCAAAAGTCACAAGCCGCCACTGACGACAATATAGGCGAAGAGAGAGCACCGAGATATGGCGATGGCGCGGGAGGAGCCGACGAGTCACGAGACTGGCCGAATGAAGTGTCTTTCCGTCACGCCACACATGAATTGGCCTTCCCCGCACAGAGTTTTAGCGTTCGGGCGGAAAGAGCCGATGAGTCACGAGGCTGGCCGAATAAAGTGCCGTCCCGTCGTCCCGTCTTGCCACGCTTACTACGCAAGAGTTGCTCTTTCCTCCCTAGGCGCATCAAAAGATGTTTCACAGAGATCGATCAAAATATAATATGGCTCAAAACTTTAAAAAATTAAATGGTGAACGCCAATCATTGATGACTTTCCCTTTGACAGCTGAAAATTATTTTTTTTAAAGTCTATCATACTTTTGAATTAGCATGATACCCTAATGAATAAATAGAAAATCGTAGAAATTATCTTTCTGCTGAAGCGTTCAAATAATAAAATGGTTATCGTTACTCATTTTTCGGGCAGATTGGAAACAAGATAACAATATTTTTTCTTTAAAAATGGATTCCTATCCGGTTGAGTTAAATTGGAAATAAAGCAGGTGGTTGAAGAAAAAATTAAAGTAATGGAAGATTTGTCAAAGAAACTTATATTTTCTGGAACAAATTATTTTATTATGTACATTCCCTTCCAATTTGCTTCCGTCATTTTTCTACTGTGCTGACCGCCTCAAAAAAACCATTAATTAATAAAAGTATTTTAAAAAATATTGCAGAATTTTTTTATTAAATATATACGCGTTTTGTATAATCCCGTAGACGCATTGCTCCATAAAGTCCTTATCACGGATTCAAGTCCAATAAAATTAAAATTACATCCATCGTGACATTCGCGGCTGCACTCGGTGGCCCCGGCAGTCCGGACACCGAATCTCCTGACGCGGGCTTCACTTTAAATCACGCCTTTAGGATTTATGGCATTTCACATTCGGTATACATATTCAAAATGACTGCCTGGTCAGCGGAGCTCACTCACGATCCCGATCTGGGGTGCGGGACGCGAGGTGCTGGGTGCTGTTACCAGGGCCCGGCTGATAAACACTCGCGGAGTCGCTGAATTGAACGGGAGATATGGCCAACAATATATTCAGAAGGAATTTGCAAGCTCAGGTAAAATTACATTAAATACTGTTTTCACCGCTGAGTTTACACACACGGTTAATAATGGGTATTATATCATTGTTCTTTGATTAGATTCACCATAACGTTAATGTTGCATTTGCTTGAAATGGATTTAGCCGTATTTATTGCACTTATGTGATTCATAGCCTGGTAGGTAAGATACTTGATTCGAAATTAGATTGGCCAAGGTCGACACTCGCAGAGAATAACTGACTTGGCATCGCCACAACCTCCATATATCCATATATCCAACACCTTTGCCATAGGAAACACCAGGTGGTTCACTACGTTTGGTGACTTATGTAGGTGAGGTGTGTTCAGGTCTTGGCACCTGCCGTGATGAGTCAGATAGGGAGAGGCCAGTTTACGCAGACCCTCGGACCTCTCTAGCCGGACTCTCTCAAAACATCGCCATGTACCTCAGCGGGAGGGAGGGATTCTTACATTGGTCACTTCTAGACACACTGACCCCTAGATTCCTACTCACTCCTAAAACCTTTCTCGATTCCAGAACTTCCTCTACTTCATTTCATTTAAAAAAAACCTCCACACAGCATCCCCATGATGACATAAACCATGAGGCAAATTAATTTCCTCAGGGCCTTCTGTTTGCGGCTAGTGTAAAAATCTTGCGAAATGAAAATAAGGTATTTTGTGCGTGTATATATTATCTCCATACACACACTCATAATATGTAATAGAATAACGTAAATATTTTATTAAGTCATACTGCCTTAAGTATTCCAGTGATACTCACGTATTGGATTTTTTGTGTGGTTTTCCCTGTGTAGGATTTTTTGTTAATTAACTTTTAACCTTTTCTTTTTTTGTTATCTACATTTAATAACTTTTTTGGTAATTTATTTCTCTCCATAGTATGCGTGTTTTTTTTCTTTATTATGCCGCTTGAAGAGAAGGCATGTTTTATTTTGTTTGTATTATATGTAAAGTAAGAAAAAAAAACCCGCAAAAATTTAAATATATTTTTAAAAAGACAGTAGTTCTGGATATCCGTATTAATAAACTGACGAGTAGGTACATTACATTTAGTAGTCCCATACTCGAGTTTGTATTCGCTAAAACAATACAATAATGTTTCCAGTTCATGTTTCAGTAGCTTTGCTTCCACGTAATTTATCTTTATAGGCTGTAAGAAATATAATGTTTTGCCCTTATTATTGTTCAGGGCAAATGAACGTAGGTTTTGGTTATGTATAGTGTTTACTGATGTTTCGTCTGTCCAAACATTAGCGCGAAGAGTGTGTAATGGACCATTACAATAATTAAGTAAATGTTGGCTTTAATGTTTGTTTTGAGTAAGGCCTAAATTATGGCGCACGTCTTTTCGGCTAAAGTAAAAACAGATGCGGTCTCTTAGTTAGCTCTTGAGTTAAATAAACAAGGGAAGCTGTTAAAACAATTATTCTCTTTACTCCAATATACGAATATACGCATATTACTTAACTTGGGTACTTACTAACAGCCCGAGGAAAGATGGTGTAACTTATTCTTGTGAAAATATTTTGCACATCTCGTATTCAAATATAAATCTAAGTTTCATTGCGCTTCGAGAAAAGTAATTATTCACATTAAGATTGTGACCTTCATTCTGTAAACATAGGACTTATTTTTGTTACTAAGACTTGTAGTTAAAAGCTACTTTGTTAATGTATTCTCACCGCAGCCAGAACAAAGGAAGATTGCATATATAGAAGATCAAAGTTTTGTAGTAGATTAGTTTAATATTATCGGTTTGATTATTTGAATATTAGAACTGACTCGAATGGCGATCAAATCGGATAAGTTGTTCTCAGTCCTAATGGAGATTGAATTATAGTGTTTACCTTACTACTCGCAAGCCCTTTTTTGTAACTTAACATCACCTAAACCTAACCTTACCTACAATACCCTAACCTAACCTAACCAAACTTCATCAAATGTTTTAGTTGTGGCAGCGCAGAATAATTATCCGGAGCTGGTGACCTATGACATCCACATTTTGAAACAAAAGGAGGTACGAGAAGGGAGAGAGCGGAAGAGTGAAATAGGCAGATTGGGAAGATCTGGAAAATATTGATCAGGTTACTGACCAGAGTGAAATCCATTCCAAGAAACATTTTGGCTATGAATGCTGGTCTCTCAAGAGGGAGATACAGCAAGAACCATCATATCTGAAACATTCAGGAACAGCCGAGTTTTGATAAGCAACCTTTGAGTTTGGAGCCCGTGAGTTCATCATTCCGCCATGAAAGTAGTTAACTGACCTAACCTAATTTAATCCAATATAACCTAACCTAAATTTAAGAAGTTTTGTTTTATGTGTTTCTATGCTAGAGAAGAAGTAGAACGAAAGGGTATTAACATATTTCACTACATTCTGTGTCCGCTTATTTTCAATTATTATATATTACACATTGATAAGAACTTCCCACTGAGGGATTATGAAAATATAGAGAAGAGACGAGACCGCCGAATGCAGGTTGGTATCATTATGAGGGTTTGTAGCAAATTCGCCATTGTTGAGTTTGTTCGACGACTGATTCCTGAAATACCGTTGAGCTTTTAAGAGGATTTCATCTTGCCTTGATTTTAAACCCTATGCAAACGTCGTTTGTGCCGTTTCGTATGAAGGAAAATGCTTTTGAATATTTTGCCATGCATTCTAAAGAAGACAGAAAAGTTTCATTTTGAATAGAAAAAGAGGGTTTTTAATTTAGTCCACAAAAGTATTGTGGAAATTACTTCACTTATATATAATGCGACACAATAATAATGTTCACTTATTTAATGAAGCATAGCAATTATTCCGTCAACCATTTATTTAAAAAAAAAAACACTTTAATCTAAATAGAGAGGGAAGTGTTTTAGTTATTTGCAAAAACAGTATAAACCAGTACATTGCGATATCGGTAATTAAAAATTACAAATAAGTGAATAACAAATACATTTACAAGTGGGACAAAAAAAAATAGTTTCAAATTTAGGTTCACAATGTTAAGTCTTGAATAATAATATTTCAAGTTTAAATACGTCGTAGGACATGTGAATAATATCCACATTTTCGCCTCGCAGGAAATGTGGATATTTTCCACAGGTTCAAATCTGAACAAAATTCCCAAGTATTCCGAGTCAATGAAACCATGACATCTAATTGTTTAAGCAATGTTCTGAGGTTAGTAATAAGATATATTGATTGTAGAAAAAATATAAAAGTTAGTGTTCATTGTGCATGTCGTTAAAACTCAGAAACGAATCCCGATACGATTAAGGGAATTATATGGTGTGGTAGCCCTCTATTTCCCATCCATGAAAAAGGTTACCGTTTTTACCATAAAGGCTGTGATTTAGAAGATAGGCTGGAAGTTTCGCCCTTAAGAAATTTCTAGAACAGTCCAGAACATTCGAGAGCATTTCACAATATTTCAAAATATCCCGGAATATTCTGGAATGTTGTGGAATGTTGTGGAATGTTCGGAATAATCTGGAACGTTCAGGAACATCTCGGAAAATCCCAGATTTTAATGAACTAACAACAGGATTACAGTCCGTTTCCTGATAAACTTTTAGTAAATTCGTAATCGTGACAATACATTGGGATCTCTAAATAGTATAAAACAAAGTCATTATCAACGTCAGTATGTTTGTGCGCTTAGTTCTTCTAAGTTATGCGACGGCGTTTAATAGGGTTTTCAATATCATTTAGAGAATTTCTTCCGAAAGGTATAATAAATGGATATAATATTTATTGAAAGTAGAGATAAGTCGAGCAACGCCGAGTACACGTCAGTTGGTTTATTTATATTTGTACAGCGCCCTTAAAGTGATAAAAAATGGCGTTATATAAATCATCCAAATATGACTATAAATCTAATTACTATGCATATCAAGTAACTTTTCGAATTTTAATGGTGAAGAGCGTCTTTAACTCAGTCGGGAACGAGATGCAGACTTAATATTTTTTTAATGTGGAAAAATTAAATATTTATTTTTTAACAAAGTTTCCAGTTTTGTCCGCTAGAGACCTCCACCTTCGAGCATTCGCTGGTGTGATTTGTAACGATGAATCAGCTAGATCATGTCGAGGAGTTTTATGAATTTCGATAGTGATAGCTTTTAGATGCTATGGAAGGTTGTGGCCTGCGGAAAATAATACTAATATTTAGTCATGAGCCACGTGAGATTTAAGTGAGATATAACAGCTAGTATCTACCTACAGTCTATAGATATGTAACTATGCAGAGTCCCCAAGTACCGATTCATTCCTTATCTACCCCAAATTTTGGCGGAAAGCGAAGCTACTTAAATCTCACATAAAAGCTCTGGAGGTTTATTGTTCTGCAGTTTCAGATAACATTTAGAATCTCGTCGAAAGCCGAATAATAGAGTGAAAAAAACATACCTATTCAAATTGATCATTGGAAACGATACACAATATGATAAGGTAAAAAAAATATTTTTATGTTTTTTTTTTCTGGAATTTAGTTTTTAATAACTTCCTTGTGAATGAATAGATTAAAAGGTTGGCTGGTTCAAAATTAATTGATTAAATATCTTTGAATATTTTTCTAAATTTTGTGTTTCGTTTAATATAATTCAACCTGATATCATACACAAATGATAAATGATTTACGACGCCAAGCAAAGTAGCGAAACCGAAAAAAATACAAAATTTAAATTCGCAGTTATTCTGAGACATGTCTTTCGTAAAACTTGTGACTCCGGAACTTTTCGGCATCTTTTTTCCAACTTCCTCGCAAAAAATAATATTTTAAATATCATTTCTGAAAGCTGTAAACTTTTTTCGTGAGCAAAGTGAAGATAGCTGAGTGCAGTGTTCAATTATTAGTAGATCCTTGTGAACTAATGCATCCAGTGTAGTATGCAGCCTCCAGGAGTCTTGGCAAATGCAGTAAAGGAGCAATCTTCATAAATCAGGGCCCTCCTTCTCCACCACGGGGCTGAAGTCTGCAGTCTGCAGCGAGGAGCGAGCACTACAAGGTACAGGCTCATGAATTCTTTATAAGTTACAAGTCTCTCGATACCAGGATTGCGTTTTTTACGAACATGGGGGGAAGCAACTAGGAGGCCAGCAACTCAAAAGATATTTTTTTGTGTTTCCATAATATTAGATAAGTAGGTACTATTATGTAGGATTTATGCTACCTTTAAAGCAAACGCATCAATTACCTGGTAGGTTTTGCCATTAGTAAAATATTTTTTTAATAGTTTTTCATTTTTTTTTCGAGTTTCTTAGTAATTACTACCCCAAGAAATCTGAACGCATAATTTTTTTTATTTTGGTACAAATATTTTACATTTCATAGTAGGTACAATCCAGTAATGTTGGCCTCACGGGTGGCTTAGCCGTGCCGAGGCTGATAATGCTTTCATTCTGTCTTTGAAATCCATGTCTGCATCGTGTCTGTGTTTTTAAGATTCTCGACTAAGAGCCCAGAGGTCGTGGATTCAAATCTTGGCATTTACAAAAAAAATTATATAATATTGTGGCATATTTCATAATTAATCCCGGATTATCATCACAAATGCTACCATTCAGAATCGATACGTTACATGAAATTGCTTTAGCCGTATGCGTTGACTAGATCTGAATCGCCAGGGCTTCCCCACTTTCATCTACCTTATCTCCTTCCCCTCATCTTTACCACCAGACTCCAAACGGTTGGAAGGCAGGGACCTTTTCGGTTTCAGTCAAGATTTGAACCTTCAAAATATAAATAAAACGTTTTCCATGATTTAGGCAGTTACTTTAATTAGGTTTGCCTACATTATTTAAAAAGATTTATGTTTTTCCCTTGTTTTACAATGATTCTTAATTAAACATCCTTAGTAGACAACGACACAACCTATATGTAATATCACAGCGGAGCAGAAATTAAGTGTTCCTTTCTGAAAAGGCAGGTGTCCTTAATGTTCGCATTTTTTCCCGAAACACACGTAGGCTGGGGGAGAATCGATTAAAGGAAAGCCTTTTGTCCTAGATTCTGAAAACTCATATTATCTTCTGGAAGTAGGAAGGTAGGTCCTTTGCTTAGTAAGTAGGTATTCATATTATTACAGTAGGTGGCCAAATTATTAGTAACTGTTTCGTAACACCATTGGTTCACGCTGGCTTTGTTCTGTTCCCCGTCAATCACAGAGCCAGGATTCGAACTTGTACGTTTGATGCGCACAATTACAATACGAATCGCCACCTTCTACAGAGCTTATCACGACGTGATAATTCGACAAATGTTCAATTTACAAATTGAAAGCTCTATATCTGTAACTACTGATCTGAACCGACGTAAATGCTCAAAATTTTGCAATTACAATGACACTTGCAATCATATCGCAATATTATTCCATGTGTCCTTTGGCATGTGCTTGTGTTTTGGTGATTAGTGTTTTAACGTGACTTGTGATCCGATTTACCTTAACTTCATCAGAGTGCGGACCGCACTTTCATCAAGATAACCAGAGCTGGTGAGTACGATAGTGCGTAATACTTTTTAATTTGGTTTGCATAATAAGCATTTTAATCTTGCATCGATTTTTCCTACGATTCACATTTGTATCATATATTCTTCTTACACTCCTTTCTTCGTTCATTCGCCCTACATTTCCAAACCATCTAACCGTCTCAGCCTTGCATTCTTAGCGGATCTTTACATTTCTCATACGATCATACATGTTTTTACCACACATAGGCCTCAGGGATCGCATTTCATTTATATTTAATTTTGTTCAATAATTTACTTGATTTACAAAAAAATACTTATGGCAACTCAGATACTCGTAACTAGGAAATTAGGAAGAAAGTGATTCACTGCTCCTGGAAATGATTGAAAAAATCGTGACATTAGCCTGGAAAACTGGAGAAAATGTATGAATTAGTTGCGCTTAAGAGGGCAAAGGACAAAAATTATTTTGTAATTCTGCTAGAACAACTAGTCTTGTAGAAATGGAGTAACTCTACAATTTGGTAGGCGGGAATGGGTACCGCCGCCCTGGGAACCATTTATTGGATGACCAACACCTCTGCCACAGGTCACCCCAAGTGGTTCGCTACGTTTGGTGACTAAGCAGGGGTGCCCGGGTTCATGGGTTAAGGTTTGCCCGGGTCTTGGTGGCGGGTGCGTCGGCCCACCTTCTGCGTGGCGGGACGATTGGGAGATGCTGGTTGAGGGAGACCCTTTATAACCGGTTACCGCTGTCCGGGCCGCTCGATAGTACAGGGGCCCGACCCTCAGGCTCACGACTAAGGGTGGGCTGCCCCATCAGCGAGTGAAAAAACCACGCCACTGCTGTTGTGCCGGTTCGTGACCGGAGGGGACCCAGCAGCAGCGTTTGGGGCGCATTGGATGCCCTCTCCAGCCGGACTCTCCCAGCCTATCGCCTAGCACCGCAGTGGGTGGGCTGGAACCAAACGCTCATCACTCCTGGACAGCCTGAACCCCAGATTCCTACCGACCCCTCATGCCTTTCCTTTCCAGACCTTCCTTTCACCTCATACCCTTACAAAAAAAAAAAAACCTAAAATCATGAATATACAAAATAACTTTAACATCAATACAGCGGCGAGTAGCAGGCGTCCCCGGTGCGGGCCAAAACTGTTGGTAAATTTTGCCAACATTCGCGGCCTGCACACAAATTTAAACTCTGTTCATCACCATCTTTTGTCCCAACGTCCCAACTTTCTTTTCCTATCCGAAACTCAGATAGCCGAGCCGCCAGACTCCTCCTATCTGGACTGCCCGGGCTTTACCCTCGCAAGCAAGTTCCGACTCAAAGAAGGAGTCTGCTTCTATAGTCGAGCTGACGTCAACTGTGTACGACTATTGAGTCTGGAAAACTCCAGATTAGACGTAATGTGGGAGCGCGTCAATCTTGCCATTACGGCAAGATTCTACGCATATTTATACCGCTCACCGAACCATAGCGAATCAGACACTTCCGAACTCTTCAAACATTTGAGCGATAATATTGATGATCTCTTGCCCCCCTACCCTTCGGTAGAGTTTATTGTTCTGGGGGACTTCAATGTTCATAACGAACCATGGTTGAAGTTTTCAGTCCCAACGGACTCGGCTGGCCGACAGGCGGAATCCTTTGCCATTTGCTACGGATTAGAGCAATTGGTTCAGGAGCCTACAAGGGTTCCTGATGTCCAGACTCACCGCTCCAATCTGTTAGACCTATTCTTAACTACTGTGCCACACGGTTATAAGATTGACGTCACAGCGCCTCTGGGATCATCCGACCACTGCCTAGTGACGACATCAATCCCCGTTAACCTCAGACCAACCAATGAGAGGCTGAGGAGAAATGTGTGGTACTATAGGTCAGCAGATTGGTTCGGTAGGTGGGCCCATTTCAACGCTTTTCCGTGGTCAGCTGTTTGTTTTCGGACTTCGGACCCTTCAAGATGTGCCCAGGAGATTGGTGAAGTCATCAAATCGGCGATGGATGGCTTCATACAATCGACTACTAAAGAAACTGGTGTGGGCTCAAAGCCGTGGTTCAGTCGACAATGCTCCGAAGCAGTTCGACGAAAAAACGCGGCTTACCGAGCCTACAACACATCTCGAACGCCCGAAAGCAGATCAGCATACAACAAATCGGCAAAGAAATGCAAGAGAATCATTAATAGGTCAAAATTCGAACACGACCTGCAAATCAGAAAAAAACTGGCTGCCTGCCCGCATGGCAGCAGAGCATTCTGGTCGCTTGCGGGCTCAATAGATCGAAATTTTTGCAAACCCAGTTTGCCACCTCTTACCAGACCTGACGGCTCACTAGCAAACACCGCCACCGAAAAGGCTAACCTATTAGGGAAAATGTTTGCGGAAAACTCGACCCTCGACGACGGAGGTGCTGTTCCGCCGTCGGTTCCTCACTGCGGCTTCTATATGAAAAAGCTGAGGATCCGGCATCGGGATGTACTCCACGTCATACGGGGGCTCGATGTTAACAAAGCTAGTGGACCTGATGGAATTCCTGCCCTGGTATGGCAGAGGTGTGCTGCGGAAATAGTTCCAGTTTTGACAAAGCTCTTCAAAATGTCCCTGAAGTGTGGCACTGTGCCCTCTGGTTGGAAAAAAGCGGTCATTCACCCTATTCCCAAGAAAGGTGACCGCTCCAACCCGGCCAACTACCGCCCCATAGCGATCACATCAGTTCTGTCCAAAGTGATGGAACGTGTGATTAACGACAAACTGCTCACATACCTCGAGAAGAACAAAATTATCAACGACCGTCAATACGGATTCCGGCGGAACCGCTTGTGCGGTGATCTTCTAGCGTATGTGACGCACGTTTAGGGGCGGTGCCTGGAACGTCACGGTGAGACCCAAACGGTCGCACTAGACATATCCAAGGCCTTTGACCGGGTCTGGCACCGAGGACTTGTCAACAAATTGCCTTCTTAGGGACTTCCCGCATCCCCGTGTACGTGGATTGCTGACTTTTTAAGGGATAGGTCGATTCAGGCGGTTGCTGATGGTTTCACCTCTTCCTCGAACCCCATAAATGCTGGCGTCCCACAGGGATCGGTTCTGTCTCCGACTTTATTTTTGTTGCACATCAATGACCTTTTGACATGTGCACCGATTCATTGTTACGCGGATGACAGTACAGTTCATGATAGCTTTTTGTTTGACAAGCCCCCAAAGGGCACACAAACTCCAACGGCTCGGAGGGCTTTGAAGCAGAGAATGGACGGTTATCTCGAGAGTATTGCCTCCTGGGGTAAAAATAATCTCGTCGAATTTAATGTTTCAAAGACCCAATCCTGTCTGATTACGTCTAAAAGGGGTCCAAATGATAATCTAGTCTCCTTCAACGGAAGCAATCTTCCGGACAGGCCTTCCATTGATATGCTTGGTATAACTATAAGTGACCAGCTCAGATACGGGGGCTCCATCGAAGCCAGAGTAAAGTTTGCCTCTCAGAAGCTGGGCGTACTGTACAGGGCCCGCAGATACTTTAATAATACACAACTGCTGACCCTGTACAAATCGCAAGTGCGCCCTACTGTCGAATTTGGCAGCCATCTCTGGTCCGGAGCCCCTAAATACCTGAAAAAAACCCTTGACTCTGTGCAAAAACGGGCGGTCCGTTTGATAGATTCCCCAATCTTAACAAACGGACTGCAATCTTTAGAGCACAGGCGTCAGGTAGGTATGCTGTCCTTGTTCTATCGGTATTACAATGGAAGATGCTCTGAGGAACTAGCGTCATTGATCCCTTCGGCACCGGTGCGTAGTCAGGATACACGCCAAACGCGCGCCCAACATTTGTTCACAGTTAACATTTGTCACATGAGAACGGGTCGCTTCTACGATTCGTTCTTAAGTTCAACAGCTCGGCTGTGGAACGAACTGCCGGCCTCTGTGTTTCCTCCCTCCTACAACATGGAACTCTTCAAGACCCATGTTCACTCCTTCCTCTCCACAAAAAGACCCTCCACACAGCATCCCCAAAGATGACATAGGCCCTGAGGGAAATTATTTTCTTCAGGGCCTCCTGTGTGGAGTTAATATAAAAAAAAATATAAAAAAAACTGTAAATGACGCCAAGAGAGGTTCTGGTTTTTCTGAATCTGCAAAATGCTAAGAGATTTGTCTAATAATTTTGTATTTTGTGATTTTTGTCAAATACGTATTATTTAAATAAAATATTTTATTTTTAAGGGTATGAAAAACATAAGTTAAAAATCCCTCTATTTAAAAACATTATACAGGTTCAAACTGATAATAATATATTTTTAGCACTTTTAACCAATAACTTGGCCGCCCACTGTATAATTACATAAGAGAACTAAAAAAAGTTTGTATTAATATGCACAATTAATATGTACAGCATATTCATGCTGTACTTGAGAGTTTTAAGATACCATTTTAAATAACTGGTAGTGAATAATTCAAAATCTATTCAGATGCTCCTCTATTCAGATGTATAAAAAAACCTCTTATGTAATATACACGGTGTTCGAATAGTCATAGTACAGGCGGGAAATTTGTAAGTCTACATTATTTAGGGAAACAAAAATGGTTTTTTTTTCTATCTCACTAGTACTATTTTTTTCCAACTATTTCATTTTTTCGGCGACTAAAGTGTTAAAAAAACTTTTGGAGCAGGTTTTAACCTCACTTTTACCCCTAGCGACCATTTTTTTTAATATATGACCTAAATAATTACAAACTTTCGATTTGATTTGCTCGTAAACGAAAGTTCAAGTTACACAAAAAGTCGAACTCAAATGTGATATAAATTAACCAATTTCCAGCTTGTATCTCGATTTTCCAGTCACAGTAATATTTCGACAAAAAAATTATATTCCTACTTGTATGCGGTCAATATTACTGAACATGTTTTCGTAAAGTCTTACAATAATATAATATAGATAAAACTATGGTTGATTGTGTGGATAGGTCACGAGTCAGTATTATTTTTTCATTAATGTTATTGCCGTAGAAGAGTTCCAACTAATCGGAGCCAGCGGACTAAGGCAACCCAATATGGGCTCATGTCGTGTCACGAGGCTAAATGAAGTAGTTATAGTAAAGATGTCAGAAAGAGAAAGGTTAGGAAGTACCTAACTGACTATGCACTACTGTTCACTTAAAATAACAATTGTATCGGAGCTCTATAGAGCCCGAGTCAATCTGGCTTCCAAGAAACTGGGCGGTGTATAGGGCTAGCATAATCTTCAATAGTGACCATCTGCTAACGCTATACAAATATGACGTATGCCCAAAAATTAATTTGGGAGCCAACTCTGGGCAATGTGTCAAGCTGAGTCTATTTTACAGATATTTTACTGGAGCCTGCTCGTGCATGTACATGAAGCTGGCTTCCTGGCTTCCTAGAAACTGGGCGGTGTATAGGGCTAACATAATCATCAATAGTGAGTCACTATTGAAGATTATGACTTTTGGGTTACTAGAGTGCTAATATTACAAAAAATGGCTTAATTGATGTTGTTGTAGCTGAAAACGATTTTTTATTTTTTTTCGAAAAAATGTTTTTTTGTATGAAGATTTTCAGGAATTCAGTGCGGCGCACGGCTATACTGAAATTTCCTGAAAATCTTCATACAAAAAATTGAATTTCGAAAAAAAATAAAAAATCGTTTTCAGCTATAACAACATCAGAAATGCCATTTTTTATAATATTAGCACTCTAGTACACCCAAAAGTCACGAGCCGCCACTGATAGTGACCATCTGCTAACGCTATACAAATCTGACGTATGTCCAAAAAATTAATTTGGGAGCCAACTCTGGGCAATGTGGCAAGCTGAGTCTATTTTACAGATATTTTACTGGAGCCTGCTCGTGCATGTACATGAAAAACGGGCCATTTCTTCGACGTGTTTTTGTGTAAGTATGTGGAAAGAGCCACCGACATCTGTTTTTCTTCCTTCATATAATTTGGGTCTCTTTAAAACCCACATTAATAAATACCCTCCTACAGCCCCTACCTTAAACCGCCTCACAGCGGTGCCCATCCGGGTAGGGACATAGTTCCCTTGTATTTACACTGTACAAAAAGGGGCGCTCTTGTGAGGTGACACATAAAAAAAAATAAGAAAATCAAAGTCATCTCAAGCAACTTACTATTCGGAATTGCAATCTTTCACCAGGGCCATACTGCGAGTATCTACCAGTCTACATAGTTGATTTTTATCGCATTTTACCAATGTCTGACTAGGATTGCACCAGTCACTGAAGTTACACTGAACCCTTATCCACCATCATCAACATCATCATCACGTGCCACATCCCAGGGTTCCGTTTCAAACTCTGAAAGCGTAATTAGGTATTTTTAACCCGTCGTGAATGAGGTGCGAATCGTTACACCAGTTATGGGGCGGGTAGGAGGTACCCGAAACTTTGTTGCCAAATTTTTGATACTATAATTGTGTTATAAGTATTTTTTACTTGGAATATTAATTATAGTATCCATTCGATGAGTTCAGTAACTAATACTATGTTTAAGATTTAAAAGCGTTTTTTTATTGAAATAACAAAGTGTCCACATTTTTTTGAAAAAGTACTAGTTTGGTTAATTTAACATTTTTTCGAATAAAATTAAAACTTATTTGGTTAATTTACATAACTATAGTATATTTTAATTATAAAATTAGAAACTTTAAATTAAATCAAAGAATACTATAGCTATAAGAATACTAACACCGACTACGAGTTCATCAGCCATCTTTGCGCACGTGTATTCCCGCTTTTAAACTGCACCTTTTCCCCCATTCCTCTATCTACAGCTACTGTGACGACGGGATTTGCAAAGCAACAATAATATTTAATCCTCTGCGTTTAAAATTTAAAATAGCATTTTATTAGTTATATTTTTATTATTAATAGCATTTTTAATAGTTTAAAATAGCATTAGCCTAGTGTGATAGTCAAAAGAAAATGTACTGCATCATCTAAATATTTATTAAATTAAAAATTAAAAAATAAACATCTCGGGTATGACATACCCAACCTCACTCACGCCGGGTTAATTCTCTTAGTGGAAATTAGATCGACTGACAACTGATTATAAAAAGGCTCTATAATTAAGTTTCCAACTGTTTTCTGTTTTCTGAAAATCCCAAAATCTATTGAAAACACAAAAATATGTCGATACCTCATAATGTTAAATCTAGTTTCACTTTATCCAGTGCTATTTTGATTGGATTTTCCCCAAAAAATACCGCATACCGGTAATTCATTCCATTGAAATCGAGCAATCCACGAATTTCCGATTATTTCATTTAACCATTATTGAAAACGACAAGAGAACTACGTGTTCAGATTAATAATAAAAATTAAATAGAATTTCTTTAATAGCTCGCTTTAGAGACCTTTGTGTTAAATCCAGACTCCCCCGCATCCATTCTCGCACGGATGTAATAAAGTCCGCAAAATGACGGCATTTCTTGTTCAATTAATCATTTATCAACTCTAAAAGCTTATTCGCGTGGAATCTTAAATATTATAAAATATGATGACCTTCTTAACTGCTAATTTAAAAATCTGTTTGAAAATAATTTGAGTTCTGTAATGAATGTTCAAGAATATCATGTTGTTGAGTTAATTAAAAAATATTTCAATGATATTTCTCAATTCCAGGGCAATTACCCATCTGATACGAGAAAAAGCAAGCCAGAAAAATAATATTCGACTGTAATAATATAATATTATAAGTTCAGTCGATTTAATTTTTTTAATTCAAAGGTCCTTTGGAAATGATATTATATTTGACAATGTGAAGACACAAAAATATATTTGAATAAATTATGTAGTTTTTTTAATTTGTTGTGAATATATAACCATGTCTTTATTCTATATTATTTTGCTTTATCAAAATGTATTTAGTTAATAAATAAACTCATATCACAACTGCGTTTTTACTATTATTCAAGAGGTTATACTACTCTACACATACGGATTTTCTATTTTAATATTGTATTTGGGTGGAAGTTAATGAAAAGTAAAGAATGATCTCCAAGCTTTAAGCTCGTTTAACACTGGAGCTAACTATCCATGTCCTAGTTAGCAAGTTTCAGCTGGTGCGATGTCCATTCAAAGAAACACTGACGCTACGCGACATTTGGCTATATTCGTATAATTTATGCATCATGTTGTCGGCCGGGGAGGGATTGGAAGTTTTTCAAACGGGCGCCAGTTATACCCCAGCCGCCAGTCTCGCCTTACCCGCAGGTCTTGCCCCTGCTGCTTGTGCCTGGGGGCTCCTAGGAGGCACAGTACCGGTGCCTGGTCCTAGAGCTAGTTGCCCAAGCCCGGGGCGTGTTTCAGCATACTTACCTAACAATGCATACTCACACAGGCTCATGCGATACTTTAAATTCTCCCCTTTATGTTAAATGTGATGAAAAATGTTCAATCAGCCATTCTCTATAAACAAATCTTATTATTCAGATTGCAAAATTAAATTTTTGCAACAGTCAAAACGGATGCTTTTGTGAAAATTATCCTGTGTTATGATGGACGACAATTTATTAAATATCCTTTGCTTTTTTTAAACCTTTCTAAATGCATGCCGCTGTGGGGAAAAATTGTTGCTTCTTCAACAGCTTTCTAGATAAACTTCGTACAACCAAGTTAAAATTTTCAAAACTGGGCGAAGAAGTAAATCAGCTGATTTTTTTAAATATTGAAAATTGTTATTTTAACATAAAAAATTAAAAATTAAATTGATATTCGATAAATTAAACTTTACTAAAATCAAAAAACTACGTTTGTTGTATTTTCAGTAAGAGTCAATTAAAAAATTGTGACAAAAATCAAGCTGGTTCGTAAGCTTTAATTTTATGATTCGTAATGTTTTGATTTCTTGCTTAGGAATGTATTCATAATTTACTTATGAGAATAAAAATAACGTTTTAGCTTATCCAGAGAATTTAAAAAATATATTTTTCAGTAGTTCATCAAAGCAACGATAAAATATAAAGGGGTGGAAGGTACTTTCAATGAGTTTCAGTACACAACATTCTTACAACATACTACATAAAATTATACGCAATATATGTTCATATATGGATACCATTCACCAATTGTCCAGAATGGCAAGACTTATCGACTGAGGACTTTGATTTTTTTATTTTAAGTCTTAATGATTCTTGTCAGTCATTTTTACCACAGCCATAATTTTAAATTTTCCTTTATTGTAGCAATTCTGCTTGTATTATATAGGGTTTTCCAATTAGAGGTGTTATTTTGAAAATTAATTAAGGAATAAATGATTTTTTGTGGCCGGAATTGGATGGTATTGATTTGGAAAACGTTTACTTTCAACAAGACGGCGCTACGTGCCACACAAGCAACGAAACCATTGATCTTTTACGGGAAAAGTTTCCGGACCGTGTTATCTCTCGTAGAGGTGATCACAATTGGCCACCGAAGTCTTGTGATTTAACACCTTGCGACTTCTTCCTTTGGAGCCACGTAAAAGAGAAGGTCTACGCCAACAGCCCAGCGTCAATTCAAGATCTCAAAGATGGAATTCGTGAGGCTATTGAGGACATAAGGCAGCCACTTTGCGAATTGGTTATGGGAAATTTCATGAAAAGGATATGGTCCTATAGGCGTGGTCGTGGTGGTCATTTGACTGATGTTATTTTCACTATTAACGGCATACCTTCTTCTTTATAATGAAATAAACATTCGATCATTTATATTAAAAAATGGCATTTTTCTTTGAATATCAAGATAATTGTATATTATTGGATAACCCTATATGTTGTTATTGGACATGGTCCGTTAATAAATAAATAAACAAATATATTACGTATTATATAATTAATATATTATAATCGTTAATAACGTAAATGTTAAATAAATTGAAATAATGTAAACATGATATTCTTTGTACGTATATACAAAGAAACCACCATTAAATTATTTTTTTTATTGACATTACAAAATAATTTTACAATTATTAACGAATATAGTAATACACTTAAAATATGACCCATCTCCTCACTTAAAATCGCTATCGACTGGAGTCTTGAAAATCATGTCCTATTTATGTAAATATCATTGAAACCTTTCATTTTATATCATATTAAAAGTGGGTACTGGGACTTCCATACAGTTACGTCTCCCCTAAGTAAACACCGTACAAGGTGGTATGAAGATCTCGCGTTGCATATCTTTATGGTCTTCATGCGACACGCTGATGTATTTCTGCACCCCCCTCCCAACCTTCTCCCCCTGTTCCACCCTTCGGTCACGTGATAAATTATCCACCCTGCATTAAAATAGTGCCATCAACTAACTTTTTAGTACCAGGAAAATTGTGCAAGTCGGTAATTGTATACAAATACGCCTTGGCGAGACTCGAAGGAGTTTGTGTAATAAATCACGTGGATTAATTGATCACGCATTCAACATAACGAATAATTGCGACCGTGTTGGTTTTTGTCGAAACGATTTGAAAAATGATGTTTTTTACAGGAAGAGATGTAGCAAATATTTTCTGAGACAATTATTGAACAATTTCAGCGATCAATATCATTTTCATTCCAAGCAATAATTACTTAAAGTTTCATTGAAAAAAAAAACAAATTTGTTCTTTCGTCTTTGTCGAAATGTCTAAAGTAATATGTGAATGTCGGAAATTACTTTTTTTTCTACGATTTCCTTATTTTTCAGAAAGCTAATTAAATAATAACTTAAAAAATAACATTTGTCCTGATAATACACCATGACGAAATACGAAAATACTAGAAATTTTGTGAAGGTCTGTAGTACCCGTTTTGAGTGGAATACGAATAATTGGAAGAGATTCTTAATAAATTATTAATATTTATGACAGTAAGTTTTCTACGTTTATTTAAAATCAAAATATTATGTATTTCATTTTTTTATTATTGTGCAATCAATTATGCATCCACTACCTACATGATGTCTTACTTCATTCTAACATAATCTGGGAAGATTGGAATACAAAAAAGTTTTAGAGTTATTTAAAAAGCAGTTAAATATTGTTTATTTGTATATTATTCGTGTTTTTTACAATAAATATACAATGTTTACAAGTCATACTGTTTTAATTTATACTACACTTCCATTAAAAGCATTTGCTTGTGGATGACAAAGGAGTGTACATTTCAAAAAAATAATATAACTAGGTTACAAAGCAAAAAAAATTACAAAATTGAAATCCGTACAAATTATTGTATTTAGAAGGAAGAAAAAATATATAATGTGGATGATAAGTAGAGAATAGTAGGATAATTTGTGAGATTTTCAAATGTAACTAACTTTGAATTCTTCGAATACACGTTCAGTGGGGAAGTCTGGAGGTTTTTTTAGTATTATTTGTATTATGACTTTTTGAACAATTTCTATGGGGGTCAGGCTAGTTTTGTAAGCTGCTCCCCAACTTATAATGGCAAATTGAAGAACAGACTGTAATAATGCATAATTTATTGATTACAGATTTTTCATTGATAAGAAATTTCTGATTCGTAAGAATATATAAATTTTACGGTTTTATAAATTTCATTCAACAGCACCATTCTTCTTGCCATATATACTGGGCTACAAGATCTGTTCTACCGTATGGTATCGTGAACAAGTCGTGACGATACCACTTACTACTAATGTTTTGAAATGGAAGAAATACTCCCCATTAAAAGCGTTATATAAAATGCGTTATTCTAGAAATTTCGGAAAGGTTGTGAAAAAAATCTTGTCATGTGCAACATTTGTGTTATTTTACTTGACGCTATGTTTAGGTTGTACTCTGAAACCGCGTTAAATTATGATTGATACCAACACAAGTAAATGAGAATTTACATCATTTTTTTTTCGAAGTCAATTTATAACCAATGAATTATGTATTATTTCGACTTGTAATGCCTGTAAGTGTATTGATGCCAAGTAGCCGTGTTTATGTTTAGTGTTTAGGGTCCATACATGCTTTAGAAGCAGAGTGCATGTCGGGGCAGAAAATTGGAGAACGCCTCGCCAAGTGGCTTTATGGGAAACAGAAAACGGTAAAGCGCCGGATGCAATGAAAATAAAACCGAGGTACCTACTTGAGGTAATGGAGTTAGAATTTTATAACCCCAATGCAAGCCTATCATACCAGCACTAACCCGAGGAGCCAGCTCCTAGATGGGATATGTTAATATGTATGTCGTATGAACGTTGAGGTAGTTACCTGTAAGCACTGATAGTGAACGTCTCCCAATACGAAACATGATTGTATACTAGCTTCTATTAAAGACTTTTTATTTTTAAATATATAAGAGGAATTTACAGTGCCTCTTATATATTTTATCTAAAGCACAATTTTAAACACATTTTGAATGAAGCGTGAAAATTTAGAAAAAAAAACTTTACGCTCATGTCAAAGCAGTAAGTACCTTGTGTCCAACTTATCGATCAAAAGTACCTTTTCAGTCTGTATTCTATTATTAATTCCATTAAGCGTATTAATAGTGTAAGCCAAATAAAAGTAGTTTGTTTTTCTTTCCTTCAGATTCCTTCTATATCCAACTCAGTGAATACAGCCCAACAACATAAGGAGTTTATACGTTACTTTGTTTCATGAATGGATAATACAACTATTATAATGCCTTAATATATTCGGCGTATAAATACTTTTTTTTAGATAATTTTTTTCCCTCGTAAAATATGTATACATTTTATTTTTATATGAGAATACACACATATACAAACAGAATATAATTAACAAGAAAACGTAAAATATGATCGGAAGAATTCGTCAATATCTTAAATATTTCTCATCGGATAATTATGTGCGATGCAAGGTATTGTTTTTTCAGGAGCGCTTTAGCTTTTAGTTGGCTTTAATTACTGGCTTTTGAATCAATAAAATAAAATTCAGTTACATACATATTGTTGAACTTAAATTAAATAACGTACGTCGCTTTACATTCTTGCCCCATTCACATTCATACATGCTCTTCTGTTATTCTGACTGTTACATGGCCCTACTCGAGTATCTGATTCACTTGATCGTGAAATGTAGGTTTATTCAATTTTCCTATAATTGTCTTCACAGCTTTTTTCATCCACCCCACTTATTCTACTACGCCAGAACTAGAATCAAAGGCCTAGAAACAGAAGAGAAAACTATCAGGATAAGAAAAGTGTGCAGGGTGTGGAGGATGAAACAGTAGCAGGGGTGGTTACAATTTGTAATTGCTCGCATTCATTGTTGGCGCGGGTGGTTTTTACAGCCGGCAATAAGAAGAGAAGGGAAGAAAAATGGAACAAAACTAAGAGTAGTTGGATCTGGGTCGAAAGCTCTCATATATCCCGAGCCTGGAATCTAAAGCTCCACACTATTTAAGCGAAGCTCGATTTTATATTGCAAAAGGGTAAAGGTCAGTTTTCACGAAGGAAAAACTAGCGGTATTAGGATATTATTCAAATATACTAGCATATCAAATTTGATGGACATATTTTGATACAGATATTGGTAGTTGGCATCGACATTACGAGCGATATTTATTTTTACATGTGTAGCTGATCAATTTATTTGTTTTTCTGTAAGTTTTTTTTATGAATTCCTGAACTATCACCCAATACTTGAATGGTATGTAGTTTAATTGCGGAGCATTCCAGAATAGAAAATACTCTCAGTATCATCCTGTTGAAAGACCACCATCAGAGTTGAAATGTTGCTTGAAATGGCTTTCGTGTGGTAATCAGATTTGAATAGCCAGTTACTCCCACCGCCTTCCTTTTCCACATCTTCTTCCCCTTTACACTACCTTCAGCCTCACAATATGCCACGATTGGAGATACGATAGTCTTACTAAGTGCAGATATCAAGGTTTTCTGAAATAAAATTTACGGTTGCTCAAAAAAAAAAACATTTTTACCTTAAACGAAAATACCAACAATCATTTGAGAAAATAATATGGAATTGGTCGAGGAAACGCCATTCCTATTTTTGCAAAAAAATAACTCTTCACCAACAGAAAATTCAAATAATAATGAAGGCGAATTTCCCTTGTGATTTGATCATCATTAAATATCTGTTATAAAAATCATAACCGTTTAATTATATTTACTTGACAGCCGATATAAAACACCGCGCTTAGCCCAGCCACGATAAGGTGGCAGTGGAGTTAAAGGGATTGCAGGCGGGTAGGGGGAGGTGGTGTTCCCCGAGGGTAAGTTTTAATTGACACGCTCACTGCCATTTCAAGTGAAACACTTTTATGCCACACAGCTATCAAAAGGTAGGAAAGGAAATGAAAAACTGCGTCGCTTTAGCCATCATTACGATAATTCTGAGACCCGAAGCTTAGTGTGGAATTAATCGCAACCCTTTTTAAAACCTACTGCACCTTACTATATTTAAGTTTATCCAGCAGTAAGCTCCACCTTTTTAAACGTTAAAATAGATCATTAAATTTACAAACACATTTTTTGTAAGTCATTTTTTTGTATTATTACAAACTAAGTTTTGATCTCAAAATTTCGAAATCATTAAAAATCGTGAAAATAATAATAATTCTATTTTTATTGGAATAATTTTTTAAAGTACCCGTCAATGAAATATATCATCTATGAAGAATATAATACTAATTAAGCTAAATGAAACATGAAACAGGACAAGACACATATAAATGAAAAAAGGAACTTTCTCAACTTGGAAACGAACTCAGAATCTGTGTCCCGCACCGGGACAACGCCTCTAACCACTCGGCCATAGGGATCTAAATATTAAACGTGATTTTTTTTTAATATTGCAATTCGCAGTACAGGCGGAAATCTGATGAATCTAAATCACAGTGAGAGTCAAAAAAAGTATTTTTTTTCAATCTACGCATTTCGATATTCTTTGCCATTTTTGTCGGCAACTAATAAATTAATAAAACTTTTTTAACCGAGTCAACGCTTCTTATTTTTTTTTTCAAATTCACCTAAAAACAGCATCTTCGTACTCGATTTACTCGAAAACGAAAGCTCAAGTGAAATATTATGTGGGTTCACCAGTTTTCTGCTTTTACTATGAATTTCGGGACACTGCGTATATTGCTAAGAGTTTCAATATAATCGATCAATACGCAAACATGAAAATACGTAAAAACCATTGAATATTACAGATTTTTCATCATTGATGTTTATCGCCGAATGACAACGGAAAATAGTAAAATTTTCTGGAGTGGAAATTTTGTCCTAAAATTCATTATTATTTCAGTCCAGTAAACCCTTCTCCAAAGTTTTACGACGTGTGAGTGACTGGCTGAGATAACATTGCATTACCTTCAAGCTTTGAAAGCTGCATTTTCTTTCCTGCTTAAAAAACATCCTGTTCTTAGAATAGAGAAAAAATTGATTGATTATCTTAAAAAAAAAAAAAATGGTAATTAAATTAAAATTTAGAGTATTATCATTTTTTTATTGAAACTAGCATAATTTAAATTCGAAATCTGATGGTTTTGTTTTGTTCTACCAAATATGTTTATAATATTCATCCAATATTATCAATATTTAAGTGTTAACCGTTTATTTAGTACATGTATCTCTCATTTTATTACTATTTTTATTTTAATAAGTTTGTTAATCGAACGTCAACTCTTTAGTTTTAATTTATTAAAAAAATTTATTCTTTATTTCTTTCGTTTTCTTTTCATCTTTTTTTTATAGTTGAACAAAATATTTAAATATATCCTATCTTAAAATGGGCTTTTTTTTCCTGGAGACAGAAAAATATTTTTCATATGTATATAACAACCGTAATAAATAAAATAAATAAATTTAAAAAATATTAAGTTGAATAAAAACTTACACTAAAGTAGGTAGCTCTGTGATACGTCTGATACACAATACTATTTTAAATGAATACGGAAATATCTCTTGAATCAAAATCGGTTTATTTTCCCGGTCATAGAATTCAATTTCTTTGACTTTCGTTTCGCGTATTAGGATTTCTTGGAATTATTTTCATCGCTTTGATAAACAGTTTTAAACCAAGCATCTCAGATGAATATTTATTGGAAAAGTGTGTTTTTTTCGATAAGTGATTCAGTCTCTTTTTACTATGAGTTTAGTTATACCTCTGATTAAAAAAACGGCCAATCATTTTACGAAAAAAAATAAGGTTATAATCATAGACTAAATTAGACTAGACACGGCATATTCATTTAAAAATAACCCCAACACAATGTTGGTTTGGTTCACATGCACATTTATTAAAAGGCCCACGCATTATGTCGCAATGCGAAATGGGCACTGTGCATTGCGTTTTACCTTTTGTTGGTCTATTTTGCTTCTCAGCTATACTGGGCAAGTTCATTTTTTCAATCACAAAAATAACCGAGTTCCAAATATTTAAATTTGAATTATGTCCATATTACAACACCTTTGACAACAAATTCTCCGTGGTTTCACTTACGAGTTTGAACGCTTGTACAAGGAGTTTAAACAGAGTTGGGTTGTTAAGTTCATCTCCATATTTGTGACGTACGCTATGTGGCGTTATTTTTCAAATGAATTTAACTAGACAGGGCTAATCTAGTATAATACATCAATGGTTATAATTTTTTGTTACAATTTCCGGCCTATTTTTGAAGTAGTATTTCGAAATTATGATAATAACTAGAGGATTACTACCCATGTATTTGCTAAATCTGGTATATTATAGCATGGTACATTCACATCTATCCTATCTCTGCTGTATCTGGGGCTTTGCCTCAAAGAAACTGCTGACCTGCAGGTGGTCCAAAGCTGAGCTCTCAGAAATGTTCTTGGACTTCCATAGGATACACATGTCAAGTACATCTATTAAATTTCCGGTATCCTTCCAATCACAGTCCTTTCCAAACATGAAATCACGACCACCATCTTACAAATTTCCCAACAATCAACCCACACTAACATCAAGCTACACGTACTTTACAATCAAGACATCCACAACCACAATACTCGGAACAACCATAAAATCCGCATTTCTCTAACACACACTACAAAATATGGGATAAAATATTTAACTATATTCTCTACACACTCTATAACTCTCTTCCAGATATCTATAAAATAACCAGCATAATCCAAAAATTCAAAGTAAGGCTCTAAAACAATATTATATAAAAAACATATAAAAACAAAAATACGTTATTCTTTCCTTTTATATTCTCCTGTATTGGTAATCAAGAACAATCTATTTTTACCAATGTTGTTTGTAAATTGATACCTTGGCTCTGTACTTATGTGTACATCACTGTCTGTTTCCTTTTTTGTTTATTCTTATTTGTTCTACTTACCTCCCTCTTTCTATTTTCGTAGTATTTTGTATGTGAAACTTATAATTATGATTATTTTTCTAGTTTTGTACTGTTTCGTATGTGAAAAATTTAATTTTGATATCATAATACCAATGTTAAATTGTACCTATTAACTCCCACCTATGTATTGTAAGTTATTTTCGTACTACATTGAGTTATGTAACTCATTGGGATTGCTCTAGCAAGAAAAAAAAAATAAAAACTGTGTTTTTATCCAATAAACCTGCAATTGAAAAATTGTCATACATTTTTAATGCATCAATCAAAATGAAGGGAAACATCATCGATTGAACAAAAGTATACCAGTTATCGGATTATTCTTTCATGACAATTACAGGATACCTGGAAATACAGGGAAAATAACAGATGGTCCCAAGTTATATGGGAAAATGTGAATTTATTATTATTTAAAAATAGGACGAATCTTGGTCATAAAGAGGCCTTTTCTTCAGAAAGGAGTAACAGCATTATATTTTTTTTATTTTTTTTTAACAATTTTTTTATATAAGATAATGTGTCCTTACTGGGGTACCCCGTTCTAAGGACACATTGTACACGGTTATGTGTTTGAAATAGTATAAGTACATATGTTAAAATACTACACAGAAAATTAAAAAACAATATTTAGAGAAAAATAAAACATAATACAAGCTTTAGTCTTTGTTGGGTTGCAAAATTATATCTATATTCATCCGTCCCTTATCCATAATCCATTTCTTAATGTTTCTTTTGAAGTCAGTTATTTTTTTAATAATTTTTTTATTTCAAAAGGGAGGATATTAAATAATTTTATAGAATAATACTGCATATTTCTTTGTCCAAAAGTTGTTTTAGTTGTAGGTTGGTGTAACATATGTTGTAATGTGGATCTTGTGAGTCTGTCTGAGTTTGCCTGTGTAAAGTTGTCCTGGTTTTTGAATGCGTAAATTAGTATATAGTATATACCAGCGGTCAGAATATTTAAACAGCATAATTTCTCATAAGGTGTCTGTATCGAACATGAAAACACGATTTTATTGCATTTAATATTATAAAATATGCCAGTTGAAAAATGCACCAAAATAATCGGTTAATATGCGATTCAAGCCGGAAAAAAAATAATATTGAACACCTGACGCTGACTCATACAAACACCTGCCTTTAGAACAGTAAACTAGTTTTTTTGTTTGATGTTATTGATGTCTTGTTGGAGAAATTATAAAAACCCAGTTAAAAAAAAAATATTGAGTCAGTCAAATTTTAAAAATTAACACGAGTGGACGGAACACCTCCAGTTAAAACGCGATTTGTTAATTATAATTTAAAAATTCCTGAATGTCAACTGAAATCTGTAGTCGCTTCTGTTCCTCCATCACGGCACATTCATTTTAAAGATTACAACTATTTGCAACGAGCTGTTTACGGCCAGCACTCTATTAGCTGAGCCAGAAGCATCTGTCATCATTACAATAATGGTGCGTCTCCGTGTGCCGGCTCTTATAATCAAATGACCATGCTGCCGCTGATCACATAGAGGCTGGCCAATCCCTGCTGCATTGATGCTGACAACCTAGAGGCTGATGATTTCCTCCTGGCTACCGACTGAACCAGCCACAGATGCTGACAACTTAAAGGCTGACGAATACTTGCTGACCAACTGAACTGCCCACTGCCGCTGATCACCTAGAGGCTAGCCAATCCCTGCAGATGATTTCCTCCTGGCTACCAACTGAACCAGCCACAGATGCTGACAACCTAAAGGCTGACGAATACTTGCTTACTACCAACTGAACTGCCCACTGCCGCTGATCACCTAGAGCAAGGCTGCCCAACCTTTTTGACAGTTGGGCAAAATTGACGATTTAAAAGTCACTGGCGGGCCACTGACTACTGACGGTTCTTATTTTTGTTACCTAAGATTTTTAATGTCTTGTTTTATGCAACAAACAAATAACATATTGAAATTTTATTGTCGTTCATTAAAATAATAAAATAAAGAGCATGTACTGCCAAATAACGAAACAACATTTTATGTAACAAAAATCTAAATCCAAGTAATTGGTACAATAAATGTGATTTCTGACATTGTTTTTGTTTTTAATAATTCTCCTATGTTAGGAGTCAGTTCAGATGTTGAGAGTAGCAACAAATCAGTCAAATGTTGCTCAGTTAGAGATGTGAGGTATTTATTTTTTACTAAATTAAGATTAGAAAAAAACTTCTCACAAACATACGTTGATCCAAAACTACTTCAAAATTGAAACACCAGTCTTCCTTTGGCACCAATTTCCAGAAATCTCCAAATTTTTCTGAAGAAGTTTGTGACTTTGAAAATATTTTTTCTGCAAAAAGGTTTTTCAGTGCAGAATGATTTTATATTTCAGTGAGTTCCTACTGGATATTGGCAGGATAACTAATTATTTCAGTCAAACTGATTGTGAAAGGATTAAAGAAAATTTTGAATTTTATTTTGTACATTCAAAGTCCTGGAATCTGCTTTCAAACGACTGTGATAAGCATCTAATTTTAGCTTCGTACTTATTACAGTTTATGGTGATAATATTGAGCTTCTCTTTCAAATCTTTGAGTATGGAAAACAGATCAATATTTTCGTTGGCTAAACATGGTCGGAAGTGAACTATCTTTGTCTTGTAATTTGAGATTTAAAATATTGAGATAATTGGTTATGTCAACAAGAAATGCAAGATCACTCAACCAGTACTTATTCTTGAGTTAATCACTTTCCAAAGGTAACGACCCTTTTTCTTCTAAAAATTCCAACACCTGCTCTCTCAAGATGAAGAAATGTTTTAACATGTTGCCTCTTGAAAGCCATCACACAGCGCAATACAGTTGTGACTATCCAAATTTGCTAATTTCTTCTTCAAATAAAACTCTGAATTGACGTCTATGAAGAGCTTTTGAACGTGTGTAATTTATGCAGCGTACTACCAGCTCCATTATATCATTCAACTTTATGTCCTTTGCACACAACGCCTCCTGGTGGACGATGTAATGATACGAAAATATTTTTCGACCCGTTTTCGGTATTTTGAAAATGGTTCACGCGGGCCACTTATAATTTCTTCACGGGCCACAATGTGGCCCGCGGGCCTGGGGTTGGGCAGCCTTGACCTAGAGGCTAGCCAATCCCTGCTGCATTGATGCTGACAACCTAGAGGCCGGTCAATTCTTCCTGGCTACCGACTGAATTAGCCATTGATGCTGAAAACCTAGAAGCCGGCCAATTCTTCCTGGCTACCAGCTGAATTAGCCATTGATGCTGAAAACCTAGAGGCTGGCCAATTCTTCCTGGCTACCGACTGAATTATCCATTGATGCTGACAACCTAGAAGCCGGCCAATTCTTCCTGGCTACCAACTAAATTAGCAATTGATGTTGAAAACCCTAAAACCGGCCAATTCTTCCTGGCTACCGACTGAATAAGCCATTGATGCTGAAGCCTAGAGGCTGGCCGATTCCTGCTGGCTACCAATTGAACTGGCCACTGGTCCAACAGTCGCCTACGCCATTTGCTGTATCGTATGGCGCGATGATGCACAATGTGCTCCAATCTGAAAATATCGCTTGTAATGATCTGCACTTTTCAAACTTTTCTTTCTGCGATGAATTTTCTTTAAGTTCCATAGGTAGTTTTTCCACAAGGCTTTGATTATGTATACATCCGGAGTAGGAATATCCTCCCTGCCGTCTGTGCAAGCCTTTGCTTCTCTCTCTTGATTACACACCCCTCCAAGTGTGTGCATCTTAGTTTGTCTACGTGTTTTACGACCTTGAACGTAATTATTTCACGTGACGGCTCATTATAAAAAGGTCTCACCGAACGTTGTGTTGTTTTTTTTGTTTCTCGGTATAGAAATCTAATTATCTATGTATGTGGTATCCCTCGGTTTTTTTGAGATAAAGTGAGTTGAATCCATTACCGCTGTGTTTTAAAGCCATTTCATAAACCTTATTTTCTGTCTCGCCTGCTCCCCAACTAGCTAAGTGATTCTACCTGTCGTAGGGTAATGTGAGTATGATAAAGTGTTAGATTTTATACATGTGATATACATACGATAAATTTATGGTGTTAGTTGTCGGCGCCATCCATATGTATATTTTGGAAGGGAAAAGAGTAACGGAAATGAATTTGTTCAAGCTAAGTTGGCTCCTCCGCTTACCAAACAAATCTGATGGATGATTATTAGAACAAGGCAATCGATCTCTACGTGTCTGGATATCCGAACCGGCCGGGTCTCCTCTTGTTCCAATTGGCAACTCTCACGCCAGAATAAAGAAAACCAGGTCTTCTTACCAATTTCAGAAATGCCCCAACCTCATTACACCTCCATGAAAATCTACTTTACTGAATGTAGAAGGGGAAAACCATGACATCCCTTGTCACGAATCTAGTCGCGAAAATGTGACACGTTAGGTCTCAAGTTACATGCCACCTCCAGAAAACGCTGTAAATCCACGTCGTCGGGAACTTACATCCCTTTCTAGGTCAAAAACACAGATAACACACGACGATCTTGTCGACATTATGTCTGCTTCTATGGATAAGTTGTGTGCTTACCCATTCAGCCAATTATCATGTGAGCTTTATGTAAGGTTTACTCGAAATGTCAAATTTAGGATGAGGACTGTCTGTATTTTTAATATTTAGTTCCAGTAATTATTTTATGAGGTTACTAGTTCCCTCGTGTATTAGGTATGGGTATCTTCTATTGAATACCTATCCTCTCAGGTAGGTATAAACGGATAATTGGTGTGATTTTGGCATTTAATTTTATGAGGCTGCCTACCTCTCGAAAGGGACCTGTTTAGAAAAGTTGTTCGGTTGGTAGTTTTATTTCGGAGATTACCATCTCCCCTTTTTGACTCTAGATTTGTTCTTGTGTATCCCAATTTGTAAATTAGAAAGTCAAATAACAGATGATAAGTATTCATTTTTGTTCTGTTTGGTTGCATCCGATCGCTTTCTATTCGGGCGGTCATACGCTAGCAAAAATCCCTCCCATTCGGCTGACTATACTCTGCCTCTTGTCCCGGCTGGTGGTGTTCGCTGTTTCAATTGTACGCCAGTGTTGTGATAGGTACTCTGTAGATAGGTATTTTTATACTGCGAATTTTTATTGGTTGGCCTAATTTGTATTAGGTATTTAATGTTTTCGTCGGCGATTCAATACCTATCGCAGGGACAACGCCACGATTTGATTCGTAATGTTTTTAAAAGAATAACAGATCGGCAGATAGGTAAATTTTTAATATGACCCCCGGACCGAGGCATTCCCCTAAATCAAATGTTATCGGCCTACACATGAAAGGTCATTGGCCCGTCTCCTTCTTATAGCTGATAGATAATCTTGTCTGGCGCATTCCTTTAATGAAACATTATTTGGGTGGCAGGTGTTGTAAACCTGGTTCCTGTTCTTCTGTTGCATCCGTCTTTTAAAGGGTCTTCTGGAATTTAATAAATAATATTTAAAAAACTCTCCCTGTTTGCCATCTCCCAATCCCAATATGAAGCTTACTTGGTTCCACCCTACATAGCTAAATCAGTTTAGTTTAACTTCTCTCTCTCTCGGCATTCCTTCCTCCTTTTAGCAAAGTCCTTGCAATTTGTTCAGTTTTTGGTCTCCTCCCTATGTCTATAGAAGAGTAATTAAATAATTATGTAAATAAAATTGTACCTTCCTAAAACTTCTGTCAGGATTCGAACCCGCAGTCTTATGATCTATCCCAGAGTTACATAACTTCCTATTTAATGATTTGTCTGATTCTTTGGTTAACTGTCTCTATGGGTAGGACGCCATCTCGTCAATTATTAATTCCTCCCTAGCTCGATTAACCGATATGGTAAACACTTCCTGCTGCTAAACACGTTCACTTTGTTTTAAGACTCAATTATTATTATTATTTCTATGTTTTTAAGATAAGTAATTTAGTTTGAACTGTTTACGAAATCACGTTTAAATTAACACATTTTATAATATAATTCGCTATCGCAACACTTAATTGTATTCTCACTGAGTCCAACCACTTTCACTTCACACAAACACCGGTTCAATAATATTTCACTTTAATTTAATATTTAACAATAATTTTTAACACCGTCTGAATCCACTAACTAAGAGTAATTTCACACATTCTTTCAATCACCACTGATTTTAAATGATTTCTCCGAGCTGTCTCCGTATTGAAGTTCAAACCCCGACCGTATCTCTATCGAAGTTTAAACACTGACTGTCCGTATTTTCAAACACGCTGCAAGGTCTACAATTCCGTGGTAACGAACTCATAACTCTCTTTGAAGGGCCTGCCTGTTGTGTTTTATGTTGTTAATCTAAACAAAAAAATTTTAGAGTACGTTTGTCTCGTTTATATTATGTAAGTGTTCAAACCATCACACGCTGAAAGAATTCCGATTGTCTCAGTTTTCTATCTGTGTTTTAAATACCAGTTGTATTGAAATACATATAACTATTTCTTGTGAATTGGGTTGGCTGTAAAAAATAGGAAGTACCTATAAGCTACACCCCTTTGTACGTTCTGTATACCAGTACAATACTTGTAATTAAAATGTGAATTTTGATTTGAATCGTCTTTTTTTTATGATGGTTTGGATAGAACACCTCACGGTGTTTTACTTTAATCATTACCCAGGTTGAGAACTGATGTGTGCCGGTGCTTATTATTTGGAGTATTTTCTTGTTCAGGCAAACACGTCCCGTACAGTGTCAATATCAATTGGAAATTGATGTTGAACCAGGGTCATCTTGGAATATTGACATAACTAGACGCAAGTATTTAATTAGCTCGATCTTGCCACGGTTTCCAGAAGTGAATCTGACTTTTTCCTTCAAATTCTTATTTACTCACAACACTTGTAACGGAGAAAACTACAAACCCCGGACTGAGATCGATTCTTCAAGATATCGATCGATGAGAGACATCTTTATTGCTACCGGTGAGCTGCGCAGTAGATTGCGCAGAGAAGAGGAGAATCATTAATTTCTCCAGCCAGTCAGATTTTGGGAGCGGAGCAGACTACTTGTGACTTGCGGAACCATCGGCGACCAGTACCACAACATGGCGGGTTGGAAGAAACTTTCACGTAAATCATCATTTAACTTTAGATAGTTATACGGGTTATCTTTATCCCTTTAAATCTTTTTATTTCTAGAAGAAATAAATGGCGCCCTTTATAAATTCACCTCTTAACTTTTATGATGACTTTCATTTATAAAATTCAACATGCAGATGCTCTTCGAGTCCTGCACACGGCCCTGAGAATCCTTTAGTTTAAAATAGAGTCTCTTGCTACTTCATTTATTTAATTAACCTTATATTGTGCTAGCCTCCATTCTGAATAAACGATTATTTGTTAAACTCATCCTTCTTTAATTTACAGTTGATTGAATATGTTTTTATTTCAGAATACACGCAATCCATATTTGATTTACATTAATCATGAATGTTTCATTAAAAATTGTTACAATGGCGCCTGCAACGTGTGTATATCGGTTGAATTTTTTTTTGTAAATTTTTCATTTTGAATGTCATCTTTTTCACCCCAGTAGGTAGAATTTTTTTTTGACACGTGTGGTCAATATCATTTTGGTCGTGTTTAAAGTTTTTTTCAACGTTGTGGTTTGGTTCACCGATGATTTCGTAAGTTCACACTTTTTTTTCTTCTTCTTAGTTTAAAATTTATTTTATTTTGGTTCCCGCTTTCAAATCTGAACTCATCCTGTGTGCCGCTAGCTATATCTTGAGTATTTACTCATTATTTACCACGTTTTATACGTAGCTTTTTAAAATCCTAACGAGATAATGGTTATTGTGTGCTAATTTGTTTTATTTTGTCCTAACAGAGTATTTAGGTACATATTTCATCGTTCACGAATGGCGCTAGAAATGATCATGATGCGGACAGTAGTTCTTCGCATCTCATTTAAAAAAAAAAAATACGGAGTAAGTTATTTATTTAACCTCTACTATAACTTTAACATCATGCGATTGTTAATTTTTCTTTGAATTTCAGTGAATGAAACTATATTATAGGTTCCTTAATTTCCGTAATTGTATTATTTCGAAATATTATAGCAACCTTATTGATCCGTAATTTCCTTTCAATAATAACTTTTTTTTACCTTATAAAGTTAATATTACGTTTGTCATGTGGATGATTGTTACATAAAAGTGTTCAACTCTTATTAAAACCATTTACACATATTATTGTGTTCTTAAATTATAAAAATATAGTTACAAAGATTTATGATTTTTAAATTTGGAATTTTATTGTCACTTTCAATATACTTTAACAAAATATATTTTTTCTAATTACTGTATTTTAAAATTAAAATGTTGCATTTGTTTTTACTCAATAATGAAATACACAAAACATGCTTTTCAGAGTAAATGCTGTTTCAACATTGGATAAATGCTTCAGGACTAGGAGCGAGACGTCACACCTGCCTGATCTGCGTTTTCCTTTGCTGTCGGCAAATTGCTTTTTGAAGGTTTTCTTTTATAATTTATTTAGTTTTAACTTTTAATATACAAGATAGGACCATTAATATTCAATGCTCATATTTTGTTTATTATGGGAAAAGGGTTTTCAACAAACAGGGAATGTTTTAAATCTTTTTTTCAACGAGCTCAGTTGGAACTAAATTTTTTATAGGTTAATTTTTATTTGTCGGCAATTGTTTTCAAGTAATTCTGAATTTCCATTCTTTCAATTCATACAAGGTTCTGTTTTTAATTAATTATTAAACAAAACATAATTTTCACGTACGACCATATTTTTTTAGTTTTTGTATGCTTGTCCAGGAAAATTAGTTTTTACAGGTTAATAGTCATTGTGTTAAGGCGTATAATACAATTTTTATGACCTTAATTAATTTAAAATATCAAATCTATAAGTTCTACAGGAATTTCCATTCTAAACATTCGTTAAACAAGATATTTTACAAAAGGTTTTACCCTTTTGTTTACCTTTTTCTTTGTAATTTGGGTTTTGGATTTTTTTATATTCAATATTGTTTATACGATATACTTTGCAATCGTTTTAATCTTTACATTTAGCTTAAGTTTATTGCCGTGTAATTTGTTCTTATTCAATAGATACTATTTGAAAAGAATTTATTTCAATAACTTCCACATGACTATAATTATCATAAATTTAGTTTTAACGTTATCCGTAAATATCGTTTTAAATGTAGAAAATTACTACAAATTTGATCATTTTAAGAAACAATAATTTCTTTGATATTATTCTTATAATTGGCACAGAGTACCTTATTCTCAGGCACTATTAAGGACATTATCTTGTCACTTATTTTCAAACGTATCATGCTAATACGCATGAGGTCACTTGCAACACATGGTTGTTGGGTGCAAAATTTTCATGTCATTGTTGCATGAAAAGATTCTTTTTATCTTTAAATTCACTTTATGTTTTGGTGGACGACATTTCTATTTGCCGCCATGAATGGGAACTGTCCATCCTCCATTTGTGTTTGTTTTGTGATGTCATGTTAATGTCATGTACTGTCATGTTTTGTCAATCTAGTGGGAACAGTTACATGTTGTTACAACCGCTGAGAACTGTTATTATCCCACATATACACGAGTCTTGTGATAGGCTTTGTTTAGTATGCATTGTTGATATGCGATAGTACGATATTGTACTTTCAGGTTTGATTCCTGTCTTTTTTATCATTAGTCCATGGGGACCCTGTCACTGAAGAGTTTTGAGGTTACGGGGAGGCCATGTACTATTTGATATTGTTTTTGATACTATTTGATAGTGTGAAATCTTGGTAGAAGTTTTATTTACGTTCATATGCGCGTACTAAATACGAACGTCACGTTGTATTTTTTTTATATTGATTAGGTTTACCTTCTCTTTATGAGGATCTGAGGTACAAAACCATCAATACTAAATTAATCAGACTTTCCGAGTAATTTTCTGATTACCAAAAAGTAATTTTGTTTTTCGTATTAACTGTTAACCTTCGGGGATGTTTTAACAAGTTGGCGAAATAAACGGTACTTAGTTTTTTGTATTAATTTTGCATCGCAAATTAATAATCTTGTACCTGAGTAAATTAATGTTTTGTTGAATGTTATATGTTGTGCGTTCATTTAACTCCTTCTGCAAATATCCTTACAATTCTGATATTTGCATAATGAATTAGTTTGTAGTTTTATGGGGGTTTTTTTTTTTTTTCGCATTGAATTTTGTTTTGGATATCTACACAAATATCTAAAAAAACTTAAAAATATTGTTTCTCCAGGTTTACATTCTGTTACTAGAATTTTTGTCATTTTGCTACATTATAGTAAAAGGGCTGCTGTGTTTTCCTTTTGAAAGGCTTTTCGGTTTTCAACATTTTATGAAATTTTTTTTCTGTATAATCTTGTTTTTTGTTGGTTAACCCGTTAGGTAGATAATTATGTAGGGAAAAGAAATTGACTCGCTCACCCTGAAGAAGCGGAACTGGCTGCTCAAAAATATCTGCTAACAAGACAAGATTTTTATATTTTCACCATCATCTTTGGAAGTCTTCATGGTTTGGGACTGCTGCTGCTGCTTACAGAAGAATTTCAAGCTAATATTCCCTGTTTTCATCGTAGATGGTCTACTAGTTTAACTGCTTCAATTTGGAGGATGGAAATCTCAACATTTGTAATTATACACATCTATTGAAGCAAAACTATGACGCCTGAGGGTTCCTCTACACCTCCAACACCAGGAAGAAATCTAATGCAGTCATGTGCTTCGGAGCCAGGTGGTCCGTTCTTTTCTTTGGTGGAGGGGTAATGTAACGGAGAAAACTACAAACCCCGGACTGAGATCGATTCTTCAAGATATCGATCGATGAGAGACATCTTTATTGCTACCGGTGAGCTGCGCAGTAGATTGCGCAGAGAAGAGGAGAATCATTAATTTCTCCAGCCAGTCAGATTTTGGGAGCGGAGCAGACTACTTGTGACTTGCGGAACCATCGGCGACCAGTACCACAACATGGCGGGTTGGAAGAAACTTTCACGTAAATCATCATTTAACTTTAGATAGTTATACGGGTTATCTTTATCCCTTTAAATCTTTTTATTTCTAGAAGAAATAAATGGCGCCCTTTATAAATTCACCTCTTAACTTTTATGATGACTTTCATTTATAAAATTCAACATGCAGATGCTCTTCGAGTCCTGCACACGGCCCTGAGAATCCTTTAGTTTAAAATAGAGTCTCTTGCTACTTCATTTATTTAATTAACCTTATATTGTGCTAGCCTCCATTCTGAATAAACGATTATTTGTTAAACTCATCCTTCTTTAATTTACAGTTGATTGAATATGTTTTTATTTCAGAATACACGCAATCCATATTTGATTTACATTAATCATGAATGTTTCATTAAAAAATTGTTACACACTCTTTTCTCTGTCCATTCGCTCTACATGCAAACTGAGTGCAAACATACACATGCTGATTTTTTATAAATTAAGATAATTGTAAAGCTGCATATTTCAATACAGGAATTTCCTAGTGAGATTATTATTTTGTTCAACCAAATTTATGTATGTAAAATGCAACCAATATTAACCAATCTTTGTGTTAACCCTTTATTATTGAGTACAGTTATCTCTTATTTTATTATTATTTTTTATAAGTTTAGTAATCAAACATAAACTCTCTGGTTTTAATTTCTCTTTTTTTACCTTTGAATTGAGTGGCCCAGTAATCCTATTCTGATATTTACCATTCTCCACTTTTCTCAGCTTCACTATATACCAGAAAAATTGTGGAGGACATAGACTCACCGTCCCTGGACAGTTGGAACTCTTGGGCGGTATTTCAAAAGACGCTAATATGTAATCCGCTTTAGATGCTATTTGGCTCTCAGCAGAGTTTGTTAAAATGTGTTACGGTTCTTAATAATATCTCTCATAAATGTAAGTGCATAATGTATCGTACATTACTTATTTAACATTCACCTAATTAAATCAGATAAGATGTCTTTATGAGGTTTTTACCAAATGTTAATTATAAATTATAAAAATAATTTAAATTTCGATTCGAATTTTGATTTTGTTTTCGTGATACTAAAATACTACTTTTATGACAATTTTTTTTTAAGTTTCTTTATTCAATAAAATTGTTAGTTACATGCATTGAGGAATTTTTCGACCACCATGCTAGGCACATGCCCGTGTTATGGTGGTCAATTGAAACTACTGACCATTTTTTATTCCCTTTAGGCCATTTTTAAAATACGTCTATTTGAATTTCACTTATTTGTTCGCGAATGAATGCAAATCTTGGAAGTGGAAATTGACCCAATTCCCGATATTTCGAAATCCCGAAAGTCATTGTCGATGACAATGCATTCTATCAACTTTTGGTGGCAATCAAGCATACACACGCGGACATACACACATTTCTCTGAAATTGATTGCCATTGCAGCAGTCAATATATTATGACATAAATGTCCGTACTACCCAATTAGATTGGCACTCAGTTATTAGCGTGGTTGACCACAGTCCGTGGAGGACCAAGGTTCAATCCTCAGTTAAACAAAAAATACTGGATGTAAGTTATTTATAATGAAGATTAATAAAAACGGGACCTCACTATTAAAATATATTTTATAAAATGGTTTGAAATTTTTTTAAACGTTTTTCAAATACAAAATTAGCGGTAAGCACAAGATATAATTTTTCTAGATGATGAATTACTCACTTCCTTAGCCTTCTAGAAACATTTGAGAATTTAGTAATACGTTCATCAGAAAAAATCAAAATGTGAGCGTCGAGCAGTCCCCAGTTATTAGAGTCTTACGTCGCCAAATGTAGACTAGTTAATGACTTAACTTGTTTATATAAAATCATAAATTCAATAAATGACAGCCCTGAACTATCATTATACTTGATTTCTTTCCATATACCTCGCATCGAGGCAATATTTACAGTTTTGTGACAACAAATCACAATTGTATAATCCCGTTCGCCGTACACGGAATTTGGTTAGTGAACATAAGGATGTTGTTATATTTCATATGACATATTTAATGTTTCAATCACTAACTAAAAACATTTTTTAGCAGAATTTTTTTATATCGGAAAGCAGAACAAAAATCTAATTAAATAAGCTGCATTGGTCTGTTTTGACCTATTTCATCTATTTATTGTACTTTCTGTTTTTCCCAATATAGTATGGTATTTTGTTTTTTATATTTATTCTAAAATTGAATAAAAAAGTAAACATGAAAACGAAATAAATAAATAAATTTTGATCTAAAATATCAATAAATATGGCGTTCTGATACAGACTCTAATGTATAGCAGTGAGGTATAAAAGGATAAACATAGACATATTGGAAAAAAATGTGTCTAATGTTTGATAAAGCCATGAATACCCTTATTGCGAATGTGAAGCTTCGAAAATAATGCCATCAAAAAAAAAAAACTAATGAAAGAGATGGCTAGATGGATTTGCACGTGGGCCGGATGTATGGAGAAATAATTTAATTAAACCCCACGGAAAGATCGATTTTCTAGGTCTGCTAGGGCAAAGCCAACCGTAGGTCCATCCATTAAGAGGGCCGCGCGCCGACTATTGTTTTTACACGACTTCATCACCTATGTCGTTAAGATTCCCACTTTATTCGAGAAATTTCATACAGAAAATTCAACCGCAGGTCTATCGAATACACCAGATTCTGGCTTCATTTTAGAGTATTGTTTCGTCTTAACAAAGTCGATAATCATTATTGAGACAAAACCTTGTGATACTCATCTGAAGTTATTAAAATAATAACCAGGAATCTCAAATCTACGAATATTACAATGTTTGATTAAAAAGTGTAGTAAATGATATTTCAGTAAAACAAACTTTAAAGGTAAAATATCCGCATGAACCGCTTTTGTCATAAACATTTTATCGGAGGGGTGTCGGCAAATGATAACTTTAGTACGGTGGATGGGCCATAAGGGTGGGCGGGGCATTTTTGAATACCTCCAATGGAAGAGATATGGAGGCTTTACGTTATAATAATATGCCTGACATATTTATTGAAGCAGGTGCGCCCATTGTGATAATATGATCGTGGCGTGTTATGTGACCCGGTGACAGTTTAATTATTTGAATGCTTTTGTGAAATAATGATATTCATGCTTTTGATTTCAACACGAATTTAAAAGTTTCATTCGCATGTAGGAATATTAGCTATTTTGTGGAAATTATACTTGACCTTGTGTAAAGGAACAGTAGGCTTTACGATGAATATATATAAATTCATATATTTATTCATTAAATCAAGTTAAAACCCATAATAACATGTATAACACGTTATTATCATGTTCATAGTGGAATGTTTTTAGGTCATAATTCAAGTTTGTTTTTAATATAAAACCATTCACATGTATGTAGAAAAGGTAGAACCGATTAACCAAAGTTCTTTTTTTAACATTAACTCCAAATACGAGGCCTGAAGGTCAATAATTTCCTTCAGGGTCTGTGTCACCTTTGGGGATACCGTGTGGAGGGTTTTTTTGTGAAGGAAAGGAATGAGAGAAAATTTTGGTAAGGAAAAGGGTATTAGGGGTGGGTAGGAATCTAAGGTTTTGTGTGCAGTGGCGGCTTATGACATTTGGGTGAATTGGAGTGGTAATATTACAAAAAAATACATTATTTATGTTGTTATAGCCGAAAAAGCCTTTCATTTTTTAGAATATTTGGTTTTTTGTACGAAGAGTTACAGAAAATCAGTGCGGCCACACTAAAATTCTTCGAAGTCTTCACAAAAAAAAATAATTTTCGAAAAAAAATTAGTTTTGGACTAAACAACATCAATAATGTCAATTTTTTTAAACTTAGCGACAGAGATGTAACTCATCCATCCTACTGCGGTGAAAGCTATATTCTGAATGTCCTGCTGGAGAAGTCAAAAGGTGCTCTCAACCAATCTCTCCTCGATACCACGCATTTGGTGGGAAAACGAATCCGTCACCAAGACCTGAACAAACCTCACCCTACGAATCAGGCACCCCCGCTAAGTCATCAAACGTAGCGAATCACTTTGGTTACTTATGACAGAGGTGTCTGTTATCCAATAAAAGGTTTCCGGGGCTGCGGTACCATTATCCGATTACCATATTAAGAGTTCTTTGTTTACAAGACCTTTTTGAACCTCAGTTTTTGTTTTATGGGCGTAATTGCATATTACCATGACGTCATAAATATTCTATTAATTTTCTTGCTATCACGAATATTGCCAAAATCTCAAGGAAAATGTTGTTTATTACAGACAATACAGCATTCATTACTTTGTTATCTAACCCAAATTATCGGAAAACAATACAAACTATGACAATGACAATCTTTGTCAATCACATAACGAGATTTATCAAAAGCAATAATCAGTTTCTTCACACAAGAAAGAACATAATTATGCACGTGCGTATTGTTTGAAAGATGAATTTTGAGACAAGACAGTAATTAAATAATCAAGCTAAGAAAGTTCTCATAAACAATGCCGTTAAAATATTATAATCGCCTTAGATTAACAATGGCATAAAGTCATTAACTCAGTATGGACTTGTATATTGTAATGCTTCGGGAGGGCAGGCAAATTTATCACCCGCACGCCCCCTGAAGAAATATTTCCGAGGCTGGAACTTAGATAGGACGATGTACTATACTTGCTGATATTATTATTATGACGATGTGGAGATATGGCGAATCATTTCGTTGTGTTATTTACGGGATGATTGACCTCAAATGCTCATTGACAAGGATCTGAGGAGGTACTGTGTATATACGAGTATCAGTAAGAGTTTAAAGATTTCTTGTAAAAATGCCTGTTTGTACGCCTTCGTTAGCTTGAATGGAACTATTTTATTTACATCTTCTTGCTATATTATAATGAATGTAGGGCACGGTTATATATTAAGATACTCATATAGTTCAATACCTGCCAGCACAATTTTTCCCTACCTTCCGAACTAATTAAGAAATAAATATTACATTGTTTGTTGTGAGTTGGACCTTCGATCGGACTGAATTATTTAGGATGAATGATAACTCAGAAGATGAAGACAAAAGAAGATGCATAGATTATTTTTGCGAAGTTCATTATAATGATAAAATACAATATACTTAAAAACTTCAAAATATAATAGGACGGGGTGGCACTTGTAAAGCTCGTGCTAAATCTCTTTAAAAAACTAATAATCAATATAATAATATTTAAGATGTACTCATATTTGAAGAATTTGAGGTTAGAAAATTAAATATTCTGTTTCTGCATACCACTCAATTTTACAAGTTTATAAAGAAGATATTTAAAATGATAAAAGTCGCACCATTCACAAACACAACAAATCTCACGGAAAAATGCATGTTACCGATACCGACATGCAAAAAATATTTTGATCAACTGTTCTACAAATACCTACATATTTTTAATAAATTAGCAGAAAATATAACATCCCTTAATAATAATTTTTAAACTTCAAAATACAACTAAAAACAATACGCCAAAAACATACACAAAAAAACACAAATTTGGTGAACGACTTGAAGAAACTACATTTAATAATAGCGGAATAAAATGTTTACTTGTTATTTTGCCTCAAACAACAAGATATTTGATGTTGACTAAATGTCTTTATCATTTTTGGCTCTATTATGATTTGTATGGGCTTGAATTTAATTTTATGATCATACAAAGGCTCTACAATTAAAAGCCTATTGTAAAACTCGTATTATATTAGTTGCAATTTTACAACTGAATTAAAAGACCAATGACACGCCGGTTCTTTTGAATCGGCAGGGAAGGGCTCGACTATATTATGGCGTGGAGGCTCTATCTATGGAGAGGCGGTTGACTGTGCGCAGCAAGGCGGTTCGAAGGCTCCGATAATCACAGCTTGTCAGCCCCACCATGAAGATGTAATCCGTGAGGGGGCGGGAAGCGTGATGGTACATCCACCCACGGTTATTCGTAGATATTCAAGCGAGATGTTAGTGACATAATGTACGTTCGGTTATGCATATCCGTGTTTGAAATTTAAAAAATATGCTCCAAGTATTAATCAATTTGACAAGTGATCTTTATCTGTCAAAAACTTATTTTGTTATTTAGATGTACTAGTATATGTAATATTAACTGAAAATTTCATTGAAGTGTTGCGGAAGGAGAGATGATTTTAGTTTTGAAATAAGGTGAATTTCTGAATTAGTTGTGTTCATGCTGTAGGAGGGAGGAAACACATAGGCCAGGAAGTCGTTCCACAGACGAGCTACTGAACTCAAGAACAAGACGTAGAAACGTCCCATTATAACGTGAAAAATCACTTATCGTTAGTTTACAAATGTTGGGCACGCGTTTGGCGTGTTTCCAGACTATGCACAGGTCCCAAAAGAATTAGTGATGCTAGTTACTTGAAACATCTTCCTTTGAAATACCGCTAGAACAAGAAAAGCATTCCTTCCTGACGCCTATGCTATAAAGATTACAATCCGTTTAAGATAGGGGAATTTATCAAACCGACCAACCTTTTCTGCACTGAGTCAATGGTTATAGTGTTCAAATATATAAATAGAAAAGTGTTGTGAATCAGGATCGAAACGTGGCTTGATTTGTCTTTAGTCGTGTTATTTGAAGAAATCTGAATAATGATAACTCAACACAGTGACAATTCAACACACTTTTAAAAAGTGATATAAAATAATTAAGAAAGATGAAAAAAAAATTTTTTAACCTAACTTAATCTAACCTAATTAACCCAGTTGATAAAGTTTTTGTTTCATTACTTCCCATGACTTTATATAACTTTTTAAAAATGTGATGAATTATCATTGTGATGATTTATCCGGAAACCCATCAAACATAGCGAACCAAATGTGGTGACCTATGACAGAAATGTTAAAATACAATTAATGGATCCCAGGACGCGGCAGTAACCATACCCGCCTCCTAAATTTTACTTTTTTTTATATATAAAAATTCGGATTGAAGTAATAGGTATTCGTCGTGATTACTCTGATACTTCGGACATTTTAAAAACCATTTTAACTACCAAAGAGATGAAATTTATTAGAATATAGGTTATAATTAGTCGTTTGTGAACTGAAATGTGTAAAAAATAATATTGGTTCGATATCGTCGCCATCCCAAACGTCGCGCCTGGTATCAGTGGTCCAGTTACTTCACCCTAGTTCCGACCCTGGTAAGTACTTTCGCAGGTTGTTTCAAACTATAAAGTGTAAAATACTGTGATGTGGGTTGTAGGTCTTACGTAATAAAACTTGGCCTCTTGAGGGAATTCTACGAGGTAGTGTTTATAGGGAGGAACTTTGCTATTGTCGTGGAAGGAACTTCAGGCAAGTGCATATGAAAATATGTGAGATTATAATATCAAAACCTCTATGAATATTCTCAAATTATTAAGCCATTAGCTTAGAAAACTGTGTTCTAGCACTCGCTTCCCTGCGTCATCCACATTCCAAAAAAATTAAACATGTTTTTCTATTGCACGACCCGTATATTTAATTTACTTCGTTAATTTTACGTCCTCCGTAGTCGAGGGGTTCGAGCGGGTCGAGGTTCAAATCCCGGAGTGCGCAAGTAAATTTTATTTTGTGAATTTGTATTTTTACACGATATATTCAATTAAAAATATATATGTTATACTTGCGGCAAGTTCCAAAGTGGAAGATACCCTCAGTATCGTTTTGGTGTAAGACTACATAAATATTTATGAATTTAAGAGAAATCTTAATAGAAAAAAAATGAACGATTAGAAGATACTCAGAGATGGGAGGAGAAATGCAAAACTCACTATTAAATCCTTAGGTTTTTACTCCGCCTGTCTCACTGTCTCATTAGATTGCCAACTAGAAAAAAATAAACACCCACAGTCCGTGTCGGTACCTACTGCGTTTATGCAGGTACCCCGGCGTAAAGAGTGCCCAGTGAGACCCACATGTTCAACTATATTTTAAATATTATTGCAACAAATATTATTGCAAAGTTTTGTTTTATTTTATTATTAGAGCATACAATGCCGCGCTTTTACTTAGGACGGGTTAGTTAACACAATTTGAACAATAATTCATCAAATTTGATATTCAAGTTATGTGAAGATCCTATTTAACTCTTTCGGATAATTTATTCGGTATTGGGAACAAATAACTATTAGTCGTAGAATCAATTTATTTGCTTTTTGGAATAGCTCATATGGTCTCCTAGAAATCGTTGTGTCTCCCTTGCTCTCATAGTTAGTCATATGAATTTACTTTCAAATATAGAAGTTATCCACACAATAATTAAAATGCCCATCAATGAAACCAAAATTACCAACCGTCATTTGAGAAATAATTATGATACTTTGAGAATATTTTATTAATTATTCCTATATGAAACGACAAAACAGTGAAGCGCCAGTCTTGTTTATAATACAATTGTGAAATAAAATATATTATATTCCTTTTTCGCTATCAGTAAAACATGTTATCAGTAAATTAAAGGTGAGCCATTTTTAAACTTATTTACGTTTGTTATTTTTGATATAATATTTCAAAAAAAAAATTGTGTATTTTCTAGTATCTACTAAAATTTAAAACCAATACATTTAGAAATATTATTTTTTCTTTGATCTTATTGAGAAGCACAAATGCATACACATTTTCTGACTTTCCAGAAGCATCTTTAAGAAATATAACTATTATTATGCCAGAGGCCTGAATGATTAAGATATATTGTATTGTATTGTAAAATAACCGGCCATGATTACATAATAACAGAACTTGAAAAGAACTTTCACAAAACTAGCATTTTAACGTTATTAAAATTTACTCAATTATTAAAATTCTATGAAGCAACCGGTTTTAACGTTACGTTAAAAAAACACAAATTTGGCATATTCTTAAAGCACGTTAAGTAATATTGTAATAAAGTCGAGACGCGACCTCGCAATCGCCTGGACAAAGGTCTGCCGGCCGTACAGACAGCGGTAGCTGGTCTGCACTGCAGACCAGCGACCGCTATCCATCGCTATCCACACGACTGCGATCCGCAGTACGTATTGTCCTATCGTTCCATCGCCTTCGTCTGCATCGATAAAAGCTGCGGCGGCAATGCCTCCACTGTGGACACTAAGACGACAGTTATCCCTGATATTTATCGCCGATTGACTGATGAATGTGGCTGGACGTGACGCGAACAGGGAAGGGCGTCTCGACATTACAAAGGGTTCAAGACTTCATCGCGATAAACAATAATACACATGGGAAGTGCTTGGAGAGTGTGCAAACTTGTTTGTTCAATACTTTCGTAATCGCATTCCAAATTATTGATGCATATTGTGAGGCTATAGGATGTAGGGAAGGGAAGCAGATGAAGAAGAGGAAGGTTTAAAAGTACCTGGCTATTCATATCTGGTCACCAAATAAGGCTGGAGTGATTTCAAGCAATGATTAGAAACAGAATGGAGGTCTTTCATCATTATTTTTGCTGTGCATGGATTTGTTTCAAATCTGGCTGATTATTTGTTTTGGTTGGAAATTTAGATAATGATTTGTACTTGTATAAACTTATTTAAAACAGGCGAGCTTAATCATTAATTTTGTACATTTGTATTATATTATGTAATTCATATTTTTCTAAGGGCAATGAAATGTGTGTGCCACTGACGACTATTCAAAAATACTACTAATACGACTATACTAAAAAAATATTGGCGATGTTGAAATTGGAAGGTAGGAAAAATGTTTTTTTTTTTGCTTTTTGATCACCATATAGTATAAAAATATTTATTTTTTATAATAATTGAGAAAACTTGTTATCAAGATGACCGGTTCATACAAAACGTGCTGGGAAGCTTTTCTTCGCATTTTGAAATAAATTTACGATAGTTTACGATATTCAAAGTACGCATTATTCTACGCGCCTAATGCGCTACGAAGCCAACAAATTTTGTTGGCCATGGGATTATTCTGTTTAATTCTTGGCTCACGTCGTTTTGCATAATTCCATAATTTATCGATGATCTACTATACATATAACTTTGGTTATTTATTTATAAACCAGTCTGTATGCGTAAACTTTGTAGACATACTGAAATACGTTTATCTCAATGTTAAGACTAACTAATACTGCCCTCTGTAGATGTTACTCTTAAGCTTTGTATCGTTTTAGACTTTATCGAATCAGGTAATTTTTCATTTGATAAGGTAGAATTCTATCAAACTAACAAGGTAAAATCATCATCTTTGTAATAAAACAGATAGTATTTTTAACATCTGCCTTCTTCTATTACTAACCGTTGAGTGAACTGACTCCTTCAGAACGATCAGGGGGATCGGTTCCTGTTTCATAGTGAAGATATGAGACCCTTTGTAAATAAATCTTAGTCGTTTTTAAGGCGATGAAATACGTAGTAATGCAAAATCATGTGTTTTTGGTTTGAAAATTTTGTCGGCTAGAAATGTTTTAGATGCTTTAATTAAATACTGCGAGTAGAATACATCCTAGCCTTTGAAATAATCGAATATATTTTAAATAAGTCTTTTTATAAGCCCAGAAAAAAATAATGTATAAGGCCTATGAAAACTGCTTTAAAGTTCAAAATCTCCTACTTACAAACCTATGTTCGGTTATGATTTTATTGTATAATCTGGAGATTTAAGTTATTTATAAAATGATTGAAAAACATTTAAATATTTGTGCCTGAACATCCACAAAATAAAATAAAAGACACTTTTTGGCCATGTTTTTTTCTTGCATAAATCAAAACAGATGGAGTGTATTAAGCGGGAATTTAAGCCTTATCACCACGTAGTGCATCGCCTTAAAGGTGTGATTTTCATTGAAAAGACCTGCATTAGCAACGGTATGTTTAAAGCCGAGTGTTAGGTAATAACTGACCTTAAGTATAAATAATACGTCAACTAAGGCCCTCCAATGAGACTTAATGCCTCTCATGATAGCTCACAGCGAGGCGGTTTCTCCCGCGAAAAGAGAATTCAAACGAATGTCAAGACAGCGTTTCGTCCCGATACGATAAAGGTATACTAAGGATCATAAATACATCACAGCCAACATCCATAATTCGGGACGCGCGAATAAAAACACCCGCGACAATCCCCGTATTGTATTGATGCCAAATGACGCGAGGTTTGCAGAGGCCGTAAATTTCGACACTTACAACTTTTTCGACGAGACATTTTGGAATGTTAAAATCCTGATTTTGACGGCTAGCGGGTTATAAAAACGTGGCGCAATAAAACATATACGCAGCATTTGGAAAGAAATTGCCTGATTTACAACCAACGAAAAGTTATTTCAACAGAATGATCGAATTTGGACGTGTTCATTTTTTCTGAGGACTTCTAAAGGTACAGCTTGTTAAAATACCTATTTATTTTGGTGGATACCTTCACCAAACCGCGTGCTTAAATAACATTACGTACAGAACCATTGAACATTAAACATCAATGATAAAAAATAAAACGTTTTTTGTACTTACGCACATTCGTGAAAACCCTTTTAATTTATATTTTGTGACCACTACTTTGTCTGTCCGCGATACATCAACATTATATGGATGAATTCATTTATTTTTAAAATATTATTTTGTTAAAATAGCTCATCTCTATTTGATATCACTCAAAATAGATTTCTTAGCCCTCTCAATAAATGTTTTTGCCCATTATCCAACGGAGCGTCAAAATTCAATCTCGAGTAGGAAATCAACGCGCTCCTTGATAATAACAATGAAAAACCAATAGTCGAGTGTTTAACTCGTGGATTAAGTGTTCCGCTCTTATTCCGCCCTTCAAGGTGACTTGAGCTCAAACTCAACATGAATATAGTTTAGCATAATAGATTATATTTATGCTCGACATATATTTCCACTTCATTCCATCGACCCTGTTAAATACATATAGGTATTAATACACAGTTTCTTTGTTTTATTTGGTCGCTTAAAATTAGGCGAAAATCGACCACTTGACCCCTTAGTCACATAGGACACTAGGTTCGTTTTGGCGTGCTTGAAAAAAAGTCCCATTCAATTGTTTTTTTGCCGATTTCCTGGCGAGCGAAAATCGACCGCCGCTCTCACGGAGCCGCTTCGACTCGAGAAAAAATTTTAATTTCACGATAAATATTACAAATTTCCTCATTTATCGGGAAAGATTTTTAATTTAAGTGAAATTGTTTTTCTTTGCATAGTGGTATCATTGGACAAAATTTAGTCACGTGGTCAACACGAAACCACGTGGTACGATTTTTTTATAAAATCTACATGGTCATCCTAATGATTAAATTCCGTCGCAAACACGCAGTCTGCAGGTGAAATTATCGAAAAAAATCATCGTCCGAAGGTTAAGGAACGTTTTTCGGCCGTCCTACAGATGGCGATCGGTTCAAAATGTCTTACAATAAGCGGCTTAAGTTTTGACATTTGCAATTTGAACCGAAAAATGCCAACAGGCGGGCTTTTGTATAATCAGAAATCAGCCAATCATAGACAAGCACCGAAGAGATGTTTTATTACATAGTGATGTTACTTCAAAGAAACGATAAAATCTGTGTAGGTACTTACTTTGGCAGTATATTTTTAAAAATCGATAGTGCTTTTGAACGAAATAAAATAAATGGAAAGTTTTTAGATTCTCACGGCCAAAAGCATTTTTGTTGTTTGTTTTTGGGGTGTTATGCCGTGTTGCGCTAACTCCTTCTTTAGCCGACGTTTCGGACAGCGTTGCAGTGTCCATCATCAGGGCAGATCCGGTAGATCCGAAACGTCGGCTAAAGAAGGAGTTAGCGCAACACGGCATAACACCCCAAAAACAAACAACAAAAAAAATAAAAAAAATAAAGTTTGGTAAAAATAATTTGACACGGATACCGTCGCCCCGTAGTGAAAAACTACATCAATAGCGTCACGCAAATTTATAAATTGTACCAAGTAGTAGTAGTTGTAGTAGTAGGGTAGTGGTAGTGGTAGTGGTATGGTAGTGGTAGTGGTAGTGGTATGGAAGTGGTAGTGGTATGGTAGTGGTATGGTAGTGGTAATGGTATGGTAGTGGTATGGTAGTGGTAGTGGTATGGAAGTGGTAGTGGTAGTGGTAGTGGTTGTGGTAGTGGTAGTGGTAGTGGTATGGAAGTGGTAGTGGTAGTGGTATGGTAGTGGTACTGGTAGTGGTACTGGAAGTGTGAGTGGTAGTGGTAGTGGTACTGGTACTGGTAGTGGTAGTGGTATGGTAGTGGTAGTGGTAGTGGTAGTGGTGGTGGTAGTGGTACTGGTAGTGGTACTGGTAGTGGTATGGTAGTGGTAGTGGTAGTGGTAGTGGTATGGTAGTGGTAGTGGTAGTTGTAGTGGTATGGTAGTGGTAGTGGTAGTGGTATGGTAGTGTTAGTGGTACGGGTAGTGGTAGTGGTAGTGGTATGGTAGTGGTAGTCGTAGTGGTAGTGGTAGTGGTAGTGGTAGTGGTAGTGGTAGTGGTATGGTAGTGGTAGTGGTAGTGGTAGTGGTAGTGGTAGTGGTAGTGGTAGTGGTAGTGGTAGTGGTAGTGGTAGTGGTAGTGGTAGTGGTAGTGGTAGTGGTAGTGGTAGTGGTAGTGGTAGTGGTAGTGGTAGTGGTAGTGGTAGTGGTAGTGGTAGTGGTAGTGGTAGTGGTAGTGGTAGTGGTAGTGGTAGTGGTAGTGGTAGTGGTAGTGGTAGTGGTAGTGGTAGTGGTAGTGGTAGTGGTAGTGGTAGTGGTAGTGGTAGTGGTAGTGGTAGTTGTAGTGGGAGTGGTAGTGGTACTGGTAGTGGTAGTGGTATGGTAGTGGTATGGTAGTGGTAGTGGTAGTGGTATGGTAGTGGTATGGTAGTGGTAGTGGTAGTGGTATGGTAGTGGTAGTGGTAGTGGTAGTGGTAGTGGTAGTGGTAGTGGTAGTGGTAGTGGTAGTGGTAGTGGTAGTGGTAGTGGTAGTGGTTGTGGTAGTGGTAGTGGTAGTGGTAGTGGTACGGGTAGTGGTAGTGGTAGTGGTATGGTAGTGGTAGTGGTAGTGGTAGTGGTAGTGGTAGTGGTAGTGGTAGTGGTAGTGGTAGTGGTAGTGGTAGTGGTAGTGGTAGTGGTAGTGGTAGTGGTAGTGGTAGTGGTAGTGGTAGTGGTAGTGGTAGTGGTAGTGGTAGTGGTAGTGGTAGTGGTAGTGGTAGTGGTAGTGGTAGTGGTAGTGGTAGTGTTAGTGGTAGTGGTAGTGGTATGGTAGTGGTTGTGGAAGTGGTAGTAGCAATATTTTTTTCCAAAATAAAACTCGCTGGGACTTTTGACGAGTGTCGGTGACAAAAACCGTACATACGATATGGGTATCAAATTACGCGTCTCGACTTACAAAATCCGAATGGCTCAGTGAAAAAAGGATCAGAAAGCTCCTTGGCACTTTTTTTTCTCAAAATATCCATTTCTTTCTATCCATACATATATTTTAATATATTTGTGGTCACACACTCATTGTTTCATTTATATGCCAAAATAAATATTACATTTTTAAATTTTGCGTGTTAATTGAGCAATTCTTTTTCAAAATAACAACTTTTGAAGAATGGCGGTGACAAAAACCGTACATACGATATGGGTATCAAATTACGCGTCTCGACTTACAAAATCCGAATGGCTCAGTGAAAAAATGATCAGAAAGCTCCTTGGCACTTTTTTTTCTCAAAATATCCATTTCTTTCTATCCATACATATATTTTATTATATTTGTGGTCACACACTCATAGTTTCATTTATATGCCAAAATACATATTACATTTTTAAAAGTTTTTAAATTTTGCGTGTTAATTGAGCAATTCTTTTTCCAAAATAACAACTTTTGAAGAATGTCGGTGACAAAACCGTACATACGATATGGGTATCAAATTACGCGTCTCGACCTACACAACCCGAACGGATCGGTGAAAAAATGATTATTAAGCTCCTTGGCACTTTTTTGTCTCCAAATATACATTTATTTTTTTAAATTTTTAGTAGACCCACACTCCTTGCTTAATTTTTACCCATTAGTTGCCTGCAACGGGCAAAAAGCTAGTCGTAGGTTAAAACATAAATAAGTTTACTACATTCCACAAAAGAAATTACTAAGGAAACAAAGACAACAAATTTCCATTGCATGAACATTATTACATTATACCTAAAACGATTTTTTTTTAATTTTGAAAGATTTGTTCTTAAGTCTTTATTATTTGTACCATTCCCTACTATATGCCTACTATTTACTACTATATATTACTGTTAAAAAACTACACTACATCAACCTATTAAGTCTTCCCGACTTCTGGCCACTAATAACAACAATTAAAAATTTCTGCGTAATCGGTCCAATAATTTCAAGTCTATAAGTCGCTGAGGTTGCCTTTTATTTATATAGTTTTTTTTGTTTATTAAATAACAAAAACCACATTTTTCGAGAAAGTTCTCTTCATCAGTATATATACGACTCTGTTGAATACAATATTGTTCTCATTAAATTTTGTATTTTATAAAGGAATTTTTAATGAAAGTAGATCATATTTAAGGATGTCATTAATAAGGTATATAATTATTTTATCTATTACTGTAATAATAAAAACTTAAACATTATATAAAACCGAAACTCAATAATTACATTATAAAAAAAAGTTTACATAAAATTGAGGAAAAATATAAGTAAAATAATCTAAAATAGTGGTGTTATCAGAGTTATTTGGCTTCATTTCATAATTTTCTAATATAGTTAACTATTGTTAAACACAAGCCGAAAACTAAATATCGATGGTAGTTCAATCTCACCCTATATATATATTAGGCACTCTCCTCCAACCATCAAAACTGACCCCCATCTGGCGCTTGTTAATAATTTTTGACTGCTAAATATCTTGACCTTTGAAACTTTGGGGTCTTATTACAATCAAACTGGGTACGTGGGTAAACGTCCGAACTACGGAGCTAGAAAACATTTGTGTTATGAAATTTTTATTTATAAAGGATTATAAAGTTTTTTTAACTTTCATTTTAACAAGATAACTTTTTTTCACTTATTTTAGATGTTTTCTTGGGGTGATATTATTATATTGTGTAAATGGCACTACAAAAATTATGCAAGCGATTTATCATCCGGAAAAATTATTAGTATCATAATATCCACTCCTAATCATTAAACTTCATCTCTTTCTGGTAAATAAATCAATTCTTCATTTCTCATTACACCTTATATCATTATCATTATCTTGTGAAATAGAGGATAGGATATTCACCAGATCAACTGGAATAAAAACTAAAATTAGTAAATCGTGCTGGCACTGTTGGTGGACGCGGTGCACTCTTTTGCTGCAGCAACTGGTCCAGTTTCTTCACCACCTAGGATTCTCCATCTTCTATCTTCGTGTCACCTGTTCCTGAACTTCATTTTACTCAACTTAACTTCACTTTATTTTTGTAATATTTATATTTTTTGTAATACCTGCATCAACTGAAAAGCGCCCCTGAGGTGATATCTCCCAAAAGCGGTGCTAAAGAAATTTTACAGTAAATAAATAATAACTTACCCACATGGTTCAAAATTACTTACGGTGAATCATGCGTTTAATCTCGGATAGATGGGGGAGCGGTCCAAAACATAAGTTTTCCAACCAAGCCTCGCGGATTTAATCCTCTGCCTGGTTAAGTCCTTTTAAAAAAATTGGCTAATTTTTTTATGTTAGTACCTCACAAGAGCTCCAACCGCCCACTACCGTCGAATGCATTTTCTACTGTGGTATGTTGCGAGGCTGAAAGTAGTAGGGAGGAGAATAAGATGGGAAAGAAGAAGGTAAGAAATTACCTGGCTATTCAAACCTGATTAACACAATTTCGAGTTCAAGTTTCGATCTGAAAAGTGTTCCGGAACGGTAGTAGGAGATGAAAATTAATCATAACAAATTGTGAAATAAATCAAATAAGATATGCTTGCGCTTGCCGGGATTTGAACCCGTGACCTCCGGATTTGTAGTCAAGGTTCTTAACCACTCATCCACGGATGCACCACACTGTGATGATAGTGGAAATATTGTTTTTTAAATGATAAATTAATGTTTATAAGACAAGGTTTTTATGCATAGCACAACTATAATAAATTATTATAAGCAATAATTAGTCGCCTGCAATATTATTTAACACAAATTTAGCACTAACGAAGCCTTTCCTACAAAAATAAAGTTGGTTGTTTACAGGTGAAAAAAAAAAACAGTAATTGTTGATTAAAGTACTAGTACATTTGAATTATTTGGCGTGTAGGAAATAAGCCGACGTGGCTCGGTGGACCAGAGCGTCTGACCGAAAATCAGAAAGTGCGGGTTCAATTCCCGTCGGCGGCATTTATTTTTACTCGGGAGATATTTTCAATGTGTATTGATATTGCAGGCGACTAATTATTGCTTATAATAATTTATTATAATGGGAGTAATTCAAATGTTGTCAGGTTATAGGTCGCCAAAGTTTGTACATGTTTTCATTCCTTTTTATGCTTTACATTTCGTTCCCTTTACTAATTTTTTTAATGTTTCCACCAATGCCAGATGACTAGAAGACAGGATACTTTTTTCAGAGCAGAAATTCGGGGACTAATAATGTGGATTCTTCACTGAAAATTTTCATTTTATCACTTGATAATTACAAAAGATTGCTGCTGAGGCAGTTCTTCAAAACTGAAGCTATTTTAGAAACCACCAAACTAATCTTACACGCCTAAAATTAGGTAAGAAATCAGACTTTGTTTTATTTAATGTTAAAATGGACATGGTAAAGACACTGTACCTTTTGATATTGATAATTGCCTTTAAATATGTGTTCAGGTTCAACAGTTGTATTTAACTGATTAAATAAAGTGAATTAATAGATTTGCAATTAAATATATGTCATTTTCATATTTCATATTACGCCACTATGAAAACAAACAATGAACAAACTTAAGCGAAAATGCCCTAATACACATTTTTCAGTCTGTTTCTATCCCTATTTCTTTTTTTAACCCGATACCAGATATTCACACCAGCTTCCTATCAATTCCACCCAATATTATCCAAGATCTTTATCAGAGTCCCGTCCAGCGATTTGGTAGGAGGACCAGGCGAGCAGAGGCCTGAGGGAGTAAAGGAGTACGAAGGAGCCGAGGTCGCCTTGCGAGCGGGCCCGGTCACCGCGACCTGAATAATTCATACCGGCCCTTGTCCGCCCCGCCTGAATTGTTAAACGCTCATTATTTACGGGCTGGTCGGGCCCATTGTTTCGATGGTCGCGGTCAGAGCAGTGTAGAATTTGAACTTGTAATAAAAAATATCTTAAAGGGGTGTTAAACAAAATCAGCTTTTATCTATTTACCCCCTCACTTATAGATGTGGTATAAATATTTCGCGACGCGTAAGGTTACTAAAAAATAGTAAAAAACTTGACTAATTTCCATGGCATTAGTTTTGTTAAAAGGGTCTAAAACCAGACTAAAGGTCGGCTTTACCACTAATCTAATTTTTAGGACGGTTCGTATTTATAATGAAAACCATATTTTTAATCTCTGAAATGTATGTTAAAGTACCCGATATCTGGCACCTTAAGGAAAAATATGACACATGACATAAGTGAAAATCTATTATTGGTTCAGTAATTATATATACATACTTTATAACACCTCATGAAAAACATTTTAAACTGTTGGTCTCCAAACAAAACAAAGAAATTAAAAAATAACTCATTTTTTAACTAATTTTGAAGGTTGTACATAAACATGAAACAATAAAAAATATAAAAAAAAGGTAACGGTCAATGAAATTCTTTTTATTTTTCTGTGTCTTTACTATTTCATGATTTGTTTAGATTAATAAGTAGATATTATCTTCTTCTTCAATGATAAAATAAACTTTATTGATTGTTAAACTTTATACCATCTCTAAAAATTCATAATTACTTTTTTAATTGAAAAAAACAATACATTTTTGAAAGCTTGTGAAATAATAACAAAGTTGAAAAAAATTATACTTATGAAAGTGTTTTTTTATGATACTAACAACAACTGGCATGACCAAATTAACTCCCGTAGTCACTCACTGGCAAGATTTAGAGAAAATTTAACAAGAACATAACCACTCTTTTACGAATTTTTTTTTTTTTAATTAAATACTTTGTTTAAATATATACATTTATATTTACACCGAAATCATAATTATCAAATTAAAAGACATACGTGGTCATATTATGGAGGTTAAATGAAAGCAGTTTTTTGTTAACGATTTCTCTAAAATATTTTTTGACAGATTCAATATTTGTATTTTACGACTAATGCTTCTGATTTATTCTGGTAATTTATTTGAAAAAAAAAATTAACTGCTGACTTTTGTTTGGATTACCATAGCTCATGGGTAGATGGCGCCACTAGGTCCATGTTACAAATTTAAATTGTCATATGGAGATATGTTAGATGGTTTTTATAATGCCTCGTCCGTTAATGGCGCCCAGCCAGGTTTTGGGTCTGACACCTTATGCTGTTTTCTTTTAACGCTTGACATTAATCTACTCAAGCATTTTGTTTACATGCGTATACAATTATACAATGTCTTCCTCCGTCGTAACCAACGTCTTCACCCACCCACCTATGCATTATATATTAGGTTTTCCGGACACTCTTTCCTCTATCTAACCATCCACTTCGTCCAAACCATCGATTAGTCATTTTCTTTATCTTCACTACCCTACCTATACGCCTCATTTAAAATAATCCATTTTTACACCACATATCTAAGACACGTTTCAAAATTTTCTTCTGAAAGTAATATTTTTAACACCTAACAACAGCTGAGTTTTTGTCAATTCATGCAACTACATTATGATTTTAAAACTCTCACAAACTTTTTTTCCAAATACAGTCTTTATTTGAATCTTGTCATTTTTCATCAAAATATAAAATAATGTTACAATTCTGAGATTTGACAAACAAAGGAATTTGAGACAACATCTCGAAAAATTTCCAAACCTTTTTTTTCTAATGGACGATAAAATTCTTGCAAGTCCCACACATCCACTGGGCGCAGAATCCTCCGAGGCGACAAAAGTGTCGGCGCCCGGTATTTAAGAGAGTTTGTAGAATATTTGGGGAATGAATACGAAATGGACACCCGGACCCGTCGACTGTCGGATTTGTTTCAGGGAACATAAACACCGCGTTACCATAGCAACTACAGCAGCCAGCAGCTTCCATTTATGTGACCGGAGCCTTTATCCCTGAATTATGCCAGTGATATACATAAACACGGTCGGGTGCTAACACACACCACACCACACACTGCTAACGGCTCAAATCTATATGCAAGAAGCCTACTTACTGCATACTACAGTATAATATACTGTCAACTGCCTACTACTTCGTTCCACAAACGCGCATTCCATCTCACTGTTTGTCCAAATGGGTGAACAGAGACAGCCTTTGTTGCAGAGTCGTGAGAGATGTGAGTACAAACCTGTAAATCTAGTACGTACACTACAAATAATTTGTTAAATAGTTATCGATGGACATTACCTGATCAAAATTTACGCTGCCATTCTTAAATATAATAGCCTAGTTCCTTTATCCTGTTGTAGCATCTTCCATAGAAACAATTTTGATAGCTTCACATATTTAGAGTAAAGTCAAATAGGTACATAACCATTATAATTTCAGTTAGTTTTTACTGCAATAGTGTTGAGATTTAAAGTCATTCAGCAGGTGGGTGATACGTTTTTGACCATTGCGTTGTTAGAGACTAAAAAAAAATTTCTAGGATATGACTTTTCGCGTGTTTTTTTTTTAGATATTATCAATTATTAATTCTAAGACACTTTTAATTGGAGTTTATGACGAGATAAATCATAGTGTTTCTGCATAAAATCTGTATTTCGCCCTAAAACTCGTAAAGGGTAAGTTTTGACCTCATGCAATATATTTAAATTTTCTATATGTAATTTTTAGATCAACTCAAATATTTTGAGCTCATAACGACATTACCTCAAATTGCCATCGAGCGTTAAAAATAAAGTTTTTACCGTACAATATTTTTACTAGTTCAATTGTTATTTTTTATGTGAAACTGAACAACATTCCCAACTGATCCAAGTCGTCTGGAGCCAGTGAGACTATGGCATCGAAAATTGGTGAAAACTTAATGTAATTGGGAGGGGGGAGGTGGGGAAGCACCAGGCTATCAGATCTAGTCACCAAACACGGCCAAAGAAATTTCATGCAACGTTTCAATTCTGAACGGTTGTCTTACACCAGGTCGATATTGAGAGTATCTTCCACTCTGGAAGACTCTGAGACCATAACTAGAAAAATCCGCTTGTGAGAAATTTAATATTTTTAAGAGAATATTTCCACAGATCAGTTTGCCGATGCAGATATTTAAAATCAATACTCGTATTTATGTTAGGTTTCAGATAGCAATTCTACTTTACTATTTCACCACACTAAATTTAAAAATCTTCCGAACAACTTACTCCATTAGAGTATGATTGAAGCCTAAAAAACGTATCTTACGTTTTATTGACTACCCTCACGAATACTTCAATGCCTTCGAGTGGGAAACATTACATTACACTCACGCGTTGCCATTCCGGGGTAAAATATTATTATCGACATAAAAGTACTGATGATATTTTATAAATAGCGATAAATGTCACTATTAGGGCCAACTGATATTCCTGCCTCGATAGCACCCCTGTTTACTCCTTGCTTAATAAGGTTTACTTTTATTAAAAAAAATAACGTGCCTGTTTACCTTGCCTTTCCCTCACCCCAAGTAGTTACAACGAGCAGATTGCTTTCCTTAAATTATGAGGCCATCAAAATAGATGATTTAAAAAAAGACTAGATTACATATTGTTTAGCCGCACATACGGCGCTACCTTTTAAATTTTATAAAACCCCGCAGCGAAGGTAAAGCTCTAACAGATTTGAACTAGTAACTTTTTCGGATATAATAATCCTAGTAATTGCTTTGCTTTTCAGGTACATAGTAAATAAAGACTGGCGTTTTGGTTAGTTGAATTAAAAAGTTGTTTTACTGTAGGTAATTTTTTCATAAAACAGGTTGGTAGTATGTTTTCTGCAAATTAAAAAAAAAAGTATAATTTCTTCAATTAATTTTGTGGTTTTGTACAAAGTGATTTGATTTCAAAACAAAAAAAAGATTTTCAGATGAAAAAAGTAATTTTTGAATAAAATTTTTAGTGCAAAAAATTACGTCTATTGTTGCAGATATCTTTCTTCAGTATTGTGCTTTTTGTAAACTCGTTACTAACATGTTTGTAAATTAATTCGCTTTTATAAACTTGAAATAAAATTTCACATTTTTCCTTTAAAATTTTTCTGTTTATATTAACGGCCAGCACCCAAAAATGCACAATTTGAAGTATGCTAAGTGATTTATCTGTAAACTCTAGACGGGTAGTTACGAAAATGTATAAGATTTCCAATGAAAAAAGACTGCTAACTTTTAAGTTCTATCAGAAATATGATCTGGGATTTTTAAGTTTCATGGGAAACATGAATTGGAATTTTAGGTGAAACGTCTGAAATTATCCTTGGTTTTCAATCTGCGCCTATTTAAAGACATTAATCTTATACATTTTCCAAACTATACGTGCAGAATTTCCAGATAAATCGTACGTATTGTTGCTTGAATTAGCCGACAACAAAGTGATGTTTGAATACTGGCTTTTAATACTTAACGCCGATGTATAAAATGTCTCGAGGCATCGGTATGCCTGACATAAAAAATATCATCGTTGCTAAAGGCCCTCATAAATTTAATTATTTCGAACACATATTCATATTTCTTCTGGCTTTTTATTGCGTTGGCCTAAATACCTTCCATATCGAACTCCCTTAACGATGAGGCAGGCGCAGTAGAAATTCCACAAAATTCCACAATTTCTACGGAACTCGCGATAATACAGACATGCGCCACGAACTCGTGTGTGAAAAGGTGTTATGACTGCAGCGCACGCTTCTCTATTAGATAACTTCACTTGACATTACATTCACTATGTATTTACTTTGAATAATTAATCCAGAAATGTACCATGTTTCTTTCCAAATATTCCCTCTTTCAGTTGCTAAATTAATAGTGACAAACTTTTGTAATCGCCATTTTTTTCTACCGAAGCCTTAATCAGAATTTTTAATTACTTAAAAACGAAAGTGGTTTTATTTTAAGAATGATACATAATTTTACAGAAATAGGTCATTATGCAAATTGTTCGCGACAAATTGAAATATAGTCTTTCCGGGAATACGAATGTAAACTACATAATGTAGGTGATACTTGCTAGATAATTAGAATGGTAGGAAATAAAAATTGGAAATCGTATTATCAAAATATGAATATTAAAACGGCAATCAAATTGATTTTTGGAAAGATATTTGTGTCACTTTAAATTAAAACTATTTTGTTTCGAAGCAACCATGGCTTGGGATGTACAATCAAAACGGCTCCAAAATAAAAAAAAAATAACGGAAAAATATGTTAAAAATAATAATTACTTGAGAAACTACACAAATACTCAAAAATGATTTTGATTTATAATGGCGAAAACTAAAACGCAATGTTTGTAACTAATTATTAATCCATAAATAATGATGATTAGCACAAAACGTTTTCTAATATTATTTTTTTTCTAAACCATGAAATAAATAAACGAGTGCGATAGAAATGAATATTCAGCCCATAAAAATAAATACTGTACAAAGTTAAGACTTAGATAAATAGAAAAACTGCCGTAGGTTATTTACGACGGGTACCAAGGATAAATAATGCAATTATTTGACGTGAAACATTCCCGTTCTAGTATTTTATGTATTTAAACGACTATACATTTCCAACTAGAAAAAATGTTCGCAAATATTTGATGGCTAAACAAATAAACTCGGTATTCCGTTTGCGTAGTGTGCTGAAAAAGCTTTCACCTTTGCAGGCTGTGTGCCACTGAGTATCGGGAGCTCGCCGAGGGGGTGCGGGTGGGCTTTACGGAGCACGGATGGTAATTTCAGTTCATTGGTATTCAGATGCTGGTCATTCATTGGCCAGGTGTTGTTGAAAATTTACACCTAACTTAGCGAAGAAATACCGACACCCGTCTAACTCGGAATAATTGAAGTAATTCAATAATAAGTAAGGGCTCAGAGCGAATGAAGCTGTTCCGGCAATTCTATTCGTGGATTTCCTTCAATAACTTCAATTCAGCGACAAGTTCCACGAATAAAATGTTAATAGACATAACATTTAATCGCGCGACAGGTTCAACCTCATTGGCCAGCTTTTATTTCCGTTTCACCGCTTTACTGGTAAACATATTTTATAATATTCGTACCATAGTTTCTATTGATAAATCGATTGTAAAAATTACCAAATAATTGAATGTGATTAGCTTAGATCAGAAATAATGTTAATTCAATAAGCAAAGATACATATTAAAAAAAAATAATAATTAAGATTGCATCCAAACCACAGGCAGTTATTTTCAGGCTTATATTATTTGTTGATTTTTATCAGTTATTTTTCCCTCCACGCAACCCCATGTTACACTTATTTGGTTGCTTTGGAAAGCTTATTTTATCTTTTTCGCCGTCTTTTAAGTGGATATTTACGTTATTTAAATACAAACACTCATACAGCAGTGAGTGATAATATCATTCCTGAAAATATTAAAACGAAAACATATAGAACTGCTTACTGCGGTTTAAAGCCAATGAATCTACATACATTTCACTTTTATCACACACTTTTAGTTTCTATAAATTTGACATATTCTGAAAAGCGATCGCTCAAGAGGTTTTTGCAAACTTGGTATAATACGCCAAAAATCGTTTGAGTGGATAATTACTTTAAATCATAATTGTATAATTTTTATCAAAAAATAATCAACTTAAAGGCGCTGTACAAATATTATTTTCTAAGCTTTATCTAATTATGTGCTCTACCTAATACAGTGCATTTATGTTTTCTATCTGAATGATATTCTCTATTCTTTTCTGTTATTTTAATTGTAAATGTTGCTGATATTTTTTCATTATTTCGACTAGAATTTAGACTCCGTTTCGTTAATTCACAAAATTAAAATATTGTACGTTCTCCTTTCAGTATATTTCTCGCGTGTAAATGATTCTGAAGGATTTAGTATCTTCATCCATCTTGATGTTTACAAATATTTCACATTTAAATAGCCCAAGGAGATAATATATTAATTCCATTTCATTGAGCACAAGATTTAATGACAGGGACATATTTCCCGGAATTTAAAGAGAAATTTCCGAAATAAATCTGAAAGGCATTCCCTTAAATTGATCTCCTAATTTACCATCTTTTGTGAACAAGGGCTCATTTATTTGCAAGGGGTGATCTGACAAGATTCGGTGAGGGTGTACCGTCAAAGGTCGGAAAAGGTAAAAAATTATTCAGAATTTAAGGGCGTCAAGACTAAGAGATAATATAATTTTGAGAAACATTCTTCCTACCTACTAAGGCTATTTACTAATGCGCATCGTCCAAATAAATCAGATAATTTAAAACAACTTTTTGATTATCATAAACTGCTATAGTACCTTACCCAATTTGATCACAATTTATCATAATAATTTTAATTTATCGTCACAATTTTCACTTTTATACATATATTTTGTCATGATCAAATGGTTCACGAAAAGGTAATCCAAAACTGATTTTATAAATTTTTGTTATTTGTTTTTGGGGTGTTATGCCGTGTTGCGCTAACTCCTTATTTAGCCAACGTTTCGGACAACATTGCAGTGTCCATCATCAGGGCAGATGTGTTATTTGAGGATGTGGTGAAATGTGAGCTTATGTATGAAAAACAAATAACAAAAATAAACAAAAAACAAATAAAAAAACAAAAATACTTTTTTTTATTGTTGATACATTATTTTACAATATTTCATATTTTAATTCAGTAATGTTGGCCTCACTAGGTCGTTTACCCGTGCTGAGGCCCCCATTTTATAATATCAGAATTTTTACATTTAAAAAAAAAAGATAAACAACATTAAAATAAAGATAAATTTAAATTAAAAATAAAGATTAAAAATTAAAATATTATTATCACACTAAAAGAAAAAATATTAAAAGAGAATGTAAATCGGCATTTATAATGATTTATGTGTTTGTGCGTGTTGCGTGTTTTATATATTTTTTTTGTGTTGCGTGTATATGTTTTATTCTGTTATGTTATTGAATTTTGGTAATATTGTGTTTTGGCTTTTGGCCGTGAAAATCTTAAATCATATTTGATTTTATAAAGTTCGTTTGAAATAAGATTCCCGAGACATAAGATTAATGACCTTTGGTAAAATAAAGTACCTACCGCCAAATTACGATTGAGTAAATCCGTGAAGAATTCAAGGACAATCTTCATATTGTTAAAGTAAAATATGCATGATTTGTACCAAAGGATTTGTACCAACAGTTTTATAAGGATGTTTTATGTGACCCGCCAGTGTATAATATTGCAAGTTAAAAAATATTTATTCAACTGAATTGAGTCATTTCAAGAATTCACATACTGTAGAACTTACTTGTTGTCTAAATCATAACATACAACTAGATTAAAACTTGTTACCACACATTGGTCACTAACCTACAGTGAACACCTGCGAGTTTGATGACCCCTTTTTCCAAATCATAATATTTACCAGTTGAAAAATGCTAATTATACTCGACTTATTTAAAAGCATCATATGTAATAAAAATGTGAATTTTTATTTGAATTGTCTATGTTTTATGATGTCTTGGATAGAACACCTCACGGTGTTTTACTTAAATCATTACCCAGTTGAGGGCTGATGTGTGCCGGTGCTGATTATTTACAGTATTTTCTTGTACAGGCAAACATGTCCCGTACACTTGTTCTTACGAATATAAATTAAAAATTCCAACGTCAAAAATGTTACAATGTAAGGAAACAATAAACAATATGATGTTTTGTAAACAAATTTAATTTTTTTTTAGAAACTAAGTCAATAATGTCAGGTAGGAGCTAACATTTATAATTTCTACAGGCAGTAAATGTAAGGCAAGTAAAACGAAAAAAAATTAGAGTAAATAACCTAAAAGTTTAATTACTTACTGATAAATAAGAAACTAAGAAATGTTAAATAAAATATATGATATCACCCAAAAAAGCGTCGAAGGCGTTACATCGTCTCTACCTAACTTACCGCCAAAATTATTCTAATATAATACCTTTAAATTTTCAGCAAAGATATTCCTGCAACAAAACAAAATAATGAATCCTTTTTGGTTTCAAAAAAGTATTTCAATTAAACTCTGCATTGATTCCCGGTTCAACTGTGAAATTTCCAGGGGGACATGCGACCAAAGTTGGGTTAGGGATTTCCAAGTAATTAGAAGCCATTGTGGGGATGTGCTGGGAGGAGGGTGCATTCAAAGAGCCGACCTGAAAGAGGTGAAAATAAAATAATTGACTTAGTCTGTACCAACCTGCAACCCTGCCACTGCCCTAATGGACTATTGCCATCAACCATAGCCATGTGCTGATTTTTACTGATTCTTCTAAACACTTTCTGAATAATGAAATAAATTACAAAAATAGATGTTTTACCGGATGCTTATTTTGTATACTTTACAGCTATAATAATAAAAAAATTGAAATTATCTTTTTATATTTTAATACTACGTTCTTAAAGATGATATCATAACAACATTCATAGAAAAACGAAATAGAAAAATACGAAACTTTTAATTATTCATAAAGATGCCTTAAAAATATGCGAACTAATTGAAAGTATTCCAATAAATTGATAATTTAATTCTACTCGAATTTTTTGGCAATTTTTTTGTTTTCGGATGTACTCCCATATGAAATAGTTAATGTTGATTAAAAGCACACCGACAAAAAGGTAAGGGTAATTGTGAAAGGTCTGCAAAGGTGGCTGCCTGTAAACTGCAACCCATCACTGATTATTTCATTAGCAAAATACTTGATGTCTTGCAAATTATGATATTAATTACCTGCAATTCTCTGAGAAATTCCTCAGATAAACCTTAGAAAATTGAAATTTTAAGAAGACTTTTGACTTGACTAGGTAAATTATTGGATTAATTTTCTTGCTCATTTTATTTCAAACGACCGTTTAAAAAGTTGGGCAAGTAAAAATTAAGTAAATTTACATTTGTGAGAATCGCTTAGTTTTGGGTAAAATTAAAAGCCTATTCAAACAAATCATTCAGAATTTATAACAAGTAAAAAGCTTTGATTGAACTTTCACGTTCACTAATTAGACTTTCATTTGGAATATTCAGAAATTTTACAAATAACATTTCATTATAAAATTGTTCAGTGCTAATGGTCCGTGGTTGATACCATTTTCTTTTAACTGATAATTTAGCAATTTGGAATATATAAATAATAAAATATCTTTCGTATTTAATTATTGCAAACGGAAGTACAAATGTTTTTTCTGTATTTATTTTTAAAATTAATGTCGAAGAAAGGTTTAGAAGTGTTTATGTCTTCACTGGCCTCTAGTTTTATCCGAATACTTTTTTGTTGCTGTCAATACTGTATCATCGGCCTGTGCAGTAATTTTGCCATGTAATTGTTGAAAGAAAATATCGTTGACATAATACACGTAAAATAGAATTGGAACAAACACTGTACCTTGAGGATCCCAAAATCTGAAATTTTCACTGTTCAAATCATCACTGTCATTAACGTGATAGATATTTTTGTTTTCATTTTAATTTTTTTTTAAATTTTATTTAGGAAACAAACAGTCTTTTATATATTCAGTATAAACAGCAATTATTTACAATATTAGACCAATAATGTTCCATTTTTTATTTTTTCATTTAAAGAAAGCAAGCCAAATATATATTACAGCAAATAATAAAATAAAAATACAGAAAAAAACAAAAAATTCTAGTTGTTGATTCAATATTTGCACCTATGCAATATATTTATAAATGACAAAGAAATATAAAGAATTAACATTATAAGGAATTACAAAATATTATAAAAACAATTAAAGACAGTTAGTAGTAATACAGTTTTCGCATGATTATAATGAAAACAATAAAATAAACTAAGATGATAGGATTGTTTCACAAAATAAAAAATTAAGTTATCAGTTTATTTGTTTAATTTTATGTTTTCAAGTTACATTTGAAAATGTCTACATCTCGTAAGGCATTGTGAGTTTTACAAATTCGTCATATTAAAGAGTTTTGCGCATATTTGATTTTACAGTGTGGTGTTCTAAATAAGTCGTTTGATCTGGTGTTGTGTTCAGGACAACGAAATACAATCTTTTCTATTGTTCTATTCATATCCAAAATAAATAGGATGTAAGTAACTTACCTTAGAAGTTATATCAAATAATTGTGACACACGTGACTAACATTGTTTTGCCTAATACGCTATATATAGTAAGTCTTACTTAAGTGGTATAATAAAAAAACCTCGTTATCGTAAACAATTTCAATAAGCCTAAGTTAATGTCGTGTTAGATTATAGCAATTTATTTAGTTTGCAACTTCGTTTAAATTATAACCTCCGAAAATTTGGAATAGGAGGTATTTTAGTGGTCTAAAAACAAGAAAAGAGTCCGTTTCAAAAAATATTAGGTAAAACTAGATCGAAAATAAATTAAGTATATTATATTTTGCTGAAAAGAGGTGTAACGTGTTCTATCAAAAAATCTGTTTCTAGGTAAACCTACAACTCGGCATTGATAGGTAACGTGATCGATGTTCGTCTGGGCCGGTTCCGTCTAGGTCCGATATGCCAGCAAAAAACAGGGCTTCTGCTTCCATTGAGCCTTTGAGGTAGCGTAGCTTGGGGAGGAGAAGGGCGGATGACAATGGGAAACCATTTATCAGAATAAAATTGAATCTTCAACCCCCGAAGTGGCGCTCCGTTCAGCCGCGAGCCAACGGAATTCGAACGGTAAATAAGTTTGGAATTTCAGCTGTTGAATTTTGAAATAATACAGGTAATTTTAAAATGGAGTTATCGTACTTGAAGTGAGGTGTTTTGGTTTGACTGCACCAGGTGTGGTAAACTTTCGAAGCACATCCCAAACGCGTTGATGTTTTTATGGTTTGAGTGGAAAGCTTATTTTTTTTTTTAAATGTAATAATCCTATTCGTTTTGCTTACCTGTATTTTTCGGTTTTCGTTTGAATAAACTATAGATGTAATATTTTAAATGTGACTTTCGGAAACAGCTTGATCATGTTTTTTGTGGTCATCAACTATTTTTATAATCCAACACAAATATTTTTCAGTTCTAGACTTGTAACATTACAACATACAATTAACCATAAAATAAGCTATTCCTTCATTATTCAGCATCTGTCCCGGTCATTTTTGGACTGGGGTAAATAATTTGTAATCACGTATTTAATTGAAAGACTCGTAGCTCGACAAGGACATTTCGGCATTGTATTTGTTAGGACAGGTGACAGGATAAATCATCAAAATGATAATTCATCAAATCTCTAAAAAGTTATATAAAGTCATGGAAAGTGATGAAACAAAAACTTTATTAACTGGGTTAAGTAGGTTAGGTTAGGTTAGGTTAGGTTAGGTTTGATTATTTTTTTATCATTTCTAATGACTTTATATCACTTTTTAAAGGTGTGTTGAATTATCGACGTGTTGATTTATCATGGAACCGTTAGGACAACATACGAAAGAATATCATACTTCACTTACAAATTATCATACATGGAAATGGTAATTAGAAGTTATAGTAGTAGAAGACGGCGTCAATGGTCGACAGGTACAGGATTTCTTCTATCTATCCGGAGGTATTATTTGTGGCAAAAAAAATGTTTTTACGTTTGTATTATTTCAGAATTTTATCATTTAAAATAATATAAGCTATAGTTTCAGCACGTTCCAGAGTGGAAGATACTTTCCACTCTGAAACTATAGCTTATATTATTAAAATAATATAAGCTATAGTTTCATCACGTTCCAGAGTGGAAGATACTTTCCACTCTGAAACTATAGCTTATATTATTAAAATAATATAAGCTATAGTTTCAGCACGTTCCAGAGTGGAAGATACTTTCCACTCTCAAACTATAGCTTATATTATTAAAATAATATAAGCTATAGTTTCAGCACGTTCCAGAGTGGAAGATACTTTCCATATTTCTTATAGTTTCAGCACGTTCCAGAATGGAAGATACTTTCAGTATCCTTCTGCTCTAAGACCACCATTCAGAATTGAAACGTTGCATTAAATTGCTTTTTCAATGTTCGATGTGACCATATTCGAATGGCCAGGTACTTTCCACATTCCTTTTCCTCATCTCCTTCCTATTCCCGCTACCTTCAGGCTCACAAAATACCCCTATTGGGGATGCCGTAATCTCACTGGCTCCAGAAGCATGGGAGCAGTTGGGAGTCTTGTTCCGTAGTCATATAAAAAAATAATAAATAAATTTAAAAAGGAGAAGGATTTTTTTTTCAAGCCATTATTATTACTGAAATGTTTATGTTTTATTTTTCAATTTACTATAATTATACTAATGTGATTTTATATATTAGTTTAATTATATACTTCTTGTATTATATAATCCTCATTTCTTTTCTCATTTTACACTCTCTTATTCTATTGAATTCTTCAACATTTCATAATTGATGTATTATTTTAATGTACTATATATAACTATAACTAATATACTCTGACAACAATAATACCGCTGTACAGAAACACGCTGTGAATTTCGTTCCTGTTTAAAATTAAACTAGTAAATATTCTAAACGTATTTGACAAAAAATAGTGCACTAATATATACGGAATTGCAGTAGCAGTGTAGTAAAGAAGTGTCAAGCTGTACTAGTACATCTGTAATAACCTAAATCCGAATTTAAAAAAAAAAAAAAGTTTGCTCTCAAAACAATTGATAAACAGCGATCACTCGGTCCGAACTCTGTGCTCGCCCTACTGGCCAGTGTTGAACTCAGTTTGTGTGTGTGTGTGTACGTGACTACTACGTTCGACCGCCGACCAACATCGTCCACGCAGGGCCGCTAAACCTTTTACCGCTCTACATTTCGAAGCAGTACCATGGACACCAGTGACACCTTTTCTTTCATCTCTGCGGCAAACCAAATTATAAATTCCTTACAAAATACTATAATGGACCCAAGCAATAAGTTTACAAAAGAACAAATGGGGAAATTGTCACCAAAACTCACAGAACTGCTAGGGAATATAAGCCTTGTTGCTACCAAAATGGGCTTTCTGGAGAATAATCAGCCTACAAATACTGATATAAAAAAACAAAAAAATATAAAAAACAAGTACAGTATCTTAATTACTCCAAAAAATAAAGATACATCAACAGAAATACAAAATAAAATTCAAAGGCACTTTAAAACCAGCCAATTAGGAATATGCATTGAAGGCATTAAAAAAATCTCCCAAAATCGAATTGTAATCGATTGTGTTAATAAAGAAGATGCTAAAAAACTACATACTTTAATTTCTAAAGATTTACATGATATCGACTGCAAAGAATTAACAAAGAAAAAACCAACAATGATATTCAAGGGAATTTTCAACGACTTCATCAAAGAAGATTTTACTGACGATATCTTGGACAAAAATGAGGATATCAAAATTGTAACGCAAAAAACAGAAAAAAATTCTATTTTTAACATAAAAGCAATAATTAAAAACAAATACAATGACACCGCTAACTACATAGTAGAAGTAGATAGCACAACCAGGAAGATTCTATTAAATAAAGAAAAAATAAACATTGGCTACCAGCGAGTTACGGTTGGCGACGCCTGCCCAGTAATACAATGCTACTTCTGTCTACGCTACGGACATACATCAAGAAACTGCAACCAGAAAGAGAAAAACAATTTGCCTTCCTGCTCGCACTGTGGAGCTGCTCACTTGTTCAAAGAATGTCAAGCTTCATCAAATCAACCGAGGTGTGTAAACTGCACTTTTCAAAATGACAGATTTCAACTGTCATTTCCTACCAATCATAATGCGAATGATAAAACCAACTGTTTATATTATAAAAAAATGCTGGCATTCGCACAACAGAAAATTGAATACTAATTTGAATTCAAGGTATATTTTTCATAGTAACTCATGTTTATTGTCAATATATTATGCATGTACCTGCACATTCAAACATTTAAAAACTAACAAAATTAATAATACTATGACATATGCTGTAAAAAAACATGATGTTTCTTATCAATCTCCAGTATATAAAACATGTATACTTACTATTAAAACTGAAAATTCTAAGAAATATTCAAAAATGATACTAACAATTAAAAAAAAAATGTCCATAATCAAACTAACTGTCAATATTACAAAAAAATACTTGCTCTTACGCAACAAAAATTGGAATAGTGTTATAAATTTTAAAGATGTCTATAAAAATATCTCATGTCTATTCTCAATGTCTTACAAATACGCATGTATTTTTGAAAATCCACAAGATATAAAAAATAATAATTCTATAGTCTATACATTAAAAAACCGACAAATCTTTCATCATTCTACATACTTTAAAGTAAGGATATATGTATTTAAAACCAAAAAATTTAAATCATTCTCTATATTGAAGATAATAAACCTAAATATTTTCTTCATGATAACACATCTCTACATACTACACTTTTATGTTTATTTTTACAATACATTACATCTACGTTCTACATTTGTATATTCCTACCAGAAAATAGATAATACAACAACAATCCACAACTACGTTTATCGAAGGCTAGTAAATTATAGAATACTAAAGTCTAATTATAGATATATTAATTTGTCAAAATTATTATTATATACATTACTAACCCATATATCATGCTGCCAATATTCTATATGCAATAAATCTCTACACTATATGTTCACTTGTACTATTGATATATTCTTACACAAGCTATGTTTTATTGTAATTATTATAAAAAGAAGAACAAATCAAATTAATTTTTGCTGTCAATTAAACAAACACTCACTATGTCTCCGAGTATTATCTAAACATAAAATAAATTTTATAGAAAAAATCATAACCTACAATTTTAGATATGAACTGAAATCGAGCAAGAATAGTGTTACACTAATTATGAGCATTATTACTTATTCATTTCCTCGTAGAATTATATATACATATTCTATCACACCTAAATAAATGCAATGGAAAATTTTAACTTAAGCGAAATTGATAAAAATCTAAATATAGAAGAATACGTATGTGAAGCAGCCAGTGAATGCAATAGGATCTATGACAATATAATAAATAGACTAACAATCTTGCACCTAAACATTAGAAGTATAAATAAAAACATGGATGAACTTCTGGTATCCCTAAATACATTATGTTCACAGCCAGATTTCATAATACTATCCGAGGCGCACATACATGCAAACATAAATATACCAATCATCCCAAACTACAAAAATTACAATACAAATTATCAGATTAATAAAAATAGTGGAATTGTAGTATACGCTAAAGAAAAATTTACTGATATCAATATTACCGAAATACACATATGCAAAGCAAACTGTTTGTCATTAAATTTTGTTTTAAATAATATGCCATTCAATATAATCGCAATATATCGAACACACAGCTCTGATGTATCTTTATTTATAGAAGAATTAAAAAAAATACTATGTAACAAAAACCATCTAAATTGTATCGTAATGGGTGATTTAAATATTAATATTGGTCCAAATAACCACTGTAAAAATAAAATAGATTATATAAATGCTATGAGTGAAATGAACTTTATATCATGTGTAAATAATTACACAAGAGAATTTGCAAACCAATCGCCATCATGCCTGGACCACATATGGAGCAATATTAAACACACAGAAAAAATTAAATCTATTATATGGAAAAATGATATAACAGATCACCATTCAAATATTTTTATTTATGATTTAAATAAAAACTTAGGATTAAATGACTCTAGAAAAAATATTAACATAATTTCCAAATTGAACAATGTAAAATTAAATAATAAATTAAGTAACGAATCTTGGTCCTCAATACTAAATTGCCAAAACCCAGACATGTGCGCAAACTTCTTTGAAGAAACTTTAAATGCTCATATCGCAGACTGTACAACCTTTATAAATAATCAACCTAGTTCTAAATTAAGGAAAATCAAACCATGGATTACGCAAGGATTACTCATATCTATCCGGAAAAAAGAAAAACTTTTCATAGATACAAAAAAAAATTCTACCAATAGCCAAGTAAAAAACGATTACAAAATATTCCGGAACAAACTCATTAAAATTATCAAAGACACAAAAGAAAAATATTACAGGGAGAAAATAATCCTCACAAAGGAAAACCCTAAAAAAACATGGAACACTATAAATGAAATAATGAATAAAAATAATAAAAATAAATCTACAATAAATGTCATAAACAATAATGGAACTAAAATAAATGCTATCCGTGAACCAAAAATGTGCGCAAATATTTTCAACAAATTTTTCGCTACCGTCGGTCAAAAACTTGCATATAAAATTGACCAAAATTATCAACCTGATGACATACATGAAGATAAAATAACAAATAGCAATCTTTCAATTTTTAAACCGACTACAGAAAAAAATATTGAAAACATAATACAATCACTTAAAAAGGGTAGTGCGCCAGGATACGACGGTATAACTACAGAAATCTTGAAAAAATACTGCAATTTTCTTACCAAACCGATTACGCATATAATTAATGTAAGTACTAAATACGGAATATTCCCGTCTAACTACAAAAAAGCCATTATAATCCCAGTATATAAATCCGGAGATTCAAAAGAAGTAAACAATTACCGCCCAATATCCTTATTATCCAACATTGCAAAAATACACGAAAAAGTAATAAAAAAACAAATTACTGATTATACAGATAACCAAAAAAGTATTAACCCTAGTCAATACGGTTTCAGAGATAAACTTAGCACACAAGACGCAATTGCAGAATTAACTACGCTTATTTACAAAACATTAGATAGAGGCAAAAAATGCTTAAGTATATTCATTGACCTCCGTAAAGCTTTTGATAGTGTCTCACATTCAAAATTAATTAATAAACTAAATAATATAGGAATTACTGGCAAAGCTAAAACATGGTTAAAAAGTTATCTCTATCAAAGAACTCAACAGGTTAAAGTAAACAACGAATTAAGTGAAATAGAAAATATAGATTTTGGAATTCCACAAGGAACTGTTTTGGGACCTTTACTATTTATATTATATGTAAATGAACTTTTTCAACTCCCAATCATTGGAAACATCATATCTTACGCAGATGATACAGTGATAACTATTGAAGGAAATTCTTGGAATGAGGTCGTAGTATCAGCTAATAATGCAATAAATATCGTTAAACTATGGTTTGACGAAAACTTATTGACACTGAATGTCGAAAAAACCCATTTTATACCTTATAGCCTAACAGGGAATAACTCAAATGTAAATCTAAACATAAAAATTCACGAAAGAAATTGCCTCCTTAAATTCGCACCCTGTAACTCAAACTGTATAAACATTAGTAGTAAAAAAGAAATAAAATATCTTGGAATAATTATTGATAATAACATTAAATGGAAAAGTCAAATAAATTCCACAGTAGACAGAATGAGAAAACTAATCTATATATTTTTTAGACTAAGAAATATTGTATCATTAAAAATACTAAAAGATATTTATTATGCACTGGCGCACTCTGTCCTACAATATGGAATCGTGGCTTGGGGGGGTGCATATAAATCATCCCTACTCCCACTAGAAACTATTCAAAAAATACTAATCAAAATAATCTTAAAAAAGCCATATTACTACCCAACTATAAATGTTTTTCAAGATTTCCCGGTTCCCTCACTTACAAAAATTTATGACAAAATTGCACTTCTACAAATACATAAAGATTTCTTTAGTAAAAATAATTTACCACAATTGAATATTAGCAAAAGAATAACATCTGTTGGAGGACTAACCGTACCACTAGCACGAACCACAACAGCACAACATCACTATATATTCAAGGGTGTAAAATTATTTAATAAATTACCACTTGATATACGATCGGAAGAAAACTACGAAAAATATAAAAAAAAAATTAAATTAAAATACTCTTGTACCACCTCATAACTTTACATATTGTTTAGAAATATGTTTTTGCCTTTTAAATTCTTTGAATCATTTATTAACTAACCTATATTTTTATTGCTTTTATTGTTATTTTTTGTTTTATTACTAATATTTTTTGTTCAATTTAAAAAAATGTTAAAATATTTTTGTTGTCCTCTCCTAAACACAAGCAGCTGCTTTATTAGGAGAGTGATTGAAATATTAGTGTTTATATTGTAAAAAAAAATTGTAACCTTGTTTATATGTTTCAATAAAAAAAAAAAAAAAAAAAAAAAAAAAAACACTGTATATTATTTCTCATTTCCCCACTTAAAAGTAATTACTTTAATTTAATTTTTTTTTTCTAAATTTTAAACTTCTTATATTCTTTCATATATCATACTTGATAGTTATTACTTTTTTATTATTTCAATGTAATTTATATATAAATGTCTACCACAATATGGGCTTGTGTCTAGCATGGTGGTCGAAAAATTCTCAATAACTACAATCCAATGAATAAACAAATTTTCAATGACCACAATGCATTGAGTAAACAAATTCTCACTGACTACAACGTATTGAAAAACATTCACAATGACCAAAATGCACTGAATAAACATTCTCAATGACTACAATGTACTGAATTAACAAGTTTAAAAAAGTATATTTACATAGTCGCTACAAAACTACTTCTTAAAAAAAATATGTGAATCTATCAAATTTACTAATGTTAATATCAAATTCTGCAACTAGTTTTTATTATTATTGTAATTGCTGTTTCGGGGTACAACACCATTATCAAACTGTGTATAGTTAGGCTACATTGAGTCGACTTGATTTAATTCAATTCTGCCCATAGAGCCATACGATTAGTATACGTACATACGAACTACTATCGTGCCAAAACGTATTCCACTATAAGAACGACCGGATTCAGTAGATTTAGTTAGAGCGTTGGAAGCCAGTTGAAGGTAAAAAAAGTGAAACGCTTTTTCGTTTCCGGTCTCATCGAAATATAATACCCCAATACATCTACCTTATTTTTATTTCTATAATGTTCAAAGTGATTTATAAATATTTTATGTAAAAACCGATAAATATATAAAGTAATTGTGTCAGGCATTTACCGATAAACCTCGAAGAACTTTAAAATAAAATTATAAGTTATTGAAGACAATATTAGCGATTTCTAAACGAAAATCTGAAACAGAAAAATCAGAAAAGGATACGGTCACATCTAGAGCGCGAACCCAGGACCCTTGCCTTGCCGGGGCACTGCTCTACCACTGAGCTAATGGGACCCTATCCCCTTTGGTCATTTTACTGTATCATACTTCGAATAAGAACTACCAACATTGTCTTCATTTTTTTACCGCACATTTTTTATTGGCAACTATCTTTATGTATGATCGCGTATGATAATAATATTGTCTTCAATAATTTAATATTTCAATTTGAGGTATTACTCAATAAAGTTATTCCAAAAATTAAATTAAATTAAAAGATGTTTAACACTAAATTTAAAAATAATTTAAAAGAGTTCTACGAATGAAACACAATAACAATAAATGAAAAGATAATAACATGTTAATAATGCCTTGGCGTTAGTAATATGAATGTGTGCAACAAACTTATCTACCCTAAGCGAGGGGTGGAACTGTCAGTAAGTCCAGTAACACCCAGCGAATGAAACATGAAAGGTATCCAGGTGTCACCCCTTCCCTTTGTTTAGCGTCATTCCCAGCTTATCCAAAGAACAGTCGCTTTGACATGCAAATTTCTTGATAGAGATAAGAAGTTGGTAAGTAAATGAATATGGTTTGCACGAAAAGCGATTATAATTAAACTTACAACGAATGAAAAACCTTTGTTTTTTCATCAAACACTACACAAGGTGTTGACACAAACAAAGAGATTAACAAAAAATAATCTTGTGTTTATATTAAAACATAATGGTGAGAATTTAAAACTTTGATTTAATTGTTGCGAACAGAAAGGTTGTGTAGTCCTTGTTCCAGAAATTATATTTATATAACTTGCTTTTAAAATAATGATAGTGCACTCCATTACCTAATGGAACTGGAAAATCCGTCCGCGACAAATAAAAAAAACATATTTTCTGCTCCATACACATGTACTCGTATAATGGTTGAAACACGTTCTAAGAAATTTATTTCTCAGTTCTCATGTAATCAATTTACGTGAGCTCAGTAAAATTCATATAAATTAAAAACCAAGGTAATTATTTTAATGTATATCAAATATCACATATTAATAAGGCGTTAAAAGTATAGCAGCTTCCTAGTGCAGCAATAACATGCATAAAATTTAAATTTTTACAGCCAAAAATTATTTGCATTAAAAAAAACTAATGATTAGTAAAGTTGTTCGTTTGTTAGGTTTTAAACAATTTTCTAGGCTGGGGTGTGTTTTTGAACATTTTGATATGTTTAATTTTAATCCCGTTTTTGTACATATTTTTTTATATTTATTGATAATGCTTATTTTTCAACAAAAGACTAATAATGTACGAAACACTTCAAATTTCATCAACTTTCGTCTGCCTGGTAAAATAACAAAATATTCCATTTGTTCACCGTCTGTATTCAAATTAGAGTATTTTGGTTTAAAATTTTTCAGAATATTTTTTAAAGTATTGCACCATTGCATATTATTACCATTTTCAGTATCGCAAATACTGTTAATGTTTGCAACATTCAACTAAACAGACGCAAGCAAATGAGGCCAAATCACAGAAACAGTTTACGGCCTCCGAGTGACGCTCCTAATGTGAGGTAAATGAAGCTCAAGGGATAGCTTTGTTGATAGGATTACATAGCGTCTTAATGAGGTTATTTTGTATTGCATTTAAATTCAGTTATTTGCTACTGCTAGCGAGGACTTTGTGAACGGTATTCCATTTAATGAGCCAAATAAATATGTTAGAAAATAACTCCCCACTTCTTGTCTAAGCTCTTTGTGACCGCGCATCTGCTCAATTCGGGTTTTCGCGTGTTACTATTTTCGATAAAGTATTTATTATGAAGTTATATAAATATATACTTACTTAAACCAAAACACGTCATATATTATTACCTACAAATGAATAGTACATATATTAAAACTCAGTTTCTTTGTTTTTTTTTTCGGGGGGCATTTATGCGAAAAGCGACCTCTCTCCCCCTCAATTCGATACGACTCGAGGTTCGTTTTGGCGTGCGAGAAAAAAAATCCCATTCAATTGTTTTTTGTCGAATTCGTGGGGAGCGAAAAACGACCATCGCTTTCACAGAGCCGCTTCGACTCGAGGTTCATTATGGCGGGACGCGTTTTGGGCGAAATTCAGTAAGAGTTTGTATGGAAATTTTTCCCCGACCAACTCGAACGGATTCGTTCGGGAATCGATGTCGACAAAAATTTGAGGAACCTCTGGCGGCGGAAACTGGAAGCGCTCAAGGCGCGCCATACTGAGGCGCCGCAGTACGCTATTCTGCCGCCGGGATGGCCTCACACACAAAAAGTTGATTTGCGGCCGTTTAATCGGCAGAGCTTCCCGGCGACAAATTAACGTTTTCCCGCGAGTGTTGCCACACGCACGGCTTCGAAACGGCCAAATTTTGGTGCATTTTCTCATTGTTTCATTTTCATCGATCGCCATCGGTCTGTAAAACTTTTTCTCCTTCACCGTTTACATTTTTATTCAATTTCGAACGCACCCCGAATGCGAAATGATTAAAAAAAAATTTCGTGCGCCTCTTTTGCTCGAAAATGTTTCGTTTTTCACATTACTCTAACGTAAATTAAAAACACGATCGATTTTGATCGAGCGTCGGGTCTGATTTAATCAGGTATCGAGGTTTTTTTTTTTTAAATTTCACGAAAAGTTTTACGAAATATCCCGATTTTTAGGGAAATTGATTTAAGTGGAAATGTTCTTTGCATAATGGTATCATTGGAAATAAAATAGTCACGTGGTCACTCAAAACCACGTGGTACGCTTTTTTTATCAAATCTACATGATCAACCTGATGATTGAATTCCGTCGCAAACACGCAGTCTGCGGATATAATTTTCGAAAAAAAATCATTGTCCGAAGGTTTAGGAACGTTAATCGTCCGTCTTACAAATGGCGTTCGGTTCAAAATGTCTCAAAATAACCGGCTAAAGTTTGACATTAGCTATTTTAACAAAAAAATGCCATTTTAAAACAGTCGGGCTTTTGGCCAATCAGAAATCAGCCAATCATAGACTAGCAGCGAAGTGTTGTACTATTATTTTAGGGTTGTGAATTCAAAGAAACGATAAAATCTGTGTAGGTACTTACTTTGGCAGTTTATCTTTTTAAAATCGATAATGCTTTTGAACGAAATAAAATTAAGTTTGGTAAAAATAATTTGGCACGGGTACCGTCGCCCCGTAGTGAAAAACTACATCAATAGCGTCAAGCAAATTTATAATTTATACCAGGAGCGCAGAAGTTGGGTAAGGTTAGCCTGGGAGCCATTCATATTTAAAGTTTTCATCTTTTTATTTTTTAACGTGTAGGTACCTAATTGCGTCATGTATGTATTTTTTCGGTAAATTTTTAATAGTAGGTGCAGGTACCTACACAGATGGTACCGGGTAGAGGTCCTAGGTAAGCAGGTACTGAGAGCGTGTTTTAGCCCGTTTTCTAGGTTAGGTCCGCAGTGTTTTTTTTTATTATTATTTTTTTTTTTTATATTTACTCCACACAGGAGGCCCTGAAGAAAATAATTTCCCTCAGGGCCTATGTCATCTTTGGGGATGCTGTGTGGAGGGTCTTTTTGTGGAGAGGAAGGAGTGAACATGGGTCTTGAAGAGTCCCATGTTGTAGGAGGGAGGAAACACAAAGGCCGGCAGTTCGTTCCACAGCCGAGCTGTTGAACTTAAGAACGAGTCGTAGAAGCGACCCGTTCTTAAGTGACAAATGTCAACCATGTACAAATGTTGGGCGCGCGTTTGGCGTGTATTCCGACTACGCACCGGTGCCGAAGGGATCAATGACGCTAGTTCCTCAGAGCATCTTCCATGTTGTTATTTAACGTATGGATTTATAATTTTAAAAACAACGATCAAATCTGTTCAGGTACTCACTTTGGCAGTTTATCTTTTTAAAATCGATAATGCTTTTGAACGAAATAAAATAAAGCTTGATAAAAATAATTTGGCACGGGTACCGTCGCCCCGTAGTGAAAAACTACATCAGTAGCGTCACGCAAATTTAGCAGAAGTTGGGTAAGGTTAGCCTGGGAGCCATTCATATTTAAAGTTATTATCTCTTTATTTTTTTAACGAGTAGGTATCTAATTGCGTTATGAAAATATTTTTTCGGTAATTTTTTTTTTAAATTAAATTAAGTTTGAAATGACGACTTTTTTCCTCCATAATGATAATTCTTATAAAGCCGTTTCTGCCAAAAATTACCTCGAGGACGCTGTAATCTACCAGGAGCACACAAGTTTGGGAAAGTTATTTACTATTAAAAACGGATTATTTAATTGTTTTTTTTTAATATAATTTTTTCCACGAAAAGTTTTTACATTTTGCGTGTGTTTATAGAGCAATGTTTTTTTCCAAAATAAAACTCGCTGGGACTATTGAAGAATATCGGTGACAAAAACCGTACATACGATATGGGTATCAAATTACGCGTCTCGACGTACACAACCCTAACGGCTCGGTGAAAAAATGATCAGTAAGCTCCTTGGCACATTTTTTTTCTCAAAATATTAATTTCTTTCGAAAAAATATATATTTTAATACATTTGTGGTCACACATTCATTGCTTCATTCACATGCAAACATACATATTACATTTATAAACATTTTTTATTTAAAAGTTTTTACATTTTGCGTATTTATAAAGCAATGTTTTTTTCCAAAATTAAACTCCCTTGGACTTTTCAACAGTGTTGGTGACAAAAACCGTACATACGATATGGGTATCAAATTACGCGTCTTGACCTACACAACCCGAACGGCTTGGTGAAAAAATCATCAGTAACTCCTTGGCACCATTTTTTCTCCAAATATACATTTCTTTTTTAAAATTTTGTAGTACCACACTCCAGGCTTTATTCACATTCAAACATTACACCACGCACCAAATATTTACCCATTAGTTTCCGGCAAAAAGCAAAAGTGCCGAAACACACTCTTTGCTTCATCCACATTCAACACCAAAATACATATATTTTTTTTATTTTTTACATCCACTTACTCGAATAATTTTTACCCATTAGTTGCCTGCAACGGGCAAAAAGCTAGTATAATTTATTTTTTCCAAATAGGTATTTAAATTATTGCGAAGAAAAGAGTTTCTACAGACCATTTCACTGCTCTTGCTGCATGTTGATGGTGTGCATATTATTATTTAAATTTAATGTATTAATTTAATATGAATAAATTGCAGACAACGAAGTAGACACTCGCCGATAGAGAGAATGTTTAGAACAATATTTTAACTATTTTGCAAGCGTGACGTATTTACGAGTAATAACTCATCATTATTAACGCGACGCCAAAAGGCATGGTAATAATTGAAGTTGAACGTCTCCTGGGGCAACAGGTGAGAGGGTTGTTTGGTGGCGAGAGGGTGGGGGGTCTGCGGTGGAAGCCCCAGGTTGGGGGTGTTATGTCACTGCGCAAACTGCTTCGGAGTGACAACTTTATTTAAGGGTGAATACTGAAATAACACAACGCTGTGGAAACAGAGTATCTCATTAATATATCATATATATCTGATGGGATTTCATTGACCTTCCCGCAGACTATAAATGAAATTAAAAACAACAATAACTTAATCATAAACTCACCCTAAGTAACTTAAAAACAACAACAATATAAGATGAATAAAAAATATTTAAAACTTAAAGAATGAAATACACTATGAATCATCTCCATGACCGAAACGAACACAAAGTTATTGTTGTGAAACAATATGCTCCATCTAATTCCATTTATTGTCAAAGTGAGTAGGTCAAATGATGTTACAGTTAAAATCATTCAAAACATCATGAGGTCAGAACAAAACAATATGACTGATTTCGTAATATAATGAAAATTAAACATTTTCAAACACCCATATTTAACCCGGAATAAACACCCAAATTTAAAAAAAAAGTACCTACTACTTGAATCCCAAACAAAAAAAATATAATGACAATCTCTTTATCATCGAGTGCCAAACTAGTTATCCGAAGGAAACGTATTAAAAATGATTTTTTTCTGAACTTTTATGTTTATTTAATATTTTTTTAGTCTACTGCTTACGAAGCAAATATGCGTGAACTTAGTAAATATCGAGCAACTAACCTACCAACGAATTTCATAAAAACAAAATAATTACATTTTAATCAGTATCGCGTGAAATAGGAACGGCGTTAAAGCACACACGCAAAAAAATAACGTTCACTGGACCTCATGGCGGTTAGAAAATCGTGATAAACTTTTCTAAAAATCTGACGAAAAAGCGAGTTTGCCCTTCGCGATAGGAACCTGGCCGGAAGCTTAAAAAACAATCCCAGATTAAAGGAAAAATTAACTGTGGCTTACGTGGTCTCCGTATTATGGATTACTCTGATAAAAAATCAACAACGGACCCTCTTAAACACGCCACTCGGTTGAAGGTTTAATCAGAAAAACAACCACGAGTGATGCTAGTTATGGAAATGTGTTGGCCCGGTACTCGGTACATCGTACATAGAGTACCTATGGTTCTACGTACGGAAAACGAGTTGCAGAATTTATTTTAATTGGGTGAATATTTACTATTTACGAGTACATCCACTTTTAGTATTAGTAATTACGCAAAGTTACCAAACACAATACTACTTTTCAACTTAATTACTGTCAGAAAATATTACGAAATTTTCAATGAGGGAGGAGGTATGGGTACCGCCGCCACGGAAACCATTTATTGGATAACCGACGCCTCTGTTGTAGGTCACCCCCAGTGGTTCGCTACGTTTGGTGATTTAGCAGGGGTACCCGGATTCATCGGGTGAGGTGTGTTCAAGGTGCGCCTACCCACCAACTGCGTGGAGTGCCAGATCGGGAGAAGCTGGTTTGGGAAGACCCTTTGACCAGAGATTCCTACACACCCTTCATATGATTTTCCTTCCCAGAACTTCCTTTTCTTAAAAAGAGCTCCACATAGAACCCTCAAGGATGACAAAAGACCTGATGGAAATGATTTTTTTTAAGGGCCTTTGGCCACTTTTGCATGACCGCAAGAATGCATATCTTTTCATATGGTGGATACACAGAAGATTATCTGTTTATTGATTTTATTAAATTTGTCATTTGAATTATTATTTTCCATTTTTTATAATTATTTTTAATGATAATCAAGTTGAAATGAAGTAATGTTTTTGGTTTTTATGCAAGTAAGATTGAGTTTTTATAGTGAATAATCACAATTATTTACTTAAATTTATTATTTTGGTTTATTTGTAACAAAATGGAAAAAAGTATTATTTTTATAAACGGTATTTGAAAATGTTAGAAATTGTCTAGAAACTGAGTAAATTTTCTTCAATCTTTGAGAGTGTTTCAGTTCAAAAGCGTTCGTGAAAAAAAAAAGAGAATGTGTTGGCTTTGAGAGATGGTTGGAAGATATTGGAAAGAAAAAAGAGCGTAGGAGGGAAATTCAAGTGAATGAGATTGTTTGGTGGTTAGTAGAATGTTTTGTGGAAATTAGGTAAAAAGCAGTAGCAGAAGTCGGGGACGCCCGAGGAAGACATGGCACGACCAAGTGAATCAGATACTTGAGTCGGGCCATGTCAAGAGTCAGAACAATAGAGGAGTATGTATGAGACGATGTGTGAATGTGAATGAGGCAAGGAGTGTGTGCCAAGACCGAGTTGTTTGGCGGTCCGTCCTCTCTGCCTATCCCTGCGGGGAAACGGCGTGATGGTTAGTTAGTTAGTTAGTTAGGTAAAAAGCATAATTTAAAGGTAATAGAATTGAAGAAGTGTCATCGTCATTATGACATTTTCATTTCGATCAAATGGGGTGGCGATATACAATTTTAGGCAAGTTTAAGAAAGACAGAGCACAAGCTAAATATAACCAAAACGTACTAAGCAATCGCCATCATTCCATTCAATACTGCATGGAAAGCATTTCCAATGTGTACTATATTTTTTGTTGTGTAAACATTCAATAAATGTTTATTTACATAAACGATTGTTTATTTACATAAACGATTGTTTATTTACATAAACGATTGTTTATTTACATAAACATGTTTATTTACATAAACAAACTTGCCTAAAATCGTATATATATATAATGCGTTCTTTGTTTTGTTTGTTTACTTTTTATTGTATGTAACATGAAATAGAAATAAAATAATTTTATTAGAGGAATTCCTGTAGAGTAGCAATTGTACGGAATTGAAATAAATAAAAAATATAAAAAAACAACAGATTAATATTTTATGGACGAATTCTACATGTTAAAAAAAGTTTACAATTGTTATAATGATTTAAAAAACAATTTGGATAAATCTCTTTAGTAATACTGCTTTAGGAAAAGGATGCTTAATGGTTAAATTGAATTTAATAAACCCCAAAAAACTGAAAATCTTATCTTACAACATCATACTTATTTTATCTTTGAATTGGACGCCACATAAATCAGGTTTATATTGTTTCCTTATGATGAATCAAGACCAGATCTAAACTTCTGAGAAGAGCATTCGCGCAAAATAATCACGAAAGATTAATACAACAATTAAAAATAACGTTGAATTTTTGCAGAAATTTTTGTCTTAAGACTCGAAACTGTTTGTAGTTTAAGTATTTACGGAAATTCGTTCCATCCACAGAGAAACGAGTTAAGTTATCCAAGTCGTCTTTGGAATGCTTTAAATCCACAAAGCTTTGGCAAATAACTTTGAGGGAAGAGAATATAGTCGGAGAACTCAGTGATTTGCAAGTTGCTCTAAGGCCGTCAGTGTAGCGTCCAGGAGCGGGGACTTGTACTTAATATGGATTCACACAGCGCAGGACTCTCCGCTCTAGTCTCCAGTCTACTGGACAGACAGAGGCTTTGTCGCTTAGACAAACTGACATTTAAGGCTTCAGCGATAATGATTTAATAATAATTCTGATTATTGGACAATTTTGTGTTACCTGTATGTCTCACTATCGTTATTTGGTAATATCGTACAATTTTGATTAGATAAACTGGTATATTAGATGATTCTCTTAGCGGTAATCTGAAACATTAAAATATAATTTTTGGTACATTTAAATCTTCTTAAAGCGTTGCGCCTCGGCGTCAAATATTCGTAATTTGATGAAATCACGCACTTCTTACGCAGATGGTGATTATAAGGTTGAAATTTCCGCATAACGTCAACCGCCTGTTTTGATTTATGAGGAAAAAAACATCGCCAATATGAATGTTTTATTCTATTTTGTGAAGTTCACCAACAAATATTGAAATGTTGAAAAGAACTTAATTTTTCATATGCTTCTAACAATAAAACCATATCCAAAAAGGGGCGTTCGTAAGCAGGAGATTTTGCACTTCTTGGCATTCTTTTTAGACCTGATACTTTATGCCTAGATGTGTTCTACTCGAAATATTCAATTAAATTATCTGATTTATTTCTAAGCGATGAAATTTTCAAACCATCGACATATTTATAAATGTGTTTACTTATATGTGTGTATGCATGCATATATGTTTATTTATGTATGTATGTATATACATGGGTGTATGTATATATGTGTACATAAATAAATATTTTTTCCTTTTTCTTTAAATAACAATGTACAATAACCATTAAAAAAAAAAAAAAAAATTAAAATCACAATTCACAATTTATATAAGAAAATTTAACCAATACACATAAATACATGTACCATTTAATCATAACCACGTAAACACCTCAGCACAGGTTCCTAGTGAGGTGTTCACGAAACATATAACATTACCCACCACAGTGTTACCTACTCAAACCTACCTCACACCCAGCATAAAAAAATAAAAAATAAAAAAATTTACTCACATACAGTTTCACCTTCTCAAACCTACCTTACACACAACATATAACAAAAATATAAATAATTATGTGAACACTGTAAATATTATATAGAAATAAAAAATAAATACATATTTTTTAAAGTTATTTTATTTTGTTTCGCTACGCCAACTTATCCGCTTTAACTTATCATTACGCCCCAATTTTCTTATTATATTTTTTTATGAAGGTTTTTATCAGCAGTTCATAATGAATACAGTTTTTTTGGGAAAGCGTTGTTCATTTGTTGTTCTGAGTGTAAAATTGAATGTGAACCTTGTGATGAAAGGTTTAAATCACAGTGAAAAACAGATAAACCATAGCTGCTAAAAAATATGCAAATTATTTATTAAAACGGACATGCTAACGACATCTGGCGGAGAAAAAATTGATTCAGTTTGCTTGCAGTAGACACCTGTAATAGTTGGAATTATGTCGAGATTCTATAGCGCAAACACAGAGGTCATTAAAATCGTCTAGGAACGAATGGGACTTCCCCTGTCTAGGCCTAAAAACAAATATTTAAGGTTGTCGACCAATTAGATCTGGACGAGAGCTATAAAAATTTTGAATAACCAATCAGTGAACGGAGAGGCGTGCATCAACTACAGACAAAGGATTGAACTTTGGACCGGGCGATAAAATAGATAATTAACGACATTTCGATTCCCACAGAAATTAGAGTTGAACGCACTATGGTATAAACACTGACGTTCAAGGCGACAAACTCTAGGAAATGTTTACAATAACTGAGACATTTAGGTGATAGCGAACCGTTGACATCGAGGGCTTTTGGCCTTTCATGTTGGAAAAACACACACAGGAAAATGCAATGAAAAAAACTATAAACGTGATAGTATAAAAAAGGACGGGTAAAACGAAAGAAAGTTGCTGGCAGAATTTTCAACTATAGTGCAATTATCTATGATAGAGATAGGGTGTCAAGTTCGATAAAAATAGTACTAAAGAGAGGTGAGAGTGTTGGAAACAATGGAAACTAATCGTTATCAATTTAAGATGAAGCGGACATATTGGAAAATCAATTTGGGAATGAAAATCTCGCATTAAAATAGACATTTTAGAAATAGTGGAGCGACTGAACGGAGTGATAATACAGAGATTTTGAGCTACCACAAAGGTCCTAGGAATATGATAATAGAGTACCAAAGGAAGGCCATAAAACTAAACATATAGCGATAGATTAGATTCAGGAAAAGTAGACATTTTACATAATTATCAGGGTAGATAGATATTATAGTTACACAAGACTGCAGAAGAAATGAGACGAGATAAAAGGTTGACGATCTCATGTGTATTTTGAAGGATAAACAATCGAAATTCGAACATGATTCTTATTTACGTTAAGGTAATAAACGATTAGAAGACCAATAAAATTTAACGTGGAGCTTATGGAATATTTATTTAAAGCAAAAGATATTAAAATTAATAGGTTTGAAATTAAATTAAATTTACGAGTCTAGTACCAAAATTTTAAACGTAAACAAATGTCAAAGCGGATATTTTATGTGATATTTTGTATGACAAAGATAGGAGATAGGGCGGAGATCGAGTAAGATAATAAAAGTGACAGATATCCCAGGGTCAAATTAGGTATATCTCCCATAGAAGTGTGGAAAATATATATTAATTAATAATAAATGAAGTATGAAATTTTCCTGGAGACCACACACATCGGGAAAAGTGAGAAAAAGATAAAAGAAAGGGTAGAGAACGGGGATAAGGAATGATCCAAGTGGAGAAAAGCGATACAATTCTAAGTTATCCGTAAAGTTAATAAATACGGCTTGGAATATAATTATTTATAGAGTTATGAGCAATAACATAAGGATAAAGAATAAAATGGTGCAGGAAAACGTCGCGAATAAAAGAAAATTCAAGAAGGTTACCACAAAAATGAAAGTAATTAAAATCCTATATCATAAATCAAAAAATTACACAACGTTTGATGGAATTTAATTACAATATAAATACGAAAATATTTGCGTTCAATTTCGTAAATAACGTATTAATTAGTTAAGTACATATGTCTATAAAGATATACAGTACAAGAGGGCTTTAAGTAGCTTTCTGAAGTTATCAAAGAAATTAAGGGTCCAATTTTCATGGAGGCTTATGTGTTGTAGGGGAGGAATTTTCCATCCCTGCGAACACATATGCAAAGCCTTAGAAAAAAAAGAAATATCGGTCATAGCCAAGAGAGAAGAAAATTTTATAATGTTAAAATATAATAAAAAGCAAGACCGAAATCATCAAAATATTACAACCTCCACAGGATTAATCAAAAGATTAACACTCGGTTATAGTGACTATAACAATTCTATCCCCGCTCAGTAAAATACCATCGTCTAAACGCATACTTACAGTATCTAGTATGCCCGTTGCCTGCCAAGGAGGGGTCGTCTAGTTCGCAGAAGAGAAACTTTACAAATTGGGTTTCCTTGTTTCTGTTCCCAAATTCTGCACAGAAGATATCTCCTATCGCTGGGGGAGGATCCTGTTCCTGAATGGGGAAACATTTAAATGATTCCTAATACATTGGGATATGGATTAGGTACATTCGGATTGGATTAGAGTTATTGAGGATAATGAAAGAGGGTTTTATCATTTGCTTCAACTACCATAAATGTAATTTTTGAATAATTTAATGACTTGACATAACTACTGACATTAAAAAATGTATGTCGGTGTATAAGAGTGGTATATGCAAACTTTTATTTTAATTTTATTTAAACACATATTTTTCTTTAAACATTTTTTTAGTATCTTAATGAGTTAAATCTCAAATTGTACAATTCAATCATTGATGACAATATTAGCAACTTCCAAACTAACATCTAAGAATCAAGATCATAGATTGGACCGCACCCTTTTCTGATTTTACTGCTTCTAATAGAGAGTTGCAAATATTGTCTTCAACGATTAAATGTGTGTAACTTTTCTATTTTTATTACTTCACAAATTTTTACTTAATTTATTTATTTATATATACGCCCTTTGGGTTTTTACATACATAGTTCATAAAAAATATATTCTGAAGATCGTAAGTTCACAATAGTAACAGTAATAATACATATAACCATATTCATTTGACATATTATAAAAGCAAGTATATCTATAAAAAAAAATAGAGCAAACAAAGAAGAAAAGGAAAGACATTATTTGAAAGTTTTAATTCTAATATAAATGAATGTATATATATATATTTTTTTTTTTCACTACAAGATTTTTATTTCCAGAAAAAAAATATTAAAATAACATTTTTCACTTAGTTAACTAGAATTTTAATTCTATTACATTGTGCCACAGTACGATGTTATTCACTTTCAATGTGTGTTATTGTATATGTCTTACTTTTGAATGTGTTTTATCTGTGTGCTATATTGTCTTGCACTTTTGAATGTACGTTATCGTATTGTCATTCAAGTGTTAGTGTATTTGGGACGCTTTAGTGAGTTCTATGATTGTATGTAAGAGTCTGTTATTTATTTTATATAACGGGAGACTTATACTGTATTATAATTGTATATTGAGATAGAACCTGCAGACAAGCAGCCATGTGGCAGCTTCGTGGGACTATCTATACATTGTCTAAAAAAAAAAAAAATGTAAAATTTTCAGTCGATCAGCTTAAAAAAAAAAAAAAAGTAAATAGTAAATGCATACAATAATTATTTGCAGGTATAATCCTGTTGGACAAAAATAAGAATATGCCTACTCCTAAGGTATACAAACGTAAGAAAGTTAAAAAGAAACGTAAAGTTTATATGTACATACTAGGTTGTGGCAGTAGTAACATGATATCATACGACACATTGGCGGTATTGTTAACAAAATATAGAGCGTTTGACTGGTTTTCGTGACCTGTTAAATCGAGGGCGTTCGGTCTGCCGTTTTACATACATATTTTATATAAAAAATATTGTGAAGATTATAAGAAGTATAGAATAGTAAAAGCAATAATATAACCATCACAATTTGACATATAAAGGCAAGCAAAAAGAAAATGGAAACATGATAGTTTGTAGGTATAAGCGTGTTGTAAGAAAATAAGAATCAGCCAACTTCTAAGGTATAAAGACGAAAATTGTTTATAAAAATGTTAAGTTTATATGTACATACTAGGTAGTAGTTGTATTGACATAATATCTATGTGACACATAAAAGCTAGTGTATATATATTTATTCATTCATTCAAGTGTATGAAAGTATATGAAACCATTGAATTGGAGAGTTTACGAAGTAATTATAATTGATTTTACTAGATTTGGTAACAAAATATAGAGCATTTAAACGGGTATCGCGGGTAGGTATACGCAAATTAATTAAGCTCATTAAATCGAGGGCGTCCAAGCTGCCATTTGATATATTGAAAAGGCAAACTAAGTCAGTCACTGTGCGTCTTGTAGTTAAATCGCTTAAGTTTAGTATTTCCATTAGACATGTTTAATTAAGTTCTTCGATTGGTATTCCAAGTTTGTAATTAATAAACCTTAGAAACCTATGTTGTACTCTTTCGATTTTTTTGTTGATGAGTCTTATAAAATGGAGCCCAGATTGTTGAGTTGTACTCCAAATTACTTCTTACCAACCCAGTATAAAGCAATTTTGTAGGAATTAATTGTTTTAAATTATTTTATCGTCCTCAGAATGGACCCCAGGCATTCCATGGCCTTGTTTTGGATTTATCTATTATTTTATAGTTGGTTAAGGCATTAATAATCATTATAATTTACCACTTTTGACTCTGTAAATGCTCCTTCCGTATCATGCATAACCATAACTATGTAAAATAAAAATTAATAAAAATAAATAAACCTTAATAATTATTGAATGGTGAACCTTTCCCGTCGTCAAGGGCCATTAAGATAGTCGTAAGATTTTGCTGGCGGGGGAGGGGATGTCAGTGTCTATATTTTATTACAACCTAATTCTACCAACTACTAATTTTGTTATATTTTTTTATGACACCTGAGAAGAATTCTTCGAACAAAAAATGGAAAAGCGTCACAAAATTTTAAGTTCGTAAATGAGTCCTACTACTAGAAATGTATAACTGCACTTGGAACGCAAGAATAGTTACCCTTGTATTGCGTGTGAGTTGTGCTTGAGATGTGTCCTCAAATAAAATTCAAATTACGTCCAAAACACAACATTGGCAAACTTGAGAGTCCACGAGATTACAACTTGAAACTAGAATTTAAACTTGGAACATGCGAATCGTTTCTTTAGAAATGCGTCAGTAGATGATTTCGAAACTAGAATTTTAACACATCATTTGGAAGACAAAACCGCATTTAACTTAAGATTGAATCTTTGTGCGAGTCCAGAGCTTAGATTAAAACAACACAAAGCACATCAAAATAGTTTCATCCGATTTTAGCAACACTCAGTCTTGGATTAATGTAAGTTAAGGATATTGTTTTTAACTTAAGAGTGATTTCTTGTGTAAGTCCTAACGATTCAAAATACAGCCAGAACAAATGGTTTCCTTCGATTTTTGCGAAACAAAGTATGCCTATAGAATTTTAAAACTGCTTTTCAAATACGAGAATGGTTTCCTTCAATGCGTATGGGATGAATTCACAACTGTAATTTTATCTGTAAGAAAGTCTCTAATTTAATTAGTACTACACCCAGAATCTCTTATTACACATTAAATTTGTTTTTAGTAAAATAATAAGAAATTTAAATAAAATTCAAAAGGAATGTTGGAACCTCTATTTTTTGTGTCTAAACTGCTTTCTAGTAACGTAAGTGCATACATAAGTACCTGTCAGCTATGTTATACCTTTCTCTGTGTTGCAATAATGCCTTAAAATGTATCTGAAATACAGTGAAAGAAAACCATATTTGGTATTGAAATTAATATTTTTATTCTCTTTTTTTGTGGTCAGCAAGCAGCACCATAAGTGCTCGTGAGCCGCACCAAAATTGCTTACGGGCCGCACCAAAAATGCTCGCGGGCCGCAGGTTCCTCATCCCTGCATCAAATGAATGAATATTTCTAACGGGCGAAATTTGACACTATGATAAGAATATTCATAACAACAGCAATTACAGCTATTGGAGAAACATGACAAATCTAACGGATCCTCCACAGCTAAGTAAACAGAATATACGTGTGGAAAGTAAAATATCAAATCCACCAGCCGCGGTCTTCTTGTGAATTTTTCTAGTAGGTAGATTTGATAAATTAATACTATTAAAATTTGATACCAATTTAGAAGTTCTTCTTATTTACATATGCAAAAAAAAAACACACTGATGTGCAGGATCCATACATTTAGGTACTTTAATGGAGGTGTATTGTTTTCAATAAAGGAATAAACCGATGTTATTTCCGTCCTTTATTAGAACAGAAATGTGATATTATTTTCTAAACTGTTCTCTTACACGTCCACCAAATAGAGTACACATTAGGAACAGATTGGGTTGAGCGTAAAAACAAAGACGTCTAAAACGTCCGAACTATAAGTTCGAACTTGAGTCGCCTTAGCAATATAGCCTTTATCGTGGAAGCTCCACTAAGAGCTTTCGGGGACAGCTGGGAATAAACACAGATGTCGCGGCGAACTAAGTTTTGGGCGGAAAGGCATTACGGGGGCATGCCACCTCTCCCACCCGCTACCACTGGCTGCCTTCCGGATGCGCGCAGCCTCTAGCATCAAGCCAACCAACCGATGGCAAAAGCCTCGGAATCGCTTAGATCAGACTGAGAATCTAACATCAATGTTTTGTATTAATTATTTAAGCCCCAAATATCTGTTGTAATACCCCTTAAATAAGAGTGTAGATATTTACGAAAACAACACCATTTGAAATATTATTAGAAAATGTGTTAGTATAATTATCTAATAAAATTATTGAATATTTAACAACAAATTAATGAGTAAAATAGAACTGAATACACATCCGCATTAGAACGGGTGGGAACATATTGTTGCATCATTCTTTCATAATATTTTATAAGTTTACCCTAGTAGACTTTTTTAAATATGACAACTGCAGAAAGTTAAATCTCACGAACAGGAATTTAGGTGTAAATGGTTATTTCTGTGAAGTTATTACTTCGTAACGTATATAAAAATGATTTATGAGAAAAGAGTGCCCTATTAAAAGCGCCGTGCTTTTGCAAAACTGCATGCTTCACGGTTCTGTTCACAGACAACAAATTTAGACAATGAGTAAGTGATTCTTTACAAACTTTGCATTTTGTGTAACGGTTATGGCTCTTTGTCAGAATATAGGTCAGATTTTGATATTAAATATTATGGAGTTTAATATAAAAATTCTGACTGCACATTTTGTAAGCACAGTATTAAATTTACGTGTTTATTCAGATGGGATAAAAATGCTTCATGAATTTTTCAAAACGTTAAAATTTAAAAGGTACTGATTAATAATCATATTGATTTGGTAAATCTTACATGTGAATGTCTCTGAATAGAGGAACACAGATCATGATTTTCTATGCTTCCAATTAGTATTAATATAAGAAGCACCAACACTTCTGCTATAGGTCACCCTATGTTGTTCGCTATGTTTTGTAATGTAGCTGGGTGTCCGGGTTCATCAGGTGACCTGTATTCAGGAAGCGCCTGCCCACCGTGGAGTGCCAGATCGGGAGAGGCTGGTTTGTGGAGACCCTTTGATCTGTCAAACTGGTCTCTCGACCCATCGTCCTTTACTATACTTTAAATCTTACTCTGCAGTAAAACAGTCAATTAATATAATTCCAGATTCAAAATAATAAGATAAAATATTTAAAGAATGAAATCATTCATGTTTGAATTTATTTATTAATATGAATTTTAACATTTTTATGTATCAGGCTCTAGGAAAAACTATACATTTGACTGAGGGCATGTCTGATCTCTCAAAATATTGGATAATTAACATAATAATGAAGGAATGCCACTAAAATTAATTCATAATTTTTATATTAATGCGGGTAAGAAAATTGACTGTAGATTGAATCGAATTCGTGTTTTTGAAAAAGAAATGGGTGTCAGTTAAATAATAACCAAAATAGTAAATAGTTAAATAGTAAACCAAAACAAAACATAATTTTTGCCAAACCAGGTTGATTGTGAAATGGATCCAACGAGTTGAACTACCGTTTGCCATCTTTCGTGAATTGAGGGCCGTTACTTGTCCGATCTCTCGCTGAACTCCGATTTTCTTCATGAGTAGCTAGAAGTATCTTGTTACCTGACTATGTGAGCTGTTATGTACATCTTGTATAAATCAATGTTTAATTCGCTACGACTGGTCTCTCTCGACTCATTGCTTTTACGGCAGCGGGAGGGAAATAATCATACGTCGGTAACTCCTAAATATAGCGATCCCTAGATTATTTTACCTTAACTCCATACAGGAAGCCCTGAGGTATATACCTTACCAAACATCTTGACTCTGTCTTTTTGCGATCAGGTTACGGGTTTCGGTATTTTGTCTTCTTTACGTGTCGTAACGGAAAAAAATTACGTTAATAAATTATATAACTTTTCAGAAAAACGACTTTTGACCCTTCACATCTTGTTTCCGAGTAAAAAGACATTGTTATTAAAAATATCCCTACATGTTATTATGCATATCCAATTAGATATAAGATCTTGGAAACCACCATCATTAGATTTGGTTTAACAACATTTGTAACTTATTTCGGTGTTTTTATGTTATAACCTTAAATGGGTTCTCACTGAGAAGTCCTGCGAAGATATTATATTCTTACATACGCTATAATCTTATCAAATTAAACTTGGAGATCAATGCTACATATTACACAAAAAGGGGTAACATGTAAAGGAGATTTAACAGAAACGAGGCTCCAAGACGCTCGTTTCTAACGGTGCGTTAGTAACCGTATCTTCTAACAGACGGTACGTCATAAAATATGGACAGATGACATGATTGCGGACAAGGGTGGGGAGGGAGCTGAAATAGGCCGCGATGAAAGCGAGACTATTCGCATATTCATAGCGATTTGATCGCCGTTTCCGCAAATTACGTGTTATTTGATGTCAGCGAATACGTCACATGAAACGCTCTCACCTCCAACATCATTCTGTCATCAAGAAAAACAATCACATATTCAAATAATTTTGCCAAACAAACACAAATTTTCAAGCTAACTTTAAGCTAACTTTCAAGCTAAAACTGTGTTTTTAACGCAGTAAAACAACTAACACACAAAGAGATCGATAAACAACCATGTATGCGAAACGTTACAAATAGAGACTAACATTCAACAGCCATAAAATAGTATACGTAAAGACATATATTGTTTATACAGCCAAGGAGGGTTGTTTATCTGTTGTATAATTATGTCTATTGAATTACGAAATTTCTATGGTATTTTTTATTGTTCAATTAAATTGTATTTTTTTACGTTAGAATTTGCAAAGTTTAAATTTCAAACAGGAAACAAGTTTTAATGAAAAGCTCACTATAAACGTTTGTAATGAAAACGTCCATTTTTAAAAAATACGCTGTTCAACAAACACAGTCCTTTTATTTAAGTAATTTTCAAGAAAGCTGCCACTTGACATTTTTTATCTCATTCATACAAAAAAAAACTTGAGTGTGTTACTTCCCAAAAAAATTAATTTAAATTTTTGGGATTTATATTTATCAACACATGCCTCAGGCATTTTTGTTATAGAATAAACATCACCTTCATGAATGATTTTTAAATAAAACTAAAAATATCTTATTTAAACCACAAAATTCAGTTTTAATATTGGTATACCAGTTTAACCCCACTTTTTGATAAAAAAGTGCAATTTACAGCATGCAATTATTGAATCATTACGTGAATAAAACTGGCAAAAAAGAATACAAATAAATTGTACATATATTAAATTATACGAATATAATAGTAAATTGACCGTTTTATGAACAAAACAGGATTTATTATGCTATAGAGAAAAAAAATAATTTTTAACAAAACTGACCCTCTGCCTTTAGCGGGAAGAATACACCAAAATTCCAGGAATTGTTGTCATACTCCAAATGCGATGTTGCGGGATTTAAAAAAAATGCATTTTTTTATTAGTACCAAATGAAACCAAAACTTGTAAAGTCTTTATACAACGTGTTATTAAAATACCGTTTTGCCATTTACCGGTTGGAAAAATGATTTATAATTAGTACGGCTGATAATGTATAGTTTAAGTTAAGGTAGATTAAATCCCTTGTGCTGTAATTATTTTTCGGGTGCTGTGATTAGGCGATATATATTTTAAATAAACTTGTATCGAACATGAAAACATGATATTATTTCATTAAATATTATAAAATTTGCAATTTCAAAAATTGCATCAAAATATTCGGTTACTAGGCGATTCAAGCCGGAAAAAAAGAATATTGAACACCTGACGCTCACTCATACAAACACTTGTGTTTAGAACAGTAAACAAGTTTTTTTTGTTTGTTGTTATTGATGTCACAAGAATGCTTGTTGGCGAAATTATAAATACCAAGTTAAAACAAAATATTGGGTCAGTCAAATTTCAAAAATTAACACGAGTAGACGGAACACCTCCAGTTAAAACGTGATCTGTTAATTAAAATTATAAATTCTTGAGTGTCAACTGAAATTTGCAGTCGCTTCTGGTCCTCCATCACGGCACAATCATTTTAAAGATTACAACTATTTCTAACGAGCTGTTTACGGCCGGCACTTTATCAGCTGAGCCATACGCATCTGTCATCATTACAATAATGGGGCGTCTCCGTGTGCCGGCTCTTATAATCAAATGACCATGCTGCCGCTGATCACCTAGAAGTTAGCCAATCCCTGCTGCATTGATGCTGACAACCTAGAGGCTGATGAATTCCTCCTTGCTACTGACTGAATCAGCCACAGATGCTGACAACCTAAAGGCTGACGAATACCTGCTGGCTACCGACTGAACTGCCCACTGCCGGTGATAACCTAGAGGTTGGTCAATCCTTGCTGCATTGATGCTGACATCCTAGAGGCTGATCAATTCTTCCTGGCTACCAACAGAATTAGCCATTGATGCTGAAAACCTAGATGCCGGCCAATTCTTCCTGGCTACCAACTGAATTAGCCATTGATGCTGAAAACCTAGAGGCTGGCCAATTTTTCCTGGCTACCGACTGAATTAGCCATTGATGTTGAAAACCTAGAGGCTGATCAATTCTTCCTGGCTACCAACTGAATTAGCCATTGATGCTGAAAACCTAGAAGCCGGCCAATTTTTCCTGGCTACCAACTGAATTAGCCATTGATGTTGAAAACCTAGAAGCCGGCCAATTCTTCCTGGCTACCAACTGAATTAGCCATTGATGCTGTAAACCTAGGAGCCGGCCAATTCTTCCTGGCTACCGACTGAATTGGCCATTGATGCTGAAGCCTAGAGGCTGGCTGATTCCTGCTGGCTACCAATTGAACTGGCCACTGCTCCAGCAGTCGCTTACGCCATTTGCTGTATCGTATGGCACGATGATGCACAATGTGCTCCAATCTAAAATTATCGCTAAAGAATTTCCGATTGTCTCTGTTTTCTATCTGTGTATTAAAACCCAGTTGTATTGAAATACATATTACTATTTCTTGTGAATTGGGTTGGCTGTAAAAAATAGGAAGTACCTATAAGCTACACCCCTTTGTACGTTCTGTATACCAGTACAATACTTGAATTAAAATGTGAATTTTGATTCGAATCGTCTTTCTTTTATGATGGTTTGGATAGAACGCCTCACGCTGTTTTACTTAAATCATTACCCAGGTTGAGCACTGATGTGTGCCGGTGCTTATTATTTACAGTCTCTTCTTGTGCAGGCAAACACGTCCCGTACAAAACCAAAATGGCTAACAGTGAAACAGGTGAAACAACGTATTACCAAAATACGGGACGTACAATGCAATTAGGCTACCGAAAAAAATAAAGCCAATACACAAAACAGTTAAGTATACAAAGGAATGCAAAACTTTAATGCACTGCCGGAAATTTGAAAGTCTGAACCAATTGACAGATGTTAATAATTGTAATAAATATAAAAAATATAATGATGTATGTGTGTTAGTTATAATAAATTAGACATTAGTAAACTTGTGCGTACAAATGGCTAAGATAAAATATTTTTTCCTACATGACAATCTTATTAGTTTTTGTATTTCTCCTTCTATGTCCGTGAATATCATAAATATATTTTTTATTTTTGTACAATATTTTACATTTCATAGTACAATCCAGTAATATTGGCCTCACTGGGTAGCTTATCTGTGCTGAGGCCTCCATTTAATAATACAAAAAAATATACATAATTCATTTAAAGAAAATATATATAATGTTGGCGAAGAAAAAAAAAACGTAAGTGAAAGTTAAATTTAAACTAAATATATAGATTTTAAATAATTGTAAAATAAAATTTAAATAAAATGAAATAAAGTTAAAATCGGTATATTTATATTATATGTCGTGTGTTTGTGAGTGATGTGTGTTTGATATTGGTTTTGTGTATTACGTGTAGGTTTTATTATTTTATGTTATAAAATTTTGGTAATATTGTCTTTTTTGTTCTTTAATCCATTTTGTGTCTGAATTTATTTTTGTTTTCCTCAATTTTATTTTCAAGTATTAGACTGTTGAATGCTTTTATAGAATGGTATTTATAGTGTCTTTGTCTTAAGCTTGTATTTACCGTCGGAGTTTTTATATTTTCTTTGTACTTGTCTAACTTGTCTGTTAGTGATAAAAGTAATAAAATAATTGAATATTAACATACCTCCGATAATAAATTGAAAAGCGTTTACATGTTTTGACAAATGGAACAAATAAATAACCGGTCAGTGGCTGAGCAATCATAAGTCCTCCATCCAAACAAGAATAACATTTTCCGTCTACTTTGGTGGTAGTAGAAAATTTCAAACATTGTCAGTTTATTCGTAACCCGGGAATGTTATTTTAAAAATTTAAACATACAATAAAATGACTTGAATAAAATTAAAGTTATGGTAATTTGTTTTTTGGATATTATGCCGTGTGGATGATGGCATTACACATCTGCCCTGATGACGTACACTGCAATGCTATCCGAAACGTTGGCTAAAGAAAGATCTAGGGCAACACGGCATAGTACCCCAAAAACAAATCATAATATTATTTTTGGCTGTAAATCTCAAATCATACAAAATTAAAGTTATATATTTAAAAATATGGAGAAGTTGGTAAAAATATAAATACGAAAATGTATTTAAAAAATATATGTATAAAAAGACATGATAATTACAAGATAACATCTCAAATGATGTTTTCGCAATGTCTGAAATATTAAAATACATAATACATATCTTGTACAGGATTTGAAGGGAGTCGAGGGTAAAATTAAAAGCTCGCTTGAAAGAGTCGGTGGAAATAATCGCCTCAAGAAGAATCGCAAAGGAAAATGGGACGCCTGGCAAATTAAATATCTACGTACGAATTAATCGTAACATTCTCTTCATACCTTTGTCTGCCGGTAAACTACTTTAGAGAAAATAGGCCCACGGGAGAGTATTAAATAGTTTAATCATTTATGGTTTCATTAACAACTTTACCTTAAAAGCTCTTAGAGTAAAATACACTCAGATCAAATTAGTTTAGTGCTTAGGAACTGTAGTGCAAGTATTTCATATTGTAATTAGGTTGAATTCTTCTTAAATGTCTCGATACGTACCTTATGTATGTGGTTTTACATTTTTTTGTTCACATACGTTGATCATGATGATAGTTTTTTGTGTTTCTAATAAACGAAATAAATAACTAGATATTAAACCAAGCGTTCACACGGAAGATAAAAGCTCTGAATGGTGGGTCCATAATGGCAACTTTAAAATATCCTGGTCAGATCCGGTGTGTAATATATAGTTTTTCTACCGAGTTGTCGAAAATTGTAAAATCTTTCTACTTATAAAAATAAAGAGTTTGTATAATATAAGTTCAAGGTTATTTATTATAAATCACGAATAAGTTGGTATTTTTATTTTATTTTACAGTGTTTTTTTAAAGTGGTAAGAATCAAACTTCTTTGACAACAAACATTATGAAAAATGTGCTTTCCATCGCATGTGCATCATTTGCAGTGTAATTAACAGCATTTTCTGAAAGCAAAACGTTTTCTACAGATCATCTTTCAAGTCCCTAGTTAAATTTTCAAGGTGTTCCAAATATTCGTGCGTGGATACCGAACCAGTCATCATTCTAACTGAATAATCAAATTAACCGCAAAGCCACAACTTCTCGGGTCCTACTTTAGTATTCATGTAGCACGAGCTTTCGTCTACTACGTTCTACTTGTAAAGGCTTTTAATCACGTTCAGGTTGAGGCAAAGGCAAAGGAGAGATCTAAGGAAGGTGTCAAGTGTTCATATATTACGCTCTCAAAATAACACTCTCTTACTTAGAATCTTCTAATTGAGTTCCTTGTAAAAAGCTGCTCACACTTCAAAAAGATCTTTCGCTTGTTTTTATTCTTTGGTTGGAACAAAAAAAAGTTTTTTTAACTATCTTAGCGCTTTATTGTTTCGGTACTTTGCAGTAATACATTGGGATTGCAGATTTTCAACAAATTTATCCATTGCGTCTCAAGTCTTCGACATTTTTTTTTCTCTTACACTTTATACTTTGTACTTATAACTTTATACCTATGTCAATGACACATGTTGGGCCATATTATTTTTGAACAAATACGTTAATATTATTAGGTATATTTAAGACACGCTTATGAGTACTACTTTAAAAAAATTAAATGTTAAAACTGAGAATCTAGTAATTTTTTTCCACGAAAATGCTTTGTTCATTTTTCATCCTCAATTTCAAAGAGTAAATAGAATTTTTAAATAGGTTTAATTTACGTACAAAGGTTGGTTAATAAATATAAAAGAGAGACGTAAAAATATGTTACGTCAGGTACTTTCAGCGCTTTACGGCACAAAGGTACGTATTAAACTTTTAAATTATATCACGTTCTTACTTCTAGTTTAGTTATAAACTCGGTCCTTGGAGGTGGATACGATAGTAAGCCGTGCTGAAACAAAACGAGACTATCATAATTACCACAGGAATTGCCTTCTCTTCAGTGCTTGAATAAAACATAATGCCCATTGCTAAGCCGCCCACAAAATATTCAAAGATATTAAAATATTTCTTCTTGTAACTTGTGGTGGTTTTGAAACACTCAAAGTCTCACAAAAAAGCTTGGCTGATGAGCACATTGTCAGTAATTGAACGAGCCATTATTCTAGGCTTCGCTCCTTTCTAGTGGAACCTTGCCTCGGAGGAAACGGAAGGAAGTTCCCTTTTGGTCCGAGTGGCTGAATAAATAATGCTTTCCGCCTTTTTCAGCGTAATACGTCGCGTCATTCGATTTAAAGTTTCAGCCGCATTTCAGGGTGACTGCCTTTGTTCAGGCTCGCAGATTGGAAGGGTTAATTAATTGTCATTTTGTCTTGTGTACCGGAATGATTGTTTTTGTAAGATTTGATGGAATCTTTTGCGAATCCAATTAATGAAGCTTTGATTTGTTCTTACGATAAAATACTTTACTGTCGATCTATCATTATCCATTCTGCAAAATTGTGTTTTGTTATAACCCACGTTATTTATATATTATTATTTATTTTTAGTACATTACTAACGCAAACCCGAAACAAATCTGTGTTATGTTATGATTTGCACAAACTGCACAGTTGTGTATATCCACACGTGACCCCCAGAAACGGAGCACGCTTTGAGGGCATGTTAGCTCACCAATACATACACGTACATCGGAGATATCTCCGTCGGACACGGATCACGCGAGGGCTAACAACCAATCAAATGGCTAGATGACAAAAGCGTGCCCTTATAAGGGCATCGGACGACGCGCCAAAAATAGATCAGGAGGGGACGAGTTCGCTCCCGGCGGGACCCGAAATCAGTTCTCCGCCGGCCCCGTTGGGTTCAACATGCTGTGTTAGTTCCGGGTTAACATTTGCCGCCAAATCGGTGTCGCCGTAAATATGGACCGGCGTGCATACGTTTTATAACGTGCCGCGTCTATAGACTCAGTTTATCACGTCCAGGGAATCTTCAGCCGACTACACCATCATGGATATGATTGCGTCATATCCCTGGGCCGCGGCCGTGCACCCGCCGCCGCCCACGAGGTTCCATCTGCAGGCTTTCGCAGCCCGCCGCCCAAGCTCCCGCCCTTTGCTCTGCCGCCGCTCTGCCGCCCACGGGGTTAGCCGCTTAGGCCGCCCCGGTGCCGCCCTTCGCCGTAAGCCGCCCATCACCGCTCCAGGCCGCTTCTGCGCCGCCCTGTAGGCGTCGTATTCCCGCCCTACCGCATCAGCCTAGGCCGTGCCTATGGCATCCGCCCATCGTTGCCGCCCTTCGCCCTGCATCCGCCTACCGCATCAGCCTAGGCCCCCCGCCTATGGCCCCGCCCTTCAATTCACCGCCCCCGCCGTAATTTACACGTGAGCTAATAATGTACAGAGCCTTAGATTCAGTAGATTGCCTAGTAACAGTCAGGCCTTAAAAAGCTATGTACCTTTTGTAGATCTGTCTGATAACCTGTTTATATGTACAATAAACACTCACATCCAAAGACTTGTTTCATCGGGAGACTGACTATATCCACACCCTGAAAGATTGGAGTATCAAGCTCTGCTGCCTGACTTGTGCGGCGATGGCTAATTGTGTAACACACCTGTAATATATTACATGGCTATGAACAGCAATGTAACAGTTATAATGGGAGAATTCGTGAAGCTGATTGTATTTCTTAAAAAATATTTGCCTCAAAATCATTGCCTGTCAAAATAAGTCATTTACATTTCAAATGTTTGTAAACTTGAAAAATAGCAACATCTTTTCAACTTTAAAAGAAGCAATGTGCTTTTCAAATAATTCGGCTACCTCATTCACGCTGAAGTACCCAGAAGACTCCTCGCCTTCAGCAGCGCTGAACGAGTCTACGAGTCCGATCTCCATCAATGCGGTGTCGACCCACTGACCCGCATCTCAACCATTCTACCGCAGTCATCGCCGTCTACGCCTGGTGCATCATCATCCTCGACCCAGAGCCATCTCCCAACTGCGCAACTCAACTAATGTATTATCCTGTCTCTCAATAAACACTGTGACAACAACATCATATTTCATTGTCTCACTACCAATTCCCATACATATTTTAGAAAAGTAAGGTATGGAAGTCAAAAATTTTTATCCTGCCGGTGTATTTTTTTTTGTTCAATCCAGATCTCGGGGAGGGTTTTATCAGTATCATCTTCAATTCGTTAATAACTACCGATTCTAAATGGTGTGTGTAATATTACGGTTGACAATCAGATTGGTAGTCTAGATCAGAGATCCCCAAACTTTTTTGAGACGTAAAACACGTGCCGATTTTTTTCCGTTTTGGGAAGACCCCAGTGATGGTATTCCCAAAGATTCGGAGGGGAATACAATTCTCCGCAATATTTGTGGGCGGGGAGGGGGGGGCAGGAAAATTTGAGAATAATAATTCCCCACAATTTTTCAATCGTACCCTTTAAACGCATTTATATATACATTTACATCACATCACATCACTTTTTATTATTTATATTTACATATACATCATATCACTGGAATAGTATTTGTCTCTGAAATTCGTATTTTTATATGAATAATTAAACAAGTCATACAAGTTTGGTCAAATGTTGCTATTGACCCCAAGGACAAGTGATCAAGTTCCACTATCGTGAAACCCCATTTACATCTCACGCATTCCATTTTTTTTTTCATTGACATAGAAAGCAGGGAGAACTCAACCTTTGGTGGTCGACATAGACCACTTTGGGAATGACTGGTCAAGATTGAAACTTTTGTATAACTGAAGTTACATTGTCATCACTCGTTTGAATAGATGAATGCATTACATTGACTATTTAACCAGTTCTAGATATCACTTTACACCAACAAAAGTGAACAAGAAAAATTGTGGTACCTCAAATCAAGAAATTTTCATAATCTGTAATTTCATTGTGAGTCAAACAATTTTAATCTCGCAATGTTATTTCCCTCGTGGGCAAATGGGATGTCAAATATGCGTTATACCGTTTTAAAAAAATAAGGCAAATTCAAAAAACGTTCATTATTTTTTTGACTAGTTTGTGAATAGTTTTTAAGGTTTTTGAACGTGGCATGGTTTTTAGTATCGGTAATGTTTTTTATGAGCATGATACTAAATGATAAAACATCAAATAACTAGTAGTTACGTTAGACAGTTAACTAAACGACATCCGAAAAGGTGTGTTTCTAATTATCTATTTTAAAAATAAAAACCAATTTTTTTATCCTAGAAATCACAAATTTTGTAAATATCAAAAGTAAAGAATTATACAATTTGTCCGAAGAAACTTCAGTATCACAATTTTTTTTCAAACTTTTTTCAGGCAGGCAGATACCATAAAAACTCTATCAAAGTAGCCACCAAGACAAAGTTTTCACTCTAGTTAAAATAAGGCTTTCTTGGATAATAAACCGGATGCAGCAGTAATTTGAAAATGAAAACGGAACGTACAAACAAATTTATAGATAGATGAAATCCCAAATAATCGAGGACTTAAGCTCAGTCAATTGCAATTGTTGAAAGGCAATTGACGTATCTATAGGTTATATTAAAAGTATATACGTAACCATGAAATAATAATGATAATAATAGTGTTTAATTGGCCACCTTGATAAGTATTCGTAACAATGTAGCGAGCTTCTTGCTTCCGCAACTGGCTTTAGAGTTCATATTACGCGAGCGAGAGAAGGCGGAATAATTATGGAATATCAAAGTATTGACGTCGGCTCGGTAAATCAGCTATAACCGCCCTATAAAATCCAATCAATCGCTCAAATAACTAACTAATTACCAGAATAATGGAAGCCTTAGCCACCCATCGGCGTCTAGTAATTAATATCGTGCGCAGAATGATGCAAGTGCCATTTTCAAAGTAGTTGAATCTAAAACATCAAATAAAATTTTAACCACAAAAAATACACAATATTTGTTTTTTTAGTGGAATTCCAACGTTATAATTATAATGAAACCATAATTTTAAACTTTATTTTTTTAAGTAAAGACAGGGGAACTATATTCCCACCTGGTTGGACCGGGTTATGAGGCGTGTTAATGTAATGGGGGCTGTGATAAGGTATTTAATAAAGAGGGTCTTGAAGAGGCCGGATTATGTGAAGAAGAAATAACTCGTTTAAAGTGAAGTAAAGTTTAAAATTGTATCATCATACTAATGCTAAATTTATATTTAATATTTTTTTACGTAATTTAAACAAATACATTCCTACTCCTAGCTGTGTACCTACTTCTTTGACAAACGCTCCTATGAATTCAATGATTATATATTTATTATTTATGACAAAAATAGCGTCTATGTTTCGTCTCTCCTTTAATATGGGTATCTTTGAGACCCATGTTCATTCCTTCCTCTCATCAAAGAAATCTTCCTCTAACTAAACTAACTAACTAACTAACCATCACGCCGTTTCCCCGCAGGGGTAGGCAGAGAGGACGGACCGCCAAACAACTCGGTCTTGGCACACACTTCTTGCCTCATTCACATTCATACATCGTCTCATACATACTCTTCTATTATTCTGACTCTTGACATGGCCCGACTTGAGTATCTTCCTCACAGCATCCCTAAAGATGACATAGGTCCTGAGGGAAAGTTTTTTTTCTCATGTCATCTTGCGTGGAGTTAATTTAATAAAATTACTTCATTATAATTTTTCTTAAAGGTAAAAATATATGTTATTCTTATTAAATACCTTATTTAGCCTACCTACCGCCACCTTTAGTCGTCGTTGTGTTTGTTCTCCAGCAAAAAATTAATTTCAGAAAATGTAAGTTAGCAAAAACTTCTTCCTTAAATTGTTTTAAAGTCTTGTAAACTTACATTTGTTAATAATACCGAAATGTATACAAACGCAACGTATCTTAAAATAACAGTTTATTTATATGGTTAAAATTTTCACCGATGCTACCGCCTTTATAATCCACCCACGTTATGCTAAATTTCCGAGACGCGTAAGCGTTCCGTCGCGGCGCGTACGTCTTACGTCGGCTAGCTACTTCCAACCGAAATACAAGAGTAATACTGTATACCAAACCTTTGCTAGGAAACTTCCAAGGCTATTATAGGTTAATGGGACCATGTGTATCTCGTTTTGAATAACCAACATCTCTGCCACACTTCACCCCAGGTGGTTTGCTACATTTGGTGACTTAGCGCGTGTGCCCGGGCTCATTCGGTGTGGGTTGTTCAGATATTGGCGGCAAAAACCAATCAGAAGCGTGGCGGACTGGTTTAGAAATAACCTTTGACCTCTCCAGCTAGTTTCTCTGCCTTGCGACAGTGATAGATTTGTACTTTCGTCACTCCTGGACAAACTGACCCCTAGATTCCTGCCCATCTCTAAAACTTTTTCCTTCCAAGAACTTCCTCTAATTCCTTTCCCTAAAAACACCCTCCAAACAGCATCCACAAAGATGAAATAGGCCCAGAGGATTTTTTTTCCTCACTACAGATGAGACTTCAAATGGTCAACCGTGTTCTTTTTCAATACATAATAGCCTGTTGTCTACCGTAGTTCTAAAGAAAATCGTGTGTTCGACCAGAAAGTTATAAAATATCTTGGTAACAATCTCACGATCTTTAAATATTTTATAACTGGCATCGGTGTCTAACTGAAGAATAATATAAGAATACCAATATTTATGCTTGCATTTTGTTGTTTAGTATCTGCAGAGATCCTACATTTAGTTATCCTTAATGTGAATCTATTTTTGGTCAGAAAACAGTTAATCATTACTTGTTCAACAGCTGACTTATGTATAAATTAATTATGCTTTAACACAAACGTTTGTAAAAATATGACATAGTGCATACTTGGTGTATGTATATGATTTTACATTGCGAACTGATTATTTTAGTGTCCCAGGTTTCAGATGACACGAGGAAGTGAAGGGAAGACATGACCACTCGAGCAGAGGCACTCGCAGTAAAATTAATTAATGACGTTTGGTCGTTTGGTTGGTATAGCTAGTGACGGAGGTATAATATTATATATATATTTAATATATATATATTTATATATTTTTAATATATAATATATATTTTTTATCACTATGCTAGTGATAAAGTTCTACTGATTATTTACTATTATGAAGCAATAAATTTGTTTTGCTTTTATAAATTAATTTGAAATATATTTTTAATTAAAATAAAACGTCATGTTTCGTAATTTGTTATTGGATTTTGATAATTTTAATTATTTTTAGGAAAAATCAAAGTGAGTTAGATACAAAGAAGTGTCTCGATTGTACAAGTAAGTAAGCCAATCCCAAAAGAGTTTTATATAAAAATTAATCCCACACAGGGCCTATGACATCGTTGGGGATGCGGTGTAGCGGGGTTTTTCAGGGAAAGAAAATAAAAGGAATTTCTGGAGAGGAAAAACGTGTGAGTGGTGTGTGGGAATCAGTGTGTCAAAATCTATTCCTCACCGCTGCGGCGCAAGGTGACGGGTCAAACAAATCTCTCTCGGCACTTAACTGGTGGGCGGGACATCCTGAACACATAACCAAACCTAACCTAATCTGATGAACCCGGACACCCCTGCTAAATCACCAAACGTAGCGAATAACTTGAGGTGACCTATGGCAGAAGTGTTAGTTATCCAATAAATGGTTCCCGGGCGGCGGTACCAAAACTCGCCTCCCAAATTAAATTATTAATTCAAAACCATTCTTTAGCTCTTCATTCTGCCAGCCTTCCCATACAAAGTCCCATTTACCAATTTTTTTAAATTTGTTCGAATATCCTAGTCCAAAAAAAAAATATAGTCGTCATTCTGATTTTATGAGTCATAATAGGCAGATAAAATGGTATGTACCTACCTTTATTTCCTAAATACTCCTATTTGTTTTCCTCGAAGGTTATAAATCAAAAGAAAAATAATTTAATTAATATGGGAGAGATTAAAATAATCTTTTCATAATAAGGTTGTTTCGGTGACAGATAAAACCGAAAATCCTATTTTATTTACCATACAAAGAGAGTCCTGTAGATTTATTACGCGGCCATCCTAATTAACAGACCCTTAAATAAATTTCCCCTGCCTTTGGGGCGGATGGGCGGATAGGGATGCAGGGGGTGGTCGTGTTTGGGGGTGTATCGGGTCACGTGGTATCACGGAGGGGTGTTGGTAGCTGCAGACGCCTCCCCGCCGCTGACTTAACCCGGAAGGGCTGACAAACGCATGCAAAGCCGTTCCGAACTCCACCCTTAGAAACAACTTCTTACGATAGACAAAGCCACGATTATTTTAATAATTAATTAATTATACATATAAAATACATCTCTTTGAATTAAAAACATGATATATTTTTTAAACATACGGTGGTGTGGGTAGTTATCAAGTGCATTCATCAAAAGATTTTCCTAATGACTTTAAATGTCTTGTTTACTAGCCTGCTATTGATTTAGTTTTTTGATATTTACTAGCTAAACCATGCAATTCACAATAAAGCTGGAGGTAAGATATTTTTGAAGAAAAGATTTGGCATTACGTTTGCAAAAGTATTATTTGTTTGCTTCTATAATAACTGATCAATATTGATGCTTTACAATAATATTATAAAAAATATCATCGAACATACTAATGCCAAAGTGGAGGCCATAATGTAGTACGCGTGAAAGCCAAAAATTATTTTTAAAACACGTTTATTTTGTTTCTCTTTGCTGTGCGTTAGTCCTACGTGAAATTTGGTTCAAAAAACTCAATTGCGATTCAAATTTACGTTTTCTTTTCAAATTTATAATTGATTTTTCAATTATTCAGACTATCCGTGGTACTTCACGAGTCTGCGCTAATAATATAACGGGATTCAAAAATTGAATTACAAACCTAAAAAAAAATGCGAACGCAGTATTTACGTGCTTATTCATGATTTCTTAACACTTTCATGGTATTTCTTTTGACATTGTTCGACGGGTTTAAAAGTATATCTATAGATAACGTCTCATATGATTTACCGCTTTATAATCTAAAACTTGATCAATATTTACGTGAAAAATATTATACTTTTTTTATTATTTCCACTTCGCGGTTGGGTAAACATGTTTCACCTGACTCCATTCTTCGATACTAAAACTGCGACTATTTTGCGGGGACAAACCCAGAAGACAACATAATAACATGCCCTTGCATGTATAAAAACCCTCATAAATGGTCGAGATAAGGCGCGAGTATGGAAGATTTTTTTGAAATATTTTCTCCGCCTTTCTTTGTAGCTTACTTATCAGCGGTTTATATTCCATGTCAAAAACTATAAATAATACTGCGTATGAAGTACCGCCCCTCGTAATAAAAAGATAAGTAGAAACCAAGTGGAGATTGATCTCCCCTTATTATACACAGGTCTGGATAAAGAAATTTCCATACATATGGGGTATAGAATATTTAGATATTATGATATCTTAGCGGAACGCTTCTACTTAATGTGATTTAAGCGAGATTCATTTAACATTATTTTCTTATATTTTTCTCAGGCATACATGATTTAATACTTACCAAAACATAGTGCTAGAGTATATTATATTTCAGCTTGCTAGCTATGGTACGACCGTGTATCACTGATACAACTGAACTTAATTTACCAACGCAACGGTACACTTTATGTCAAAAAATATTTTCTAAATAAACAACTCTCGCTAATTATTTTGTATTTTAACGTCCGATAAAAATGTAGTCCATGTTTTCACGCATACATTTTTTTACTAGCGCAGCCCTTTGGAACATCATGAAAAAAATATTTAGACAATTGCAGGATTTGTAAAGCTGTAAGTATTTATAGAATATTTGCTTCAGGATCATTGAATTTCAAAATTAAAAATTGTTTGTTTTCTTTTAATATATCTTTTTGGTTGACGATTAGAGAAACGATCAGCAATTTATCTTTCGAATCGAAAAAATTGAAAAATCGCGAATTATGTCAAAAATTTTAACACGTTTGAAATAATTAATTGATTAAAATAAAATAATTTTGTTATTGTTTTATCGATTTTCTGTATTATTCTTCACACAATCAGATCCAATTGAGAAAACGACAATTTTATTCAAGTTTATATATATATATAAAATAAACATGAAAATATATTTTCATTAAGCGAACGCTTAGTAAAAAAATGGTATAAATTTTCTACAAGGCTTAGTCCACTTTCTTGAAACCGACCGTTATAGACTACTAACTCACCACGAATATGAAAAAAAACAAAATCAGTGACCTTGCGTTAGGTATACTTACTAAACTTATACCATATGAGTGTGTGTTATATTTCGTATTTGATAAATAAACCACCTCACCAGTTAATTTATTTGAAAATTCTTACTAGAGTAATATCAGCGGGCAATTTTTTTACATAATACTAGAACATCTCGTAACTTATTTTTATCGGTATTCTGTAACCAGGAACGAAGGAGGTTGTGCGGTACACGTTCACAATGGCAGACGATGATCTTGTAGTACACGGAACCATCCGAGGTTGTGGTACAGAGTACGGGTACAGATTATAGGGTAATGTACCTAATGTAGGTAGTTCGGTGTCCGGATGGATGCTCATAGCTCATCGATAGAGGAGTATTATTATAAAATGGCGTTATACTTTGTGATAAGATATTGCGTTGATGATACTAAAATGTACAGAAGGACAAAATTCTTGTTGGAAAATACTGAATCTTTTTTTAGGATATCGTAAAATGTCGGATCTTTCGTAATATGGAATATGACAAAACCTTCTTTATGATATACTCGTAAAACTAGTTACCGTGTCTAGTACCTACATTTTGGTTATTTTGATTTATATCTTTGCTGTAAATAGAACCAACTAAAGGCGTGTCTATGATAGCCCCTATTTATTGTTTCTCTCTTTCTCATGAACAATGTGTGTATCAGAAGTGAGGTTACAACCATTAGAAACATTTAAAAATTAACATTAATTAAAAATAATATTCACTAAATAATGCATCATGCTTAACTAGAATATTCTTGGTTTCTTTGAACAGAAAATCTGTCAATCTGAATTAAATGTTTGCAGTCGTGTAAAATAATGAATGTTATTAGTTATTATACAATATTATTTTTTTATTACTGAATAAAATAAAGCAAGCTCTCACCGGTAAGGTAAATATCTTTGTTTTGTTGTTTTAACTACTATCATTAACCTGATTGTTGAAAATCAGGTTAGTGATAGTAGTTATTAGGATCGCTAGGGGATTAATATCATGTGTTAAATGATTTTTTAAGTGAGTTTTAATAAGCGTAGACCCGGTTCCAATAGTTTTTTTAACCCTATCAATTGCCGAAATTTTTTTTTAAAAGTTTAAATAATTCGGAATGCTCAGTTTAAAAAAAGATGTTGTTTTTGGTTCTCTCCATTATATAGATTTACAAGTATCCCATTTGTACGAGTTTCCATAGACCGGGTCTAAATACTGGCGCAGACCCTCAAAAAATAATATATTTGTTAGAAGTAATGTGTAAGGCATTTTTATCAATAATTAAGATAATTAAAATGGTTGCTCACGTTAATTAGTCAAATACCATATTATTTATACATTATTCTCGCAAAAGAGAAGCATTATCATTTTCAATTGAATTTAATCATAAGACTTTGCTGAATAAGGATTGCACAATCTTCTATATCAGTCCTCGTAGCCTAAATGAGACGGGAAAGTAAAGAGATCGCAGACACGAGATAGTCCCCTGGGCTGAGCGCTAATGCCGTCTAATGTTTATAGCGATCCTAAAGGGAAAATTTGTAAATCCAGTGGACGTAGGACTCTTGTCTTATTGGGTTGGAGTTGTTTATTTTTAATATCTCACTTTGTTATCTTTAGTTACTAAATCAAAACAAATATTTCCAAGATTGGTACAATTATTAAAAATTGCCAAAAAATATATTTAAACGTACATACCTCAAAGGTGTGTTAGAATGTAATCATCCTTACTAACAATTATTATATTAACGTAGTTTTTTTCTCATTCTCACATGTGTTGGAAACATTTTTTTAGTGTGCAAATTTTAGCTTTATATTTAATTGTTCTATGCTTTGTAAAACACCCAACAGGCGTTATAAAGGTTTACTAACTACTATCATACTTTAAGACAATCTGTCAATGTTTATTTATATTTATTATGCTAAGAAACTTACCTTAACTACACTATTATCTCATTACAATACACTTATCAAACTCCATTGTACAAATTTTGTTATATCATTAGATCTTCAAAATTCTTCATGTGCACCCTTTATTGCTGTATTAATTTAGCTATGTTCTATAATAAAAGTTTGCCAAATACAAACATGATTTACAACAAACTGTTCAGGTTTATTTTTATAAATATCAACAAAGTTACTAAACACTGCACATTGATCTGTAACTACTTCTATTGTACCTCAAAGTACTTATATACCTTGTTATTATAAATAAATGTCTCCTTTGTACTCCATATAACATATTTTACTGTACCTTCTTATATCATTCATACTCTGTTTACGATGTTATGAACTCTAAACTTATTATTGTACTCCTGAACAACTTACCAAAAACAATGTATACATGTAAAAGCCTTCAAGGCATGAATAAATAAATAATTTACCTTCTGATTTTACAAAGGTAATCAAAAAAAAAATTATTTATATTCATCTAATCCGAGAAACTCTACAAAAATTTATTTCACATGATATCTAAAACTATGGGGTGGTTGGAAAAAAAATGTACCTTGTATAGGTAGGTACTACTTTCCATAAATAATATGTATGTTATATTAATATATATGTTATATTCTGTTAATAAAGTAGGTAGGTATTATAATGCAAAATTTTAATGATGACAAGATATTTTTAATAATAATCTTCAGAGGTTGAAATGTTCATTAAGCTCAAAAAAAATCTGTATTTTTACAGTGTTCAAAAATACTTGTTTTCATCAAAGGACACAAAAAGTCCACTGGATTTTTCTTTCAAAACTCATCACTGTTATCTGGAGAAGTAATTCGCCAATTACTTTATATGCCGTGGAGAGTAAACCCGACGGCCAGGAGCCGGGAGACCGAGAGGGATGGTTCCGGGCGGGGTAAGCTGTGAGATGTGGAACTAGTTTACTTCCAACGGCTGTTGCATAAAGCTCAGTTATAATATTACTCGAGGTTTTAAATTCAATTATGAAGACTGAACTTGTTAGGCAGGAATTGAATGATAATTTACTGTAAAATTCTGATGAAAAATTATTATTATTATTATATTTATTAATTATTATTACTTTCAGACATACGAAACGAAAATTATATTACATAAATAGAAGAACCTATATTGACATATAAGTGATTTTTTTTAAAATGTTTTGAGAAATCTACCTCCTTTCTTACTATGTTCATGTTTACTTATGTTTGTAATTCTAGAGTGTTTGAAATTATCAGTATGGAAAATTCGGAAGGTATATTAATAGAATGAAGGGGAAGAGAAAGCCGCAGTAAGAAATTAGAAACTGCTTTCCCGCGGTGCGCCCGAGGGACGAAATGAATTCTGGGAAAAGGTCTATAAAGAGACAACGCTGCTATCTCATTGAAGCAATTTAAATGCACTGAATAATTGTTAGGGTTAATTTTCCCACAAGACAAATTTCGTAAGTGGCCGGTGGTAATTTTGGTATTTTTTGGCGATGTTTTGACAGATATTTCATAAATTTTAAATTCGTACGGGTGGAATTTAGTTTGGGATGGAATTAAGTAAGGATATAATTTTAAAGTCAACTTAGGAATGGACAAGTATTTTAGGAGTATAAGGATATTTATATTATGGACAAGTATTTTGGGAGTATAAGGAAATTTCTATAATGGACAAGTATTTTGGGAGTATAAGGATATTTTAAGGTTTATCACTAAGAAAGCTATCTTATCGTAATTATTAGGCATTACTTTTTTATCTAAGCCTTTAATAAAATGACCGATTTGCTTTAAAAATTAAGATTTTTTCGACTTTTAGAGTAATGAGCGACGTTGCGCTACCTTCCCCTTTTATAAAACTTTGCCGCGTCTTATGATAATCAATTCTCTTTCTTCAAACAACTTTACAAATAGACTAGAGCACACGAACACTGTAAAACTGTCCAAAACGATGATTTGAATTAAGAAGAAGCATTTCTCAAATCTTAATTTACAAATCTATGCAAACTGTTATATCTTTCCTTATTACGTCAGCGAGGTGCGAAATTTAATTATGAATAATTTCACACGGCAGTCATCCGGGATTTAATTTTAATTATACGGTTTTGAATTTGTCAATTATAATCTAATCTCACAAAAGGTAGGGGTAGCAAAAAGTCAGGGTGCAGGTATATGGCGCAACTGCAACAATGGCATTGTATTCCAAACCGCCTTCGGCCATCATAATCCCGACTTAGTATTAAAACGTTATGTACGCTCAGACCGCATTGCTGCGGCACAAAAGACGGTGATGACGTCACAAATTATTCTGGAAATGACCGTAGCTAAAGCCGCATGAGAGCTTTACACTTAGAGGGTTTTCATGGTAAATTTCATTTTCTATGAAAGACCTCCTTGCAACCTCAGCCTCCAGTGAAAATGGAAGAGATTTCTTGTCATTTTGGTATTGTGTTATAAAATTGCAAAAGACGTGCAAGTGTGCGTAAAAAGATTTACAATAGGTTATTATTGGCACTAGTGACATATTACTGAATGTATCGAAGTCCTGTTTTAACTCAACTTTTCGACATTTTTTAAATTTGTTTGCCAAGTTCCGGTTTCGGTTCAAGATGGTGACCATACTGAATACTACTTTTTATCCCACCAGAGTTCACATGATCATAGTTTCCACTGAGAGCTGGCAAATCGGAAAAATCAATTTTACCTACCGGCTTGAGGAAAGTTTGTAAAAAGAATTGTCATTGAGATGTTGAAATTTTATTGAACAAATAAAAATTCTTACGTAAAATAATTATGGTTTATACTTTATTAGTTAGCAATTTAAGTTCCTACATACAAATTAAATGATAACAGAAGAAATTTCAGTTTCGATTTATTAAACAAGAGAAAATTAGAAACACACTTTTTTGGATGCTCTACTATTTATCTATTTATTTACGCCCTTGTGGGATTTTTCATGAAATTAAAAAATACTGTTATTAGTAATACAGTTAGCTATTTGCTGTATCAATGGTAGAGGAAAATTTATGGTATTGATTTATAAAATAAGTAAGGTTACAAAGCATGGCATATACTACAAAGTGACCTTTTTCATGAAATTGTTATAAGTAATACAGTTGTGTTAGCTTTTTGCTGTATCAATGTTAGAGGAAAGTTTATGGTATTGATTTATAAAATAAGTAAAATTACAAAGCATGGCATATACTACAAAGTGACCTTTTTCATGAAATTGTTATAAGTAATACAGTTGTGTTAGCTTTTTGCTGTATCAATGTTAGAGGAAAGTTTATGGTATTGATTTATAAAATAAGTAAAATTACAAAGCATGGCATATACTACAAAGTGACCTTTTTCATGAAATTGTTATAAGTAATACAGTTGTGTTAGCTTTTTGCTGTATCAGTGTTAGAGGAAAGTTTATGGTATTGATTTATAAAATAAGTAAAGTTACAAAGCATGGAATATACTACAAAGTGACCTTTTTCATGAAATTGTTATAAGTAATACAGTTGTGTTAGCTATTTGCTGTATCAATGGTAGAGGCAAGTTTATGGTAATGATTTATAAAATAAGCAATGTAACAAAGCATGGCGTATGAGTTAAACAGGTGTGAAATTACAGTGATAATATTTTACCGACATCGTTTGGTAGAAGGGTTTAATGACTGGGATTCATAAAAATCAGTTGAAATGCCACCAAACTTTCGATTCCGCAATCGATTTAGAATTTAGGTATTTGATAAAATAAAATAAAAATGCCCATAAAATGTTTAATCGTGAAGGTAGTCTTTAAGCTTTTTGGTTTTTGCACTTCTCAGAGGTAACAAAACTCAACAAACACTCTAAATCAGAATTAAGGCTTCAAATGCTTGCAGGCTCTTCTTTGGGTTGTGCAATATGATTTATTGTTCAAAAATAACAATTAGCTTTTTTCTTTTCTTCTTTTAATGTGAGCACCGTACAAGAGTCCCAACTGCTTCCAACCATCTGGAACCAGCGATAGGGAAAATGAAGATGGAGAAGAACCTGGCTATCAGATCTGGTCACCAAACACAGCTAAAGCCATACCAAACTATTTTTCGATTCCGAATTGTTATCTTTCACCAGAGACTGAAACCTAATTCCGATGTTCATCTTTCAGAAATAGACGTTTAATTTGATGGCCTTTGAAATAGGTAGTATTCTCTAAGGAGATTGGAAATGTCAGTTAAAATTTTTAATAATCTAAGCTATTTTACCTTTTGCATTACCTTATGTTATTATTACTTTGTCATTGTTATCGCTTTTTACAGAAACTTTCCTTTAATAACTACTTTTATATATTTGTTAATAACAACCAAAATAACAATTTTTCACCAAATTGACAAAAAAATAATTTTAAAAAAGTTAACATTATTGTTGTTTTAATGGTCACTCCATAATTCAATTATTTCTTCTTCTCTGCGGGAGTTGGGAGCATTTTGAGTTAAGATAAAGCACAGCGAAAGCGCTAAGGGGGCATCCGGCGCCCTTCCTTCCGATGTCACCTGTCGCTACCTGGTGACTGCAGCAGGAACCATTAGCGGCACTTCATTAAACGTCATTGTACGTCCATAAATTGCGTTTAATATTTGTGCCGCTTTTCAAGCCTCCTAGTATGAAATACGAAATAGGTCAAGTAAACCAGCAATTTATTTTTCTTATGACCGTTTTTCCTAGAATAATACAGAAAAATTCATTGAATCATTGAATTTTGTGTAGGTAGATACTTAATTGATTTTAAATATAGAAAATAAAATTATGGGAATACCGCATAAGATTCCGGTCAAGAGCCAGTGATACTATGTCATCCACAATTGGGGTAATTTGTAAGGATGGAGAGGGAGAAAAAGATGAGAAAGTACCTATTAGATCTGGACTATTCAGAACTGGTCACCAAACACGGTTAAAGTAATTTTCAAGAAAGGTTTCATTTCTGAATAGTGGTCTTACTGAAAGTATCTTCCACGGTGCAATTTTCCGAAAATATACTGTTTCTAATTTAAATGATAAAATAGTATAATCACATAAATTAATCAATTAAAATTTAATTGCACACATCGGGATTTGAACCCGAGACCTCCAGATTGTTTCGCCAAAGACCCATGAAGACCCGTTTGCCAAATAATTTTCTTGTGTTTGTTAAAAGATTAGCACACGCGATGATGTGAGCGAATGAATAAATAAAATGAGAGAATTTCCAAGAAAATGTTTCTTCCGGGTACGGACAAAACTGGTATTTTGAGGCGCTGAAAAAGTCCGAATTCTAGTTTCAGGAAACCATATTGTTCCTTTCACTATACGTACATAAAAAGAGAAAAAAAAGGAAATATGTGTAGTTGACATAAAGGAGAAGTTATTCAAAGAGGGGTAAAAACATTCACAGACTACAGAATAAAAGAAACCCCATATATATCTTTTTGTCCGAAATCTAAAATCAGGAACCATTTCATCTATCTGAAGGCAAAAGTCGCAGTAGTAGGTACTACTCGTATTATAACTAAAGTATCAAAGAAGAACCTCGATTGGTCCGGAGATAGAATTTTCAGGAAAGGGATTCCACTCGCAGCATCAGATTAGGAGACGACCCACAGTGTTTCAATTTCACAAAGTGTTCACCCCAAAACACGCCTTGGTTTTTATCTCATGTTAATTCCTAGCGATCTCAACTCAACGAGGTTTGTAAGGAGTGTCTACCGACTATGTTTCTGTGAGAGGTTAACAAAATGTTAATTCATTCGCGCAGCGGAGGAGCACAATTATACGCCGCTGGCAAAATGTTGTAATTAACATTATTGCGTTGAATATTATTATTTGTTTCATAGAAACACCAAATGTACAGTGGACCTTATCGCGCATCGACTAATCCATTTCATTCACTGAACCTGAAAAGAGTTTCCTGTTTTCATGTTAAACAACAAATGGATATTATATGAGTCAAATTAAAATATAACAAAATTATAATTAATAGACTTTTCGACCGTTGAACAGTTGATTATTTGGAAAATAAATTGGCGTGTTAATGTATAAGTAAGGTCAACATTTTCCTATTTGAGGCAGAACGTACCTATTTTTTCTTGAATGATGATTGTAAAATTTAAAAATATCCGCTTATTTCAATTAATTAATTTAGAAAAACCAACATCCCCACTTAAACGATATTTAGTCAACTTTAAACAATACTATGACACAGTGGGGAAACTTTACTTTCCGATAATTTACTCGGAAAATAATAAAATATAAGCAAAAAATGAAAAAAATTTTTTTGAAAATAACATGTATTTCAAAATAAAAATTCAGTCTTACAAAATGAAACTTGAAAACAATAAATGTATTATTCTATTAGTTTAATCGACTAATTCAAAATATCGAAAAATATATTTTTTTTGTGATTAATTTTTGAGATATTATGTCATGTAGCGCTGCCACCTTCTTTAGTGAACGTTTCGGACAGCATTACAGTAGAGTGCATCATCGGGGCGGATGTATAATTGTTAAAAAATATATTCCATTTAAATCAAAGATTGCCCATAAGTCGACTGTAAAGTGAACAATTTGGAAAGTATAATGACCGCATTCGATTACATTTAATTTGTCCGCGACAAAAGAAACGTGAATTGAATTATCTCCGGAGTTGCAGCTTGCAGCAGGACTATTTGTGCAATCTCCGCCATTAAATCTGCCCGGCCAATTGGCAATCACGTCTTTTTTCCATGTAATTGAATAGATCCGCGATCGTCCTCCTGAACCGGAAGGCCGCGTTCAGCGCCATCTGCTCTGGGTGGCAGAGGACGTCAACTACCGCAATAAATAATGACAAAATTTTAGAGTTTAGGACTCTTACAATAATAAGATATCCCTGGGAAAAGTATTGAAAATCAACAGAAAAAACTTCTTTAACTATTGTAATTTCTTTTCTTCAATAGTTCCAAAATTACTTTTTGGCGTTATTTTAATTATATGAAAATGAAATACTTTGTGTACACCACTTTTAATCAATAGTAATCTACATATTTCAAAGCCAATCGTTTCTACGTTAATATAATGAAAATAAACAAAAAAATATATTTCTATTCTTACGAAGAAGTCATTGTATTTGAATCATGTAGATTATCATTGATTAAATGTGATGTATAAAAATTATTTCATTTTCATATCATTGTGATTTGTAATATTTAAATAAATATTTAGACCAAATGCAGTAGAAACGAAATCCCCGAAGCTTTTATGTTGTAAAACCATGTATGTTCGTTTAAGAAAAATGAAAATTGTTAAATAATACAAGACTAATGTAAGCTTGGATGGTTTGGGCATGTAGAGCAAATAAACGAAGAAAGGAGTGTAATGAGAATATTTGACGTGGATGTGAATTTTTAAAGAAGTGTGGGATGCCCAAGGAAGACATGGCATGATGAAGTGAACCAAATAATTGAGTCAGGCCATTGAGTCAGGTCAAGAGTCAGAATAACAGAAGAGTATGTATGAGACGATGCATGAATGCGAATGAGGCAAGGAGAGCATGCCAAGACCGACTTTCGCAAATCATTTTAATTCTAATTTTGAAAAAGACAGTTAAAATATTTTACTTTATCGCTTTTCTGAATTATTCTTCACCAATTTCGAAAAGTGACAGTTAAATTCAAAACAAATTTATGTTCATCGAACCAGTTTTGACGCACGAATAACTAACGCACTCACAGAAAACCGAAATAAGCGTGTTTGATGATAAACATGATCATTAGTACAAATGAAATGAAAAAAAAATGTATTTAAAAGAAATATTAATAAATTATGGTAACCTTAATTTAAGGATAACCAATTTGCAATGTCATATCTTTTCAATTATATCTGACCTAAATGTAACATTTTGCTGACATTAAATTCCCTTTAAGACCACTGTCTGGAATGACTGAAAAAGTGCAGAATCAGACTCGTTTCCGTATATTAAAAGGAGTTCTACATAATAAACGTATAAGGCATAAGAGAGTAAAGTTTTCTTTTTTTATCGTTCGTCCTCCATTCATTTTCTTTCTCCCGACCTCTCCTTGCGTATCTCCCAACTTTTACAATAATTGAACCGTTTATTAAGGTTTTATTGCCCCTCATCCGGGCCTGTGAGGGAAAGCTAGAAAAGATTGAGGGGGTAGGTGGAAGGTGGGAGGCGGGAGGCCTTTACGTTTGTGTGTTTGCCCTCGATTTAAATTGTTTCATTGGATTTGAACTCCCAGACCAATGAGATGATTGCACGGGAAAGACTAATAAATTTCACTTGCTATGTTGGGAAAACACTGAAATCTCACGTAAAAGGTTCAGTTTGCTGGAAAAAAAGGAGCAAGTTTATTAGTCACACAGATTTTACGATTTCACTTCAAGATGTATGCTGATTTATTTTAATGAGTGTTCATAAGATTTTTTCCCCCTTTTCTGGGCTTTTAAGGATTGGGTTTTTATTGTATTTTTTTGCTTTATGAAGATTGTTTTCTGGAAAATTTCTTTACTCGACCACCTCTCAGCTTACAACACACAAAGAGCACAAAATCATTATCTTTATGATAAAACTGGCATAGAGTTAGAAGTGGCGTGCCGTGGTTTACTTACTTTAAATAAATGTAATTAGATATGAACGATAAAAACCTGTAATTAAATGTCGATAAAAGTAAACTGGTCGCATAACTGACGGCCTTCGTGGTCAAGGGGTAAGGCTCTCGACTAGCAATTCGAAGGATGCGGGTTGATGTCCCGGCATGCAAAAGTAAATTTGAACTAATTTATTTATAAAATATAACAAATAATTAATTATTTATAATAATGTAGTAGTTCTATTTGCGGCACGTTTCAGAGTTGAAGATTTTCTCAGATTCACCCTGGTATGAGACCACCATTCAGAAATTCGCCGCTGAAACGTTGCTTTAAATGGATTTAGCCATGTTTAGTGACCATATCTTAATAGCAAGTTAACTCCCCACCTACCTATTTTCCATCTCATTCTCCTCCTTACTACCTTCAGATACATAACATTCCCCAATTGGGAATGCCATAGTCTCTTTGGCTACAGATGGTTGGAAGCAGCTTAGACTCTTCCGGGGTACGTAAATAAATTAAAAAAAAACTTTATTAACTTTGTGATCATATATGCTTATTAAAAAATTAAGTTTATATATCAACTAAGTACGTACATTTTCATAAATAATTCCTTTTGCCACGATATATTAAGCCAGCTTTCTGTACTATAAAATGGCTAGACAACATTATGGTACTTAGTTAAATGCAGGTAGATAATACATAATTATATTTGCATAGCGCAAGCCTCCTTCTTCTAGAAACATTATAAGAGTCCCGTGAAGCCGCCTTGAGGTAAGTGTCTGCCATATTGCATGTACGCGACATTAACAGTTACTACTGCACTGAACTACCTACTGTAATGTAACTAGGTATAGCCTACTGTTGACGGAACAGAAGTACCCGACAGACAGAGGCTTGAGTCATTACGTAAAGGCACGCCACTTGTATTGTCTCATTGTGACTTTGTGAAGTAACTATCTGCTATTTGGAACACAAAGCGAACGAGTACATAAATGAAAACACAATGTAGAGCTTTTGAAATAAAATAAAAAGCTGAACTATTATATTGTGACGCCGTAGATCACGCTACGTACAGGAGAGTGAAAAGGAATGGATTCTCTCTCTTCCAAATGATAACATGTGATTTTTGCAGGATTGCACTGCCCCAAACCAAAATACAAAGTATTACCCACTTCTATACTCACCAGCTTTGATGATCTTTATGTGTTGATGGAAATGAGACTCGCACTCTGATGATGTTAAGATAAATCAGATCACAAATCACGTTAAAACACTGATCACAAAAACACAAGAAAACGGAGAATAACACTTGCAATACTCTTGTTTTGTCCACAGCGTTTACGATGGAATATATCAGTAGTTACTGATAAAGTGCACTCAATATGTAAATTGAATATTTTTTAACAGCGATACGTACTCGAATTATCACGTCGTGATAAGGTCCGGAGTCGTTCCAGACTCGTTGCCGCAGGTGGCGATACTCTGTTACAAAACACAGTTACGTATTTATTTTCTACAATACTAAGGAAAAACTCAAAAAAAAGTTTTTATTGGTCTTATTATTACATTTTGGGCTTACAGATATTATAAAACGTTTGGAACATTTTCGTAAAAACAAATACATGCTCGTATTTATGTTAATTTTTATTTATTTTTCGATAATATTACTAACTCGCTTTGTGGCATCATTTTACTAAATGAAAAAAATAAACTTTATATTTTTTAATAAAGAGATATTACTTACAAGTCTAAACAAAACATTAAAAGGAACAAGATACAAAAAATCAAAAGATAACTCTCACAACTTGGAATATAACCCACTTTACCGACAGGAAGCATCTTTACCAATCGACCATTGGGAACAACAATAAACTTTGTTTTAAACACTATGATGAAAAAAATAACGACGTTTCAAAACCAAGGGTTTCATCGTGTGTTTTTGAAACTTTTCAAAGTTACCTTTAGTATTGAAAGACGTTGGTAATTACTATTACATAAGTCATGGCTTTAGCAAAGTTGGTATTTTTTATTTTTATTTTTAAATTTATTTGTCGAATGATACAAGAACTTCAAAATTGTTAAAACAAATTATTTCTTTTTTATAAAATGTTTTACAGGTAAGGCTAGAAAGTCTGGATGCATTGACAAGGCAATGAGAAGTATCTCCTGGGGTAAAATAAGGGAGCTTATTGAGAAGAGGAGGAAATAAAGTATTGATAGGTGAATCGTTTCAGTCTCTAAAGTGCTCAACGCGGAGCCGTTCCGTTTCTTGGAACCGTTCGAGGTAACAGCTCCCATTTTAACTATCCCTAAACACTGAACACTGAACATAGGAGCCTTAATATGTTCCATTTAAAACTGGCGACGATTTGTTTAAAATATTTCATTTCATTTATTTATATTTTATTTATAAACTGTTGCAAACTCCCGCAAGATCACGTGATGTCAAAATGAGGAACTGCGTTCATTTTTTTTAATGTCCGCTAAAACGCCTGTAATTTCACAAGGAGCTATGTGACGTCACAAGAAGCTTATTTTTGTATCAATAGGGTCAACAGTTAGGTACTTAACTGAAACGGACTCGAAATATGGTTGCTATATTCCTTTTGTATTACGGTGAGATATTTGTTCTGAGAACTGTTAGGAAGAAATAACACTACGCTTTGTATTTGCATCTAAAAACGTACCACACACTTCCAATCAATTATAATAAATTACAAAAAGTCATCGACCGTAAAACTTTACGTGGGTGTGAGAGATTTGTCAAAGCTTTATATTTTTCCATTAATTATTTTAAAATGAAATGAAAAAATTTAAATGACCTTTATAATATATCTGTGTAATTAAATTTGTTTTTCAGTTTCATATGCAGTAGTATTTCCACAGTACAAGAAAAAACAATAGGTAAGCGACAAAACAATCGTAAAAAATCCTCTGTCCAGTTATTCATTTTGGTATACATTCAGAACCCGAGAATCAATCAGATAAATAAACTTTTGATCACAAAACATAAAAATATTCATACAATACGAGAATTTAAAACCCGCGTATTTCAGTGGCGTGAAAAATCTTTAAAATAAAGTGGGAATCTTGACGTAGGTGATGAAGTCGTGTTAAAACAATAATCGGTTCGTAGTCCGGTGTAATGGACGGACCTACGGTCGAATTTGCCCGAGCAGGCCTAGAAAATCGATATTTCGTCTAGATTGATAAAATCTGTGGCTTAAGACTAATTTTATAGTTTTTATCAAATTTTCAAACCATTTTACATAAAAAAATCATCGTAATGTATTGTTATTAATCATAAATATAAATAACTTACATCCGTTGGAATTACTTAAAATGTGAGGCTTGAGCGAACCCCCGTTATTAAAGTCTTATTTCGCTTAATAATTTTACGCATTACGCAAGTAACAACGCAGCATTAGCGAATGCAATTTTAAATCTTGCATCATGCACCGACAACCGAAATTAGTACGTTTAATTTTAATCTTCTATATTTATTGTCATTTATCCAGTTCCTACCATCACCTCGCTGGCAAAGTATTTGAAATTTAAACAATGGAAAGAACCTGCAAATTCGAGTGCTTTTTTTTAAACCATAGAAGCGGGCGGGTATAACTCAGACCGAAAATTGGAACTGTAGAAAAGACACAGTAGGAATCACAAGAGCCATGCGAATCCATGGTGGTGCAGCTGAATCAAACCCCACTTAGAAATAGAGGAGGCAGCGATGGCGGCAGCTTACAGGTTACAGTAGAAAGGTCAATGGAGAGGTGAGTTGTCCAAAAACAGTCACATGGAGATCGGAACAAGACTGAGGGCAATTAGTCTAACAGCTGGAATGAGGCAGGACGGCAAACAAGCCAAATACTTCTTCAGACACCAGTTTAGAGTGACGTACCCCACAGGGGAGGGATGGGACACAGTTCCAGGCCCATCCCACAAACAAAAATTAATCTGGTTTGCAGATGGGTCCAAGATGGAGGAGGAAACAGGGGCCGGGTTCTGTCTACAAGGTTTAAAGAGGGAACTTAGTATACCTCTAGTGACACATTGCACTTTATTTGAAGCTGAGATGGAGGCCATCTTATCCTGTGCACAGGAGAATGAACGTATCAGATACAGGAATAAGAACATAGGCATATATTCAAATATTCAAAAGTTGTAAAGTTCAAAAGGCAATAATAAAACTCATACTGCAAGTACCATTCTACACAGACTCAAACAAAATCTTCAAAACTCTAGACGTCATGTCAATAAGACAACTTTACGCCAAAACTGCTCTCCTACATCTCATCCATAATAAACTTCATATTACAAATCAACCAAAAGCCATAATAAAAACCAGGTCATCAACAAATAAAACACTGAACATTCCGATAACACACACCACACACGGACAAAGTCACTTTCAATACTACGCAACCAAACTTTTTAACAGTATGCCCATTACTTTGAAACAATTAATGACTACAAACTTTGTCAAAAAACATATCGTAGCCTGGATAAAAAATCAAGATATTCACTTTATTCAAAAGATTATAATTCCAAACCAAACGTAACCAAAATATGATAAGTAAAATTAAATATTATACACGTTCTTAAAGAATTATCCAAAAATACATACACTCACATATAAATGTGTGTTTTCATGTTTCAATATATGTCTGTGAAAAAAAAAAAAAAAACTTTCTACTACAACACATAAATACCTGTCACACTTAATCACAAACACGTTAACACCTCAGCACAGGTTCTCCTAGTGAGGTGTTCACGTAACATACAATATCACCCATACACAGTTTTACCTATATCAACCTATGTTCTTTATTTTTTTATACTTTTTTCTGTACTTTTTTTCTCTGTACTACTATATAAACCATTGTAATCATTTGTAAAATGTGTATTCAAGAATAGACATAAATAAATAAAATATGTTCTGATAGCAAGGCAACCAAAATGGCACTGGAAAGTAACCGATGCGACTCCAGACTGGTGATGGAATGCAGGACCATTCTTGAAGAACTTTCTACCATCAATAAAATAACCCTGATCTGAGTACCAGGATATAAACGAATTGAGCATAACTTGCGGGGTCCAGGCTGGCAGTAGGAGTAGCAGCTTGCTACACCAAGATAAATATTGAAAGATGGGTCTAATCCCGGCATCAACTCGGGATGTCTTTTGAAAAAACTGTTGACAGCTGAGTACTGGCTGAGTGGTACATTTATGGTTGCCTGATATTTTGATCTCAAGCTACGCCGTTGTCGTGTATTTTTGGCGGATTTTAATATATTGTTTATCCAATATTAGCGAGATGTCCGTCAGTTTGTAGCTCTGATTTCTCCATCGGAATCAAAAGGCCGAGTGGTTTGTTACGCGTTTCCAACGCTTACTGACCACATTTTGTAACCAAAAAACATGTGAGAATCTATGTTTGTTTTGTTCCTAATTTGTAATAGCCTTAATTTATCTTCACCGCAGAAATGAATCTATTTTCTTTTTTTAGACAGTATCTGTATTACTGCAAGAATGAAGAAGAAGAAGTTCAACAGCTCGGCTGTGGAACGAACTGCCGGCCTCTGTGTTTCCTCCCTCCTACAACATGGGACTCATGTTCACTCCTTCCTCTCCACAAAAAGACCCTCCACACAGCATCCCCAAAGATGACATAGGCCCTGAGGGAAATTATTTTCTTCAGGGCCTCCTGTGTGGAGTTAATTTAAAAAAAAAAAATTTAAAAAAAAGAATTGTGCGTATTGTGAGGCTGTGGGGTATCGTGAATATATCATGCAATGTGGAATTTCATCTTTCTACCTTATTCATTAATTATTAAACCTGTATCTATGATTTATTTTCTTGCCGAAATAGAAATGCTTAACATGTAACTGAGTGTTTCATTTTCCTGTCGCGAGGGATTATTTTGATATTTCAAAAAATTTTATTTTTTAAAATATTTTAGGATAATAAGTAGGCTCCAAATGAGAATTATACTGGGTATGGTCGCGCATTTTTTTGGGTTTCCTCTATCTTTGTCGATGGTGTGTGACGTAGTACTGTTGGACGCATAAAATTTGTCTAAATATTGGCATATATATGGTTAAATAAAATACCAATTTGTTTCATACAAAAAGCTCGAGGAATATAAAGTGTTTAATTAATGCGTAGAAGGATTGGCACTACCTTGGTAGCAAGCTGTTGGGGTTTTTTCGGGTACATAAATCTATCTTGAGAGTGCTAAATATCACCCAATTCCAACAACCGCTATTTAATTTTGTTTCGTTCAGTCGTACAGTCGTACACTTTCGTGTTCATCTGAAGCTGTAATTCGTAAGCAATTTTGGATGCAATATAATATCTGAATTTATAATGTTTTTTAAAAATCTACGTATTTCTTACCGAACATTTTTAAATACCAGTTTTTCATTAAAATCCTAAGCATTTTCGTCAATCGTTTATATGGCGAGCATTTTTTCCTAAAATTCATAACCATTAATTAATAATTATGATAATCGTATGTCTTTTAAGGACTTGCTTTGAGAGTATGTTGATATCTTCATTTTTAATTAATCTTGAATGAGATACATATACCAATTTAATAATATACTCATAGTGAAGTTTTACTATTAAATTTCACAATTTGAAATTGTATGAAAAGGATGTTCTGGTATAATGTGAACTGCTTGGCTAAGCTGCCTGCAAAAAATATGCAGTTATGACACTTTATTAAGATAGTCTACTCATATGATAAAAGAAGGATGTGTGATTTTAAGTTACGCAATAAAAGTGCATAACCGGCAATCATTCTGCAAATTCGGTTTTTTTCATAACAAGTATCTTCCAACAAATTAGATTAGCTTTAATGCATTTCTCGGGCATTTACCGTTAAATGAATTTGCCTCAACGAATCTTAAGTGGAGTTGTTGAAAGCTGCATAAGCGCCTTTAAAAGGCAGGCGAATAAAAAATACAAGGCGATACTTAAACAAAGCTTTGAAGGACGCTGCAATAATTACCTATCAATTAATATCAGTAAGTGCTTAAAAATAGTCTGGGAAATAATTAACAGCAATCTTAACAGATGTTTTGCAATCAATTTGGATTGTTTTGACAACGATGATATAATTCTGGAGCTACAGATTTTAAGAGAGCTATTTCAGAATGGACTGTTTCAGTTATTGAGTTTATTTATATTTTTTCTGTAAATTTGGAATGTATTAACACCGCGAATTTATGGATTTTTGTTCACTTATAAGTATTACAGATGCTTTTATGTAATACTGCTACTAGAAAATACGTTGGTCTTTAAAGAAATGGAGCAAGTCTTTTTAAAGTCCAGAAAAAAATAAAGTATCGGTCAATAAAAAATACTTTAAAGCTCAGAATCCCCCACTTACTTAAGATCTTCTATTTTTATTGTATAATGTGGCTAATAAAGTTTTTTTAGAAAACTATCGGAAAATATTTTAACGTTTATTATTCAGGCGAACGTCAAAAAATAAAATAAAAAATGATTTTTGGCAATTTTTTTTTTGCAAACCCAAAACAGGCGGTGTTAATTGGGAATTTCAAACTTATCGCCATCTAAATAAATGCGTCATTTTGTCAGATTCCAAATATTCTACGACACTGTGTATCTATCTCTTTAATAATATTACAACGTTCATAAGACGGAGAGCTATACTAAAATAATAAATACTTGATTTTTTTTTCAAATGTCCTGATCTCGTAAATTTCAAGCAATCGCTACCATTTCTGGTTAATAATTTTAATTGAGTCTGATGTGCTAAAATGAAAATCGACCTGTCCACTTGTTGATTTTTTACTTGATAGCAGCGATCTCAATAGATACGTAACTGTAGAATGCTCGGCAAACGTCGGGCGTTTTTTATATGGAAGTCTAATAAATGTAGTAATTAAACAGTTCAAAACATATATAAACATCGCAGTTAAATAATAAGCTTTTTTCATCAACAATTTAGGATCAAGTCCGATTAGTGTACAGATTACAATTTTAAACAAAATATTTACACCATTCAGAGAGAGAGAGAGAATACAATTATTCAGAATTAACATTTTCCTCCCCTGGTTTTGTATTATTGTCTCAAACTACGGCACCCATTTCCCCCGAATAGACATCCCTTAATGGCAGGGAACAACAATCAACCCACCCTCCCCACGTTCCACCCTGTAGTGGCGGTGTTTTACCTTTATTATTCAATAGATGGATATAAAAGGCATCATTAAGTTTAACGTCATTTCAAATGGAAATGGCGCTCAAGATGTTGTGGAACACGGCTACGGCGTGTTATGCAATCAAATAATGGTACAATCCGGTTTGGAACATCTCAGAGATACATGCAATAGTGGATTTTATTAAGAATCGCAGCATGATCAAATAAAAAAATCATCAAAATAGATCTTAGGTTTTCCTACCATTTGTAAAATTCATCTTCAAATTGTAGGATTTGTGAAGCAGATACTTTATTTAAAGAAAACATAAGAAAGTTTATTTACAGACATTTCCTGATATTTGCTACAAAATCAAGAACAAAATTCATGAAAATGAAATAATTTATGGGTAGGTTGGTACTTAATCGGTTTTCTAAGTTCATGACATACCGGTTCCAATTTAGAAAATGATAATTTAATATTAAAAATATTAGATTTGTAGGGAGGTAGTTAATCGCTTGACTGAATTCTTCACACAATCAATTCCAATTTTGAAATCGACACTTAAATTTAAGGCAAGTCCGAGTTCATTGAATCAGTTACACAGGACAAACATATTACCGAAATTAATATTGTTGATGGTATTATAAACTTAAAGTCAACATAGAGGGTTGAAACCGTTACCGTGTTATTTGAATGTTTAAAACCTTTTACGTTTATTGTTTGATTCACAGTTCACATTATTTTCAGCAACAGGAATGCAAATTATTTTGGCTTTGTTAATATTTTTTATTTGACAGATCTACACACAATAATTGGTATATTAATGAAAAATTGAACCATTAAAAGTTTTCTCTGAAGTAAATTCTCCAAATACACATTTTTGTTAAATTTTAGAATAACGACGGGAGGGAAATGGGGATGGAAAAGGAAATATAGGATGTGTTTATGTAATTTAGTCGATTGTGAATTTCTGTTTTTATTATAATATTGAAATTTTGTATGGAAATTATAGAAAAATTAGAATATCGAAGTTTTTTTTTAATTTTTTATTTATTTAACATTTAAACCTGCTAAACTACTTATGTAGTTTGTCAGCAGGTACATAATGACAACATTTTTGCAATAACATGGTACAATGGTAAACAGTATGTAGGTTTGTATAATGTTGATGATAAAATAACAATAAATGATAAGTTGGTTTAATTACAGAATTGTATATATATAAATATGTAAGAAGCAATATAAGCCTGTAAGATTGTATAAATATAAAGATGTAAGAAGCAGTATAAGCCTCATATAACAACACAAGCACAAATGAATTTAATATGAACAAATGAATATAATCAACAAGTACTTCTATGGTTTTAATAATATATAAGGTAATACAAATTTATAACGATTTTCCATTTCCCTAGAATGTGAATTCCAATTAGGAAAAAAAGGTCTTCAGTAGTGCATCAATATAAATCCTCATTATCTAATAGTCAATTCCTTAGATTATATTTGACTTTGGCTGTAAAAACGTTTACATTTTTAATTGTCATTTGTAGTTTATTAAATATTCTGGGTACAATAAAGTTTAGGGTTCTTTCACCGTATTTATTGGTACATTTTGGGACCACCAGTCCTTCATTTTGGGTGAATCTTGTATTATGTTTATGGAAAACACTTTCCCTATACAAGGAATCAGACAATATAAGATGCTGACTATATTATTAAACAATAATCCTCTGACAGGTAAAACATCCAGAGACTTGTATATTAATTTAGTGTCGCTTCTGTGTGCATTGGTATATTTAAGGATTAACAATTTTGTAAGGGAGTTTTGTACTGTTTGGATATAACTTATCAATTATGTATATACTATATATATTAGTGAAATAAATAGCGAGTTCAAACCGGAAGAAGTAAAAATTTACAGGCTTGGTAGTAAAATTTCAAACAAAATCAGGCCCATTAAAGTCGAATTTGAAGACCCTAAGCTGGCAAAACTTATTCTCTTTAATAAAAATACTTTGCCTAATGGAATAAAAATGAAACCGGATAGGACCCTCCAACAAAGAGATCATTTGACTGACCTCTGGAAGGAAATGGAGGAGAGAAAAGAAAAGGGTGAAATTGATTTGCAAATCAAACATTTTAATGGAATTCCTAAAATTATCAAAAGCCACGCAAAAAACTGATAAACAAACATAACACACTCTTAAGAATCAATGGATATTATCAAAATGTTCGAGGAATCCGTACGAAATTGCAACAACTTAAAAGGAATTCACCCACCTTCTCATATGACATTTTATTATTAACTGAAACATGGTTAAATGCAGATATCGGCTCGTCAGAATTAGGCCTAAATCAATATACTATCTATCGCCTTGATCGAAGTCCTAATTCGAGCAAAAAGTCTAACGGAGGAGGCGTGATGTTATGTGTGTCTAAAAATATCTCATCCTGTAGACTACCGGTCAAGCACACAAATGTTGAACACACTTTTGTAATGCTCAACATACCTTATAGTAAAATTATTATAGGTTGTGTCTACATCCCACCTGCATCGGATTTGCAAATATATAAAAACCACAATGAGGACATAGAAATGCTGAAATTCAAATATCCGAAAGCAAAATTCATAATTGCTGGTGATTATAATCTGCCGAACTGGACCAGCCAAGATGACATCGGATCTGCCACAAACGAAGTTGAATTACAGTGCGCTAAATCCAGTGAAATTCGTGATATGTCCATATTCCTAGGACTAACTCAATCAAACAATGTGTCTAATTCTAATAATCGAATGTTAGATTTAGTGTTTTCAAGTGATTCAAAAATAGTGGTTGAGAAATCTGACGAATTATTATTGCCTCTAGATAAACACCATCCACCATTAGATATTATCATAACAAATATGTCTGGAAGATCTCCAAACCTAACTACCACATCGTATAATTTCTCCAAAGCCGAATACCATAATATTAATGAGTACCTTACCTCGGTAGATTGGTCATTTTTAGACAACGAAAATAATTTAAATAATCAATTAGAACAATTTTACTCAATTTTAAATACCTCGATAGAGCGCTTCGTTCCTAGGGTCAACTTCACACCATCTAACTATCCCAAATGGTTTACGAGGGAATTAAAAAAACATATTAATTATAAAAAACATATCCATAGAATATATAAACATACCAGAAATCCTAATGATTACATAACTTTTACTAAATTACGTAAGCAGTGTAAAGAATTATCAATAAAATGCTATAGTGATTATGTAAGCCTAATTGAAAAAGAGGTACACCAAAATGTTAAAAAATTATGGAGTTTTTCTAAAAGTCAACAAAAAAATGATTGTGGATTTCCCAATAACATGTACTTAAAAGAAAAATGTGCCGACAGTATCGAAGGCATAGTTAATCTATTTGCTGATTCATTTAAAAGTGTTTACGACACAGATATTCGTGTCAATACGATTCCCGATATTTCAGTGGAAGAGGTATTAAATCTAAGCCAATATTTCATCAAAAAAGAATCTATAGAAAAAGTCATAAAAGAAATAGATAGCAATAAATCTGCTGGACCGGATGGTATTCCTCCAATATTTTTCAAAACCTGTGTTAGTAGTCTGATATATCCTCTTTATAAACTCTTTAACAATTCTTTAAGTTCTGGTTCTTTTCCAGCTCAGTGGAAAAAGAGTTATTTAACCCCTATTCATAAAAAAGGAGACAAAAGCGATATATCAAACTATAGACCAATTTGTATAATATCTGCTTTACCGAAAGTTTTTGAGAAATTAGTCCTAGATATCATTGTAAAACCTATCAACAACATTATTGTTCCTAACCAACATGGCTTCATCACAGGTCGCTCTACCTTAAGTAATTTAATGATTTATGAAAATTACATATCTGAATCTCTGGGTCTCAAACAACAAGTGGACAGTATATACACTGACTTTAGTAAAGCTTTTGATAAGGTTCGACATCACATACTTATTTATAAACTTCGATCGTTGGGCATCAAAGGTAAATTATTGAGTTGGATTGTTAGTTATCTTAGCCATAGGGTGCTTAGTGTTAAGATTAATTCTGTACAATCTTATATATTCGAGGCCACAAGTGGGGTTCCTCAAGGGTCCCACCTCGGCCCAATATTTTTCTTATTATTCATCAATGACATTGTTGACCAATTTAATGATGTAGAAGTTCTGATATTTGCTGACGACTTAAAAATATATAAAAGAATACGAAATGTATCCGATTGTCAAATTTTACAGAGTAATTTAGAACAACTTCATCAATGGTGTGAACAAAATGCTTTATTTTTGAACATTCAGAAATGTCAAGTAATACGATTTTCCAAAACTCGTTATAATATATTACATGAATATACATTAAATAATATTAAATTAATACCAGTATCACATATTCGTGACTTGGGTGTAATATTCGTTGAAAACTTGTCATTCATTGAACACATCAACTATATAACTAATAAGGCTTTAAAGATGCTTGGCTTCCTTTGCAGAACTTTAACCGATTTTAAGTCCATAGATTGTATGAGAACCCTCTATACTTCATTAGTCAGAAGTCAATTGGAGTATAATTCACCTATTTGGTCCCCTTTATATAAAGTTCACTCCAATAATATAGAAAGAGTTCAGCACAAATTTCTTAAGTACGTAAATTTTAAGCTCGGAATTCCTATTGATTACATTAATTATGTCAGTTTGATGAATCAATTGCATCTAATAACACTGTCTGACAGGAGAATTATTTCAGACCTGGTTGTGTTACACAGAGTCATTAACAACTTAATTGATAGTCCTGCCATCCTTGCCACTATTAAACTACATGTGCCGACTAGGAATACAAGGCAAAATATAACATTCTTCTGTAATACATACTCGACCAACTATCAGACACACTCACTGACCAATAGGATGCATGATCTGGGCAACAAGTATGGGGGTGTTATTGATTTATTTATTGACTCCATATATAGAATTAAGCATAATCTACATCAACACTTTGTTGAATCCTACAAATTGGAGTAGCTTTGGTAAATTAGTTTTAATGATTTGTTTTATATCTAATGTTGTTGTAATTTCTTTTTTACTTTATGTTATTTTTTTTTCCATTACATTACATCTATTTACTGTCAATATCTCCTGTATAATACATATTCTCTTATTGTACTGCATCATGTATCACTTCTATGTAAAAGCCTTTTTAGGCGTATATATATATAAATAAATAAATAAATAAATAAATTATATTAGTTTTACAAGTATGTCCCCAAGAAGTGATTCCATAACGGATTGTGGATTCAGCCAGAGATAGGTAGATTAATTTTAAAGTACTTATAGGCACAAAATATTTTATTTTATAAATTCTACCCACAATAGACCGTAGACGTTTACAAACATTAGTAATGTGTACATCCCATTTCATGTGGCAGTCAATAGTAACACCCAAATATACATAATTTTTGACAAAATCAATGGTTCCACATGAACAGGGCTGTGCAACATTTCTATATAAGCAGTCAAAAGTATGTGTATATAATGAAGGGATTAAATTGTATCTGGCGTGTGGTGATCTTATGTGCATAATTTTAGTTTTTTTGGCATTTATTATGAGACCCGCGTCATGAGACAATAAAATATTTAGGAGAGCAATAAAATCCAGCTGCATAAGGTTCATTGCAGTAATCAAATCCTCATGTGATATTACGAGTGCCGTATCGTCTGCGTACACAAAATGTTTAACGAAAGAAAACAATTTACTCATAATTGAGTCGTATATAATATACAGGGTTGCCCCTAAAATTGACCCCTGTGCAACACCTGTTGAAATATATTTTCTTTTGCAAAATTTTTTTAGAATTTGTATCGCCTGAGTACACAAAATGTTTATTGAAAGAAAACAATTTACTCATAATTGAGACGTATATAATATACAGGGTTGCCCCTAAAATTGACCCCTGTGCAACACCTGTTGAAATATATTTTCTTTAGCTAATTTTTTTTAGAATTTTTGTGTTATTTGTCGATCCGATAATAATTTTTTTTACAAAAGTAGTAGCTTTCCTCGTATTCCTATTGCATCCATTGTTTCTAACAGTTTATTTTTATCAATGGTATCAAACGCCTTCGAGTTATCTATGAATAAAACCAACACATGTTTTTTTTAATTTAATTCATGATTTACGTGATTTGAAAATTCCTGAAGCAACATTTCCGTACTTTTTTTCTTTTGAAAACCATACTGGTTAGGATCTAGCAAGGAGAAGGATTCTAAATATTTGTTAAGTTTTGTAGAAATATATTTTTCAAGTATTTTTTCTAGGTCTGGCAAAATGCTAATTGGCCTATAATTTTGTACATCTGTATGTTTGCCGCCTTTGTAAATCGGTCTAATGATACTACTTTTAAGTTCATCTGGAATCACTGCTTGTTTTAAAATTATATTGATAAAATGAGTTATAACAGGCCCTAAAATATGAATATATTTCTTAATGTCAAACATTCGAATGTTGTCAATCCCTGGTGACTTTGAATTGTTTAGTTTGCTAACAATGATATTAATTTCTTCGCAGGTAGCTCTTGGCAGGTACATTCTATGTTGAACTTCTGTCGGTCTGACGGTCGAAGCTATATAATCACATTTATGTATCATAGAGCTAACACTGCTCGTAAAATATTCAACAAAATTATTTGCTACGGTTTCTTCATTATGCGTGTTTAACATATATTTTGAGATTATTTCGTCACAACTACTTTTAGACTTGCGTTCTAATATTTTATTTACTTCATCCCAAGTTTTTTTGGAATTTCCGAAATAATTTTTAAATTTATTGTTAAAAAAGGTAGATTTACATTACAGATAGTGAAAATACAATTGATTTGTTTACCCAAATAGTCAAAAAAAAATTATAGACTACAAATATCATTATAAAAGTAAGTACAAGAAGTAAAATAAATATTCGTAAAAGTACATTGCATTAATTTATCATAAATGTATTTCACTTCTTAAAATGTATCATTATTCGATTTGTAACTCCCCTCGCGTGCGATATATAATGAGTATACATTTAATTTAGAGTAAGCCCACATTTAGAATCAACATTTTATTCTCGTACGTGTATTATAAAACTTACTGCAGAGTTGAATGTACGTTCAAATGAAAACTGCAAACAAAGCCGCATCCCCTATCTTATGGCAGGCTTCCTGCACTGAGAGGGATGATATTAAAACACCCCCGGAGGTGGTAACGCGGGTTAATACTTTTTAAATGTTTCATCATGTTTTGAGCCCAAGGGAAGATTTAACTTTGCCAAATATTTTCAATGCTTCCGGAATACTGAGGCTCGAAACTGGGGCTTTTTATATATTCTACTTTCGCTTTCAAATATCGTTACTATGTTTGTATTGCAAAATTAGTTGTATAAAGAACAGTTTCATACGTATATAATAACTTAAATTTTTAAAAATATTTATTTATTTTCGTGCACTGTGCCAGTACATATGAAAGTTTTAAAAAACAATTGGTGTACAACATTTTAACAACCATTTTCGGTACGTACATGATTTCTTATTTAAAGATTCTTAACATCTGGGAAAATAAATACATTTTTTTTTAGGTTATTGAAATATATGAATATGTGAACATTTTATAGGTACTGTTTCCAAAATTTCATTCAATGGCACCAATAGTCTTGTAATCATACGTTGTTGTACAAAATTCCTATATAAAATAACTACGTCAAATATCCTAAAGTTATTTTTTTAACTTCTGGAATGAGAATTTTTCTGACTGGCTCTTTAATCTTACCTCCGTGAAATTCCTCTAATATAATTGCAATAATCAATTGAAACAAAATTCTTAACATTCCTTAAAAATACTAATCTTTCAATATTTTCAGACATGTTCATTTGATGAGGAGAAAAATTCCATTGTTGTTTATTTTTCCAACACGAAAAGTTTATATCTCAAAATAGCGTAAAATAAGGCTGTTTGTGCGCTTAGTTCTTCTAAATTCCACAACTGATTTTGATAGGGTTTTCACTATCATTAAGAGAATTTCTTATGATATGTTTATATATGAATTACAAGCATATTATATTTATACAAAGTAGAAAAAACCGATGTTTTGTAATCAAGTAGTAAAAAAATATTTTTGGGCGCTTACATTACTAACGCTGGCTAAACCTTATGAGATAAATAAGAATAATGTTTAGCAAAAAGGCCTACAGAAAGTAGGAAAAGATCTGTGACGTTACATATCTATCTCCTAAGGAAAACCCCACCAGCAATGCCGGGTACAGGTCAGCTAGAAGGATATAACTAAATCTAAATTGTGCAACCAGCACAACCATTTGTGTCATCTGTCCTCTTAGACAACCCACCCGTCAGAGGAGTTTAAGAGTCGAGCTTTTCTAATCACAGCCTTCCTCGTGACTGCAAGCAAATGTACTCCAGTCATTCATCACCGGGACGAACAAGCCCAAAGGGTAGGACTTGTTCCACTTCCTTGTTTCTTTGTCGAGCTGCTTTGTACTGTGTTTAGTATACTGAACACGGTATAGTAAGCATGCTACACGGACAGACAAGCACCGAAGTTCGTAAATCAGTAGTTGACATCCGCGAAGGTTTTGCTGCTCCATTATTTTCTAGTTCAGTAGTCAGTCTTAGGGAAATTGAATTTAAATTTTTTTGTTTATATTTGCATTAACACTTTCATGAAACATAAATTTGACTTAATTTCGAGTTGTATTTTGTGACTATTAATTAAATATTAAACTCAAACCACTTTATTTTTAAATTTAAATTTTCATATACAATATGTATTAATACACCCGTTAACGTGACCCGCCACAACAAAGAATTCTCTAGCATGGGGGATGAAATAATACAAATAAATGTATCTACTGTACAATTTTTTTTTAGTGAAAAAATAAAAAAAAATCTATTAAATTTCCAGGCGATAACTGTAACAAATTTGTTTTTTTTATAAAATTGTCCGACTGTAGGGGCAAGTTGGTTTGCAAAATATTACATGAGTTTGAATATTATGCCCGCACGAAGTCTTTTATCATCTCCTCGGAGGCACATAATTTAAAATAAATTAGTTATTTATCGAAATCTCCTGGCTTTGTAAATACATATTGAAAGATATATAAAAATACTAGTACATAAGTAATTAATTGTAAATTTGACTTAAAAGTGTATTGCCTAGACTTAAGACCGTGAATCGTCCAGAAGACCTGTAACTGGTGGCCAGTCGCGCCCATTAAGTTAATTTATCTTGCTATTGGAGCAATCTGCCCTAAATCCTTGATTCGCGATAAAATCACGGAGTCTAATGTGTCGCAGAAATTAAGCAAATTCAGTTTCGACCCATTCCTACCCCTCCCCCACCCCTTTTTCCTGGCAGCGGCGTGCCGCCAACTTTTAGTTTTCTGTGTTTTACGCACAGAAAAAACTAACTTATATTTTAAATAAATATTGCTAATTTAAACGGGATCGCAGGCCTTCAACGAATGAATTGACGCGTTTCCTAACAAACTGTCGGTAAAAACGAATATGTTATGGTGATTGCGGAAAACGTATTCATAAAAATTCTGATAATTTTTCATTTCCTTCACATTTATTAGGATATGCGTGAATTCGTGTTCAGATTTATTGTGAATGTAATAGCTTGTTAGGAAATGTCGTTCACGTTTTTAACCGAATTTTAATAAATTAGCCATATTCATTTTTCTTCGTACGGAAAAGGGATTTCGAGGCGACACCAAAATACACGCGCTAGATATTATACAGTAATTACCATACGACCACAATTCTACATCTTCTTTTAAAGATGTTCGCATTTTAATACGATTTTTCACTGAAAATTCAGGTTTCAACATATACGTGTTATGACTTGGTAAGTAGTAATCGGTTGTTTTCTGGCTTTGAATTGAAAGTCTTTTCCGTCAGAGCAAATGCATTAATTTGTTGACTAATTAGTTACATGAATTTTATAAATAAAAGACGTCTTTATCATATTTGAAAATCAAAAGGTACCTAACCACCATTTCCACTTATATCAATATTGAATGCAACTCCGTTCGCTATGATAATTTCAATGCGGAAAATTTAATTTAATTTTTTTTTCAAATATTCAATCCGAAGATATTGCTTGTTAAAAAGGAGCTTTATTTTCAAAACGCGCTAATGATATTTAAACCTTTTAACAGTTTTCTCACTTTTGCCGAATATTATGTTTTTGGAGTTAGGTACCTTTTGATTTTCAGGTACTCTCATTTTTCATTTTCGTTAAGAATTTTTTTGTAAAATAACACACTTATTTCCTATTTGAGTTTTCTTTTTAAAAATATTATAGATATTACTAATTAACTTCATCTAATTACTCTCAATTTACCAACAAGAATTTCTGGATTAAAGTTTTTTTCAATTCCAACAACAATATCAGGTTAGAGTGATTTGGATACCTAAATTTAATTTATTTGGTAATACTATCTCAGAAATAGTAGATGTGTTTAACCCCACGAAATTTAGTTACAAGAAGGCAATAATAACATACTAAATAAGTATTATTCTTAGCTTTTATTTTTCTTCCGAATGTGTTGTGTTTAATAATTTATTTAACAACTTCTTCAATGATATTCCACTAAATTATTATATAAGATATTACATGTTTGTGAAAGCCCATATGGGCGTGTAGTAAAATTAATACAATATGTAATACCTATCATGTTATTAATTACTACAGCCACATTACAGAGCTTGTAAAGAGAATCAGGAAATGTATATATTTGTTAGGTTAAGAAATATTTTAAATGTAAAAACAATAAAAATTTTTAACCATGCCCTTGTCCACTCTTTGCTTATCTACGGAATCATGGGCTGGGGAGGATCATATAAAAATAATTTAAACTCTGTAAAAGTTTCACAAAGAATCATCATAAAAGTAATACTAAAAAAAAATGTTCCTTCTCAACAAAATCACTATTTAAATTGTTCACAGTACCAAATATCAATGACATTTATTAGCAAGCTTCCATTGTAAAAATGTGCAAAGAAAATACATAAATAAAATATAAATAACAAAGAATACCAAGAATTTTACAAACTAATGAGAAATGGAAATTAATTTATTACACCAAATTTTAAAACAACACAAATGCAAAACCATTATATTTACTAATCCATAAAAAAACTACAATAATCTCCCTTCTAAACTGCGCTGTATTGTCAACTAATCAGAACAAATAAAGGAAATAAAAAAACTTAAATTTAACATTATATTGAAAAATCTATATTGTATATAAAAATATTATTACAACATAAAACCTATGGAAGAATCGTGGTTCCATTATCAGGCACAAGAACTCCTCTTTTCTGATAAGTTATACATAACCAATGACGATCTAAAATGTAATATTGTTAAATATTCATCCTATCTGTATTTCTTATATTACAACAAAAAAAACTACAATAATGTACTTTGCACTCCTCTTCCAAACACAAGCTAACGTTTCTATTCAAGAGTAGTATTCAAATCTCTTAATCTGTAGAAACTCAATGTAAATACGATTTTATATGTTATTTATTTATTTAATATAAAAAAATTAAAATAAATAAAAAAATAAAATAAAATTTTAATGCAATATCGCCCGGCAAAATAACCACAATTTTTGCCAGCATCTAGCGTTTGGGGCGCACTGGGCGACCTCCACAGCCGGACTCTCCTGCCCATTGCCTAGAACCGCAGTCAGAAGAACATACCTTACATTTGGTGTATCCAGTTGCTCCACTCTCCAACTCCCCACCCAACCTTTTTAACCTAATCCTTCCCAACCCATCCTAAATCCCACAAACAAATAAAACAAACTTAAAAACTATGAACTCACAACAAATTAATATAAACTCAGCGACAGCGAACAGTAGGAGTCCTCAGTGTGGACCGAGGATGAAGGTGAATTTCGCTAACATTCGCGGTCTGCACACCAACCTAACTCCCATCCACCACCACCTTCTCTCACAAAATCCCCATCTCCTCTTCCTTACGGAAACACAGATTGCCGAGCCCCCAGATACCTCCTATCTGAACTGCCCAGGATATCATCTGGAAAGCCTTTTCAGGCCCAAAGGAGGTGTCTGCCTTTACAGCCGTGCTGACATCAGCTGCGCTCGTCTCGCAAATATCGAGAGCGCAAAACACGAAGTGTTATGGGTACGTGTGGATCTCACCGGTATGATGAGAATTTATGCGTGCCTATATCGCTCACCAAACCTTGCCGAATCAGACACTGTTGAGTTGTTTAAATACTTGAGTGACACTGTAGATATTCTCTTGCCCCGTTACCCATCGGCCGAGTTAGTAATCCTGGGGGACTTCAATGTTCATAATGAACAATGGCTGAAGTTCTCGGGCCCAACAAACTCTGCCGGTAGATCAGCGGAATCCTTTGCCCTTATCCATGGACTAAGCCAACTCGTAGAATCTCCGACCAGAATACCAGACATCCCATCACATCGAGCCAACCTACTCGATTTGTTTCTCACTAGTGAGCCACTTGGGTACAGAGTGGAGGTGACAGCGCCCTTAGGATCCTCTGACCACTGCCTGATTACCACCTCTGTCCCATCCTCCATGAACCGTCAACCCGACAAACATGTAAAGAGGAAGGTATGGCACTACAGGGCAGCAAAATGGGACGGCATGCGGTCTTTCTTCGGCGCCTTTCCTTGGAGTACTGTATGCTTTAGCTCCGAGGACCCATCAATTTGTGCACGCGAGGTAGAAGAAGTAATCACATCAGCAATGGATTGCTACATTCCCTTCTCCGTCAAATCCTCTGGAGCGGGCACAAAACCGTGGTTTGACCATCGCTGTGCTGAAGCTGTCAGACTCAAAAATACGGCTTTTAATGCACTCCGGAAGATTAGCTCCATGAATAACCTTTCGGAATACCGAAAACGGGCAAGGGATTGTAAGAGAGTTCTAAATAGAGCTAAGAGCGATCACGACCAGAGAATTGCGAAAAAGCTGGCTGACTGCCCCACTGGTAGCCGTGCTTTCTGGTCACTCGCTAGCTCGATCGGAAGAAATTTCTGCAGAACCACTTTCCCACCTCTGACCAAGCCTGATGGTCGGCTGGCTAACTCGGCCCGCGAGAAAGCTGAATTATTAGGCAAAATTTTCGCGGAAAACTCAACTCTTCAAGATAACGGAGAGACTCCCCCTTCCATTCCGCACTGCGGTTTTCAAATGGAGGAACCGAAGATCCGGAACAGAGAGGTTCTCCGAGTCTTGAACGAGCTGAAAGTCGACAAAGCCAGTGGGCCGGACGGAATACCTGCCTTGGTCCTCAAGAGGTGTTCTGCAGAAATGACTCCAGTGCTCGCGAAATTATTTAGGCTCTCTCTCAAAGGTGGAAAGGTGCCAGATCTTTGGAAAAAGGCAATCGTCCACCCAATCCCAAAAAAGGGGGACCGTTCCGACCCTTCTAACTACCGCCCCATAGCCATCACTTCCATACTCTCGAAGGTATTAGAAAGGGTGGTTAACAACAAATTGCTCACATATCTCGAGAATAACAATATCCTAAGCGATCGGCAATGTGGATTTCGTCGAAACCGATCGTGTGGCGATCTACTCGGATATGTAACGCATATTTGGGGGCGGTACATGGAACGTTTTGGTGAAACCCAAACCGTTGGGTTAGATATCTCCAAAGCCTTTGACAGAGTCTGGCACCGGGCGCTTATCGGGAAATTACCATCGTATGGGATCCACCCAACCCTGCATAGTTGGATTGCGGACTTTCTGAGGGGAAGAACAATTCAAACCGTGGTTGACGGCTCTTCTTCCTCACCGCACCAAATCAATGCGGGGGTGCCACAAGGATCTGTGCTGTCTCCGACGCTGTTTTTATTGCACATCAACGATCTCGTTGAATGTGCACCAATTCACTGCTACGCTGATGACAGCACCGTTCACGAGGGTTATCTTTTTGACAGGCCCCCTTCCACCTATGATGTCCGAACAGCTCGGGAAGTTTTGAAGCGAAAAATTGACCACCACCTAGAGATGGTTCGTGCCTGGGGTAAGGCCAACTTGGTCAGTTTCAACGTCTCAAAAACCCAAGCGTGTCTGATTTCGGCAAAGAGGGAGATCAATGACTGTCTGGTGCAATTTGATGGGAGCACTCTCCCCAATAAAGACTCCATTGAAATGCTTGGAGTTACTATATCAGACCAGCTCAAGTATCGGGGATCCATAGAAGCCCGAGTAAATCAGGCCTCCAAAAAGTTGGGCGTCTTGTACAGGGCTAGGAGATTCTTCAACAGTGACCAGCTGCTGACCCTGTACAAGTCTCAAGTCCGCCCAACTATTGAATTTGGGAGCCACCTTTGGGCTGGTGCCCCAAAATACTTGATAAACCTGCTTGAGTCTGTGCAAAGGAGAGCGATCCGTCTGATTGACAATCCGTTGTTAACAGACCGATTGCCTTCTCTGATGCATAGACGCAATGTAGGCATGCTGTGTCTGTTCTACAGGTATTTCAATGAAGCCTGCTCCAAGGAGCTAGCAGCATTGATTCCTGATGCACCGGTGCACGTGCGCGAAACTCGACGGACACGAGCTGAACACCCGTTCACGGTTGACGTTGGCTTCATGAGAACGGGCCGTTTTTACGACTCGTTTTTGTGTAAGTCGGCTCGTATGTGGAACGGGCTACCGGCGTCTGTTTTTCCTCCCTCCTATAATCCGAGCCTCTTCAAGGCCCGCATTAACAAGTCCCTTCCTACAGCCCCTGCCTTGTTCCGCCTCACAACGCCGCCCAATCGGGTGGTGACATAGTTCCCCTGTCTGTGCACTGCACGGGCAGGGACACTCTTGTGAGGTGTCACATAAAAAAAAAAAAAAAAATTAAAAACTAAATGTTTGCCATTGCTTGAAAAGTGCTCTGACCAATCTTTACCTACTTATGTACAAATTATTTTTTCCACATTTCACACCCAACTAGATATGACATTGTTTCACTGGCTCCGAGCTAGTAGAAATATTATTAGTTTAAGAAAAACATTATTTTTATATTGATTTGGAGGAAAGCATGAGCTTCGGCAAAGTTTACCGATGAATGTGCTTTTAAGATAGTGAGTTTATATTTATATGTTAAATTAAAATACACATTGTAATACAACACTTTTTACTGAAAAAATAAATGACAGCCAAGCAGGTTTGGCTTATCTCAAGCTTCGTCAGGGCTCTTATATTAACGAATTATAATAACGTACTAATTATAAGTACATTGCATTTATAAATATGTTGTAATTATTATTAGTTAATGTAATAGCTTTGACAATGCTTGAGATAAGCGAAACCTAGTTGACTGTTATTTATCTCAATTAATTCGGCCTATGTCATCTTTTGGGATGCTGTGTGATGGTTTTTTTTAAGGAAAGGAAAGATAGGAAGTTCTGCGATGTTAAAGAGTATGAGGGTTGGGTTGGAAACTAGGTATCAGTGGGTCCAGGAGTGACGGACATATAAATATATCCCTCCAACTGCGACGCTAGGCGATGAGTCGAAAGACCAGTAGGAGAGGTAAAAAGGTCTCCCCAAACCAACCTCTCCCGATCTTGAACGCCATGCAGCTGGTGGACAGGCACATCCTGAACCTAACTCGAAAAAAAAATATATTATGAGTCCACGTTCCGCCTTTGCCGCCAGCAGTCAGCCCACTCCAACCCTTTGCAGAAAGCCGCGCACAATTCCGCAACCGCAGAATTATACTTAACAAACAACTTTCTCTATTCGCGGGACTTGGCCGTGTGTGGTGTGTGCCGTGTGCCTGTACCGGGTACCTATCCCGCCATGCGCCAATTTGGTGTTTATGAGTATGAGTGGTACTGTTTAATTGCGAATTTTAATTAGCAACACTCCCCAATAAAACAAACACTGCCTTTCAAGCCCGTTTTAATTAAAAGAATGCGTCAAAATTGATTCACTTTAGCTTTCTGTGGTTAATTCATTATTTTTAAAATTTGTTATAATATAAAATATAGTAAAAAGGTCATATTGAAAACGCATCTTTAGAAATTTGGTCATTCTGCAGGAATAGGATGTTTCAATAAGAGTGCAATATTTCAAGGTTTAATAGAAACAAAGTTTTCTGTTGCAGAGTAATGAAATATTTATCGTCAAAATCATGTTATGATCGATGATTTTTTTGTTAATTAATGCCTAACTTTTTCTTTGATAACTACATTTTTTTGTTAATTTCTTTCTCTCCATAGTATGTATATTTGTTTATTTCTCATGTCGCTTGAAAGAAAGGATTATTTTATTATTCTATAAATAAATGTACCCATGTGTGTTAATATTAAAAATAATAAAAATATATTAAAAAAATCACTTTACCTAATTTTCTATGAAAAGATTTATCAAAATAGTTAGCTTAATGTCACTTCACAACCATGCATGTATGTTTTTTCTAAGTAAATTCACTCGAGGTAATTGAAACGCATAAAGTAAGATCCCATTAATATATCCATCCAATTTCTAGCGCCCCACCTTCACAACAAAATAAAATCCAAAATTCATCATTCTTAATTATTTGTTTACGTAAGCTCGCAAGTTATTGCTGAATGTTTAATCTCGCAGACCACACAACAAGTTCACCCCTTGCAATATGCCGTGATAAATAATTCCCGGCCGCCCCTGCAACCCTGCGCCCCGTGCACCGCCCCGCCCCCCACGTGTGCATACACTTTAAGCCGCGTTTCTGGGAGGGTGGCACGGTATCGCGGGTCACGTGATCGAAAGGGTTATACCCAAGAGCTTTCCACGAAAAGAAACTAAAAACTTTCCACGAGAACAAAATAAATCTGCTTTTGAAAATATTGATGAACAACTACAAATATTCTGGATTACTTGCTTTTGGAAATAAGTGAAAAAAGAACCAGAGTGGTTGCCATTTAGTTTTTGTTTAATTTTGTGCAGTTTAATGACTAGATCTAAATAGCCAAGTACTTCCCAACCTTCCTCACCCCATTCCTTCGCCTTCATACTGCCTTCTACATCACAACATACCCCAGCTTGGCGGTGCCATAGTCCCTACTTTCGGGCAGTTGTGAATTCATGTACGGTATTCACTTAACCACTCGAACGATCGCGCGTCAAAAAACTTTTTTCTCCGATTGCTCGCGGTTTTTTGGCGACGATTTTGAATATTTTCCGCCAACATTAAAAAAATCAAACCTCCGAATTTTAATACGGAAACATAAAACTGATTATAGTGCTATACAGCCAATGAATTCACCTATATTTTAATAATTATTCTATATTTTTAGAATTGATAGATAAATTATTAAAAAATCTTAAACTTTATAAATGCGCGAAATTTGCGTTTTTGTGATTTGAAATTGCCGCCAGTGGCAGTTTTAAAAATCTTTATTGAATATTTTCTACGTTTTTATGTTCTCTATGGCCTGTTTGATAATCACAGATGCAAGAATGTAATAGAAAAATATTTTTTTGCATGTTAAGATCTCTTCAAAAGTTTGGTCAGAAAATAATTTTGTAAAATTTGAGTGCGTGACGCGTCAAAATTGAAATCACTGTATTATATTATATAATAAATTTACCACAAAAACTGGTATAACGTTAGGAAGATACATTAACTGTCTACAATTATTAATAAGCATAGTCGCCGTGTTGGCTTTATTTTATTCATTTGATGAATTATACAGAGAGCCTATTTCACGATGTCAAAATCATGGTGCTACTTTTTAAATAATTGTAAATTAGAACTGGAGATTTGTAACCATGTTTTTATATTACGTGCAAAACGAGGAAATAAGGCTTAAAGTGAGATATATATCATAGATATAACCATTGCCAATATTTCAGGGGGATACTTTGAAAGTTGATGAAATTCACCAATATTTGACCAAAAATCACTTCTGACAGCTACCTTAAGGTCAATCTACATAGGGTAAATCGGAATATGTAAAATGATGATAAATTTGTATATATATATCAAACCTTTGTATGACCGTAGAATTTCAAATAAAATCATAGTGATAATTTTATATCTAAACGCAAAGGTATCGAAAAAAAATGGGGGAGGGAAAATAATTGATGGAACCAATAATTGATTTATTTATTAAGCCCTAATATCCTTTAAAATCAATATTACAGTTGTATGGTTACAATGAAAGAGCAGTATATTGATTTAAACATTGTTTACACCTTTTGTCATAATAAAAATGTATTCAGTTTATTGGTTTATTCATAATTTAAGAAAATCAATACATAATAATATCATTGTGCCTCGCTATAGAGAGAGATTCTGAGTATCGCTCTGGTGAGGGACCACCATTCAGAATTGAACATTGCTTGAATTGGCTTAGTTATGTTCAGTGACTAGATCTGGAAAAGCATCTTTACAGAAAAATTGACAAAATATAATTAAGACATAAAAATAAAACGAGTTATTTAATGTGTACAATAAACAGGGAAAAATGAGAAAACCTGTGCATTTGTTAACATGCATATTTCAATGATCAGAATTGAAATATACATATTAAATGTCCACCGAACCTTATCATATAGAACCTTTGAGGACAACATAACATGAGACGTGAGTATGCGGAAAGAAATGATTATAAGTCCAGCCATCCAGGCCATCATAATTGATGTTCAAACAAATTTAATTAAATTTATAAATTAGAATTTCATAACTAAAAAACCAAAAAAGAAAAAAATGAAATAAAAAAAAACCCTCAGCAAATCTATATTGTAGTGTGATATGGCTTCATGCAATCATAGCATAATGCCACATCACACACATCACACTTTGTAAGGGTCCTTTTGAAAATGTTATTTATGTTGCACCAGGCACATTTCACCTTTTTCCCGCTACGGACCACGAAGTGGTTGCCTTTCAGGATAGGTCGCAGAGTCTTTCCTTCAGCTATTAGGCCAATGGTCCGCACAGTCGTGTCAATTTGACTACGACAGAACAGCAGAAGGAGTTCATCCGCAACCTCACTCCTGAAGTTTCGGTACAAAATGCGTTTATTTTCCTTGCGGAGCTTTGAGCCGTACAATATATACGCATTCTGCACCGAAACGCTTAGTAGTCTCCTGAAAAGCTTCTTGTACCAGACCAGGTTTCGCTGTCGTTCAATGGGGAAGCCTGACAAAAGCTGATCTTTTCGGTCAACCCCCCCCATTACCTTGTTATAGTCTAGTACGAGTTGAGGTTTGTAAGTCCAGGTACCAAACTTTTCAACTGCCCCGATTTCTGCCTTATGGTAGGTGGACAACATACTTACCAGGTTTTTGTCCAACCAAACCATTACATTGAGGTCCCCGCAGTTCGAGTATACAACCTCACCTTCCCTCAGTTTGGACCGGAGATGGGACTTAAATGCAGAGGGCACAAATTCTCGGTTTAACCGCAATGTGCCCATGCAGTCCATCCCATTTCTTTTGAGGCATCGTGCCAATAATGGACTATTATAAAAATTGTCCATTATTAATGTATACCCCTTGTTAAACAGAGGGCTGGCCAGGTCGTATACTATCTTTGCAGTGGCCCCAACTGGGCAGATATTGTGAGCACCCAAAAAGTTGGCCTGTGTCATGTCGTCCGTCATATCTTCCGTTATGTCTTCCGTCATATCTTCCTGGTCTGGATTTGTCGATTCAGCCTGTCTGGAAATGGTCTTCCCCGTATAAATTTGGAATTTCCAAAGATAGCCAGACTTGGACTCACAAAGCTCGTAAGACTTTATACCCGCACTGGCCGCTTTGGTTTTGATCATCTGGACGAATCCCAAACGGCCTTTATAGCAGAGTAAGGATTCATCCAGAGAGATGTCTTGCTCGGGCAGGTATAAAGTCTCAAACTTATTTGAGAGGTGGTCCAAGACGGGTTGAATCTTTTGTAACCTTCGCACAGATAATGGTGCATCAGAAGAAAGACTTTCATTGTTGGTGAAGTGAAGGAACTTTTTAATTAGAAGAAAACGATTATAATCCATGGCTCGGCTGAAATAAGGCATGGCGGTGAGTTTTTTTGAATAGAAGTAGTCTTTTTCAACAGGAAGGGGACTAATACCTTGATACATTAAAATTGCCAAGAATACATACATTTCCTCTTTATTCGTGGGAGCCCATTTATTGGTACGCGCATGACGCTTAAATTGTTTTTTCGCAATCCATTGATCTGCATACCTGTTGGTCTCTCTCGCGATCAGTTCAACGAAATCTGCATCAAAGATTTTAAGAAAGGCATCCACAGGTTTGCCCATTTCGTCGGTATTGAAAGTTGGTCCCGGCGTGCCTGTGAAAGTCTCCCTTATCCCAGTAAAACGTAAGATATCTTTAGACCAATCGAAAGAGTAACCTTCAGGCGGCAGAATCGAACGCATTGCCTCACTATCTACCTGGTCTTGTCTACTAAAGTCTATGGCCATAGCGGAGTTAGGTGAAACGTTGATAATATTATGATAAGGTATTGGTGGCATGCAGAAGGTATCCTCATCGCTCTCTTCGTGGTCGACGTCACTCGCTTCGTCATCCTCGTCGCTCGATCTGTCCATTTCTGAAACAACAGAAAACCCAAATTAATTTAATGTGTCTATATTACGATAACCCACTGCCTCTGGTACGGCTTATGACTCGCAATACGATGGTCGCGGGATCAAATCAAATAAATTATATTTGAATAATTAGTGTTATTTTCACACAAAATTCATTTAAAATAATATATATTATATTTGCGGCACGTTCCAGAGTGGAAGATACCCATAGTATCGCCCTGGTGTAAGACCCCATTCAGAATTGAAACGTTGCTTGAAATGGTTTTAGCCGTGTTTGGTGACCAGTTCTGAATAGCCAGGTACTTTTCCACCTCCCTCTTCCACACCTCCTTCCCCTCCCCGCTACCTTCAGCCTCACAACATACCCCGATTGAGGATGCCATAGTCTCACTGGCTCCAGATGAGGCTCTTGTGAGGTATTCATATAAAAAAATAAATAAAAAGTTAATCAAATACTTGAGGCGGGCTATGTCAGGAGTCAGAATAGCACAGTCAGGTAGGTATGGAATGAAGAAAAGAGTGTGTGTGCCAAGATCGAGTTGCATGGTGGTTCATCCTCTCTGCCTACCGAAATGGCGTGAAGGTAAGTTAGTTAGTTTTATAACTCACGGTTTCCAAGTACAGACTCTTCTAGTACAGCTGCCTCGTCCACGTTACTGCCCATGTCTGACTCTGAAATAAAAGAAAACACAAATTTACAGTAGAATTTGGATATAATGACTTTGCATTTAACGGTCTACTGTTTTAAGTGACGATAATGTAAACTCTAGTAAGGTTTCATAACTTTTAGTAGGAAAACGTATCCGTTTAAAGTGACCAACTACGTAAAGCGACCTATTTTAATGATAATTTGTCCGGTTACAAAACCCACCTACCAATACAGCCTCGCTTTTGACTAGGAAGCTCGACACAATGAGTCCCGTGAAGCGAAAGTGTTTTTTCAATTTAAGAAAAAAATGCTGTATTACACCGTTTAGAAGCCGGTGAATCAAATGTAATCCTCGCAAAGAAGTTCGGCATGTCTTATTTCTCACTCTGCAATACCCGTTACAGAAAAAAAAAGATGTGTAATGATGCATCCACGTCATAACAACAATACATTTTGTATGTTTGTTATGTGGAATTTTTAAGTACTATGCTTATTTCCTGCCAATATACCAACAGTGAAACTGTGCTAAAGATATCAATATAAAATATAGATAATTGATTTTATATTGAGCCCCTGGTATGACATTTTAAAAAATAAACTCACCGTTCCCAAACGCCGATAATTCTTGGTAGAATGGCACGTCCACCCACAGCTCGCTGTGATAGCGGGCCTCCGGAGAGAAGAGTTCCCCACTCCGCGATGTCCCAGGTAACGGCTCGGGAGATGCTGCACGGATAGGCATAATTGGTGCATTGGGAGCCGTTGATTGGATCTGTGCGGGAGTGGACATCCACGGTGGTGGTACGGGTCGTGGCAACGGTGAAGGCGTCCCTTGTGAAAAGGGACACGTTGTTCTCTCCGGAGATGGAATTCTGAAAACATTTACATAAATCATATAAATTGTTCTCATTCACGTGTGAAACAGTAAGTACAGTATGTAAATAAACAATAAAATTAGAACTCTGTAAAATATGCACTGAATGTGCCAAATGCACAGAGCGCTGATCTTACCAACTATCACTGTAAGAGTGGAACGCTGTCAGGAAAAAACAATAATATTGTATCAAGCATCTAAATACGATTGCTTACTTTTGTTTAGTTTTTCTTGGAGGTGCGGTAGGGAGCAAAATGCGCGCCGCCTGCTTCTTGAATTTTCGGCTTTCCAGCTCTAGCCGGAAGGAAGCAGGCAGGGCCCTAACAGCCTTTAGGGCCTTGACGCGATCCTCTCGCACCAGTAGCAAAGCAGGGTCGCTGTTTAAATAAATACAAATATATGATGAGTTCAACGGCCACAGCAAAGTACTTTCATAAAAAAACATTAAAAAATACTAACACTCCAGACGAGGCTGCAATTGCAGCTCTGCGTTGACGTCCACGTGCAGGTAGTCTGGCACCAGCTCGTACCCCACCTCTCCCTCTTCCTCTGCCTCCTCTTGCAGTCAGCACCACTCTATATATTTTAAATTGAAAACACTTAATGTAAGTACTTAAATGTTTAAATTTTGTTAAATATTGCACTAATATAAAATTTGAAAATAATTATTGGGTCGTGGAGTGCTCCCTTTCCCTGGACGACATTTGTTTCTGCACAAATTTGGTAAAAGTGAAGAAATTAATTAATTATACAACTAAATTACTAAATTTTTATTGTGTGACGAAGGCTTTACACCATTTTACATGTAAAAAAGAGTCAACTTTTTGACATATGACTTAAAATAATTGGTTAACAAATATCTGTATTAATAATGAACCAATTCAAATAAAACTTATATATATCTCTTTGTTTTGAATCACTGTGATGGAATATCTATATTTCAAATGCGCGAGTGCAGTATATAAGACATTATTGTAAATCAAAAACAGATGACGTCTTCAGTTGACGTATTCTTACACAAAAACTTCAACCAAAACAATATATTAGAAACAAACTAATTAAAAACGCATTTCAAAGATAGATAAGTCAATCACAATAACACAAATATATAATTATGCGTTAAAAACCCAATAAATTAATTACTTACGGCATTTTAGGAAGAGTCCAAAATTTCGTGAATGTTAAAAATTTATGGTTTTGTTTTTTGACAGGACGCCTTATAAAACCGCGAAAACTCGTTAAATATCACTTCAAAGACAACGGATAAGTTCATAGACAAAGAGAATATATTATCAGCTATTCGATAAAACAAGTAGCTGGCCAAGGAAGCGTTTTAAATAATTACAATAAATATTTTACGAATGGTAGAAAAATCGGTCCATTTTTGGACCGATATCAATCGCAGAAAAATAAAAGTGGTCGATTTTTCGACCGAAATCGTTCCAGTGGTTATAAACTTACAATGGGAACAGATTTGTTGTCCCGTGGCTCAGACTCTCTAACGAGAATTGGACTAGGAGGGAAATAATAATTGGACTCCATTAAAATGATTTGCTGTTTATTGGGTTAATCAACCTCTATGTTAGCATTGACGTTAACTACATCAGAACCCGCACGGTTTGAGATAATGCCGTGCAAAACGGTCTCTGGTCGTACGTTCAAACTTCCTTGTTCGATTTTGTAGAAAGGAAAATAATGACGTTTGCTCTGTAGTGGTAATTTAACTCGATCGGCTGGCTTTGCAGGGTATATAGGAATGAAAATACTAAGAAGGTTTTAGTTTCGGGTGTATATATATACGAGTGTATATATATATATATATATTGAACCGTAAAGTATTATGAAGGTTCTGACATATATAAAATTTGAAAATTTTGTGTTATATTTATTACCCATCGAACAATTAAGTCAGCATAAATGTACAACAATTATATTTTACAATTTAGCAGAGGACATTGGTAATCATTTTATATCGAGTAGTATTTAGGTGAGATTGTGGGCATAAGGATTCTTTGTTAAAAAAATTTTTTTTCGAAGAATATATTTCTGATCATTGTCATATCATACTGTCATTATCGTGCAACATTTTTTTAATACCGTGTGGTTTACAGATGTGCCCATTTGAAGGATTCATAAAATAACAAACTACGTATTGATTTATCTCTCTGCTTGTATAGCGTTATCAAATGAATTAATGAAATATCGTAAATATTTGATTTGTGGTTGAGGGGCAAAGCTATTGATAAGCAAGCTGGAGGTCGCGGGTTCAAATCCCGGCATGCGCAAGTAAATTTCATTCGATTAATTTGTGTTATTTCACAAATTACTCATTCAAAATGATACTTATCCAATGTATATTATATTTGTTCCAGGAAGAATATACTGTCAGTATCGGCCTGGTGTAAGACCACCATTCAGAATTGAAGCGTTGCATGAAATAGCTTTAGCCCTGTTTGGTGACCAGATCGGAATATTCACATACTTTCCCACCTTCCACTGTTCCATCTCCTTCCCCCCACACTACCTGCAGCCTCACAACATAACCCAATTAGGGATGCCGTAGTCTCACTGGTTCCAAAGGGTTGGGAGCAGTTTGGGACTCTTGTGCTTTACACATAAAAAATGATAATAATGCACTATCATTCCACAATAGATAGATTTAAAAAAAATATAAATGTGCAAGAAAAAAACGTTTTATCGAAACATATTTGAGTAAGCAAAAAATATAAGGCATGATAAGCCCAAAAAAAGAGACCTAATTAGATGGTCGAATTGGTTGACTTTCTACCCTGAACCTTTGAAAATAAACTGTTAAATTTGTAGAACCCCCAGTTTCACGTTATAGGTGGAAGAACCCCACCCCCAAGCTCCTCCCCCCTAAGCCCATCTCGCCTTTAATCTGTTACGTAATACGATCTTTTAATCCTGGAAAAGCGCATACATTCTAGCTGCAGTAATTTTCAAACACCGCGGGACTTTAGCGAGACCTTCATCAGTGTAAAACGCAAACTGTGAAGCGTTGCAGCGGGCTATGGGAAACTGAACCCTACTTCTATAATGAAACCCGGGCTAATTTGGATTAATTGATTAAACTCGTGATTATTCTCTCTAGTTACATATAAGACTGGAAGGTTTTAATCTGTTTAATTACTGTAAAGTACACCCAAATACACACAAATTCGCAAAATGACATTTTTACATTAAATACAAAAGAACATGTATAAAAAGTGCGAAGTGAAAACTTCAGTTCAGAAAAAGGAAAACCAGCTTTGAAACGCGCAACAACTGGCTTTGCCTGCGAACCTTTTATTTTTTCTACCTGAGTCGCTTTCTAAGGATGCGAAGTAAATCGTCACCACGTCACCTTGACGGCATAATGATGTAGAGGGAGTACTCGAATTTTGGCTAAGGTAGCTACTACCCAATCATTGATTTCCAAATGACAACTGTGCAATACGAGAGAGGAGAAAGCAGTCGGGGCTTCTTCGCCCTAGGAAAAGCCTGACTAGATTTTTTGAGGAAATATCTCGTTGAGCTTGTAAAGCAGAGCGATCAAAAAATTATGACGTGTGGCAATTGTTTAGAGAGAAATGAAATCATCAAATATATAATAATAACACAGATCTGTGAAAAATCACGGAATATCATAATTGTATGATTTGTGAAGTTAAAAGTTTATGTATAGAATTAGGATAAGTGCAGAATAATTAATAGATACCAATTAACACATAGATACTAATAAGACAATTGATAAGCTTTTGAATTCCACAACCTTAGTCAGGATTTATTTCAGTGCAGAAATTATGGGACTAACAACCATATGTATTCCTCTTTGCCCAAAATACTGATGGAGGGAAACAATTATATCAAGTCAGTGGACATCTTCAATTTATCTTTAAACAAATATAAAATGTTGTTAATGAAGCAATTCAGTTGTGTACAATAAATAATGTATATTTCTTTATCTTCACGTGTAAAAGCCCCGAAAACGGCCGTTAATAAATAAATAAATACTTTTCTGAAATCTTACTCATAAATCATTCAATGTTTAAAATATTGTTCATTGAAGCTGAGTTACATATACAGAGTTACACAACCAAAAAAAAAAAATTTTATGAAATGTCATGTAAAATAAGTTCTTACTGTAACACTTTATTATGAAAACAAATCATAAATAAATATATTACCTCAAGAAAAATAATCTTTTCGCCAACCTACTGAGTCAAATCACTTCGGAGACAAAAAAACAACAACTGGTTCCGGTAACATGGAATCCTTTGTTTTATTTGTACCTTTCGTCATCTCTCAAGGATCACGGGCGGCTCAGCCTACAGCCTATCCTCCGGGGGACCCCAAGTATTTCTCCTCATGATTTTCCTGGAAACTCTCTTTGGAATTTCCCAAGGCGGGAGAAATCTTAAAAATTTACTACCCTACACAGGATATCCATCGGGACTTTGAAGGGAAGCCGGGCCGAAGACTGCCTAAGTGAAATTTATTTATGCTCGGTATAAATTATGCCTGCTTTGTTTTTTTACTTAGTCCAATGCTTTCAGGGTTACATTTATGCAAACACGCAGAGGTGGATTATGTTGTCTCGTATTTTTCACGCAAAACTAGAATAAACAACATTATAATGTGTGGGTACGTTTTTAAGAAAGCAAGCACATCGTTTCGAGACCACCGGTGAACAAAGAAATTTATGCTTGCAAACACATAATATATAGTTTTAAAAGAATCTACTTTGATTATTGAAGATACATTCTGTCTATCTGTTTCTACCAATTCGAATGTAAAAATCGATAGAAATTTCAATAATTTATTATACAGATGATTTTGTCTACTGTATAAGGGATTTATAGGTTTTTTTTATTATTTGGTTATGCACTACTAAATATTTAATCATATATACTTAAAATGCCTATTATGTTTCATCAATACAATGTCTAAGTAATTTCGCATGGGATGAAAATTGTTATTACTCCTAACTAAAAAGGTAAGCATAGGTCCGCAGTTCATATTTTAACATAAACTTGCCTACTGTACCTACACTGGAATATAAATAATAATAGGAGGTATAAAATGTGTGTAAGAAAATAAAATATAATACTCATAAAATGATTGGTTTCACTTTATGTAGGGTAGATATAACCTAAATTGTAATTAAAATCACAGATAACCTTGGATTTACATTAATGAACGCTCCTTGATGATATTTAAAATGACATTTTAACATTTTCACTGCATACGTTTCTCTGTATAGAATCCTAGCAAAAAATTAAGATTGATTTCCATAAACAAATACATTTACAATAGTCCACCAAATATCAACAATAATAACCTTAACCTCCAATGACGGAGGATTTTATATATTAATAACCTTTACTCTTGATGTACAGTTAAATTCCCATCGGAAATTAAACCAACTTCTAATACTAATAATAATTTAGGAAAATTTTTAAAAAACGTTAAAGACAAAGAGGATATTTTAAGCCACTCCGGCATTTATAAAACTAGTTGTAATGACTGTAATGTCCAATATAGAAGGCTAGACAGTGTCCAGCCTTCTATATTGGACAAACATCACGTAATGTAGAAACTAGAACAAAAGAACACTTACGATGCTTAACTAGATCAGGTTTTTCTGAGTTCGCAGAACATTTAATTAATAAAGACCATACTTTTAACCATGATATGGGAAAATAAAAGTCCTCCATAAAAATGGAATAGGTTTAAGACTAAACAAATTAATAGCTTTGGAAATAAAAAAATCGGTAAATTCAAAGGTTAAAATTATTAATAACCAATTAAACTTAACTGTCAGCCCAATTCGCCATTACTTCACTTATCCCAAGTTCTCCTCACGCACCTCTCTGCCACAACTGACGCTCTGTCCCACTCTAGTATACTGTCTCTTTCTTCTTTTTTGATAATATGTGCATGTATGTGTACTTCTGTATTTAATAGCATAATTTTTATAACTGTCCTGATGATGATACGGAGGTACGGAGGTATTTCTTTACATACAAACGAGCATGGTAACAGACTCAATAATCTAGAAGCACTGGAAATAAAAAAAACTGTAAAAACCAAAAGTCCTATTCTTAATAATCAATTAGATATATCAAGTAGTCCAATATTAAGTTTGTTCCCAATAAACCATTAAAAATGTCCAAGTTCTCCTTATCACCCCATGTCAGTTGATGCTTTGTTTCTCCATATACAGTATTATAATCCATTAGTCTACATAATTATCGTTCGGTTTTTCCCATGTCTTTTGTACTTGTGTAAATGTATTGTATGATTTCTCTGTGTTTGTTATATTTATATCATGTTGTCTCCCTCAAAAAATTTTGTATGTATAAGCTCACACTTTGTACTTCTTGTCTAGTAATAATTTGTACCCTGATGATGCTTGAATAAAGCGAAACCGGTCGGTTCAAAAAATTATTAAAAACTCGTGGTTTTAAAACAAAAAGTATTTTATTTCATTTTAAATATTTATTTATTTATTTTTAATATCAACGGTATAAAATATACCATATATGGTTATCTTTAAATAAATATTTATAATATTAAACAATAGATAAATTAAAAAATACACAGAGCGAAATGTTGTTCAATTTTATGATGATGCCTTATAAAAAAGCGTTCTTAATTTGATGGTAAAACCTTTATCATCTCCGTCTAAGCGACATGATGGCCCCCATTTACCTGTGTATTATCATCTTTATGATAACATTCACGATATGCAATAAAATGTTATCAGCGTTTCACGCTAAAAATATAAATTTTATTGTGAGGCGTATGCGGGTTGTCGTCTCTATGTGTATATTATATGATAAAGGGTATGTATTTGGGTCCTAATAAAACGTATGCCCCCTTTTCAAATGCTAGTCTTAAACCTTTGAAAAGCGTTATGCCTATTTATTAATAATTCTCCAAAAAAACCTTTTTTCCGCAAAACTCTAATGTGGTTTTAATACACAAGCAAATCATTTTAAAGATGACATATTTTGAATATATTTGAATACACCGATAGTATTGAAAGAAGACAATTATCATATCAAGACAATGTTATTTTTATATTATCAAACGTAAGGGTCGTTTTGAAATGATTTACCTGTACTCGCATATTAATATACTGAAAACTATATAAAATGCGTAGATATCCTGTAATAAATGAAATATGTATTTTGTACCTTTTTGCCGAGGTTTTCATTGTACCCAAAAAACACAAATAGATTTGTTTTGTAAATAAAAAATCATGTTACGGAAATAAATGTAACCAGCCATTTAAAAATATTTATTTCTGAATATATAATTGATACCAAAGGTAAGAATGTAGTCCAGCATTGTTTGGTAGTGTTTTTCACAGTTTTGAGATCAGTTATATTAAAAATATTTTTTAATTAAATTTATATTATTTTACCCTTCATGGCGATATTAGCCAATGAAAAAAATAATTATGATAATACTTTTTTTGCAAGTATTGAAAATGTGTTTTTTCTTATACGTCTTGAAAGACAGTTTTCTTGAATTGCAGTGCAGTGTTATATTCATCTTGGTATTGATAATAATTATCACATGGAATTAGAATGATAATTTATTGAAGGTGAAATTCATTATATACCTGTTATAAATTTATTTAAAAACTAACTACTAATGAATAAAATGAGGATCAAGCATAAAAAATACATCGAACCAATTTCTCCACCTACTTGCTTCCTGGGTACGACATATTCAGGCCCAAAAGCCAATAGCGCTAGTGCCAGCGGATTGGATGGTAGGGATGCATGCCCGAAGTGTTTCGCATAAAGCCAACAATGTTTTGACACGGCAATAATACTGCAGCGAAATTATCAACTCCGTGGGGGACATCTTCTCTACTTTATGATAAAATTAATTAATATACGCCCTGGAAATGTCACCATTTCCGGACTGAATGACTTAACGTTTTTGGAAAGCGGGAAATCTCTTGTGTGTCTCTGTTGGATCGTTAATTGAGGAAACGGATCTGTAAGACTTTGGTTTTCAGAGGTGGATTAAGATTTTACACAAAAATAAAGCCTTCTACAATATGCATAGCCTTTTCCTTGTAAACAGTCAAAAATATTCTGATGTTTAATGCATATACTAAATTCTGATCTGATATCCAACCGAGTGAGATTAAAACCTGGAGAAAAAATTACAAAATGTCAGGTTTCTATCGAAAGACAACAACTTTTCATCAAAGGTGAAGAAGTTGGTAACAAACTAACAAACCAGGAGTGTTTTGTACCCTCTGCTCTTCTTCGTTGTAATTTACTTTCTCTCCGCACCACAATACTCACCGTTGGGATGTGATGTATTCCAAGTGACTCCGGAAGGTGATAATCTAATGAGTCGTTTACATAAATGATTTGAAAATTATTTTGTCTTTTTTTGTTTAGCCCTAATTTATCAAAGAAACCAAAACTTTAATTTATTTATATACCCCTCTTAAAAATCAACGATACGATAGTACATTTTAAAATAAATGTAGTTAACTATATAAATATTAAAATTAAAAAAATTCATAAAACTTCTCCGAGAATTGAACTCCGATCAACTGCTTTGAAGGTCGAACTTTGCTGACCATTTCACCACCAACGTTTGTTTGTTATAATAAACATTGGTCACCAGTTTTAGTTGTGGGGCCACCCGTAGTACATATTGATCGTCGGGAACCAGAGCTGGTTATAATATATAAGGGCGGGAGGCACGCGTGGGCGGCATGGTTTGTATGAGCATCTGATGGGGGTGAACATGGTTCTGTCTAGCTCAAGGTAGCAGAGACGTGACCTCATGGGCCCTTAGGGTTCGTAGGTCAAACCCAAGTTACATAAACAAAACCAATTTTATAAAGAACAACATTTGCTGAAATTATATATATATTAGATAGGGGGGCCCAAGTTATGGTCGCTACGGGACTGAACTAGCTCTCTCTCTGTCTTGGTTCGATACAGTTAAACATAGGCAAACATTATGGAAAGAGAGAAGTAACTCATAGTGTGGTAGAGCAGATTGCTTCAGCTGAACACGGGAGCCGTGACCAAAATATGTCGCCGGGGGCGGCGTACGCCAGCATTTTGAGGACGCGGGTGATGTGATTTTTATTCGAATGCTCGAACGGCTTCTACCGGAATCACTCGCGATGCAAACAGAAGTTACATTGTAGTGACACGGTGTGGTCATTAAGCAAGTCGTACTTGCTTCGGGTCGGGCTTTATACCCGAATGCGGTACCGTTATCTCCATTGCAATGGCGTCACCATCCTGTGAACACGCATTTTAAACAAAAAACAGCACACAAGGTCTCGAGCGGGAGGGTGGCGGGTGTCTGTGGGCGTTAAAAGGGAGTCGTTCGCGAAAGACTCGGCTTAGTAAACCGGCTCTCCAAACGGATCCACAAGATCCGGTTCGCAAAACCGCACTTCACAGTTCACGGGTCTTTGCGAATGAGAGAACGAATGAACTGGTGAGCTGAGTCGTTCGTGAACGAGTGAGCTGGTGAGCTGGTGAGCTGGTGATTGTTGAACGTTTTTCACGGCTCTCGGGTAACTGGTAGTGATCCGGATTGATAATATAGGGATTCATGGCATCCATGCACACTTCAGTCGTACGCTTACTATGACGTCGTATTCATTAAGAAATTAGGCAGGTATTTAAATACCTACACACAAAATTGTATTGATTTACAATAAGAGAAAATCAGAAAATGTACGTTTTAGGACTCGAGGTCTCGATGAAGTGATGTCTAGGGAAATTTCCCTAGATTAAAGGGGGAGCAATATTTTTTTAGGGAAAAGGCAAAAAGCATAAATATGTGGAGAAAAAAATTCTGTTGAAGTTTTATAATAGACGCGTTATTCTTTTTCGGAATTCTCTAGCCACCGCCCTCCTTTCCCCCTCCGCAACTTCCAAAAAAATTTGTGTTGTATTATTTTTCTCCGAAATTCCTTACCCAACCCCCCCCCCCCCCATGGATTCTAAAGAACCGTCGAAGAACCATTTCCATTTACGGAGGACTGGAACTGGTGATCCGGTTCCCTAAACAGAGCCGCTTCGCTTCGCGGAGTTCGTCGGCCGAACGGAGCGGTCTTTGTTGGCCAGTAACGCCGCTAGCAGTTGGTTTGTGCATTTATTACTTTCCCGCGAATTTTAAACCTATATTGGTTAAAAATCTAATATGTTAAGTTTTTTTTAGTACAATGGCAATAACTTTTCCAGAGCTTTTTACTAGGAAAAGCAAAAGATGATCTTAAAAGAAAACCCGGATATGTACAAACATAATTCAAAGGAAACTTTAAGGGTGCTAACTTTACACAATATATATACCTAGATCCTAGATCATCATCCGCATCCGCCCCTGCTTTGCTTACACTACACCACCATCAGTAGAAGTAGAGGCAGACTAGAGGGACAGGGGAGCAGAAGCATGAACAGGAAACTGCTTTATATTAATGGAAACACACAGCAATATCGCTTTGTGTGACTCATGCTCGGCTAGTTTCTCCCTCAAAGCCGGATATTTGCCTTCAATCTGGAGGCAACCAACTTCGTGCCCCACTCGTTCCAATAAGTGACGATAGCGAGCTGCTCTCCTATCATCTAGGCACTAATAATATTATATTATTACGTACGAACTTTGGATCAAATTTAATCTCTTCTTATGGTAATACTTTCTATTAAGGCAATGCACTGGGAAGTAATGCAAAATCTTATTGTGTATTTTGTTTGAAGATTTGATCGGTTAGAAGTATTATGGATTTTATTAAATACTTTTAAATAATCGAGTTTTTTCATAAGCCCAGGAAAAATAATAAATAGAATATGTACAATAATTAATTAACCACTAGTTTGCAAACTGTACCGTTTTACGAGATAATGTGGTTATATCTTTATAATTTGTTCATAAAAGTATCCCACGTAGTTTCTTTAGGATAGTTACTTATATTCAGAGAAAAGTTTCCTCTCTCTGATGTTATAAAAAAATATTATATAGTAAAGAAATATGAAAATATCACCTATGTAGCAAAATAAGCATTCTTTACTATAAATATAAGGTATCTGGGGCTTCACATAAATGAACACATTACTACGATTTTTGAAAATCGGAATTATGACATTTTACATGGAATTTTGCAAGCGATGAAACAACAAGCTAGAATAATATTAATATAGATTATTTTCTTACCAAGCGAATAAAATATATTGTTCTATGTGAGGAACATCTTTTAAGGTTCAAAATACTATGAAAGAGGCAAGTGCGTAGAGCGACTAGCAAATCAATGTTGGATTTCTTGGCACACTAGGGGTTAATGCATTCATTATTATTAATATAATAAACAGTGGTATGAATAATTTATCTAAAAACTTAACTATTTTTTCATCAACAATTATTTTAAATTTTTGATAATTATAATTTTTTTTAATACGCAAAACCCAATTAACACGATAGGTTAATAATTATTGCAGTCTGATTGGTTAGTGATAGAGACGCTTAACGCTGGATATAATACGTGGAGGCCGTTTGATTGCATGTCGAGAATTGGACGCGTAAAGCAGAAATCATGCACCCTGCATGTTGTGTATGCCATGATATGTAAATCACGAAGGTAACGAGGTAGCTTTAATGCAACGGATATGTAATAGATACATGCGACAAAATACCATTACTTTTTTAATTACGGTAAGGTTACAAGTATCCTAGTTTCATAGATTTTATTTTACTCAATCCTGTACTTTAGAAAATATGATTGTTAGTTTGTTGGAAGAGAGTTGATTATTGTCATTAACATTATTGTCATTGTGTTAAGTACTTATTACCAGTGATTCTTGACATTATTATATATATAAATTAGGTGTCACTGTGTTCGTACACGCTAATCTCCAAAACCGCACATCCGATTTCAATTAAATTTTGTGAATGTATATAGTGTATTTATATATATATATATATATATATATATGTATATGCAGAATAATTTAATTTTCTCGGTTTACCCGCGTTACGTAGTCCTTAAAAGGAGTTTTAACTCCTGACGTTTCTCAAACCAATCGCTTTCGCGTGTCTGCTTCATCCAGAATTCAAAACCTTAGATTAAACTTAAAAATTTAAGACAAAACTGAAGACATACGGCCTCTGAAGATGGACAGTTAGATCTGTCCGAAACGTCAGGGGTTAAAAAGTCCTTTTAAGAACTACGTTACGAGGGTAAACCGAAATAAATATTCTACATCTTACACCCGTGAAAACCTTAACCATAGCATAAGTGGCTTCAAACTATATACTGAGTGACATCTTCAGACGGAGATCTCCCAATTTGCTTTACAGGTTTTGGTTCAAGTACAGATTTATACAGACCCGACAAATGTCTTATATGGCGGAAGAGGCAGAAAAATGTATTTTTCTCTTAGTTATGTGTAAAAAGCATATAGGGGAAGGGAGGGCAAGATGCAAGGAGCGGGAAAGATGGAAACTATCTACCTATCGCCAACCACGCGACAAAGTGCCCGTGTCTCTACGCACACAGATATAAGCGGCCATTTTGTATTTATGTCCGGAGACTCGGTTCGGCTCGCGCCACCAAGTGACTTGCACGCGTGTTTTGTATTTTTCGATGAATTATTACAAAATCAGTGGTCTTTAAAAGTGTGATTACTCATACAAAGTAAGTAATACTACCATTTGGTTTTTATAAACACTAACTATAAGGAATTGATTGTATGAATTGATATTTAAAGAGGAAAAAAATTAAAGGATTTTCTAAGAAATTGATATTATTATTGGCAGTTAGCTTATGGGCAAGATGGAAAATTTCATTTTAGGGCAAGATGGAATAGTTTCCATTTTGCCCGCGTGCAATTATTTTGATTTCTGTTTTAATTTTTTTCAACTAATTGAGAATGATTCTCTTTATAAATGGTGTTCAAGTATATTACAAAGAGAAACATAGGATCTTGAACTTAAGAAACAAGATAGTGATGGACGAAGCTGTAACTACTACAATACGCGCAGCTTTATTGAAATACGGAATTGCGATCGGAACCTTACACCGCTATATCAAAAAAGGTATCGCGTCCAAAAACCTAGGTAGATTTCAAACTGTTTTTTAGAAAGAACTTGAGAGAAAAATTTGTGACCTTGCCATTGAACGGGACACCCTTTTTTACGGCTTAATAAAATAAAGTTTACAGCAATTTGCTTATGAGGTGGCGGTACAAAACAAAATACCGCATCCATTTACATGTGAGAAGGCTGGGAGAGCATGGCTTAGCGGATTTATGAAAAGGCATCACCAACTAACTTACAGGACACCGGAACCCACAGCTTTAGCTCGTTGTTCGGCTTTTAATCGCACGCAGGTGGATCGGTTCTATGATAACCTATGAATGGTTATTTCTCAAAATAACTTTGTGTCACGACCCGACGACATCTATAATATGGATGAGACTGTTGTCAAGACTAGTGCCTCTAAACCTCCTTGAGTAATTTCTACAAAAGGCAAAACACAAGTAGGCGTTGTAGCAACAGTAGAAAAAGGGCCATTTACCACAGTGATTTGTGATTGCAGTGCTATTGGTCGCTTCATTCCACCTTTCTTTATATTTGGACACAGGAAGAGAATGAATGAACGTCTTTTGGATGGAGCTCCCAATGGCTCTCAAGTGTGGTGTAACTGATTTGGGCTGGATAACTAACGACACCTTTAACAACTGGCTACAATTATTTACTGAGAAAACAATACCAACAGCAGATAGACCTGTTTAATTAATTCCAGATAATCATGTTACTCATCAAAATCTAGAAGCTTTAAATTTAGCTCGAGAAAAACATATAATCATGGTCAGTATTCCCCCCCACACAAGCCACAAGCTGCAACCATTGGACGTCTCGGTTTACCGTTCATTCAAAGTGGCTTTTGAGCAAGCCTAGACACTTTTCAAAAGAATCATCCTGGAAGAAGAGTAAATCAGTTTGATATAGCTAGGCTAGTATGCATCGCCTATGAACATAAGTGCTACTGTGCAAAATGCCACTAGTGGGTTCAGAAAGGCTGGCATCTTCCCATATATAGACATTTGTTTACAGATTTAGACTTTGCACCGGCCACTTTTTATGAAAACGCTCCAGTAATTGAAGGCGAACAAAATTTCATTGTGACTGATGAGGGAGACAAAAATACCGACACAAATGATTATTCGTCAATAAACGTCAATATGGTAGACAATATTACCAATGAAACATCTACTGTGCATGATGGTTATGAAAAAAAAAACAGGATGAAGAAGTGCAACTTAATTTTGATAATACACAGAATACGATGTCAGAAGACAGTATATTTAAAACAAGTTCAGGTGTTATTGATAAGAGTTTGGAACAACCATCCACCTCGTACTAAATTTCTCCAATTAAAATACTTCCATCACCAAAAATTACTCCTACAATAATAAAGAAGTGAAAATTGAGATGTAAAAAATCAGAAATCCTAACTAGTTCTTCATTCCAAGAAACTATTGAAAAAAATATGGAGCTGAAAGCAAAACCAAAATTAGTCCTTAATCCGGTCATCAATGGCAAGGAAAACAAAGGAAAGGGCAAAGGAAAGGGTAAAAGAAAGGGGAAAAGGACAGAAAAGGATGAGAACATACTACAACATCCGGAGCAGTCAACACAAGACGATGTGTTGTGTGTATTATGTGGAGAAGCATATGTGGAACCGCCCACAGAGGACTGGATACAGTGTCCAGAGTGTTGTGGTTGGGCACATGAACTATGTTCAAACATAGAAAACGGTTGTCTTTTATGTGTCAACTGTAAAATGTAAGGATATCCTATTCATTCCATCTTGCCCTTATAAGCTTTCCATCCTGCCCTCAGGGTTAGGGCAAGATGGAATTTTTCTTGTTTTTCTTTTATGAGTCCTAACAGATTTTATACTCAATTTTAATTATTTTTAATAACTCAATTTTATAAGCATGTAAGATCTCTCTGAAGACTTATTAAAATAAAGGATTGATATTATGTTGTTATATTTTTTTTACATCTTAAAGTTAAGCCTTCCATCCTGCCCTCCCTTCCCCTATTTCCATTAGGCTTTAAAAACATGGTAAATCATAAAATTCCTACTGAATAAGTTCTTGGTAAATAACAAACAAAAAGCTTGGAAGAATAATTCATTATAAACGAGAAAACATTTTAACGTCATTGAAATTTAGCATGTCCAACTAACAGTAGAAATGCATCGAATAGCTTTTAAAATTTATAGTCCATTCACTTCACAACAACTTTTCACTTGGCAAGCCAGAAAGGAAACTTAAGCCTATAGAATTTCATTACGGAATACTACTTGTTCTCAAAGTTCAATTATTCAGGCTGTTGAAGTAAGTTAAAGCCGTGGTCAGGAGTAATAATATATTCAACAACCATTAAGCTATACGTTAAAGGGTAGGAAGTTAGCGGTAGAAATCTGACGTGTTTTTTTTTAGAAGATTAAGTTTTTATTTCAAAATAAAAGTTTTCGTTAGTTTTGCAGATTACAAAAATTATGTTTTTCATAATTACACTTTTTTGGAAATGACTTTAGTTCTTTAGTCTCTTAAATAAAATATTAAGATGCGGACATATTTTTTTCCTTTCTAATGATCTATACTATTGGTGATACAGTTCTTGGGGAGTCCAGTGGTTGTCTCCACTTTTGCTGGTCTCTCGCCGTTTCCCTTCTTCTTCTTCCGTATGATAGGAGGATAGAGAAGGTCACCTAGGTCTGCAAACTAGTCTAGAACCTTAGGCGTCGCACTGTGGACCTCATCAATCCCGCTGGGGAATAAATGAAGCGGGAATTCGTTGTCCGTATGTTCCGCCAATATCAAATAAGCTATAAGCCAAACACCGTTTTGTCCTGCAGGCTTAATTTGGAGAATTCTATTTAGTGTTGGGCTAAGATTAATCTTTGTTGCATCCTTCCTAGCGGAGTTTTCTTGCACAAATTTATATATTATTATAAAGCCCGCAAAGGAAAACTAAGTATTTTGAAATAGTAGAAATTCCATGTAAAATAAATCATGTGAAAACTTGCTATAGTTAAATTTTGAAATCAATTTTAGACCCTTCTTTCAATTTCAGTTGGGTTTTTCCAGGACAACCCAACCACATTAACTTTGTTGCTGTTCATTCATCGCAAATTATATAAAAAATTCAAACGAGGGCAAACCTTAATTTATTATTATTTTTCAAAACTAAACCACAAAATCGTTACCCAAACGAAACTTTGCTTACCTTCATAATATTTTTTTCAGATTTAATTATTGCAAAAGTTGGTTCTTGTTACATACGGCGGACATCATTCAAATTTAACCATGAATATAAATATTTTTGAGCGAATTGGTCAATAAATTTATGCTCAAAAAGAGCCAAACTGTTTTACTTTTATTTATGTTGATTTTTTTATCTTATTTATTCTAGCCCTTAATATTTTCCAATTGCGAGCGTGTTATTTTACAAACTTGTTTTGGAGAAAATTAAAACGCACACGTGATCACATGTAGTAATTAACTTTTAAGTGTGTATTAATGGTTTACTGTATTTGTCATTAATTTTTCATTCTTTTTCCGTGAATGCACTTATGTTAAATAAGTAAATAATTATCAATACTTATGTTAAATGTAAATAATTCTAATCTAAATTCTCATAATTATTATTAGATAAATTGGAAATAATTATAACTTTCTAGAAGAAATTAATGTCCGTTCGAAAAATTGCGATTTTATGGTGTAAGATTCGTGAACATCTCTATAAATATCAATTAACATTTGGATCATGTAATGGCCATAATTAATACGTTAATTTGAAGATTTTTTACTCACAATTCCATTATTAAAAAATATTTTTTATATTTCAAATATTATTTTTGTACATGGGAAATTTATTTTATATTTTTCAAATATTATTTTTGTATATTTTGTTGGGAAATTTTACTGGTTTATGCAATCCAGTAAAAATGTAATTTGTACAAAACGATCGAATTTAACTGTTTGTTCATAAAATATAAAAATGGTAAATATAAATCAGTGATCCAAAAGAAGATAATATTTTGCCAAATTAGTATTCAGTATAGGTATAGTTAGTGTATCCAATAACTAATTATATCAATATTAATTAATTAATCGTTTTTTTTTATTATCATAATATATATATTAAATAAAATCTTCAGATGGTTTGTTAGTTAAAATCAACCATTTTCTAAACTATAATAAATCTATTTTTAAACGTGTTTTAAAACTTTTTTAATTTGTGTGACTGAGGATTGAACTTTCTTTGGCAGGAACTGGATTTGACAACCTTACTAACCTCGCCAAACGCCGATCGGGTAGGACTGACATTTATTTAGTATACTCACTGATGTAATGTCATCCGATTTAAGAGAATTACTTACAGTCCGCATATGTGTACGCGATTACCACCAAAGTTTGATAGAATACACTGTCGTGAACAGCGAGTTTACCTGCCTAGTTTCAGCTTGATTGGATGTCGGAAAGTGTGTTAATTTCCATTCATTCATTAGCGAAAACAGAAGTAAAATTCAAATAGATGTATTCGTAAATAAAAACGCTTTTCATATAAATTGTAAGATTTCGGTTAGTGTAATCGTCATAGCTTACTTCGTGTCCATTACAAACACAAAATACAGAGGCCGAGTCCTAAGTCCTTAAAGAACTACCCACAAAAAGACCAAACATTATTTGCCATTTCGCCTGGTTTTAGTTTGTACAAAACTCTTAAGCGATCAAAAGAGAACGAAGGCTTAGAACGGAGGAAAGAATGCAATAAAAATCATGTTGTTATGAGGACGCGCCTCGTTGGTTTGCTCTTCAGTATCAAAAACATTAGGTTTCTTTTTTTCCTGCACTCAAAGAAAACTCATTGTTCCTCCTTCCGATTTTATTCCCGCAGAGGCTTTGTGGAGAAATGTGGTTATTTGAAATACTTCTCTCAAAAACATCCGTTTTAAACATACTTTTGCCAAGCTACAAAGGCATCGAAACGATTCAATAATAAAGGAAAACACGCATTTTCTTCTAAAAGTTTTATTTAAGCCGATGGTATTCAGAGAATGGCCATATTATTTAACTGTGGAGTGGCAGCATTTAGAATATTATTTAATCGATAAGATAATTATTTACAATGATTCTCTAAACGTCAAAATTAATACTCAAATAGCTGATGTTTAAAAACGAGTGATTTTTTTTTGTAATCGCTTATTAAAATTATTGAAAGAAGCCCACCCATTTACCTTAAATATTTTCAATGTGAAACCGTACAAGAAAACTTATCCCTACGGTCTGGAGCCAGTGAGACCACGGCATCCCCAATTGGAGTATATTGTGAGATGGAAGGTAATAGGGAGGGGAATGAGATGGGAAAGGTGGGAGAGAACCCGGCTATTCAGATCTGGTCAGCAAACACGACAAAAGCCATTTCAAGCAACGTTTCAATTCTCAATGGTTGTCTTCCACCAGAGCGATACTGAGAGTATCTTCCACTCTTAAAAGTGCCTCAAATATAGTGCATATATATTATTTCAAATGAGTAATATGTGAAATAAAACAAATTAATCAAATAAAATGTACTTGCGCACGCCGGGATTTGAACCCGCGACCTCTGGTTTGGTAGTCGAGAGTCTTACCCCTCGACCACTGATTTATTTTTTATACCCTCTATATGTCACTGTGCAACTAACAGCTACTACACAGCTTACCCATAAACCTCCTAATTTATATACGACGCCTCAAAATGATACCACCTTGTCAATTAATAATGTTATTTATAGTTGTAATATGTACACGCTGTAATTGTTTCCTAAGGTCAATATTTTAATCAAACTGTACCGTATTTAAGCAGCACAAAGTTTCCTTCAAATGCTGCTTCTGATCTTCCCCAAACTTGACTCGTGAGATTTAAATGTCGAGCTGTGCGAGCATTAAGCTTATTGAAGTGTGCGCCAATAGATGGGCGTGGGAGTGGGTACTTAGCCTAAAGGGTGAAAGAGGCTTTGCTATACACAATTTAACACGATAAGCTTACATAACCACACGTTGTATGAGCCTATCAAAAGGGAAATAGGTTCAAATCCTTCAATTTATTGAATGAAATAATGATTAGGTTTTACGTATATTTTCTTTGTTCATTTTGTTCCACAATAATCTGATGTATCCTTCTTCATATTAAGCTTTCCGCTGTCTACAGCCAGACGACAAAATATTTTTTACCATCGTAAAGCTCAATTTCAAATTCGGCGTTTATTGTTTTTTTTGTGCGATATGATATGAAAGTTGCTACTGTCAGGAGCTGGTGGAATTACGACATCAAGTGTAATGTAAGACAGAAGAAAATAGAGGGATGTAAGTCGGAGATGGCTATTCAACCAACACTGGTTAATCAAGTTGTAGTAAAGTTTAAATGGTAAATAATCATTTATTTTTTGGAATAACTTAATGAGTAAAATTATAATATTTAATTTTTGAAGAAGAAAATAAAACCGCAGAAGATAGAGAAAATGAAGATAATGTTGATAGCTCTTATTCGAAGTATGATACAGTTAAATATGACCGAAGGAGATAGACTACCATTAGCTCAGTTTGTAGAGCAGCGTCCAAGCAAGACGAAGGTCATGGATTCAAGTCCTAGATGCGACTGTATATTTTTATAATTTTTCTGTTTCAAGTTTTCGTTAAGAATTGCTAATATTGTAAGCCAGTAAATTGATTCAAATGACAGAATACTGTTTAACTAGTTACTTGGCAATTAATGATTACATTGTATATTTTAAACCCATAGAATTGGATGGCATGTCTACCGGCTACATGAAAAACCTGTTTGGCTTTATAGAACATAAAGTACTGTTTTCTGCATAATATAAGGCGATTATCTTGGAAACATTATGACGGACAGAAAAAACAGGTAAAATGAAAAGTTACCTACTTTTTCAATTTATTCACCTGTTTTTTCCGAATGGCAGACATCGTTCAGACAAAACGAAAAAAATGTTATAGACAACATGTTCATAAAAAGAGGGAATATTTCACGGGCTTAGTTGCAGAAATCCCGCCGACACGGCGTTACTCGTATTCCCGAGCAGTAGATTAATAAAACAGATTAGGCTATGGAATAAATGGTCGCAGAATTCGCTTCATGTAATCACTGTTGGGGATGACAAAATTTAATTAACGAGAACAAAGGATTCCCCCAATTAGTATAATATTCGCAACATGGATACCGGCGCGGTATTTGGTCGGACTAATCTGCTAATTCTTTTTGATTATTAGGGGTTTTAAATTAGCCTCAACTACTTTACTGAAGACGGAAGAAATTGTAATTAAAAATATATTCGGTCTTGATAGAATTAGCGTTATGCTAGATTCAGGTGATAGTATTGGACTACTCAATAAATGTTACATTAAAAATATTTTTTCAACGTAAGGAAGAATAAAAAAGCAGCTGTAAAATCACGTGCATGGTAATTATACAATGTGCAGGGTATTTAACATAGTGTCCCCTGCATGCAAAATTGTGCTTTCTCAAAGCTTAAGCTATCCAACACAACCGTGTTTATCTAAAGTGACTTACTAGGTAAGCGTGTTTCTGTATCTGTTTGTAGATAATTAATAGCGAGGAAGTCATATTTGTACAATGCACTTGAGGTTATGTTTATCCAAAAGGCGTTGTACAGTTATCCAATTATAATTAAACTTAAGAACGCCAAAGAAGAGTACTGAGTGTGCGAGCTAAAATGCTTGCCAGAAGATTCAACAAGTGCAGTCCTCGGGTGAAGACGCAACTTTTCCAAACATACTGTATGAGCTTCTACAATAGCGAGCTATGGACGATATACACACAAGGCGTCATGAACAAACTCATACATTAGTCCTCCCCTGACGATGCAGCGCCTCACAGATGTTCACCGAAGGAAGGGTGCATGGGTTCGCTGCTTTGATGCGCCACAGAATAGCCGGGACGAGTCAGCGCTACCAGAGATCGGACAACACTCTTGTCCAGGCCGTTGCCCAGTGGCAGGGGGCGCTTCTACACCAGAGATGGAGAATTTCACTCAAGCCACCATAAAGTCCTAATGTGTTCATCAATTTATTCATTATTTATTTATTGATTTTTTTTATGTATTAACTTAAATGTAAACTTTTATGGCAGGCAGAGCATTGCACACACCGCTCTGTCCAGCTGAAATAAACATTATTATTATTACTATTGTGTTAATAGCTATTGATGAATTAATAATTTTATGGAGAGTAATTTTCCTTTTTATTGCACATTCCATTAAAAATACATATTTTCATTGGAAGGTTATGAACAGGTCTTATCAATCTTGTGCTGCATATCTCGTTATCAGTCCGATAAGCACTCTTCAATCTTCAGTCTACTTCACAAGTTGCAATACCCCGCGTGGCGTGCAACTCGGCAGCTCAGCAACTCTGTGCCTCGGTGCCGCAGTGCACGGCTAATTATTGTAATTCTCCCGTGGAGGTAGTGGCGGATTATCAGCTGATGGGATAATAACCCCTCGGAGCCGACAGCAGGCGATGGGAAGATGGATGGCCCGGGTGATGGATGACTGAGACCCCGCGGACCTAGTCTACCTAGCCATCTACCACCTCGAGTGTTCTGCTGTCCTGGTAGGTAATGCGCCACTCTGCATCGATGATTAGTTTAATGGCTGATAAAGAGCCCTTGAAAGGTGAATGGGCGTAATATCCAACTGGATGGGTAATTAGAAAGAGTTTTTAATTTAGATTAAAAATAAATAATTCAAAATGTTATCTGATGTTAATGCATACAAGACTGGAGAAATTATGTGTATTCAATCTTCACCCTCTTCTCTGTACTTTCGCATTTAATATCTCCAATCTATGGTTAAGGTTTTGTAATTTAGCTAATATCATTTTGTGATTATTAACCCATTAGTAAAAATGGTTAATTTACTCTACAAGGAATCAATCAAAGCGTACAGAAATTAGATTCGAAATAAATATAATGTGAATAACACAACCAAATAAATCTACCTTTTAAATGTTTTGGAGAGCATTTTCCGCACATTGAGTTCTGTTTAAATTATTCCATAAAATGCATTATCTTTACGGGCACATTAAAAACATTGCATTCAATATTACAGTATATTTATACATTGCGTACTTGTTGCAAATGAGCTTAATAAATTATTTGACTGTTTCGAATCGTTAGGTTCGTGTTCAAGATTCAAATAAGAAAAATAATTGCGTAGTCGTAAGTGCTTTTCCAAGACAGTTAATTTTTATTTTTATTTTGCAATGACTATAAATTTGAAGATAATTTCTAGTTGTATGGTTTGCATTAAATAATGTAATTATTTTAATGTCTTGGACTTGAAAACCGTGGCAATACATATATATGTAATATTTTTTGAGAATATTGCATCCTAATTTGGAGTATGTTGTGAGGCTAAAGGTAATAGGAAGGGGAAAGAGATGGGAAAGAGGAAGATGGGAGTACCTGGCTCTTCAGATCTGGTCACCAAACACGGCTAAATCCATTTCAAGCATCGTTTCAATTCTGAATGGTGGTCTTAAATCAGGGCGATAGTGAGAGTCAGGCAGAGTATCTTCCACTCTGAAACCTGCCGCAAAAATATACTTTATATTATTTAAAAAAAAAAATTGTCAAAAAAAAATTATTTGTTCTCGCCGGGATCGCGACCTACAGCTTGCTAGTCAAGAGCCTTATCCCTCGACAACGGAGGCCGTCAACTGCATAGTTTAGTTACCAGATGTGAATCTCCAGGTACTTTATACCAACCCTCTTTCATCCTTTTCCCCTCTCCTTACATCATTTGGCTTAACAACTTCTCCATTTCGAAGTTACCATTGTTCCATTGACTCCAAGCGGGTGTATCAGAATAACATTAATTCAATTTAATCATTTTTTGAAGCAACGCATTAAAATATTTTATATTATTTAGAATAACTACAGAGATAGGTAGTTTAGTATAATTAAGACGTAACAAACCCATCATATTAAGGACTGCTTAAAAAGCTTCATAGTAATCAAATGACCACTAAACTACTTTGCTTTCCTGCCATACAACAATCTACGTTCGAATGTGAAAATCTAACAAACTATGCACAAATATATCATACGATTAAACACAACTGAACAACGGTTTTATTTCCAATTAATCACGATTTTAAAGTCTCTCGATTGACAATCAACCCTTTAGCACGCGCCATTAAACCTTCCACCCCCTAAAAATAAATAACAAAAATACTGACAGTTACGTGCACTGTGATGTACGTAATAATATATTTCCGTTACAAAAAATGGTGCAACCCCGCACCAGATACAACCAGTCCCATGTTAATTTTTTTAAATTGTACACGTGGATAGTCGTACATGTGCACTTGTACACGTGTACAGTAATACAGCCCTTACATCCACACGGATGTAGCAGGTGAGTTTGGGTTGTGAAGGGTATCTATGTTGCACTATTGTTACTAGGGTGGCCAGGGTTTAACCCTTCAAGAAGATTATGAAATGTCCTGTTATTAATCTGTTTTCGTAATACAAGCTGGACAACTGGACATACCAATATGTTCAGTGGTCGTATAAATGCTGGGAATAACCCAAATCATTATGCAAATAATGTACTAATACTATTAATTAATATTTGACCAAGGAAAAGAAATGGCACTACAGCTATATTTCTGTTTTAAATTTTTTTATTGTTAGAGCAAAGAAAATAATATGTATTATCCGTGGGTAAGTTTATATATACATCAACGTGGTTATAATGTTCCAACAAATTTTCTCATCACAATCTAAGGTGATGGTGATGAGAAAATTCGTTGGAACATTATAAACTCACCCACGTTTAAAATAATATGTATTAAACGTGGGTAACTTTATATTATTTTATTTTTATTTTTATTTTTATTTATTTCTTTATTCATTTTATTTGTATGTATTAACTTAAATGTAAACTTTTATGGCAGGCAGAGCATTGCACACACCGCTCTGTCCAGCTGAAATAAACATTATTATTATTATTATTATTATTATTATTATTATATATCTATCAACGTGGTTATAATGTTCCAAATAATTTTCTCATCACAATCACCTTACGTTTATAAATAATTTGGTCACAACTAGCTGCATTTAATAATAAAATTATATTAAATAATACTACGTAATGTTATCATATGATTATTACAACCTCAGTGGTCGAGGGGAAAGGCTCTCGACTATCAAGCTGGTGGTCGCGGGTCCAAATCCTGACGCGCGTAAGTAAATTTTATTTGATTAATTTGTGTTATTTCACAATTTACTCTTTTAAAATAATATAAAGTAAACTTCCGGCATGTTCCTGAGTGAAAGATAATCTCAGTATCGCTACCTTCAGCCTCACAACATACCATAGTTTAGGATGCCATAGTCTTACTGCTCCAGAGAGTTACGAGCAGTTGGAAATCTCGTGCGGTTTCAAATATAAAAAAAATATATGAAAAACACACATGCGTTTATGCAATTAGTACTTAATAAATAATACGATATTTAGGTTAATGTACTACTTGTTGGAATACTTAATCAATTATGTATCTGGCTTGTACTTTAAATCTCCAAAAAAATGTAAATCGGTAACAGAACAGTTTGGTCAGCTCCTTGGATTATTGCTCTCAATTAGGTTGTCTCCTAAAATAACATTTTATTATTTTTACAAATGTTTCACATTACTTAGAGCGTGCTGAAGACAGAACTTGAGTATTAATTAATTAGTAAATAATAGCGTTATTTTCTAATAAATACTTAACTAATTCAAATTATGTAATCTTTAAATAAATTATATTTTTATCGTATAAATAAAATCGTATAATAATTATAAAGACAACTTCATTGACCATGGAGGAAAAAATATACCGACGATCCTCAGAAATATTGCCAGGACAATGTAAAATAATCAGAGTTTTCAGAGTTCAATAAAAAGTAACAGGAAACTATAAATAGAATCACCAAATGGTTACCCGACCAGCACCCCTACCCACCTACCCACTACCTGCCACTCACTTAAGCGTGAAATGTATACCGGGCGTGTTACCCCCGCGATTCGTCTGTTACCCTGATAGCTGCCTCTGCTAGCCTGATACCTTGGATACTACGATAGCCAGCCGGGCACGATGCCGCGAATATTATTAATCCTATGTTATGGATAGTGGTTGCTTTAGCAAATTACATAGGGGGAATTTAATTGAATGAACGGTAAAGAAACTTATTTTAGAATTTAAATTATAGTAAATATAACTTCTAACGTTCGCTGGTGTACACAAATAGAATGGCAGTTGATGGATTAACAACCACCATTATCAACAACCTTACTAATAAATGTGTTTTAAATATTATGTAACTGGTAACAACCATTTATACATGCTGAGCGGTTCTTTATTTGTTGTGTATAATTTAATTTACATTATCAACTATCAGTGTACTGTTATATCATGCTTCAAATTTTTTAATACATTTCGATAGCTCACTACATAAATTTTTATTTAAAATCCATTTAAAAGCCTTCGCCTTTAAACCCCTTTCCCCAAAAAGCATTTTCGGCATTGTGAGCCACGCAAATTGAGTTGGAAACACGCAAATGTCATTCTCATCCCAAAACCTGGGAAGGACCCCAAATTCTGTGAGAACCATCGACTAATCAGCCTTCTCTCAAATAATTCTCCTCTCCCGGCTCTTAAAGCACATCTAAGAGGTGGGAACCCTCAACTGGGCTTAAAACCAAAAAAATAAAAAAAATGATTAGAAAGTTTTAAATGTTAAATGAAGATTTAAAAAATATAAAATTCAAGACATTGTTATGATCTTCGGCTATGAATCCGGTAAATTAAAGAAAAGGAAATATTATTTGTATCATCTCCTAATTTATTAAATAAAAATAATACATTGTGTATTAGCGGCACGTTCCAGGTGGTAGATACTTTTAGTATCGCACTAATGAAAAACCATAACTCAGTATAGAAACTTTGGTTGAAATGTCTTTAGCCGTATTTGAGGACCAGCTCTGAATAACGAGGTACTTCCCCACCTTCCTCTTTCACATATCATATCCCTCTTTACTACTTTCAGCCTCAAAATAAACCGTAATTGAGGATGGAGCAGTTGGGACTCTGTGCCAACTTTTTTTAAACCTATTAAAAGGTTTTTGGTTTATTGATGTATGAGAAAAACTAACAATGTTTTTTTATCGAAAAATAATAATTTTATCGATTATGTAGATACCCAATTTTGACGGCATACCATTTTAACCCCAAAAGAGCAATAATTTTAGAAACATAAACCAAAAAGGTGGAATACATTTTTGGTTCACTTTTTCACTGTACGTGATAAAGTACCCGGACTCCCTTATATGAGATCCAAGCAATCCATCATCGTCATATTATTTCACACATTACTTATTACCTCCACCGTCTATATCTCATCTGCCTACGCTCCTTCAAAGTGCTTGCACAACTTATGCCAGTTGTCAAAGTGGAAATGTTGTTTTTCACTTCTATGAAATCGGCAAAAGTTGATGTCATAATTTATTCACGTAAATTTTATTTTTTTTTTATTTCTATTATTGATAAGTTTATATTTCAATTTACGTATATAAAACAAATATTGCATTTCAATTTTGATGAAAGTCTGGAGAATTAAAGTATTTCATCATATATTTGTAATATGTAGGTATATACGTTATCTATCTGATGTATATTTTGTGCCTTTGTATTGTAGTACCTACTTGAAATTATATTCTTCTGTATATATTTTCTACATTGTTTTTTTTTTTTTTTTTTTTTTTTATATTAACTCCACACAGGAGGCCCTGAAGAAAATAATTTCCCTCAGGGCCTATGTCATCTTTGGGGATGCTGTGTGGAGGGTCTTTTTGTGGAGAGGAAGGAGTGAACATGGGTCTTGAAGAGTCCCATGTTGTAGGAGGGAGGAAACACAGAGGCCGGCAGTTCGTTCCACAGCCGAGCTGTTGAACTTAAGAACGAATCGTAGAAGCGACCCGTTCTCATGTGACAAATGTCAACCGTGTACAAATGTTGGGCGCGCGTTTGGCGTGTATCCCGACTACGCACCGGTGCCGAAGGGATCAATGACGCTAGTTCCTCAGAGCATCTTCCATTGTAATACCGATAGAACAAGGACAGCATACCTACCTGACGCCTGTGCTCTAAAGATTGCAGTCCGTTTGTTAAGATTGGGGAATCTATCAAACGGACCGCCCGTTTCTGCACAGAGTCAAGGCTTTTTTTCAGGTATTTAGGGGCTCCGGACCAGAGATGGCTGCCAAATTCGACAGTAGGGCGCACTTGCGATTTGTACAGGGTCAGCAGTTGTGTACTATTAAAGTATCTGCGGGCCCTGTACAGTACGCCCAGCTTCTGAGAGGCCAGCTTTACTCTGGCTTCGATGGAGCCCCCATACCTGAGCTGGTCACTTATAGTTACACCAAGCATATCAATGGAAGGCCTGTTCGGAAGATTGCTTCCGTTGAAGGAGACTAGGTTATCATTTAGATCCCTTTTAGACGTAATCAGACAGGATTGGGTCTTTGAAACATTAAATTCGACGAGATTATTTTTACCCCAGGAGGAAATACTCTCGAGATAACCGTCCATTCTCTGCTTCAAAGCCCTCCGAGCCGTTGGAGTTTGTGTGCCCTTTGGGGGCTTGTCAAACAAAAAACTATCATGAACTGTACTGTCATCCGCGTAACAATGAATCGGTGCACATGTCAAAAGGTCATTGATGTGCAACAAAAACAAATTCGGAGACAGAACCGATCCCTGTGGGACGCCAGCATTTATAGAGTGTGAGGATGAGGTGAAACCGTCAGCAACAGCCTGAATCGACCTATCCCTTAAAAAATCAGCAATCCACGTACACAGGGATGCGGGAAGTCCGTAAGAAGGCAATTTGTTGACAAGTCCTCGGTGCCAGACCCGGTCAAAGGCCTTGGATATGTCTAGTGCGACCGTTTGGGTCTCACCGTGACGTTCCAGGCACCGCCCCCAAACATGCGACACATACGCGAGAAGATCACCGCACGAGCGGTTCCGCCGGAATCCGTATTGACAGTCGTTGATAATTTTGTTCTTCTCGAGGTATGTGAGCAGTTTGTCGTTGATCACACGTTCCATCACTTTGGACAGAACTGATGTGATCGCTATGGGGCGGTAGTTGGCCGGGTTGGAGCGGTCACCTTTCTTGGGAATAGGGTGAATGACCGCTTTTTTCCAACCAGAGGGCACAGTGCCACACTTCAGGGACATTTTGAAGAGCTTTGTCAAAACTGGAACTATTTCCGCAGCACACCTCTGCAATAACAGGGCAGGTATTCCATCAGGTCCACTAGCTTTGTTAACATCGAGCCCCCGTATAACGTGGAGTACATCCCGATGCCGGATCCTCAGCTTTTTCATATAGAAGCCGCAGTGAGGAACCGACGGCGGAACAGCACCTCCGTCATCGAGGGTCGAGTTTTCCGCAAACATTTTCCCTAATAAGTTAGCCTTTTCGGTGGCGGTGTTTGCTAGTGAGCCGTCAGGTCTGGTAAGAGGTGGCAAACTGGGTTTGCAAAAATTCCGACCTATTGAGCCTGCAAGGGACCAGAATGCTCTGCTGCCATGCGGGCAGGCAGCCACCTTTTTGCTGATCTGCAGGTCGTGTTCGAATTTTGACCTATTAATGATTCTCTTGCATGTGGTTTCTAGTTTTATGTGTTCTATCACGTTATGATTAATATTGTAAGATATTTAAAATTATCCACACAATACTTGATTCAATACTTCTTAAAAATCAAATCAACAGAGTTTCTAACTGGTAAATCGACAATAGAATGTTTCTGAATTCTTTAAAATGTGTCCACATAACTTTTACACGTAAACGCAACTCTATCTCAACTTAATATTTTATCGACGGTACTAAACTCCAGGAAGTTGCAACCATTCGGGACCTACGCGGAATGAAATGGCATAATCTAGCCGTTGTTAGTAGTCTATCGGTTTCAATTCTTGCACAAGCCGAACCTTATACTGGAAAATGTACAGTGTGGCCAAAATTCTCTGAACGGACCTCCGCGATAGCCCCAGTTATGACGAACGTCTTCTTGACTGGTTTCTGGACTGTCCTGCACACTATCCACAACGCGTTGGATATTTCCTTTCGTGTGGACCGTACGTGGTCTTCCGGTAAATGGAAGGTGTCTTACTGTACCATGTTGTCGAAAATTTGCAACCAGGCGGTTTATTGTTGGCGCTCACCACTCACCAACATATCAGACCACATCGAAACGTTTGCCTCCATGAAAATCATTATTAATATGACCACATTTTATGATGGCGTTACGCTTCCAATACAAATTCGTAGGATACGACTCGATGGAGTAAACCACCATGCTTGTAGCACCACTCCTCCTAGGTTTCTTATGGCAAGATCAGAATAACAATATCTGCTGGAAACTGTTGAAAATATCAAGCATTTTTTTATCGGTGCTTAAATCAGAATACAAGACGTCGTCGTGTACTTCACCTCTGTTTGAAAAGCAGAATATGACAATAATTATGAAAACCCGAAAAAATACAGTTCTTGTACCAATCAACTTATTAATCAAATGGTGTAAAAGTAGCTTGTTGAAAAAGACAGAACGCTACTGCACTTGACGAGTACAGAAATAACTGAACTTATGGCCATCGTTTGAATCATACCTCCAGTTATTTCAGTATCAAACGTCGCAACCAATTGCTTTTAAATAGTCGAGTGAAATTTTATGAAAAGCAAAATATAATCTTATTGCCTTGGTTATATGAATGGCAGTTATCTGATCTAGGGGTAATATGCGACAAAGATTAAGAGCCTGGTTACACGATAAACGAAGGATACGCGTTCTTCATTCACCAGGCTTTAAGAACATTTGTCTCCTTTTTTATGTAAACCAAAGTCTAGTTATATTGACCATCAAAAATAATGCACTCACTTTATCCCAAGTCTTTGCTTTCATAAGTTTAGATGGTTCCATGATAACTCAACACAGTGACAATTCAACACACTTTTAAAAAGTGATATAAAGTCATTAGAAACGATGAAATTTTTTTTAAACCTAACCTAACCCAACCTAAACTAACCTAACCTACTTAACCCAGTAAATAAAGTTTTTGTTTCATCACTTTCCATGACTTTATATAACTTTTTAAAGATGTGATGAATTATCATTGTGATGATTTATCCGGTCACCGTTTAGATAGGGTACGAATTTATGTTGTTTTATTCGTTTTATTCTTCGTAACTACGTTAAAATCGTAAGACGTCAGCTCGGCCCGATACTTGTCACAGATCTTGGCGAAAAATGTAACAGAATGAGATTTGCTGATCGTCCGAGAGGCAGAGTCTTAGTAGAGTTGGTCGACCTACGCAAATACAGGAGGGCACGCCGCCTAGGAGAGGGCGGGGTTGGGGACTGCGGGCGGACGTGTTTTAGTGTTATAAAAATAATAAATGATATTTGTATCTCTCAAATAAGCATCATTTATTTGTACCAGAATATTTTATAAATAGAATTAAAACATGGAATATTTAGCACATTTTCGCAAACTTCAAAGGACCCACAGAGCCTTAAGATATTATTTGATTTTTTATAACTATATTTTTTTATGTTTTAGATAAAAAAGACTACTGTACGTTACTAGCACGTAATCGGCCCACTCTAATGTGAATGCGGTGCAGTAGTTAACGAATGCCCGCTGAGGCACTAGAATGGCTCGCAAACATAGATGTCCCATAATATACGAAAGAAGAAGTATACGAGGTCAACGGATGAATTCAACAAATGTTTTCGGCCTTTAATTTCTAGTTAAGTTTGCCATTATGAAAATTCAATGATTCTTTTTATGTCCAGCATAATGTTAAAGGTAAGCAAAAATGTTATTAACCCTTCAGGCCTCGGAAGGACATAAACATCATATTCTATTATAGCCTCTGAAGAACAGATCTGACCGGGGCGTCAAAACATTATAAAAGTTTTTTTTTATCTTTATTTTTTCTATAATGCGAAGATATTTGATATGTTCGTCATTGAAAAGATAAATAATTACTCTTCGCAGTTTGTATTTATACATTATTACATGGATAAAATTTAAAATAATTGTCAAAGTGCATGATTACGATGTTTGGCATTTTTTCATTGACAGTTGAAAGTTAAAAAAATATTTATATTTTTTTATTGTATAAATGGTATAAAAAGTGAAATGACAGTTTTATTAGTTATGACCTACACAAAAGGAATATGTTTCATTAATATCGAATTGTTTCAAAATTATGGACGTCCCAAGTCAAAATGTCCTGGTAAGTTTTTTTGTTAACATTTTCATGTTTGATATTAAAAAATTATTTTTTAGAAAGATCAATGTTTTTTTCGAATGCGTATATTTAATCTAGTTTCTTAAATAGTATTTCTTTTACGACAACTTCAAAAATAAGTAATATGTTGCCCATTTGAGATACCTCGGGAGCATTCCTTAATTCTAAGAAAATTCACCATGTCGTTGAGACTTGTTGGTAAAAATATTTAAAAACCTGAAGGGTTAAAAGTATAAAATGAAAACGGGTTTTCTTATTGGCTCGTGAAGAGTAGATAAATGGTGAGCCTTGAAGCGTTTGGCAAAATAACGAGTAGTAAACAAAAGGTAAGATGTTCCTAAATTTCCATTCTAGTATTCTAGAAAAGGATTATGCCCCGAGCAATATTCATGGAAAACTTATAATACATCTTGAGTCATCGTCTTTTTGAAATAGTGTCGGAGGAATCTTGTATCCCGCCAATGCTGCGGAATACATTAAAAACATCTCTCAGATTTACAAGGGTTTTCATTTAAACTTTGTGGGTTACACGAAAAAATATTACAGTTTCTTTGGGTGAATTTTGGAGAAACTCACGATAAAATATGATATGAGCAGTAAAAAATAATACAAACTTTCTGACAGATTTGCCATAAATATTTTCTTCCGATTTTTGTTTTGTAAACATTTCCCCAAATAAAAGCTGTTCAATAGTGGAGTTCGATCTTCTTGCTTTTTGATATGTTTTTAAGGTCATTTTAATGTCAAAGAAGTCGTTAAGATAATAGTTGTTGATGTTCTCTTTGATAACCAAAAACTTTCTGTATTAAAATATATTATTCTCCTGTAATATTAAATAATAACAATATTCTTCTTTAAATACAAAACAAAATTAAACTCGAACATTAAATCATAAAATAAAATAATACTTTCATTTTATGTTAATACCGCACAAGAGTCCCAACTGCTCCCAAACGTCTGGAGCTCGTGAGACATAGGCATTCCCAATTGAGGTATATTGTGAGGCTGATGGTAGTGAGAAGGGGATGGACATATGGAAGAGGAAGGTGGGGGAGTATCTGATTTTTCAGATCTGGTCACCAAACACGAAAAAATACACAACAATAGGAAAAATATTCTTTTAAACTTAATAAGTAGTATCTCTACAGCCTAGCTGTGTGGTGCATCTTTATATAAAAAATGTTAGTACATGTAATATGATAACAGTTTCTTTCCTGCCGTGCCTTAAATTTCCACTATTTTCGAAACATATTTTTTATTATTGAACAATAATAATTTTTGAACTCCAAGGAAAGCACAATATTTGCTAGCGGTGTCCTTTTGATAAAATTAGATTTGAAGGCAGAACTCACGGAGGAAGATGGGAACGACATTGTACTGTAAAAAATGTTGTAGTCACCTATAATTTCTTCACTGTGCAAATTTGCCGATGCCAGAGCTCAATGTTCGAGTTTTGGCTTCTTCTAAAAACAAGTGTTCTCCATTCTTATTTGATTATTATCCATGGAAAAAAATTAGGTAAAATCTATTTTTTTTTTTGTATTTTTAAATAACAAAACAGGCGGCGGCCCTTTCAAAACAATTTCAGTCAAATACCAACGTTAGGCACACGTGCGAAGCGCAAATTAGCTATTGAAAAAGCAATGCTCCGTTATGGAGTGAAAACAATAACACGGCAAAGAACAACAACATAAAAATCACAGTCCGGAAATTTTACTACGCTGCGTTATGCGCGCTACATTACTGCAGGCATTTTTTACTTTACTCAAACTTTTTACCTCTCGACAAACAATGTCCCGAAATAAAATTGCTCTCTCATAATAGCCTCGCTTAAAAAGTACAATGAAATATAAATATCATAGCTGAGAAGAATGAGATACTATGGCTTACCACATTCATGTAGGAGATATTTGCGTTATAAACAAATGAAACGTAACAGGTAACCTATTTTTGGCAAAATACAAATCTAATCAAGTAACATATTTAAAAACGACGTAGCTCAACAGAAGTCGTAAATAAGTTAAACTTTTGAATGCGAATTTTATGGTAGGAATAGCTACTAACCTATATAGTTTCTTAGTAGTAATATATATTTTTATATAAAAAACTGTATTCTTAAAATAAGTATCTACCTTTTTCGTCCTTTTTCAAATATTCCTATTATCTCAAGAAATAAATCATAGATTTGTTACTCGTATGTACCCATATTATCTCAAATTCTCGGAAATACAATGACAAAAACAGGAATTCATATGGTATGATTTGCGATTTTATTTGTGTTTTATGAGAAAAAAAATTACACGTATTATTTGACTTTGTTAATTTGGCTGACTTACGATGATAATAAAAACTACAAACCTGCTTTAAAATACAGTCAGTTTATATAACTTGGATAAAACTACACATTATAAAATTTTTCTATTCGATTAAATACTGATGACATCATCAAGTAGCTCTTTTTAAACCTGAAATTGGTCTTTATAGCTCTCGATTTATTTGTGCATAAAAAAGATAATTCGCTTGCCTGAACAGTATGACCGACTTAAAAGCCAAAACAAGGAATCAAATCGCGGTGGAGTGCGGGAGTTCCCGGGCCGCAGGACGCGCGAGGGTAGCGGCGCGCGTATCTCACCTCCTACATCCCTTGGTGGTATTTCACCAAGTTAATGTTCCGTGCAGCTCCTTTGTTTGCTGTGCTCCTGGTAGCGCGTCTGGCTACGGCTAGACAGCTCGCGTGGTTAGGTGCGCGCCCCATCCCCTCGATGCCCGATGCATGGAATTACAGCCGAACACGACCGAGCCTAAAGCACATAAGCCCGCCTACATTATAATACACACATAACATGTTTGAACCTATTATAAATTATGTGTTGGCGAACATGAAATGTTGTGCGTATATTATAATGTATCTTGTTCCGCTCTCTGCTCTCATGGTTATTGCAGCGAAACAACAAGCGTGGCTTATTAGCAATTACATTCGTGGACAATATACGCTTTAGTCTCATGTAATTTATACAGGGCGTTAAGCGACGCACTTGAATTTCTTTAAACAGTAATTTATGATATTATTTGGACTAAAAAATATGAATGAAATTTTAGTCTGCGGTGACTTATTGTTGTTTTTTTCCAAAATTTTAATTTTTTGTTCAAAAACGATGTTAATAAAAAATTTTCTACCTGGCGTCACTGGTTACTCAGCAGAGTTACCGCCAAACCACTCACATCGACCCTAGCTATCCAATTCCTACTGATTTTCTATGAAATTCGTTGAATAAAATTTAAAAAATCCACAAAAATTTCACTAACTTTACTCCAAATAATGTCAGGAATCACTGGTCAAGTACGTCTCTTAACACCCTGTGTAATAATGAATTCAACGCAAAATATTATTTTCTACATTACAATTATAATTAATTAAACAATTTCAAATCTCCAAATAAGCTATAATATACTGTCCTAATATACTGTTGGAAATATTTAATTCCCATAAAACTTTTATTTTTAATTTGAAACATTAAAATATTTAGTTTTACGGTCGCGTTTTTCACTTTCCGTTTTCGTTAATTCTGGGTTCTTGTCAACGCCGGAGTAAAAATCCGCGTCACGAAATTCGCTCGTAAAAGCGAGCTTATCTCAGGGATGGCGCTGTTAATATTTAGTATGTAAAAAGGCCCGATTGCCACGTATATTTACGTGGTACATTATTTTACCCGTTTTCGGGTTAAGTGGGAGTCGGAACGTAAAGTGGGTCGGTCGAGACTCCGGCGGGGTTGCTACACTACCTCTAGAACCAACTCAAAGCAGTGGCGTAACTGGGTTTTTTAAAGCATGGCTTATTGACAGAATCGAATACCTTGATTATTATATAGTTAAAATAATATGTATGTACCTAAATACAAAAGCGAAAACACATCATTGCTATAAATTTCGTCGTTTCAAGGGTAGCTTCCATCATGTGGCACGGAAAAAACTTACTGAAAAAACAAATTGCTAATCTGGTAAGTTTTTAGATTCTCACGGCCAAAAGCATTTTTGTTGTTTGTTTTTGGGGTGTTATGCCGTGTTGCGCTAACTCCTTCTTTAGCCGACGTTTCGGACAGCGTTGCAGTGTCCATCATCAGGGCAGATCCGGTAGATCTGCCCTGATGATGGACACTGATGATCCACATCTTCGGATCTACCGGATCTGCCCTGATGATGGACACTGCAACGCTGTCCGAAACGTCGGCTAAAGAAGGAGTTAGCGCAACACGGCATAACACCCCAAAAACAAACAACAAAAATTGCTAATCTGTTATTTTGTTGGTATAAATTTTTGCTAATCTCTTACTATTATTCGCAAGCCGGTTACTAATGGCAATGCAGGCCCTTAACTAATTGATAGGTTTCCTGATACAATTTTAGTAAAATACCTACCAATGTATTGTCACACATGTTTATAAAAATCCTAACATTTTTGCATTTCGTCGTTATATATTATCAAGACAAACGCAGGTGCATGAACAATATGAACACGTGTTCCGATATTATTTCTAATTCACTAAAAGTTCTGCAGTCCCATTTTTCGTCGCTCCGTTGCCGTATTGCTAATTCCAACATATGACTTTCTTAATGTAGACAAATTTATGAAATTAATGACAAATTATCTATGATCTGATTTTTTTTTGACACATAATATTTTGAAATGTTGTGTAAAACTTTAAAGAGGTATTTCTTCATATAAACGTTTTTAACCACAATGCGAACAAAACAAATGATTGACCAGACCATACAAAATGCACTTCATTTAACGACGGCCTGAGAAATTCACTTTAGTGAAACACTCACTTTTATTGAATACTAACTAATTTAAAGAGTTCCTCAACTTCCCAAAAGCTGTTGTTAAACTAAAATGATGATACCACAAAAGTCCCCACGCGATGCAGTTCCATTATTTACATTGGAAAATGTATTGATAAGAATATCTGCTTAACCCTTATCTATTCCGGAAATACACGCGTAAGGAAAACAATTATTTCAACACAAGCCGGTGGGGAGGAAACCAAGTTCACGTTATCGTTTATCGTACTGTTAAATGAAGGGGAAAATGTTATCTTATATTTTTTATGCATTTTCGGGGCAGCTAAGGGGAAGCTTATTCAGTGAAACTTTTATCTTCCGAAGTTTTCAGAATGCAATAAACACCATTTTTTATTGCATAATATTGTTAAGAAAGTTTTATGAAAAAATACTGCAGGAACTGGCCTCTTGGGCCGCTTTAAAAAGATAAAAGTTTTGTGAACAAATTTTTAACTTTGTTTTTTTGCTCAAGAAACTTTTTATGCGTCCTCTCTATTATTTCGATAGAATTTTTATACATTTTTATGGAAAATACAGGATAATATTCTAACTATCACATCTTTTAAAATTGTATTGTTATGTAGTGCATCATACAATCGAGTTATTAGTCAAAAATATGTATTTATCATATTCTTCAGATTTTAATTATATAGCGTTATTTATTGTCATGAAATATGCGCAGTATTTCTGTCTGAAAAATATATTATAACGCAATTCTTTTCATATACGATTTGAAATATTCACGGTGAAAAGTATTATCGTGATATATTTTGAGGTATTACGCCATGTTGCGCTATCTCTTTTGCGCTAACTCTTTTCATTTTGGAACGTTGTTTGGGCTTTGAGTTCCCCATTTATCGGTCCAAAAGTAAAACGTTGTATTTCTTTATTTGTGTTTATACATGTTCTCGCGGACCTCAGAACAATCCAGTCATAAAAACTCAGCTATTATACATTCATATTTGGGAAGTAAAAAAAATGCAAAAACATACTCAGTCAAAGGATACATAAAATAAAATAAAAATGTTGCTATGTTATTTCTATGTATTTCTATAATTCTTTTTAACGAAAGTTGACAACTTCTTCTATAGTCTATATCTGCTCCAGAGTGAAGACAGACAGAGTGATATTAAGTTCTTAGTAGTCAGTGATGGAAAGTTTCAAAATAGACAGGTTTAGAAATAGAAATTGCATTATTATTTTAAACGGCGCGTGAGTTTATTTCACACAAACGGGAGTATAAAAAATTTGCATAAGTTATTATGATTATTTTAACGTGAAGAAAAATTATTTTTTTTATTCGGATCCATTGAATAAAAAGCAATTTCTTTGGTCTATTTTAAGGTACGTAGTGATTATTTTTGAGTCTGTCAAATGAACCCACACATAAACGTGTGAAACGTTTGTTTGTAACCTTTTCGTTTCCGTCCACATCCGATGTGAAAAGAGGCAGAATAACAAAGCACACAATCCCGGCACTTCGTTTGTCATCTCGGCCATTAGTGCTGGAATATTATAAGGTTATTAACGTTCACGTGAGCCCCCGGCTAAGTGGGTACTAAGCGCGGTCAGTGTTTGACCATGGGCATCGCCGGGTACACAACCCGGGGCGTGTACCGCCGTACCGCGGTCCCAGCCCGGATCGCCGTGCAAACTCAATCAATTACGTCATTTGCCGGGCAAACAAACCCGGGCACCGCCGGACACTAGGCACCGGAACGACAATCCCGGAGATGTGACGTAACTGTAATTAAAGCTTTATTTTATTCACATTAGGAGAAATTACAGAAAATAATTAAAACGTACTTAAATATTACCCTTCACACGTATACAGTGGGATTATTTACACAAACTAAATACTATACAACAATTTTAAATAAGTATCAATGATGTAAAATGACGGTTCATAGGGTTCTAAATGCCAAGAGGTAGTGAAATTATTAGCGACAATTATAAAGGAAACATTTTCTAGGTTAGGCTGAGGAATGAGGAAGGCAAAAACCAATGGGAAGAGGGTTGTTGAAAAGTACTGGCTATTGAGATCATACTACTAAACAAAGATAAATCCATTTTGAGCAACCTTTCGAAGCTGAATGGAGGCCTCTCAACAGGTCAATACTGAGAGTATCTTCAAATCTTGAACCATAGTTTTTAATCACCTTCAATTTAAAGAATGATCATTATTATTATAAGGGAAAAGCCACTTTACAAAAAAATATCTTACCGTCTGGTGAATCCGTTTTACCTAAGGCTTAAAATAGTTCATCTTAAAGCAAGTGGTTTTATCTTTCTTTGAGTCCTTGCGGCAAAAAACACTTAAAGGTGCAGTCAACTGGAATTTATGAGTTTTCATTGTTGCCTGAATGAAAAATGCAATAAGTTTATTTTGTTTTTCGAAATTCGAATTTCGAGTCCTTTTCTTTAGGGGAAGCTTTTGTTGGCGACCCTCTTGTCTTAGAAATAATGCAAAAAATTCTAATTGCAGCATAATGCGAGATAACAAACGAAACTTTACACCTGCGAGAGAAGATATGTTTTTTAAAGCCCTCCAAAATTTTAGCAAAAGAGATGCAAAAAATATTTAATGTTGCTTGATTTTCGTGTTCAGTATATAAAACTTTATTAACAAACATATCAATAATCTTTTTAAATCATTTATGTTTTGCTTGTCTCATTCTGATTTATTTTTGGTCTATTGTTTTCTGAAATTTGATTTTCATCCCCTTTAAAATATGTATTTAAAATAATATGTTTCACTGCAAATCTTGTTCAGATTTGTTTCTCTTTGGAAAGAGAAACAAATTTGAACATATATTTTATGGTTTTACAATCAAATTTTAGACTTTGGTTCTCGACATTGGTAACAAGATGTCGTCGAGTTTTATCCACGTTACTCGTGCGCTTTATTTCGCTCTTTTTAAAATAAATTTAAGTTTTCGACTAATTTTATCTACCATATTTCGAAAATGTGTCATTACCACGACTTTTAGATTCATGAAAGTAGAATTCTCCACAGATTTCAATATGGCATCTTCCTTACTGTACTCTTTTGAATCCTAAACAAAATATTGTAACAATAGCAAAAATCACTTTTTCTTGATAATTGAAAAACATATAATTAAATTATTTTTCTTTTAAAAAAATATTACATTGCGGGTAGGTACTTTATCCTTTGTCCGAATTCATGATATATGTTCCAATTTCGAAAACGACCATCAAAATATTTTTCTGTTAAAATATGTTATTATTATTATTACGCTAAGAATAAGTTATATTATTAAGTATAAGAATTTTTTTGAAAATTACACTTAAATTTAGTTTTAATTTTAATCAATTTGAGTTACAATCAACACTCAACCGAAATCAGTGTGATTTTTGATTGACGTTTGAATAATCATTACTATTAAACTAACAAACCTTGACGCTGTCATCCGAAAGGATAGTTATAGGGGAGACTACGCCACACAATCTGTCTTGCCGTGATCCTTGATTCTTCTCGCATATATACATTTATTCGTTATCCTACCCTTGACTCGACTCAATTATTTGATTAACTAAAAAATATTGATTCTCAAATAAAATGTTTCTCAAGACAATAAAATCACAACGACGAAAACAGTAAACCATTTACCTTGAAAACTATTTCCTTCTTAGGCGAGGGCGGATTTGGTGATAGGCACCCCATACAAACCCGTCAGCCTACGACGAACGTTAGCGGGGAACTTACAGACAACTGCGTCACCGTTAAAATAAAAAAATCCAATAAATCAAACGGAAAATCAAATAAACCAATCGGACCACCTTTGAATATTTTGCACGAACTTTTATGGGTATGTTCCCATATCATACGGCGTAACCTCATCTCACCAATATACGAAACATAAAATCAAAAGAGTAATAATAGTAAATAGTAAAACAAAAGATGTATTTAAATCTGAAATACGACGGTAATACAAAGAGCAAGGTCTCCTATTTTTTAGAAAAACAATGAAACTATTATTTTAATTTAAGAGGCGGGTTTAGGAATCGCCGCCCCGGGAACCATTTTTTTGATAACAAAAATCTCTATAGTAAGTCACCTCAAATGGTTCGCTACGTTTGGTCATATAGCAGGGGTGCCCGGGTTCATCGGGTAATGTATGTTCAGGATGCGCCTACTCACCACTAGTGTGACCATTTTACTTCTAGAACCATCGCCTTTCACCGCAGCGAGAGGGATATTAATGAACCCTAGATACTTACCCACCCTTCATACCTTTTTTCTTTCAAGTACTTCCTACCCTCCATTCAGCATCCCCAAATATGACATAGGCCCCGAGGGAAATTATTTACGTCAGGGCCTCTTTAAAGCTTTATTTTATTCATATTAGGAGAAATTACAGAAAATAATTAAAACATACTTAAATAATACCCTTCACACGAATACATTGGGATCATTTACAAACTAAATACTATACAAGAATTTTAAATTTAAGACATTATAAGAACTATCATATATATAATAATACAATTTCTACATAATTTATCTCCATGAATCTGTGAGCGCTGTATTTTTGTGTACCCAAGTCACAGCAGCACGCTGTTAGGCTGCACCATGTCATGGAGGAAGCGTTAAACCTCATATTTCACCATATAGTCGCTGCTGATAATAGTCTTCTATGATCATTAGACGATTCTATCTTGCTCACTCCTTCCAATGTTTTTGACATTTTCGGAAAGTGTCCCTCGAACGCTTACAGTAGACCACAAACGCGCTTTAGTAACGACTAAAAGGTGAAAGATGACATTTAACTACATGGAAATACAGAAATTGCCACAGCGCGCAGCGCTAAACAAAATGCATCGACCAAAATGACGGTTATGTTTAAAAATGTTTAAGGTTTTAAAGATTTAATTTTTTTTTTCTTTTTATTTCTAAAAAAAAGAGATCTCGATTTTATTTATAAATAGATACTAAATAAAGTACAAATTACATATTAGGAAGCTTTTCCTGTCAAACTAGGAAAGTTTTCCGTTCCAGGACAAACAAATTGACAGGTGTAGTTCATATTATTCGTTAAGTAATATACATAATTACAAAACAAAAAATTTCGTTTTTCTCTACAACTTTGTTGTGTAATGAAGAAATATATGTATATAAATTTTATTTATTTTTTACAGTAGTAGTGGCTTTTTAAAGATTAACATGGTAACATATGTTGCATTCGGATTTACAGTATAAGAGATAAGATAAGAGATAAGTTAGGTATTTAGTAGTAATGAAAAGTACAAATGGAGTTTTTTTTTGTTTGTTTGTAGTTGTGACAATGTAGAAAAAGTAACCTGTTAGCATAGATTATATTCGAAATTTACCGAATTAACCTGGTAACATATTAATTATTATTTTTTTGGTAAACTAACGTTTAAGACAAGATTTTTTATGCATAGCACAAAGGGTAACAATTATTTTACAAGCAATAATTATTCACCTGAAACACTCATCCACATTGAAAAATCTCCTGATAAAAGATACATGACGGACAACGGTACAATGCATTTCTCATATAAAATAAAGTTGGTTGTTTTCAGGTGAAAAAATGTAACAAGCAGTAATTGTTGAATGAAACACAAGTATATATTGAATTATTTCGCGGATAAGAGATAAGCCGCCATAGCTCAGTGGTCAGAGCTGTCGACCGGAAATCGAAGGGACACGGGTTCGAGTCCCGTTGGCGTCATGTATCTTTTATCAGGAGATTTTTCAATGTGGATGAGTGTTTCAGGCGAATAATTATTGCTTGTAAAATAACTGGTAACATATAATATTTATACGGATTTACAGTGTATTAGATAAGTAAGTAGTATTGAACAGTGTAAACTAGGTACCTAATAATATGTTGGAGGAATTACATTAAGATTTACAACATAAAAAGAAGAAGTTATGTTAGGTTAAATGTTTACAAGTAGTGAACTTATAAATACTAATATTTGCATTGGGGCCACACAACTCATGAAGTATTATTTATTTCCTAGAAATTACTTACCTACAAACAAAATGTGTTTATTGTAAAATCAATTTCATCGGGGATAACTTATTCAAGCTTATAAATTTCATTGCAACACTTAATCGTTGATGAAGATAATATTAACACAAGTTGAAATGAAAATATGAATCAAACGCAGAAAGTAAAAGGGCTAATTGGGACACGAAAATGAATGTAATTAGCTGGAAATAAGAGTAACACTAAAGTACATGGGTTCGTGTCCCAGTCGCGACCGTTACCCTTTTTTATTATTTTATGTGCCCGTCTGTATCATATTTTCAGTGAGAGTTGTTGATTTGTTCTCCGTATGTTTCCACCAAAAATTTGTTAAATTTTCCAAAAAAATCCTCTTTATATTTTAATGTTTTATACTTACAAAATTAACATCAGTATTTTATGAGCTTATAAAAGTGGCTTTTGTTGTTCCATCTAAAGCTTAAATTAGACACAAGTAGTTAGCAAATTGACATTATTTGGCTAGTCAAACACCACGACCCTCGCTCGTTGGCAAATCAAATAATGTGTCCAGTTAACACGGCGCAAATTAATTACCTCCGGTAAGTAATTGGGCGAAATTTTATACACTCAAGCATCACTGAAAACCACAAATGGTGTATTCGATTATGCAGGGCTATTGTAAATCTTTTTTTATTAATTAATTAATTCTCCTTGTCTTGCAAGATTTTTCGAAATATGCGTTTCATGAAGATGCGAAAAGAAAATGTTTGTCTTTTGAAAATCCATATCGGAAATGAAATATTCAGTTTAATACTTGAAAATTCACGACAAAACTTGCTTGGCATTTCTTCTGGCAGTAAATAACGAGACCCACTGGACAGGCAGGGGCTCTCTTAGGGGAAGGACTGGAAGAGTACCCGAACCAGTACCAGGAGCACATAACGAGCAGAGGGGAATAATATCCAAGCCCTCTCACGCTAACAATCTGTCCGGATGCGATGATACTGTGTACTTTTTATTCTTCTGCGCTCCCGGTATACTGTGAACGGATATTTGAGGGAGAATGCATATTTTTGAAGAGTTTGCCTTCGTAATAGGATGAAAGAAAATCTTATTTTACTTTCATTCAACTTTATTCATCACATTATATTGGAAAATGTGTACAGTTACTACCACCAGCTTACATTTTATTTTATGGGTATTAATCATATTATCTTAATATAAGTGGTATACTTCGGGTTATATCATTTTTTTACGAAGATTGAGAAGATTAACGTAATATATTATTATTTAACGTGACTGTATATTATTATTTTTAAAACCGATTCAATTATTGTGAAGCTCTTTTTGTTGAAAATCATCATTTCAATTCCCACGCTCTGTAGGATTTAATAGATGGCAAGCATTGATTTCATGGTTTTACAAGTGTGACGTATAATATTTATTTTTATTCGCGTTAAATTCACCCTGAAAAAGGCGAGAAACACCCGCCCTTTGAATGCGAGTCGTCATTTTTTCGATTCGGAAACCCATTCCGTACCATCAATTTCGATAGGGTCGTACATATTTTTATCAGGGTCCCATATTGATGCAGGAGATGTGGAATACTTGGGTCATTATATGGGGGGAACCTTTTATGGAAAACTGTGAAAACCCACGACACGGTTCAACACCCTTGACACTTGTACGTCTTTATGTGAACGGGAGAAAATACACGGGTGAGCTCGTCTATTATGTATCAACACTCGAGGCTTAGACGAATTTATTGTAAACTGCTCGACCGCCAGAATGGGATAAAATGCCAAACCAAATCCGCGTTTTAACGATCATCATTTGGGAAGATTTCTAAACAAAATGGGAAAACTCAATGGCATTTCAAGATTTCATAGATATCTGAAGTACTTCTCCGAGTTAATATATAGCTAGATTCCTACCCCTACCTATTTTATATCTTCTAATTTAAATACCAAATCAAGATCCCTTTATTGTTCAAAATAAGCATAAATTGCAGAGGGTATAACATAAAAAGGAAATCACATTTCTTACGGGAAAATCACAAAATTAAAGTCCCCATAATACTTGTAGACATTATAGTATAAATATTCTATTATAACTATATTATGGTGTGAATATACCTACCGAAAAGAAGGAAGAAGAGATATTATATTTGTGTAAAGTATTCGTTTAAGATTTAGTGACATTTGTTAAATTTGGGAGGCGGGTTTGCCCTGGGAATCATTTATTGGATAACCAACACCTCTGCCATATGTCACCCTAGGTGGTTTGCTACGTTTGGTGATTTATCAGAGATGCCCGGGTTCATCAGGTGAGGTGTGTTCAGAATGCGCCTGCCCATCAGCTGCGTGGCATACCAGATCAGGAGAGGCTGGTTTGAGGAGACTCTTTGACCTCACCAACTGGTATTTGTACTTATCGCTTTGCGCCGCAGCAAGAGGGACATAATCAAATGTCCGTCACTCCCGGACACACTGATCCCTAGATTCCTACCAAACCCTCATACCTTTTACCTTCCCAGAACTTTCTCTAATTTCTTTCCAAAAACGACCCTCCACACAGAATTCCAAAAGACGTGTGTGGTTAATGTAAAAAAAAGTAATATTTCTACTGATCATTTTAATTTGAGTATATCGTGTATGTGTGTTGTTATGTGGAAGTTTGTTATATATTTAATAGCTTTTAATTTATGAAATATTGTTTTAAATTACATAAGTTGAACAAAAAAATTAAGTTTTAGGTATATGAAAAAAGTAGCCATCGATTATTGTAAGATGGTAGGTAGGTAAAAGTGGATTGCTTTGCGGAATTAGTTGATGCAGTATTTAGGCCAGGTTATAAATTTAAATCATCTCACGTACGAGGCGGAGCACCTCCGGAGCAATCTCTGACCCTCGCATGTCGATCGTAAAACGCTTGAAATGTGGAATTGATCCAAGACGCTGGTCATTTATTTATATATTGGACTAAGCCCAGAAGAAGGGATGGGGGGTACTCGAAATAGTGTGGAAGCTTTAGTAAGCCCCTTGCAAAATGCAATTTTTACGCCTATCAATATTGCAAAGGGGCGCCCTTTGGGTTTCCACTGAGAACCGAAGCGAGTATCCTCCGAGTGATAGGTTTCCTTAATCCTATCCACGGGTGTGGATAGACTAATCGATTACATATTCTGCTGTGTTGAACCTGCACTTTAGCAGCTGAAAAAATAACGTGTATTTTTTTACTGGAAAAAAATCGACCCTTTCAAATGAAACTCGATTTTCAAACGTATTGTAAGATTCTATTGTAGCTACTCGCATAATACCCAGCTTCACCAAAGTTTTAACTATTTTTTTAGAATCTTTTTTCTAAAGGAATAATTAAAAAAAAATACTTCTTGTCTTATATTTTAGAAATAAAAAATAATTCAAGGATTATTACATAAATTACTTTGTTGCGAAAATTACATCTGTGAAAATCCAGACAGAAAAATCGGTATTAATTGCACGCTGATGAAGTTCATAAATCGAGAGTAGTTGTTGTTTTAGGAAATAAAATTAAGTTGTATCTATTTTTAATAGCACCGATAGAACTTCAAAAAAACATTTAACATAAATATTATTTAATGCAGTTCTGAAATTAGTTAATTAGACATTATTTTGTAGTCTTTTGGTAAATTTTAATTAATTTGAATCATATTTGTACGTTTGCACTGTATAATTTTTCATATGATCTTTTCCATAAAAATAATTAATTCTCTGATTTATTAAAATTTGTTTAATAAGAAGTATTTGTATGGCACAAAAATAAATACATTTTCTACTAAATGAAAGTAAAAAATTGGTTTTCTTAATCTTTTTGCTGTCGATCGTGGTGTAGAAATCACCAACAATTTGCATTAATAAGTGAGTATATTCCTACATGATATTATTTAGGCAAGTGATAAAGATATGGGTATAAGTAAAGTAATTTTATTTTTCTCTTTAAATTTTTTATCTTTCTATTCAAAAATATTTAATATTGAGTTCATCGCGATGCACCCTATAAGTGGCTTTCACGAGGCAGTGGAAAAACGTCCGTAAAATGGTTCCATCCGATAGATCGATAGCAGAATGTGCGGGGCAGAAGGTTAAATGAAAACAGGCTCGGTGACAAACGACGCCCCTACGGAACGTCGTGACGCCCTGAAAAATGTCAGCGACGTCGGTTCCGAAATATGGGAAGTTTCATCATTCTCCGACCATCGTAGCCTTTGTTTCACCAATGATGAAAAATGTTTGAAAGCGCTACACGTGTCGCGGATGAATTGAAAACATCTATGTTTTTTTTTTTACATTCTCTCTTTGTACGTTTTTCAATACTTACAAAATGATAAGGGGTTCCAATAGAATCGATTTATTTTATAGTTCTGTGAAATGTTATAAATTGAATATTTTCAAACCATTATTTTTATCGGTTCAAAAGCTTTTTTGAACTTTGATTAAAAAATAGATCAATCTAGTTTATTTTCATTCAATGTTTTGATAATCGATGTAAACGTTGAATATTTGAAGGTACGAAATAATTTATATCGTTGTAGATAGATGTATTATATAAATGACACTTTTTAAGATTATATCACACGAATCTTTGTTCTTCGGTCTATTTGGATTGAGCGTTTTATTTAAAGATTTACAGCCTTACTAAGAACGTGAAATACTTGACTTTTACCATGGCGTATGTTTGTTTAAAATGGTCTAAAACCAGCTTCAAGGCCGGCTTTACTGCACCAACGTTGCAACGTTGTACATTAGTTTCTTACACGCCCGTCCAATGTTGGTGTGGTAAAGCTTGCCTTGATCCGAGTTTTAGATCGTTTTAACTAAACAAACGCCACGGAAATAAGTCAAGTTTTTCACTGTTGTCACCTTTTGCGCCGAGTAATATTTACACCACGTTTTTGAGTAAGGCTGTTGGTGTTTATTTGTTAGCGGGACTGAGTACTGAGTAGTCGATTGACATTCAACATGTTAAGGGAAAGGTGGTTTGTCACGCAGTTTACAGGTCGATAGAACAAACAACATGCAACTATATTTCAAAGAAAAACGTCTAGCTTTTGTTGGTTAGTCATGGAGTTTTAAAAACGCCGCATAATTTAAATAGTTCTAAAAACGGCAAGCCTTTGACCGAACTATTTTGAACGTATGCAAATAGTAATAATTATTAATGTAATTGATCAATTTTTTTTTTAAGATGTAATATAAGGTTTCGGTTGTAAGCTCGCCAACATCAGATCAATACTACGATTATAGTATTGAAATCCTTTATGTCCAGGGGCTGTGTTTCATATACTTTGTTTGTAACTACCGGCAGTAGGAGTATCTGACACACACTCACACTTATCATTAGAAAAAAGCCTACTCCTAGAAAACAACAAATATTCCTAGTTAAAGATGTCGACTTCGTAGTCTTCTAGATGTTTTTGATATTTCACGTATGAGTTTTGCGAAGAGTAGCGTAGAACTACTTTGGGTGAAATACAAAAATACTCCCGCATCTACCCGGCTTTGGCAAAAAGATACCTATAGCAGTTTCATTATTTTGGCAAATTACGAGTTTGATTCCTGTACAGCAAAACAGTTCGGAAAAGCTTTATGGCAAGCAAGCACTGTACTAAGAAGGTATACTGAACAAATACGCCCCTCAACATACTCTACTACCATTCAAATCACTCTCTAAACCCTGTTGGCACTAATAAGAACAAACTTTGAAATTTTTAGCGTTATCAGTGTACTGCTTTTTGAGTTTTGCGAGCACACACATATCCGGGCAGAATTTTTATATTATTAAGATTATTGGAGTTCGATTTCTTTTTTTCCATTGTAGAACAAGCGAAAATATTACATTTGCGTATTGACCAAAATAAAAAAAAACAGCACGAATCACGGTATCTTCATCCCATAGAACCGATTGGACATCTTACATTTTGATGATATGTTATAACACTTTTTTATGATTGAAAATACTTTTTAAGGATTTTCTTGATGTGATTTGAATGTATATTTTTTATGCATCCTGCGTGGACATAGCAGTGGTTCGAACTTGACTCTATTTGAAGTAATTTAAATTTCGATAGTTATTTGGTTGGTTTTGAAGGCTGGTATCGTTAATATTGTATATTTTATGTGTAAGACATCTTTAATTTTTGTTAACCATTTTTTTTAAATATTTCAAGCTTCAGGTATTTTTGACGGTGTCGAGTTTTTGATTTTTTTTTTTAAAACTTAAATATAGTTGGTCATTCTGAATCCTCCAGGAAACAAATATTTATATATATATCAAATATGTAATAACTATTGTATTAAGCGGTTGCAAAATGTCAGCTGCGCACATACAAATAAGTTTAAAATCATTTTATTTTTAATTACTTACTTACTGTAATAAAACAATGTACACTTCTCTTCCAGCCACAAGCTAATGCTTCTATAAAAGAGGGGTCTTGAAATAATTGATCATATATTGTAACAAATAAACAAAAATGTACTTATATAATAAATAAATAAATAATAAAAAAATAAAAATATTTGCGGAAAGATAGTTTTTATTATGTTTACTCTATTTGGAGAAATATTTTTCTTATTTATAGACATATTTTTGTATAATTCAGAAAACTGTATCGTGAATGTAGATTAATATCATATTACTTAGTATACTAATTTTTATTATTTCTCTATTTCTTTCTAAAAATATTTTTAGTAGGTACTAAAAAATTTAATTAAATTTGAACACACCAAATTAATATTTATCAAGATTTGTTTTTAGTACTTCGGTACCTAAATACCTAAAAATTATGTTGTTGTTACAATTTTTCATTCCTTAAATTCTACAAATATAATAATTTCATGGTCATGTCAATTTTTTTTTCGAGCCATTTTTGTTCCCGAGAGATTTTTCTGTTCAATTTAATATCTACGCTTTATTTTATGCACCCATTATGTGTAAAAACTTTAAAATTCGTATTAAAATAATAGAATTTACAAATATATCGTATTACAGAGATTCAATATTTTTGCCTTGATTTAATTTTTTTTTTTTTTAGTTTTGCAATAATCTCAAATATTCATAAAAAGGATAAAACCTATTAAATATTTTTTTAATAATAAACTTTAAATAACTAAAATAACACAATTAACGTCTTTCAATTTTTTTTTCAGTACCTTAACCTTTATTTTATGTACTTAATTTTGTTTTCCCTAATACGACATTTATCTAGAACGATTGAAAAAAATCATCAAAAAAATTCCGCAAAAACACATTTTCGCGACACAGAACAACGTCATTCTTGTCCGGTTCCCGCCTGTCTTTCCAACAATCTAACTGTTTATCTTGTAAATGGAGTCCCCTTAGTGGAATAAAAAAATATTCTGTGCTTTTTATCAAAATGGGAATGGCGTCCATGGAGCCATCGCAACAAATTGCATTCCATTCCAAACGTCACGTCAGTTGGCTACAGAAAATGGCGACTTACCCCCCGCAACTGTGTTCCCCTGTGTACCACTGTACGCCTGTAGGATACTTGTAGGTACATTCTACAGTTTTGGCACTGGAACTTATCGTTTTTCTTTCATTAACAATCATATATTATTGATCACATACTTTAGAGATACCACCATACACTGACGCCGTTCAATTTTTAGAATTGAAGCTAGAATGAAGTCGTTCGGTAATTTGTATGTTATAGATATAGGTATTTAGAATCTTATAAAGTTCACAAATTCCAAATCAAACGATAAATATTTATACCAACTGTAGTGCACAAGACCAAAAACATTGAAAAATTCATTTATTTCATTCATCATAGAATTAGGTAGTGGTTGAAATCATGATTATATGTTTTTTACCATCAGTTCACTTCGTAATTTCACCCAACTGAAGAATACGTTTAAAATTATTTACCTACAAGTATATTCCTACCCTTCTTAGTTTTGCCATTTTTCATCTCTGAAAATTTTATTTTAAATCCATCTGGACCATAAAAAACTACATATTTAAATTTTTTTTTATCGTTTTTGACTGTATAAAATTAGTAAATAATAGCTAATTAAAGCATAGTGATGGTGTTTCTTAGTCTTCCTTCGAAGTCTTGCGCTGAGGCAGACTTAAGTTATTTAAATCTATTTTATTTGGTTTCCTTGTCGTTTTTACATTGATCTCTTTCAGCCAGAAAAATCAGTATGTATTTACATTTTTGAAAAAAAATAAGAAAGAGTCGATTTAAATAGTGCGAAATTACATGAAATGGGTGCCAAGAGATGGTGCCAAGGGAACCAAAATTCATTGAAAATCAAATTAAGACATGGTACGACCGAGTGAATAAAATTCTTGAGAATTTTTTTCCAGAATCGAAGTAATGGCGTAAAAATACAATAAATAAAAAAAGATAATTTAATTTTTGTCAAAAGCGCCGAAAACTTAACCGCACCTTATATTCAGCGACACTAATGCCATCTAACGGACATCGCGACACTTACAAGTTTCATCTCTCCCCTCTTGAGCTTCCCTCGGTTGCCGCCAGGGGGCGGGTAGATCGGCAGTCAACAGCGACAGTATGTCACAAAAGCTCCCATGTCAATTTCCTAGTTTGCTTTTGACATATCGATATGAAACCATTATTCCAATTTTTTCTATACGTATATCTCTCGCTAGCAATTTATTTGTGATTTGATAAAAGATTCTACTGCAAACGATATTTCTGAATTGAATTATATTGAATAAATTGATACGGGAATATTAAGAATGTATCATAGGTTAAAAATTGTACCTAGAGAGAAAAATTGTTCGAGGATGTTTTCACTTTGAAAAGCTATTTCAATGTCGATATTATATAAAGGTATATACTAGTAGTTTCTGGAAACTGTAGAACCTGCGTCCAAGAAAGTATTTATCTTATCTTCACTTGTGTAATCAAAACCAAAATTTACTCTGAAATCATAAAATTTGCAGGCATTTACTCAAATACCTACCCAATTTATTAATAAATACGATGAAAATAGAATATTTACTGATCCATCAACTAACCCGTTTTCGTTAAGTTTTCGCCATGCGTCAGCTGATTCTATTTGCGTCTAATTTTTCTTTTGCAAACTGATTTTTTTTAAAATTTTACCGTCTTACCAGACAAACAACGGTTGCATCAGAGGTCTAAATATATTTTTTAAGTTTGTTAGTCAGCGCCAAAGTGTCCACATTCTTTCATAAAGATGTAAATAATCCACCATAAGTATTTTACCAGGAGTAGCTACTTACATATATGCAGAGAAATATATTTTTTAACATGCCAATCGGATACTGCGGCGCACGACAGGTTAAAATGGCCACCACATTTTACCGAAACTGAAACGTAACGAAATAAATTTACAGAAATGATAAAACAGGAATTTACTACGTTCAGTTCGTTATTATAGGCAGGCATCTTTTTTAACGGTAAAATTGTTGTTTACGTCATTCTGAGCTCTCAAAGACGAAGAAGAGGATCATTTTGATAAAATGTCGATACAAAATTCAGCTTTTATTTAATTTGACCATCAAAAAGTGTCCCATAGCAAAAGATAATGGATAAAATACCCCCTTTCATCAATCAGGCTTCAGTTTTATCAGGAAAATGACAGGATATTATATATGGAAACTAATTTCCTTTGCCATTTCAACAGGATGATTCTTCCATCATCTTTTTTTTCAACTTTTAAATGCAAATCATGTTAAATTAGAAAAAAAATAAAAGTATGAAAATAATCAATAACGATGTAATAATTCACGTGTAAAATAGATAGTGGCATTTATTTCATAATTAATTATCTATGATGATGTACAAACCCCAATATTATTGATGAAGTACACACCCCAATAAAAAATCTATGCATTTTTGTATGGGGGAGGGATGTTATTTATTTATTTATTAAGAAAATTTAATTTCTGTTGTTTTTTTTCTTCAGTTAGGAAATTTTCACCTTTATTTTTCTCATTTCATAAAAATCATGTATTTCGGCAAAATAAAGTAATCATAAAATTAATATTAATAAGTAATAAAAAAAATTATAAGACCATTGTAAAATGTATGATTCGTTTGGGTTGTTTTTAAATATGGAAGTATTTCAACACTTGCTGTCATAGAAAAAACCACATCTTGGTGAAAGACCATCATTCAGTTTAGTTTAGTGACGTGATCTGAAAAGCCAGGTACTCTCAATCATCCTCTGTCCCATCTTATTCCCCTATCCATTTCTTACCGCCTCAAAATATATACTCATTCGTACACATTTGGAGATGCATTATTTTGTTAACTGTTCGGAACCAATGGGACTACGGCATCCTAAATGGGGGTATATTTGAAAGTGACGAAATTAAGGAGATGGGGAGTGGGAAGATTAAATAAGAGTTTTTTTTGCAATGTTCAAATTGTCTTTCATATTGATTCTTTTGAAAACACTCTGTATGTACAAAAGGGTCCATAGAAGATCGATGATAAACAAACACAAAAGTAATGTGGTTAATAAAGCCGGTCCGATAATAATACAAAGTATTCCGCAATAATGATAATGACAGAATCGTATGGACAAATAATGGTCTCTTATCCGCTTCATTATAAGATAAAGGTTTTGTAATTTTGATGTGACATGATATATTATATCTTTACCAGAAATGATACCTTCAGGGAACTAATAACGAACTAAAAGTATGATTACGATAATCGGAATACTTACAATGGAGAAGCGGTGAGGTGGTGGAATTATTAACATACCCGTTGGCAATTTCAATTAGGGAACTCCGGGAACCATTTATTGGATAACCAACACCTCTGCCATAGGTCACCCCAAGTGGTAAGCTATATTTGGTGATTTAGCAGGGGTGACCGGGTTCGCCGGGTGAGATGTGTTCAGGATACGCCTGCCCACCAGCTGCGTGGCATACCAGATCGAGAGAGGTTGGTTTGGGGAGATCCTTTGATACATTGTTCCTTAGATTCCTACCTAACCCTCATATCTTTTACCTTCCCAGAACTTCCTTGTAAAAAAATATTGATAGTTTGATTAAAATTTCGTATTCCTGTTTTGTATAAAAACGGATTGTAGGCCATTAACAAATGAATTGGTAGGCATCCTAAAAAAAATAATTTGTCACGATGTCCGAACACGTGTTCTTAAAGTATCTCACATTTTTGCATTTTGTCCTGATACATTATTAAGACCAACGCAGCTAGATGAACACGTGTTTTGATATTATTACGAATTTACCAACACTTCAGGAAGCGGCTTACAGTACGGTTTTTATTAGGATGGCTAATCATTTGAAGAGATTTTCCATAAATCAGCATTACTCATTTTTTTCCGGGTTTCCTTAAAAAAAAAAACCCTCCACCCAGAATCCCCAAAGATGACATAGGCCCCGAGGGAAATTATTTTTTAAGGGTCCTCCTGTGTGCATTTAATGTAAAAAGAGTTTTAATGATAAAGACACTACCAATACCATGCTATAAAAGCTTTCAACAGTTTAAAATTTGAAATTAAAATTGAGGAAAATAAAAATAAATTCACACACAAAATTACAAAATGGATTAAAGAACAAAAAAGACAATATTACCACAATTTCATAGCATAAAATAAAAAAAAACCTGCACGTAACACACAAAACCAATATAAACACACATTACTCTCAAACACACAAGATTATTTTCAATGTATTTTTTTTTAATTTTAAATATATTAGTATGTATTAAGTATTTTTAATTTTAAATGTATTATGTAGATTATATTTTCGTATTATAAAATGAAGGCCTCAGTACGGGCAAGCCACCCAGTGAGGCCTACATTACTGGAAAACTTAAAATGTAAAAAATATTGTACCAAATAAAATAAAAAATTGTTTTAGCAATAAATAACATATTTCAAAGTAAGGCCCAGTTGATATTCATTGTAGTCCAAATGTACTTATTATGCTTCCATTTTTATGCGCGTTGTAGTAAGTTTCTACCGAAATTATATAATCCTAATATGATGATGATAGAATAATTGAAGTGTTGAAAAAAATAAAATTTAAGAAAACAACCAACTTTTATTGTGTTACTTCTGTTTCAAGTTGTTTCACAATACCAACTTGGTAGATTTAATTGACAATGGCAATAATTATTTTCATAATTTTCAAGTTATCATTGGCCAATTACGGAATTGAGCATGAGTTCTGAGTAGGTAGTACTAAGCACGAGCCTCTCGTGGGCTGGGGCGGCGGATGGGCGATGGGCGGGTATTGATCCCGGTCCCGTCGGAACAAATTAGGGCGGCCCGCCATACCCCGAGCGTAAATGTTTACTTTTCATTAAATTATGACATCACAGAAAACAACAGCGGCGCAACCAACTATCCCGCATGCCCCTCGCGCCTGGCTCATTGATTGATAATATCGAAGGATATAATTAAATTTTGTGCTTACGTCATTTCATAAAATGCGTTTGTTTTGTGGTATGTGTTTTGTAAGCAGTAGTATTTGCAGTGTTCACACGCAAGTGGTTACATAATAATTATTGGATATTTTGTGAGACAGAATAAAGAATTAGAGTAAAAAATATTATGGCATCTAAAACACATAGTCGTATGGATTGAAAAAAGCTGATTCTGAAAGTTTTATTATATATAGAACTGATAAATTGTTATTTAAAAATGACTGATTAGTCGTTGGGTTGTGACAGAACTTACTCCTTATACAATAGGATTCTTGACTGATATCTGCGTTACGGTTAATCTTACTGACGGCCCCGGTCACTATAATCACTCTGTTTTTAAACTTTCTTCAGCAAATAGGTGCCAAAACATTTACTCTTCATACAAAGGCGATAAAAGCGATATGTATAATGTCTGCTTTACCGAAATTTTTTTAGAAATTAGTACTAGATATCATTGTAAAACGTATCAACAAACATTATTGTTCCTAACCAACATGGCTTCATCACAGGTCGCTCTACTTCAAGTAATTTAATATTTATGAAAATAACACATCCCTTCGTCTCAAACAACAAGTGGACATTATAGATATATGACATTATAGTAGACATTATTAATACTATTTGACAGTGCAAACGTCAACAATTCCTCTCCAGTCTAAATAATAAAAATAACGTTCTTACAGTAAATCTGAACACTAAAACAACACATAATATTAATAATAAGTGCTAACTTTATTAAAATAAAGTGTTAAAACTGCAGTTTTTTAGTGTCCCAGTGCCAAAAGTTCAAAAACGGAAATTAAATACGCCTATACAAAATACATATCACTCTACCTTGCGTCAGTGTATTTAAACCAGTGGTTCTGAAACGGAGTTCAATTATTTATATAATAAAAAATAATAATTATAATAATATACAATGGATGTCCAATCATATATCTCAAATGCAGAAAGGGCAGTCAACGCCATAAACAAAGTGCTTCTTGACCCTGGAAATAAGTTCAACAAGGACCAAATCGCTAAAATTACACCCATAGCATGCGAAATCTTAGCAGCAATTGGCAGCATGTCGGCAGCGGTAGCTGCCAAAACTGGTGCCTTGGAAGGAGAACTGCGGGCATACAAAGATATTCAAAAAATTATTCCATCTCAAAACAATATTAATATCTGTGAGGTAATCCACGAAATGAACGAAATTACGGAGAGGTCGAAAAATATAATTTTGTGCAATGTACCTGAAAGTGCAAAGGTAACAGCTACTGACAAAATCTTGGATGACCAAACTGCAGTAACGGAAATAATTTCCAATATAGATATACCAGCAAAAAATAAAATTATTAAAGTTTACCGATTTGGTAATAATAATAATAACAAGCCAAGACCAATTAAAATCCAGTTTGAAGACTCCCAGACAGCTAGAATACTACAAGGAAAAAAACATCTCTTAAAGAATAATGTACGCATTTACTCTGACTCGACCCCAGCACAGCAAAAGCACCTAATGGACTTACGGACGGAACTTGAAAAACGTAAAGCCAATGGAGAAACGGACATAACTATAAAGTATATAAATTTGTCACCTAAAATAGTCAACATCCATCCAAAAAACCGAGTATAACTAAGCTGAAAATATACTACCAAAACATCCGTGGACTACGAACAAAACTAGACGATCTACACGCAGCTCTTCCGTCCCATCATCATGACGTATATGCACTTACGGAAACCTGGCTTGACTCTGCAATAAAATCATCTGAACTTGGACTTACTAACTACAAAATTTTTCGTTGTGACAGAAATGCCAGATCAAGTTCGAAGTCAAGAGGTGGAGGTGTTTTAATAGCAATTAAACGAAAGTACTCATCTAGGAAGTTACCGACGAAAAACAACAACATTGAACATTTATTTGTGCAAATCTCTACTGGACTGGAAAAAATTATTATTGGAACCACCTACCTACCACCACTCTCCGATATTCAAACATACAGAAACCATTGTGAAGACGTTGAACATCTCCTGTCAAAATATCCAAACTCAAAACTTGTTATTCTTGGAGACTACAACCTTCCAAATCTAAAATGGGAATCCAACGACAGCGGCTACATCACAAACGAAAGCGAAAATGACCGGGCACGAGAAATCTTGGACACAGCAAATTTTTTAAACCTGTACCAGCACAATTTCATCTATAATAATAACGATCGCTTACTAGACTTGGTACTATCAAACATCCCTAAAATATCTGTAGAACTGTCTAATGATCCGCTCCTACCTGCCGACAATCACCATCCTCCCCTATACACGAAATTAAACATACCCTGTGATAACGATGCCAAACCTGAACAAAAAACTCTGAACTTTAAACGAGCAGACTTTGACTCAATTAACTGCCATCTCTCAAATATAGACTGGTCTTTTTTGTCTGATGAAAATATTGATAAATCTTTAGACATACTTTATTTTACATTTTCTAACACTATTAAATCCTATGTACCTTTTTACACGCCGAAAAAGTATACTTACCCAGTTTGGTTCTCATCGGAGCTAACTGCCTCTCTTCAGCAAAAAAAAAGTCAACACAAAAAATTCAAACAAAGCAAATCCATAGCTGATTATATAAATTTTAGGGAAACTAGGAAAAAATGTAAAGATCTTTCTAAACATTGCTACAAAATGTACATAACTACCATCGAGAATAATGTTTTTAAATCCAAAAATCTCTGGAAATTTCTTAAAAAAATAAACAATGAAAACACGGATTACCCACCAATAATGCAAATGAATGGAATCAGTGCAAACAATACACAAGACATTGTAAACCTTTTTTCAGATTTCTTCAAAAACGTATACGATGACGAAACCCCCGATGATAAAATACCCGAATACAAATTTAGTAATACTACACACTTAACAAATTGCCATATCACACAAAAATCTTGCGAACAGAAATTACTTTACTTAGACACTGACAAATCTGCTGGCCCAGACAACATTCCACCAATATTCCTTAAAAATGCTCCAATGCATTATCTAAACCGCTTACAGTACTATTCAACCGCCTCTTGTTCCTTGGATATTTTCCAAGCCGTTGGAAATCGAGCTTCATTACACCTATCTTCAAAAAAGGAGACGACACTGACATAACCAATTATCGCCCCATTTGTATAAAGTCAGTACTTTCTAAGCTTTTTGAATCAATGGTCCTTGATGAAATCTATCCCAAATTAATAAAACTAATCGACCAAAAACAACACGATTTTATCAAAGGTAGATCAACCGCAACTAACGTAACAATATTTCAAAACTTTATATTAGAATCTTTTGCAAAAAATAAACAAGTCGACTGCATATATACAGACTTTTCAAAAGCATTCGACAAAGTATCCCATAAACTACTAACCCGAAAACTATTTGCCCTAGGAGTAAGAGACAACATGCTAAAATGGTTTACTAGCTATTTAACTAATCGTAAACTATTTGTTAAAATAAAATCTTTGCTATCGAAAGCTTTCTGTGCGACCAGTGGCCTACCGCAAGGTAGTCACCTTGGTCCGGTTTTGTTTCTCATTTTCATTAACGATATAACAAATTGCTTCGACGATGTCGAGGTATTGCTCTTTGCTGATGACATCAAGCTATACAAAAAAATAACTGATGTAAATCATTGCCAAATACTACAATCAAATATTAATAAGTTTAAAGATTGGTGCGTACAAAATAATCTGTTTTTAAATGTAGACAAATGCAAAACCCTGACTTTCTGCAGAAATAAAAATCCTGTTTTATTTGAATATTACATTAACAATACAGCTTTAGAAAGAGTCACGGAAATGAGAGATCTCGGAATTATTATTGATGAAAAACTAAGTTTCGCCAATCATATCCACCAAATTGTAAACAAAGGCATGAAAACACTAGGCTTCGTATTAAGAACAACTAAAAACTTTAACTCCATACAAGCCATTAAACTGTTATACATATCTCTAGTTAGAAGCATAATTGAATATAACTCAGTAGTTTGGTCTCCCTCTTACAAAATTCACATTAATAACATTGAGCGAATACAAAAAAAATTTCTGCGTTTTATTAATTTTAAATTAAATATCCCACTAGAAGACTTACAATATCATTTCTTATTAAACACTCTAAAAATACACACATTGGAAGACAGGCGTAAAATAAACGACTTAACTTTTTTATTCAAGATTCTAAACTCTAAATTCGACTGTTGCAAACTTCTGCAACTCATAAACATACGAATACCTACAATAACAACACGACAAAATACACTATTCCACTGCAACACACATAAGCGCAATTACATTGCGAACTCCCCAATACAACGGTTTCACACTATGGGAAACCAATACTTAGGTGATGTCAATATATTTAATATTAACTTTGCGAATTTTGTGGATTACGTAAAAGACCTATTTCAATACTATTCCTAAATGGAAGTTATATTTTTGTAAACCAGACAAATCGCTGTATTTTTTAATTTATGTTCTTGTTATTTTTTATTTTGTTTCTCGCATATACTTATGTAATTTTATTTTTATTATTTCTTTCTTATGTTTCAAAACTGTCATTTAATTTGTACCACCCACATGTAAAAGCCCTCTGGGCGTTAAATAAATAAATAAATAAAATAAATAAAAAAATTATAAACACTGATTTTATTACAGCTTTTCTAAGGTCCGACATCACATACTTATAAATAAATATCGATTGTTGGGCATCAAGGGTAAATTATTGAGTTCGACTCGTAATTATATTAGTAATAGGGTGTTTCGCGTAAAGATTAATTCTGCACAATCTTTTATATTTGAGGCCACAAGTGGGGTTCCCAAAGGGTTCCAACTCGGCCCAATATTTTTTTTATTATTTATCAATGACATTGTTCACCAATTTATTTTCTGTAGAAGTCTTGCTATTTGTTGACGACTCGAAACAAAATATATGAAAAAAAAAACGAAATCTACACGATTGCCAAATTTGACAGACTTCATAAATGGTGTGAACAAAATGAATAATTTTTGAACATTTAGAAATGTCAATAGGATTTTCCAAAACTGATATCTTACATGAATATATATAGCCGACCAGGAACAAAAGAGAAAATCTAACATTCTTCTGCGATTTATACAGAACCAACTATCAGATACACTCACTAACCTATAGGATGCATGATGTGGGCGACAAGTTTGGGGGTACTATTAATATGTTTGTCGATTCAATTTATAGAATTACGCGTAATCTACATATAACCAGCATTTCATTGAATCCTACAAATTATAGTAGCGTTGGTAATGTAGTTTTAGTGATTTGTATTATACGTAGTATTGTTCTAGTATCTCTAATATTTTATGTTACTGTTACATGTTTTACTAATATTGTTTCATGTTCAGTTTATCAGTTTACTGTTATCTCATGGATTAAAAAAATTCAGCGTAGTTTTCGATAGCTGACTAGGTATATTGTGTTCTTGAATTCTTATAAAACCCCGGCTGGGCGTAATACTAAATAAAAAAATATTGAAAAAATGCGAACAAGAAAGTGCAAATAAATACGACAATTTTACATTAAAAAATCTATACTGAATCATTAAAGCGGCCACGATCTAGAACCGGAATCAGAACGTGTAAAAAAATTACATACAAACGAAATAAAAAAAACGGTAAAGTTAAAAAACGACGTCACTCTGCTCGGTCAAAAAAACAATTCGTAGAACTTTTTCTTGGGACACCATATACTCAAATTGTTTTTAAGTAGAAAAACGAAGGTTAGATTTTAATCTCATATGCATTTTCAAAATTTACGGCTACCATTCACCAATGTCCAGAATGGCAATACTTGTCAATCCAAATAAGGAACTTGAATTTTTTTGGTGCAAGCCTTAATGTTTTTTGTTAGTCACTACGCAAGTAATATTTTTTATTGATGTGGTAGAACTTGACAATATTTTTTTTTCCTATTTCTGTCATAGTTGTAATTTTTTTAATTATCGTGTATTGTAAAATTTCTCCTTGCATTAACTTCGTGTGATATGTAATCTATTATAATTAGACATAGTCCGTTAAAAAATAGAGCTCTTTCAATACACGAAACTATTATATGAGTACGTTGAAAAATTGTACTTTTAAGTTTGTACACTTAATTAAATAACAAGGACAAAAGCTTCTTGTTGATGACGTATTTAATATTGATGAAGTATTATTACTGAAGATAAATTACTTAAGCGTGGAAACTATTGTGAGCAAGGAATTAGGGGTAGAAACGCTTATAAACGGGATGGCAGAATAGTGGAAGGGGTCGGGCATGACGCGCTAGTCAGCCGGGACATTGGAGTAGAGGTAAGAACTACTGGAATCAGTCAAACTGACAACGCTTTAAGATCGATTATTGTTAAATATTGTAATGTTTCATGGGATCTTCAATTTAATAAACGCATTATATATTCAGAATGGCGGAACGTTTATTGCACTAACGAAATCACATTAAAAATATTTTTTTTCCCGGCCCGACACCTTGAAGACTCAGAAACAAAAGAGCTGCTTTATGTTACTAGTTTTTTTTTATAAAGGAGGAAGAGAATGACTAGTGTTTTGCTTTTTATAGTAAAAACTTAACCCCACTAACAAAAATGGGATCTGTTTTACCAACTCCAATTATTTTGAAAGTTGGACGCTAGATGTCAGTGAACATCGCTTTTTTAACAGTTATTTTACCCGTTTTTACCTACCCTCGAGTGGTTGATACTCTCAAAATCGCCCTGGTGAATACGCCTTTCAGAATGAAATTGGGGATGCCATAGTCTCACTGGCTCTGGTTAACAGAGAGCAGTTGGAAAGTTTGTACGACAAGCAAAAAAAAAGTAACAAATAAAATGTTGAGTGGGATTTTTTTTTCAAATTTTGTTAGTTTTACTCATTGATATATTATATTTAGATTAGACAAGAATTGAAAAAATAGGTTTCAATTTTTTACCTCCAACTGACCTCCAACTCTCCGAACGGTCTAACTAAAACTACCGAATTCGAGTTCTAATAGTGGAACAAGTTTAGATGAGATATTAGCACGCAATAACACCTCAAATTGTAGCTCTGTGGTTATACTTCATCTGTACATGTGTATTAATGTACTTTCTGTAATAATACATCGTCGCCCCAGTGCTTAATTGTCCAAACGACCATTTTAGCGAAAATGAGTTTTTAACGCAATATTGTTAAGGATCAAATTACGCGTCGGTCGATGAAGAAAAAATAGTTTTATCAGCCTGCTACAATTAATTATAAGCATTTTAAAATGTCAATGTCCACAACAATATTCTAAAAGTGAGTCCTTGTTTGGCCAATCTCCTTATTAGGCCAACCTCCTAGAGCCGAGAATTAAAATTGCGTGCTAGTTTGTTCAAACTCCACCAACCGACCAATTACAGCACGATGCGAGGATCACGTGATGTCGCCATCTTATGTTTTTACATTCCAACGGTGTTTGTTTAATGGTGTTACGCGGAAGTAAAAAAGCATTTAAATATATACCAAGGAGTTTTTGATTGACAAAACAACAGGAAAATGTCAATTACTAATTACAAAATTGCATACATACGCAGCAGTGCGGAAATAGAGCGGTAAGTGTTAGTTTTAAAGATCTCTATCAATACCAAATTTGTTTTGTTTTTTACATTGCAATGAACTTTGTAATACAGCGTGTTCACATTTCTGTTTTCTCTACTTTTTGCAAGTTTTTGCTGTCAAAATTGGTTTTTTGACTGACGATTCATATTAAACTAGTTAGATTAGTATTTCAATTCTAAATTTTCAGTATATCCGTATTTGTATGTAGCCGTTAAGATTTACAAATTGATCTATAGTGATTGGGCAGTTTGTTAAAATAAATTATAGTTATATAATAAATTATAATTCTGATTTTTTCCTCATTTGTGTGTTTTGGGGTGTTGATTACGATTCTGAGTATTACCAACAAAACGGTAGGATTTTAATTTTTAGCCAAAAAAACATGTATAGGTATATTATTCACTGAAATAATTTGCATAAATTTCATATAATTTAAGTGATTTAGTTTTTTGGCCACGCGTACTGTTTAGGCGCAATTCTATGGGAGCACTCTCCCCAATAAAGACTCCATTGAAATGCTTGGAGTTAGTATATCAGACCGGCTGCAGTATCGGGGATCCATAGAAGCCCGAGTAAATCAGGCTTCCAAGAAGCTGGAAGTCTTGTACACGGCTAGGATATCCTTCAACAGTGACCAGCTGCTGACTCTGAACAAGTCTCAAGTCCGCCCAACAGTTGAATTTGGGAGCCACCTCTGGGCTGGTGCCCCAAAATACTTAATTAACCTACTTGAATCTGTGCAAAGGAAGGCGATCCGTCTGATTGACAATCCCTTGTTAACGGACCGATTGCCTTCTCTAATGCATAGACGCAATGTAGGCATGCTGTGTCTGTTCTACGGGTATTTCAATGGGCCTGCTCCAAGGAGCTAGCAGCATTGATCCCTGATGCACCGGTGCACGTGCGCGAAACTCGACGGACACGAGCGGAACACCCGTTTACGGTTGACGTCAGCTTCATGAGAACGGGTCGTTTTTACGACTCGTTTTTTGTAAGTCGGCTCGTATGTGGAACGAGCTACCGGCATCTCTCTCCTATAATCCGAGCCTCTTCAAGGCCCGCATTAATAAATCCCTTCATACAGCCCCTACCTTAACCCGCCTCACAACGCCGCCCAACCGGGTGGTTACATAGTTCCCCTGTCTGTACACTGGCAGGGACGCTCTTGTGAGGTGTCACATAAAAAAAAATCTGATCGTAAGAGATTCAGCCTACTGCGGTCATCTTCAGACTGGTACAGATATTCCTTAAACTGTGCTTATTTACATTAAATTTAGGGAGTGGGATTAAAAGGGGTGGAATGCAATGATTTTATTCAAATTATATGGATATCACATTTTCGTTGCTATGTCGTAACAACGAAGATGGAAGTCTAAAGACGGTTGATAGGCTAAACCCGGTCACGGTCAGAAATAAAAAAAAGTTTTACATTGTTTAATATATTATTATCATGGAAGTAAATTATTATAATGGAACTGTCGAGTACCTGGAACGCGTTTCAATGCCACTCAAAGAAAGATTTGTCCCGCATCCCACGAACCCTCCCCCCTCACGGATTACCCTCACCCTTCCCTCTTTCAGTCCCTACTGCTAAGCTACAAGAAATAATGCACACATTTTTATAACAACTCGATCGCCACCTATTATACAATCTGAATGCAAATTTCATAACGCCAGAGTTCACCTTTATGAATGGAAACCTTCGCCGGCGTGCGCAAAGCAACTCACCAAAGTTTCATCGCAATCGGATGAATGATATAGGAAATAATAAGAGAATCTTTATACAAATTTCACAACGCCATAGTTCAATATAATATAGGGAAACCTTCGCGGGCATGCGCACAACTCAAAGTTACAAAGTTTTATCGCAGTCGGTAGAGTGGTATGGGAAATAAGATGTGAATTTGTATATAAATTTCATAACGCCAGAGCTCACTTTTATTTATAGAAAAGGTATAGGAAATAAGAAGGAACAAACAAAGAAAAAATCACTATTATAAATATATATATTCCACCACGAATTGTCAGTTTCCAAAATAGAAATATTGAAAATAAACTCATCCTGTGCATAACTAAAGGTGGTCGTTTGAACAAACAAGCACGGAAAGTTGTACGCAAAAGTTGCCCTATCTCCAATTCCAGTTTGTTCAATCTCCTTTTACAAAATTCTGGTGGTGCGTTTTTGTTCAATCTCCATTTTAAAATGTAAAAAAAAGTATCAAAAACTATCCTTAGTCAATTTACAAAGAATTACTTAAACTGATCAGACCTTTAGCTTGACGGAAATATCTTCATCTTAAACACCTGTCATAATGTTTCATTGAAATAATCAAAGAAAACCTCCTCCTGTAAAATTTGCAAATGGTCGTTTGGACAATTAAGCACTGAGGTGACGACATGTCAGTATTGTTACAATCTAGTTGATGAAATAATGTTTTTTTTTGTTTTGCGTACGTAACGGTTTGGTAATTTTAGATAATTTATGATTATTTTCAAAACAGTTTGCTAATCTCTAGAATTTCCCCCGGTCTGTTGGTGATAGGAGTCTCTCTCATTCAGCCCAGAAGAGTTTTCTGGGTTTCAAACAGTATGCCGGAGATGCATTGTAAGCAGAGATAGGTATTTCTTTTTAATTTAACTATCGTTGAAGGTTGAAGAAGTTTTTATACTTTATAAGCAAAACTTTCAAAGTTCTTTAAAAGTATGAGTACCTAGCGAGAATAAAAACTGGGATAAGTAAAGTTCTTGTACATTGTTGTGTGTTATCCTTTTTCCATTCTTAATTCATATCTGCAGATCTTACTACCACCGGATAGACTAAATATATATCTCTCAAATCTGTTTTAATTTTAAGTACCTACTTACATAAATCATTGAATTAATTAACCTTTTAATAATCTGTGCATTACAAAACGTACCTATATGATACCTACCAAAAAAATGGTATATTATTTTGCGACCAGCTTTTTCTTACTAACGATCTTATTTACTTTACTAAACGTAACTAATCTTTGACCAATATATTTTTTTGGTGTTTTCTATAAATAATACAATTTGCAAAATGAAAAATATCGAATTATCGAAAAGAATATAATATGTTAAGATGTTTTTGTCGAAAGCCATGTTTAAAATAATGCTTGAAAATATTACTTCGTTTTAAGTACTATATTTTTTTAATAATAACATAATATATAAAAGAGTGTTGAAGTGGGAGTGGGGCGTGACTCACGTTGAAAGATGAACGCACGTTGAAAGATGGTCTAAGATGGAATGTGAGATGATATTTTTTTGTTTATTGATAATGGGCTCATTATTACTAAAGGATTTCCTTATTTTTAATACTTCTAAGTTATCTAATAGGTAAACACAGTGTTTTTAATATGAAAAATATTGAATACATTATTTCCATTGCTTTTTAAAGTTTGTGTATTTTCCCAGAGGAAGGAACGGTTGTTTCGAAACCGGTCGGCGGAAACATAAGAAATTATATGGTCGTTCAAATAAAGTAACATTGTTTTATTTATTTTTAATAGATAACCAAAAAATTACATCTACTTTTAAAAGTATAAAATAAATTATTTCAATACTCATTATAAGTTTATATTAGGCCTAATATGCGTAAAATACTCGTAAAATAAACCTTCAAACCAAAATTGCATGTGATGGTACAAAAAACATACAAACGTAAAAGGATCAACGAATATATTAAATTATTTCCTGAATATATTAAAGCTTCCGTTTAAAAATAAATAGAATCGCTTGACCCATAGCCTGGCATGGTATAGGCACATAAAAAGGTCAGTGTCCCCTAGAGGGTGCAACGGGTCCGAGGGAGAACGCTGTGACCCAAAGTTTCCCAAGAATTCACATGTTTGTAATTCCTTATCTGTTATTTCAACATGGGAGAAGTTATATCGGTTTCTTTTCTTTCCTGTTTTGTTGTCTACCATTTTTTATTTAGTTGTAGAATAACAACCGCAACGATAATTAATAAAAAAATATAAAAAGTGCTCGAAAATTAAATTCTAGTAAGAATTATAATGATTTTTAAATAAATGATAGTCATCCCCTTGAATCACTGAAGTTTTACATATAGGTACTCTTCCGTTAACCTCATAAATATGGCCTTTTTATATTTTTTCAAATTATTATATCTCACATTTTCAAATATTTTTTACATAAACCTAATCAAAATTATGAAATTTTTTTCTAACAAGTGAACACGCCATTAACTACAACAATTAAAGTGACAGATTTGGTGGTGTTGAATATTTAAAAAAAAAACACGAACGATTAATATTTGAAGATCTGGATCTGAAAAACCTTTACTGGAGCGTTCAAGAACTTATCTCAGATATGTTTGGATTCGTTTGACAGCCTTTCTAGTACGGTGTGCGTGCCTATTTAGGGTCACAAAATTACTGCAAAAACCTATGATAAAATTAACATTTATTTGCAATGATTTAATTTGAAACCCATTCCATGATATCCGTTTTGTCTGGTTCCAATTTGCATGGCCTGGACGGGTCAGTAATTATGCGGAATTAAGGATATTAATGGCAAAGCACGGGGCCCACAAAGGATAGGACTGTTAATGAAATTTCATGCCGTTCATCCCATTTTTGGTCTGTGAGTGGCTGTGATAATGTCGCCCCCTTTGATTCCGTTTCGGTCGGCTTAGGCAGCTGAGATTGAAAATTCCTACAACTTTAGTTTCATGACTTTAATTTAAGAAACGTATGTACGTACATTTTATTTCAATCCAATGATTTGCAATTTATAGAGGTCTCGTTTTATGTCTGTTTTGTGTTGTGAAAAGATTGAAAGCCCAATATTATAACAAATTTGAAACAATAATGGACCAGTTAAGATATTTTTTACGGTATTTCATAAAAAATTTATCAAAATGTAATTATTATTACTATCTGCAAAATTTTTACATTAATCAAGCAATAAATAATAATTAACCAACTGTTTTTTATCATCTTCAGGTACTCTAATGTCACATTAAAAGTTTCGTGTCGCATGAACAACCCTTAAAAAATATCGTTTTTCTAATAACTACGCGATGATTGCAAAATTAATAAATTTATCGCTCATTTTATTTGTTTTATAAAAATGATTTTTTTTGTTTAAATATTTATTTTTAATTAGTCTTAAAGATTGTATGAAGTTTCTCGCGAATGTAAGAAAGTAACTGGAACAAAATTTAACAATTTTTAATTTGTGTATTGTAATATGCATTTAAAACTTTAGTTATTACTTTATAAGTACTTTCTCCAGTAAATTCGTTAAAATATTTAGATCTTTAAAGCTTTAGGAGACAAAGGCACTCTCGAAAGTACAAATTTGATAAGTTTTCGTCAAAATACAATCCGAATCTCTCGACTGGGATGGGTTTTAACATCTTGATTCGTGCCTAACGGACGGGATAGTGATTTCCTTTCAGCCAGTACAAAGAGGAAACATTTGTTCAAAATGTGTTCAAAGCAATTCACAAAGCATTTTGAATATTGAATGAAAATAATTTTAAAAATTAAATTTTATCATCAATTTATCATTACGTTTTAGATTAGTGATCATATATCATTAATCATCTCAAATGGTTTTAATTGAATTTTGTTACTGTGAATTAAATCTAAATGGAACATGCATGTGTTTTTTGTATTTATTACTTGATTCTTGAGGACGAAGTTTTGTCTTTCAAATAATGTAGCAGTTCACCTTTGCCCCGCTTCCGACTCAAGAGGATTTCACAAACTCTATCTATGGTACTCTTCATCTATGGCACTCTTACTCTATGGGTTGTTTTGAATAAATGTAAATTAATCATCGAACCTCTTTTATTCAATAACAAAGCAATCCTCCTTGTCTCAAACTAATCATGTTACAATGGCCCTAGAGTGGTTGAGATGTACATGAGTTAATTTCATTACACTGGCGACCAACGAGTCATAAATTAATATTAGCCAATATTGTAGTTACAATACAAATTAGTAAGCATATAAAACAAAGCATTTCATTCACACCTTTAAAACGTTAAAAAATCGTCAAATAATGTAAAACATGCCGAAACACATCAAAACACGTAAAATAGCATATAGCAAAATATAAAAGAACGTTTTTTTTCAATAACTGTCGAATAACCATAAAACACGTAAAAAACTCGAAATAAAAATAAACGCTAAAATCGTTATAAAACCTCAAATTACACGATTTTGAATTTCCATTCAGAAAAACATCATTTTTTCATGACGTCAAAGTTCACTGCTCGAAAGTTTTTGTTTAATAGGTAGTGGAATTTGTAATAGAGTTTTTTGTAGGTTTTCTACTGTACCTTGAGACGTACAAAAACGTAAGCGTTTTACTTTGTTGTATTATTCAAGGTAAGCAATTTTTTAAGACAACATTTGAATCACCGGTGCATTTTATAAGAAAACTCCGCCTGGCCACCCGCACCCGAATGGCATCTGCCGGAGTTTTGTAATAATGAACACTTTTAGTCGGGCGGTCAGGCTGTGTGGAGTATAGAACACTTGGGTCGTTTTATAAGAAGGAAAGTTTAGAACATTCTTAGTGTCTCCATACCAAGGGACATTTTCTATTCCCCCGGAGAAACATTTTTACTCTTAAGGGGGGAACTGGCGGGTGGAGAAATTTCATTAAGACGTTAGTGTTTCGGCATGATGCTATGTCGTGTTATATTTTCATTGTAGTTTTTTTTTCTACAAGCTCACTCTTTTCGGAATTTCCGTTCGTTTTCCAGAAACCAGATCAAAAAAATCTAATATTTCAATTGCTTCAATTATCTGAATTAAAGAATTACTTAAAACAGGTAATTACTTAAAATAGTAGCAGGACCTCTTTTGTGTGGGTTTTTAAATACATTAATTAAACGTTATCGACTAATTTAACTATCACAGTAACTTGTTATTCTAATAGTCAAAAGTCAAATAAATCTTCCAAAGTCCTTAAAAATTCTATTCTAATCGTTAGCTGACAACACTAAACCATGATCTCTTCATGATTTGGGGCAATTAAGACTACGTATAGAAAAACTAATAAATAATGAGATTTCTATTGTTCACGAGCAGTATTAATTAAATAAATCGATTATTCAATAAGTTTTCCGCACTTTTCAGCATTTCAGCTTTACAACCTCTCAGCTGACGTCAGCGTAGTGTAAAACGGAATTCCGGCATTCAATTCATTTCATGCAAAAGCCGGTCATGATTTCAAACCAAAGCGAAACTAGCCTTCAGTTTTCCACATCGTATGGTTCACGTTTGCCTGCACGGTTGATTGGAAATACGGCCTTTATGAAGGAAGGTTCAACCCCGTGTTAATTTGATAAAACAAAGGCCGTATGAATTGTTCAGTGAGAGAATAAATCTTGGGCTATTTCAGTATTTATAAATAGTGGCTACGGTAGTTGAACATGCGATTTTAATAAAAGGCTGATCATTTATTTGGCTGAGTATTAAAAAGCTTTAGCTTTCTCGCTAGGAGCTATCCGATGTATAATTGGTTAATTAATTTACATACTTATTAAACAAGACGCATTTAATTCTCCAGGTGTCATTAACGCACGATGTTAGAGAAATGTCTTTTGTTCAATAATTTTTTAATGACCCATATTTTGGACCATTTTCGAAGAGCGAGAAATATAACAATATTATCTAGTAAATATGTAAGCTAAAAAACCAACTTCTCGCAAATTATTAATTTAATAATTTGGAAACACAAGCGGCCCCAGTTTAATGACCTATATTCAAAATATTTATACAATACTGTAATGCCTTTTAAATTACGCATTTTATTCATATTCTCTGTGTTAGTGAATTGTAAAAGACCTTAATGATTTTGTAAACGGTTCGCCAAGATCACAATGCTGTTTTCTTACAATAAGAATTACAATAGGACTGTTGCTGGACTGACGTCCTTTTCAATTGAAGTTCTGTCGAGAGCGGCTCCCTAATGAACCCGCCTACTTACGGTCGGCTAGGTTCGGGAACTAGTCGGAACCATTCGGATTCTGGTGTGTGCGCGCATCACTTGCTCGAACTAGCTCTACCTGTCGTAAAATGTAATAACTAACATTACTGATACATAAAAAAAACTTAATATAACAATAAGACAATTAAATAAGGAAACTTTACGGGATAATAAACATGAATCATTTGCCGCAATCTACAAGAAAATCAATATGGGCACTGGAAATAAAACTAAAGCAGTTGTTTTTCAAAAGATTTTCATTACAAGCACCATTATAGAAATAATATAAATGGATCGCTATAATGCGGATTCACCATAGTTTGATAATTATTTTGAAAAGCATCAGGCATGATAATTATTTTGAAAGGCGTGACAGCTACCAATCGTAACAATATTTGTGAAGTAGTAACTTGTTTATAAAGAAACCGGAGGTTAAGACGGAGTTCTATTAAAACTTAATAACAATCAATAAGATTTCTTAACTAGGTCTAGTACGATAAAATTGATAATTTAACAATATTGGTTCGATAGGCTGAACTTCATATCGCATTCCTGAATTTTATATCGCATTCCGAGCATGTTTGCGCTGTTGATAGCCGAACCGATATTGATACGTAATAAAAAAAGATATCGTTATACAATGGCAACGCACGAACCGAGCAGGCCTTCCATTGATATGCTTGGTATAACTATAAGTGACCAGCTCAGGTACGGGGGCTCCATCGAAGCCAGAGTAAAGTTGGCCTCTCAGAAGCTGGGCGTACTGTACAGGGCCCGCAGATACTTTAATAATACACAACTGCTGACCCTGTACAAATCGCAAGTGCGCCCTACTGTCGAATTTGGCAGCCATCTCTGGTCCGGAGCCCCTAAATACCTGAAAAAACCCTAGACTAGCAAAAACGGGCGGTCCGTTTGATAGATTCCCCAATCTTAACAAACGGACTGCAATCTTTAGAGCACAGGCGTCAGGTAGGTATGCTGTCCTTGTTCTATCGGTATTACAATGGAAGATGCTCTGAGGAGCTAGCGTCATTGATCCCTTCGGCACCGGTACGTAGTCGGGATACACGCCAAACGCGTGCCCAACATTTGTACACAGTTGACACTTGTCACATGAGAACGGGTCGCTTCTACGATTCGTTCTTAAGTTCAACAGCTCGGCTGTGGAACGAACTGCCGGCCTCTGTGTTTCCTCCCTCCTACAACATGGGACTCTTCAAGACCCATGTTCACTCCTTCCTCTCCACAAAAAGACCCTCCACACAGCATCCCCAAAGATGACATAGGCCCTGAGGGAAATTATTTTCTTCAGGGCCTCCTGTGTGGAGTTAATATAAAAAAAAAAAATTAAAAAAAACGCTGGCTGATCTGCCTATTCCTAAAAATTAAAAATACTAAAGAATTAAAAGAAGTCGAATTTAAATACTAATTTTAATGTACATTGGCAGTCCGCGTGTACTTTTTGACACTTAAAATCGAGTTAATCAGTAAGTCATGGCTGATGATAATAGAACAACTTTCATTTTATTTAAGCTGGAACGGAATCGATTAGTAAAATATCACTCATTCGTAAGTGCTTCGTGAGTTAATCTTCGATGAATAACAAGCCATTTATTTGGCATAAAGAAAAACATTATTCAAAAACTCACCACATTGAAAATAAACCTTTTTTTATTCGATAACTTGGAGGCCCCGTTTAAAGCTGCCGTATTACGATGCGGAATCACATGCTGACCGTCCTCGCAAATATTGCTTCATGAAAGAATGAGAGTTCATGAAATATGTGTTATGGAAAGATTTCAATCTAAATAATATTTGTCTAAACTCTAACATTGACATTTTTTCAGAATCACTGCCCAAATTCAAACGTGGCATTTTGTCAATAATTTAAACTATTCAATGAGCATAGATACAGACACACATACACACAAACAAACAAACACTCACTTATCCAATACACACACCTATATACTACACACGTCACCTGGTAATTAAGGAATAAACATGCCACCTAGCAGACATTACAAGGAAACATATCATAGGCACCCAAGATGAAGTATCTTATTCCTGTATATTGTTTCATCTCTTTAAATCATATGCTGTTTGTTTGTATAAAATAAAAAAAATTACATCATACCAAGCTAACTGGCGAAGATTGACTTAATGCTAGCCAACTTCCTATGAGATAATCCACCAGAAAAATAATAGTATTAACTCATACTTCTCACATACAAGTTATGAAAATATTTTGCATAAATTTTATGAAAAAGATGCAGCTTTCGCATTTTATCTTGAATGGTGTAACAAATCCATAAATTATTACGAAGATGTTGTGATTATACTAATAAACTCTGCTTTCAATATTATGTCTTCCAAAATCGGTCGAAGTTTTGAATGTTTGTATTTGACAAGGAAATGGAGTAAGTATTACACGGCGGCGCTTGTAAAGCAAGTAATGGCATACACGGCCATTACGGCATGACAGCGCTCGTAAGATGGAAGGCATTCTAAGGGAAGTTCGCCTACGATGGGGAACATAACAAAACTAGTTCAATTTACAGGCAGAGTCATGAACATTCTTAAACTCTGGCACAGATGCCTTCAGATACTTGTGAATTAGTAAGAAACACCTTTACAAAATATTAACTTGTGTAATATCGGTTTGATAATTTTACTCATTCTATACACGACAAGATGAACCAAGTTTAAGTAAACTAGTTACTTTACAGGAATTGTCTTGAATGATCTTACACGTGTGCAGGTTCTGTAGCGGTACTCTCATAGTCACATAATAGAACTGTTCTTAAAATCCTTTAAAACATACAAAATCTAGTCAGATTTGAGATTTTAAATAAATTATCGTTATTGATTTTTGGGGTATTTTACTTTGGATTTGTTTTTGAAGTCCTGGGAAGACCCAAAACGCAACGAGCACGCCTAATTACAGAGGCATTTAAATTGAAAAAAACACCACTAATATTAATAGGGGCTAAGCTCAATCGTTCTCAGTATTCCATTTTTATCGGCTACACCAAAACTAAACGCCACAAACCACGTTAATTTAACTAGTTATACAGAAATAAGGCCCTAAAAAGATTGACGCGTGCAACATGGTACCGCTTTTACGTACATAAACGCACTCACTATAATTTACACATCTGCATTGATGATGGAAACTGTAACACTCTCCGAACGTTGGCTTAAGAAGGAAAAAGCGCAACAAGGCATAATACCCCAAAAATTAATCACGATAAAACTAAATGAACAGATTAAACAAAAGTTATTATGAGATTCCACTCCTGCGCCATCTTCTTCATGTTAATTTATGAAAATCATCTTAGATCTGTATTTTATAGTAATATTAAATAGCATCAAAGTTGGAAGAACGGATTCATCGTTATTTATTGAATGTGTACATTATATTTCACGGTTTTAATCTGTACAGTACGTTCAACACTTTTTGTCACGTTTAATGTAATTTATTCTGCGGCCAACGAGTAAAACCTAATTTACTCACAATGGTAAAACTCAATCACATTATAAATCATAACGGGTCTACATTATCGCGAGGTCCCGCTGAAATAAAAACGCATAAATCTCGAAAGAAAATTTCTCATATTTCAAATTAATTGAAGTGTCGCGAGAGAGAGCCGGATTTTCCCGATGTCCCTTCCTTCCATTTCATTCTTTTAATATAGAAGGAGGATTGAACCGCACAGCACCGAGCCGTTTAGAAGCGAAGGCTTTGCACAATTCAAACGGAATAATATCTTAAACTGCTGAAGGTATAATAAATGCCATTCTTGCACTATTGGATCGCAAGGAAGACGATGAAAATGCACCGTCATATATTGTCGCCGTAAGCCTCTTTGCGACTTCAATTACTTTCTGAGACGACCGACAGAAGGTGCCTATGGCCTTGTGTTACTATGAAGGCTGATAGCTTCTGGCTGCTAGTTTTATGGAAATTACTGAAATGGCCAAGATTGCAAGGGATATATAAGTGGGAGCTATAGCGTCTAGCGACACAATACATGGAAGTCGCGCCATTACGGTCGTCCTACCAACATAATGGAATTTTGAAGACGTTTGAATTGCAGGTTTACTAAATTTAATGCAATAATGCTTCTCATAATTACTATATTGCCATAAAGATGTAGTTTAATTGATAGCCTAAGCATGGTAAAAATGTGTGTAAGATTCCATACAATAAATCAGCATAAGTTTTGTAGTTTTACTAATACGTACACAGACAGGTTTAATCAATCGTATTTTGTAAGGCAAACATCATGTGAACCAAGAAAGGCGCCCTTAACCGCGCCAAACAGGCTACATCCAATTGCATTAAAATACAAGATGAAACAAAGGCTTCGCGTACAAGGAATGATAGAGATTGCATAAAATTTTGAGTGAATCTAAATATCGCTGCTTTAGTTCTTGTATGTTCAATAGACCATTTAGCAAATTTTACAGGAGACGTTTTTTTTTGTTTTTACAGGCAAATTCTAAAAAATTCTCGATTTTGGTCATTTCGTTTAATACATATGTGTAACAGGAAATTATTAAAGATCATTTTTCGAAGATTGAAGCTATATTAAGCCCATATTATGACTTTAAAGGTAGACGTTGAACATGGCTTGAAAATGATGAATGATTATTTTGGATATTGAATATATCGTCTGGAGATTGAACAATTCGGCTCCCATAAGTTTGAGGTATTTTTTGTTCAATTAGCCAATTTGTGGTAAATTGTATATACAGGGTGATTTTCAGATTTCAAATACTTTACTTTTATTTTAGTTAGTAGTTGACTTAAAGTATTACTTTAAAATATGCAAACAGAGTTCTTGAGTTGATTTTTCACAAAAACTGCTCTATATAAATCATCCAATATTTTGGAAGTTTGAAAACAATGCACAAGTACAAAGGTACCTACCGCTAATATACTACTATCGGTTGTCGGTGCATGCGTGATGTGAAATATTCTTACATCGTACGTATTACGGCCTCCGTGGTCTAGGGGTACTCTTGACTAGAAATCCGGGGGTCGCGGATTCAAATCCCGGCGTGCGCAAGTAAATTTTATTTGATTCATTTATGTTATTTCACAAATCATTCATTTAAAATAACATAAAGTCTATTTGCGGCATGTTCCAGAGAGGAAGATATGGTGTAAAGACCACCATAAGAATTGAAATGGCTTTAGCCGTGTTTGGTGAGCAGATCTGAATAGATACTCACATACCATCTCTCTTCTCCTTCATCCTCCTTCCTATCTTTCTACTCTCCATCTCCTTCCCCTCCACACTACCTTCAGCCTCAAAATATACTAATATACTCCAATTGGGGATTCCATAGCCTCACTGGCTCCAGACGGTTGGGAGCAGTTGAGACTGTGTGCGGTATTCCATAAAAAAAATCCCGAATGATGCGTGAAATTATTGAAGTTCAATTTTCACTTGAATATTTGTTTTTTTTTTATTGTTTCGTTACCTACATTTGATAAATGTAATTTTTAAAGTTTACTTACTTTAGAAAGATTTTTTTTCTTTCGGAAGGTCTTATTTGCCGTGAGCTTATTATTTATGTTGATTATCGTTAGTAAAATATTATTTTTTTAAATACTTCAGCTCTTAAAATGCTCAAATTATAATATCCCGCGATTTGGGTTATGGGTGTGCGCTATTTAACATTACATTTATTGTTGTTAGTCGTTTGCCTAGTTGGTTTGTAGTTCCTACATAGGAATATGTTTATTGTTTTTTATGTGACTAAAAAAAACAAAAAATCAGAAACTTTTAATTGAATGAATTCAAAATTGAAATATTTGGACTTCGTTTTCATCAGCGATCTCAGCAGTGATAACGGACTAAATATGTGTCTTAGATGTCTTTCAATCAGACTATGAGGACAGTCGACTTTTTGCACATTTCCATTTCCTGGCTCTTTTGTTGTATTTCTGGAATAAAAATAAGTTTTAATGCACTAATTTAAATTTATCAATACTCATTTTAGGAAAAAGTCCTAAGTTTGTAAATAAATAATTGAATAAATAAATAATAAATGAAGCATCCTGTATATTTGCCTAGCAAATTCAAGAAGTACATGTAAAATATGGTGAAAAAGCCTATAAATGACATCATTTTAAGACCTACCTTTCTATTTGAGCTACTGTTGTAAGGTTTATTGAGTCGGTGAAGTCAATTTTTAGTTCAATAACAGTATATATTCGCAATTAAACGTATTTTTAGTGGAACAATTTCATTGTTAGAAAACAACTAAAAATCAACATGGCCGCACATTTTAACTAGCCGGCTCCTGATTGGTTAACAGAGGAGATTGAACATTCAAGACCTCAACCTTCTGCGGGATGTTGAACAAATATCTATGAACTTTTAAAAAAATATTATATTCATAACTTTGAGTGTTTGAATGTTCAATATCCAGGAGATTGAACAAATAAGAACTGAAACATTATTCCGTGAGTGAATATTGGCACTCGAAAAATCTTTAAAATGTCACTGAAAAACCAAAAAATATGGTTGTTTTGAACTTCATTAATGCGCAATAGTTTAATGTACATATTGGCTTATATAACTCAGTTTTGCAAAAAAAGGTCTATTGAACGTACAATAACTAGGACAGCGATATGTAAAAAATGTTAAGATTTCATATTCGTAATTTTATTCGTGTTATGCCCAAATTTTGGTTTTATGGATGTGTTATCTGTTACACTCGACACACCACACTGAAATAAATATCTATTTTATTTTTCCGACACGAGAAGGAAAAATCTCAAAAACTACTTACTTGACAAAAAATCTTTTCCAAAGACATATTTTTACCACCACCCTTGAACAGGCATAAAAAAATGTCACCACTATCCTATAATCTTCAATTATTTTTTATTATTATGAAAATTCACGTCCCTTCACACATGAAGAAAGAAAAACGCAACGTAATAATAATTCATACTGACCATTTAAGGGGTGTTTTTCTTTTTTCAGATTTGCTCTGAGGTCCGAGAAAGGGGTCGAGCTGAAACGTGCACAAAGTAATGCCTCAACCATTATATGGCTTAGCCACCTCGTACGGACTCTATCCTGGGGCAGGGGTCTGAGAATGGTCCCGGAAAATGTCCAATATCGTTGGCCGCGAACGAGAGAGAAATTTCTCCACCGGGAGGGGACATTTCCCCACGTGCCAACACAAGAGCGCTTTCTAGATAAAATTATTGGCGATTTTTCGAAGCCTATGTTTGTCTTAAAACTACGTAGAAGGAACCGTGAACAAATTGGATTAAACAAAACAAGTATCATTTTCATGAAATAAACACTTCTTACTTAATTGACAAGTCATTAGTTGCAATGTTACTGGTTAAGTTAAAAATTCTTGGTTCTCAGTTAGATATGGATGGGAGGTTTAAAAAAGATTGGGTAATTTTTTTAATCACAAATTGCTAGTAATTGATTTTACACCAGATGGGCGTTTCTAATGCATTACCAAGAAACTTAACAATTGCATAATCAATTTGAAATCCACCGCAAATTAACTATTTCATGCATGTAATGAATAATTATAAAGTGACGTTACCAGTGGCTTATATGCAATTTAACCAGTGGTTTAGCGACAAACTCTAATTTGGACTAAATAACCAACTAATTTGAATACAAATGGGCACAAAAAGGAGTAATTTAGTTTTTGAATGCTGCAAAATAATATTTTATGTAAACAGATTTCAAATATTCTACTACTGCGACATGGGGGCAATTTTGTAATGCATTCGTAATATCCCCAATTCCCTTTTAAACCGTTGCGTTTTACCAAAACAAAGAGCTAAAGCCACACTCACAACTTTGTGATTCTCAGCCAGTAAATAATACATTTAAACCCAAGGCCCCTAAGTGATTGAATAAATCAAAATTAATTGATCAAAAAACTGTTGAAACAAAGAGATAATTTCAAAAGCGCAAATTTTTATTTAACCAAAGTACATTCTAGTAATGCGTTAGTCGATTGTTACTTTTTTATATATACTCGTACATGAGACATCTAGAATGTTTAGTACTAGAGTTAAAAATCACCTGTATAATAATTATATACTATTTAGTTTTGAGTTAAAGTTCACCTGTATAATAATTATATACTAATTAGTTTTGAGTTAATTATCACCTGTATAATAATTATATACTAATTAGTTTTGAGTTAAAGATCACCTGTATAATAATTATATACTAATTGAATTTGCTAACCACATGTTGGAAACAAAGGTTTGAAATATAACATACAGATTCAATGGGATTACAATTAGATAACTATGAAATTTTAGATATGAGAAAAGAAATAAAGTGTTTTATTTTTATTTAAGAAAAGATTTAATAGTTGATTATATTAATTAAAAAAATAATCTTGCTTTTTGGTTGCTCCTAAATTTTCTTTGGATGCTCCTAAAACAAAAGAGGTTTTAATGACTAAAAGTTTTTTTGTTCTATGAATGCAATAATTGTTTTATCATTATTTTTGTTCATTTAATATAAATATATATTTTTTATTAGTTATAACTTATAAATCACGGCTTTTCATTTGATATTTTTGTCCATAGGAATTTATTTGTCTATCCTTATTTGTCTACTCTTATATATCTTCATATACATTCTACTTTGTATTCTGATGAAAAAACATGTTGATAATTTTTCTTAAAAATAGTGGTGTAAAAATATTGGTCATTTTCACTTAATTTAAAATAACGTCAGAAATTATCTTTCAAATTATTTTTGGTGGAAATCAAAATTTGATAATATTCAAGGCGCTGGTAGAAATATATATTTTTAAGTTATCCTATGTTTTTGAAGTTGGCTTGAACCGAATACAATAATAATACCAAAAAAATAAATTTTAGATTTTTATATTGTGCCTGTAACTGATATTTATAGGTATTACAGAATCAACAACCTATTTTGATTTATGTGACATCCGAGGAAAGAATTTTCATTTTGGTTTAATAAATAATACAAATGGTGCATGCCCTTTTCCTTCCTTTAGCCCCTGACTTTTCGTGTGGGTTGACGTCAATATAAGCAAGAATCACTCACGACAGTGACATTGCAGTTTCAACCATATGTCAATGGGCAGAGATTGCCACAAGGCTCCTCCGCAGTCCACAGCCCTTGTCATCAATCTCACTCAATATCGAGCCGTCAATACTTTGCGGCGAGCTTTTATAGTTTTTTGTGACCACTACAACCGATGGAGGTTTTTGACCTTTCGTAGGGGAGAAAGGATTACTTCTGGGGGAGGAAGGGGGAGGACGGGGGGAGGGAAGTCGCTTGTGACAAGTATCGTTTTTCAAGATACCCTTGTAATATTCGTTTTCAAAAAAACGTTACACTTTGAAACACTACTCGAACTGGGTTCATCTAAAAAAACAGCTGTTTATATGTACAGATGCCGACATCTAAAAATAAACTGCAGTTTATATGCACAGATGCCAATATCTAAAAAAACAGCAGTTTACACGCACAGAGACAGACATCTAAAAAAACAGCAGTTTATACGCACAGACACGAACATCTAAAACAATGCACAGACGCAGACATCTAAAAAAAAGTCTTTTCACTTAACGTTTACAAAATGTTCTTAATTAAAGGTGTTTTATTTAAACTTTATTATACTTCGATAAATATACTTGAATTAGTTCCACGTATTTTTTGCTGAGGGACATATGTACCATGTAGCTATTTTATTTCAAAAATCAACACTCTCCTGACAAGTAGGTTTTTCCATTTAATATCCTATTGACACAGTAAAGGCTTGTGATACAGTTACCAAACACACGCCCTCTGTGTGCCTCGTTCCTGAATAAACAGCTGATACGTTTATTGTATTGTTTCATGTTTGATACATATAAATTATTCCGACATTAATTATACCCAAGCCGGTTGTTGGTATTTGCATTATGGGATAAAGGGTAATAATTGCATAATATGTAAGGGAAATCGATAGTGCGGCGTTTACAATTTGGAGATACTTTGTTAGTCGCAATTAGTTATGTACGTACTTTAAAAAGAAAATAATGACCAAGAAATGTAAACGTCCATATAAGCATAGTCTTTAAACACATACTTTATTTTAGATTGGATTTTATTGTTAATGCAGGAAATTCTATATTCGGCCTAACATTATGCAGAAAAAATATATTACATATTCGTGGTGGTCGGAAACCACATATTATGACCTTGTAAGTAAAAAAGTCACACAGTAATACTAGCCAGTTTATACTGGCATACTAAATTTTACAATTAACAATTATCCCACCATCTATTGTCACGTGACAATGGATCTCTTTTATGACTTGTCTTCAGAAGTTCAGCTGTAGAATTATTTGCCATTATGTCCTCAAAAGACCCTCCAAATGGCATCCCAAAAGATGGCATATATCCTGAGGGAAATTATTTTCCTTGAGGTTTTCTGTGTCAAGCTAACGTTAAAAACTTCTTATTCTCTACCCTACCTAGTAAAATTCATTTTTTTTCAAAGAAGGTAGAACGTAAATGTTAAAATTACTTTGAAAGCACGAAGGTATTTACGAACGACAATTTGTAATTTTATTGTGTTACATAGAAATACGTTGTTTGTGTGTTAATTGCATACAACAAGACAAAATCTCAAGATGGTGATCGAAATTTTGAATAATAGTGTCAGCTACTTTTCGCAGAGAAGAGGAATTTATGCAGCAGCTTTATTACATTTTCCGACGAATTTCAAAATCGTGGCTTTAGCGAGGGCTTTTCTTATATTATCGACCGTGTTTTGTTACATTTCTGGACACATTTTTTGGGAATATCACACTTCAGTTATTTCATATAGTTTCCAAAGTACAACATAGAAAATTTATTATCTCTGATTAAGACATTTTTATCACTAAAAACAGTAATCACAGATGAAATGACTAAACCTCAAAATTTTTATAATTATAAATAGTGTTACAATATTTTACATCAAAACTTTGTAAAACAATAACCACTTTCATATGAGACAAATGATTTTTTAATTAGTTTTACCAATTCGTCTTTATCGTCCTGTATTGTTTTCATTTTGTGGCTTGAAAGATTTTACAGTCGTTATGTAAGGGTACGTAAACATTTGCGAACCGAAATGCGAACCGTACCATGAATTACGGGAAATGAACGAATCAACAGCAAGCGGCGTTTCGCTTCATTTGCGGTTGCTTCGTTTCTTTCCCATAAGTTGAGGTACAGTTTGGCTGGCGAATGTATACGTAACATAACTGATCCTCACTAGCATAAGAAAATTCTATAAAAAAAAACATCCGTTAACGATACTAACCTACACTACAATGTACTTAAACTTTATCCTACATCAGCACAAAGACAATTCAACTACCTCGCTCAACAATCCTCAATCTTCTCCCAGATTACCTAAAAACGGAAAATCAACTCCATATTTTCAAAACAAAAATAATTCTATAAATCCTTATATCTGCAATACATTTCAATCATAACACCTATACCTTTTACACTCTAACCAACTCTAATCTCCCTTCATACATCTCTCACATTCATTATTATCACATAAAATATTTCAAACTTAAACAACGGGTGAAATAACACAAAAAAATGTATCCACTACAAAATTTTTGTTGAAATGAATAAAATAAAATAAATACAAGAGCAAAAGTAGTAAAAAACACTTGTTCAGAATTGAAATGAAATCTTTATCTACCAAGTAATGAGCTTTCATACCGGGCTGTGATATACCTATATATATTTTTTAAATCGCACAATAATACAGACCTAAACTCTATTTATTAAAAATTTTATTCTTTGGATGTCTGTGGTAATGTATGAAAGCGACCAAATTATGTTTTGTTCAAATATTTTTTGGAAGAAAAAATCCAATTTTGATTATTCCTACAAAAATAATGCGATTACCAACAGATTTAAAGGTGACCGTACCGATACCATACAAGTAGAGTGTTTTCTTCACGATTTTTAAATGTGATAAACCAAAATTCAAATTGGATTTATGCGTTTACCAACAGGTTTAAAGGTAACCGTACCGACATCATACAAATAGAGTGTTTTCTTCACGATTTTTAAATGTGATAAACTAAAATAAAAATTTAATTTATGATTTGAAAAAGGATAAGAAATTACTGAAATGTAAGAGAGCATAACAACAAGATTTACAACATTTATTTATCTCAAAGACAATAAAATTTACATCTTTGAAATATTTTGACAAAATACTTATTTTTCCTTTTATCGGAACACTTCCAAAGGTCAGCGGTTTATGTTCCCGTGAACTTCCGTGATCCTATATCTGAAAAGCTGGCAGTGAGAAAATTTGTTCTCCCACGCGACGGGATGAAAATTTTCCCAAAGAATTTTTATCTTTGGCTATGCCGTCACCCGGCCAGATGAAATTCCGTTTATGAATATTTAGCTCAGAGGGAATACGCGTTGTCATTGCATTATATTGAAAAATGTAAGATCTTCTTTTCGTGGGAGATATACATCATGTTTTTAGTTGAGTACATCGCATTATGCGGTGGCCTTTTTGAATGTGATCAATGTATTGTATAAAGAGGTAGTAGCTACTTTCTTAAAGGATAACCATCTCATCGTTTCTCCACAAACCGGAAGGCAGGAAAAATGGACAGACTTTTCACTCATGTGCATAAATTTACCATGTTTTAATACATCATTATTTCGACCATTTGTAAAAGACGGGTTCTACGTCCACCAGAATGCAAAAATTACTTTTTGATTGAGATCGATTCCTTTCCTCATTTCCTTAGGTTACACTTTTTACACACAATTTTTATACCAATTATTCAATAATCGAAGAAAATAACAGCACAATTTTCACACTCACCACGGCTGCTCACATTTAAAATTGCTCTCCTGAACAATTATCTCCAGTGACCAAAGGGTTGATTTTCTCATTGAACAATGTGTGGTACCATATAAATTTATATTAAAATTTTAACGTTTCAATAGTGAAAAGGAAGGTTTTGCTTTTGAACCCAAATCGGAAACCAAATGTGGAAGCATGACAGGCGTTCACATTTCTTTTGATATGGTTTCCATAGTTTAAAAATGACAAGAGAAAGACCTAAAAATGAAAGAAAGACCCCACATCTTCACGTGTGTGAAAAACAACTACACTCAAAAGTTAAAAACATATTTTTTGTAAAAGAAATAGGACTAATTAAAATATAACAATTTAAAATTAAACAATAACTTTGTAAACAACACTTATAGAGTGATGTTTACAAAGTTATTGTTTAATTTTAAATTATAATGTCACATCACAAAGTAACCGCTTCATATGAAGAAATAAAATATAACAATCTGTTTAATAATTCATACTCCTTCATTGCAGCAATTTTTGACCAGACCGATCCCAAATATTTGTTATGTCTTTCTTCGATGCCCGACTCTTTAATCCATCATTGGATAATGTCCACAACTAGGCATGTACTGCTGATGTTTTATTTTTATTTAATCATACTTTGACATATTTATCGTTCAATTTAATTCTAGTGGTCATTTTTTCTTAAATTATAAAAAGAGAACTTGGCCAAAGTTTTTCAATATTCACAAAGTATAAGGAATATCCTTAACCACGCAAAGATGAATCGATTCCAGACTTGGGAAACTCTCAGGACAAGTTTCAGACTTGAACCCGACCTTTAGGACTTGAACTTTGGATTGATTGATGCCGAAACGTTTCCATCCAACTTCACAAAAACAAATAAATAATTATTTAATCTATAAGAAAATTACAAGTCAGACCTGGAGAAAACATCATATTTCGGATTTGATTTGGAGTATTTTTTTAGTTATCATTAAGATCTATGTAATAGTTATAGGGGCATAAATAATTATGATATAAATAACCGTAGGTACCTAAAGTCAAAATTTTGATGATTTATCGGAGTATTTAAATTAAATATTTATGTTTTTTAAATTTTAAAGAGATAGAAAGAGAAAAAATTGTTTTTTTTAACAAATATCCTTGAAACTGTAGATGAAGGCTGCAAGTAAACCGAAGAATCAATTCTCTTAGAAAAACGTGCAAAGTTAATTTGAAACCTTCGGGAATATAAACGTTGAAAATTATTCTAAGGTAGCAACAAGTTCAAATCAGCACAAAACATATTGCCTTTGATATTATGTATCTGTTTCTCGAATAGATAAAACGGACAAACTGCATCTGTTTTTAATTGATGATATATTTTTTGAAATAATTTCATAAAAAAAAAACTTTTCATCGGTAGACGTTAAAAGCATACACGGTAAAAAGAAACAGCACTTAATACGATGCAACGAAGGGTAAATTTCCTCTGAAATACGAAATGTATTTATTTATCGGTTTGAGGTACCTATTGACATCGTCATAAAACGATAAACAAATACGAAGATAATTCTTTTTATAAAAAGGTACATTTTTAAATCATCAGTTTTATCTGTGGGCTGATTTAAGAAAGATGAAAAATGTCCGACTGGATGTTAAAAAGGTAATTATTTTCCAAAAAAATACATCAAAAAATTTTACTTTGTTCGTAATTTATGTAACATTTAAAGAAAACAAGAATTTATTTTTTCGCTTATTCGATGGAAAGCTACTCGTTAACAAACAAATAATATCGTTTCTTAGACAATGCAAACATCCATATTTGTTCAGTATTTTATCAACAGTTGATTCAAGAATGATCAAAGGTCGGTCGAAATACGATAGATGTAATTTAAATTGTTCAATGGCTTTGACAATATGGTTTTTTAGTGCCAATACAAGAAAGAGAGAACATATTATTTATTTGTCAAATTATTGGCAAAGCCTTCACTGTAATGCTTTTAACGGGATGTGGTTAAGTAACAAGAATTTAATTATGTTGCGAGATCGTTTAATGAGTATTTGGAAACGTTCTTTTCTTAGAAGGCCTGCTATGAAGTTTCCCAGCCTATTTCTGGAACTACAAAGGCTCCGTTATTTATCAAAGCCAATCGTTATTAGTTAGTTCGCGATAACGACTGAGATGGGCCAAATTAACGCAACGAGGGTTGAAATTAATTACGCGTGCAGGTGATTTGGACCAATAGGGAAGTAGGTTGGGTAGGGAGGTGGAGAAGGGGTGGGTAAGGAGGATACTGGTAGATGGATGGTTATCTACATGTCTACGGTAACGTGAGAGGGTCGGGAGATCGTATTGTTCTGATCCTGTTGCAGGAACTAATATGTCCGTTCTAGGAAGTGATTAATATGTACGTTGCGCCCTTGGGAGTTTCTGTCGGGTAAACGTATGCTGGAATCAATACGCAATATGAACCGGTGTATTCTGGTGGTAGTATTCATATAAATGTTACACATGGCTGTCTCGATCACCACCCGGATTATTTAGTAAAACTGTTTTATTTTATTATTTCAATAATTTATGTAAAAAATTTATGCTTATTTCGAAAACCATATTTTTTGCTTTTGAACATTCATAAACGTTTCACAAGTTGAAATTACTTTATAATAATAGTAATTGGATAATTGCGTGGAACCGTTTTTGTGAAAAATTACCTGAATGCGCTGCTATTTGAACTCATAAATTCATAGCTCAAAAATAACTAACATCAACATAACTTAGCAATTTAGGAGAGGGTTTGGGTACCGCCGCCCCGCGAACCAATTATTAGATAACCAACACCTGTGCCATAGGTTACTCCAAATGGTTCGCTACGTTTGATGATTGTACAGGACGTGTTAAAAGACTGTACATAATAAGCACCGGCACACATCAGTTCTCAACCTGGGTTATTATTTAAGTAAAACACCGTGCGGTGTTCTATCTAAACCATCATAAAAAAAAACGATTCAAATCAAAATTCACATTTTAATTATAAGTATTGTGCTGGTATACAGAACGTACAAAGGTGTGTAGCTTATAGATACTTCCTATTTCTTACAGCCAACTCAATTCACAAGATACAGTTATATGTATTTCAATACAACTGGGTTTTAATACACAGATAGAAACTGAGACAATAGGAATTCTTTCAGCGATAATTTCAGATTGGAGCACATTGTGCATCATTGCGCCATACGATACAGCCAATGGTGTAGGCGACTGTTGCAGCAGTGGCCAGTTCAATTGGTAGCCAGCAGAAATTGGCCATCCTTTAGGTGATTAGCATCATTGGCTAATTCAGTCGGTAGCCAACAGGAATTGGCCAGCTTCTATGTTGTCAGCATTCGTGGTTAATTCAGTCGGTAGCCAAGAAGAATTGGCCAGCTTCTAGATTATCAGCATCAATGGCTATTTCAGTCGGTAGCCAGCAATAATTGGCCAGCCTCTAGGTTGTCAGCATCAGTGCTCAGCATCAGTGCCTAATTCAGTTGGTAGCCAGGAAGAATTGGCCAGCTTCTAGGTTTTCAGCATCAATGGCTAATTTATTTGGTAGCCAGAAAAAATTGACCGGCCTCTAGATTGTCAACATCAATGGCTAATTCAGTCGGTAGCCAGGAAAAATTGGCCAGTTTCTAAGTTATCAGCATCAATGGCTTATTCTGCCGGTAGCCAGGAAGACTTAATTCAGTCGGTAGCCGGAAAGAATTGGACAGCTTCTAGGTTATCAACAGCACTGGCTAATTCAGTCGGTAGACAGCGGGTATTCGTCAGCCTTTAGGTTGTCAGCATCTGTGGATGGTTCAGTCAGGAGCCAGGATGAATTCACCAGCCTCCAGGTTGTCGTGTTCAGTCGCAGAAATTCAGCGGCGGCATGGTCATTTGATTATAAGGGCCGGCACACGGAGATGCCCTATTATTGTAATGATGAGAAGATGAAAATGATTGTGCCGTGATGGAGGAACAGAAGCAAATACAGATTTCAGTTGACACTCAGAAATTGCAAGAACAGATGTCATTGTTACCGGCGTTGTCGCTACTCCTAGTTTTGAATCTTGAATTCGCCAATATTTTGTTTTTTTGGCTATTTATAATATCTCCTACAAGCATTTGTGTGACGTCGTGTATTGTGGTGCGAAAAATATTTCGTTCAGCAACTGGCTTTGTCAATATTTTAATTTCGTTTTGTAAAATAGGGCTATCGAACTGTTTCATGTTCGATCCAGTCTTTTTGCCGCCTGGTAACAAATTGATGCATTTTTAACTGGTAAATATTATGATTTGGAAAAAGGGGGTTATCAAACTTGCAGGTATGCAACTTTAGCCACAGTTGGTATAAAACGCAATAAAATAATTTTTCATGTTCGATACACAAGGGTTCCCGGGTTCATGGGATGAGGTGTATTCAGGATGCACCTGCCCACCAACAGCGCGGCGTGCCAGATCAGGAGAGGTTCGTTTGGGGAGACCCTTTGACCTCTCAAACATTGCCTTGCGCTGCAGTGGGGGGGGGGGATATATTTACACGTTCGTCACTCCTAGATTTCTATCCACTCCTCATAATGTTTTCCTTCGTAGAACTTACTCTCCTTCTTTCCTTTAAAAAGTCCCATCACCGAGCATCCCCAAAGATGACTCCTGTGTAGGGTTAATGTTAAAAAATAACATCACTTCATTTTTCTGGATTTGCCGTTACTTCATTTCCTGTATTTTCCGGCAACAATTTGTTTCGTATAATCACGAATATTGTATGCATAGTAAAAGACGGCTGCAGGGCTACACAAGTTTCGATCACGTTTTTCTGCATGATGCTACTAAGTACTAACTTAATAAGTGCCGCTCTAAATAATTTCTAGCACAGGTTTATATTTTAAGACTATTTACTAAAGACGTTCGAAGAGGCAGTTCCGCGAAAGACGAACATTCCAGCACTGGTTATTTACTACCGCTAAAAGTAACAAAATGGCTAGAAATTTAACGTTCCACATTTATATTTTATCCATTAGTTTTAATGCCAGGAATCTCTATATCTCTCTTGTATCCATGTCTTGCTTATCGCCTTAAAGTTGTATTCGCTCCACGTACTATTTTATGACTGCACCCACAAACATACCACAGTCTATACCACAGAATACCGACTTACCGACGTGAGCTCACTTTATCTTCCTGTGACCAGTGCGCCGATTTTAGAGCAAATAATTTTTTTTTTGCGGTTACAATTTTTACTTCTCAGTCCAGTAGAGTAATTATTTTGTACTAGCAGTTAAAAACCCGCTCCGCGGGTTTTTTTCTGCTAGGCCCTGCGGGCGGCACTTATTTGGGCTTCGCCCAGTTTAAGTGATACTAACAACAGTTACATTTAATAGGTAGATATTAGGTCATTCACAGAGAGAGGGTGAGTATATATTGTTAAAACACTGAACAGGAAGGCGTTTAGGCATAATAAGAATGACAGTTGTTCGGGTAAAACTTTACCTTTCCCGAATAATTTCCTAAATGGCTAAAGGTAAATTAATATAGGTAAATATTCGGAATCGCTGGACACGGAAAATAGAAAATATTTTTAAATAATACCTTCTGATTTACCTTAATTACACTAAAAGGAATCGAACAGCATTTGGGAAAATTTTAATTTTAGCTTTTTAATTTTTAATTACGTAAAATGAAAATTCGCTTTCGCTGTATGGGATGACAGCCTGAATAATTTCTGTGGATAACATTTTCTTTTGTCGGTATTCCTGAAATGAGCGGCTAGAGACAATTGAAAAATTGACTATTATTTTATTTAACCTCACCTATAATAACCTAACCTAACCTATAATAATCCAGCCTAACCTATAATAATCCAACCTAACCTATGTCCTAACCTAACCTAAAATAATCCAACCTTACCTATATCCTATCCTAACCTATAATAATCTAACCTGACCTAAGCTTACCTCACCTATAATAATCCAACCTAACCTAACCTATAATAATCCAATCTAGCCTAACCTAACCTAACCTAACCGAACCAATCCTAACCTAACCTATCCTAACCTAACCTAACCTATACAAATCCAACCTAACCTATAATAACCCAACCTAACCTAACCCATAATAACCCAAACTAACGTTACCTAACCTAACATAACCTGACTTATCCTAACCTATAATAATCCAACTTAATCTAACCTTACCTATAAACTAACTTGAACTATACTAATCCAACCTAATCTAACCTAACCTAGCATAACCCAACCTAACCTATCCTAACCTATAATAACCTTTTTTTTTAATATTTCCTTACTTGTAAAAGAAACCAAAATACAAAAATAATATTTGCATAGAGTAAATTATGGTAAAAATTCTAGACACTCATATCAGGAATACCAAAAAAAGAAAATGTCATCAATAGAAATTATTCCGGCTGTCATCCAATACAACGAAAGCAAATTTTAATTTTACGTAATTAAAAATTAAAATGCTAAAATTCAAAAATTCCCGAATGCATTCAGATTCCTTCTATATTAATTAAGGTTAATCCGAAGGTTTTACTTAAAAATATTTCGTATTATCCTTGTCCAGCGTTTCCGAATAATACCTTAATATATATTATATAAATATTTATACCTGGAAAAATGATTGTTTTATTATACATTTAAGTACATGTCAGATTAGAGATTTGTTGGCTAATTTTACAATCAACGAAGCGTTTCTATCTTCCGATTGTCTTTCATGTTATTTTATTGGGTTGGCAGTGCCTATACTTTCGCGTATATCATATCGGTGTTCTGTCAAAATAATGCGAAATTATTATTTACGTAAATAATATTAAATATCAATATTTTTCAAAATCGTATATGCAAAGAGTTGTTGTTTATTGTCATTATGTTGAATCGAATGTTTGTTTTATTTGTAAATGCGTATTAAAACGGTAGTTTCACGTAAATAATTACCGTCGTTTGAATAAATGAAGTTGTACGTATTTGTATATATCGCTCTTATGCGATCTGTCGGCCAATAGAGAAACTACCCCAGCGGCCGGTAAAGGAGGGATTGACACTTTTAAGGAACCTTGGAATGTTTGATTCTTCAAATATATAAAATGTAAATGTGGATAATTTTTACTGTGACGTAATTAATCCAATGGATTGTGAACTTTCTAAAACATATTTTCTTCGATATTATCCAAAAATTATATGCGCAGAAACGATGTTTTTGAAGAAATCTGGTGATCCTATTTTAGTATGAAATTGGGTCTTAATTTTCAGACCGTCCAGACAGTCAGTATAATAATATTATAGATGCCATAGCAAAGTTTAAATAAACTTCCAGAAGAAATCTTTTTATTTTGCATATTTAAATATTCGCGCCAGCCCCTTGGTTCGTTCTTTCACCGCCAGAGGAGCGCTCTCTCGGCTAGCATATCGGCCATGTTGAATGAACGCGTGCTTTTTTCGTCAAATGTCAAACGTAATCACGTAATTGTGGATAATTTTCACTGTAATGTAATTAATCCAATGGATCATGAACTTTCTAAAACATATTTTCTTCGATATTATCCAAAAATTGTATAAGCAGAAACGATATTTTTGAAGAAATATCGTATTAAATGTGGCGATTCTATTTCAGTATGAAATCGTGTCTTAATCTTTAAAGTCTTATTTAAACACAATTTAAATTTGACCAATCAGAGGGCCTACACCGTCCAGACGCTAGAGTATTAATACTATCAGATTTATGTATATAGACCGACATATAAGATCATCCGAATTCTGTACAGGAAAAAATATGGCGGCAAAGTAGAAAATAAGCTTACATTAGGTAGGTACCTTATAATTTATTATTATTGGCAGATTTGTATTGATATATATTTAGGTCACCAAGGAAACTGAGAATTAATTTTCCAGGAAAACACTTCACGGCTTTTTCTATATTTGTGACCTGGGTGGAGTTCCGATGTAGCCCTAAAGTTGAAGATTGATATTGATTATTTTTTAATGATAAACTAATGTTTATATGACAAGGTTTTACGCATAATAATAATAAGTATAAAATATATAATAAGCAGTAATTGTTGATTGAGGTACTAGTATCTACATATTGAATTACTTGGCGGGTTGGAAATAAGCCGACATAGCTCAGTGGTTCAGAGCACCTAACCGGACATCAGAAGGTACGGGTTCAATTCCCGTTGGCGGCATTTATTTTTACTCGGGAGATATTTTCAATTTGTATTGATATTTTCAGGCAACTAATTATTGCTTATAATTATTTATTGTTTATTGATATATGCTGGAAAAACAAAATTCTTAACCTTCAGTCGGTCAGCTGCAACCCAACCTACCAACAACCAGAAGATAATAATTCACTCCTGTCTGAGAACTTGTTCTTCCTGTTATTGCCCAATTCTGGAATAAGTCACCCACATAAAATACCTGGAGGTCATCATTGATGAACATCTTTTCTGAGATCAATACTTGGCTAGTCTAACCCCACGCATCCGCTAGCTCTCTTATGCTTTTCGAAATCTAAGAAATATCCTTACTACCTCAATTCTTAAAACTGTATACTCTCTGTCAATCCCTACTAGCTTACGGCATAATAATCTGGAGTGGCTGTACACAATCTACCATCAAACCGCCTAAATGCCCAAAAAATGGTAATACGTGTCATTAACAAGCGACCGACAAGATACCCCTCTCTTACAAGACAACTACACCACCAGAACAATAACCAACGGTCACTACAAAGTACCTTCACTACATACCAACTTAGCTCAAAGACAATTTTTCTTCCTAGGTCCTAAAATCTTTAACCTTATCCCTGAAAACCTAAAAACCGTGAGTCAACCCCATTCCTTTAAAAAACAAATTACGAAATGGATTCTTACCCACGAAATACATTACAACTACAATACCCTTTCATTCTACACTCTATCAATTTAATCACCTTTCAGACAAAACATAATGTATCCTTATTCCCTAACTTAGCGGTATAGTATGTACATAATTAATTAGTGTGATCTATATACTAATAATTACTCAAAAATTTTTATCTTCTTATAATTCTCTAACTTCTCCATTCTCCGAACTAGCTATTCATTATTTTTATATTTTTATTTTATAGTAATGAATGGATTCTATGTCCGCAAACTGTAAAATTCACCCGCCATAACACAGGGTCATCCCTAGTATGGAGGGTGAAATATCACAAAAAAACACATGTACTCACTAAATCATGTATCAATAAAAAATAAACGTGTTGAATTGTCATTATGTTGAGTTATCTTGGAATGGTTACACCGCACATACGCCTCATGGAACTCATTACTACAGCATTCAGTCGGAACGCATAAGTTCGTAATGCTTTATTAATTATTCAATTGATTTTTATACAAATTTTGTGACAATATATACAGAATATTTTATCGTTAAATAAATATATCGTTATATTTTATCGTTAAATAATTCAGCGCACAGGTCTGTGTGAATAAAGTCGAATAGGGGTTGCAAGCGCTGGCCTAAGAGACGTAACCAGTACCTACCCTTCTGCCTTCCCGCCCGTGCCCGGGAGGACGGACAAGGGATGAGAAAATCCAATTTTAAATAGCACCCCCAAACTAACTCCATCTATACAATTGTATCAAAACACACCTTAACTGCAGGGGTAAGGGTTTAATTGTATTTGTTATGTCTATTACGCTTAAGTCGTTCAAGAGAATTTACTAACCAGCGTATTCAATGGGTTCAGAAACATGGAAAATAATAATCGTTTTGCATTATTTCTTGGTATGAAATACAATTGTGATGAGTATTCAATAAATGTTTTGGTTCGTCAAATATAACTAACTATAGTACTAAGATAATTACAATGAATCTTAAGCAGGACGTACGTCCTTTCTATCAGAGGCTACGAGTTAGTCTAACGTTAGACGCAACTAGAGTGAGCACCCTATCTAGCAATCGGCTAGCATCGGCTGTACTCCCAACCATTCGGGTACAACCGACATGCTATCCCTGTATGGAAATCATTAAAACTATATTAACTGTAAAATAAAAAAATAGACTTACACACTCTGCCGACGTCTGGTGGGCAGGATCGAAACAAATAAATAAAAACAATACTCTTATTTTTCAAATCTACAAATAATTTGGCAGATAAAAATCTTTCTCAAATCATCTCTGCAACTATATTAATACATTATTTATAAATAATCGTTAATAATATTGAGTGCCACAATACATCCCTTGTGAAAAATTTGTAAAGATGTTTGATAACGCAATAAAAACGCATATATATATTGTATTAATAATACCAATATTATATTATATTTGTTCCTTCATCAAAGATAAGTAATGACTTCATGTAAATGCTTTTCAAAACTAATATCAATATTACTCATATTAAAAAAATAAAAATAAAATTATCTCAAAAATAAAGACATACTCACTAAACCAGAGTGAAAATCTTCTCCCCCAGTATTTTTGATGAGCAAAAAATACAAAATAGTATAACGTTTCCCTGTTCAAAGTTTTCCAAGTCATGCCTAAGTTTATTTAAGGCCTCCGGGGATGAAACTAATTTTGAGAAAATCTGTATTTGCGGACTTAGAGGAAGTTTTATTTCCGACTTGTTTGTCAATATTATTTATTGAAAATTTCTTCAGTTGAATAATACTGTTACCGGAGTTGTTGTGTTTAAAAATGTGTATTCTTGTTGAATACTTATTGAAATTTTCAAAGTTCTTCATGATAAGTAACGAAGGCTAACGGTGACATAACAGGGAGATCTTAGAAGCTTTTTAAAAAGGTGGTTAGTAATAATTTCTAATGGAAAGAAGGCTGTAGGTAATAGATATATCCAAAGTTAACTCAATTAACACCCTTGCTTTGTAGATTTGAATCTGCATCAATACTAATTCGTCACCTTAATGGAATTATAGACAGCCCTGATTTATTGATCCTAGTCACTGTTATATAACTGTTAAAGCCATATAATATACTATAGGTGTGTTACACAAATAGTCATCGCCGCACAAGCCGGCGGCAAAGCTTGATACTCCAATCATTCAGGGTGTGGATTATAGTCAATTTCCCAATTAAAACAAGTCTCTTGATATGAGGGTTTATTGTACAGGTAATACATGTTATCAACAGATCTACAAAAGGTACATAGCTTTTTAAGTCCTAACTAGTTACTAGGCAATCTATTGACTCTAAGGGCTCTGATTGACAAAGGTATAACATTCGCTCACGTGTAAACTAGGCTGAAGCGGTGAATGATGAGCAGGGGCCATAGGCAGGTGCCTAGGCAGGGTGCAGGACGAAGGGCGGCACAGAAGCGGCCTGAGGCGGCCAGGGCGGCTAACCTCGTGGGCGGCAGAGCGGTGGAAGAGCAAAGGGCGGGAATACGACGAAGGGCGGCACAGAAGCGGCCTGAGGCGGCCAGGGCGGCTAACCTCGTGGGCGGCGCAGAAGCGGCCTGGAGCGGTGATGGGCGGCTTACGGCAAAGGGCGGCGCAGAGATATGGCGCCATCATATCCATGATGGTGTAGTCGGCCGAATTGCCTGGACGTGATAACTGAGTATAGGGACGCGGCACATTATAAAATGGATGCACGCCGGTCCAATTACGGCGACACTGATTTGGCGGTAAATATTAACTCGGAACTAATACATAGTGTTGAACTCAACGGGGGCCGGCCGTGAACTGCGGCCGAGCGCGTGGCTAGCTAGCTGCAAGTACTTGACCTTGTCGGGCGCAAGTGGGAGGGATATTCTACGATATCGGATTGGTTGTAGGTCCTTGTGGCCTACGTGACTGGTATCAGGCGGTGATGTCGCGAATGTACGTGTATGTATTGGTGTTTTAACATGAACTCAGTGCGTGATCGATTTCCGGTAACGCGTGAGAATGTACCTAACTGTGCAGTTAGCTTGTTTTTATGGGCGATCCATAACACTACCCTCCTTGTCGACGAAAGAAGATCCCAGGCAACGTAGCTGAAGCAGGGCAACGTCCTCCTGTTTGCCGTACGAGAGGTACAGAGCTACCTCATTTCACAAAGATTTAAACACTCCCTAACTTAAGAGCCAAAACAAAAATTTTAACTACCTGAGAGCCAAGTTGAACAATCCTAACAAGTACACTGAACAAGGGTTGCCAAACCTCTTTCAAAAATAATTGCAGAAATGAACTCCAAGGCGCGATACAAAACACGCTATGATTTACATACTCGATTTTTTTTCCAAACAAAAAAGAATACACATGGCCTTCCTTCCAAACAGAAAGAATACATAAAACTTTCTCCAACAAAAAAGAATACACATGGCTTCCCTTTCAAACAGAAAAGAATACATAATGTTTTTTCCAAACAGAAAAGACTACACATGGCCTTTTTTTTAAGACAACACCAAAACAACAAATGTAGCATACAATGTGGTATATCCGAATGGATGTACACAATTTACCACAAGGCCTACACTTTCCATCAAACCACAAAAGAAGAACAATTAAGCCATGTTCACAATTGTACAATGTTATACATAATGATATTCTGGTTAGAGAATATTATTCGCTTATGCGATTGACCAAAATCAATCCATATTCGCGTTTTTCACAATGAAATTCTTAAACTAGACATGGTTTTTTTATACACAAAATTCCTGTTAGGGAATATGTACCCTGATTATATCATGCAATTGACCGAAATCAACCCATTTTTGCGTCACTTACAATGAAATTCTTGACACTATACAAAACAAGTATCAATACACATGTTATGTTATTTCTTATTATCCATTGATAATTTTGAAAAACGGAAAAAAAGATTCTCCTCAAGATTTTAACAATATATTTTCATTTAGTCATGGTTTGTCTGGTTTGCTAATAATTCTTAGGCATATAGTCCATCCTCTCGTATCGCATATCAATTATTAAGGTCAACGCTACCAAGACCTCTCATGTAATTAATTCTAAGGCTAATATCATCCTATAACATTTAACGATTTACTTCCTGTAAACCGTACAGCGCTGTACCAGGTGTTTAACAAGAAACACCAGCACGTCGTAACGATAACGTTCGACAAAACATTCGGACCACTCATAAAGTGTCCTTCCCACCAAATAACCAGACAAAACCTACAATGACCTTAAGTGCAATTATCAACCCAATTCTTTTGGTTAAGATTCAATAATGTCCCAAAATGACATAAATATGCAACCTCCATTTGTCCTTAATGACCAAAAATTTTGATTCCCAACGAATCTAAGACATAATTACGTTATCTTTACAAAAACTATTTCTTCTCACCGGGTATATACTATAATTCATCTTCCTATGAGAAATATACACACCACACTTGACATGGCGTACCACATATTACAAATAACACAATTTTTTTTATTTTGTCTCAACTTTATGAAGGACTTTACACGTTATTTCTTTTTATTGATACCGAAGCAATCAAATACGTGTTTACAACAAAAAAAAATTCACACCATAATTGACATGGCGTAGCATATAATACAATAACACAATTTTATTTTGTCTCAACTTTATGAAGGACTTTACACGCTGGCTTTTTTTTACCATATTGATACCGAAGCAATCAATTACGTGTTTACAAAAAATTACAATACACAACCCATAACTAATTAATAATTAGTTAAGGAACAATTTACACAATTATAATTTACAACATATTACATACCACTCAACAACTACTGTGTGTGATAATTCCATTCTTGTTATATAAGACTTATTTGAGTCTTTTCAATTTAATAACCGAGAACTACATAATCCGATTCCTAGAGTTTGACTTCCTTGAAAATAAACGACACGTATTCACTACGCAAGAAGAAGGAGAAAAAAAAATTCCAGAAAAAAAACAAATAATTGGTTGGTAACCAATTAAATACAAAAAAAACATTAGACATAACTTCTATACAAGAGAATGTCTGAACAAAAACCACATACAGGGTTTTTCTTATTTAATCTATACAATTTTTATAACACAAGATATTTGAGTTATAATAACTTCTATTTCACAATAATTACAAACGTTATGAATGAATTTGATTTTTTATTATTATTATATTCTATTGCAAATCAAGTTACAGTTACGAGAAAAAAAAAATTATTATTCCTATTAGAAGGTCTGCTAGCGTCCTAGTTAGCCAACTTTATAGAGAACAAGACGAAAGAAACAGCGAGGTTATTTTGTCATCCGGAACAATATCCACACAAAGGTTCATGACGCCCTTGAGCTAATACAAAACGAATGACACCATTCCATCTACTATTCAGCTGATTTTATTAAAAAAAGAACGCGAACGAAATAGTATTCAATAATTATTACGTATTTTAACTGCAAAAAAATATATCATACTACTGCTTCGCGGCGAGCTTGACGAATTCATTATTATTATTATTAATTTTGTGTGTAAAGAATGTTTACTGCGACGCGAGAATAATAATTTCTTGTCCACAAATTCTCCGCGTAAATATAAAACATATCATGTTACTGAGCGGAGTTTTTTGTTTTTGACCAAACAATTTATTTCCTGTGTAATATTATTTCCTGTTCTAAAAGTTGTTTTACTGTCTTACCATTTACTGCGAAAAATGTTGAAACAACTGCGTATTCCAACCAACAATCTCTTTACTGTGTAAATGTTATTTCTGCTGCGAGTTTTTTGCTGCGAGTTTTTATTCTAACCAACTATTATTTTCTGTTATATTACTTTGCGGCAATTCAAAATTTAAAATTCTACCAATGTTGGGAGGATCCATGATTTAATAATGGTAATAACCGGTAAGGTCTACGGATCTAAATTAAAAACAACCAATACGTTATTTATTTAATAATGTGAATTAAAAAACGATAACTGAATTTAATCCGACGGAGAATTAATACTTGGAAGTTCTTTTGAGTATTTGAATTATTTCAACTTATTACAATGAAACAGATAAGCAAAGCTTAACCTGACAAAAAAAAATTATTTCTATAACGAAACAATTAAATTGCATTCCAAAATTGAAATAACACATCTATCTCTCGGAAAAATCCACATTTAACATTTATTACGTCGTAATTTCTCGTATTTGGTTTATTACGTATTTAGTAACAGAATGTATTTGCTTCACGCTTCCGACGGCACATTCGTATTACAAACACTCCCGGATCAGAAATTGAATTATAACACACAGCTGTGGGAAAAAAACATTAATATTATAGTAAAACATAGCAACAAAAGACGTATTTTATCGGGCTAATTGACTATCCATGTTGTGGCGCCAGTGTTACGTTAGCGTTTAGGCCATGTAATATACTATAGGTGTGTTACACAAATAGTCATCGCCGCACAAGCCGGCGGCAAAGCTTGATACTCCAATCATTCAGGGTGTGGATTATAGTCAATTTCCCAATTAAAACAAGTCTCTTGATATGAGGGTTTATTGTACAGGTAATACATGTTATCAACAGATCTACAAAAGGTACATAGCTTTTTAAGTCCTAACTAGTTACTAGGCAATCTATTGACTCTAAGGGCTCTGATTGACAAAGGTATAACATTCGCTCACGTGTAAACTAGGCTGAAGCGGTGAATGATGAGCAGGGGCCATAGGCAGGTGCCTAGGCAGGGTGCAGGACGAAGGGCGGCACAGAAGCGGCCTGAGGCGGCCAGGGCGGCTAACCTCGTGGGCGGCAGAGCGGTGGAAGAGCAAAGGGCGGGAATACGACGAAGGGCGGCACAGAAGCGGCCTGAGGCGGCCAGGGCGGCTAACCTCGTGGGCGGCGCAGAAGCGGCCTGGAGCGGTGATGGGCGGCTTACGGCAAAGGGCGGCGCAGAGATATGGCGCCATCATATCCATGATGGTGTAGTCGGCCGAATTGCCTGGACGTGATAACTGAGTATAGGGACGCGGCACATTATAAAATGGATGCACGCCGGTCCAATTACGGCGACACTGATTTGGCGGTAAATATTAACTCGGAACTAATACATAGTGTTGAACTCAACGGGGGCCGGCCGTGAACTGCGGCCGAGCGCGTGGCTAGCTAGCTGCAAGTACTTGACCTTGTCGGGCGCAAGTGGGAGGGATATTCTACGATATCGGATTGGTTGTAGGTCCTTGTGGCCTACGTGACTGGTATCAGGCGGTGATGTCGCGAATGTACGTGTATGTATTGGTGTTTTAACATGAACTCAGTGCGTGATCGATTTCCGGTAACGCGTGAGAATGTACCTAACTGTGCAGTTAGCTTGTTTTTATGGGCGATCCATAACATCACCTTCAACATAACAACTAGAACTACTCGATTAAAAATTATTTTTAATTGCAACAACAATATCAGGACCGACTCATTTAGATACTCACTTGTACCTAGTTTATATGCAGTTGGCAATAATTTCGCGGAAATTGTAGATGTGTAGTAATATACTTCAATAATATTAATAACTAAGCTAAGCGTATTTTTCGATATATTAATTTTAAAATGAATATTACCACCCAGTTTATAAATTATAATAATTTACGTACAGACACCAGACTCTCCAAACCATCAGATATAAGAGTTTTGACTGATATAATATTTTTATTCAAAATTTTGAAATTTCTCATTGACTGCCCTGAATAATTGGCATTAATTTATATGAATGGACCTTTCAGACAGACTCCAAGCAAAGACACTTTTAAATGAAATAATAACCTCAATACTAACTGCTCTATTTATTCACCAATTCTAAGAATTCACCACCTTGCAAACAAACGCTGTGAACTTATTGATATATTTGGTGTTAATATTTTTTGTGGGTTTCAAAAGGAAATTAATTTCTTTAATATTTAGCACTTTATGTTTTTCTCTTTTTGTACTGTTTCATATGTGAATAATATAATTTTGGTAACAAAATACCAATGTAAAATTGTACCTATTAACTCCCACCTACGTATTGTTAGGTCCTTTCGTCCTACAATGAGTTTTGTAACTCATCGGGATTGCTCTGCCAAAAAATAAAAATAATAATATTAAAGACTGTGTGCATATACGACCATACTTGCTTTATATATTATAATTGGATTTAATTACCATTTAAGGCCATATTATTTTAATTCGTTATTGATTGTGGCATTGTTATTTTTCTATTACTTAAATTAGTTATTTCTATAGATACTCGTAGAACAAAATTTATTTTTTTCTCTTTTATTATATTAGTATATACCTTACGAGTAAATGATTTTCCTGTTTTCAGCTTAACTGAATTGCAACAAAAATGAATAATTGAATGAATATACGAATGTACAATAAAAATATGTACTTGAAGCTTTGCTTCATTTACAATATCAGGTGTTATTATTTGGATTTGATGCTAATCATAGTATGGGTATTTAATTTTTTTTAATGTAGTTATGCTATTATGCATGTATTCTGTTACACTTTCATACATAAATTGTAATTTTTTCTTGAAAAAGATTTATAGGGCGTTAATGATTAATAAAAATATACTATTATTGTAAAAATATTATTCATTAACAATAAAACTACGTGTTTTACTAGTAACTAACGTGAACCAGTGGTAATATTTCGTGTTTTCATAAGAACATTGAAAAGCCTATAAAGAGAACAAGACGATAACATGATTGGAATTAAAAATGGTTCCCAAACCACAACAAATCTTGACTAGCTAATTTAAAACAACATTTACAAGAAACGTGTCAGGTTTCATTAGTATAAAAATACAGGAAATACTATTATTTAAAATGCAAAATTGATTTGTTGCTGTGCATAGTGCATAGTGTATAGTGCATAGTTCATTAAATAATGTAGTTTCTGCAAGAGCAGAAACAATATTTTACTAAGCATCTATTTCCAGTAATTCTCAGAAGTGGTTTAATTTTAACGTTAGCTCGCTATTTACGTTTAAACAACTGTTGTGAAATAAAATATTCTGTGTACTAAATGAACTCAAACACAATTACCGTTTACTCAATAAACAAAAAGTTCTTTAAACAACCACAAAATAGAATTGTAACATTTTCGATAGAAAAACAAATAATATTTGGAACTGCGGAAGTCGAGTACCTATACCAAAATAGGGAATACCCGCATTATAGGGTAAATAAAGAGTTTCGCGTACAGCAAGATTTAAGATGAAAGTAAATTTAATTTCCAGTTTTTGAAACGGCACTCAAACAAAAGTTTGCGTTCGTGCCTTCCTGTCCGAGATGCCGGGAGCTTTCTGCGGAGGGTGGCTCCGGTTGCAGGCTCCAGAGAAGTGGTGGGGATACTACACACTACCACAGTGGCGTGTTGTACCCCTTTCGCGATTTTAGTTATTTCCACTCACTTGGTATTGATGGACATGAAGTGGAATAAGGAATAGCATATTGGGCACGATGCAAAAAACATGGGAAGGCATCTACATAGCCATACTACAAGATTGCCCGATTTTATGTATATTGTGTTTTTTTTTTACTTAGTAACTGATTTTTCCAAGAGCATTGTTCAAGACAATACTAGATTAACATCAATAGCTGCTTAAGACTCTCAAATCGGTTACGTAATATGCCATTAACAATTATTTTTCAAGACATATTATATCTGGAATCAGTAAGTCTAGCTTTTTTATTCGCCGTAGAACGTCTGCATTGGTCCTGAGGTTAGACTATCAATAGGATGAATTACATGTTTACATTTTTGGATTTATCACACTTGATAATCAACATCATATCAACATTTTTACATTCAAACCAGAGCCTCTGAACTCAAAAGGAGGTCATATTTTAATGCAAGGAAAAGCATTAGGTAGTTAAAATTATAGCACAGGTAAACACAACGTACTTAAATAATCAACAAACAATCACATACCGATAAGAACATACCGATAACATACACCACACACGGACAAAGACACTTCTACTATTACGCTATGCCTACCACTCTGAAAATACTACTAACGGGAAAAACATACACAAACATTCACAAAAAACTGATCACAGCCTGGATCTAAAAACAAGATATCCACTTTATACAAAACATTATAACACCAAACCAAACATAAGCATGGATAAATGTGAATGTGTGTATGTATGTATACATGTGTTTATTTATATGTGTGTATGCATGCATATATGTGTATTTGTGTATGTATGTGTATACATGGATGTATGTATATATGTACACAATATATATATATATATATATATATATATATATATGTGCATTTAAATAAATATTTTTTTCCTTATCTTTAAATAACAATGTACAATAACCTTTACGAAAAAAAATTAAAATTCCAACTTACATTTATATAAGAATATTTAACCAATACACATAAATACATGTACCATTTAATCATAATCACGTAAACACCTCAGCACAGATTCTCCCAGTGAGGTGTTCACGAAACATATAACATTATCCACCACAGTGTCACCTACTCAAACCTACCTCACACCCAGCATAAAAAAACACCATATTAACAGTTTTAAATTTATGAATTATATACATGGGGCTCAATCACTGAAAAGGCCACGGTAGAACATTTTCCTACTGGGGGATGTGGGCCTATAAAATACCGTGATACGCCATCTTGCAATAACATCAGCAACATTTCCAGTAAGTCCTACTCCTTAGCGTCCTAGAGTGGTCTTTATGATCCCGCGAGTCCCGGGCAATATGACCACTGACCCCAACATCATGGTGGTAGCTGATAAGGAGAGGGCGAATGGCGAGTTTCCGGCGCCATAAAACCGGATCAGCTCAGCTAAGGGAAGGTAATCCCTACAGAAAAATCCCTGGAGAAGGCAATGGGAAACCACTCCAGTATCTTTTCCCAGCATATCACTATGGAGAGAAACCAACCAATGGCCCCGAGTCCCGGGCGGCCCTTAAATGGGCCAGGGGTGCGATTTTAAACATTCAGCGTGGAGTACGACAAGGCTGTATCCTGTCGCCACTATTGTTTAATCTCTATTCCAACTATGTCTTTAAAAGAGCCCTAAGTAATACTGAGAAGGGTCTTAAGATCAACGGAGTTGTCATTAATAACATAAGATACGCAGATGATACTGTATTACTAGCTGACTGTATCGATGACCTGCAAGACCTTTTAAATCTTGAATAATGCTGGTGAGCAACTGGGCCTAACAATCAACGTCAATATAACAAAATGGATGACATTTGGACGACTAGATCACTCTGAATCAGTGATACAGTTAAATGGTTGCAATGTCGAAAAGGTCGAAAGATTTAGATACCTCGGCAGTATTCTCACGGAGACTCTTGACCCAGATGTAGAGGTTAGGGGCAGAATTGAAGCAGCAAGAACTGCGTTCATTAAAATGAAATTCCTCTTCTGCAATGATAATATCAGCTTAAAACTAAGGCAGAGAATGCTAAAATGTTAAGTGTGGTCGGTCTTGTTGTATGGATGTGAAACATGGACCTTGAAAGTAAATACCATGAACAGGTTAGAGGCTTTTGAAATGTGGCTTCACCGGAGAATACTCAAAATCCCATGGACCGACATGATCACCAACACAGAAATTCTCAGGTGGGCTAGAGCAGAGAGAGAACTGCTTAGATTAATAAAAATCAGGAAAATTTCATATCTGGGTAATGTACTTCGAGGTGAGAAGTATCACTTGCTCCAGTTAATATTGAAAGGCAAGATAGAGGGTCGCAGTCCCATACTCAGGGCCTGGTAGGAGACAAATGTCTTGGCTGCGAAATATACGAGAGTGGACCGGCATTAGAAGTGTGGAGGAGCTATTCCGGGCAGCGCAAGACAAAGAGACATTTTCTAGAGTGATCGTCAACGTCGGGGGGACCTGATACGGCACATAAACAAGATTATATATAAATGTAAATATTTGGTAGACACTGATATGTATAGAAATAAATAAATGTTTTCTTTTCGTCGGTTCACACTGCATTGTTTATTTCTTTAAGAAATATTTTTTTGTTTGGATAAACATCCCCTTTTTAATTAAACTTATTTATTGAACACTGCTTACTTTGTTTATGAAGAATGGCACTGAACGCCACTGGTTCCACGCTCAGTAGGTACAAGGGATGGAACCGAGACCCGGGGTGGTGCCTACTGGCTTCATCCTTCAAGGGTTGCACGGAAAAGGGGTTCATTGTTTTCCATCGCAGGGTGGAAATAATATATTTCATTATTTGCCATCGAATCGCCGTTCATTGTAAGGTTTAATTTACGTTTACATGAAATTGAACAAAGGATTGCAATTTTGACTTCATTCAAAATTGACCGTCGTGAATTCACAAGAAAAGTTTTGTGTAAAGCAAAAATTTTGTGCTGTGACATCATTAATATAATTTAAAATAATTAAATATTTTCGTTGTATAAGAATAATGTCAAAGAAAGTTATCGTTTTATTTATTATTTTATTCGTGAGTAAGATGATAAGGTTTAAAGATTCGTGTCACAGCGATGTAACGACTCAAGTAAAAAAAAAATCAAGCATTATATGTTGAAAGTTTATAAATTTTCAATAATGTCAATATTCAGTTTATAAAAAGCAGTTTATTTATGAACACGTTCTGTTGCGTTGTTATTATTACTCGTGACAGCTGTTTCGTCTTCCGAAGGTTTTATAAAACTGCCTTCAGAAATCTAAACAGCTTTCTTGCGTAATAATAATAATACAGCAGAAATTATTAAAAAACTAACCGTTTTTATAAATTCAATAATAATATTGTTGAATCTGTAAATCAAATTCTTAAAACTGAAATGAAGTTTTACAAATTAAACTTGATGACACGTAATAAGTTACTTTGTGTACGACAGCAATTATTGTTTGATTTTTATTTGGAATTATGAATAACCTAATTTAGTTGGGGCTTGTTATTTAAAAAATGTTACAAGCTTTTCCCATTTAACGGAAACAACATCTCCAACAAGCCTTTTATTGACATAATCGGTGAAATATTAAATGACCAGCTAAGATGTGGCACTGAATTGAAAATCAACTTAGCGTAGCCACCATAAACAGGACACATGGAAACCATAGTATTTTACAATTTTCTTTCATATTTATCATATACATGTTAACATAAACACGCACTCTTCTAGGTAGGTACCATGATCACCCTGCATTATTAATGTTACAATGTATGGTGTTTTTATTTTTCTTCGTATACACATGCACATAATATGTACCCCAACTTAACGGTTAAAATATTTTAAGCTTTATTTTTAAATGTGTTACCTACCTAGCCCTTCATCTCGTTTTTCTATTTCCATAGTTTTTTTACTATGATTTATAATACTTTTTTCTTCCCATAAGTATCGCATTACATTACAACTTCTTATTCTTTTTTCGTATGGTAGGTGTCAGAGGGGAACATCTTGGTTAGTGATTCCCCTTGGCCGGGAGACCTGTCGGTTTTCGGCCCTTTAAGTTGTGGCGTAATTTCTATTCGGAGGCCCATTTATGTTTGGTGTCGCAACACCCACTGTCCTACATACGCACGGGGTAACATTAAACGTGCTAGCGAGATTGCGAACAGTGCGGCAGAAACATCTTTGGCGTGCAGTAGTTGGCGCATAACTTATTAACGATTACCATGATACGAGCATGGTCTTGTATGGTGGTCAAGAGTATTCAAATTTTAAATGTCAATAGTTCAATAAATTAAAAATTCTAAAAAACATAAAATAAACAGTTCATTCTAACAGGTGAAATTCAATAGTTTACAACACAGATGACAGGTGATAAATTCAATTGCCACTATGCCAGTATTTCCATTGGAGTTTTCTTGAAGATAAGACAAAATAAAAGGCCTGGAAGAATTTTTTTTCCCTAAATCCATAAACCAACAAATGTACAAACTGAAATCAAGTTTGAAGTCAATTTGAATAACTTCGAACATGTATAAGACGAGAATATCATTTTTTCTGGAAGAAATAGTGTCATCGTATTCAAACCAACCTCCATGGTCGAGGGATAAATCTCTCAACTAGCAAGCTGGAGTTCGCAGGTTCAAATTTCGGTGTGTGCAAGTAAAATAATATTTGATTAATTTGTGTTATTTCAGAAATCATTCATTCAATATAATAAACAGTATATTTGCGGCACGTTCCAGAGTGGAAGATATTCTCAGTATTGCCCTGATGTAAGACCATTATTGAGAAATGAAACGTTATTTGAAATGGCTTTGGTCGTGTTTGTTGACCATATTTGAATATCCATGTATTTCCCCACCTTCCTTTTATCTCTTTTCTTTTTCTCTCCACTACTTTCATCCTCACAACATACCGCAATTGGGGATGCCATAAACTCACTGGCTCCAGACGGTTGGGAATAGGTTGGGCAGTTTCAATTTTTTTTTTTTTTATACCTGATATTGACAAAAATATTTACATCTTACACCATTAATATTCAGCATCTCAGTTCTGTTGGTATGTTGGCTCTAGTGAATGTAGTAGAATCTACTCTTGGCTAGAAGGAAGCCGGCGTCCCAAGCGAGCAGCTCCTCGCAAACAACAGTTTGTCATGGCGCGACCCCAGAGACCGTCGCATGACGCCAACTTGCACAATATCTTATTTAACTTGCGCTGTATTGTCCCAACTTTTGGTACACTCTATATTCCCCACTACCCAATACCTACTACCCACTACCCACCCTGTACTCGTATATCGGCATGAAATTTGAATTCGATACTTTCTAACGTTTTACGGGAAATGGGTCTCGTATCAGACTTTATACTTAAAGTTTCATGTTACTTTGATAGCGGCAATCCTTTTATGGAAGCAAATATGTCTCGTGAAATATAAAGTATGGCTTTTTGAGATGACATATTCTTGTGCTCTTTTTCACATATCCATTGTGTGACAATTCATTCTATTGAACATTGTCAGAATAAAATATATTATGTTATTAATTATTATTGTGTTTAATTCGTAGAACTACATTCATTTTTTTTTTTTAATTTTAATGAATATCGTATTTAATAATGTTATTATTAAGTTCTGCAAGTATTTTCTAACTATAGTTAGGCACCGAGGAGACGACTTATTATTTGATGTCTAAAATGTTTTTTTTTCCGGTTAAACCGATTAACTGAGAAATTAATTGTAACAATAGATTCTCCTTTCTCTGGGGTACTTTGAAATCTGTTTTCCCCACATTAAATGATTTTCATTTTCGTAATTTTAATAATAACGTGACTGCTATTTGATTAACATTAGAAAAGTATATATTTTTAACAACCGTGCAGAGAAATTAAAATAATTTCATAATTGTCTATTCCTACGTGAATATATTTAATCTTATCAAAGCATTTTTGTTTAAATACCGGTGAGTATATTACGATATTATGTAAACAAATATTTCATTTGCTATCACGTTTTTTTTAAACTCTTACTAAAACTAGTTTCCATCTGGTTTTGTGATTAGAATTCCACTACGTAAGAAGGATATCATCCCTAGGAAGGAAAGATTTATTTTAGTCCAGAAATTCGTGGAATAACTACCATATGTTCTCAGAACAAATAGGGTGGCAATAATTATACCGAATCAGTGGACATCTTAAAAGTATCACTTAACAAATACAAAAGATTTTTGCTGGGGCAGTTCAGTCATATACAAAAAATTATTCCTTTTAAAAAGCACTTAAAAGGTGCGTTAATAATTAAATAAATTACTGATTAAATGTCGTTAAGATTTTAAATCTTCTTTTAGTTGTTTTAACATTATTATTGAAGTTTGGTGGGTGAAACTTACTCGTAAATACAGATATTTCGAATAAGTGGAAATAGAATGGGTAAAGTTCCCCCGTGTGCAGTGCAAACTGTACTCAAGGAGTTATTTCACGAAGAACAAAAAATAACATATTGAATATGCCATGAGCGGAAGTACTTGCCGTAAGATATTTTCATACGGAATAAATAAGCATATCTGTAGTAAGTAGCCTGTTTATTAAAAAAAAAACACTATAAATGTATAATTTATCGTCATTATTAAGTTTTTTGTTGGATTGTCACTCACTAGCTAACTTATGTATAATTGGGGATTTCTGTTAAAAGGTTTTGATGTGGTAGGAATGTGTAAAGACATACTAATATTTTATTTGCATTTTTGTCAAATAGATTGCCGGTAAGTAGAGGACAATCAATGTGGTTTAACATTATATTTCCGATGTTCTTTATGTCGGCATCGGTGTATTTTGTAACTTGAGTCCTTTGAAGGAGCTGCAAATATATGCAACTTTTAAAAATCGAACAGTAAAGAGTAATATTATAATAAAAACGAAATAAATAATAATTTATAATATGCCACTATTATTAAGTTTAGGATTTCTACTTTTAGAGTTTTTAAGGTTTGTTCCTATGTTATTATTGGTTTAAAAAACCTATATTTAGATCGCATTTTTTTTTATTTCTTTTGCTTTTTTTATGGATATTGGACCGATAAATTCGAGACATGCAAATTTTTCTATATTTTTATTATTAGCCGGATATATTAAATTAATTTTATTTTTATTTTTTCTTATTTTTTATAATTTTTTCAATGATATTTATGCTATATCCATTATTAACCGCGATGGTTTGAATAATTGCCTTTTCTTTCTCATAAGCTTTATTGTCCAAAGGAATGTTAATGAGTCTATGTACCATTGAATGGTAAGCTTATAATTTGTGAGACCAAGGATGAGTTGAATTTGCATTTATTGTAGTGTCTGTAAAAGTTGGTTTTCTAAATATTTCAAAAGTATGTATATCTACATACCTGACATAGTATATTATATATTTAGCTAAGGGAGACTTAAAAATTGTATTTTCAATATGATCCATAAATATCTCCGCTAGAAGTGGGCTTAAAAGGGATCCCATGGAAAGTCCGTCCAATTGCTCAAAATATGTATAAGTAAAAATGAAATAATTTGTTTGTATGCAAATTTTTATGAGCTGGAATAACTTTTTTCTTATTTTTAGGTTGACATTAGATTGTTCTAGGATATTTTCAATTATTTTAAGGCATTCTTTAATGGGGATGTTACTAAATAAGGATCTTTCTTTAAGATTTTAAAATCTTCTGGTAACAAGAAGTTTTTTACTTTATTAATGTAGTCTATTTGTAAGCTTTGGGTCTTCAATGTTAATCAAAAATAGAAAATTAATTAATCTTATCATCTTTAGGTTCCCCCGAGTGATTTAAAATTAATTAGAAAACAATTTTAGTGAATAATTCCAAAGTTATATGCGAGGAAAGAGTCTAAAATATTTACAGTAACAAAATATTTACGATCACAGTCAGTTTCAAAATTAAAAATTAAAGTCATAATTATTACACAAAGCATAATTTAAAAAAAAGTGATGAATTATTACGGTATGAAATAACATTTGGTTTCAATTTTTTACGATTATTTCATGTTTATAGTGTTAGTTATAAAGCCTTCCCTGTTCGTCTTGCCACACACTTTCACTCACAACCTTCACACAAAGTTCAACAGATTGTGTGTAACAGGAAAACCTGTCAAATTTGATGAAAATGGATTTGATGTCAAAATACTTCTAATGTTTGGCATTCCTCTAGTTCTTCTTTCGTTAAATATTTCTTAAAAGAAAGATATGTGATTGGCGTAACTTGTCAAGATATCATATCAGTGTAGGTTTGTACATCTAAATTTAATGACAGCACTTAATGCTCACTCCAGAAAAACTAACTCTGGCTTTTAATGCCACCTTATTCTAAGTTTTTGGCGAATTGGTTAACATTGTTAAGGCAAAACTCAATGCCAAAGCACTATTTTGATTAATCTTTATAACGAATTGGTGTACATTATGAATCCAAAATATATGCTTTAGATAAATTGATGGTTTTCCTATCGCTTCGCTTGAGTAGAATACAAATAAATATATAAATTACTCTATAAAAAATATAAATGCCAACTACAAAAAAAATATTTTTACAATTGAAATGTGTGAACGCATAAAGGAAACAACTTAAAAAAAATTAACTATTATAGCTAAGATTATCTGTGACAGTTCCACTTGATTAACTTTTTTGATTTCTTATTAAATTATTTACAAAATAAATAAAAAAACAGTTTTTTGCTTGAAATCGAACGTTTTTATACTCCGTTTATCAAGCGATTTTAATGCCTATTACCTACGGTATAAGGTATATCAAGAATATACACCTTTTTGGCTTGTAGCTTCCTCTTAAGAGTACATTTTCAGGGTGAGCGTTTATAAGAATTTTACTTTATAACAGGAATAATTTTTTTTTTAATTCGAATGGAAGATAGCGAGAATAGTTTTTCATAGGAAATATGCCGTGCTCTGCGCAAGTCAAAATATATTATATTGGCGAAACATGACAATAGTTACGAAGAGCAGGAAAAAGCACGAAGTGCAGTGAAATGAAAATGACAGAACCGCCCTTGTAATGGACGATTTAAATGTTTCTCCATCACATCACACCACCAGCTGTTTCTGTGTTAACCGTCACCACCAATTGCTTTTCAATAGTCAAGTGAAATTGTTCGACAAGCAAAATATTCTACTTTTGCCTCAGTTATGTTAACAGCATTGCCTGACCTGACCGAGGGATGACCTACGTCAATAATGAACAAATGACAGCCTGCTTCCATGATTAACGGTAAATACGAGTTCTTCAACCACCGTGCCCTTTAATAATATTTGTTTCCTTTTTATATAAACATTCGAACATCAATAAATATTCACTTACTTTACCCTAAGTCTTTGATTTCATGAGTTAGATTTGGAAAGAAGATGCATCAAGCCGTCTATTTTTATCTTAGTATTTTAGTATTTATTCATCAAAATGCGCAAAATGATGGCGGGAAACTGCGGGCAGACGTCTTCTAGTGTCATAACTAAATAACCTATAACGCCGTTTCTTCGCAGGGGTGAGCAGAGAGGACGGACCACCAAACAACTCGGTCTTGGCATACACTTCGTGTCTCATTTACATTCATACATCGTCTTATACATACTCTTCTATTATTCTGTCTCCAAACAACGCCGGGTACACGTCATCTAGAATTTAATAATAAACTGAAAATATCGAATATTTAACATGTTTTCTCAATTTCCATAGATATTTTGGATTTTTTTTATATACTTGTACTATTTTGAAATTTTAGATACAAAAATTTGTCATTAATTAAAAGGAATTCTGTGAAAAAATCGGTCCACGCTGACGTATAAAATTAAAAAAAGCTTTTAAAGTACTTGTGAATGTTTGTTGGATTGAATTTAATCATATTAAACTTACACTATACCTACAAAGATATAAACATTCTCGAACTATATCCAATTGAATCTTTGATTGCCTCGTGTTTCATTATTTCTTCATATATTATATCCTTTGTCTGCCACAATACTCGTATGTTGAGTCTAGACAGTCAAACGTAAGCAGTAATAAAAATATCTTTATAAGTTCATTTCATGTGATTTTCATAAAATTTGTGTCCATCTGTGGGAAAGGTAGGCAGAGAACAAAAATTTTGAAGTAAATATAATATTATTTGTTATGCTGAGTTGTAGCGTGTATCATGTCAGGATGCGTATCACCCAAATCACACCATGTCGGGATGCGGATCTGTGCTCAACGCCATGCGGGCGGAGGCTTGATGATGTTGTGGTCAGGTGGTGATTTCCCCAGACACATACATCTTTACATTGTATTGAAAAAAGATTTTGTCTCTTTGTTATTACTTTATTAACCTACTTCTCAGATTGAACTTTCCAGTTTCCAGTGTACTCTACCTACCTCAACACAGATAATAAAAACTTATGTACTAGGCTGTTGGTTCTTCGTAACTGAAATTTAAGAAAGTGACAACTTCTTTTCTCTGAAGGAAGAAACAGCATTTTTCTAAAACCTGCTAGTATGGATGGGTTTAGAATGCCAGTCTGAAGATGTCCGTCATAAAGTGAAACCTGTAGTTAAATTGTCGGTAAATTTGTTAAAATATCGGAACACGTATTTATCCACCTGCGTTATTCTTAATAATATGTAAGGACGAAAACAAAAAAAAATACTTGTCAAAATATTTGATCAATTCACTCTTAGTTGGGAAAAATTAACCTTAATTTTGGCTGCACAGAACGCTCACAATAAACTCTAATAGGTTAATTTCTTAAGCATTCCTAACCCTTCCCATCCTAAATTTGGATGGTCCACTATTTCCGCTCAGTTTCGATGACATCAAACTATTTAATATTTCTTATATTTAAACATATTTCTTCCAATTAAACATATTTTTTTTACTCTTTTGTCATAATTATTCAAGAGAACGCAAAATTATATATTTAAACAGAGTTCAGTGCTTCGTTCAAAAATGCAAAAGTGCATTATTCATTACCCTACCCATTTGTTTGATTTCGCAATCCAAAAAGCGCACGTTATCAAATAAATAATGAAAACATAGCTCACCACTAATGGCAGCATCGCAGTGTTATCGAATTATCACCGTGGGGACGAAGGGGGTGGGTGAGGGTGGTTTACAGTGGTTTTGGTTGGGGACAGTTTTATCATCCACCTTTTGTTATCAATCATCGTTTTAATGTGAGTGACTTATTTTTTCTTATAAATATATTTTCTTATATTATAAGCAGTGATTGTTGATTGAAGTTCTAGTAAGCACTGCATTATTTGGCATGTTGGGAATAAGCCACGTAGCTCAGTGGTCCAGAGCACCTGACCGTACATCAGAAGGTGCGGGTTCAATTCTCGTCGGCGGCATTTATTTTTACTCGGGAGATATTTTCAATTTGTATGGATATTTCAGGCGACTAATTATTGCTTATAATAATTTGTTATTCTTAGTGCAATGCATAAAAAACTTTGTCTTATAAACATTATATAATTATTAAAAAATATATTCTTTTTCTTGGTTGCCGCTTCATTCATATTTTTGCTATCCGGATAAAGTAACTAGGTATATGATGAGCTAAACGAAAATTTAAAAAAGTATGTTTATTAAATTTCTTTTGACAGTAGGTCGCGGGGTATGATGCTGCTAAATAACATATATCTTGATATCTTCAACATAAACCTTGAAGGTTCCAAGAGACGTGCAAATAATGTCTCTTAATTCAGATCATAATTTCATGTTTTAAGAAAGAGCTTACCACTTATGTTAGCTATAATATTGAAATAACGAAATATTGTAATTTTGTTGGTGTTCACATATATATATATATATATAATAATAATGTTCATATAATAATATATATATATATATATATATTATTAAAGGCACAGAAATCAATTTTATGTGTTATTATGAAGAAACCTTTCAGATATTCGAGCGACGCTCTTTTCAGTGAATTTAATGTACTAGATGTCCGACAGTGCTGTATGAAAAAAATTGTAATCCATGTTCATAAAAATAAAAACAAAATTAAAACAGCCGAACACAAACATCAAACCAGAAGTAAGGGAAGGAATGACCTTTCCGTTCCAACAAGCAACAGAGCGGCTTATCAAAAAATATTCTCAAATCTCGGTCTGGAACAGCTGAAACTGTGTGAATTATCATCCTTCGGTCCAAGAGTGACAAAATGGTTGTTGGATCTAGGCAGGACTGATTCCGAAATGATACTAAAAAATGTAATTTGAAATCACGAACGCCTCTACGTATCTTTATGTATCTTTTTTATGTATCTTTTTATGTATCTTCGTTTTAACCTACTTATTTTAGAAAGTCCTAAATCCTGTATTCGTCTTGGATAACTTGAAACCTGTAAATTTGACTGTCCTGAAACGGGAATCCTTCCTAGTTGGACGGTCAAAATCATAAAATGTTATTAATATTATAAAAAATAAATAAATAAAAATAAATAAATAAAAAAATATACATAGTAAATGCACGTAGTCTGTTATAAACAATAAAAACATCCATAAAAAGAGTGATATTATTTTTTAGTATGTAAACTATGTGGATACTTTGCAATATAAATTATCAGGTTTTTATTTTTTTCTATACAGAATTTGTGTGATCGCCGTCAAAACTAGTACTCTCGCAAATCTGCATAAAATCGTATCCTTTTTATTTTTATTACGCTAACGTTTGTCATACACATTCGCTCCATGCTCTAGCCACAAACGGATGTGAGTCCATCTCCAATATTCAAAGAGAAATTTTCTTGCAAAATTATATACCCGAAGCTGAGTGTGTTTTCGGCTAGTTAATAATTAAATGTTAATTGTTTTTGTGTTTAATTCTTAGAACTCCATTACTATTATTATTTTTAAATTAGTTTATAATTAACGAATTATTTGTTGTTATTTTTTTATTTATTTATTCTGGGTTTTTACAGACGATCTTACTTACTTACTTATAAAACTAAGTTAATACGCAAATAGGTATTTTCATACATTTAAATAAAGATTAAAATATTAAACAAATGAAAATACAAAATTATAAAATTATACGAAAGACAAATAGTATAAAAAGTAAGAGACAGAAGAGACAAATAGAGACACAAGTAATACATAATATAATCAGCGCAACATATTTTTTAGCAGAAGCAGAACATTTTTTCGGAATCCATGTAAATTATCGACGTAAATGTCTATTTCAACTAACTATATCTTATCATGTAGTCGACACAGTTCAGTCAGATGACTAAAACATTACACTTAACTTTTTTATATTCTTTATCAGGCTAGTATTGATAAGATGTCACGTAACAAAGCAAATGATTGTGTTCGGGAATAAAATTCATATGTTTGGAAACTGATCAAGATTCTGGCGACGACTCATTACGCATATCTTTATGTGTATCTCGTGTTCCTTCCATTACTTGTTTTGTATTCATATGTATATGTTGTTAAACGATGTAGGTAAACATATTCACATTATAATATTATCTAACTTATAGGACGACTGGACAAACTTTAACCAGCCATTTCTGACTTTATTTGAAGTAAAAAATGTTAACGAAATTTTGGTTAAGACTACATTTTTTGCTGTTTTTTAATAAAGAACAAAAAATCTTTCACATCTTGTCACTTAGCCGAATAACTGACCAACCCCTCATTCCGACCACTCACTCACTCACTAGATGAAAAAAATACATAAAAAATTCACCCTAGACCAAATTGCTTTTTAAATTAAATTTTGCAAACAAGACCAACATTTTCTACAAATGAACTCAGGAATTGGTTGAAGGTACGTCTCTCAACATCCTGGATATATATTATTGAAACATTGCATCAATCCCATCTAGCACGTATTTATAAACACACCCTGACTATGGCATAGTTTACACTATGCTATGTGCAGCCCGTGGCATGTTGGTATGGTACCAGGGAAGTATAGAACCGGTCGGAAAGCGGTAGGTCCGCCTTTAACGATATGTGACTCCCTACCCCACATTTTCCACCATAACTCGATACAGATAACTGGGAAATTGATTCTGAATTAAAACGTCGGTGGGAAAGGCCGCATATGGCTCATTTCGCAGGAGAGTGCATGTATCGAGTATCATGGTCCTGAACGGATAATTGATGATAGTTGCGAAATTAATAACACGAACAATAAACACGCATGCAAATCAAAATTTTGAGAGCTCACATCAGCTTATGCAAACAACGGCAGCATTGCAGTATGCAAACAGATTGCTGGATTTGATTTAATATTTTCACGGTCAGAGATTGATTTTAGGGGTATTTTGCAGTATGAACATGACACGTCATCTCTCCTGATGATGGACACTGTAAGAATGCCCAAAACGTTAGCTAAACGGAAAGAAAGCATAGTACCCCAAAAGTCTATTCTTGTTTGGTTTAAAGTAAGTTTTTTTTTTAAATGTAATTGTACCATTTAAGATGATCGATAGGTATGAACATCGAAATATAAGAAAAGTTTTTCCAATATAAATTGAATACTATAACTGTATTTAGTATGTACTACGTGTAAAGGCCTAAAGTTCACAAATTAAATCTTACCATTTGCCTTTTCAGTATTTTAGTGATTACATATAACTAAAGCTATTAGGGTAATAACAGTGAAGATAATGTCATCACTACTCCATTACGCATTACTCACTAATACCAAGGTCATAATGCAGCCGCAATTAAAACAGTATTTCATCCCCCAAAAGCCAAAATTGTAAATTATCGTGGTAATAAATTTTGACAAGTTTTAGGGGAGAACGTATCTGGTGTAGTGCGGAGTATGGAGGTGCTTTAATAAAAGTGAAGAAAAAATTAATAAACATTTTTTTTATCTTCCTATTCGAAAAAAAATCACTAGGTCAGTCATATTTGGATCCAGCATCAAATTAGAATGAAACTTTTCAGAACCCATTTTCCTGAATTTAGTGATGAAAAATACTATGAAACGGTAGGCAGGAGATATTTCTTTAACAAACATAACCACCCAAATGTAGATACTTTAACCTTAGAACACTGATATTTTTTGCCGCGTCATGACCTCTCCAGGAGGATTCCCTGGAACCCATTGCCTTGCACAGCAGTGGGAGGGATGAATTTAAACTTCCGTCACTCCTGGTCCCACTGACTCCCAGATTCCTACCCATCCGTCATACCTTTTCCTTTCCAGATTTTCCCCTCCTCCTCTCCTTGAAAAAACCCCTCCACACAGAATCCTCAAAGATGACATAGGAGAGAAATTATTTTCGTCAAGCCCTCCTGTGTGGAGCTAATAAAAAGCAATTTTAAAACCGTAACCGATTGCGTGAAAAATTTAGACAAGTGATAATGTGACTAATGTGACATATATGTGATGTAATAATATCGAACGCTATAAAAATTATTCACTTCATATATTTTTTTGAATACTATCTAAGTTACAAAATATTCAGAATATTTGCATTCATTTAACATAAATGGGTGTGCGAGTTTTCCGCTTCAGTCTTAATAATAAAACATTTCAGAAATGTCAGGATGTGCACATATTTACGGTAGCAACTAATGGAAGCGAATACAATTGTGCGGAATCAATCAAACGTGTTATTCATTTCTTTTTGTCAATCTGATGGCAGTTTTCGTATCATTCTATAATAATTTACCTCCAAAGAGCTTTCAGCAACTAAGTGAATTGTCAGTGAGACCGTAAAAGCTCCAACGTAGAAATATAAATGACACCTCAAAAGACAACAAACGTTCACCCCATCCCACCCACCCCTTCTATTTTCCACCTTCCTCTTCCTCTTTCACCCCAACTTATCATCTGAAGCAAATAAGAAAGAAAGCTTAGACAGTGATATATTGTAACCACTTACGGCTAATGATTGTCAAGTAACGGTGTCCATTAAATCGTGTCGGGTTCGTCATACAAAAAATATATATAAATCCTGCAACGCGCGATGGGAGAGAGCAGAGCCGGCAACGCCGCTGAGAAGAAGCTTAAAACTTCTGCCTAAGCGTTACATGGTTTTTGCATTTGGGCCTCTTGGTGTAGGCGTCACGTAGAGCTTCGAGCGGTTCGTACTCTTGTACTCGTTCGTACTCTTGTACGCTTGTACTCGTATAGGATATAGAGTACTCACAGTATATTGTATAGAAGGCACGGCCTATAATATGACTCCCAGACTTTATGCCGTACTAGAAAATAATATTTTATTCAGGAGCCTGATGTGCGAGCCAGCTGCAGTCAGGATTTAGGCTAAACATCTTCAAGAATTTTCGAACACACATTTCGAAACGTGTTTCTGCAAATAAATTCCCCCGCAAAAAAACGTTTTCTATTTTAAATTCTACTATACCAAACCACTATCCAACCACTTTGTTACATATAATTAAGCGTTCTATGAAAACTCTCAAAGAATTTTGTAATCTATTTTGAATAAAACATTTTCTGTGAAGGGCCCAAGAGATTCGGAAAACAGATCTTCAATTGAAATTACATGTGAAGTAAGAAAATGAACTCTTGCTGCGTATCCAACCATGAATGTTAGGGTCAACGAAGATCAAGCACTTATACCAAATTGAATTAAAACCTGATAAAAAATTCAATTAGGTTTGAAAATGTTCTAAAAGCTTTATCATAGAAGGCAATAAGTTGGAATGTGGTAACAATGTGTCCAGCCCTCCGATATAACCGAGATGGAATCCGACCATTTGAATCACCAACGCAAATGCCGTTAATTAAAGTGAAAGCCCTTCACGACCGCCCCTCCCCCGTTCCTACTCTCTTACACCTCCTCACACTCGCAATAGCCCATGGCATTTATTTTCTGTATAAATTCCAGCAATAATGAAAATTTTATACGAATTTCCCGGAGGATGGGAAAAGGACACAGGTCCATACAATGTAACTATCGTGAAACAATGGTCTCGTCCTGAAAACTACAATTCATAATGAAAGTTTTGCGTGCTTAATTCAAAACGTTTACTACATCCAAAACGCTGTATTCCTTAAACATATCACTTGGTAAAACCTTTTTCTGTAAAACGTATTTTTACTTAAACTAGAAGTTCCTTCTATAGGTTTCGAGATTGAACTAAGCTTTGTTAGGGCAATCGAAATAATTCAATGTTGGCAAGTATAATATGTAGATGTTTTGTTCTGGAATCGTTACCTTATTGAAAATAGACTTTTGTCCGATTGCCTTTTATGAGGAGAAGCTATTTTTCGTTGGAAAAGACTATTTGCAATCGGATTCCTTCATCTCCATAGAAAAGGAAAAGTCGGATTCCCAAATTTGATTAAAAATGAAGCCAATTATTCTTGGTGCGAGTAGCTATATTTAAGAAATGACAATTAAATTATGTTTCTCATTTTTGTGTAATTTTCTAGATTGCTATTCAATTAATCTAGGAATTTTTTTTTCCTTCAGCATTAAAAACTATCAGCTACAAATCTAACGAATTTTTCATAAATTTGTGGCTGTCTAAATTTTAAAGGAACTACTCCTTTAATCATTATCAGTATTAGGAATGATATTTTTGGCGTCACATTATTTATTCGTGTTATCAGTCAGTACACTCAATTCGTGAATACGAGCAGGACCTACACACACACACACACATTCCATACTCTTAGATACGCACAATAGGTAGTACGTGAAAGCCTTTCATAGTAAGTTAAACATAAATTTAATTATTTTCGTTCTCTGGCTATTCAATCCACTAAAGCGATAGCGTATTTAAAAAGATATAGATTTGTGCTTATGGATTGGGCTGGGCTCATTAACAAAGTAGACCCACCTGAATGTGTTAACATTTTCGCAGTACTGCGCTTTAGCCATTTATCTTTTCCTGTGCGCTGTCGATATAATTGACTTGTGTTACTTAAAGCCAATGAATCCACCTACATTTCACTGTGTAGCACATATTTTTAGGTTTTATGAAACCATTTTATATCATAAAAAAAGTTTTTTCAAAAGAATATTCTGATTTCATCAATAATCTCAGATTCACTGGACACCCACGCCAGAGACTGCAAATTGCTGTTTCCTATTGAGGGTACTTTGGGTAATGATATATGTTGTCGGACAAGTGACTGATTGGGCCAGCTGTTTCCCAATTTATCGGGATAAAATTAAATAGTTTTCACACGTGTTAATGTGGAACAATTATTCTTTTCTGTATCTATTCCTGTGATTGCATAGGGAATGCGTCATAGCGCCCAAATTTATTTACTAAAGCACGATGGTTTGTCGTGCGAGTAATTGCAAGTAATTGCAATTGCACCCAACCGGTTGCATTATTACATATCTACATGCAAGGTAAGAATATTTTCGGTAAAAACATTAAAAGTTTATTTGGTCCAAAACATTAAATCCATTTAAGGTTTATTTGGTTTATCACATATGCCGTCTAACATCATCTATCAAACCTTTAGCATTTACGTAGAGAACATCCTGTCCGCAGCCTAAAACAGGGCTCGCAAATCGTTTTAGCTTTACTTCAATGTTTAGGGTATGTGCACATTGCAGGGAGCAGGATGCAGGATGGTCTATGGTTCATGTTTCAAGTGTGTTACATGTTTCCCAGGCTGACCGCGCTGACTAATGAATTCCTTGCAGAGGCATTATGTATGGGCATAGTGCCCGCCGGGCCACAGCTGCTTATGTTTGTCAATTTCTTGTGGTAACACGAGGCTGTAGTCTGCTCAGTCTTGCATTATATTACATAATCTACTCTTAATTGTAAGTTGGTACACAGATCTCAAATTTGTTTATCAATGAATAGTTTTTAAGCTTGGAATAATAAATATGCAATATAGCCAATGTCTGGATTTACATTACCCCACACAGAAGGCCCAGAGGAAAATAATTTCTCTCAGGGCCTATGTCATCTCTTTGTGGATGCTATGTGAAGGGTCTTTTTGGGAAGAGGAAGAGAAGAAGGAATAGGTAGGAATCTAGGGGTCAGTTTGTCCAGGAGTGTTGTTCCCGCTGCTGCTGTGCAAGGCGATTGGTCGATAGAGATCAGCTGAGGAGGTCAAAGGGTCTCCCTAAATCGTCTATCCAAGCATACGCTGCCAAGACCTGAACACACCTTACCCGAAGAACCTGGGCACCCCTGCTAAGTCACCAAACGTAGTCGACCACCTGGGGTGACCCATGGCAAAGGTGCTGGTTATCCAATAAATGGTTCCCGGGGCGACGGTAATCTATCAGGTAAAAGTAAAAATTATCGAGATAGAGGGCGTTGTATCTTCACCACTCTCCGAATTATCCAAAGGCAGACAATTTAGCATTTAAATATATATATATATATGTATAATTTGTTTTCTTTAAGCTGATAATATTGTTTAAATTTAATTTTTGGTGAATTGACATGTCTTACCTTTACAGGTACATTATGAAGATATGTGTAATGCACAACGATTACATTTACAAAGAGATAAAATATATAAATGGTATTCCCGATGATATAAAAAAAATCAAATTTGGTATTTTTCACCAAAAAAAAATCTCTATTAAAAAACTGAACGCCCGTTATATAATTGACAAAAAGCAGTGACTTGTAAATTCAATCGATATTTATATTTTTTTAACGTTACCACATCTAAGTACGTTATATTATCTTTAAGAACAAGTCTAATATTATTCATATTTCCTACACAAATCTCGAGCTGGTTCCCTTCACTGGTGTTAAAGTACTTGTATATATATATTATACTATTTTATTACGTCATCGTTTTTAATGTGAATACCGCACAAAAGTCCTAACTGCTCCCAACCGTCTGGAGCCAATGAGACTACGGCATCCTCCATTGGGGTATGTTTTGAGGCTGAAAGTAGTGGGGGGGGAGGTAGTAAGGAAGAAGGTGGGAGAGTACCTGGCTATTCAGATCTGGTCACCAAACACGGCTAAAGCCATTTCAATCAATGTTTCAATTTTGAATGGTGGTCTTACATCAGGGTGATACTGAGAGTATATTTCACTTTGGAACGAGCGGCAAGTATACTACATATTATTTTAAATAAATAAATTATGATGTAAAACAATTAAAAACAAAATAAATTTACTTGCGAACTTTTTTGAATTTACGATTTGAACACTATTTTGAATTACTCGACCACGGAAACCGTCATATTTGATGGCCATGTTTATTTTTGTAACGAAATTATAGTATTAATAAATTTAAAAATCTGTAACTTTCATTTAAATTATGATGACGTCCTCCTAAAAATGACTTCGAGGAATAAGTCAAATTTTTCCACCCACCCCCACCCTTAATATATTTTAAGCTGAATTCATTACCAAATTATTGATGAGGATGTTGGGATATTTCTATCATGAGTATATGTCAATAAAAATTTCAGGTTATTTATTTTTTTCAATCTCAGGGATAATATCTTCATATGTAATTAAAATAAAAAAAATCAAAAATATTTTTCACTTAAAATATACACTTGTTACTTAATCACTCAGTAAAAGTAATCATTGTTTATAATTTTAAAATCGGTCTTCTGAAAATTTGTTGTTTATAACTTGGACTTTGTATGCTTAGCATGATAATACAATTCAAAAGGTCTCATTGAGAAATGAATCTTGAGGTCTTGGCGAAAAACGGTTAGGCCGAGATACAGACCTTATTTATAATTAAAAAAGAATCCGTGTAATCGCATGCCACGGATCAGGTGATCCTCCAGAGCTGGTGAGGCTGTAGTCGGTAGTAAAAGAACAGGCGGAGCTTTTAGGAGAGCTCAACGTTTTATCGGACGGAGTTTCGAAATCGACTTCCGGATAAGCCCTCTGTAAAATTGAAAAGAAGATTTGGGTCGTTTCTTCGGGATCCGCTTTGGCGTTTATTTTCCTCGGACTGGCGGCGTCCAGTGGAAACTTTGCCAACGGAAAGGATTTCCCGTTGCTCAAAAAATATGTGTTTGTAATACACGACTATGTGAAATGGAACCCGGGCACTGAAAGCTCTGGTGAAGTGGATTTTTGCATGGCTTAAATATTCTGTATCAAAATGCAACGATACATATATGTAACGGTTATTCATGGATTTTTATACACTTGTGGGAAAATATTCCTCATCGATATAAAATTATCACGAAATTTATTTTTGCATTAAAATTAAAAAAACAATAATCTCAACTGAAATCCATTTTTTATGAAATGCTATTATAATTTATTCATAATAGCATTTATTTATACGCTTAGAAAGGTTTTAAATAAAAGTGATACATGATGCAGTGTACATAGGAGAATATCTGTGGAAATATCTAATGGAAATACTAACAGTGTATGGATGTAATTCATTATAAAGTAGGTATAAAATAGATCTATTAATAAGCAAATGTAAAAATGTGATTACACGTATAATGAGAATTTATTAAAAAATAATTTAAAAAAAAACCAAATATGAAACAATATTAGTAAAACGTTAGAGTGACATGAAATAAGTTATAAATTAAAACAATACTACATATAAGACAAAACGCTAAAACTACATTACCAACGCTACTCTAATTTATAGGATTCAAAAAAATGCTGGTATGGATTATGCTTAGTTCTATAAATGGAGTCAATAAATATATCAATAGTACACCCATATTTACTGCCCATATCATGTATCCTATTGGTCAGTGAGTGCGTCTGATAGTTGGTTGCGTATGTATTCCAAAGGAATGTTATATTTTGTCTTGTATTCCTATTATATTATTTAGATTATTTTGGTCTAAAAATTTTATGTTGGTGCATTTTGTTATTGTTTTCATATTTGGTTGCCAAATTTAATTTCGTTGTATGTACCTGGCAGGACATTTACAAAACAATACCTTACATATTATTGTTGCAATTATTCTACAACTTCGTATCGACGAATCCAAAATTTGGGAAACATATAATCCGATGTTTTAGGTATATTTAGTTCAACAATATTGCACTATCGTATGGCTTTAATACGTTTTACGCCTTCAAATAGAACTGATTCATTTGGTGAATTGTGAACTATTATTAAAAAAAAAAACAAATTAATACTGTGGGTGTGTAAAATGAAGTTGGTTGATGTCAGATAAATTAAAAATATATATTCATATCTTTTTCATTTGTGTGAACAAATTGTACAATATATAAAAATATAATTGTAAACTTTTTGTACTTCTTTATGCATATTCTACGTCAACGTAACTGCAAAATAACACGAGAAGTTTTTATTGTATGTAATAATATTTATTATATGTTCCAAGGTATTATATTTCTGCATTATTTTATCTGTATTCTGTATTATGTCTGTATAAATTAATAAAGAAATAAATTACTTGTATTATGGTATTGATATCGAATATTTTTCCTGATACACGGTGTCCGGGAACTTGTAGTACAAGCGGGAAACTAGTGGATCTACATCACATTGAGAAGGCAAAAAGTATTTCGATCGAGCATTTCGATTTTTTTCCATAACTAATTGGTTAAAATACTTTTGGTACCGGCATTTGCTTAGACACGATTTAAAAAAACATTAAACAGCTGATATTAACTCAACATTTTTTTAAATGTGTAAAAATTCCAATATTGGATATTCGACAAATTATGACTTATAATATATGTTTTATAATATTGTATAAACATCCGCTACATTAATTTTAGAGGTGAGTTTGGGTACCGTCGCCCCGGGAACCATTTATTAGAATTGGTGGTTCGCTACGTTTGGTAATTAGCAGAGTTGCCCAGGTTCATCGGGAGAGGTTTACAAAGGTCTTAGCGGCGGATACACCTGCGCGATAGCTGCTTGGTGGGCCGGAACGGAAGAGGTCAATTGAGGTATACCCTTTGACCTCTCCAACTGGTCTCTCGTGACCCATTGTCTTGCACGGCCGCGAGAGGGATAGATTCATATGTAACTCCTGGACACACTCATACCTAGATTCCTTCCCAACCTCATACCCTTTTCCTTCCCAGAACTTACTCCACATCAATTTTAAATTGATCACATTTACAGCGAATATTCGCGATTTTATGAAAAATTTGAATCGTTGAGAAATAATGGAAAATAAATTAATTATCCGGTGATAAATGCACAGGAACGGGGAAGGTATCGGAGGCTTATTAATAACGACACCTAATTTTTGAGACCTGAAATGTGGCCGCAATCTATGTTGAAAGAAAACCATTCACAATTTTTCAGTATATACTCCTAAATTTATGAATTTCGTGTCCAGAGCGTGAATTAATTTATTTCGGTTCCATGGCAACCCAGGACAGTTACGATTCGACACGCTTTTGAAAGGTGGCGTAAAGACATTAAAATTGATGAAAAAATGGCCTATCCTAACCTAACGTCACCTATTTAACCTGGATTTTTTTATCACCTTATGACTTTATATAACTTATAATTGAGTGTGTCGGTGGGTGTTGAATGGCCACTTTCTTGAGTTGTCCTGCTACCATTTATTTGAAGTGCAATTATGTTACCATTTGGAAAAAGATATGCATGAACAGTTTATATTATTGACATGATGCTCCTATTAAATATGGACAGTGAATCCGAAAAAATGTCGAGATTAAAAAAATGTTACTAATATAAATAATTAATGATTTATGCCTCAAACTAATTTGGTTTTGTGGTATAATATTGTATAAAATTCAGTGTTATAAATATACGTATGTACAGAAATTTTATTTGAATTTATTTTCTGTAAAATTATTTCATCAAAGATCATCATAAAATCAAATATAAATAAAAAACTTTTTAAAACTGAGTTATTAAAAATACTAATTTCGGTTGCGTTTCCATCTATCTGTCTTTAAGACCGGTTCAATGAATTCTAGAATATTTGCTTTGAATTTAAGTATCATTTTCAAAATTGGAAATGTTTGTTTGGATAATTCAGTCTCCTTGAAATCTGTACTTACTAAAATTAGAATACTTTTTTAAATTTTAAATTGAAACTGATTTGTCGAGAATTCGAGAAAGAAAGCGAAAGAATTGTTCCACTCTTTTACATACAATTAGTCCAATTTGAACTCCAACGCAAGCTATCGGATACTACCGAATCCGGTTCCCGCGCTCTGCTACTCACGCAATAATAGTGAAACACGTATCGACGAAATTTAAGTACGCAATAGCCCCTCTATGACTTTCCAGCGATTTTTAGGCTCGTTGACATAGCAATCAAACTCATATTACATCCATTTACAATTTGGGAAGCGGGTATGGGTACCGCCGCCCCGAGATCCATATGATGTAAAATCAACACCTCTGCCATAAGTCACACCAAGTGTTTCGTTGCTTTTGGTGACTTAGCAGGGGTGCACGGATTCATGGGGTGAAATTTGTCCAGGTCTTGACGGCGTACTCACTGCCCAGCAACTGCAACCAGTGAGGACGTTTGACATCTTCATTAGGATTTTCTCGCTTTGCATCGCAGTGGGAGAGAAAGGTTCATTTGTCACTCCTGGACATACTGATCCCTAGATTCCTACCCACCCCTCACATCTTTTCTTTCCTAGAACTTCTAATCCTTCGTTTCCTTAAAAAGTCCCCAAAGATCACATTGGCCATGAAGAAAATTGTTTTCCTCGTACGTGGGTTAGTGTAAAATGGGTTCATCTAGCCTCCTATGTGGGATTCATGTAAAAAAAATCCTTATTCGAAAATAAATTGTTCGTCTACCTATTACAATAGGTGTGGGGATGTTTATAAAAACATCGGTTTGTGTATAAAAAAAAGAAGAAAAAAAATTACTTTCTTTTATAGTGATTTGTTTTTTAACAAATCACTGTAATAATTTTGTCAATCTGAAAATGTCAAATCATACTTTGTTTTAAACCACTTTATTGAGTTATATAGGTCGACTAGTTTCGGTTTCACTCAACCTTCTTCGGGACGATGGAAATATAAACGGTTTATATTTCCATTGTCCTGAAGAGTGCAACCGAAACCGTTCGACCTATATTACCTAATAAAGTGGTTTAAGACAAAGTTTTAAAATATCATTTATATAACGTCAAGAGTGTTTGCTTTCTAGAAAATTAAAAAAAAATCATAAAATGCCTCTTGCGTCCGGTTACGCTCAATTCTCAGTTTTTGGCTTAATGGAAATGAAAGTTGTAATTTATTATGTTGTAATCTCTCTTAGTGACTTAGTTAATTTAATGAATTTGTTTGCTTTTTGTGAAAAATAATGATTCTGAATTTCTTATAAATTTGTAACAGTTATTAATATTTTTCTATGTTATTACACAAAGTTTTTTATTAATTGTAGTGAATAGTAGTTTATGTTTTCAACGAGAATTTCTTATTAAATTACTGTTTCCAAGAAATTTATATTGGATTCTTTCAAAGGAATTCACATGTTTCATGTAAATTAGTTCCACATTTTAAAATCTGTGCTACGTCTACTTCTAAATAAAAGCTACAGAGGCGTACTGTGAATTAATTTGCTCTCTCGGAAGAAAAATTATTTTCTTGTATTTTCAAAATTAATTTTAATTTTCCAGGCAAGAATTATTTTTTTTTATTTCGTAGAATTGTGGTAAGTCACTGCATGTTGCTGGTATTTATAAATATGTTACAAAATCAAATTTTAACGAACTATTTCGTAAGAATTTTAACAACTAATGATTTGAACAACTTTGTCGTTCTAATTATGCGTGTACTATTTGAAAACATAAATTAAAATAATAGATAACCAATATTGAAAAACTATGATGTACTGTTGTTTATAATTTCGGTAACATTTTAATTTAGGAGGCAGGGAACCATTTATCGGATAACCAATGCCTCTGCCATAGGTAAACCTAAGTGGTTTGTTAACTTATGTTAAACTGTAACTGAGCAGGAGTATCCGAGTTCACTTGAGAGAGAGACTTGACCTCTCCCGTAGGACTTTCTCGACCCATCGCATTGGACCACACTTGGAGTGATGGATTCTTACGTCCGTCTCTCCTGGACACACTGACCCCCGGATTCCTACGCAACCCTCATATTTTTTTCTTTTTCACTACTTCCTCCCCTTCCTTCCCTCAAAGGATCCTCCTCAAAAAATAGCATTGACCCGAGGGAAATTATTTTGAATTTTAAGTTGAATTGTATCTGCATCAGATGTCTTTCAAAAACGGTATAGATCAAACATCTAGTAATTTAGTGCTCAGTGAGGATTACATATCGATGTAAAAATCATAATAAAAAGTTAATTGTTGTCATTTGGCATCACATGAATTCGGAAATCAGATACGACGAGTACTTACCCCTAATAATGTTCCATGACATTTGAGGAAATACCTAACCAGTAACTAAGCCTATCCACCGCCGCCATTCCTCCTCCCTCCCCTAATATGCTCCCAGGGGACGAACCGGTAATTTGATTATGAACTGATCCATAATGTATTCGATCAAAATGCAACGCTACAAATAACAATCTTCGAGCTAGGTGTATGTATATTCTGAATATATATTGGGTACTGTAAATGACATCGATTACATAGATTAAAAAAATTCTTGGTGAATTCAGTGGACGTTTTATGAGGTACAATGTACTTGTAAAATTACATTCCCGGGGATCTATATCGATGGATAGTGCTAGGTGGCTTTATTACTAGGTAAATATAATGCCACACGGGTTTGGGTGTTTTACTTCCGACATTACATACAACAACCGTCTGATCTGGAATTAGACTTTGCCCTTAGGATGCGCCAAACATAAAGATAATTAGTTATGTATGACTGGAACTAGACATCGACTACTTTACCTCTTAACATTTGTGGGTTTTGTTAGGTATGTGGTTTTATAATTTATTTATTTATTTTATTTATTTATTTATTTATTGGTAAAGGTAAGAGACAAACAGCTTATACATAAAAAATAAATATAAATATATACATTTTAAATACAGTCAAGCCAAAAAAGTCTCCTATATTAAAATTAGTTGGAGATGGAGTTTTATTGCATAAAAAAAAATATATATTTTAGGTGAGGAGGGGAGGAATAGGAATTTAGGATGAGGATAGGAGATGCTCTGGATACATTCCATACTATTGTATTAATTTTCGATCGTACGAGTTACTTCTAATCGATATTTGTGAAGTGTATTGCTAAAAATGTCTATGTTTTGAAATTTAGTATTATATTGGGCACATATACGTGGAATTGGTGAATTTTTTCTAAAGTTAGTTCTACATGTAGGTAAATGAAACAAATGGGATTGCCGTGTTGATCTTGTTGGAATATGAATATTTATTAAATTCATTAGCTCTGGTGAGTCGAGGCCATTGTTAAGAATTTTAAATAATAAGATTTGGTCAAAAATCAAACGTCGCGTATGAAGTGAGTTGAAGTTGTGGTAATTAATAGAATCGGCGTAATTTGAGAAATGTAAGTTTTTTTTATAATTAATGTGTTTAAAATTTTTTTTTTGAATTCTTTCGATTCTTTCAATGTGAGCTTGGTAAAAAGGAGTCCAGATCGGTGTGCAGTGTTCTAGGTGGGGACGGATGAACGCTGTGTAAAGGGAATATAGAGTCTTAAGGTTGCGGAAAGGTTTCGTTAAACGTATTATAAATCCTAGCATTTTGTTGGCTTTGTTGATGATTGCATCAGTGTGTTGAATGAAGTTTAATTTCACATCCAGTATTACCCCAAGGTCTCTGATAAAATCTACTTCTTTGATTTGTGTCCCGTTTAATGTATAATCAAAGGAAATTTTATTGTTGTTACGTGTAAATGATAATTTATTGCACTTTGAGGTATTTACTATAAGTTTATTTGATTCACAGTAGTTAAAAAGACGATTGAGATCCTCTTGAAGTTTAATGCAATCTTCGATTGATTTGATAACTAAGTAGATTTTTTTATCGTCTGCATATGCTAGGTAATTGGCGTGTAAAAAACATTTGTGAATATCATAAATATACACATTAAATAATAATGGCCCTAAATGAGAACCTTGAGGTACACCGGAGGGCACGGAAAAGAAACTGGACTTAGTTCCCGCAACTGATACACATTGAAGTCTGCTCTGAAGGTATGAAGTGAGCCACCGAAGTAAGTCACCATGGATGCCTATTTGACTTAATTTTTTAATTAAAATGAAATGGTTTACTTTGTCGAAGGCCTTAGAGTAATCAGTGTAGATTACATCTACTTGGTTTCTATTGTCCATATTGTAGGTAGGTAGCTGGGAACGGAATTTAAAGAAAAGTGTTTTTCAGATTGCCTTATAATACATGTTTTAAGGAATAAGTACACATTACAATTCCCTGTAAAATATTATACAAGAACAATATGACTCACCACAGACCGACCTTTGCCTAATAGGTTTATACTAGCTAAAAAAACTGTAATATGATCCGCCGATGAAGTCAGCCCGGTCCCGGAACAAAACGCTCGGCTTTAACAGATCTTCCTACCACGGATGATCTGGCGGCAAAGGGAGCCCTCAGATCTCCAAACCTGAGGCGGATTACGGTCGTTCAGAGAAACCGGACATTCCATATCCACGGTTTCTAATGTGAACCCATCGTCTTGTAGAATGAAGTGAAAGTAGCAAAGTGCAGAGCGGGCACGTGGTTTAGAATCACGCATTTAGCGTTATTACGGTTTTCACGAATCCGTAGAATATAATATTTAAGTAGGAACGGACTCAAAGGATATTTACGGTTGTCAACCAAATTCACCCAGACACGGATTATAGAATGAACTTCAGATTACACTACTTAAATAAGACGTTTAACTTTACTCCTCCTTAAAATCAAACAGAAAACACAACGACCATCGCGATCCTGTAGAGCGGGTGTCCAAACCGTTACGGTCAAATTGCAAGAGTGTCCGTTTCCGCTCTCCACCTTTCGGCTACTTGTTGCCATAGACAATAGGAACATAGACTCACAATAGTTCTACTTTAACATCAACAGAGTGGCGAATTAGCATGTTATGAATTATAATTCTAAACCATAACAAAATTCTTCAATCTTAATGGGCACACTCAAGGAGTAACAATTAACGGCTTCATCTCTGATATTGTTAATATACCTTCAGGTGTGCCCCAGGGATCTCATCTAAGACCGTTGCTGTTAACAATTTTCACTACCAACATTATAAAACGCTTTAATTTTGCTAATTTTCGACTTTTCACCGACGAAATGAAAATATGCCTTCCTATTAAAATGAATATTGACTGCTATAAATTACCAGAAGATCTGTGCATACTTAATGACTACTGTAAAATCAATTATCTCAACCTTAACACCTCTAAATGTTTTATAATTACATTATATAGCCATCTAATTACTTAAAAAGGTTACATAAATTTGTGACCTAGGTGTTCTACTTAACAGTAAACTTACATCCTGAGATAAATCACTTTTCATCTTTATCTTTAGTATGTTACTTTTACAAAAAATTAAAACAACATTTTTTTTTAAATTCAACAATTTGATATTACGAACCAAACAACAAAAATTTATGTCATGATTAGTTTCCTAGAACAGGCACTGCCTAGTTAGATACTATTGTCGACTGGGCCTTAATGCATTCCTCACTGTATTGCAGCTTATCCTCAATGTACACTGTACTTATTGCACATTATCACTGTGCATATATCCAAAATCCATGCTTACATTATTTGACCTAACATGTAACTTATGATTTTCTAAATCGAATTTGCAATAGTAAATAAATAATTAATTACTAGAAAAAAAGGTGGCAGCCTCTAATAAACTCGTTTTAGTGGTAATTATTTACTTAATCGCCGCGCTTTATAAGCACAGATCATATAAATTGCATTTCGTTTCAATTTACAATATTAAAAACAACTATTTATTTCCGGGGAGATGATAAAAGATCTTTTGCCATGATTTTATTTTTTTTAGTACGGAGGGACGTTTTGCGAAAGGTTTAATTTCAATCTAAATACACACAAATTATCTAATTACCCAAGCTAAGAACCTACTAACCTGATTTGTGGGTGTTCCCAGACGTAAATATTGTTTTTTGTAGTACATAATTGAGTCGAAACAATATGTTATTTCCATAATCTGTGTCTGTTAAAAGTGAGACGGTTAAGTATATATTTACACAATATTATTAGTGTTTGTTGTTCACGTCAGTTGAAAAGTGGTTTCTAGTAACATAGTTGGTTTGGACATACAGTCCAAATAAATTTAGGTAGAAGATGTAAAATATTGGGCATGTCCCAGGAAGTATCGTCAGGTAAATCAATTTCGAGTCGAGTCTGAAGACGAGGATAGACATTGGCCCAGTTGTTTCGTAGAAATTAAAATGTAACATTATCAGCCAATGGCCATTCAGGGATAATTTGCTTTTTTTTGACAGATGAACTCTTCCCGTTAAATGCCGATTTTAAACCCTCTCCATACTAAGAGAAGAATATGTTCAAAATGATGTAGGAATGTGAATGACCTAAAAAGTATGTGCCAAAACAAATTTGGGTTGCATTCCAACTTTCGTTTCCACCCCTGCGGAAAAGGATAAATAAAAGTAAAAGATTTTTCTCCAATTCCCGTTTGCGAAATTCGCCAAAACCCCCATGTTTAGGTAATTCATATTTGTTCAATATAAAACAGATAGCTTACGTAAAATTAAATTTTTGTTGAAAAGATATGAGAAAACATTTTCATTCGAAAAAATAAATAATTGCGAGTAAAACAATGGAGTGACTTGGCGAGCAAGTATGTATAACTTGTCATACAACCCTAGAAATAGCGCACGACAACAGACACGACCAACATTTTTTGCGGTATTTTTAACGAGAACTTTCTCACCCCTTGAACTGCCCCTATAAATCACTCCACTCTACTGGATACAGTATACATGGGGATCGTAATTCCAAACATTAATGGTATCAATTTTAATAACGTCGGCTACAATCGTTTGTAAATGGAGTTCTTTTTAATTTTTTGTATAAAAATTATAAAGTAACTACAAATTCCTTTTTCCCTGGTCAGTATATTTCTATGAAAATATATGAACGTTAAAACTGTTTATCTTTGTTAAAATTATTATTTTGTTTGATATTTTTTACACTTTAAACAAAACATATTTGCTTATTTTACATACATCTTATTTATTTTATATGATGATTTATTATAATAATTACTAATTAATTACCATTCATTTGTAATATATTTTTCAATTATTATTAATTTTCACTATACATTAATCCTGACAAAGATAATATTGGTTTCGAAATGTGACGATTATTAAGATTAAATGGTGGTGATTTATTTTCAATAAAAAATAAAAATTTTGTAAAATAAGAAAAAAAAATTGTTCAAAAAAATATTCTAGCTTGGGTATTTACAAAATGTCTTGAAAGCTGGAGATTTTCGGGCATCGGTTTTGGATTCGGCCGCGCTCTTTCAAAAATCATACCTGCGAATACTAATGTGGAAAATCGTAAATTACCTACATACTGTGGTTTAAGGCGATGCTTGATGCTAAATCACTATTTTGATTAATCTTTATAACGAATTGGTACATTATGAATACCAAAAAATATGTTTTAAATAAATTGAAGGTTATACTATCGCTTCGCTTGAGTAGAATACAAATAAAAAAATAAATTACTCAATAAAAAATATAAATTTAAAGTACTAAAAAAAAAACATTTTTTCAATAGTAATGTATGAACGCGTAAAGGAAACAATTTTTAAAAATACAGTATTATATCTAAGATTATCTTTGACAGTTTCAGTTGATTGAATTTTTAAAATAAAAACCTCTTTTTTGCTTCAAATAAAACGGTTCAAGACTCAATGCGATTTCAATGCCTATTACCTACAATATAAGGTATACCAAGAATATACACATTTTTGGCTTGTAGCTTCCTCTTAAGAGCATTGATTTCGGCTATATTGTCATGTCTATCCCATTAATAATTGAAATACTTTAGGAAATTCGAAATGAATTCGAAAATTTAAGCAGCCAACGCTCAAGGCCTAAATCGATGATACCTTAATATGGGTAAGTAATATTAGATATGAGTTTATATTTATTTTATTTGTTTGTTTTTATAAATCTAATGTTTTAGAAAAATCCGTGAGAAAAAAGGTTTTACCACGATAATGTTATCTTTGAACCTTCCACTTTGCTCTAGACACTGAGCTGCTGTGTTAATCTCTAGGCCCACTGAGTTTCTTGATTAAAATTAAATTTTTGGAGGTGAGTTTGGATACGGTCGCCCCGAGAACCGTTTTTTTGGATAACCAAGACCTTTTCCGTAGGTCACTCCAAGTGGTTCACTACGTTTTGTTATTTAGCAGGAGTGTCCGGGTGATTGAGATGTGTTAAGGATGCGCCTGCCCACCAGCTGCATGGCGTGCCAGATCAGGAAAGGCTGATAAAGATCTTTTGACCTCTCTAACTGATCTCTAGACCGATCGTCTAGAGTGGGAGGGGTATGTTTATATGTCCGTCACTCCTAGATACACTGATCCCTACATTCCTGCCCAACCCTAATATCTTTTACCTTTCCTAACCATCATCTCCTTTCTTTCCTTAAAAAGTACGCTAAAGTTGACATTATTTTCCTCAGGGCCTCCTGTGTGGGAATATTTTTTTTTTAAATCCGTCGGAGACATTCACCATCATTTTTCAATATCTGGCAATATTTTCATAAAGCGTTTTTAAATTGATAATTGCAATAAATTTAAACATTGTCCATTTTTTTAAATGCGTTCATACCAGTTAAAACTTCGTAAAAGGATATTTTCAGGTTTTTAAAACAGCAGACAAAAATTATTCCGGAAAAATCTTCATACCACTTATTATTCAGACGAGTTGGATAACAACTCGAGCAATTGGATTTATATATGTATATGCATTTACCACATTATTTAATTAATATCATTCCTTAAAATATTAATCTCGAAATATGAAATTACCTATATTTCGCCGTTTGTCTCTTATTTTTAGGTTCTATAAATATGGTAAATTATGACAAGCGATCGCTCAAAACGTTTTTGCAAACTTGGCATAATATTCCAAAAATCGCTCCAGTAGAGATAAACTCTTCTGTTAATCTGTAGTCAGTTGAATGTACGATAATAGGTAAATTGTAGTAATGTCCACTGATGTCTGACTCGGAAGAGATCTGGGTATAGAGAGAGGGTGAGCGAGTACGTTCTACTAACTGTACCTAAAACATTATCTATTGCCGTCGCACTCTAACACTACTTTATTCTATTGAGCTACTTAATTATCCCACCGCACTGGTAGCAGTTTTTTCCACGGTTTTTTGATCGAAATATATAATTTATGTGCGCGTTCTGAGAATGTGCACAGTCATCCAATCAAAAAATCGTTTAAAAGTTCATACTTCCCACAGCGAAATGTCGAAAAACCAACTAACATGCATTTAAAACATCCTCTATTCGGGGGCAGTTTTCAGAACGCATTCTCGTCTGCCGGACATACAAATATTGTTCCGGTCCCGTTATTAATTCATCCGTTTGTTCGCGCTGCGGAATGTCGCTCCTTTGTCCGCTCCGGCTGTCGGCCGTTGGTCTCGTGTACCTCTGAGAACTCCGCTGTGACCTCTCTTTCTCTCACGTGCTTTACAAATAGAATAGAAGGAGAAGTCACTACAAACAGTGATATGCCCATTTAGAACGTTAGGGGCACTAGTAACACACAGCCTCCCCACACTTGTCATACTTGGAGCACGGAATGAAAAAGGACACACGGAAAGAGTCACGTTTTGTAAAAAAACTTGCCTTTTCAGGTAAGTTATTCTAAAATGAAATATTGTTTTTAAATTTGAACGGTGACTACTAAAATAGTTCAAGAGAGATGTCGTATGAACTACGTAGGCTCGTCATCGACAAAAAACCTTCCTTCTCACACGTCTTGCTTGAAAACGTAAAAGTAACTAGAATGATGGCGCCAAAGAAAAAAAAAATAGAATGATGACGCCAAAGAAAAAAGATACTAGAATGATGACGCCACAGAAAAAAGAAATTAAAATGATGAGGCCGCAGAAAAAAGAAATGGCGCAGAATAAATATCGTTTTTGGAGAATTTTCCATGAATATTATTTTTATTTACTTACCTTTACTTTTTTATTTGGGTTAATACCATGCGTTAATTATAATGAGCTTATTTTTTGTATATTTGTCTTTCAATTCCGAATTAAGGGGAATGTTATAAGTGTGCATCGTACGTTGATGCGTTATATTTCGTACGTCGTACATATTCATCGTACGTTGATGAGTTTTGAAGCGAAAATAGAGGTCCCACTTTTTTCCTCCGTGCGACCTCCAACGATCCCAACGCTCTAACTAAAAACACCGAATCTAATAGAACACGTTTCAGCGAGATATTATTTCTCCCCCCTAAACTCCCCAGTAGCGATTTTTAACCAAATCAGTTTGAGGGCACAAAAATTTTCGAGATTACCATTTACATTTATATATATATATAATTTTTTCGTTCTTAGGCACGGCCCAAATTTGACATATTTATAAATTCTTGGAAAAACAATATCGGGCAATCCAGCGTCAGCAAAGTCACCGAGACAAAAAACCGCGTCAGGAATATTGTCGTATATGAAGTTTAGACATTTATCTTTTTAATTTTGTTCATCGAAGCTTTAACAATTTTCATGCATGAAATTTTTGAATCCTGGAAAACCTTTATTAAAAAAAAAATCCGGGAAATTGGTTGGAAAATAGATTCGGAAATATTTTTAAAGACTTTTTTGATATTATGTGAAAATTTTCCATTTTTATTGTTCTGGCAAAACTCTTCCGGGGAAAATGGAAAAAAAATCGGAAAATTTGTTGGAAAATGGGTCGAGAAATTTTAATAATAACATTAATTTTTTTGATTTTGGTATGTTGTTTTCAAACTTCAATGGTTATTTTTGAAAATAACACAGGGCGGATTCCTTTTTCCAGTTCAAAACTTTGGAAGAAAAAAAAATAAAAACGAAAAATGTATGTTTCGTTTGAATGTTTACTGAAAACCCTAAAAATCTGCCTAGGATCCTTATATAAGGCATTTTTAAAATTTATTTCTATATTAAATCTTCATATTTTATTTATTTTACTACATACAACAAAAATAATGTCATATTGTTACCATTTTGCTTATTTGTGCGTTTGGATACATTCTTGATAGATAACTAGTTATTAATAATTTTCTCGAAAGATCATACCTTGAAAAAATTGACAGAAACTAAAAAACTACACTTTCCATGGTGAAATAGAGTACAGAGGCATATATCGTATCAAAACATATTGAAACAAGTTAATGTAATAACGGTTATTTCATATATAAAGATAATAAGACTTGTTTTTTGTTTCATTAATTTGATAAATTCTGAACAATTTTTGTAGTAATACCAGAACCCACTACAACAATATTGGCAGTGTGTAATAGTGTTGCCACCTGAAAAAGAAAACCGGATGTCCCCGTAAAATAAAGCGTAAAGTATTGACCCAATAATATTTCACTACAGGACCAAAGGCTAGCCAACTAATAAAGTGGATCCAGTTCGGTCGGTTACACAACGCCGAATAGGGGAATAGAGGAGGGGGTGTCCGGCCACTTCCATCGAACTGACCTTTGATTCCGTTTGAATTAGGTGGCAATAATGCAAAGGTCTTGATTTGATATTTCATATGTTTCAACAACTATTTAAAATGTGGGAAACATAGGAATAATAAAATCGAATAGTTTTTCAATAAGTTCCTTCAGTATTTTGATACTGTAAATGCACTCAGTAGTTTACCTTATTCCCTTAAAAGTTGATGTAGTATTCTATAAATTTAAAATTTTAATAGTGACGTCATCAGTGTAAGATGCTACGATTTCAATAAAATATTGTATTTTATTTCTATTAAAGCATTCGGTTTAGATTGGTAAATGCTTGATTGATTCAAATTATTTGTTTACTATTTCCAAAAAAATTATTATTTCTAAATATGGCATTTACTTTGGTAATTCAGATATAGAAGACATAAAAAAACAAAACAATTACTAAGAAGTATTATATTTAAAAAACCTTATTTTTAGATTTCATGGTGAGATTTCATAATTTTATATAAAAGCATAATATATCAACACGTGGATAATATCATAAAACCGTTACTTACCAATAACACGTAATAAACATGCGTTTTGTTTGTAAAATGTTTTAAACCATTCTCAAAAATTGAGTTAAATATCTCAAAAGAATTATCATGTGCATCTTAATGGCAACTGGGTATTAATCATTATTTTTAATAACAAAAGAAGAAAATAATACTAAAATATCTAAGAGAAATATGATATAAGGAGTAAGACACAGACAATAAAAAGATAACGGTCTCAACTGGGAACCGAACCCAAGATCTCTGTTTGACCGGGACAACAAAAAAAGTTAAAGCAAAGTTCCAATGGAATATTCATTTAGACTTTTATAAAAATCAATAGGTATCCCATATAAATAAAAATCGGATAGGTTTATCCGAGAACTATCCGAGGTGACAAACTAATTATCGATAACTTTGTGGTCATTCAAAAATAGTTCCCAAAAGATTGTGAAAAATTTGTTTTTGATTTTAGAACTTAAGTGTTAACAATACTTTTCCTACAAACATAGAGTTGGTTGTTTTCATGTGAAAAAAACATCAAAAAGCAATAATTGTTGAATGAAATACTAGTATATATTGAAAAATTAGCCGACGCGACGTAGCACAGTGGTTTCAGATTTTTTCAATTTATTTTGGTATTTCAGGCTAATAATTATTGCTTATAATAAACCTTACTCTCGTAAACACAAATACATTTTGAAACATATATATATTGATTGATATTCATCATTAACAATTAATCAGTGGGGAAAATTAACAGAAATAGGATTAATATAAATTAAAAGAAGCAGTATATAAAAAATAAGTACAAATGAACAGTCACATCAATAATTTCATAGATATAGGAAGGTACAAGAGGTATTAAAAAATTATAAGCTGTAATGTCAATTAGTTAAGATATCGTTCCATATCTTCAAAGAAGGTGGAAATAACGTAACACAATGTATTTCTTGTCTTTCAGATATTTCCATGTAATCCTAGCGCATTATGTCAACTTATTACTTACTTACCTGCACGTCTCAACATGCTCAAATCACATAATATATGAATATCTGTTTGCACAGAACAGACGGTATTATTTCAGGTCACCCCGCCCGCAAAACTGTTCAATTTATTACACAAAATATCATATCGGTTTTGGGAACAAAATGTCTGAATTTTCCAGCGGTTAGTTAGTTTGAAATATTATTTATATTCGCAGCGCGTCCGCCACGACCACCGCGAAACGGCTCCATGCTCCATACACCACACTCCACAGTGCCAAACGAGAAAATTATTTTACCTGCTTTTTGAGGGTTTTGTAAGGTGAACACAGCGGTTTGGCACCTCGAAAAGCTTGTGATATTTTTATTTTGCATAGATTTAGGTACCAAAATAAACAGTTGCACGATTTTTTAAAACTTTATCGCTGAAATATCAACTTACGACACTTGGAAACCAGGCGCGCGGAACACAGCTAATAGTTTTACTGGTGAAATAGATTATTTTTCGAAATGTGGAATACTTTACACAACGGAGGCATGCAGACATAATTAATAAAAAAAAATATGTATTTGTATATTCACAGCACATTTTACTACGAGTTGGAAAACTGGAAAAGCAACATTAAAAGTTGTTGTGATTGGTAAGTTATTTACTGCATTAGTTTTGTTGGCTTCTATGTGACAATGCGTAGTATGCCTGGTACGCCTCATTGGAACATAAACCAGTGGCAAATAACAATTCGGGACTATCTATTTTATTATTTAGCAAATTATATGGAAAAAACAGATCTGGCAATGTGTGTCTTTTATTAATATCAATTTTATTGAAATATGGCCGACATGCAACCTTCTAGAGATTAATTTATTCATGAAAACTTTTTCTTCTCAACTTAATGAAGTCTTTTTCAACATCAAAAAAAACCTCCTTGAAATAAGTCTTCACGTCCTTCTCAGAACGTGATTCTTTATAAAAAACACTTGTTACAATTACATTTCTTTCTTCAGCTTTCTAAAGAAGTATTAAAATCAATGAAGACGTAATGGATTCTTTTAATCTTTATACTGTACAAAGTTAAAAACACGGCTTCGTTATTTTCAAGAAAACTCTAAGAAAAATCAGGGGGAAATTGTTAAAAAGTTCCGCCAGTATTCTTGGTCGCTTATCGCGAGGAAAACTTTTTGTTCTGCAATATGGCGTTAAAGTTTATCTGGAAAATTTTAATGCAGGTATTTTTTTAGGGTTCATTAAGGCGGAAAGATATTAAGCTGCGTCAGTATCGGGAGGTTATTGGAAAGAATTTAGTTTTAAGCAAGTTATGCTTCAACTGATTTTATGGAGTAAAACAAAAAGTGATTATTATTAATAGTTTCTGTAATCAAGAAGCCATTTAAACTTTGTGTTTTTGTCTAATGTTCCCCGACATTTATTTTTGCTTTCAATAATATATTCTTCACACTACACTCTTCGAAAATGCCATTTAAAAACGTTGGTGGTCACCACTTATTTTTCTAAAAAACACTTTTTGTTCTTAAATCTAAAGTTTTCACAACAGTTGCAATGAATAATGTTTATAACTTCACAAAATAATAAATTGTTTCGTTTCATAACAGTTGCAATGAGTAATATTTATAACTTCACAAAATAATAAATTATTTCGTGTCACAACAGTTGCAATGAATAATGTTTATAGCTTCACAAAAAAATAAATTGTTTCGTTTCACAACAGTTGCAATGAATAATGTTTATAACTTCACAAAATAATTGCACAAACAATAAATTGTTTCGTTTCAAACTCTTAAGAGAGAAAATAGTGAAAATTGAAGAGGGTTGTAGAATGTAGGTATTATTACCGTAAATCAGAGCCCGGATCTGGCGTTCATTGTACTATCGTCTGTTCAAAACCTTTTATTAGTCATCAGAATAATGAGTCGAAATAAAAACAGAATTATTTCACTATCGTGCCATAAAGCAGGCGGAGACATAACATTGTCGCCATTTTAAAATATCCTGCACTCAATGTCGTAATTGAGAAATAAAACAAAATTGCCACTAAAAGAAATAGAAAAAGGCACACGTTTAATGGTTTATTTTATTCCATCATTCCACCCTTTGTGTTAGTGTATTGGAGGGAAATACCAGAAATTTATTATTCATCCTGAAACAAATGGGATATTTACGTTAGTAGGCAGCAAACATTACGGAAAGGGCATTTCTCTTTCAATTTCTCGCAATAAATTAATAAAAATTGACAAAAATATCAGATTTAATTTTGTGGTTTTAGGGTGTAATTAAAATTGCAATGAAACCTGACATGATTTTGTTTTCTTCAAAATCAATCGAAAGCGAAAAGATGGAACAAATAAAAATAGTTCTCTTTTGGAATTGTTAATTCGTGATAGAATCCCATCGGACAGTGTCATTGTCAACTTGTCCCATTTTATTTTACATTAAGTATTGTCAAAAAAATATTAAAGATGTGAAACCCAGATAGAACGTGGATGATGAGCTGAGTCAAAATAATCAAGATAAAGAATAAATTTTTCATTGCATCCTCATTGGTAGTCTAAGCGGAAATAATTTTTTTTTATTGAATATTGAAAAACAAAACAATGAGACGCATTCATCGTATTATCTAGACAGGGTGTGTGAAGCTTAAAATTAACACCGAAACCAAACATTTTGGTTTAAGAAAAAAAAATCAAAATGAAATTATGGAAATCCTTAACCAAAACATGAAGTCGAATCATAGAAGTCGCTGAAAACTTCCAAAACCTAGTCCCCCTCAACACAGGATTCTCTAGAGAAGAGGACTACGATTAAAATCAAAATCTATTATATATATAGATATGTATATAAATATACATATTCTTGTAAAAATGTAAAAAAAAACATACTTGTTAAAAAAATAAAAAAAGTCCATTAATTGCAGTCTAAAAATCAAAAATCTTTTTTTGTTCTGAATGGAGTAAATTTGTCTTCTTGCAAGTTTGTTCAAAGCGTGAAGATCATTTTTCAAAAAACGAAATAGAGGAAGTTAGAAATTTAGGTAAGGGCTCTCGCGGACTTCATCATTAACAATTTAAACAGCTATATGAATATATAAAAAAATATATATGTTGATATATAGATAAAAATAACAATTGATCTAAATCATATATTTATTTCTAGCAAAACAACACTTAACACAAATTACAATAACACTTTTGCCACAAACGATCAGCAATCCCTGATTTTGTGTACGTTTTTAAAAGCTTGTAAAACAAGTTTTTATGAAGATGGGGGGAATCGTATTATGATAACACTATTAAGTGGTGTTATTTTTAGATTTAAATTGGTTATGAGAGGGCTAATCTATTGTTATTATATATCGATGGACGCACTGCATTACTGAAATATATCAGAATGTATTTCACCGCAACACCCTCGCACCGTAAACTTTGTTTTTTCATGTTTGCTTTATAAATTATTGCAAACCACACGATGTAAATACCTGCAGATTATTTTCCTGGACCGAATTTGGCAGGGAAAAAATAGGGAGAGGATTGGGTAGCAGAGGGAGGGCGGGAGAAAAGGCGGGAACTTGTGGGGGCTAAGTTACGACCTCAATATAGGCAGCACAAAACTGCAGACATATTCTTCCATTACCCTTTTTGGTGAAACAACCTACCACCATAGGCTAACAATGAGTAGACTTAACCGAGGTGAATAAGGTTTGTTTATCCAGTGACTTGCTTGTAGATGTGGAAAATATATTATTTTTGTATTCATACTTTATGCAAAGGCGTGTGTCTAAATTCGTTTCCATATTAATCTATGCATGTTTTTAAAAGTAGAGCCAGATAGAAAATAAAGAACATATTTCACGGTTTGTCGCAAAACAAAATGTGTCAAAAAGATACTGGCTTGTGTTTGGTGTAGAACTACGAGTACATCAAATACGACATAATATGGTGTTATTTGGGAAGTTTAGTAATTGAATGACTTTTAGATGATAGCACAATCCAATACAAAGTTGTTAAAAAATATATACGTAGGTATTGGAAAATAATGTGGCTACGTTCGAACTCTGCAGCTCAAAGGTTAATATTATTTCTGTAATTAATTAATACGAATTTATTCAAGATACATGTTTTAAATTATAAAAAATTATATACAGACATCTTTACCTACTTATTTCACCATGAATATCAATATTTATACTTATAATTTTTCCCTGCTGTACCTAAATTAATTATCTAAGTCAAAAATATGAACAAATCACATAAATATTTTGCCAAAAATATAGTTTATGGTTACATGATCATATATTCACACTGACAATATAATAAATGTTTTTCTCCTAGCATCACAAACTTGCAAATAAGTTCATTAACGGACAGTATATATGGCATAGTTCAATAATATCACATTTCATCCGCGTTTGACGCATACTTTATAACGTTAATTTTTCGTTTTAACATTGAAAGTTCTGTGCAGATATGCAATTAGCAGAGATGTTTTTCAAACTGCATGGTGCAGTGGGAAAAACATCCCACACTACAACTAGTTTTATTTTTTTCCGAAATGATCACTGATTATTTTGTAAAACATGCAAATTAGAACTGTTCTGTATGCATCCAAATAATATATCGTAAGCGTGTGTGTCTTCTAAATGGAGACTATTTTGATAATGAATTTATTAGTAATTATAATAAATGATAATTTTTATCAGTTAACTTAATATGTTCATTGTTTGTATTATTGTTCTTCGTGTTCATTATAAATACTTATAAAATAAATAGAAAGATAGATAAAAAGAAATTCTTATTAACAAGTTCAAATTGATGAACCAATTAAAAATGACATTAAACCTTATGTACCTGAAGGTTAAAATCACGTATAACCCAAAGTGGGTCCACTAGCCCCCCCCCCCATATATCGTAGAGCTATCATGTGTCTTAAGATTCCTTTTGCCCTTTCCAATATATATTTTTTCAGATTTTTTGTTATTGATACAATAGCAGTATCTTTTATAAAACATTATTTGCTAATGTGAACCTCACTGGTTGCTTACCCGCGCTCAGGCCTCCATTTAAAAAACGACAATTAGTATGTAAACAAAATAGAAATAATTGAAATCAATTTAAATTAAACACACTTAAATAAAATACAATAAAGGATTAATAAGAAATTTAAAGGTTTCCCAATTTACAAACTTGTGCGTACAAGCAGACAAAAGAGACGCTGTCGATCGAAAACTCTTTTTTTTCTATATACTCGGTTGTGACGATAGCGGCTTCAAAGATAAGTAGGTACTATAAATACTGTAAATCTGCGGAGAGTTATTTTTTAACGTGGTTCTTGAGCCCAGTCTACTGCACACAAGCCTACAATCAGCCATCCACCGCAGCGCGCTACTTTATACGTGCGTCAATTTTGGCGGAGCCATAAAACGCTCAATTGGTTGTATCGGGCGATAGGGAACAAAGGGGACGAAAATACTAAAATACTACCGTAATGCCCGCACTAAGGAGGCCATAAATAAAAAGATTTGTAGTAATTAACTGAAGGGTTTTTATTTGCCCTCTTAATGGTATGGAATAATGTTTGTTCATAATATAGGGAACTTCACACTAAATGGAAATAGGTACTTGGCAGTATGGACTATTTTATGTCTTTCAGAAAAAATATTACAAAAAAATAATAGTTCATCATGTGATCAAGAGATGAATGACTAAGAATGGGTTGTTACATAGAATATGAACAATTCATCAAAAATTAATTTTCAATTTAAAATTCTAAATTTTCGTTTTTCATTTTACTATCCGTGTTCAGTTATTATATCATTATAGGCCATCACAGTACTGAAATAATATCAAAATTAATACACCTTCACAGAATTTAGATTTCAACTTTGAAATTTGATGAATTGTTCAAATTCTGCGAAACAACCCATCTTAAGTGTTTCCAGATCGATTATTACTATAGATGATAATAGAAACAAGGTAGATAGATAAGAACTATTATTAGGATAAACCGCTCGCTCAGAAATGTCGCCAATATCGTTCGCCCATACGGCTGCAAATCGTATATACGCGCAACAGCTCTCGACCTTTTGTTCTGCTTACACACCAAACATCAATCTTTCATTCCATTGCCATTTTTTTAGTCCGTGTAGTTTGGTCATAGCTTAACTGCAGTTACGTTATCATGTATTGTTACGATTTGTTAAAACCTTTTTTTTTCAAGCATTCTTGTCAGAAATATCCTCTGTGTCTGATAACAATATTAAATCAAATGAAAGTGTTATATTTTTCGGCGATATAAATTTAAATTTATTAAATAAAAATGATGCTATCATAATAAATTATGAAAATATCCTTACTAATAACTATTTAAAAAAAATGTATAGATGTCGCTACTAGGGAAGTAATAGTTCTTCAGAAAATAAACCGCTCATGTATCGATCATTTTTATGTACGTTTAAGTGGAAAGCTACCATCTGGATTATCCAGTACAATATCTGCGTTCGTGTGTGACTATAACATCGCAGACCACAATACAACGGCTGTTTAGTATACACTATAACTCGATAGATCATTTCAAATCTTCTGATTCTAATTACGTGAAAATTCTTTCGCAAAAACTGATCGATAAAAATATTTGTAATTATGATTGAAAATCGCTTCTAAAGGAAACCGAATGTTCTGTTATTTATTTAAAAATGAAAAATTATTTTGATGACTTGTACAAAAACAGCACGATTGAAATTAGCAAAAAATCTAAAAGCAGACCTCATGCCATAAATGATTGGATATCTACGGATGCACTATATAAAATTAAAAAAAGAGATTATTTAACTTAAAAACTCTTTTCCTGTAATTGATAATATCAGAATGAGTGATATTAAAAAACACATATCTACGTTAGGTCCAATTATAACCCATTTTGTTAATAGAATCTTATTTGAAGCAAAAATTCCAGATGACTTAAAATGTAGTATCATCCGACCCATTTATAAAGGCGGTGATCACACTGTATTGGGTAAATATAGACCGATTAGTATTTTGCCATCGCTCGAAAAAAATTTTGAAAAAAAAATTCAGCTTAAATTGATTAAATATTTAGAAGATTTTTCTATTATTGATACAAATCAATACGGCTTCCAGAAAAAAGGGCACTGAAATGCTAATTCAGAAGTTTGCCAGCCTAATAAATAATGAATTAAATACTATAAATCATGTATTAGTCTTATTTATAGATTATTACAAGGCATTTGACACTATTAATCATAAAAAATATTGAAAATATTAGAAATCATCGGAATAAGAGGGAAACTTCTAAAACTCTTTGAAAATTACTTAAACAACTGATGCATAAAAATTAAAACTTTTGAACACCTTAAGTAAACAAAGGAAAATATTAGCAGGCGTTCCTCAAGGTTCCATATTAGGCCCAATTTTATATATTATTTATGTATCTTTTATTAAGTACATTTTTAAACATGTAAAATACTTTGTATATGCGGACGAAACTGCATTGGTGATTTCTCGCAGTGATTTGCAATTATGTATTGAACTATTACAAAAAGATTACATTGAACTTTTGAAATGGTCTCACGACTCTGGTTTAATTATAAATGCCAAAAAAACTAAATTGATACAGGTAAGTTTTTAGATTCTCACGGCCAAAAGCATTTTTGTTGTTTGTTTTTGGGGTGTTATGCCGTGTTGTAGAGGTGAAGCGTATTTACTAGAACAGATGTTTGGAACAGATATTTCAAAGAGACTTTCGTACTTAGTATTTGTTCTTAAGTATTACGCGTCTTGCGAGTCTTGCGCGTCTTGCGAGTATTGCACGTCTTGCGAGTCTTGCGAGTATTGTACGTCTTGCGAGTATTGCACGTCTTGCGAGTATTGGACGTCTTGCGAGTCTTGCGAGTATTGCACGTCTTGCGAGTATTGGACGTCTTACGCGTCTTGCTAGTCTTGCGCGTCTCGCGTCTCGCGTCTCGCGTATTCATACCGAGGGCGGGGCATATGTATAGGCATCTCGTTACTCGCTTACATAAGAAGAGTGTTTCCCTAATCTTTGAATATTAGGGAAACACTCTTCTTATGTAGGTGAGTAAGCGAGAAAGGATATGATACTGAATTTAGTAGATCGCGATCAGCGCGATCTCGACTGGTATTGTCAATAAATTCCGACAGTATGCGTCCACCAGTTAAAAAAGGTTTTAGCAAGAGTACAAAAGCATCGCCGGAGACGAGGTCCGGCCGGGCGCTTCCTACCTAGTGCACATAATTAGTGCACGGCTAATGTATTATTTCTCGCTTTTGAAAATCGGAAACTATCTTGTGCGAACTGTGAACGAAAGTGGTGCCATCTAGAAATAAAATATTAGGGCTTTATAAAAAAATATTTTCACTGTGTTCTTTGTTGGCATTTAAAATCTTTGTTGTTGAGATGCACCACTATAATAAAGCTTGGCTTGTGTATGTGGGGGTGTAATATTATGTTCGTTATTTTTACTATGAGTATTCTGTTTATATTTTCAGTGTATTTTTAAGGTGGTATTTAAAATGTTTATTGTTATTTCTAATACTTTCTGATAATGTATTAAAAAAAATTCTCTCCAAGATATTTATAGTTGAATTGCACTGATTTTTTAATTACTTTTTCGAGTTGTGAGAGTTGATGTTTATCTGGGTTTTCTATTATTTTAAAAGGTGCAGTTTTATTTAGACTATTTTCTTTGTAAATTTGTAAAATTACGTGATATAAAAATAATGCATTTAGTTTTCTGACTTTAAATTCTTTAAACAGAAGTTCTGATGAATATGTACCTATATGATTTAAGTGGAATTATTTGTTTGAATCTATGATGTATCTTAGTTTCCTCACTCTGTCTTTGAGTACGTTAATGTGTGTGGACGATTTTATCCATTAATTTGTCTACTGTAATGTATAGGTATTTTATTTCTGTTTGGCTTTCTATCACTAAACACAAGATATTGCAGATATGTTGTTGTGTATTTGCTTAGAGTAGATTATAATTTATTTTTCTTTAGTGTTCCTTGTTTTTTTATGCAGAATTGTATATAATAATTTTTTTTTAAACATAGTGTTAAGTAGTAAATTTATGAAAAACCACTTCTTTTAGTTCATTGATGTATCTGTGTTGGCCATGTTGTTTATTTCCGTCCATGTTTATTAGTAGCACTGTGTCGTCCTTTTGTTTCACCTTAATTACTATAAAAGGCAATCTGCATCTGGGAAATTTAAATTTTAACATTCTAATTTTCATTATAAAATGAAAATTCGCTTTCGTTGTATGGGATGACAGTCATTTAATAATTTAACTTCTTGGGGCCTCTTATTTAGGTAGCAAGTTTTCCGTGCTAAGACTCATTTATCAAATTAATTAGGTTAGGTAAGATGAGAATCTCCGAAACCGGTTCGTTCAGACAGTAATAAATAAAGTTTTTAAAATTTACTTTATTTTGCTTCATTGAAATTGAAATCTCATGATGGATTTGAAATGACAATTTTTTGGGGGAATTACTTTTTTAGAAATTCTCTAACAACCCCCCCCCCCCCCCATGTAATGAGCAAGTGAAATACTAGGGAACAGGTATTTGGACTAGGTATTTATTCATACTTGTACCAATTGTTCCGAGTATCAAGAAGAGCTAGTACGACTCACCTCTACCGTGTTGCGCTAACTCCTTCTTTAGCCGACGTTTCGGACAGCGTTGCAGTGTCCATCATCAGGGCAGATCCGGTAGATCCGAAGATGTGTAAATTTTTGGTTGTCGAGTTTGTACTTATTTATTTGTGGCCTGGGCCCGTCCAAGTGTGAAATGCCAACGGAAGTGGCGACATCTTGTGTCGAATTCTGAAAGCACAGTATTTATGTTAGCCTGGGGCCCGTCCAAGTGCGAAATGCCAACGGAAGTGGCGCCATCTTGTGGCGAATTCTAGAATTAGAAAACCGATTGACAGCGGTTAGAGTAGATGTACCCAGTATCAAGGTATAAATGCAATGGTTTTATATTGTATTATTATATGGTATTGGAGTATACTTAGACATGTTATTTGCGTTTAGCTTTGGTGTAGCCGTCAATTACCGGATACCAAGAGCTGTTGAGCTTAGCTCCGTCGTCTCTATTGATATTAAATGGATTTTTGTAGATTTTAATTGCCTCCATAATCAGGCGTGATCTATAAGTTTTGGGTCTTCCCAGGACCTCGGGAGCAAATCCAAAGTAATGGCCGGTTTCAATTAAGTGTTCGGCGATTGCCGATTTATCAGGGTGGCCAAGTTTACAAGCACGAAAATGTTCTGCTATCCTTTTGGAAATCGTCCGCTCTGTCTGGCCTATATAAACCTTGTCACAACCAGAGCAGCTGAGTTTGTACACTCCATCTGCTTCCAGAGGAAACTTAGTCTTTGCAGACCTCAGTAGGTCTTGGATTTTGGTGGTGGTTCCGAAGACAGTTTTGATGTTTTCTTTTCTCAACAGCCTGGCAATTCTGTCTGTCACATTGTGAACGAAAGGCAGGAAAGCACAGCCTTTTGAGTCTTGTTCAACTCTGTCTTCGTTTGTTGTAGATATGGCTCTTAAAATTTGCCTTGTCTGACTTGCCGGGTAACCGTTGCGCTCCAGTGCATCGGTCAGTTTTATAAGTTCTGCTCCAAGTTTTGTTTCTTCACATATTCTTATATATATGATACATATTAGATCACCCAATGCTAAGGCAAATATTATTACACCTGAAATAAAGACACACACTTCAAATTGCTTACATGTTGGTTTTCCTGCAATATGTACATGTGAAAATATTGAACTGGTCCCAGAGTATATATATTTAGGTATTATTATTGATTGTTTTTTTCAAATGGGACTTACAAATAAATAAAGTCTGTGAACGTCTGAGATCTATTGTTAATAGATTATATTAATTAAAATTCTATGTTCCAATACGTACACTTAGAATAATTTATTTATCACTAGCTGAATCTATTATAAGGTATGGAATCACAGCTTGGGGACTTTCATGTAAAACAAATATAAACCATGTTCAATAAGTTCAAAATTCACTAGTTAAATTATTAGCTCATAAAAGTTTATACAAACAAAGGCATAATGTTCCATACCTTTATCAGAATCTTAAAATTTTCTCAGTAAGATCAATTCTGTGGTATAAAATTTTATTTCAGCATATAAATAGCCCTATATACATAAATAGACTGGACCACACTTACAATACTCGTTTTACGTTAAATGAAGGACTAATTGTACCTGAGCATTTAAACAAATATGGACAAAGAACACTGGACTACATGATACCTAGTTGCTTAAATATGTTACCTGCAGAAATAAAAAAATGTACAAATGTAAAAAAAAATATATATGTTGAAAAATTGGCTCGCTAAAAGAAATAGTTTGTATTAGAATCTAATACAAATTATTGGTAGATACTATCACTGTTGTGTATATGTTTTTATATTTTTAAAACAAATTTTTATTTTTTATTGTTATCACTGTTGTCATTAAGTAAAATAAGTTTTAACTAACTAACCATCACGCCGTTTCCCCGCCGGGGTAGGCAGAGAGGACGGACCGCCAAACAACTCGGTCTTGGCACACACTCATTGCCTCATTCACATTTATACATCGTCTCATAGATACTCTTCTATTGTTCTGACTCTTGACATGGCCCGACTCAAGTATCTGATTCACTTGGTCGTGCCAGGTCTTCCTCGGGCGTCCCCGACTTCTGCTACCATTCACATTTGCATCGTATATTCTCCTTACACTCCTTTCTTCGCTCATTCGCTCAACATTCCCAAACCATAAGTTTTATATTTTTTTAATATTTTTTATGTGAAAAGTTGCCATCGATAAACTACTGAAAAGTAGTTTATTGGAACTTTGCTGTTTTTTCTGTATTTTATTTTATTATTTACTGTAATATATATTTTTGTCTTGCTTTCTTTAAATAAAAAAATAAAAAACAAATAAAAAATTCTTTCTGTAGTGAAAGATTTTCGCTCCCTCCAGGTGATTTTTCACCGAAACGGCGGTATTCAAATCATTCAAATATTAATGTTCGAAGAACGAACAGGGGTTGGAATAGCCGCCCTTTACAGGGCTATCCCACACAGATAAATTATAAATGAATTAAATAGCTTGTGACAGGCGATGCGAGAACACAATGCATAACGTTAATTCACAATCAACTTACCGGGAGGAGATGGTGAAATCTGCATGGTGAGCATCATCTGTCAGCACTGGAACGTTTAGCGTGGTTGTTAGCACTCGTTATTTAAAATTAAATTGCGATAAGATACGTAAGATAATTATTTCGATAAGGAACCGGCAATGTTGTTATGACGGGACGAACGGTTTTTTGCGACTGGCTCGGCTCCCAGTTCTCCGTCGTTTTAGCTGACTTGTGCGAACTTAAACTGTACAGTCTAAATTCAGACGATACGATTGGTTATTACACAGCCTGTCAAAGCAATCGGCGTTACGGAACATTCCGCCCACCAAAATACAACAACGTGTATTTTAAAGAAAATTTAGAAACCAAAACGGGCAATACTGTGGAACGTTGCGTGAATGAAGAACAGTGAAAAGAGAGAAGAAAAAGAAAAAAAAATATATATATATTAATAATAATAATGGAAATGATAAGAAAAGAAAATAATGAAAATAAGACTAACGAAAATCGATAAGAGAGAATGCGCCGCGGAAGCGAAGATGATTAGTCACATTGACTAGGCAATGGACATAATTTGGTTAATGGTCTTGTGAGAAGAGAACCATTCGATGTACGAACCGTAGCGATACGCACAACGCCGTCGGGACCTGGGTGCAATTTGTCGACTCGCGCGAGAGGCCAGTGCAAAGGGACAGTATTTTCGATTCGGATTATCACTACATCATTCACAGAGAGTGAGTTGCAATTTTTGGTCCACTTGGCGCGCTGAGTTAGCGATTGGAGATATTCAAACTTCCAACGTTTCCAAAAATCCCGTTGGAAACGTTGAATGAGTTGCCAGCGACTCAGACGGTTGATTTTTAGATTAGTATAATCCTCGTCCGGCACGGAAGTCAAGGGTTCCAAAGTCAAAAAATGACCTGGAGTCAACACGCGTAAATCGTTTGGGTCAGAACTCATCGGGTAAAGAGGCCGAGAGTTTAGCATGGCCTCAATCTGCACGAATAGTGTCGTCAGCTCCTCGAAAGTTAGCGTTTGGTTACCGATTAAGCGATAGAGATGAGTTTTAACCGATTTAACCTGAATCTCCCATACGCCACCGAAATGGGGACTCGATGGTGGATTGAAACGGAACTCAATTTGTTCTGACTGTGAAGCAGTCTGCATAAAGGAATTGAGCTGAGTCTTAGCTCCAACGAAATTCGTGCCGCAATCTGAGTGTATGACGTTTACACGACCTCGTCGACCTACAAATCGACGTAGCGCTGCAATAAAAGCTTCGGAAGACAGGTCAGAAGCGACTTCAAGATGTAGAGCCTTGGTGGTAAAACAGACGAATAAGCAAAGATAAGCCTTGTTTATCTTAGCGCCGCGATGGTTGCCGGCCTTTATACGAAACGGACCACCGTAATCAATGCCCACAATCGAGAATGGTTTAACCTGATTAACGCGAGCGGCGGGTAGGTCACTCATGAAAGGTTCTAGAGGTGCTGGATTTATGCGATAACATTGTATACACCTTGACAGACAATGTCGGATGGCGCGCTTGGGGGACAGAATCCAGAACTGCTGTGTCAAGAAATATTGCATTGTGTTAATGCCTGGGTGACAATGTTCTCGATGTACAGCGTCTATCACAAGAGAAGTAAGCTTAGATTCGCGAGGAAGTAGGGCAGGATGTTTATGCTCGAATTCGAGCCCAGATCGTGATAACCTGCCACCCACCCTGAGTACACCGTGGTCGTCAATGAAGGGATTAAGCTTCCGCATTTGTTTCGACATAAGGTTGCCCTCTTTCAAGCGCGTGATATCATCATTAAAATGTACATGTTGAGTGCGTTTAACTACTGTCAAAAGTGAAGTGTGAATTTCGGCACGGTTTAATGGAAGATACAAACGACGAGATTCTTTATTCTGTAGGTTGTAGATGAATCTAAGACAGTAACCGAGAATGCGTTGGATCTTCCGAATCGAAGAAAATTTAACTAGTAATAGGTCCACCAGATTTTCGTCCTGTTGGACAAATAACGATCGAACTCGTTCCTCAGAGTGAAGTTCAATTTCGTCGAAATTGCCATCGAAAGACGGCCAAGAATCGGATGACTGGATCAGCCACGAAGGCCCCGCCCACCATAACGTGTTATCGATCAGATCGGCTGGAGATTGACCACGAGAAGCGACATCCGCTGGATTATCTCCAGATGACACGTGATGCCAAGAAGTCCCTTCGAGGGTATCTTGAATGTGACTGACACGGTTAGCCACGAAAGTCTTCCAGCGACACGAAGGAGAACGTAACCAAGCGAGCACGATGGTTGAATCCGACCACGCAAAGGTATTGGAGATCGGAAGCAATGGTACGTATAAATCTTTGACGAATTTTAATAGATCTGCTAGAAGAACTGCCGCACACAGTTCAAGGCGAGGCAGCGAAATCTTTTTTGTGGGGGCGACTCGAGATTTGGCGCAAACCAAATATATTTGGACTCTATCGTTAACATCCGTGATTCGCAAGTAAACTACCGCGCCATATCCAAGTTCCGAACTATCTGAGAAGCCATGAAGTTGACACGACTCCATGTGAGGGAATGACACCCATCGAGGGATTTTGAACGACTTCAAGAGCGGTAATTGTTTAGTATAACGATCCCATTGATGAACAATGTCAACAGGGGGGGTGTCATCCCACCCAACCTTTAGAACCCACAACTTTTGTACTAGGGATTTGGCGAAAAACGTCAAAGGGCATAGAAAACCGAGAGGGTCAAAAACCCGAGCGACTTCACTGAGGATAGTGCGTTTAGTGCACTCGCGATCGAGGCACAGGACTTCGAATGAAAATGTATCATGTCGTGGCTCCCACTTTAATCCCAATACCTTGAGAATGTGAGAGTTATCAACATCCATGGACACCAAGTCATTGAGGCAGTATTCCGGAGGCAGATCGGCGAGTAATTCTGGTTTGTTACTAGCCCACTTCCGCAATTCGAATTGACCTCGTTTGAACAGCTCGATAACTTCGGTTTTCGTTTGTTGAGCTTGTTCTAAGCTGTTACAACCGGTGACGATGTCATCTATGTAAATATCCGAAGTTAGCACACGACGCGCTAGCGGTAAATCATAACCTTCATCTTTGGTCAACTGTTTGACAGTACGACAAGCCAAAAATGGGGCAGAGGAGACACCATAGGTTACAGTGTTTAGTTGGTACTCTTGGATGGGTTCCAACGAATGAAAACGCCAAAATATTCTTTGGAAAGCGCGATCTGGTTCTTGAACCAATATTTGGCGATACATTTGTCGTACATCAGCAGTAAACACTACCGATGGTATACGGAATTTCAGCAAAAGCTCCAGCAGGTTCTTTTGAAGCTTTGGACCGATAAGCAAGGTATCATTTAACGAGGATCCGTTCACATCTGTCGCTGAGGCGTCGAAAACCACTCTTAACTTAGTGCTAGCGCTGCCTGGACGAAGAATGCAATGATGAAGTATGTGATACTTTCCCTTGTGCAAATCTTTTCCAGGAACACGAGTCATGTGACCACTGTGTAAATAATCAGTCATGAAAGCAGAATATTGTTCACGTAAGGTTGGATTTGCTATGAGTTTGCGCTCGAGTGAATGGAATCTGCGTAAAGCGATCTCACGCGACCCTGGAAAAGAGATATCCCTTCCCCTTTCTCGGAAAGGCAAGGATACGATGTATCTTCCCGAAGATCCGTCCCGTGAGTGGTCAGTGCAGTACATTTGTTCACAAAGTTGTTCCTCAGGAGTAAGGTGTGAAGACTGGGGAATGGTGTCTAACTCCCACAGTCGCTGGACCTCTTCGTGAAGCCGGTCCTCGTTAGTAACGATGAAAGATTTCGTTTCGTGAACAGTGTCCGAACCAACTGAACCTAGAAGAAGCCAACCAAATGCAGAATTGAAAGCTGATGGCTGACGTGGACCACCATTCACATTACCAGGTCTCAGAAGAGAAGAGAAAACCTCAGCACCCAGAAGAAGATCAATCGGTCCCGGTTTGTGACAGTCAGGATCGGCAAGAGGCAAGTTTCTCAACTGATGCCACGATGACTTATCTAGACGAACAGTTGGCATGTTGCCGCAGATACTAGGCAGCGTAAGTGCCTTGATGTTGAAGAGAACCCGTCCCTTAACACCGATCTCTAATTGAATGACTCCCGACGTGGTTGCGGAAGATTGGCCTAAGCCGCTAACTCTCTGAGAACTGGCTTGACGAGGGATGCCTACGAGCTCCGCAGCACGATCGGTGATGAAGTGAGCTTGACTGCCCGAATCGATCAATGCGCGAAAGGTTTGGAAATGGCCGGATGAATCGCGAATGCCAACATTGGCTGTTGACAATAGTACTATGGACTTGTATCCTAAATTGGTGAGGACCTGAATTTTAGAGTCGGAAGAAGAAGTCTCCGGGTCCGTAGACGTCGTGGGGTGTTGATGCTGATCTTCCAAAGAAGCATTTTCGTCTCGATGGAGCAAAGTATGGTGTTTTTGCTGACATTTTTGACATGTAAACAAAGATTTACAATCTTTAAGATAATGAGAAGAATGAAGACAATTGAAACACCAACGGTGTGATTGAGCAAACTGTAGGCGATCCTGAACTGACTTGAGTGCAAATACCTTGCACTTGGAAATGGAGTGGTCTTCCCCGCAACAGGAGCACTTCAGGTAAGTGGTGGAGGTCGAGGACCTATTTGTTTCAGACTGTCCTTTCTTAAGATCGCAAAGAAGCGCTGAAGTGCGTTTTTTGGCAGCCTGATTAAAGTTCCGTGCAAGAGGTTTGTCAATAGTACTGCTATCGCGAGTCGAAAAATGCAAGTCTCGTACAAGAGCTTCGCATTTGTTGTAAAGAAACTCTTTGAGTTTCAAATATGAAGGCAGCTCGGTAGGAGATTACAGTTGTTCGAATGCGCATCTTGTAGGTGAATCTAATTTCGATAGAATTAAATAACAAAGCACGAAGTCCCAATTGTCCGTTGGGAGATCCAATTCCTTTAAAATTGTTAAATCCTCGTTAAATATATCGAACACGCGACGGAATTCAAAAGGATCGTTGGGCGGAAAATTTAAATTTAGCATTTCCCGCCAACACGTAAAGGCGAGTTCACGCGCGTTACGATAGCGCGCGATTAATCTTTGATATGCTTCAACGTAGTGAGCTCCTTGTACTGGAAATGTCCGAATTAACCCTAAAGCTTCTCCAGATAAACATGAGAACAAATACTGCATGCGTTCGATGTTGGATAAAGATTTGTTTTCATGAATCAGAGCGTTAAACATGTCGTAAAATTCGGGCCATTGCTTGACATTTCCAGAAAATATTGGAATGTTTATTTTTGGTAATTTAACGTTTGTGCACGCATTCGCGGTCTTACAATCGAGAGGCTGACTGGTTAACTCCTGGTAAATTTCGACAATTTGATAATACATCTCGTCAAAGGTTTCGCGAATTTTATCCTCATCAATTTCGTTTGTGTCATCTAAAGCTAATATTTCCGCGTGAGACGTTTCAAATTCAAGAACTATCTTTTCCAGAGTAGTATAATGCGCTAACAGTAAGTTACACTTAGTTGCATCGTGCAAAGCGCTTTTTGCTATTTCATGTGTCTTGACTAACCTATTATTCGCTAATGTCCGTTTCCGGCGCAATGTTTGAATGGCTGGGGCCATGTTGAATAAACACGATTGGAAACGTACCCAAAAACGAAACGAAATAAATGATAATAATTTAATCTATTATAATTATATGCGCGGTAGGTCGTCAATACTCAAGAGCTAGGTACCTACCTAATTACTGTTTGAATTGATTATTATTCAAAATTTAAGAAACATTCCACGGCACTATCCGTTTTGGCATAGATAGATTATAATCTTAAAGTTCCCTAGTTTCGGCACCAAAAATGTTCGAAGAACGAACAGGGGTTGGAATAGCCGCCCTTTACAGGGCTATCCCACACAGATAAATTATAAATGAATTAAATAGCTTGTGACAGGCGATGCGAGAACACAATGCATAACGTTAATTCACAATCAACTTACCGGGAGGAGATGGTGAAATCTGCATAGTGAGCATCATCTGTCAGCACTGGAACGTTTAGCGTGGTTGTTAGCACTCGTTATTTAAAATTAAATTGCGATAAGATACGTAAGATAATTATTTCGATAAGGAACCGGCAATGTTGTTATGACGGGACGAACGGTTTTTTGCGACTGGCTCGGCTCCCGGTTCTCCGTCGTTTTAGCTGACTTGTGCGAACTTAAACTGTACAGTCTAAATTCAGACGATACGATTGGTTATTACACAGCCTGTCAAAGCAATCGGCGTTACGGAACAATTAATATTATTATTATTACAAGATCACCCCAAAAATGGATTTCTATTGGCATGATCCTAATGTAATTGAGACTCCTGTGCGTCATTATAAAAAAATATTAGGTTGGTTCAACATTACTTGCAATGAAATGATAAATCCGTAGGTACTGATATTTCCTGCCTTTCCTGAGGTTAACGTAGTATTTTTTCCTGCATGTCATATCACTTGTATTTTGGAGAGAGTTTCCTCCTCTCAAGGACACACGTACAACACTCTATCTCTTTCACCCCGATGTGTTTTTTCTTATTTACACAGATGGAATACGTCTGATCCTATTTCGTATTCAAACAATGTACGAGGGCTATATTTCTAATATTAAGAATTTCTCATGAAGAATTTCAGATATTCCTTTAAAAATTACTCCTACCTCATACACACGTCGCTTCATGGAAAAATCTTATTTCGAAAATTCCGTCAATTTATTGACAGGCATTCACCAGTCCCCAATATTTTATTTTATTGCGAACGTGATAAGAAAAATAAATTCACAATTTAAATTTATTCGTCTCCGAGTAACTAGCTTTTTCAATCTCTCCCCATTAAATATCCTGATTTAAGGAATGCGCAATGAATTGTAAAGTATAAAAATATTTGAAAAATTATTGGAACTGTCACTATGCCCACCTACTCAAGTAGGCAAGTACTCGGTATTTTGGACTTCGGCTACTTTAAGCGTGAGGCAGGAAAACATTTGTATGTCACGCCTTATGTTGACGTCGCCCTGTTAAATTTTCTAAAACTAGTCCTCCCTCAATAGGTACCTACTTACAACATAACACACTAAATATTACTGCATTGTATTACCCTATGATATTATATTTTGTTTGAAAATTTTCATTCCCATACACAATATTATGCAAAATAGGTATACTGCCGCAAGTGTAAACTTTTTTTTAAAGTTTTGACTATATTTAATAAACTGTACCTCACAGTAGGTACAAAAGATCTGCCAAAGTTAAACGAAATTAAATATTAGAATCGTAATAAAGAAATAACTCAATTGACAATGTCAATTGTTTATTACGACTATACGTCTAATTACTGTAATGAGTAGTTGTGAATTAATTTTTTTTTCACCTGAAGTCGTCGGTATCCACAGCCTGGTGCACGGAGAAAAATGTTCCTGTTAAAAAAGTGTTCGCATGCCGATTTCCTGAAAAAATATTTGTCATTCAGTATATATCGATAACACTTGTTCGTTTCCTAATAAATATCATGACGAAATGCGACAATATCAGTATGACAATATCAATAGCAATACTTGCATGAACACGTGTTCCGCCGTCCTCATAAAACATTTGCTTTCAACTGATACATTGTTATGAACTCTGTCCATTCATTCGTTAAAGGCCTGCAATCACGTTTCTAACAGAAAAACGCATAGTTTCACCAGATTTTAAATAAATTGTATTCACTAAGTTTTCACTGTGGGTGACACGTCTATCTAACAATTACAAACCCACAACTTTATTAAATATTTTTGAATAATAATTGAAACTACTACGTTCATTATATTAGCATTAAAACAGTCAATTAGAGAAACATATAGAAAATAAAATTTAAAAATAATTATGTTTCACTGGGATTTGATCCGGGATCTTCTGAATGCCGGGAGTGCTACCAATTACACCGTGAGACCCATAACTAAATCAGTGACAGAAAAACATGGATATATTCTATGAGAGTGAAAGGATATGACATACCCTTTCACTAAGCGTAAATCGTACGTAAAACATTGAATTAAAAAAACCAAATATTTTGAATGCGCATGGAAATACACAACAATATATTTATATAAAAGCATCACAATAATTTCATAAAAGTAAAACGAGGTTTGCTCTGCAGGGCCAGAGAAGAAGAAACTCTTAGTATGTCCGGTCATTATAATACATTATTATCTCCTGTACATTATCGAAAAACTCAACCGTTCATTTAACTTGATCTGAAGCAAAGTCAACTCGGGTAAGCTCCGTTAATAAGTAAGTAATAAGCTGGGAGACCTTGGCGTGTTATCCCACACCGCGCACTGGCTCCGGTGTTATTTCATCATTTCTGATTTCCCACCGTCTCGTGAAAGGAGGAAACCTTCACACTCTCCCGGCACAGTCACCATTCAACTATGTTGTTTATTTTCGAAATGCTTGCGTTCTCAATATCATTAAACCACACCGGGCAACAGGCTTGTCACAAAAATGAAAAATCTTTTAAAGTTCTCAGTAAGGTGTGGTATATGACTATTTCTAACCTTTTTATAAGCTCTTGCTTATTTATGTGGCCTTCAATTTTTCACGTCTGACTCGATCTGAACTCAGTGTTTATTTTCATAAGAGATGAAATTTTCGCTCGCAGTTAGATAAGAGAACCCTCGTAGAACCAGCTTTAGGGTTATTTTTATATGGAGGCTATCATTATTTTTGCAGTCAACGTAAATTCTGCGAATTTTGTTTCATTCAAGGAAAAAATATTATCGTTTTAATTTTTCAGTTTGCTCTGCCAATTATTATATCCGTTCCTTTAAAATATTGATAAATACTACTTGAAACAAATTGTTGCTCAACTAGTAAAACCTTCACGTTAAAAATAAGTTTTAGGGTTCGTTGAATTTCCCAGTGCCTTTTTTAATTTCTATCTCTTATCTGTTTTATAAAATTTTAATTATTAAAGTAAATTACTTGTTTCTCTTTCTTACATTATTTTGTTACATATTATGTTGTTCATAAATTATTTCATATACTTATTGGAAAAAATCTGTCTTCTAATATTAAACGATGGTGTTAAATACTGATCCAAGAGGTCTAGCATAGTTGATCGCTAAAGCCCTATATCAAAATGATATTGACTAAAATCGTCACCTATTAGCGATAATTGCGAGCAGGATCAACAATTGATAAAGAATATTTCCACAGCCGATAGACAAATTTTGGCGTGGTCTTCATAGTATCAGAAAAGCTTCGGTTAACTGTCAATATGCACATTTTTTTAATGATGTCATTGGTTACGCAAAATTACTGGCGACGAAGTTGAACTAACATAGCTCTTAGAATTGAAAGAAGTCGTATACGCGGAGAGTTGAATGTGTTCGGGCCAATGACGCTACATTGGTTCGGACTTGAATAAACGAAAATTGTTCACACGACATGAATATACAAATAAACTCTCTACTTAGTATCAAAAAGTAAATTCGGATAGTTGATGAATATTTAGGTTAGTGTTTCAATTCAACTTTGTCAATATGTAAATATGTTTATGGAATGTCAAATCACAGGCAATACCTTCAGTGTTGCCAGAGTATATGTATGTTAATTTCTTATTTATTTATTTAACAATATCAATCTGGCTATAGACACGAGACTGCGCTCGAGAAATTGGTATAAAATCATCGGTAGTTACGCCTATCGATTCGATATTGTGAAGTTATCGATTTCACTGTGCTAGACCCTTAGAACGTTGGCCAAAGCTTAACGCCAGAATTTACTTAACTTCAATGTTTATGTAGGTATATATTGGAATAAAATTTTTAATTTTAATGTTTTAAATCATCGTTTGAATTTACAAAAAAAAACAAAGTTTTTTGTCGGCAAAAAACAGATATCTTATTATTTATAAGGATATTATATATAATTATATTTAAAAGGCTTCGAAGTCAGTATTAGCAGTGTTAATATGGAAAATGGTTCGCTAAAACAAACTCACGAACCCTCGGATGAAACGTGACTGATTAAACGGCAACAAAGGCCCGCATGAAGGCTCAGGACTCGGGATGCGGGACGCGGGACCCGAGATCCGGGCCCGAGACCGTCTCGGGTCCGCGGTCCAGCGGAGAGTAGACATCATCATTATTGCAGTCAACTGTTAAACGCAGTATAACTCGTTGCTAGAATCTGGTGGCGAACACGAGACAGCCAAGAAAAGCAAGCGTATTACCGCAAGTGCAGTGGATTTTATGCACTTTGAAGTAATCGAAATGTTAAAGAATGAAGTCGCGGTGAATTTTTCTTCAAATGGCGTTGGTTCTATTTAGTAACAAGATCGATAGCCAAGTATTTATATGCTTACGTCTTCCCACCTAATTTAAATTTATCCTCACGATTGTCCTTAAGAATGCCTTAGTTCCAGACAGTTTATTGTATTCAGCAACAACTAACAACAAAAATTATCGATTAATAAAAATCAATTAACATTTTGGCACAATAATATGCTAAGTTTTAACTTTCGTATTTGACGATACTAATTTAAGTTTCATCTGCTTTTGTATATAAAAGTACCAACGCACGTGATAAATGATTTATGATTAAGGTGGGTACTCCAGTAGGGTTTGTTAAATTTGAAAAGAAGATTCATAAGTCCACTGTTAAAACGCTATCCATATAAGTCATAACAGCGATCCACCCTTCTGGTGCGAGCGATCTGTGCCTGTTGATTTATAGCCCAGTGAGACCATTTGTCTACTACTCCGATCTGTAGTTCCGATGTGATTAATTGTGATAGTCCGATATAATGATAAGGCCGGCTTCATTACCTTTGATATATCAAGGCTGATTACCGCCCGATCATTGACTGTTATTGGATCACTATTAGTTCTAATTGAACCCCTTCACTTTTTTGCGTTCCTAGTAGCCTCCAGTAAATACTGACCTATCTGATTGCTTACAATCCTTGATTTTTCCTGAGTATCACAATAACTTAAACTTTATTATATCAGTTTAGTACGCTAAGGGAACACATTACTAATATAATATTTGAAATTTTAAACCATTTTTATTAATGGAAATTTATCGTGTTTTTTCATAAGATTAGTAGATACACTCAACTCTCAGTATCATTCTAGCAAAAGACAACCATTCAGATTCGACACGGTGTGTTACTGAAATAGGGGTGTTTAGTATCCAGATCTGCAAGCCTGGTTTTAATTCCAACCTATCCTAACCTAACCTTCCTTCTTCCACATCTCCAGTCCTTCCACCTCGTAACATGCCCAAAAAAGGATGCTATAGTTCCACTGATTAACGGGAAGTTGGTACTTTTGGGTGATATTCACATTAAAAACTTAAAACAGTTTTTCAAAGAGTATGTACTCACAACTGATAAGAAATCATTGGGTTTCTTCAAATTGTATGAAACACCTTGTATTTCCTGCTTAAATTATCTACTCTGCTGCTCCGGAATCTAAATGTTCATATAAATTATATCGGTGCAGTTAATATTTCGAGATGATTTGTATCGATTGCTCTATTTCGTTCGCAAGGCGAAATAATAGAGATGAAGGCAAACGTGACTCGACGAAATTGTCCGAGGCGCTACAGTACGTTAAGGATCGGTTTCTCGACGGCTAACCAAGGCTTATTTCAAAAGTAGGTCCGTTTACTGGCTTAAAAAGATCGTTAGTTTATTATCTTTCTTCTTTATCCAACAATTTAAGAAAAGTTTTTTTTAAATATCTTTGTTTTTCGATTGTCCGTCATATTTTCAAAACAACAGAAAACAGTAGGTTAGCATAAGAGATAAAACTGTCAACTCAAAAGCATAAACTATGGAGTTCTTCAAGGATCAATACTGGCGTCACTCTTATTCCAAATATGTCTAAATGATAGCTGTCAATTAAACCTAAGTCTTCTTATTTGCAGATGTTACTACATTATTTTATTTTGGGCAATTTTATTAGAAAAATCTCAAAAGAATTTCAATACACAAAACAACTGATTAATTACAAATATAGTATACATAAATATTTTTTTAAATCGGTTATGTGGTGTTAAGCTCTTCTAAAATAATAACGCCGTCGCATAAACCATTACAAATAGAAAAAATATATCAACGCATTCTAGTTAATGAAAAATACCTGAACCTACATTTTGACAAACATCTGACCTTAAAACAGCCCGTAAAAAATCTAAAACAAAATAATCGTTCTTCTAATTGGTATATTTGGTAGGATAGCTCATCCTCTACCGATAAAAGTACTTTAGCTTCTTTTACTTTAGCTCAATCCAGTCCCACCTGAATTATCTAATAGAAACACACAGATTACTTACCTTAACGATGTGCAAATAATACAGAATAAAGTTAAAAATTCTCTTCAATTGTAACCCAGATACCGTCATGAAAAAACAATATGTATTTCTGAAAATTAGTAAATTGTGCGAATACCTACAATATGTGTTGCTCTTTAATTCACACAACGAACACATCATTTAAAAAAATAAGTACACGAACACTAAGCAAATCAACTTAATAAATTTTACAATAATACAGTAAATAGTGAATGTGGTAAGAGAAGCACATGCCACGGGAGTAACACGGAGAATCGAATATATACATTTAAACAAAAAAAAACAGTTCGATCTTGAGCTTAACGAACAAAATTTTAATGTGAAATATCTTTTAAGATAAGATATTATGTATAATTCTTTGTAAGTAAAATTATTACTGTTATAATGTTATATAGCCTTGAATTATGTGCTTATTAAGCGAAATATTTATATTTCATGAATTATAATAAATACTTATTATTAGAAAATGATGTAGTATTTTTAAGAAGTAACATAGCTAGAGTAATAGAATATGAAAATGGAAATAGAAGTAGGAAAATTTTGAGACATGTAGATGAAATTGGTGGAAAATTTGGTTATAACATTGATAGTCATGATAATGAAAATATAATCAATGATTTATTGGATTTATTAAAACAAAAATTAGGCGTAAAAGCTAGTAGATTAAAAAGATATAATTATACGTATAATAAAAAAAATAATAATAGATTATTCCAGAAAAATGAAAAAATATTTTATTCCAAACTTGACGATAAACAAAATATTATATCGAATAATAATATTCCGTTGCCATCTGAATCAGATATGCGCGATTTTTGGACTAAAATTTGGAGTAAAGATATAAAACATAACGAGTCAACTCCCTGGATAGAAAATGAAGAACTCAATTTTTCAGGCATTGAACAAATGAGTTTTTTTAATATATCGGTTGAATTGTTAACCAAAATTATTAAAAATACTCATAATTGGAAAGCCACGGAATGCGATTGGATACATAATTTTTGGTACAAACGTCTGACCACTTTAGATCCTCTTTTGGCAAAAAATCTTTCAAAATTTGTCAGTCAACCTCAAAATTTTCAAAATTTTCTAACTAAGGGCATTACTTATATGTTACCCAAAAGCGAAAATATTAATAATCCCTCTCAGTACAGACCCATTACATGTTTACCGACAATATACAAAATTTTAACCTCTTGTTGAACAGATTTAATATATACTCATTTAGATGAAAAAAATATTTTATCTGAACATCAAAAAGGTTGTCGCAGAAAACATACGGGATGTAAAGAACAATCTGATAGTATTATTACGCCAGCGTCTGGACGATCTAGGCCCTCTGATTGGTCGAATTAAAATTGTCTGTTTCGGCTAAATTCAGCTAACTTGAAAATTAATACACGATTTCATACTAAAATAGGATCGCCTCATAATAATACGAGATTTCTTCAAAAGCATCGTTTCTGCTCATATAATTTTTGGATAATATCGAAGAAAATATGTTTTAGAAAGTTCATAATCCAGTGGATTAATTACATTACAATAAAAATTATCCACAGTTACGTGATTATGTTTGACGTTTATAAAAAATCACGCGTTCCTTATTCAATATGGCGGATACGCACGGCTATAGATGGCCGACAAAGCGCACCTCTGGCGGTTTAAAAACGAACCAAATGAATGGCGCGAATATTTAAATATGCAGCTCACAATATTTTACTACTTACGATTAACAATCATTTAATAAGAAAATTTCTTCTGGAAGCTTATCACTTTGTAATGGCATTTTTCATTATTATTTATATTTTTTTTTGCTTATTAATTATATCTGATTTTATATTGACATGTTTTCTAATTTGTAAAATTTCAAAATTATTTATTTGCGATGCTTTATATCCTGAGTGAAGTATTTTAAGACCTGAATTTTTATCGAAAGTGTGATCATTATTCAAAAGATGATTTGCAAACTCAAATTCACTATTTCCATTTAGAGCCCTGCGATATTCTTTAGTTCTGACTTCAAAGTTTCTATTAGTTCTACCTTTGTAAAAGAAATTACAATCATCCCAATTGAGTTTTTAAACTCTTGATTTTTTTATTTGAATTTTTCTATCTTTATTATTAAGAATATATTTCTTCATTGTTATTAGTGTAAAACGCCAGTTGAATTGTACCAGAATTGTTTTTATATATAATTTTAGAAGTATCGTTATCCACAAGCAGAATTCTACGCCATTGTTTATTTCTATCTTTAGAAAGACCGTTTGAAGAGAATATGTTTAATTTTTTTTTATTTAGTATTTCAACTATCAATTTATTAGAATAACCGTTATTAAATGCTATTTGTCTTATGAATATATTGTTTTATGGTTATATTCTATTTGTTTTTTTCAGGTCTTAAAATAATTCACTATAAATAATTTTGAAATTTTAGAAATGAGGAAACATGTTAATATAAAAGCAGATATAATTAACAAGAATTTTTTTATAAACTCTCTTTTAAATATTTTCCCACTTAACTGGTCTTTTCCGTCTAACGATATTGTAATTCCTAATTATTATAAACCCAGCCTACTCTTACCCCTCCCCCCTCCTTCCACTTCTTCTTTCCCAATTGCAATCTATATTTAATTTTTGACTTCGGTGTATACACAATAAAATGTAAACATTATATTTATTTATTTATTGGACAATTTGCATAGCACCGCTTTTGTGAGATATCACCTCAGGGGCGCTATATTGTAATAATCTACCTTTATATATAGATTTTTACTCTCCTGATGAAGGTGTATATATAATCTAACTTTAAACTTTATTAGATACAGTAACAGTTGTAGGGAAAGAATTACCAAATGATTACCGAAAATGATTACCCTCCTTTTATTCATAAACACTGGTACAATTAATCAATATGTAATAATCTATTATTTAAGTCAACTTTGTTATAACTATCTTTAATTGTGACAAACTAAACGATATTGATTAAACTTATAGACATTGACGGTTGTAACACATATTTAAGCACTGCAAGTCTCCTATGAGCAAATTATATTAGGTAGGATAACAGTTAATATCAGTTGTAGACATGTAATCAATAATAGTGTTTCATTTGAAATAATCCATCACAAATACGTAAAATTTCATTTATTCAAACAACTGTCATTCTTATTATGCGTAAATTTAGCATGTTATTATTGATTAAGAAGCAGAAAAAACCCGCGGAGCTAGTAGAAAAAATCCGCGGAGTTATTAGTTAAGTATTAAATATATATAAAATTAACCCCATTATTATTAGCTTTTTGGAAAATATTATGTCCTTTTGGAATACCAATTTACTTATCAATTTAAAAAGTAAGAAAATAGTTATAATGGGCATTTCAATTAAAAGAGGGATTTTTCAAGGAGACCCATTGAGCCCTTTTTGGTTTTGCTTAGCATTGAATCCTCTATCTAAAATGTTAATTAAAAGCAAGTTTGTAATAAAAGTTAAGGGTAATACAAGGGAGAGTAGTACAATTTCGCATTTATTATTTATGGATGATATAAAACTATTTTCGAATTCTGAACAAAATTTAGAGAAAATGATCGAGGTAGTTAAAAACTTTTCAGATGATATCAAAATGACTTTTGGTTTAGATAAATGTAGAACGATCCATATAGAGAAAGGCAAAATTGTAGATGGGGAAGAGAGTATATTTAGAAATTTCCAAATTACTAGTATGAAAAGAGATGAGGTTTATAAGTATTTAGGATACCCAGAATCAAATAGATTAGACCATACTAGTATTAAAAATGATATTAGGATTAAATTTCAAACTAGGATCAGGAAAATTTTAAAATGCAATCTATCTGCTAAAAATTTAGTAAAAGAAATAAATACTTGGGCAATACCTCTATTAACGTACTCATTTGGCATAATTAAATGGTCCAATACAGATTTAGATAACTTATAAAGATTAATTAGAAAAAAGCTAAAAAAGTTTAATTGCCATCATCCAAATTCAGCTATAGAACGAATTAATTTACCTAGAAATTTAGGAGGTAGAGGTATAGTCAAAATAACTTCTTTGAAACATAATCAGGTAGAAATGCTAAGAACTTTTTTCCATAGGAAAGCTCATAGCTCAGAAATGCACAAAATAATTTGCAAGGCAGATAGAAATATTACACCTTTAAATTTATACGATGAGAATGCCTATATTTTTATAAATCCCAACCAGGAATTTTTAGATTCCTGGTCAAATAAAATTTTACACGCAAAACACTTCAATTATCTCAACCAAACGTATGTTGACAAATATTCGTGAAACAAATAGTTGAGTATTGCGCAATAATAGCGCAGAAATAGAAGAATTTATGCTTGCCATTCAGGATAGAGTCATTAATACTAAAAATTAAAGAAAGCGTATAATCGAAGATACAAATCAAATTAATGATTTGTGTAGAAAATGTTTGGCTTTTCCGGAAACTATAGAACATATTATATCGGGATGTTCTATATTAGCACCGTCCGAGTATACATTTAGGCACAATCAAGTTTTAAAAATAATTCACTAAAGTTTGGTAATTAAACATAACTTGATTGACTGCCGTAATATAATACCATATTATGAATACGAACCAAATTCATTTTTAGAAAACGAATTTTATAAAATATATTATGATAAAACTATACTAACAGACCGAACGATTAGTCATAATAGACCCGATATAGTTTTACATGACAAAATTAAAAAAAATAACTTATATCATTGATGTCGCTATTCCAAATTCCTGTAATATTCAAAAATCTGCAAATGAAAAAATAAGAAAATACACAGATTTAGGAAATGAGATTAAAAGAATTTGGCATTCTCAGACTATAAAAATATTACCGTTCGTTATTTCGGCTACTGGCATTATACCTAGCTCTCTCATTAAAAATTTAGGCGTATTAGATCTATCAAAAAATTTATATATAAAGATGCAAAAGGTCATTTTTAATACATGTAGGATAACGAAAGATTTTTTAAATATTTATGTTGAGGGATCAGTAGGATTTATAGGCCCTATTAGGAGTTCTACCGAGCCGAACCCTCTGATATGAAAATATCTGGAGTCGGTGAATTTTTTTTTCCCATTTGATCTCTGGTGAGTTGACGTGTTGTTGTTCTTGTATTGTTTTGTATTTATTTTACTTATATAATGCACTTGCATTATGTTGATTGACGAGATAATCATTTGTGGAAAAGTGTGTGGAAGGGTTTAGTTTTTCCTATGGGGAAGATTTAACCCGGACAACAAAATCGGAAGCATTAAAAAAAATAGTTACGTAAACCTGTGAAAAAATACAATACAATCAAAAACACAACGAAATGTAATTTTAAAATTATAAATTGTTTTCTTGGTGATTTTTAACAACTTCTGTCACTGAGAAAAGACATTTTTATTGTAACAATCAAATGAAAAAAAAAAACATTTTTAAGCTCTTGGTATTTTATTCGTGTTGGAAAGTTCATTTTGAGGAGTGAAGTCGTGTGCAGTTCCAACAACACGCGTCTAGATTGCTTGTTTTACGAAAGCTTCATATCTGAAATTTCTCACACACATCTGTAACAAACAAGGAAATTTGTCACATTTGGAAAAAAAAAATTGTCTTTTCATTTATTACATATTTGTATGTATATATGTATCTATGTATGTGTGTACATATATATGTATGTATATGTGTATTTAGATGTGTGCATCTGTGCATATATATATGTATAGTATAGTATATTTATAAGTATGTATGCATTTTTCTTCCTAATAATTGATTTCGATCCTCCTTGTTTCTATATACATTTATTATTACTGTAACTAACCAAATACTTTAACAAAAAAATATTTAGGTAAATGTTGTGCTTACCTTTAGCTAGAAACATCATTATAACCATGTATAAATGTAATTTACTGTAAAAATTAAAAACGAGAAAAATAAATAAATAAATTTTCCAAATATTATTTATAATTTGTTTGTATTTCACTCGGAAATTACCATATAACAGATAGTACCGCTCTACAAAACACTTGTTCTTTGTTCATGATTGTTTATGTTGGTATGTTTTTTTTCAGTCGGTTTTTATTCAATACATTTCAGAGGACTGTCCTTTGTTCGTTCACGAAATATGTGAATAGACTAAATATTTAAATTATATTTTCTTGGTTTATTTTATTTAAGTAGTTCACGGATACTCGGTGAGCCACGGAAATGCGAGAAAAAATAAGAAGAAGAAGTGAGTTAGAAGTGACAGGAATAGACCAATAAGTTCGGTAAGAATTACAAGGAAACAAAAAGAACTAAAAAAGACGAGATGAGCCAAGAAGAGTCAAGAAGATGCAAGAAGATGCAAAAAGGCGAGCAGATCCATGAAGAGACAAAACTAGCCAAGAATTTGGTGAAAAGTTGCAAGAAGAGGTAAGAATAGGCAAAAAGAGACAAGACTAGCCAAGACGAAACTCGAATGATCGAAAAAATGCAATAAGAGGCATTAATAAACCAGAAGAGACAAAGAGACAAAACCATCTTAGAAGGATCGTACAATGCAGTAAGAGGCATAAAAGCAAATAAGATACAAGACAAGTCCAGAAGTATTGAGAAGATGCAATAAGAGGCACGAAGAAACTAGAAGAGACGAAAATCGGCGGTAAAAAGTAAGACGATTCAAGAATAGACAAGTCTAGCCAAAAAGGGGCGAGAATTGGCAAGAAGTGGCAAAAAAGGGGCAAGAAGAGACTAAAAGAAAAAAGGGGCGGTAAGACGTAAGAATAAGTAAGAAGAGACAAGACGAGTCAAGAAGGGGTGAGAGATGAAAAAATATAAAAGAAGACCCAAGGCAAGCCAAAAAAAGGCGAGAAGAACCAAGAGAAACTAGAAGAAATAGGAATCGAGAAGAAAAGATAAGAAGATACAAGAAGAAATAAAAAGAACCAGGAAGTGCCAAAAAAGAGGCAAGGAAATGTAAGAAGAGGCAATAAGAAGGAAAACATAAAGTTTAAAAAAAGGCTCAATCAATTCCTTCATTCCTGCCTATCCAAACTTCAAATATTGGCTTAATAGGTTGCCATGTTTACCGGTCGATTAAGCAAAGGTAGGTAATTTTTAGCTTTATAACAAACCATCAATTTCAATTTTGAAGATGACACTTAAATTCAAAGCACACCCGAGTTCTCAAGTTCATTGAACCAGAGTTATAGACAGAAACTAAACTCAAATTAATATTTTTGATGATATAATATTTTGATTTTCTTACCTTTTACTCATACCGTGTACAATCTTTGACATTAAAGAATTAAATATACCAAATTTCCATGCGGTAACCTTTTAACGGTGTGGAAAATAAACATGAAATCTAAAACATCGGTGTGGAATTTAAAATAAAGTTAAAAATCTAATCTCCTTGAAAGGTTATAAACGTTCAAAGGTTTCAAAGCAATGGGAATTTTTATTCTGGAAAAAGTCAGGTAATGTGAAAACTGATTAAAGCAAATAGTCCCGCAGGAAATTCCATCGGGATTCTTATGCAACACATTACGCTCCACTCTAAACTCCTACCACTGTATTGGAAGCACTTATAGAAATGTAATCAACCAGCGCCTTTGCTTTAGTTTTACCTACCACAATGTTATGGAATAGTGATTTACTCATTATTCAAATGTGTCTCAAATAATAAATATTTAAATTGCTGATGTTTTTCCGTAATGAAAATTTCTCAGAAATTTAAAGTATTATTATTAAACTATCTCTAACTTATTATGTTGCAGTAAAACTGATCGAATTTTGCTAAGCGTTTTCATTGTAGAAATCCAAAATCAGCGTAACTTTTTTGAGTTTGCGATTTTCCCATAAAAGGGCCATTTAACTGCAATTTTTCTCCGTCTTTTTTAATATTAAGATAAAAAATGTTGATCTCTGTGACAAAACAATTAAGATTCAGAAGTTACAGGATATTCTACATAATGCTTTGTACAAATTAGAAACTTAAATATTTAAATTTTTAGACAATAAAACACTAAGAATATTTGCGGCAAATTCCAGAGAGGTAGATGGTTCCAAAATAGCATGGTTAAATTCAGTATTGGAACAGTTCTTCAAATGGTTTTGGCGGTGTTAAGTGACCAGATCTGAATAGTCTGATACGGTAACTTCTTTAGCTACGTCTCTTCCCCCCCACCTTGGCTCTGGGCAGTTAAAATTATTTTACGGAAATCATGAAAAGAACTCTAGAACTTGGATTTGCTTTGGATTTAAGTGTAATTTTCAAAAATTGGAATTCGTTGCTTGAAGGATTCAAATAAACGATAATGTAGGTAATTAAGGAAAGTTATTTAATTATTTTTCGGAATAACTTTATTGAGTAAAACCTCAAATTTTAATATTTATATATTGAAAGTTATTTAAATTGTGTTTGTTAAAATTGGAATTATAATATTCCGTTATTTTGTATAAGTATGCGTTAGTATAAGAGTGTTAATTTAAAAAAAAAAATATATATATATATTTGTTATATTTAAACTCTTGCAAAGGGTAAATAGGTACGAGCAGTAAAGATATTAATATTAAATTATGACTATCCATATCTAACCTGCCGCACACGTGAGTACCGACTCGTAAATGAGTATACGGGCGTCGTGCATGTTACGTTACCCCTACAGAGAAGGTAGTACCGAGGCAAGATGAGTATTTAGAGGCGCCCAAGGTGCGATCGCATAAATTGGAATTCCTCCTAAGAAGCCTTCCTCCCCCCCCCTCCCCTGGCCCCAAAGGCTTTCATTAACATGACACTGATTAGAATCACGGGGATGTAAGTGTGCATGATAAAACTGCACCCCCGAGAATCATGCACCTTCACCACTATTTATTATCTCCCTTCAAATAAAATTCACTTTGTTAGAATGGTGCAAGCTAATTGCAAGGTTTTCAACGGAAATTATGTTGGCGGTTTATCGGTGTGGTACTTCGAACATTGTCGCACGATTTTTTAAAAAATTAATTGTATATTTTTAAAGTTCTTTTTATCATGATTGATAAAATGTGTTTTATTTAAATATCACGCTGAAGCTCAAATATGATTTGAAGTAATAAGTATAAGTTATAAGCCATAAGGCGACACAAGACTCTAATAAAACTTTGGGGTTTGCTCAAAGTTCACATTTTAATTCATTCGAACGAATTCACAACTATAATATCCTTTTTTTTATTGGTGCCCTTTTATACTCATTTAAAGTACGCTCTAGCGTGCTTAAATCGCACTTTATGGAACGCGCGTTTTTTAAAGTTACCATGGCAACATCAACAAATCATCAAAATGTGAAGTCTAAATGTCAACTTTTAACTATTAATCTGACAGGAATATTTTAAACGTCAAATAAAACATTACAAATGTTTCAAAAATTTTATTCAAAGTTTACATTCTTTTTTACATCGTTTACATTCTAATTATTTAAATGGATGTGAAAAGAGCAGTTCGTATTATTTGAAATATTAATACCTCCGTTTTTTAAATCGTAGGAAATGCTGTTCAAATTAATAGTATTCTCGGAAGTCAATGAGGCTGCACTTCCATTAATGGCAGTTCCAATAATGTTTGAAACATTCTTCTTATTGCTAATGCTCTCTTCCACGTAACCAGTCGCCACAGCTGCCGATTTCCATCCTACTTGTCGTTGGATTTGATCAATTGTCATGCCACTATTTGCCATAATGGTAGCGGATGTACGTCGAAACGCGTGTCCTGTATATTTCTCAGGATGGTTTAATTTAAGATAGCGTGCGATTTGTAAGGGGCATGATCCAAATGTGTTAATACCAACCACTTGATTGGTGCACTTACCCTTATCATACCGTAAGAAAACCCTGTCTGTACTTACATTTTGGGGTCGCAATGATAAATATTGCTTCATCAAACGCACATAATTAATTGCACCACTGTCGGCAACAGAAAAACGTCGAGCCTTCAATGTTTTAGATGGTCGGATGGTAATAAGCAATACACTTCCTTCTTTTTTGATATCATATAAGCGTAAATCGCACAATTCACATCTTCTGCAAGAGCCAAAGATTCCGTAAATGGCTACCACCTTCAAAAATAAGTACGTAATGTCCGGTGCTTCCGTGAAAAACTTCCGCAAATCATCTTCTTTGAATACATACGCCTTCTTAGCAACGTCATCCTTGCTAATTGCCTTCATGAATGCATGCACTTTCACAAATGATTTTAAATCAACCCCTTTATTTATCCTTATTGCAATTTCGAATGTACGGCCCACATAGTCGATGCTTTGTACTGTTCCGACATTTTCTGAAGGTAAGCAAGCACAACTCGTTCATCTACATCTACTACGTTTTGCTCCTCCATCCATGTTATGAACCTTTCATATTCTTTTTTATAAACGTCTTTGGATTTTTCAGGTATTAACCGCGATTCTGCTTTGGTATTTAAATTATGAATGTTAGAACTAATTTTACAACACACAATAACTAGTAAAAACTGTGATGTCAACTATTAATCTTATGTGTTTTGACGGCCGGCGTGGTCTAGTGGTATACGCTTTTGACTACAGATCCGAAGGTCGCGGGTTCGAACCCGGCGTGCGCAAATAAATTTTATTTGATTAATTTGTGTTATTTCACAATTAATTAATTTAAAATAATATATAGTATATTTGCGGCACGTTCCAGAGTGGAAGATACTCTCAGTATCGCCCTGGTGTAAGACTACCATTCAGAATTGAAACGTTGCTTGAAATGGCTTTAGCCGTGTTTGGTGACCAGATCTGAATAGCCAGGTACTTCCCCACCTTCCTCTTCCCCATCTCCCTCCCCTCCCCAATATACCCTCAGCCTCACAACATACCCCAATTGGGGATGCCATAGTCTCACTGGCTCCAGACGGGAGCAGTTGGGACTCTTGTGCGGTATTACTGTAAAAAAAAAAATGTGACAGATTGCAAATTAATGTTTGTGTTTTTCATTTCCATGACAACAAGATATTGTGATGTCACATCACGAATTCATTAATAGTTCTTATTTCCAAATTTTTAATAATAATATCAATATTTATGTTTTCAAAGTGTACCAATAAAAAAAATAGCGTAAAGTATTCGTGGATAACTGGTCTTTAAAACACTTGCTTTATTTCGAGCACTCGGCTACGCCGTCGTGCTCGAAAAATCGCGCGTGTTTTAAAGACCTGTTTATCCACTTATACTTTAATATACAATTTTTTCGGACCGATACCTACAGACGTAAATTATTCATAATTAAGGTTAATAAAATCATTACTTTATCATTAAAACATTTTACGTAAAACGGTTGGAAAAAATTATAAAAAGTTTTTCAACCATAAAATTACGAAATTAATAATTTCCCGATGTATTAATTTTCAACCATATGGGATGTGACACAGTGATACAAAATTAATTAAAATAAACCCCGCGGAAAGATTTACTCTCTAGGCCTGCCATGGCAAATTCGATCGTTTGGTCCGTCTAAAACACCGGGCCGCGCGTCGCATATTTGTATTCACGCCTTCTTCACTTACGTAGTTATGATTTCGACATCATTTTAGGGTATTGTGTCATTTAAAAAAATAATATTTTTGAATTTCTTATTGAGTAATTTAATATTAAATATTATTTATTAAATTAGGTATGAGGTAATAGTGTTGCTTTTTGAGTTTAAAAGAATATTACCTCCACTGCCGATTCCATAAATTTAATGAGCTATTTTAAATCGAGGATCTTATAATTCTCCGTTATTTTCCCAAGAACGTGGAAAGTAGCCCCAGAGGTAGGCCAGAGGTGCTTCACAGAGAAAATGTCTGACGCGATAAGAAAATGAAATAATTGCTACCCCTGGAGGGTTATAAAGAATGCAGCAACTTTCGTTGCATCTAACTTCGGGATTAATTGTTGAAAGCTGTGAACAAAGTAGGCCCTATAAATTATTATCTTTTGTTTTATTTTTTAATCTTCATTAAAAGCACCCGCTAAAATGCCAAAGCAGTTTGTCAGTAGTGAAAGCACACATGTGACGAGAAACCAAAATACAGAAAATAGTTGTAGAATAATAACATTAATAACAGTGTCTACGATACAAAGATATAAAATACACACACAGATATATAGATATAACACAGGTAACACACTCAACACATGATACACACAAGATACTTACTTGTAATGAAAAAAGGTGAACAAATACATATTTTAATTATCATTTTATTTAATAGATAATATTCTACCCCTTTAATTTTGGACAAAAGCGTTTTTATGAAAAAATTAAAACGTTAATTAAAAACGACATCTCTTCCGAATGAATATAGTTTTACCCCTTTACTAATGGACGTGTTTTAGATTTTGTGCAGCTGAGAAACAACCATTTACTCTACATTAAGGGTTGGTTAACAGTTTTGTAGGGTTTGAAACACTTATTAGTAAGGCCAAAATTCTTACTTGATATTGTTTACATTTTATTCAAAATAACTACAATGTTTTGGTCACCATAAAATAGGCAGTTGCCTAGTATGGTTATTCAATGTATCAATGCCTTGTAAATGTCTATTGAAAAACCATATATTTTTATAATAAAATATTAATTAATACTCAAATACACTCATAGGCATGTTTTATTAATGTATACATAAAAAACATTAATAAAATCAATGGATATACAGGTGCATAGAAACAATATCAATAAAAAAATCTTGATCTACTCGCCAGTTTTTCAGAAATGTTTTTAAGTTTTACTACTTAAACACAGCTTAAATTTACTCAAAAATAAATCAAAGTACAGCAAAAAATTATAACACTTGCGCAGACCCTTGAAAAATCACAGGTTCCAATTTCTAAAACTACAATTAGAAAAAATTTCTGTTAATATATTACATAAATCAATAAACTAGAACAATTATTCTTCGCACCAGAAGTTCCAATTAAAAAAAAATTGAGTAATTAATAATTTCACGCAAGAATAACGCACATCACAGACAACTTAAATTATGTTACATTTCTCGTTTCAAAGTAGATTCAGATGCTGCAGAAACGGGCAGTGGTTTAATAGATTTCCCTAACTTAATATTAGTAGCAATATTTTTTATTTTAACCCCACGCAGGAGGCCATAAGGAAAAGAATTTGCCTCAGGACCAACGTCATCTTTGTCAGGAATGACGGACGTTTGAATATATATCCCTTTCACCGCGACCCAAGGCGATGGTCTAGAGACCAGTTAGAGAGGTCAAAGGGTTTTTCCAAACCAGTCTCGTCCGATCTGGCACGTCACAGCCGGTGGGCAGGCGCATCCTGAGCACACTTCACCCGATAAACCCGGGCACCTCTGCTAAATCACCAATCTTAGCGGAGCACTTGGGGTGACTCCCCCCCCCTACAATAAGGGTCTCTTCAAGACCAATGTTCATTCCTTCTTCAAAAAGACCCTCTACAGCTCCTCAAAGATGATATAGTCCCTGAGGGTAATTATTTTCAGGCTCAGGGCCTCCTATTTTTGATTTATTTATTCATTTAGGAAACAAACAATCATACATTTAATAATAAAGAATAAACATTCGTAAGTTCTAAACCAATAAAGTTCTATAGAGTTAAATGTACATATAGTATTTGTACCTACGCAATGGCAGAAAAAATAAAACATTATAAAGAAATACACAATACTATAAACCAGTTAAAAATACGGTTTTTTCATGATAATATTATTCAAAATAATATAATAATCTACGGATGCCATAGTATAATTTTCACAAAATAAAAGTATTTCGAGTTATCAATTAAGTGAGCTGAATTTTACATAATTTCAAGTTACAGTTGAAAATATCGACATCTTATTAGGGCATTGTGAGTTTCAAAGAGACTGTGCCAGACAGGAGTGTATGACACACAAGACTGTAAATAAGGGCGATGATCCCAATCCGTGATAGAATCAGAAGTCGGAGCGAGGTAGGAGGCAGAGCAGAGAGTTGTAGAGCTGGTGGAGGTTGCTGGCTATCTGACGTTTTCAAGGGACTGTTGCCCGTTTTATAGGCCACCGGCGGCAGGCGCTAGCCGAGCGACGCTCACACGGGCCAACTTTCTCTTTGATTCCGGGAATCGAAGCCCGTGTTTTGTGGCGCGCTCGCGGCCCCGCCGCCGGTCTGGTTACCGCCTCTCGGCCGGTAATATTGGGCCCGTGGCCGAACGCGACCACGGCCTCTCTTTGTTCAGGCACGGTCCTCAGAATCGCGCTTGTGGAACGTTCGGGCGGCAAACCACCTCGCACGCTATGACGGCGCACGGCCTTTTGCTTCGGGTCGCGGCCGAACGTTCCCTCTCGTATAAGCACGATTCTCATAACCGTGCCCGAATTAAATGCTATTAATCCACCAGCTCTCTCGGTATACTTCTCTGCCCGTGTCCCCTAGCCAAGCTCCGACGTTTCATTTATTGTTTACTTTTTACATTTTCATTAACATTATTTCATACATAGTTCAGTTATAGTTTAATCATTTACATTATTTCATACATAGAGGGCAGTTTGTTCAATTTAAGGACAGGCAAAGTTTAAGGCAAATGGCAGATTTTAATATGGGGCGACGTCGGCTGATATTGGAGCAGTACGTCCGTTACACTCCCCCCGTGGAGCTCGGCTACACTCTTCGCAAGCGGCGTGCTGCGACATGGTCCCCGGCGACATGGTCCCCGGCGACATGGTCCCCGGTGGCATGGTCCCCGGCGGTATGGTCCAGGGCGTCGGCAGCGAGGCCGGTGGGGCGGCGTTCGGACAAGCCATCCTCAGCGTTGTCCTGGCGTCGGCGTCGCGCCGGGTGCTCCCATGCGTGATCAGCCGGGGGCTGTGGGCTGGCGGGCGGCCCGCTGATGTTCGACCGAGCTGTTCGACCGAGCTGCTCGGCCGCGCTGCTCGGCTATTGTCGGTGAGGCCTGACCGCGGCACCGCGTTGGTCAGCCGCTTCAGGAACGCGGCAGGCTGCACCACGGTGGCCGCGTGCGTCTGGTCGGCCACCTTACCCAACCACAAGAGGCGTAGGGCTAACTCTTGTAGTCGGGTTAGCCGCTTTATCCGGTCGAACAGGACCGCCGCGACAACGTGTGCGCCCCCAAAGCGGTGCTCCAGGACATCCATGATTTCCAGGAGGAGAGGGCTGACGGCTTCTCGTGCCTTTCCCTTCAGGGCACGCTGCAGCCGCATCAGGTTCTCGGCCGCCGTCATCCCGCAGGTGGCCGTCGACTGGAGGAATTGCGCCTTCCAGGCTTGCCACTCCATGTCGTCGCCAGCGTAGGGCGGCAAGTCTTTTGCGCTGGACTGCCGGGCGATGAGGGATGCCATCCGTTCATCTTCGGGATGGTAGCGAGGTGTGCCACCGGCCTGGGACTGCCGGAAGGCGTCGGCAAACATGGCCGTCACCTGGGCGAGAGGGACACTCTCTTGATGCACCCAGTCTCGTGTCTGCCTCGCTGCCTCATCCGTTCGGTTGCAGGCCCTGTATCCGTCAGCGGGGGGCTGCGATGGCGAGTTTCCGCTCGGGGCAAATGCTGGGAACTGGGCGGGCCCGCGGGTCACACCGGGATAGCCGTACTGCGGCTCTGGTCCACCTCGCAGCGTCGCGGCGCCTGGGGAAGCGCCGTCCTTGAGTGGATCCGCAGCATGGTTTCTCTCCGTCCCGGTGTGAGCCCTCTCGGCGCGGCGCGAGCTCCCGAAAACATCGCTAGGCTGGGCTGTAGTTGGTGGCACAGTGGGCTCTCCCCCCACTGTGTAGGCAAGGCTGTGACTGGGGCCACTAGAGGGCGCCGCAGTCTGTGGCAGGCCCACCCGTGGGCCAGTGGTGTGCGCCTCGGGTGCGTAGCCCTGACTAGGTACGCCCGAGGGCGCCGGCGTCGGCGTCGGTCCGTAACCCAGCCGCGGCGCAGTGGTGTGTCTCCGCTGCGTAGCCCAGGTTCCGCCCAAAGCCGCTAGATGGCGCCGCCGTCGGTGGGTACTCCACTCGTGGAGCTGTGGCGTGCGTCTCCGCTGCGTACCTCTGCGTAGGTACGCCCGAGGGCGCCGGCGTCGGCGTCGGTCCGTAACCCAGCCGCGGCGCAGTGGTGTGTGTCTCCGCTGCGTAGCCCAGGTTCCGCCCAAAGCCGCTAGATGGCGCCGCCATCGGTTGGTACTCCGCCCGTGGAGCTGTAGCTTGCGGAACAGTGGGATCTCCCCCCATTGTGTAAGCAAGGCTATGACTGGGGCCGCTCGGGGGCGCCGCAGTCTGTGGAAGGCCCACCCGTGGGCCAGTGGTGTGCGCCTCGGGTGCGTAGCCTCAGCTTTGCCCGGGGCCGCTAGATGGCTGGCTTCCGGGATATGGTCCGTCGGGTTTCCAGGCTGCAGGTGAAGCGGTCCGCGTGAGGCCTTTCAGCGTGGCGACAAGCTCTGCAATCTGTCGGGCGTGGTCGTCCTGCAGCTTCTGGGTGCGCCGCCTCTCAGCTCTTAGCTCGAGCTGCGCCTGCCGGAGCGTGTCCTCGCTGGAAGCCTCGCTTCTTGACGAGGCGTCAGCCGCGGCAGGGGGCGTCTGTGGTGGTGATGCGCCGGAGGGACCAGGCAGTAGGTCCGCTCGGGGATCAGAGGGGGCCAGGGGGGCGGTTGGCCGGAGTCCGGGGGGCGCGGCTGTGGCCGCCCCGGTTGGTGTGGGATCATCGCTTCCCTGCGATGAATCCCCGTCAGCGCTGTTCTTCCCAGAGCGCAGTGAAGGTGACATCTTCCACGGAGAGATCCAGCGGCGAAGGACCACTTATGTGCCAGACAGGAGTGTATGACACACAAGACTGTAAATAAGGGCGATGATCCCAATCCGTGGAAGCAGAAGGCGTCGTTCTTCAGTGGCGTCGGGGGGTAGAGCGGGGCGTCTCTGTAGCCGTCGTAGCTGGTCCGATGTAGATTCTGGTCCTTGTTGTAGAGTCCGGGTAGAGGCAGGGAGGTCCGGGGTGAGGCGAGGGTCAGAAGAAGAGAAGGCGAGTAGAATCAGAAGTCGGAGCGAGGTAGGAGGCAGAGCAGAGAGTTGTAGAGCTGGTGGAGGTTGCTGGCTATCTGACGTTTTCAAGGGACTGTTGCCCGTTTTATAGGCCACCGGCGGCAGGCGCTAGCCGAGCGACGCTCACACGGGCCAACTTTCTCTTTGATTCCGGGAATCGAAGCCCGTGTTTTGTGGCGCGCTCGCGGCCCCGCCGCCGGTCTGGTTACCGCCTCTCGGCCGGTAATTTTGGGCCCGTGGCCGAACGCGACCACGGCCTCTCTTTGTTCAGGCACGGTCCTCAGAATCGCGCTTGTGGAACGTTCGGACGGCAAACCACCTCGCACGCTATGACGGCGCACGGCCTTTTGCTTCGGGTCGCGGCCGAACGTTCCCTCTCGTATAAGCACGATTCTCATAACCGTGCCCGAATTAAATGCTATTAATCCACCAGCTCTCTCGGTATACTTCTCTGCCCGTGTCCCCTAGCCAAGCTCCGACGTTTCATTTATTGTTTACTTTTTACATTTTCATTTACATTATTTCATACATAGTTCAGTTATAGTTTAATCATTTACATTATTTCATACATAGAGGGCAGTTTGTTCAATTTAAGGACAGGCAAAGTTTAAGGCAAATGGCAGATTTTAATATGGGGCGACGTCGGCTGATATTTGAGCAGTACGTCCGTTACAGAGACGTCATATTAAAAAGTGTATATATTTATGGATCGAATCCAACCAACCAACCAACCAACCTTCCTATTTCTCAGTTACTCTCCTCCCTCCTTTCTTCAACCTGGCAACATGTTCCAAATTTATTGTGGATGCAACAGATATAGTCTCATTAGCTCGTGGTCGGGCAGTTGGGATTTTCAATGATTATATTATATTATGTAGAGTAATTCAAATAAATATTATAGTAGGTAATTATAATTTAAAAGTACCGTTTTATTTTAATTTTAAATTCCAATGAGCTTCTCCGAAGTATTTTGAATATGCGGCAATCACACAGGAAGATTAAATTAAGGAGTTTAAAAAACATTGAATTTGTTATTTTTTTTAAATTACATTATATGTGGTGTTTCGGTAATTATATGACCAAATGTACGTGCTAGTGAGATTTTCTATTATAATTTAACACTGAGAGTAAAATTCCGAACCGAAATCCATTTAAATTTAAAATCTCGATCAGTAAAACATTTAGTAGCGCTTGGAGTGGTTTTATTCTCTCTTTTTTTCACCAGGGAACTTTTCTAATTGCTCAGTCAAATATATAAAATACGGTTTCTGCGATGGTTCAGCCACCATTTAAGTCTTAAATGAAGGAAAATAATGGGTCATTAAGTAACTTAATTATTTAAATAGTATATTTACTCTACTTTGAACAAAAATTTAAATTAATCTCTAACATCTCATTTTATCAAAACTAATTTTGCCCTGTAGTATTTACGTTAGAGTGGAAAATATTTTTTATAATGTTAACGACAGTGGTGGCCTGAAAGCTTTCATTATTATTATTCACACGTGTTTGTAATACGTTTTCAAGGAAGTTGAAATGTAAATTCAGCAAATGTTTTTTCAATTCCACTGTTTATTGGCATTTACAAAATTCACGTTCACTTTCGTTTGTAAATCAAACATTAAAAACATTTTTGAATGTGTGAAATTAACTTTTAGAAAAAAATGCCGCCGCTAGATATTCAGCGTGGGACATGAGCTTTTTTAAAATATTCAACGCTTCAAAGTGAAAGTCTGAAAGTTCCAAAGCTACGTTGTAAATAGAAGAGAAATGTGTTTTTAGTTCAGAGATCGATGAAATTGGTGCCTGCAAAACGATTTTATGTATATTTTTCTGTTTTTGTTCATAATAATTATTTTACGTTACATAGATAAACATTTTATTTTTAAGATAAAATTAAATAAAAAGTTAATTTGTTGACGGCTTCTTTGGTTCAAATCCCGATTTTATTTGATTAATTTGTGTTTTTTTAACATTTATTCATTTTTTTTTCAATTTATAGGTAAATTTGCTGCATGTTCCAGAGTTGTAAATACTTTTTTTATCGCCTAGGTGAAATACCACTATTCTGAATCGGAACGTTGCTCGAATTAACTATTAATTCGACTAGCCTGGACTTCCCCACCTTTTTCTTCCCCACCTCATTCCCCTTTCCGCTATCTGCAGCCTCACAACATACATAATTGAGAATAGTCGGGACTCTTGGACGGTACTCAAATCAAAAACATATGAGGGTTAGTAAAAAAGGTTCATTCCATAGTTCCATATGTGTTTACCAGATGTTAAATACTGAAACAAACATATATACAAACAAACTATAAACATTATTTCGTTAAAAGTGTAATTTTTTTAAAATGCCGTACCGCGATTAAACTCTCCGGACGACTATGCGAAAAGGGGCCGTGTCCAAAATACTTTTCACCACTTTCAAAAAAACTACAATATCAATAAAATTATTCACGAATTATTTTTAACTGTGCGAGCGAGATGGTTTAGTTAAAATATTTTCACCACTAAATCATGATGACAGGAAAATGGCTTGCCTTTAATAAAAAAAATGATTTTGCCTAAGCTTAACTCAAACCTCGCTCGACATCAAATTATTTAAATTTTGCGTAGCTTCATTAAACAGATCGCTCTCATTTTCACTAGTCACAATGGATGAATAAGTCTAGTCGAAAGATTTAATCATAATAATTTGTAGAAACAATGCCCCAGAGGAAGGTTCTCAGGCCCGCAGTTTCCCATCTCTGTCACGAAAGTGGCACTGGAAGTGGAAGTGGGAGCTATAAGCCCGCAGTAGGAACAGTCCCGGAGCCATTAGATATTCTACAGGAATTAACTGTAAAATAGAGCTCGTGCCGCCTGTAATTGTTTTTGTAGGTGACAATAATCGTACATCAGAAAAAGAGTTATCGCGGAATCTACTTCGCCTCGGGAGCGTCGCCATTTGAATAAATTTGAATGGGAAACGCTTTCATTTTAGTAGGTGCGGGGTAGGAACTTCATTTTATGGGAAATGGTTACAATTGTTTTACAGTTGCTGCCATTCCCCGGGAATATTCATCGATTATATATTTTTAGTCAGAAAAATATGGTGATATGATATGTTTCATAATATGGCTTATTGAATAAATCAACACAAATATCACTGAACACATTTAAAGGGTACTTACTTGAATAGCAATAAGTGGTAATACAATAATCTTTGTTAACACACGAATACATTTCCACGTCGCAAACTACATATAATATTTGGTAAAAGTTTTTTAATCCGAGTTATGCCGGTTGGATGATCGGTAGAATTTGGTTAGGATCAAAAATACAGGGTGACAATAAGTCGGTTATAAGAAAGTAGATACTGTTTGATTAAAATGAAAATCTAAGGTTTTTCTTTAACATATTCATTAATATTACTATTTAATTTCTAAAAAAAGTTTATGTATAAACAAGTTCTACTGTGTAATTATTTCTATGCGTTACAACTTTTTCGCCTTCCGAAGACATTTGCACACTGTAAATCAATAAATTTTTGCCCAATGTTTCGTTCAATTATTTTATTTATGTTTTGAAGAAGTACAGTGAGGATTAATATGTTTCGTTGTAAATAGATTTTAATAAAGCCAAGGATCTTTACTATTAAACCAAGGATCTTTACAATTCCAAAAGACTGATATATTTCTGGGGCAAGCCTTATTACTATGGTCACCCTGTGTTGAGCGAGAATGTACGGCGCTCTAGTTTGATGGTTCGACTGAGAATTCGAGTTGGCGCCCCGAGATTGCGGGATACTTGATATGTACCGCGAGTATTAATAATTTTAAACTAATTTGGAGGCTGCGATTCAAAAGTTGGGCATATTATCGAATCCCGCAAGGCTAACGAGATTAGTGGAAGTTTCACAAAGCAGCGGAGACGCCGACGCCCGGAGGTGTAGATAGCAGATTACATCCCCACAATGATAATATATCGGTTTAAGGAGCTAATTCCACTGAATTTACTACAAATTATTATTTTCGTAGATCCTCGCATTTGCCGATGTCTTTGTGCGCGAGCGCCACTAGGTTATTGTACCTACTTCTACTGATTGTTGCCGAATTAATAACTTGTGTTTGGGGGCAAACTAATTTTAACTATCAGGCAGAAATATTGTTTTTGTATTGTATTGTTTATCCAATGAAAACTTGTTTTTCACAGTTTTTTCTGACCGTTTTTGTGTTAACTATCATCTAATTTTGAAGTCATAGCAATCGTGGGCTATGGATCTTTAAATTATCATTATGCAAGTTTATCATAAACGATCAATGCTTCTAGCTCCTTAGAACAGGCTCCATTACAACACACTCAGCGTGCCCACATTGCATTTATGCATCAGAGGTGGCAACAGGTCTGTTAACAATTGATTTTCAATCAGACGAACCGCCTTTTAGTAGTATCATTTATCTAGTATATATGGCTTCCAGCTCAGAAATGACTACTAAATTCAATAATTGAATTATTGTTGGGCGTACTTGAGATTTTCATACGACTGTCACTATTGAAGAATCGGCTAGATCTAAAAATGACGACAAAAATTTGCCCATATTTTATGACACATTATTTTTTTTAATGTAGGCTCAATTTTTCAGCCTTTATTTCTACTCGCCAAAACCAAAATAATGGTTACTTATCAAAAAAATATTTTTCTCTTATAATCAAAGCAAATTATTTAATTCTTGTGTAATTTGAGTTTTTCGTTTGATCTCCTTCAGCTGTGCAAGTTCCGCAAAATCAATTGGATTTTACATTATTTGTTTAGCTGAATTCGTTATTTAAGCAACTGGGGGAAACTTTGCAAGGACCCAACAAATTAATAATACAATCAACATTCGCTTATTTGACTTATTGGCCTAAGGCGGTGCTTAAGGGTTATTGAACCATTTAATTTTTATGGTTATTTAGAAATTTTAATTATTTTTTAATTTTCAGGGGCAGAAAGGTTTCCGATAATTCTTAAAATTATTTCATTTTCTTGTAATTAAGAACCTAAGATATAAGGCCTTGTATAAGAACTAAAATATTAAAATAAAATTTCCATTATTACGAAAGAAGCTGCCAATATTATTTTTAATTAAATTATGTTTGCTCTTAATAATTAAGATTTTTTAAATATTTATGTTGAGGGATCAGTAGGATTTATAGGCCCTGTTAGGAGTTCTACCGAACTGAACACTCTGATATGAAAATATCTGGAGTCGGTGAATTATTTTCCCATTTGATCTCTAGTTAGTTGACGTGTTGTTCTTGTGTTGTTTTGTATTTATTTTGCTTATATAATGCACTTGCATAATGTTGATTGACTAGATGGAAAAGTGTGTGGAAGGGTTTAGTTTTTCCTATGGGGAAGATTTAACCCGAACATAAAATCGGAAAAGAGAATAAGGGAGATAATAAAACTGTGTAATGATTCATACACAATTTAAGACGAGACAATACCCTAAAATAAAGTCAGAATCTTAACGACATAAGTGCACAAAAATATGCGTGGTGCGGCCCTGGTGTATTGGAGAGAGCTGGCGGTTGAATTTGCCTAATCAAATCTTTAAAATAAAGTGGGAATCTTAACGACATAAGTGATGAAGATCTATGACGATGCGCGTCCCGGCGAAGTGTAATGGACGGACCTAAGGTCGACGTTGCCTTAGCTTGCCTTGAAAATCGATCTTTCCGTGGGGTATGTTTTAACTGTTTCTGATGAACATATTACTAAAATCTTAAATGTTTCTAGAGAGACCCCTCGGGAAGTTACTAGTTCATCGTCTAGAAAAAAATCTGCTTTTTTTCAAAAAAAATTATTTAAAAATGATTAACAAAATTTTCTAACCGATTTACATAAAATATTTTATATTAAATGAAAAAATACACTTTGTAAAACACCATGGGTAGGAAGGGAGGGGGAAGGGAGGGGGAAGGAGGAAACAAGAACACCTGAGGTGTTTAAATAATAATGCTTTTTCAGAATTCGCGAATCATCTACTAGAAACTAACCATTCATTTGATAAAACCTCTGGGATTACAATATTACATAAAAATGGAATTGGAATTAGGTTAAACAATTTAGAAGTCCTTGAAATTAAAAATTCCGTCAATAATAAATCAAATATAATCAACAATCAAATCAATTTAACTTATAGTCCAATATTTAATTTATTCCGTTAACCTCTGATAAAACTGTTTCCTCCCTTCCCCCTCCCTTCCTACCCATCCTGTAATCAGTATACATCCTTTCTCGTTCTAGCACTAATAAGGTGTCTGCTCTTTTATTTCTATCTCTTTCACTCGTGTATTTTATTTCTATCTCTTTCACTCATTGTTTTATTTTTTTCTATATATATGTGTCTGTATGAAAATAACTTTAGTTGATATAATAAGCCCTGATGAAGCTTGAGCTAAGCGAAATTAATTGAGCTAATTAATTCAAAATAAAAGTGGGGTTTTAAAAAGTGTATTTTTTCATTTAATATATAATGTCACATCACAAAGTGTTTGCTTCCTTCAATAAAATATTTTAATTGCAAAGTCCAGTTTTTATTAATCTTAATCTTTTTTATTAATATAAATTTACATTCGTTTAAATGTGAGCGTCGAACAAACCCTTGTTATTAGTGTCTTATATCGCCTTAAGGAAAACCAAGTCAGTGTTCGTATCAAATATAATCCTATTTTTTTTTTCTGAAAATATCATTCGAAAGTAAAACGTTGTACGGTACATCTTGTATCTACAATATATTATGCATTATTTTAAAATGTTTATTTAACTAAACAAACAAGTTCACTGCTCCTGTCTTTTTACCAGACTGGTTATTAAAAAAAAAATTGTTGCAAGGTCACTGAATGTAACTGCATTCCACCCAATGGGTGAATGGGTGAAGGACTGCAGGAAAATATTATGTTAAAAGGAGATGGAGGAGGTAAATTATATGAAGGTACCTATTTTATTGCTCCTCTGCATTAATCTTCAAAAAAAATTCTATTTTGATAGAATGAGTCCTAAATCTTAACTAAATTTACGTTTGTCGAACGTGAATTATTTCACGCGAGAATAACGCACATCTCAGAAAACAAAAATCAGTATTTTTGATTTGGAATATTTTTAAGACAATTAAACAAATAAAACACGTATTCCATTTTTAAAATATCTGTATAATTTTTAATAGTAGGTACTTACATGGAGTTTATTATTTTACTCTATTATTATTATAAATTATTATAAGCGAATAAAGGAGAATAATTGTACGAGAATTCTTCGTGAAAACTTAGAAAGAACTTGCGGGACCAGGTTACCAATAAATGATCTGTACCTCCCTTTAAAGCTTCTTCAAAACATTGAATGTGCTAAGTCATTCTGCCTGGTTTTGATATTTGTAGGCTTTTGAATTAAATTCATTCGCACCGAGCCTACTCCGAGAATCCCTAATAATAAATAGATTTCTGTATATAGCTTGAGGTGGTTGCTTAACTTCACAACAAGATGAGCGCACTTATGATTTGTTTGTAGTTCGAAGGTGATTACCTGATTACTTAATGAAGAAGTTGCTTGTACAAGTGAGATGAGTTATTTAACTTACCTAGATTAGTTCCAGGAAAATATCATTAGAGGAACTAATTCACAGGCAAATATATGTTTATATTTGTGAATATTTTTTCCAGGAATCAAATAAACGCAATGTATTACAGATATAGTTTCGAGTTAAATGATTTTTATAATAACGGGTAAACAATCATCGCAATGAACATTGTTTGATAAAGAAAAAAACGAACTGTCTTTCCACTCTCTTTTAGAAAATATAATATTAGTTGAGACATAAATAATCTATAAATATATTGTATGTTGACTTGCAATATCCTTGATAAGATAATATAAAACTTTTTTATACTCGTGTTAGATTTTTTTATATATACCATAATTCTAATTAAGCGCGAATTTTCACAAAGACGATGTTCAAAAGAAAACTCAAATAACAACTATCTGATATATATAAATCAGACATACGATATCAAATGTTGACAGTAATTTTCCTCTTATTTTGATCCTCATATGTTCAAAATGTTGTCAAGAAATATCAAAATTCTACTTTAATGGGGGGAAGGGGGGTTCTGGTGAAAGGAGGATGGGGTAGTTTTTTAAAGCTCCCGTGACGTGTAGATAGCAACATTTCTCTTTTTTTGAAGGCCAATTGTACAAAATGTCATCGGTCTTGGAATATACCGGTATATTTTTAATAAGAAAAAGCCACACAAACACGTTCTTTTATATATGTTATATAGATAATATGGATAGAAATACCCACGTCGACTTGCTAAATCAATAATTTCATTAAGAAAACAAATAATGATCCGAGCATATAATATTTTATTTATTTATTATTGTTGTAAAACCACAATATAGTAAATATCCAAAGGCATTCAATGAAGGACCTTAATTTGAGAATCTTGGCGCTAATGAAAGCGGCGATATTTCGATATCGAAAATGATCGCCGCCCCCAGCGATGATCCGTCTCCCGCATAGACTGGCCAAGTTTAATCCAAGTTCTCCCCAGATGGAGGCTGACGCTGTAGCAGAGGAAACTGGGTAGAGCTGCAACCTCCACTGGGTTTCGTGCTTAGAGATGAAGCCTTCAGCGGCAGATGTTTGGTGAGAAAACCGCGGAATTGGGAAATTAACTCGGGTCCATGTCCCTCCCGGGCGAGAAAACTGGGACACCATGTACTGGGGGGTCAATAAGATTAAAGCCTCATTTACAAAGGGGAGATTGCTGTATTATAATCTTCCGCTCAGTACACTCATAAGGGATCAATGCTAATTTCTATTTCGATTTTGTGCACGCCACTCGCAATGTTATACCTGCGTCAATTCAGTATGACCTTTTTAAATGGTAATTCATTTTAACAAAACAAACAGCATATTTTACGGATTAGAAGTTTTATTAACACAAAAGACAACATTGCAGTTCTTATTTGTAAATTAGACTTTTAATAATTAGTAATATTTGTGATTTAAAAAAAGTTTTAATATGCTCGTAACTGTAATTATTTTACAATCCGTTTCATCCATTTTAACAGTCAAACTTTCAATTTCGCAATTGAACCTCTGCGGATTTCAATTGTATGTTGTGCATAGAGGAAAAACTTTCGAAAATTAAAACAACTGTAAAACTTTTAAAATGGGAATGATGAGTATCATGGGAATGAGAACCGCATGTAAGTAACTATTGATACAATGAGGAAACTGGATGATTTAAAGCCAGAAATATAATTAAATGAAAACGTCAATTAAAAAATATTTAATTTATAGCTGAGGGCTCTAAAATTAAAAAATTATAATAATATACGTATATTTGATATAGTGTTTTTATATTTCGAAACATTACTAGAAAATTTTCATAGAATTCAACACAATCTACGATCCCTACAAATTCAATAGAAGTCAGGACTTTTCTACAAAATATGTTTATTTATTTTTTCTGTAGTAAAATCATGGCATAGTTTCTCTTGACGTATCAAAATATTATTTATTGTAAGATAAGGTATTACGTGTAAAAATAAAGTTTATTTCAGCAGTCATAAAGGTAAATTTGCACTATACAAGCCGATGAACGAAACGAAGATTTAAAAGCATATTTTCTTTACGGAAAGCAAAGTTTTGATCAGAAAACCGGATCAGAAAAGTGGAAGTTCATAAAGTTCTCACTGTTTAGATTTACTTAGTTTCAAACATAGCGGATTTGGCTTCTGTTTTCTGTATACTTACAACTACATATGTAGGTACCTACTGTGGAACTGAATGTACAAAAAATCTTACTCAGAAAGAAGTACATGCGAGATTTACAATTTGGGAGGCGGGTATGGGTACCGCCGCCCAGTAAACCATTTATTGGATAACCAAAAACTCTGCCAAAGGTCGCCCTAAATTTTTCGCTACGTTTGGTGACTAAGCAGGGGTGCCCGCGTTCATCGAGCGAGGTGCGTTCGGGAAGCACCTCCCCAAAATCGTATGTGGATGGCCGAATCGGGAAAGGCTGGATTCGGGAGACCCTTTGACCTCTCCAACTGATTGCCTTATGTAAATGGTGTCATTTTCTCTGTAATTTTAGAAAAAATATTTATTGTAGTTCATTTCAATTTGTAGAACACTTAATTAGAAAATTTAATCAACATATTTAAAAAAATTATGTCATTAAACTTATTTACAAAAAATATGATATTCAACATATTTTTAAAAAATAAACCTTGTAAATAAAATTACATTAATTAGGTTCTGAATGAAACAAAACGTGCATGGGCGAGGCTGACAAAACGGAAGAGGTTTTATTTCTTATCATATACAAGTTTACACCGTTAGAGACAAGTACCTAAAGACATTGTATTTTGAGTGATTTGACATGATTTTATTAAAACCTATTTAGAACAATGTATTTTATGTTAAGATGGTGGTTGTCTTTTTTAAATCTAACATTGTGTTATAATTTTTTTTATTTTTCAACTGCTCATGGTATAATCTGCGCCTGCTCTCAACACAGGATTTCCCAGTGAAACGGTCACAACACGTCACCAATGTAAATTTAATAAATAAAGATTAATAGAAAATTTAAATACATAGTTTGACGAAATTTATTAATTTACAAATATTATCTAACGATAAGATACCTACTTCTTTATGTTCCTAGTAGATTTAGCAGATTCAAAATTAGATTAATGTCTTGGACATGACTGACTTTCCATACAAATTACTGCTGATACCCTTACTTTGATTACCCTTAAATTATCAATGTTAAAAATGATCGTAATAAAGTTTTGATTTTACGTTTGGCGACCATCATTTACAATAGCTATGGGAATCAGCTTCATTTTAAACAACTAATGTACCTCAGTGCTTGATATAACCTACCTACCAACGTTTCTACTTAGCGGCAACAGCTATCTTCATGATATTTGTAAGGCTTAACATAAAAATGCACCAAGTCCCTCTGAAGTCTCATATTTCATTAAAGAAACTTATAATATTATTTTATTGGAATTGCTTTTTTGAAAACCCATCATTGTAATATTTAATCATTGAAGAAGAAGATTATACTAATAAATCTAAACTAAACATGAAACACGACAAGACACATGATTTTATAGTATTCCTGCTACATAATGCGTAAATTTATTCAACTTCAATGATATTTTAACTATCAAAATTGGTACTGTAAATATAAAAAAATATCAGACAAGCGATGAACATTATTTTATTTTAATACATTCTATTGTTACCCTCGTAAGCTACATTTTCCTATCTGACGTTTTTTCAATCCTCAAATATAGATTCCGCAATGTTTGGTCAGAGTATTGGCCCATTGGTAATCAATCCAAGGGAGCCTGCCATGCCTCAATACAAAAGACCATCCTATCAAAACCGTAGTTTTAGCAACTCTCCCATTTCTCCAAAAAAGAGCCTCACGTATTCGAACGAGGATTGGACATTGTTCCGTTCCTTGTCACCTTTTTAAAATTCATATGCATGACTCTTCAGATTGTACCTTTTGTGGTCTAAGTGGGAACTTTAGATCACATGTATTTTGGCTGTCCCTCTCTAAACAAATATCCTCTCTTCTATCAAGCCTTATCTAAAATTACCTCCCCTCCATTCAACATCTCATCTCTTTTAAGTCTGAATTCGATTCCAATCTTCCATATACTTTTGAAATTTACCAATTTGAATAAAATTTAGTATAAAAACTCACCTTCCCTCTCTTCATAATTTGAAATGATGACCTAGAACACCCTTGAAGGGTGAAAGTCAAAAACATTTGGAAAAATATAATAATGATGATTTTAAAAATAATATTTATATATTTTTTTAATTTATAATTTATTGTTCACTCTTTTGACAGATCTATCATAAATTAAGTTGAGTGATCTTCTGTTTGTCGATTCTTGTGGTCGGACCAAGATTGAAGATTTTGTACTACATATTATCTAAATTATATTATGTCTCCTTTAACCCCTCGGACCTCGAAAAATTAATATCATGGCAATGATACACCATTATTGCGTTAATTGATCCCGTTTTCGGTTCTTCTCATTTCTGGTCGCTTGGGTCACTAACGTATACTAACTTTTCATTAAACTTTTATTAACAGTCAATTATAATTCGTTACCATATATTACGATCATTGATTTCAAATTTTCTATTTATCCTCTCCAAACACTTCATTCCTTTTTATTAGTATTACTCATTAATTTCATAATATAAGATTAACCCCTCAAGCCTTCATTTGGTCAGAAGCTAACCTTACGTTTTTTGTAACTAAAATTACCTAGTGATAACAAAAAATAAATAAAAACACATTTTATAAGACAAATGTATAACAAACGTCAACGTTCGTATTATTCGTATTTATATAAATATAAAAATTAATGTCTCTTTGTTTTATCTCGTACTCGTTCCTATACCATTCAGATACGGTATTTAGAGAATAGTTTGAATGGTAGAAGATGCTAGGGATACTAGTGGAAGACTTAACGCATTATCTCTGTGCATTGAAAGGAGTCGAATTAAATTTGATATAATGCAGTTTATTAATGGTATCAATATGGTATATAGTAACGAATGAAAGAAAAAGTCTGGGACGTCCGAGGAAGAAATGAATCCAACGATTATGTGTGATAAAATGAGGCGTAAGTTATAATCGAAGAAAGAAGTGTAAAGAGAAAATATATATGACATGGAAGTAATGGTTGAAGAAGTCGAAATACGCCCAGGGGAGACATGGCATAAACAAATAAAACAAATAATTATTTGTGGTAAAATGTGGCGTTCATGATGAACAAAGAAAAGGGTGTAAAAAGGGTAATGTATGACGTGGAAGTGGATAGCAGGAGACGTCGAGGACGCCCGAAGAAGACATGGAACATTCAATACAAACAAATTCTCATTACAATACAAAAATTTTATTTCCACATTAAAAATCCTCCAGTTTTCAGGTACACCAGAATTCACAAATTTAAAAGTTAACTCCAAACCATTAATAACCCGAGTAACGCCGGGTACACGTCAGCTATGTTCATATAAATGTAGTTTTTTTTTTTTTAATTGCGGTCGGAACTTTCGGTGTCATAGAGGAGTACATTTTAATTATTATATGTTTAGTTTTTAGAATTTAATGTAAAGCTTGGTGTTTTTTTCTTTCTAACACCGTTTTATTTATATTTCTCACCATGACATTAAGCGATATAAAGGATTTGTTTGAAACCATATGAGCCGTTCCCAGAAGCGAATAAATTATCCTGAGGGGTTAAGAAGCGTTCTCATCCCAGATGAAATAATTAAGATATTGTATGGATTTTATGACTTGTAACATGATGCAATGCGTATGTCTAAATAACATATAAATAAATAAAAAATAATAATCCGTAATTTGTTGTGTTCGCGTAACGAGGAAAGCATTTAGATTAAATATCGATACCGTGATTTTTTACGGGTCTGCCCCAGTGACTACATAATTGTTTTATTTTTGATAAAAACACCCTCGTACAATCTATTCTGAGATTATTTCTTCTTGAAACTTCATCAAAAGAACAATCACTGGGTAAACTAATTTAAATTCCTTCGCCAACGTCTTAACTCTGCTTCAGTGAATGACTATACTTGTGTGTATTAAGTCTTTTTTGAAAGTAAAGTAAGGAAGCGTGAATAAAGTTTGTTTTGTAATAACAAAAGTGCAGTTTGCTCTTGAAATTGTGTTCCAGGCAATCGTGACATTGTCGGGAGAAAACGGTTTTTGCGTAGAAACTGAACGCGATAAACCAAACAAGCTTAGCGAGGGCTTAGCTAAGTATTTCCACCGCAAGCTTTTTCCCAGTACTCCCAGCCTTGGTCAGGGTAGAAGTGGAAATAAAGTTATTAGAAAAAATAACTAAAATAGAAAAGTTTGAATTGAATAGATTCCCTAGAATTATTTGAATTTATGTAATTTTCAAATGAATCTATTTCAATTTCGATTTTATTTTCTTGAATAATAAATGAATTTGAATATTGAAAGTGGAAATCGTGTCACCTCCCTACATCCGATCGAGCTGAAACCAGGCAGATAGACTCGACGTCAATCCATTCTTTCTTTTGGTGGCTTTGACACAGACGCATTTCTCTGAAATTGAATGACATTTAAAAATTTACAGCAGATATACAAAATAAATTTCGGTTCCATCGAATTAGGATTTTGTTTGAGTAATAGCGCGGTTCTCTGATTTCAGTCATTTCTTGGCAAAGAAGGTACAATCCTCAGTTTAACCAAAAAATAGCAAATATTTAAATAAGTCTCTTAATAAGAATAGGTGAATTATAGTAAATTATTTATATTTTTTACAGGTTGATTATACAATTTAAATAATTTGTATAAGAAATTAATAACGGTTATGTTTTATTTGACTTTTGCAATACCTTCTTCCTACACTCTGCATTTCTGCCCAAATAATGAACAGCATTGCGAGTTGCAAGACTGTCTGAAAAGTTAGCTTATGAAGGATAGGGAAGTAAGACATGACCAAACAATTGTAAGCTTCCATATGACTTTCGTATTTTAAACTTAAGACTTTTACTACATTACTAGTTATATCAACCATAAAGGAAATGTTTTGTTATTTCAGATACTGGCAATCTTTGATTAAAAAAATGTCATGAGGTTCAACTACATTATTAATGAATATCTGCAGTGCTTCTTGTAAATGCATAGTTTCTAAAGTGAAAGAAAATTCGAGCTTAAAATAAAAAAGAGACATTGTAGCCTCAAATAATATTTATTTCAATCCTGACGGCGACGAACGAAATAAAATTATGATTTTCTAAATTTTCCAACACTTTTCAAAAAGATTTCCACAAGACATCACATGAAGAGGCCCTATCTTTCAGGTTTATTATTGCTTCAGTTTGGCGGCAAACTTCGCAAAAACCACAAAGATCCCTTCTTCATCCACATCCCGGATTAATCCCTCGGATCAACCCTTCCCCTTCCACCTCCCCCTTCCTCTTCACTACCCAAACACCCCTCCCTTAACCCTCCAACGGCTGCTGCTTGTGAAGAGAATTATAGAAGTAACTATGAAACTCTATTTGGAAGGGATGATTGGAAAATAAGTTGACAGCTTTATGACATTTTTTACACTCCATACAAATAGTTATTTTTTAAAGAATTAACTTAGAGGTTGTTTGTTAACTAATTGGATTTTCTCTATACTTGATCTTATAAATTTCTACATATTCTGTTTTCGGATTTTTATACTATTTTTTTATTATCCATAACACTGGTGAAATCATGAGCGTAGAAGAAATATACATTCTCTTGTAATAATAAATACTAGCAGATAGCTAGCTAGGCCATGCAGGCGGTTTTTGTTTTTGGTTTCGCCGAATTAAGTTAGTAGAGTTATACTCTTTTAAAAGTACATCACAATATGTACAATTAATGCAGGTAATAAATATCATTTAGATATTTCTTTGCCCAATCGGTTTATTCTAATCGGCTAAATGTCGTCATATTTGTTTATTTGGCCAGTATACGGAAATAATGTGGATAACAAAACAACATTAAATTTGTTCAATTGACAATAAATTCAATGTGCATAATATATAATATACACTCAATGTGTAAATTAATCTGTTTTTACCACAGACATATGAATATTAATAGACGAGAAATTAAGGACGAGGGCTTAAAACAAGAGTTGCGGGACGCAGGGAGGAAAGCTGACTGTGATTCGTCAATAAATCAATCTGACAGTAAATAGGCATCTCGCATTATAATATCACCATTTAGTTCTTAAAAGTAAAATCTGATTATGAATGAATGGACATTTTTACATGGGAGCGCAAATTACTCGCCACGTTATGAACAAATTTGCGAAGTCCAAATTCGGCAAAAAAATTCGGTTACATTTTCAGAGTCGAATATTTCGGTTAAGTATTTAGTTAAGACACTTTTATAAATGTTCATAATTTACTTCCCAGCAACCAACCAGCTTTGTGTTTCGCGTCCATACGTTTCTCGATGTGATAGTATATGTTTCTACAACTGATCCATATTATATGATGTGAATATGCTTAAAATAAAGTAAAATAATGCTTATATATGGAATGTAATACGACAATTGGGTTTATTCTCTTTTTCACATCTATTTTTACAAGTTTTCATAGCACAAGTCAACATTTTGCCGTGTTATTTCGTAAAATGAACCGATGATGCTTCGACCATAGTTCGCACAAGAATGATGACGTCACGTTTTCTAAATTCACTTGAGGCCATACGCGAGCCCAGCCGGCTCCAATGGAACCGGTATGGGGAGTGGGAAATAATACGCTTTTAATCACTTAGGGCTGGTCTACTAATATTCATATGTCTATGGTTTTCACCATTTATTCTTTGTGCTAAATGTCATCCAATTTGTTAAATTGGACTTCAAAGTTCTCCATGAAACTTATATGTGGCATCACTTATGTTTATAGCTAGAATATTTATTTATTTAAATTATTTATTTATTTATACACGCCCAATTAGGGCTTTTACATATGATACAATTAAAAATAAATTTGATATAATCAGAGAGTAAAAGATATTTAACAATTAAAATATGTCCCAAATATAGAAATATTAACCTAAAGCCACAAACAGAGTAAACTATAGGATGCACATTCCTATAAATTTGGATACATTGTAAATTTATAAACATTACAAAGCTATCAAGATAGACATACAGATTTAATAACAATGTGTTTATAGGCTGATAGACATTCAGTACCGTTGGTGTTCATGTGATATTTATTCCCTCCACTGTGCAGTCGGTTCATTACTGAATTTATTTCTGCTTTGGTACCTGCAATGTTACAATGGAAAGGTACCTTCTGACGAACCGTTCTACTAGGCACATGAAAGTCAATCAGCCTAAGGAGTTTAGGGGAGTCAAACATGTTATTAACAATTTTATAAAGAAAAAAATAGATCAGAACATATTCTTCTATCTTTTAATGTGGCAAGGCCCATGACTTTCAAGTGAGGTGTAGTTAATGTTTTCTATAGGAATTCCTAATCTATAATTTATGTTTCGTAAAAATTTATGTTGGATTCGCTCGATAGATTTTTCATGAATATTGTAAAATGGATTCCAAATGGTTGAGTTGAATTCTAAATGGCTACTGACAATGAATGAATACAATATTTTTAAAGTTTTTGAAATCGTTTGAAGTTCTTAATATGAAACCTAACATTTGCATCGCTTTAGTGGTTATATTGTTAATGTGGGAGATAAATGTTAATTTGGTGTCAAATATTATCCCCAGATCTTTTATTTCGGGTACAGATACAAAGACTTGATTGTTCATAAAGTATGTGAAAATCAATGGGTTCTTCTTCCTATAAAATCTCATGACTTGACACTTTTTTACATTCAGGGTTAATTTATTTAGGATACACCAATCAGAAAATGTAGAAATACAAAAATCAGCTAATGAGATTTGATTTTAATAATAAGCAGTCATTAATATTGTCAATAATTTGGTAAATTTTCATATCATCCGCGAACATCAAAATAAAGACACGTGTAAATACATTTGTAACGTCATTTATAAATATGTTAAAAAGAATGGGTCCTAGATGTGAGCCCTGGGGCACGCCGCTTGTAGCTTTAAAAGTGTAGGACAGTTGACCTTTGATGCAGACAGTAAGCTCTCGATTAGACAGATAATTCTTAAACCAGGATAGTACGTTACCGGTTATGCCAATTTTCGCCAGCTTGTTAACAAGAATTTCATGGCAAACCTTATCAAACGTATATCGGCGTGTAAGGCAGATATTAGGTAATAATAACAGAATATTTAGTTGAAATCAAGGAACCCTTGATTTCAACTGATTACAACACATGGAGCTAAATCGTATCGAAAAATAGTTTTAGACTGCACTGGTTATTCACCCGATCTGAACCCTTCAAAGAATTTGTGGGTCGGACATAAAGATAGTGTACATAAATTCGATAGCAAGACTAGAAGAAAGATTGATAGAAGCACCAATTGTTCAGGTCTGGTTTCGCATGATGGGATCATGGAAAACAGACAAAAATTAACAAACTCTTTTACCAAAAGTGTGCAAACTATCATTGAAGTCAAGGAAGGACATTAATACTATATCCTATAAAATAAAATAAATATATTTTGTTATTAAATATGATCCGGAACTGAATATATTTTAATAAAATTTAATTGGTTTTATCACAGACTAAATCATGTTTGTATTCCCATAGTACTGAAGAATGTCTTCAAAATAATTAATTTAAATGAGGTGATGCGTAATGAAATGATTTCGGACAAATGTTACATAAAAAAGTTAAGCAAATTGAACGCGGGACACCGAGGAAAAATGTTATCAATTTATTTCTGTAACAATTAACAACATAAAACATTGATAATAAACCTCGTGCACCTCAAGAATCACTATTCATTCTGTTTATTATCTATCAAATGATGTAAAATACTGAACTTTTTCGACATTCGACTATCTATTTATGTAAAGGGTGATTTTAAAACAGCCAACCATAAGATAAACAATGATTCACAATTTCCCTTGAAAGCACACATATTTGTATTATTTTATGAATACAGAAAACACGAAGTCCCCTCGACTTACATAAATGTAATGAAGGGGAAATAAATTAAATATTCAGGTTTATATTTTAATAGAGACCGAGGACTAAGGAGCTAGCAGCATTGATACCCGGTGCACCGGTACACGTGAAACTCGATGGACGCGAACGGAACACCCATTCACAGATGTTGTTGGCTTCACGAGAACGGGTGGTTTCTTCGACAATATTTGTGTAAGTCAGCTCGTATGTGAAACGTGCTACTGGCATCTGTTTTTCCACCTTCATATAATCTGGACCTCTTCAAGTCTATTCAAATCCCTTCCTACAGCCCCTATCTTAACCCGACTTACAGCACTGCCCATCCGGGTGGCGATATAATTGTCACTGTATCGACAGGGGTGCTCTTGTGAGGCATCGCATAAAAAATACTTCGAAATCTTGTTTTTATTTCATAGCTACACCTATATCACAAAATTGAAGATATAGGTGTAGCTTCCCAGTGACAGTTATCCAGAGTTAATCATATTATTGCCAACGAGCCATATATTATTATGTATTTTTGAATGTGGTATTATAGTATTATATTCCACTGGTTGGTGGTGTATGCTTCTGAGAAAAAAAATATTCTCAACGTTAAAGTTGCTCCACCCTTGGCATCTTCTTGTATTTCTCTTTGAATCTTCGCCTTATCAATATCCGTCTGTGCCACTAATACTCCGCTAATCTACCACACCCTCTCACTCCCACACTCCCCTCTCAAATGCTGCAGGGGGAGGGCGACGGAAGATGGATACTGCTTATTTAAACAAAGTTTGTGAAGTTTCAGAAGAACAGAATGGTTTATGAAACGTTCGAAGGTGCTTGTTATTAAGCATGGTTTAAAAATAAACCACAAAAGCCCCATGTGTGTCTAAAGATTGTTTTCTAAAAGGGGAAAAAATTCGATTTTCAACTTAGAAAGTGACAAAATTATTCGATAGTGGGTGGAAATTTGTAAAAAGAAGATATTAGAGAGATGGAATAAATGCAACTGATGAGCGTTTTCAGAAAGAGAATATTTACAAAACCTTTTTTTTCATGAAACAGTTTTAAGTGAACTCTGGGTTATTTTTTTTGTGATAATCTTTAAATGCAAACTGTTAGACGTGATAAATAATAAGAAAACTCTATTCTTTTGCAAAAAGCCATCATTATTTAAAAACAAATTTTTAAATAATGATGGAATTTTTAACTTTAACGAAAGCGAAATATCAATGCATTTTGGGTTCCAACTCGATGAGACATAAATGAGGTTAAATAGTTACCTACGTAACCTAAGTTTTTGTTTCATCACTTTTCATAACTTTATGTCACTTTTTAAAGTCACTAACTCGATGAGACATAAATGAGGTTAAATAGTTACCTACGTAACCTAAGTTTTTGTTTCATCACTTTTCATAACTATGAAAAGTGATGAAACAAAAACTTAGGTTACGTAGGTAACTATTTAACCTAATAAAGTTTTATGTCACTTTTTAAATGTGTATTTTGATTAGTTATCCGGTCACCGCATTATGGTTCAACAATAAAATTATTGTTTTTAATTAAAACAATTTTCTAAATTAAAATATAAATTAATTTGCTTTATCTTTCGAAGTACTTACTTAATTACACCAAATATTTTTAAAATTCTTAAAATAAAATACAATACAAAAAACGCAGAAGCTTTAATACCTAGGCAAAAAATTTGAGAGGGAATCGTATATATATATATTTTTATATAACTGAGGCCCTGCTCATGTACGAGTATGTACAATGAAATAATAAAATAAAGGTTATTTTACAATATATATCTACCTTTTTGTTTCACATTTATAAAGGTGTAGAAGTTTCACTTTGTAAACATTTATCATTTTCTATTACATGTAAAGCAGGTAAAAAAATGTTTTTTGAAAATCTGAATTTCGCTAGAATTTAAAAAAGAAAAAACCTTTTTGAGTCGATATTTCTCATTGTGAAAACGCTCCTCAATTTCTCTTTCCCAAAAACCTAAGACGAAACCCCTGCAATGGGATGCACAAAAAAATATTACTTCTAACAAAGAGTTTGTACTAAGCTTTAAGTAATGGTCACAGTCACGATACTATCGATCACGGTTACTTTTGGTTTTAAATACTTTGGTTCATTGTATTTTCACACCATTTTGTTTCACTAAAGCCATTACGCTAACGCGCACGTGCTTGGCTAATTAAACCTTCCAAACGAGAAAAAGAATCCTACAAATTTTTCGCAACCCTTTGTGAAGTATCCGTTATTAAGTCAGTCATTCATTATGATAAGACCCCCTCCCTTGATTGAATAATCCCGCGCTTTATAGTGAAGCTAGGGGCTGGGGCGGTGGGGCGGTGGGGGAGGAAGGGTACCCCCGGATAACAAACGACGCTTCAGAGGAACAGATTTACTGCTTACCCCTCCCCCCTCGCCCTAATTTGGCAGCCTACTGGAAAACGTTGGATTATCAGAAAAGTAATACACATTATCTACCTGAATGTGTGGATTCAAAACATTATTAGGAACTCGCCTTTATCTGGGGTCGGTGATCGGCAAATCGAGCGTCACTTTGTAAGGGGGAATTTACGCTTTCCTAAAATATTGACAAAATCATTCCAAAAATCCTTTCTGTTCGTGAGCTCCTCGCTTTTTAAAACACCTACCAAAATACTTTTAGAATATTCACCTCCTTCTTCTGAGCTATTGACCAAGATTTTCCTTTCAGTTCCGCTCTACAAATATTCAATTCTTTTTATTCATTTTACACTTTTTTTCTCAAATAGCTATCACTTTGTGATTTGAACGTACTATTAAATGAAATAAAAAACCTTTTTTTTAAATAACAAATTTATTCAAATTATCAACCGGTTTCGCTTCGCTTACACATCATCGAGGTAAAAATTTTAAACAGTTTATATTATTACCCTGATATAGCAAACCAAGCGAAACCGGTAGGTAAATTTGAATAAATTAATGATTTGAAACAAATCGTTTATTTCATTCAATAACTTTCGTTACAAATTTTTGATGTTAATCAGTATACCCAGCTTTTAACACGCTTTCTTTTCAAAAATTTGCTGGTTGAGTTTTGATTCTCTGGTTCGTGCACAACGTGAAGTTGGTTGTTATTTATGTTTATTTATATAAATATACAAACCACTTCCAGGAGTTTTCTAAACAAACGAAAAATGTGAAGAGATGTTATCAAACCAAACTAGCGGTTATGAAGGCCCAAAATAATTCACGTATTGTTGTGACAAAGGGAGGCTTTGATAAATCAATTACGTTGTGCTGTGCTGAAGGTTCTTCAGTTAGAATAAACCATTTTCCTTTCTTCGGCGATGAGTGAATATAACGCTTTTGTTGTCAATGCTTTTGTCCCGGAATGTAACAATACACATGTACGAGTATAGGAAGTGATGCAGGTAGGTGCCCGTGTGACACTGTGTGTGATAAATTGGTATCGGGCTTTGGTGAATAAAAATCAATTTACCCCAAAGTGATATTTCTATGGCATCCAAAATTTTTGGTGTTTCCTTTTTTTCGTGAAAAATCGTTGGAAAATGGAGGTTTGAAGGAGCGTGGTCAATCCGCACTGAATCGTATTTATCCAATATTTTGAAAAGCAACCTTCAATAATTATTATCAAATGCTATAGATACATTGGTAATATCTTCTACATAACCTATCTATTATATTACTTCAATTCCATCAAAAAATACATGAATTTATTTTCTGTAATCCTTGATTCCGTCTTTAGAATATATACCAATTTTTCTAGCCCTGTCTGTTTTTTATCACAACAGAGTGTATAAAGTAATAATATTCGTGTACGGAAATGATTGTCAAATTTTTTGATATAAGTTGAGATTTTCTTGGCAAAATTATTATGGTAATTTATTTTTTGGGGTATTATGCCGTTTTTCGCTACTTCCTTCTTTAGCCAACGTTTCGGACAGCATTATAGTGTCCATCATCAGGGCAGATGTGTAAAACATGTTTGTTGTATCTTAATCGACAATATTTTTTGACAATAAAACTGAATAATATTTACTGAATTTATTGTTAATTACAACAATTTTATTTTTCAAAAAATGTGTTTATAATTTAGTTTTACACTTTTTTTCAATATCATGTCACAATAATACAACGAACAATATTAAATCGAACAGTAAAATATTGCATTCCGTAAAACGTCAATGTTTTTCCTCTTTGATTATTTAAAGGGATTGTTGCGAATGAACACTTAAATTGTAGTTTGAGAGCTGTCTAAATCTTCGTAAAGGTTATTTATCAAAAGGGCGTGCACCATTCCCTAGGGTGTCTTCGGGACTATCTTAGGTCCTATCTTCCCGGTTTCTTTGAACCACTGTGAAGTTGTGAAGAGGGGGTGGCTAAAGAGATAAACTTCTCTGAATCTACAATATTTAATTTTTGGGTTAAAATTCACGAGGACATTTAAAAAGTAAAAATACCAACTTTGAATTATTTCGTAGTAGTCACTTACCTACTAATTTCATAGTAGTGACTAACATACTAATTTCGTAGAAGTCACTTACCTACTAATTTCGTACTAGTCAATTACCTACCAATGTCGTAGTAGTCACTTACCAACTAATTTCGTACTAGTCAATTACCTACCAATGTCGTAGTAGTCACTTACCAACTAATTTCGTACTAGTCAATTACCTACCAATGTCGTAGTAGTCACTTACCAACTAATTTCGTACTAGTCATTTACCTACTAATGTCGTATTAGTCACTTACCAACTAATTTCGTAGAACCCACTTACCTACTAATTATTTTCTTTATTAATTTTTTTTTTACAAATTATATCATATTATACCTTACATATTTTATACACTTTCCTACAAAAGCTGACGCTTGTGGTTAGGAAAGGACAACTTATTAATTACTTAAAAATCCTTATCAATAACTTAAGAATTTAACATTTTAGAGATTTTGACTTCTAATATTTTTTAAAATTATAAAGGTAATTAAAACAAGAAATGTATATAGGATGTACATAAAACATTAGGAATAACAAAACAGTCAATAATATATCTAAGCGAAAGTTAAAATTATATGGTGGTACTACAAAAATATGATTAAATTTTTTTTTTTTCGTATGTTTTAACAGCGGGTAAATAATTTTATTCCTTTATATACATAGTGAGTCTGTGTTGTTGTGGTTTGTATGGGTGGTACAGTTAGTCCACAATGATATCCAACAGAATACAACAATGAAACGGATTAAAAATACACATATTAATTATCAACTGTGACTTGTACCGTTCTGAAAGCTCTTGAAAGAGGTAAGCAGCACGTATATCCGTTAATTCTAAATACTACTTTAAATACTTTATTTGACTTTCCGCGAATTAAAACTGATCCAATGAGCTGGAAGCCAAAAGTTTAATAAAATTGTTCAAGATTATTTGTGTGCGATGTTCAGGAATTATTCATCATGGACAAACATTAAAAAGTTGGAAAAATCTCATTTCGTGACTTTCGCCTAAGCAGTCGTAAAACAAAAACCCTTCTCCTAAATTATTATGATTTAATTTAAATAAATTAACGTTAAATTTAAACTATATAAAAAGGACAAGCAACTTGCGAAAAATTAATTAAAAAGGTAAATAGATTTTTAAAAACTTCATCGGAATATTCTTTACCGGCTATTTACAACGTAATTATTTTTAAAAGTAACTATCATCTTATTATTTTCTCTTGGTAAATGGGTAATTCTTACAGTAAAGTCAAGTGAATAAAAAATGTTTTATTCGAAATTTTATTTACTGCCATCTGTGCGCGACGCTTCAAAGTTTTAAGTTCAGCGTTAGCCCGCCAATATAGGCGCCACTATACAGTGAGAAAATGAGACGGTGAAATAAATATTATTTATATCAGTTTTTGGTATTACTTTAACAATAAAAATAATAAAAAGTATAATGTGTTTATTTCTTAACACATGGAGGCTCGTGCGATCCCACACATCCCATAAAGCATATACAATAATAATAATATACCAATAATGTACAATAATAACATCCCAGTATATTAAACAATAATAATTAGATTGACGGGCCATCAACTATATACAGTGTGTTACAAAGCTTAAATCTGGACTCTGGCGGTGTTCCATAATTAAGACGTTTTGGAGTTATTTGTCCTCTCCCTTAAACCTTCTACCCGGGCTCTTATGAGGTCTGTAAAACGTGGAACTCGCGCTTCTGTGAATGATACCCTTTTTAAAAAATACATTTTTTAATCAATCACTTTACAATATGTAAGATCATGACGTAATACGGATAAAGGGGTGGTAACAAGGTGTCCGGGGGTAAAATGCGCTAACTTCGGGGGATGATTCTACGTGATTTTAGAAGTAAAAAAAGATTTAAAACTTATTTCAGAATTCCATTATTTTATGGGTAGGTAAAAAAAATTGAATTATTTGTAAACAAATGTTTTAACATTTTAATTAACAGTTTACTTATTGCGTTGACCATTTTTATATTTTTCTTGTATGCTTAATCTAAGTAGGAACACACATTTTAATTTCACTGGTAATTAACTTATACTTTTGGATGCCCTTAAACAGTTCATAATTCTGTGATTTTCATTTGATCAACCTTTTTAGTCTAATATTTTCTTTTCTGTCTTGTATGGTGTGTGTAGACCTTTTTATTGTAATGCAGTTTTTTTTCTAAAATTAAGTGTACCTAACTTTGTAGGTAAAAATTAAAACTTTATTCTCTATTTAATACTCATTATATCAAATTCCTTAAGCATTTTCTAAACTGATTTATAATTAGTACACTTCAATATTTGACTCATAGGTCTATTTTGGATTATTTGGAATTATGTGTGGTGTATCAATTTTTTAATAAATTATTAAACTTTATTTATTGAAATTTTTCGTACTTCTTCCAGAGAAAGACACTATTTGGCCATTTTTTTCAATAAAATTAGCACTCTTTGTCAATAATATACGTAAAATTTGGGTAATAACTATAAACATGTTGTTGATATATTCAACACATCATTCACCAAATATAAACAAGTCATTACCCAATTTATTTCAGAAAAAATAATTATAGAATTAAAGAAAGAACTAAGTAGCTCCACTTTATTTCGTTTTGAAATTGTTTTTGTTTAAGAGATTGTGTTTTATTATGTCTTCTATTTTTTTTTTTTTTGTTTTTTGAGTTTACTTTGACTTTGTTTTCTTTTTGATTTTATGTAAAAGCCCTGCTGGGCGTGAATTTATAAATAAATAATAATAAAAAATATCTAATTTTAATTCATGTATTTATATTTTTATTTGACTTTTTTTCCTATTAATCAAGTTTTTTATTGAAACTGCAAAGTATATGAGCTGAGCAGTTATATATTTTATTAAACGGTTTATCACTCAGCGTGGCACTAACGCATGAGTTACGACTGCGACATAACCTCGCTCAACAGTTAACGCCAACGCGATGGGAACTAAACCGCTAAAAGAAAACTATGCACGAAGGTTGCTGCGAATATTTATCACCCACGACTGTTTTATATTTCGGTCTCCTGCCGCCTAAGTGATTTTCTGTGATTTATCGACAATTTCACGTGGTCACGCCACGCGGGGTTATATTATTATTTTATTTTTGGCCCAGTTTTATAGCTACCCTTATCATGAGCATCGATAAATGTACCGGGGAGGTATAAATTATGCCACGTGTTCCTCACGTTTTGTCGACTATTGGGATTGCGCCGGGCTGGGTTTGGCGGTCTCCTTAATCACCTGTGTTTGGTGTTGTTTGGCAAAGGGCGGCGGATAGCGCATGAGCCGTAACCTATGTACGTATTAGACGTAGTGCAGTTTACGCAGGTGACACCACAAATAATAGTACCCGCCGTTGGTCGGGATGTGGATTGTTTCTTTTGGGGTAAAATTCCGCGAGCCAAGCATGTCGTCCTCATTTTTACCGACGACGGGGTGAAGAATTCACCATTTTACCAACAGGGTCGTGATTTTAATTTTTTTGACCCTGGCTGAACGGTGAACAGTTAATTTACTCTTCCTTTTTACATATTTTTTCATGAAAAATATTTACACACATCGAAGTGTGTACGTTTACCTACCTATATTAAGGGGTCTGGAGACGATCAATGTCAATTGTCAATTTTCTTTCGTCATTTACAATGTGCATTGAAGTGCGATTGACGGAACTTCAATCGATCCGTCAATACTTTTACCCCAACTGCTTTATGAACTTCGTCGCGGTTTTCGGATCGCGGGTTCAAATTCCGGCTAGCGTAAGTAAATTTTATTTGAATAATTCAATTTATTAATAAAAATTATATAAAGTATACTTGAGGCATGTTCCAGGATGGAAGATACTCTCAATATTACCCTGGTGTAAGACGACCATTCAGAATTGAAACATTGTTTAAAATGGCTTAATCCGTGATTGGTGACCAGATCTGAATAGCCAGGTACTTTCCCACCTTCTTCTTCCCCATCTCCTTGCCCACCCCACTACCTACAGCCACACAACCTCGGAAGTAAGAATACTTCCATGCTCACAACATACCCCATTTGGAGATGCCATAGTCTCACTGGCTCCAGATGGTCGGGAACCGTTGGGACTCTTGTGCGGTCCCAAATAAATAAAAAAAATTGAAAAATGGTGCTTATCTATGGCGTTTATGTGCTCAATCAAAATACACAACATTATCAATCGCTTCAATTGCCTCAGAAAACGATTAATTATCAATCACATAAATGACGTAAATTGATGAAACTGTTGACAATAAATAAAGATCGTCTCCGGTCTTCTGTTTGCGTTATTGCCACCAAAAGTTGACAGATTGCATTGTCATCGACAATGAGTATCTATATCTGTTGACTTTCAGCTTTAGATTGTTTAAAAATAAAAAAAAGTTTGCTCCGGAAACCAAAATGTCACATTGCTCACATTTATCACTCCAAATAATCTCAGAAATCTTCACAGTACCTTCTGATAAACCTTGTGTGTGTGACGGAACCGGTCAGAAAACTGGTTAAAAAATATATACAGGGTTTTCCAATAAGAGGTGTTATTTTGATATTCAATCATAAAAGATCAATGGTTTCGTTGCTTGTGTGGCACGTAGCGCCGTCTCGTTGAAAGTAAACGTTGTCCAGATCAATACCATCCAATTCCGGCCATAAAAAATCATTAATCAACGCTCAATAGCGCAATCCATTCACCGTAACTATTGCTCCAGCCTCATTTAAAAAAAAAGTAAGGTCCAATGACTCCGCCGGACCATAAACCGCACCAAACAGTCACGCGTTGAGAATAGAGAAGCTTTTCAACAATAACTCTTGGGTTTTCCGAGCCCCAGATTTGACAATTTTGCTTGTTGACGAAGTCACCGAGGTGGAAATGTGCCTCATCAGTCAAGATGATTTGCATTAGATTCACTCAAATGAATTTTATTAATTTCAATGCCTTGTTAAAGCGTGTATTGTTCCATTTTTATTAATGGAGTAGTTTTTACTTGTCAAATGTCAAAAAATGACAGCTTCAAAAGTAATATCTACCGAAATAGCGGGCTATTCAAAATAACACATCTTATTGGAAAACCCTGAATAATGAAAAAATAATAATAACAAACGTATTTTTGTATGACTTCGGGATTCAGATTCGCTGAGTCTGAAAATTCTTAATTCCATTGAGCAACTGACTCTACAAGAAGAAGATTCTACACGAACAGGTAAATTATTTTGCTGTTTTTCTGCTGGAAAAAAATGTACAATTTCACTTAACAAAACTTGTACAATTTGACTTGAGAAAGAAATACAATCTTATTTTTCATTCGCGAACCCGAAAAAGAAAAAAATGCAGGTATTTGCTTAACGGAAGTTTGCCAAAAATAATTGATGCGTTATGGACCAAGTTGGATAGTTGATTGAATAATTTTTTTAGAAACAAGGTAACCCGGCCTCATAGAATGTTTTAAGATCTACATAAATTATATTATTATTAATTCTCCAAACCCAATTTTTTTTCACCACCAATCAGTTTTTTTCGCTAACATACTTTAAACAATTTCCAATTAATTGAGATACCCTGATTCCTCATAGATATAGGCAGAGAGGATGAAATTTAACACTATTAATGTATCTTAGCACATACACCATAAATCGGCGTGTATAATGGGGGAGGTCAGGGGGCATTATTTTTTATAATAAATGTGACAAGTTTAGTACCAGATACAGACGTAAAGCTACATCTCTACACACAGGAGGCTCCGATTCAATATAAGTTCTTTTTAAGGCAGAATTTGGCACATATTGAGTACCCAGGTCTCGAAACTAGTACATCAAATTTTCCATAGGGCTCCAACGCCGGAGGTAGGAGCTAAAATGAAACACATCACAGACACAGAACTCACACATTTCACATTTTTAAATAAACTTGCTTGTGCAATGATGGGGGACTTAGCTAGCAGTGGTTTGAACTCGTGAAGCTATTGAAATATTTCCGTTCATGAAAATAATAAAGGATTTTCGTCAAAATATTGCAGGGATTTTGACTCTCCGAAAATAGAAACCCAAGGCATTTATTGGTTTCCCCTTTGCCCAACGTTTTTTTTTTACCTGCGGCGCTTTTTCCGTGTGTTTATGAAAGCAATAATTCATATTCCACTCCCTTCACCCTCACCACATACTTACTCCAAATCGAGAATACCATGGAAAACATTCACCTGCGGCGCATTTTTTGTATGGGTATTTGTGAATACAATCATTCTCATTCCTCTTCCTTCATTCACACCACATACCTACCTACTATCAAACTCAATTGGCGATTCCGTTTCTATTGGAGCGTTGTAACTAATTTTCCAATACTTCCGCTCTCGTTACTTACTCCAGTCCGAGATGCCATAGTTCCACTGGCTCCGAGGTTATTGAGGAATGTTATACATTTATTTTTTTTATTTTACCATGCGTAAATTGTGAAAATACACTATTCAAAATGATAGTATAATAGTTAGATTTTTTTTAAGATACTCTTATATCTCCAAATTACGATTAGGTGACATATTACTATCTTGCACGAAACCTTTCAATAAAATTAAATTTGTTGTTTTTCTGTTGGTTTACGGGTTTCAAAAGGGGGCTCCAAAACTTAGTAAGCCCACGGACCCCTTCATGGCGAAAGATGGCCCTGTTCATAACCCCGCGCAACGCCTGGCAAAGCTTTTATGTAAACATTTCCAGTTTATTCTGACTACTTCATTGTTCCTTCCATGTAAGCTCTATAAAAAATTGAAGATGCTCTCCCCCCCTAACTTGGAAGCTGGGGGCGCATACATAATCAATACAAAATTTATAAAAATCTATTGTTTTATTTCAAGATTCATGAAATTTAGCACTCTTGACCATCAAAATATGAAAAAAAAATATTGTCTTCGTCTGATTTCGAAAATTTCTGCGTAAAGCCAGGTCAACGCCGGGTACTTCAGTAGTAAATAATATTATTATGTTATTTGGACCCTTGACAAGACCCGAATCAATGATAAAACACCATTCAAAATATATAATTTAGACATAAGTTTTATTTGTGATACTATAAAAATGCTGATATTAAATAAAGTCGATGAGTATAATATTATATAAGTGGTGATGTAGGTACATTTAGATGACCTTAAACCAATATTTAAGTTGAATTAATATTGATTTAAAAATAAATCTTCACACCGATATGCAGACAAGAAACGATATGTTCGGGCTAATCTAAAGTACTGGACAAAGCTCTACCCAGTGATATATTATTAGGTCTGATAGGAATCTCGTGAACGCTCCCGGAAACTGCAGCGGGCTTGAGCCGGGCCTGTGGGACCAACTGCGACTTGGGGACAAATAGCGAGCTTTCGCATCCTGCGTGATTGCCCAAGTATTTAAAGATAATTACTCTTTTCGCTGCTCGTCTCCTACTACTTTGCTCCTCGGTACATGGGGGAGATTTGTTATTAATCAACACTGTGTTTCTGTAGCAAGGAATGGATTAAATGGAGAAACGTGACTATTAGTTTTCGTGCGGACATAAATAAATTTGGCTTCTCTAGTTGGTACTTTTCTTAAAAAAATGAATTTAAGAAGTTTGGCAGAAAATGCATTGGCGACCTACTTTATTTTGTACTTAAATAATTTCTTGTCGGCTTTCGATCAGTGATATCTCTCAAAACTATGTATGTTTGCCTAAAGATACACCTTCTGAGGGCTGCATTATTTTAATCAAAATCCATACCTATCCTTTACATAAAGTCATTCGAAATGGGATGCACATTTTAATAATCAGAAAATGTTAAGTACCCAGTTCGAATTCTGGCAACTCGATAAAAGCAGTTTAAATGGAAGGCGCTTCACTTCATACCTACCCTGATTATGGACACTGTAAGGCTATCTGAAACGATGGCTAAAGGGGGAGAAACATGGCATAATACCCTAAAAATCAATGGCTATCTAAAACCCAAAAGGGTATTATACATACACCATAAACGCTAACATAAAGTCGCCAACAAAAAGTCTTTTGCAGTCCAAAACATTTTAAATATCTGTGCTAAGATTGTAATCTGAGAATCAAAAATAATTTTTTAAAAAACTGACTAGAATAAAGTCATGAATGTATTCAAATTTAAAACTGGACGAATTTCCTTTTCTTTTGGACAAAGAAATCACATATATATATATATATCTAATTCATTTCAAACAACAATGAAGAAAACGGATGATGTAAATGATTTCAAAAAAAAAATCAAAGAAGAATAATTATACACTAGCAGTTAAAAACCCGCTCCGCGGGTTTTTTTCTGCTAGGCCCTTCGGGCGGCTCTTAGTTGAGCTTCGCCCATTTTAAGTGATATTAACAACAGTTACATTTAATAGATAGATATTAGGACATTCACAGAGAGAGGGTGAGTATATATATTGTTAAAACACGAAGGAAGGAGTTAATTAATAATAACATGCTAAATTTACGCATAATAAGAATGACAGTTGTTTGAATAAATGAAGTTTTACGTATTTGTGATGGATTATTTCAAATGAAACACTATTATTGACTACATGTCTACAACTGATATTAACTGTTATCGTACCTAATATAATTAGCTCATAGGAGACTTGCAGTGCTTAAATATGTGTTACAACCGTCAATGTCTATAAGTTTAATCAATATCGTTTAGTTTGTCACAATTAAAGATAGTTATAACAAAGTTGACTTAAATAATAGATTATTACATATTGATTAATTGTACCAGTGTTTATGAATAAAAGGAGGGTAATCATTTTCGGTAATCATTTGGTAATTCTTTACCTACAACTGTTACTGTATCTAATAAAGTTTAAAGTTAGATTATATATACACCTTCATCAGGAGAGTAAAAATCTATATATAAAGGTAGATTATTACAATATAGCGCCCCTGAGGTGATATCTCACAAAAGCGGCGCTTTGCAAATTGTCCAATAAATAAATAAATATAATGTTTACATTTTATTGTGTACACACCGAAGTCAAAAATTAAATATAGATTGAAATTGGGAAAGAAGAAGTGGAAGGAGGGGGGAGGGGTAAGAGTAGGCTGGGTTTATAATAATTAGGAATTACAATATCGTTAGACGGGAAAGACCAGTTAAGTGGGAAAATATTTAAAAGAGAGTTTATAAAAAAATTCTTGTTAATTATATCTGCTTTTATATTAACATGTTTCCTCATTTCTAAAATTTCAAATTTATTTGTAGTGAAGTATTTTAAGACCTGAAAAAAACAAATAGAATATAACCATAAAACAATATATTCATAAGACAAATAGCATTTAATAACGGTTATTCTAATAAATTGATAGTTGAAATACTAAATAAAAAAAATTAAACATATTCTCTTCAAACGGTCTTTCTAAAGATAGAAATAAACAATGGCGTAGAATTCTGCTTGTGGATAACGATACTTCTAAAATTATATATAAAAACAATTCTGGTACTATTCAACTGGCGTTTTACACTAATAACAATGAAGAAATATATTCTTAATAATAAAGATAGCCATATTCAAACAAAAAATCAGGAGTTTAAAAACTCAATTGGGATGATTGTAATTTCTTTTACAAAGGTAGAACCAATAGAAACTTTGGAGTCAGAACTAAAGAATATCGCAGGGCTCTATATGGAAATAGTGAATTTGAGTTTGCAAATCATCTTTTGAATAATGATCACACTTTCGATAAAAATTCAGGTCTTAAAATACTTCACTCAGGATATAAAGCATCGCAAATGAATAATTTTGAAATTTTACAAATTAGAAAACATGTCAATATAAAATCAGATATAATTAATAAGTAAAAAAAAATATATATAAATAACATTGAAAAATGCCATTACAAAGTGATAAGCTTCCAGAAGAAATCTTCTTATTAAATGCTTGTTAATCGTAAGTAGTCAAATATTGTGAGCTGCATATTTAAATATTCGCGCCATTCATTTGGTCCGTTTTTAAACCGCCAGAGGCGCGCTCTGTCGGCCATCTATAGCCGTGCGTATCCGCCATATTGAATAAGGAACGCGTGATTTTTTATAAACGTCAAACATAATCACGTAACTGTGGATAATTTTCATTGTAATGTAATTAATCCAATGGATTATGAACTTTCTAAAACATATTTTCTTCGATATTATCCAAAAATTATATGAGCAGAAACGATTATTTTGAAGAAATCTCGTTTTATTATGAGGCGATCCTATTTTAGTATGAAATCGTGTCTTAATTTTCAAGTTAGCTGAATTTACCCGAAACAGACAATTTTAATTCGACCAATCAGAGGGCCTAGATCGTCCAGACGCTGGCGTAATAATACTATCAGATCATTCCTTCACTATACAGAAAAGAAGTCATGGGATTTGAAACAAACAATATTTAAATAGAACCCAATCTATCCACTGTCCTTATTCGTGAGAATCTTCAATCGAGCTTATTGACGGTTCACTATTCAAGAAATTCCCCCGGAATGACGTTTAGAATCTAAACTTTGTTATAATAACCATCTTCAATAATAATTGAGGCTTCCATTGTCTCACTAGCTCCCAGTAGAGACACTTTCATCAATACATTTTTTTTTCCATAATACCAGCCATAAAAATAATACTTTGAAGGAATACACCTTTCTTTGTTCATGGCCTCAGAAACTGAACATATTTTCGGCGATATTTTCCGTTTAGCAGCAAATAACGTCTAATGCAATATTCTGTGCTTACACAACATCGTATCGCGAACACTTTATTTTAATAGTCAAAGATGGGATCCCCTAAGTAACTTGCCCGATATAGTGCTTAGCACTTACTTGCATATGCACCATGGAAAAGATCGTTTTTATAGCACAACTTTTCCTTTGTGTCGCTTAAAAACGTAGCGGGTGCTAATGTCGTAGTTCTGTTTCATGAGTTTTATATTTTGGCAACAAACTGGTGGGGAAAGTATGCGACCTTTTACTATAAAAATATAAAGTTTTAACTATTGACTATTAATAACCAGGTTCAAACTAACAATGAACAGTGAACATCGGGTCCAAAAATATGTATGTTTAATTTTCTCTCATTTAATAAATCAAAACAAAGATTTTATTATTTCATAGAACCTGTAAGTATGTTACCTGCGTACTATCAAGTATAATTAGATATATTTTATATAACATTATTGTTATTGTAAGGAAGGTTTTATACAATTTGTCAATCTCAATTATTTTTTTCAATTATTTCTCAATCGTAAGAAAATCTAAATAAACACGACTATTTCACATTTGAAAAATAAATCATTACTTTTTTTTTTTTTTTATAGTGAATACCTCACAAGAGTCCCAACTGCTCCCGTCTGGAGCCAGTGAGACTATGGCATCCCCAATTGGGGGATGTTGTGAGGCTGAAGGTAAGTGGGGAAGGGAAAGAGGAAGGTGGGGAAGTACCTGGCTATTCAGATCTAGTCACTAAACACGGCTAAAGCCATTTGGAGCAACGTTTCAATTCTGAATGGTGGTCTTACACCAGGGCGATACTGGTAGTATCTTCCACTCTGGAACGTGCCGCAAATATACTATATATTATTTTAATTAATTAATTGTGAAATAACACAAATTAATCAAATAAAATTTATTTGCGCACGCCGGGTTCGAACCCGCGACCTTCGGAATGGCAGTCCAATGCGTTACCACTGGACTATGCCGGCCGTCGAACTGAACCATTAAAACATTAAAACAGCCATCATCTGATTTTCATCGTAAACATACAAACAAATTTATAGACGGACGAAATGCAAAATGGTCGAGTTAATACAGAATTTCGTCACTCTCAGCCTCCCTACTATTACAGAGTTCCTAAAAATTACCTTACTTGGATTTTGTGACTTTTGCTAAACCATTGACCTGCATTTTTTTCCTTGATTGATTCATATTCATTACGAATAAAAACAAAAATCATGTTGTTTAACATTAGTTTTAGGTACTATGCTATGAATAACAGTTTATTTTAAATATCTAAGTAACGTTTTTAGTATAAAAACATTATTGAAATTCAACATGTAACATGAAGTGCCTATATCTGAACAAAAAAATACATCGAAGCCTTTGTTTTGCTCTTCTCTTTTCCATCCTAATTTACTATCCGACCTCACAAAATTCCCCGATGGAAAGCGTCATAGTCCCAATGTAGTCATGTTATTTAAAATATGAAATAAATAGTTCTCATAAACCTATAACTTTACAAAACTTAGCAAGTAAAAATTATAACGATACTTAATTAGGTCCATCCCTTATGATTTTTAATTATTTATTTGGTTTCGCTATTACCACAAACATGTTAAATACAAACAGTAAATAAACTTCTACCTACCACGGTGCACAGTTTTTTTTATTTTTTGAACATTAAAATGTTAAGGCCATAATGTAATTTGTTTCTCACGTTGTACGGTGGGTGATTTGAATTAAAAAAACGGATTTTTTAAAGGTTTCAGGTAGATTTTTAATTTTTGGTTTGTTCGGGGGCGCAAGGCAACATTCCTCAGGGGGAGAGTTGCTGTCCGACGAGTTTTAATTTGTTAGTGGAAAATAATTGGATATTTTAACTGAACGTCCAGTTCGTGCCACGCTGCTATGTACAGTTCATTATACGGTCAGTTCCCGCTACCCGCATGCTTTACAGAAAAAAATTGAAATATTTCAGCGCAATTTCATGTGCCAACAACAAAACCCGAAGAACGCACACTCCAATAAGTTGGGCAAATTTAAAAATGAATTGCTTAAAATGTTTGCATTGCTACTATAAATCATAAAATGTTTTTTTAAAGTTTGCCTGCCTAAAACTTTAATTTGATTTTATTCAGCTCCATATATTCCAAACGTATTGCATAGGAAACATCCGTAAGACCATAAAAGCCTTACGTGCAATGTAGCACTTCCTGAATTTCCCGAATTAATTGCCTTCGTTTGCTCTCTATTGTCACGTCTAGCCGTAAAATATCTCAAGGCCTGTATAGTATTTACGTCTGGGCAAATATTATTTCATCGCTTTCTCCTTAATCGATTTGCGCATCAATCTCACACTTCTTCATCTTTACAGCATTTTTATTGTGTAATTTCTGACACACGGTTCGGAAAAAATTGGATTCCGGGTAAATTCTTTGTTTCTTCGTCTTGGAGAAACCTTATTTCAAATATGGGAATACCTTATTCCAAGTGAGATAATACAGTATTCCATGTTCATAAATTCAGAACAATTTCAGCTCCGTAATAATAATAAATCCTGATCATTCCCTGAATTACCGATATCCCCAAGTGAGGGGGAATGCAGTGATGGGAGAACGTGCATGCCATCTTAAGATGACACTAAACTTTGGTCAGAAAATAATACAGAAGTTATTGTGATGAGATATTTTCAATCCCATATTTTTTGCGATAAAATCTTGCTTTTATTTGGTCAATGCAGCGAACACATTCCATTTTTTAGATATTAAATTAACTGAAACAAAGAAGTTACGTTAAGTGTTGAATAGCCAAAAGATATTTTTTTAAGCATTTGTGATTAAATCAAATAAAAATTAGTGATCGTCAGTTTGCAGAATATGGTCGTTCTTTAAAATAATAGCCGTTCACATTTATATTTAAAAGTTTAATTAAAATTAACGAAAGCAATGTATTTATTTTACTTTCCTCGTCGGAAAAAAAATCTCGTTACTGCGCTCTGGCAAAGTGAAAAGGCTTTTCATTCCATCCCCAGAGCTCCGATGGATGGAGGCAGTTTGGGGGGAGTGGTGCTGAGGATGGGGTCCAAAACGAGAAGAGAAAAGGCGAAGCGGAGCAAGAGCGATACAAGCTAAGCGACAGAGTTGGTGGGAAAGAGATACGAGGCTACTGTTGCGACAGGGCAAATGCGAATGGCCATGTGATCATCTGTTCCGATAATGTTAGTTACTTTTGGCGGAATTAAAATCCGTCAACGTTCTGTGAAGTGCCACCACTGCCATGGCCACCGGCCCTGCTGTTTGGTCGGGGACTCGGGACTTCAGACTACTCCGCGTGTCTCATATTATTAAGTGTCCACTCTACCAGCAACCGTAAGGATCTCTAGGAGCATTTAACCACTTCCCTTGTTTTATCAATCATACTCTACCTATCGCTGAATCCGGCTTCTCCGGTAATCGTTAGACTTTATTGCCATATCGAATTTGATAATATTACACCGTGTTGTACAGGTGGATGAAAATCACAATGCACAGACTGAGATTACATACTTATATTTTTATAAATAATACATACGTATCCATGAAACTATTTATTTCCCAAGAGAATTGCTCTAGCAAGCATTCTAATGCAATTACTTTTTCTCCGTGTTCTTTATTAACGTTGCTAAATCAAAACTCTATGTCTCTGTTTATGTCAAAAACTTTTTAAATCAAAAAATCAATGAGTAGTCTATTCATGCATTTTAGGGATGTATGATATTTGAACCCGTAACCTTCCAAACAAGTTAAATGCCTAGACACAGTGAGAGCTGAGGAGTTAAAGCTCTATAATTAGATAATTATAATTAGGTATTTTATGTAAACAATGTGTAATAAAATTTACGATATTTATTTTATTTATTAATTTTTTTAAAAACATGACATATTACAGTGATCTTTGGCTGACTTACTGGATGTAATAACTTAAGGCAACTGAAAATAACTTAAGTCTTTGGTCAATAAAAGTAAATAATTATACCATTTACGTATAAATGAAATCTTTGACTTTACTGATTTATTCAATATTTCACAAATATTGTTCGAAGCAGTGTAAAATAATTTAATGTGTTTTTTATTGTAAACATTTTCTTCAGCTGTATAGTGTCTTTGTTAGAAATGATCATGTAATTTTGTTTCTGTTTTATAGGCTTGTGATGTGAAAAAATAAAATCAACATTCTTTTAACTTAATTCTTCTGACTGACTTTTCCACCAACGGCGTTTAATGATCATAAGATTGGATTTCCCCTTATTCCCCAATCATTAGTTCATACCGCTTCATGGTGTATACTGAGGAGGTGCAACCCCAATAATATTGCCTCCTGCAATATTTGAACTGAAGCTGTCGACGCCGAGAGGCTCAGAGGCTTTTTGCTCCCCCAAGCTTTTAGGGGATGTTTATTGTTAGTTGTGTGTGTGATTTTTGTGACGGCTTAAGGCTTTGTCTGGCCTTTCAAAAGAAACTTTCATAAAATGTTTTTTTTTGCTTTATTCAGAGATTATCACAAAGTTTATTTGTGTTTAAGTGTTACCGACAACTGTCTCAGAAAGACACCGCTGTCAAGAGCGTACCCTATTATGAAGAATCGATAAAAAAATTCAATTAAATTAAGTTCGACAAATTAAAAACATAATCTGTAATTATTCAAAATCAATTAAATACATGAAAAAATTAACTCCACACGGGATTTATTAAGGTTTCTCTCCGGATAATGTCATTCTTAGAGATGCTGTGTCTGAACCTGTATAAGGGAATAATGGAGTGACCCCAAGTCTTAAAAATACCCTTTTTTTTTAAAAGTGAAAACACAAAAGAACGTATTTTTTTACAAATGTGATCTTTGAGCAAAATAAATAATCGCTTTGTTACATTTGGTAAATATTAACATTTGAACAAACGTCGAGCACATGTTTGATGCTTCTTACGACTCTGGTGGTGAAAGGTGTACCTTCCTGTTTTTCCTCTAGAATAAACTAAACACAGCACGATACGTAAATTAAGTAGTATTTATTCTCCAATTAGTCCGAAGATAGAGTAATCTATGATTTTTTGCTTTAATCCGATTTGCAAAAGAACATTTGATGAAATAATACACGTTGAGAAATAATTGAAATACAAAACTCTACCACCCGTTGCTTAATAATTCAGGGTGTATTTTTTACGATGGGGTTTATTATTTCTTATTTTTACTTGTGCAAAAAATACGCATGTATTGGCGGGGTACTACCTATAAAACCCCTACAAACCCGGTTGTTCTAATTAACGAAAGGTGGTTTATAAGCGAGTTTTGCGGGAGTTTCACTGCAAAAAACATAATAATTCTCAGGCACCGTTTGAAAAATTTATGTTGCCGTAAGAACAGTTTAATAATCAAACGCTTTTAAGTTTAGAACGTCCAAAATTTTCTGCATTTAGTGGTGGTAACTATCCTTGATCTTCCTTCTCTAGGGGTGAAGACAATACAAATTGATTATCCGATTATTAATATTGATCGACTTTTGTTGAATTATGAACATATCGGTCGTTAGCGAGTGAATGGCATAGGTAATGCAAAGAAGCGTCAAAACAATTAACTTATTAAAGTAATCCTAATTAAAGTTACGATATGAAAACATTGTCTTATTTGTTTTCGTAGATAGCAATTATACCGGTCGGTAGCTGAGTTGACATCGCCCTTGGGTTTCATCCAGGTGTAGTGCGTTCAATTCCTCGGTTGGCTAAGTCCTCCATCACAACACAAGCAAAATTTTCCGCTTACTGTGGTAGTAGTAGGAAATTTTCAAATATTGTCAGGTTATTCGTTACCCGGGAATGTTTGTCTTTCTTTTAAAAATTAAAAAAAAAAATGTTTTATGATCAATCGACGTTTAAATAGTTGATTGATAGAGGATTATTACAGAAAAATATATGTTTAGTAAGAAGAATTGTAATACGTAAACTCAAAGAACCAATCTCCACCATAAACATGAAATGGTAATTCACGCTTTTTGTTTTCTTGGTGTCAATCTTGTCACTGCAAGAGGCATGAACAGCGAACAGCGAACAGCAAATTGCGAACAGTAAAGTCGGGCTTGGTTATAAAAATCTTTGCATCAAATAAATAAATAAACACTTTCTCATAAACTTCAAGACTTTTAATTATTTTTAGGAAATTGTAAATATTCGTTTCTATTGTCTCCTGTAAAATTATAAATTTGTGGCTTGAAGGGTTTTACCAAACCACAGTCGTTTTTTTATTAGTCGGTAAAAAGAAAGATTCTTTTTCAATTTATAATTATTTTATTTCTTTGAAACATATTTTTTAAATATTTGTGTTTTCCTCAGTGATCCAGTCTGTCGGTATTAGGAAAAAGCTCCCCAAGCACTCTCCCGTGTATTATTGTGCTTTCGTTATTACTTGAACTTTCGCTAGGCAAAAAATATATAATTATTGCAGCGAATAGGGGCCGCCCCACGCCGCAAGTTACAACTTTACGTACAAGCCATATTTTGTATTTTTACGTGAATTTTAGGGCGATACACAAAAGAAATGAGAGCTTTGTACCTTTGCGACTGTTTTTGTGTGATTTTAATGGTGAAATAATTACTTACATCGTGTTGAGTACCATTTTAGCTATAAATATGGACTATTATTAAATAGTCTATTATTAAAGTAATAGCGTGATTTATTTCAAATAATTTGTAAAATTAGTTATTTTACGTTCAAAATAAATACTCACACAATTTTAAATTTGGTTACTACCAGCTTTTGATACTAGAAAATAATAGTTACCGATTTAACATATTTCAAGATTTATTGTTCTGATTTGGCCAACAAGCTTGTTCACGTAACTCTGTGCTAATTGGGGTCAGTTTAATAAAAAAAGACTTTCTAACTTAATATTAATATTAAGTTAGAAATTTAAAAAATCAATAGTGATTTATTCAAACACAGGAGACTTGAAGATGTAATAAATGTAATGTAGCAGAAGAAGATTTTATATGATTAGATTTAATAAGTAATACATTTCCAGATCAAAATTAATATATTAATTGATTTCTTCAGTCAAGAAAAAAGATAATGATGTCGTTTATAGATATTTTTAACACAATTTTAACCAAAAAACCCCTTCTTTTGTTCGTAGATTTATTTGCAATTCTCTAGCGCTGTGCACGATAATAGAAACAAATAGCACCAAATATAAAAAAGTACATTTAATAAAGTAATTAATTCAATAAATCAATTTATTGGTTAAATTAATTATTTAAATGAATGAATTAATATATTAAATTTATTATTATTTTTAATTACACAAAAAGACATATTTGTGTAATTAATTAACTGCCCCTCTTCTTAACTGTCGTTACTGTTGAATAAATTAATAAAAATCGTTTTGTTTGTTATGTTTAGTAATATTAATAAAAGTTAGAGTCTTACTAAAAAACTTGTTTTACAACCGATAAACAACCAATGATGTAGGTTAAATGGTTATTTGTCAATTGTTACAAATTTAGAATACGTTAATTATTTATTTATTTTCGTAATATAAGGGGTTCAATATCCACCTAATATATAAAAAATATGTGCTTCGGCCAATCGAAAAAAATTCTCGAGTGTACCCGCATCCACCAAACGACGTCTCCAACATCCAGTTATCCAGTAAACACACTGAAAAACAGGGCTCCCCCTCACCTTCCTTACTCTTGCTTTCGTTATTACCAGTTTCTTTTCCTTTTGGACAATCTGCGGCTCGGGACCTAATGACTTCCTAGCGCGACCCGATTTGCCGTCGAGAGCCCCTTCGGGGGATGGGGGGGAAGTTTTGACACTAATGAGAACTTGACCGGTTTCGGTGGCAGCCCTCGACGGATCAAAGAAAGCTGGCGACAAATGAGCTTGTTGACGTGTAATGTGACTTTTTATCGCGGGCTTCGATCCGTGAAGTTTAAATGCACATGCAAGGAGAATTGGCAAACCGTAGTTTAAGGCTGAAGGTTAAAGGTACAAATGACCTGAGGGGGGAAATGGATGCTTTTTTTAAACCCAACGATTATTTGCTTTTTTAAATTAATTTTTTAAACACTACATTTCCTCTTCCACACACAAAATTTTTAATAAAAAATTAGTACGAATCACAAAACACCATAATATCTAGAATTATTGGGAAATATACGGAAAATAGGAATACGGTTAATAAGTATTTTTAATTGAAAAATTACTGTGCATCTGTTAGATAACAATATAAAGTCGATTTGACGTATTTTCTTCACGCCATGTTTTGATATAATAATTTTAAATCGTTTTTAGGCTAGTTTGGTTTTAAATAAACCCAAAATGACAACCTAAGAACCTATTGTAGAGTCACAGGTTCATATTTTGGAATTATTAGAGTAATAAAAATAAAAAAAAACATTATTTTTCTTTTCCAGAACTGAAATACTTATTTTTCCTTAATAGCTAACTACTAAAAAGTTTTTTTTTTAAATGTGCGTATTAAGCACGCCCCTATTTTCTGTATATTGATTATTTTTAATACACCAAAAGAGATGAGGATTCATTTTGAACTTAAAATTTTAGGAAGGAGAGACTTACCCAATATAAATAAATTCAAAACTCACAGTGTATTGATGTTTAATTATTTATTTATTTTTCAAAAATACGTGATTTTATGGAATGCCGAAAGTACCGAACAAAATCAAAAAATTTAACAATATTATCAAATATGCTATGCGTCTGTACCTAGGTACGTCCTGGATAACTCCTGTTCAATGAATTCAAATTTGTTTTGAATTTAAATTTCATTAAGAATGTCTTTAATTGAAGCATGATTATTCAGATAATTGATAATGTGCCTTCTACAATTTTATTAGAAAATTATTTTTTATTATTTGTTATTTAAAATTGAAACTAACTTTTAAAGATTTCAAACCATCACTTATAATAACCTAGGATTCTTATTTATAATAACTGTATAAAATTTTTATCGATAGATAGTAGATAAACCGGCTGTTGGTGGCATTGCGAATGGCAATGGTCGATCCAAAATCGTTAATCAGCTGTATCGCTTATTCAACATTAGACTTGTGAAAGGAAGTATTGGAAATGCAGATAAGTAAGATCACGATACACTTTATTAAACAAGTTAAAATCTTACAACTTTTCTTTTATTAATATTTATATTTTCGGAAATAATTGTATTGAAAATTGGATTTTTAGACATGTAACTTCCATCCAAACAAAGAATGTCCAATTTTATCGGCTAATATATTTTAGGAAACTGATGCCATTTTTCAAATTCTCACTTTTTATTCTACAGATGTGGCGTGAACGATTGCACCAATAAACTTAATTAATGGCGGCCACTTTAGAAGCTCGCTGGGATCACTGGACCTATGAAACCTTCGGGAAGAGAAGCAAACCTGTGGAAATAGCTATGACTAGAGCTAAGGATGACAGATCTTTATTCGTGGTGCTCCAGAAATCCACTCCACATCTTCGTAGAAGAATTTTCATATATAATTTTTTGCTAATATTTATACCAAAAAAATATTTGTATCAGCATCACACTGCCTTTCAAAAGGAATATTGACATGTTTCTATACTTTTAATATTATAATATTTTTTTGTTGTCAAATAAGATAGACGTTAGAAGACGTTAGTACACGATTCAAATTTATATATTTAAAAATAATGAAAAATGACTAAAGGCATTATCGTTTCTCTGAAATCAGACAATCGTCAATTCCCATTTTTTAAATTCAAAACCAAATTTAAATTCATTACTCAAGAATGTTTTACATAACAGATAACCAAAATCGGTATGTTTAATATAATACTATAACCATGAAAGGAGGATACCTATAAAATCTCATAGGTTTTGAAATACCAATTTCTTTTTACTTTTTAGGTAAGTGTCCCAAAAATATTGTGTGTCAATAAAACTCAATCGACGGAACTATCCCATAATGGGTCACATTTTGTCTTCCACTCAATAAACTAAACTTGTGTACGAAATTGACTTATCAGAAAACGCTAGGAAAATCCAAACATATTGTGAAAATTTTATGATATGTATTATTTTATCATGAAATAAGTTACAAGACACGTGTTTCTCAAATAAAAATTAGATATTTTACAAGTGAAGAAACCTTTTCAAAACTAAAAGCTGATCGAGGATAGAATATTGTTGCTCCACTTCTCATAAGCCGAGCCTGGAAGTTAAAGAAAGTTCATGAAATCACGGTAAGTAAAAAACATAATTTTGAATCCCTCTACTTATTATCATTGTCAATTCTTAGATTCATATTTCTTAATCCTATTTCTCGGGCTCTATGCTAGTTTATCCATTCGATGAAAGTTTTTATGGAAAATATTTAGCCTTCTGTACAAAACGCTAATGTTTCATTTTCCAGTAAGAAGACTGAAAATATCCCTTGCATTATTTTAATAACACGGCGGTCCCCCAACTTTCCTAGGCTTGGCAGTTATCAATTTTATTCTGCAGTTTCACCGTCGCTAGGGTGGGAGTGGGGGAGGTTTTTTTGAATAAATATATATTTTTATATCCGTTTGTCTGAACGTCAAAACAACGGCCGCAGTCCCGCGTTTCAATTAGCGGGGGAGAAAAATAATAAAAAAGATGCGACTTCTTCTGGGGTTAAATTAGCTATGAGATAGTAAAGTTCCGTTTTCACGATGTAAAAGCATGATATGAAATTATTTTCTTTTCATATTTCTTTACTTTGTAAAATTTACCGTAGGGTACCCTTGTCCACTTTCTACTTTTCTAGGTTATCATAGGTTAGGTAGAACCTTGTTACAACAAACTATACTTATTAAAAGTTTCACAAAGAGAAATCATAAAAGTAAAACTTAGGATGGGTTGTTTCGGAGAATTTGAACAATTCTTCAAATTTCAAATTTAATTTTCAAGTTCTGTGAATTTTTTTTTCATGTTGTGTTATTATTTCAGTTCTGTCAAGTAACTGGCCTATAATGATATAATAACAGAACTTCAGTAAGACGTTCATAGAACTCGCAAATGAACGTTGAAATTTGATGAATTGTTCAAATTCTATGAAACAACCCATCCTTAAATTTTACCTTCTCAACAAAATCACTTTTGAAACTGTTTTCAGTACTGAATACCGAAAATATTAAATAAGCATGTTTCTATTTTAAAAATTAAAATAAGGAACACTACAAACTAATGAGAAATGGAACCAAAATTTTTAAAAAATCCGACGCAGAACCATTAAACAACTGAATTGCCCAAATGAATTGCGCCGAATTATCGACAAACAAAAATATTCAAACTTAAAAAAACTTAGTTAATATGTAAATACTTCATACAAATTCATAAGAATTTAATTCAATTTTAATATGTTACCTGCTGAAAATAATTTCAAAGAAAGAATCTTAGCTCTCTTATTACGTACAAGAGCACCTCCTGATAAAGTATACATGATTAATAATGCCTTTAGACATAATATTTTATTTAAATACATGTAACCCTAAATGTTTATATCACTCTTCCGTTGTTTTTTTAGAGTGACCAATAATAATATTCCGTGACGCGTCATGTATTATAAAACGAATTTCAAAGGAAGCCTCGACTAATTTTAATGCGACCAAGAAAAAGAGGTGTAATAATGGAAATTATTTAAAATAACTAAGGTCCATTTCTGCTCGCTCTCGTATTTTACAAAGCTTTTTGCAAAATATATTTTTAAATCTTGCAGTTTTCGCTGGCGTAGCTTATTCAGTAAATTTGGCTTAGTGTAACACTCCTTTACTCGCAAACCGCTGAATTCGCGCCAACTTTGAAGATATTATTTTCATTTTAACACCACCGTCTCACGTAGTCTTCGCAGATACCCAGTATAGAAGTAAGTAGGGGTATTAAGTTCTACGCCGCGGGGAGAGATTTCAGAGCGGATTGTTTTCCTGAAAAAATAATTATTTGATCATATTGAATGCGCTGGAAGACTCTCTGCGTTATTTAATGGCAAGGCTGTTTCCCGTTTACAGGAAGACAATTTAATCCTTTGATTAATGAGAGCATCGGGTAAACTTATTTTCAAGGAGTCTGTGAGTTTAAAAAAAAATACATTTTTTCTGTTTATTTTCCAGTGATGAAAATTTTTCCTGAAGAAGTGCGAAGTGTAGTGGCACATCGCATGCGAATCAATTTTGTGGACTATAATCAATATGTTTTGGTAACTTTTCAAGTGGACAACTATTTGGGAAGCGGGTAAATATTTATTTACAATTGTGAATTGACTTACCCCTGGTCCCTTGGACCACGTCTTGTGAGAGCACATATTTAAACTTTCAAGGTTCTTTCAGCAGATATTAATCGATATTAATTCACTCCGAGGGTCACTTAAAGATGTATGTTGACACTGCACAGCTTGCAATAATAGAGTGGCAAGAAATAAATTGTAACTGAGGTAGGAACTCCACAGTTTTTAGATTATTGTTGTCAGAACAGGATCGGTAATTGGGTAAGGGAATGAGGTTAGGAAATACAGGAACACATATTAGTAGTCAACACGAGGCTTCATACAAATAATGTATATGAAAAGTTAGTTTATTTTTATTAAATTTTTACTCCATCACAAGTTTAGTGGTTGTTAAAATCATAATTTGTTGAATTGCCGTCTTAGTAAAACTTTATACATCCACGGTGAAAAATGATTGCGGCTTTTTTTAATGAAAATACTATTCAAAATAAAATATCACTTAGAATATTTCTGAACACATGTTAACGTGTCCAAATAGGTATAATAGACGAGAAATATTATTATTTATAGGAACACGTGTTCTGACTTCTTCATAGCATATTCGTGCTTCACTGGAAGTCTTTTATGAAATACGTCAATTCATTTGTTATAGGTCTCCAGTTCCGTTTTAACAGGAAATCGAATAATTATATCTATTTTTTAGTAAATTAACAATACTTTATTTCGATAATTTTTCTCCGTGTACAAGTGTAATTTGAAAAATTAATATGTAATTTTAAATAAACTAACGATGACTTTCAGACAAGAGAAAAATATCATTAGGAACATTGATGAATAAACTAAGCCTACTGTAGGTAACTAAGTGAAATATTTCTGAATAAATACTGAAATATATGTTCCATGTGAATTGTTCAGCGAAAACTTATCTTCTATACCGGCTCATAAATTTTGACGATAATAGTGTTAAATTGAGAAAACAAAGTGAAATAAAAGCACTACCCATGTACATACAATATACTCGAATGACCCGATCACAGTTATTTCAAAAGCAAAATAAAAATTTGGTGTTATTTCAGGGGATGTTTTTCATATTTTCAAATCACGAATATTGTATAAAAAAACTCATGTAGGTACTATCTTTACATCCCATCCCGGGAGATAAAAGTACAGAGTATTTGCATCGATAAACAGTAAACGCGACGCGTTGTATACATTCAAAATTCGTTTTTCCGCTCGGATTAAAGCTGAATAAACAAGTAAATTCAACACCAAACTATCAATCGCTGATGGACGGCAAGAGATAGGCACTTGTTTGTATTTTTCTATTTTTGTAATCAACTACTGCAAAGTTTGCTTCACTAGTTGTATTTCCCAAACAAGGTATTATAGGCCACATACCGTAGTTATATGAAATTGATGTTACCATAATTAAGTGAATTACGAAGGGACAAGGGGACGTACTTGGACATGCTTAGCGGATGGACAGATGATAAATACCAGAGAGGAATATGTATATTGAACAGAAGAACATGTTAGAGACTTTCTGTACATTGCACGATCAAATTTTTGATTTTTTTAGATGGGTTATATCAATAGTCGGAAAAAAAGATAATCAATGGAATATTTTATATACCGGTGTCCGGAAACTCATAGTACAAGCGGGAAACTGGTGAAATTGCATCATATAGATAACCAAAAATAACTTTTTTGTTTCGTTCGTAGTATTTCGACATAATATGTATTATATTATATTTTTCCGGTTTGATCGGCAACTAAATGGTTTAGGACGGTTCTATGCTTCAACGCATTTTAAAATACCTACGGTTAAGCCTGTGACATACCACGCCATAACCGCGCTATATGCTCGTCGTTTGGCCTATTTCAGCATACCGCTCGCAATACATTCCCATTAGGATTATATGGCGAGCGACGTGCTGAAATAGGCCCAACCATGATGCGTATAGCGTAATCTCTCAGCTTCATTAACAGTTGATATTAATCCCCTAGCGACCGTTTTTTTAAATTTTCTCAAAGTTACAACTTCGGACTCGATCCACTCAAAAACTAAGAAAAACAAAAAAAATACTCCACAAAGTCGACTCTAAATTTTTATAGCGACTTTTAATGATCGCGAATCGGAATCTCAAAGAATGTTATTTGGACGTGGGTGAGAACAAAGAATGTTGTTTGGATGTGGGTGAGAACAAAGAATGTTGTTTGGATGTGGGTGAGAACAAAGAATGCTGTTTAGATGTGGGTGAGAACCAAGAATGTTGTTTGGATGTGGGTGAGAACAAAGAATGTTGTTTGGATGTGGGTTAGAACAAAAGTATTAGACGTTACACGGAGAAAAGTTAATGTTATGAAATATTGTTAATTTATTAAATATCTGGTAAAATTATTCGTTTTCTTATCAAAAACGGGACTAGAGGCCTATAACGAATGATTTGACAAATTTTATAACAAACTATCAGTAAAGCTCGAATATGTTATAAGGAAGTCGCAACACGTGTCCTTAAAAATGATAATATTTTCCCATCTGGCCCATTATATTTATTCGGACTAGGAAACATTCATGCAATCACATTTTGACAGTATCTTGATAAAAAAACAATCCGTGCTCATTTTCATCCGTGTATATCCTAGATGTTTAACCCATAAAATAGAACAATTGGCGTCTCGCGTTAGATGATTAATAGTTACTAGCAGTTAAAAACCCGCTCCGCGGGCGGCACTTAGTTGGACTTCGCCCAGTTTCAGTGTTAATAACAACAGTTAACCTATAATAACCCAACCTAACCTAACCTAACTAATCATTTTATTATACACATAAGTACATGAACAATTTATTATACATATAAGTACATGTCAGATTAGAGATTTGTACAATTTACTAATTTTACTGTACTAATTTTACAATCAACGAATCGTTTTTAGCTTCCGATTGTGTTCCATATTTTAATTGGTCTGTCAAAATGGTGGGAAATTATTATTAGCGTAAATATTTTTTTGTGTTAAAAAAACGTTATTTATTAAAATAAGTGTATTAAGGTAAGTTTTTAAAAATATTTTTCTATGTAAAAAAAACCCAACTTAACCTTTCATAACCCATCCTAACTTAACCCAACCACACCTATCCTAACCTAACCTATCCTAATATAACCTATAATAACCTAACCCAACCTAATCTAACTTATAATAACCCAAACTAACCTATCATAACCCAACCTAACATAACCTATCCTAACCTAACCTAACCTAACCCAACCTAACCAATAATATCCCAACCTAACCTAACTTAACCTTTCCTTATCTATAATAACCCAACCTATAATAACCCAACCAACCCTAACCTAACCTATCCTAACCCAACCTTACCTATAATAACCCAACCTAACCTAACCTATCGTAAACTAACCTAAAATAAACGCTTTATTTTTTAAAAAAATCGTGTTAAGCGTGGCCAGATCCCGAATAATTTCCTAAGTGGGTAAAGGTAAAATAATATATATTATGTAAATATATACACCTGGCAAAATGATTGTTTTATTATACATATTTCAAGTGCCTTCATTTAAAGATCTTTATACTAAAAATGCATTAATTCAAATCATAAAAGAAAAAGACAAGTATCAATTTCTAACTGAAAACCGTACTCGACTTAAATATATTTTTCCATGCCCAAAATTAAACACTTCCTTTGCACAAAATTATTACACTTACCGGGCAAGAATTTTTTTCAATCGACTACCTGAAGAAATTAGAAACATTAATGATATCATCCAAATAATAAACACTGTGAAAAAATATTTTAAAGACAAACTTACAAAAAATAAAAATGTTTCCAATTGAATTAATCTTAAGAATAACTTATCTCAATTAGTTTCCTTAAGTAACATTCCATTCTTCAAATAAGTTTAAAATCATTTTATTTTTAATTACCTACATACTGTAATAAAACCATGTACACTCCATTTCCAGCCACAAGCTAATGCTTCTATGGAAGAGGGGTCTTGAAATATTTGATCATATATTGTAACAAATAAACAAAAATGTACTTATATAATAAAAAAAAATATATATAAGTACATGTCAGATTAGAGATTTGTTGGCTAATTTTACTTCATATCCGTGTTGTGTAAAATGGCGAGAAATTATTATTGACGTAAATAATATTAAATAACAATATTTTTAAAAATCGTATATGAAAAGAGTTGTTGTTTATAGTCATTAAGTTGAATCAAATGTTTGTTTACTTCTAAAATGCGTATTAAAACTGTAGTTTGGTGGTTAGAATAGATGAAATTGTACGTATTTGTTATGAATTATTTCAAATGAAATTATTCGCTATTATGCCGCCAGAGGTGTTGACTTTTTCAAGGAACCCTAGAATGCGTGATATTTTCCTACGCGGAATTTAGCCGAAATACACTATTTGAATTCGACCAATCAGAGGGCCTAAACCGTACAGACGATGGCATAATAATACTATCAGATACTCGTAAATACTGAAAACATAGTTACAGTGATAAATAAAATTAGCGTGGGGATTCATAAACACAGTAAAGGAATGTCGTAAATGATTTTAAATATTTTTCTGTTATTAATGTGACTTAAAAATCGTACGCTTTTCGAGTAAAATCTAATAATACAGTATAAGTTAGTTATAAATGAAATAGTTACAGGCAATATGCCAACGGTTGAGTGAGCTTTGCCGCCGTGTGTATTTTTGTCACGTCAGAGGATTTCTATTAAAGCGTCAACACCAAAAAGGTAGAATTCGGAATGACTTTTCAATCTAAAGCACCGCTTGCACGGAATCAAAATGGCGATGGATTATCCATCATGGGGCAAAGGAGGAAGGAAAGGAAATAAATTGGGTATGAAATCGGGGGGAGAAAAGTCAATCGCGATGATTGATACGGAATACGGACGCCGGACACGGGTCCGTGGGGTGCGGGGATTCCTGGAGGAGACTTGCATTTTTCTTATTCAGTGACGTTGCATTAGCTCCCGCCGAGGGATGGGACAAATGATCGAGTGACATTTCTCCCAGGACAAGTCGGATTACATCAAACGATTACTTTGATCGACTGGATTTGATCATTTTAAGTGTTTTACGAATTGTAAAAAAAGAAACAGAAAAAAATATTTGCTTATTTGTAGTAAAATCCGTTATAAAAATTTACGCTTAAGTAGGTACCTAGCTATAGATATTTCAAAATCTTCAATCATTTCTAAAATGAAAAAAAAGTCACTATGGAATAAGCGTTTATGGTTAAATTTTTTGATATGCATACATATATATAAAAGCCATAAATTGTTTGCTTTATTGGTGCGAGTACCTCTAATTTTAATAGTTTAAGAAGTTTTCATACAAATCAAATCAATTGAATAAAATAACTTGTACTTTTCCCAACCCTGATTAGAAGCGGAAGAGAGCAGATTTGAAAAGATGTGTCCCATACTAATAATGCACTAATTACAAAAAACGCTGTCAATATAACTGAACGCGATGGTGTAATTTTTTGTAGAAAAACGTGCAGAAAAATAAAACACTTAAAAACATTGAATACATAAACTTAGTTAATTGTATTACTCACCTAGCTAATACTAAATGTTTAAAAATATCCATATTATTTTGAAGTAGATTTTTTCTTCCCAATATTCTGCCTTCACAAAATCCACGCCAATATCAAAATCATCGATGCAATAATTTTTACAGCTTAAATACTAATTTTTCTCGGCGAAAATGCAACCTTATTCATTCACATCACATTACACTAAACGTGGCGGGGATCTGAAGACTAAACTATCGCAGCCTTCATAATATTGCCACTGAACATTTATTAACATTATTAAGAGATCGGCTTTCCTGAAATAAACCAGTCATCTCTTAATGGCATTTGTACAAAAAAATACTCCGTTTTTATTCTCTGCGAGGGGTGGCCGCATCTTGTAATGTTGGGATGCTGGCGGGTTCTGCCTCTCCCCCCGCTCTGGTTAAGCTCAAACAAGGGGTAAAGTCAAATGCATTTTATGATCGCAAGGGATGAGACGCTCGGCGAGGGGTATGGCGGGGTATGTAGGGAATCACTTCTCTACTGGAAGAATAAAGGAATTTTAGAAGATGGACAGACAGCTAGTAAAGTATTAGGAGGGACTGCAGACTTACAGCCCTCAACTTTGGAAAATGGCAGCTTTACAAATAGTCTGTCAAAAGTTCTAACATTTGGTTTCTTGGATTCTTTGAAAGAAGATCTTTTCGTGCATATGGCTTATGAAATACTTTGTAGGTTTGAAATACGTTTTCACTAGGTTCCTTTCAATGGTATTCCCAAACTTACAATGATTTTTTTTTAAATATCAATCAAATTAAATTGATTTGAAATATTTTTCAGGTCTAATAGTATTTAATTTTCAGACATTTAAATAAGAAACACGTAGAACCTACCAAATTGTACAGAGCGCACGTGAAGACATAAAAATGTTATGTTATTATTTGTAATATAGAACACATAAATATTTATTTCATTTAATCTACGTTCTTACCACAGTAATAATAATATTATTATAAACTTATCTTTTAAATGTATGATTAATAATTTAGTTCATGTTAAAAATGATATAATGTAATCCTTTGATGTAGGCAGCTAAATATTCTATACTATAGAAGAAACAAATTTATTAGCAAAACAAATATTTTACTATAAAAACTTGAACATTCACTTTCATGTTCTTAACATTAGGAAATTAACAAGGTCCCCTAGTGTGTATTATTTTAACAATCATTCTACGGTTTCATGCTACAGTTCTGTTATAAATAGATTACATACCACTAGAAACTCTCGTGTAATGTTAGCTGATGTTTTTAATATGCCTCTATTGAAATATAAAATTGTACTGTAAATGGCACTAGTGCCGTTAATTTTAAATAAATAAAATTTTATTCTAGTGCAAAAAAGTCAAGCACATATAATATTCATTCCCCGATTCCATGAAATTATTATTATTTATATTTGCACTCAATTCGCTGTGAATGACTTAATCCATTTTTGCCTCTTTATATAGGCACATAAACATTTACAACCGGGGTTCAGGCGTGATGCCCCTAGAGAAGGAGTCGCTAATCAATGGGCGCCACCAGTTATGGACCATAACCATCGTCCTTCATTTAGTCCCGACTCTCTACCGAGTCCCTCGTCCTGCCATATCCTCCACTCCGTTATTATTTCCCTTCCACTGGCGACATAAGGCATAAGAAGCGAGGGGTGGTGCGAGGCGATAAACGTAATTGCCCAATTGCCAAGCGGGCAATCAATTGTAATTGGACTTCAAAGGGAGCAATTTGGATATCGCGGGCTTCGGTTATTAAGTGTTTACTTAGTGGAATATTAATAATATACACATTGCATCCCGGACTAGGCAATGGACGTTTATGTAAACATCAATACAATCATTACTCATTGCTCCGTAGAATGCAGATCAGTAAAATACCAGAACATTACATCACAATTAGTAAGGTACTTAGATGTACTTTATATATATTTATGTTTGTATGTTATTATCCATAACAACGTAGCAATCATCCGACCGAGTATACATTTAGGCGCAATCAAGTTTTAAAAATAATTCACCAAAGTTTGGTAATTAAACAAAACTTGATTGACTGCCGTAATATAATACCATATTATTAATACGAACTGAATTCATTTTAAGAAAACGAATTTTATATAATATATTACGATAAAACTATACTAACCGACCGAACGATTAGTCATAATAGACCCGATATAATTTTACGTGACAAAATAAAAAGAATAACTTATATCATTGATGTCGCTATTCCAAATTCCTGTAATATTCAAAAATCTCTTAATGAAAAAATAAGAAAATACACAGATTTAGGAAATGAGATAAAAAGAATTTGGTATTCTCGGACTATAAAAATATTACCATTCGTTATTTTGGCTACTGGCATTATACCTAGCTCTCTCATTAAAAATTTAGGCGTATTAGATCTTTCAAAAGATGTTTATATAAAAATGCAAAAATCAGTCATTTTAAATACATGTAGGATTACCAAAGATTTTTTAAATATTTATGCTGAGGAAGCAGTAGGATTTATAGGTCCAGTTAGGACGTTAGGAGTTCTACCGAGCCGAACCCTCTGATATGAAAATATCTGGAGTAGGTGAATTTTTTTTCCCATTTGATCTCTGGTGAGTTGACGTGTTGTTGATCTTGTATTGTTTTGTATTTATTTTTCTTATATAATGCACTTGCATAATGTTGATTGATTAGTTGATTATTTGTGGAAAAGTGTGTGGAAGGGTTTAGTTTTTCCTATGGGGAAGATTTAACCCGGACATAAAGTCGGAAGAAAAAAAAAGTAAGACATCATACAATAACAAATGCTCGTTTAGATTGCCCTTGAGGTTATTGATTCAAACCGCACTTAATTAACTGACCGATTAGATTTTGTTAGTAGTATTCTGGTGTAGTGTAATGAAATTCCCGAGCTTTTAAAATGGTGAATTACTTGAGGTAAATTATTATTATTAAGACTGAAATTTGTAGAAATGAGATCCGTGAGGCGTATGTGTGGTAAAATCATAAATGATAGTATGAGAAATAAGAAGATTTTCAAAAAAAAATTAGCAAGGAATGCTTATGCTGTTTGGGCGTGTCTAGCGAATGAACGAAGAAAAGAGTGTAAGGAGAATATATGACGCAAATGTGAATGGTAGAAGAAGTCTGGACGATCGAGGAAAACCAAGTGTCAGAATAATAGAAGGGTATGCATAAGACGATGTTTGAATGTAAAAGAAACAAGGAGTGTGTGCCAATACCGAGTTGTTTGGCAGTCCATCCTCTCTTTACGCCATTCCTCTGCCCTGGAGTAAAATGGCGTGATAGTCAGTTAGTTTGTTTTATATTATTATTCTATTAAAATTGATTTATTTAGAAACAAGTTGTGGTGTATAACTGTTATTGGTGTAGGAATAATTGTTTTTATGAAAAGTTTTGTACACGCGAAGAAGAAACAAGTGTTTCGACTCCAACAAAACCAACCTTAATCAATTTTTATAAATCTGTACTAGTTCTAAAAAGAAGATTCGAAAAACGTGTTCTGTAACTAAAAATAACGAAAAATCGGTGAAAAGTGTATCTAAAATAAAACATCAATTTTCCTGGAACGTTACATGAATACTTGCAAAATTATCTCATCCGGTAGAATAAACAAATTGTGCAGATTGGAATAACAGGACGCGTACATAACATACTGTTGCTACTTTCTGCTCTCGCTCAACGGAGTTAGAATAATAGACGTCTGTTATTTTACATAATTTCACGTTTTACCTTTGTTTTCGTATTATAATAAGTCTCCAAATTATCAACAAATGATTTGCATTGAAATATACCCATCTACGTATACACCGTGAAGCTTATAACTAAATTTAGAATGGGTGAAATAAGACTAATAAAAAATAATGCATAAATACTTATATCAAAAAACCTATGCTTCTAAAATCATATGTTAGACTTGAAATTACTTTTGACTGCCACATCGAATCAATGGTTGCAAAAGCTTTCAAGGTACTTGACTTTGAACCCAGAACCGGCAAAAAAGATTAAAAGTAGATAGAGTAGGTACTATGAAGGTGCTATATTTCGCTTTGAACTCAGTTCTTCGCAGTACTCTCTCAAGTCTGAAATCTCGGGTACATATTGCACATAGAAAGGAGTGAGAAATTCAAAAAACGTTTTTCATTATATCTTGATTTTTTAGTAATTAGGAGCGTTTTTCAGGATTTCGTCACTGGAATGTCGTAGAAATTCCGCAGACGTACTTTTTTTACAAAAATAGCGACTTCTATGATAAAATGCCTGAAACTACTAAAAAGGATTCAATGAAGAATGCCCATCCGACGAACTAGAAAAAATCACACTTAACCAATTACTGAGTACAAAACATTGGACTTTACAAAAAAAAACTTGGGTAACATAAAAAAAATTGTACATATTATATACATTTTTTTTTTAAATTTTGCATTACCTTTTAAAATCAATGATCTTCCTGAATATTTGGTTATAGTAGGTAATGTAATTTCAGAACACTGTAAGCAGAACTGTCAAATGAGTTAAACATGGCAGTGGGAACAACAACAGCAACGAAACGGAGAAAGACAATAATAAACCAGACAATGAAAATGAAGCCAATTTGATTCATCTTGGGAGGCTGATGCTCTCAAGATTTTTCATTCACCGATGAATTTGTAGAAAATATGCACATTCAAATAAATCTTTATGCCAGCCAAAAGAAAATACAACCTAATATGACGATTGAACAATTGTATATCGTGTTTAGTAGTATAGTTGTAGTCTGGTTTTGCCAAGTACACATATTAAGGTATTGGTCACGACAGAATTATATACCCGCAGATGCACTTCTCTTCACATACTTTTGACCCACAAAATCATATCAGATGAATAAGATCAACAAAAGAGTTTTGGTTTTAAGGATTAACATAAATCCTGGTTAATAACCGCTCTTCCCCATATCAAGCAATGAATTTTAATATTTTTCACCACACAAAGTGAAATTTCGTGTTGCAGGTAGTATTTAGTCCTGTCAAGTCTTCGGGCGGACCCTCCCTTCCTACTCGCGTACTCCCATGGGCATGCTATCACTAATTGGCAGTGCCTCCCCGCACCTCCTCCATCCCCAGCCCACTACCTCCCGCCACCCATTTGCGGTGTCGAACCCCAGCACTACTTCCTGATCAGAAAAAATCAGGGGGTAGTTTTTTTCTATGCAACGCGTGTCGTTGGGGGTTGTTGCGAGACACGTAATCAATAGAGCTGATTTAAAATGAGTTTGTCAACGAGCATTATTTAGTCATTGCTTTTAAAAGATTGAACCACCCCTGAAATATTTGGCAAAGAATATCAAGTAATTGTTAGTTTTCGAATAAATGTTAAATTTATATTATTATATAATTTAGGTACACAATATGTGTAATCATGAATCTTATTGAAACCTGTTTAACTCAAAATTAACTTCACACAGCCTTATTAAAAAACGTGGAGTATATATTACGTGGCGTTATAATGGCGTTAGTTTAGTTAAAACGGTCATACACCAGGCTCGAGGCCGGCTTTACCACACCAAAGTTGAACGGGCGTGTGTGAATCTAATTAGTAAGAAAGACAATGTTTAGTTCAACTATAAACGCGCTTACCTGTATGACAAGCATATCTATAAAATATAGCGATGAAGGCAGTCGTGGAGGAACTACCCTGGCCCTCCGAGCTGACAGCTACTTACTAAAGGAAAGTCTGGACTACATAGAAATCCAAGACAAAGACTTGTTGGTAAAAGCATTACAAAGAAATTTCAATTTGTATATATGTGAAGTATATTTTGCTCCAAATACAAAATCGGAACAAAATCGATTAGTTTACGAAAAAACTATGAGTGAATGTGTAAAGTTACTTAAGGGTTAGTTAGTTAAGGGAAAAACACAATTGATGTTTTAGATTATTTTTGTTTTTTTATAATTTAATTCAATTTGAATACTGTTTGTAAAATAAATGCAAACATGTTAGAATTAGCATTGGTTGTTTCACAGAATTTTAATAATTCGTCAAATTCAAGGTTGACTTCCAAGTTCTGCGAAAGTTCTGATATCATTTCAGTTTTGTGAAATGACTGTCAATAATATTTTATAAAAACAGAAATTGAATATAACCTTCACAGAGCTTGAAAATCAACTATGAAATTTGATGAATTGTTCAAATTCTTTGAATCAACCCAATCTAATTATTTAATAACGTAAAATCTAAATATGTTGTTTTCCGTCGCCATATTTCTCCACTAGTCTGAGAATACATTAATCACCCTTCACTTTCATTCACATTCGATTACATAACTAAATCACATTTAAAAAAAAACCCGACGTATTGCCTCCGAACATAAACACGAAAGGTGAACCACAAAATGCGGCAATCAACAGAGCGACTCAAATGCTTAACGATTCTGCATTGACCATTGACATTTTCAACGTCACTTACAGACGGTTCAGCATCTTTTGACAAATGTCACAAAATAGTAAAACTGCCCCATAACCTTTTAATACTTACATGTATCTCAAATGTGTAATCTTTTCCGTTACATGTTGGTGCATAACCGTTTTATGGATAACATAACTAAATTGATTCATGTTTCGAATTTTTGTTCATGTTTTCAGAAGAACTGTATATTATGTACATTCTGCACCAGACAACAGCAAACAACGTCGTTCTACTTTTAACATTTTTATTTCAACACATTTTGCTGTTTTACATTTTATTTACCAACTTTTACAAATATTTGCATCTGAATTCTATTTAATAATCGGTATTCCAAATTTGAAATTATTTGGTTGAGGCAATGATTTTGCCCGGACACTTTTTTTAATATGGATTGCCTTGGTTCTACTCCAGAATAAAGGGACTCCCAAAAAAGCTTCATAGTCGCTCTATCATCTTATGTTTCCGCCTTACCTGATTACTTTGTCGATTCAGCGAGCTTTTGGGTGACCTTGAGCCCGCTTGATTACTCTTCAGTCCATTTGCAACATATTCTGTATAGGGTTGGCAGAAGTTTTCTGGTAGATTCTTGTTACGTTTTTCATCTTAGACGAAAATATCGTTAGATCAATTCTACATAGGGTTAAACAAGCATCGAAAAATCGTATCGTAGAAGTTTGAATAGCTTATTTTGAATCTAAAAAAACGAATAACATTACTAATTGAAATGTATGAACTACATTTTCTGTTCGTAGAAATAAAATTTATGAATTATTATTTTTATTAAAGCCTTAATCCCCAGGGTTTAATCCTGAAACAAACATTGAAATAAAATTTAAATTACCGGGTGCTTAAATAAGTACTTATATACTCGGTTCTAACGGCTTTATGTTTATTAAATTTATTCAGACAGACCTCAAATATTGTCTCACCAAACATTAGCGAAATTATCGAAGATTGCTCTGGGAGGAAAATCATTTAATATAGATGGCAACACAAACAAACAGCGCTTCCAGGGAAAGGAAAATGTATACTCCATATTTTGCTTCAAAACTCGTTAAAGATTCATTAGAGGGCTTTCTGTTCCCGCCGAAATCACCTTAAACAGAATATCTTAGTAGGAAATTTCAAAATTCAACAGACACTCAATATTTACGTACGAGGCTCGGTGAAATTCAAACAGGTGAGATAAAGATTTCTCTGAGGCTCTCAGCTTTCGAAGAACTTCTTAAAATATGATAATTATTATTCTAATGATTTTCCGAATTTAATTAGGAAACTTCCAGCACGACTGCCCTCGGATAAAATCAATAAGTTGGACCTACTGCTGGCCGTAATCAACTAATAATTGTGTTTCATTTGAGTATTTCTACAAAATGATTATTTTTCACGGAATCGTGTTTAGCGTCAATAAGACGTTGACGAAGTTCATCAGTCCCTTGAACGCGTAGTACGGGGTTTCACTAAGCAAGATATTGTAGATACGACAAAAGGAACATTCCCAAGTAAGTAAGTATGTACATCCAAAAAGGATGACCAGTTACAATGGTCGCGTGGAGTGTGTTTGACAAGGAGTAACATGTACGGCAGTCGATACGACTTTCAAAGCTCGCTTTCTCCTTTATTTGTGTTTGTCAAACGCCCCGAGCGACAGAAGAAGAACCGGGTAGGGGTTTGCGCTCCTCCCGCCTTCACCCCGCGCTGAGCCAACACACACTACTTGTACACTCGTAATGCTGTACCTCCTCTCTGTTCTGTTCTCCTTATCACGAACCGACTTGTTACATGGGACGCCGTTCGCAGCACGGCGAGCCCGCTGGCTGCAAAAAATAAACTATCCCTTTCAGTCCTTTGTGTCTTATAATAGCACTCGCTACTTACCGCCCCACCAGTAGATAATGTAATTTTATGAAAAGATTTTACAAGAATTGGTGAATTTAGTGCTTGTTGGAGGTTTGGTTGACTCTAAGTGTCCTCTTACGAGTCAAAGGTTTTTAAGGTATCTACGCATAACTTTAAAATAGTACAATTATATGTTCTTAAAGCTTCAGGAAGGATTACAAAACAATGAAGTGGAACTTGTTTGAAAATTGCAAGAATTATTTTGTATAATTGGAATAAAATAACTCATCTTTTAATACCACTTTATTTGAGCACAATTTATAGTGCATCTGGTTCCGATTCGACCTGAATCTTCATCAGGGTTTTATAGACCTTAATGAGAGATAAAACATAATAGAGGTTCAGATCGAATCGAAACCGGTTGATTTATATACCATACCAAATAAAGTGGTATTCAAACAATGTTATTTTACTCTAATTATAATTATGTATACCCACAAAGTGATTGCTACATGGGAAAATTACATAAATTATGTACCATCGGCTACACTATCAAACAAAATATATTTTCTACAATCATCTGTGACAGATAATAATTAGGAAGGTGCATTGCAATTTATCTAGGTTAACGACAAACGTTTTCAACCAATTTTTATCGTGATTAATTTTGGTTTATTATGTCGGGATGCCCTTCGTTCTTTAATCAAGGTTTTGGACAGTGTTACAGTGTCCCATTATCAGGGCAGATGTGTCCTGCCCTGATGAACACATCTACCTCGATGATGGACACTATAACGCTATCCGAAACGTTGGCTAAAGAAGGAGTATATTTTTGATAGCTCTCGGTTTCACAGGATACATCATGTAACATGATAATAATTTCTGACGGGAATTTGTTATTCATTCAATGTGATTATTACAAAGCGTTTTCCAGCTTACTTAGGTAATTATATTATAGGTAAGTAGTTTTAATGAAATCGATGCAACCGCCTAGTCAAACCGCCGCGTTGAGAGAATTATTCAGTTATTAACACAGAAGAAACTTAGGATTACATTTGACAATGCACAATGTATTTAGCCGTGAATGGGTGGCATTAAAAGGGATAAAGGGCGTCACCCTTCCCGTCCCCACAATCTCACCCATCCCCCGCCACCCCAACCTACATCCGGATCACGAACGCAGTTGTTCTGCGTGACCGGAGGACAACTGGCTATACTAGTCCCCCGAGGGATTTTCCGAAGGGGATAAGATAAATTAAAGACGGACAAACTGAAAGCAACGGAATTTCGTTAGGTATTTTTTTTATTAAATGCTTTAATGCACACAGAAACACGTGCTTTAATAAATAAAATAATGCGTTAATGCACACAAAAACACATACTTTAATAAATAAAACAATGTAATTATTATTTTTTGGCAAACTAATGTTTTTAATTCAACGATTACTGCTTGTTACATTTTTCACCTGAAAACAACCATACCCATTATGTATTCAACCATTCAACCAACCAACCATTTATGTATTCAATGTGGATGAGTGTTTCAGGCGAACAATTATTGCTTGTAAAATAATAAAACAATGCTTTAATGCACGCAGAAACACATGCTTTAATAAATAAACCATTGCTCAAATACACAAACATAGACAAAATGAGTATCGCTAATTTATCTGCATCTTTATCTTATCGCTTATTGGTAACTATGGTTAAAAACAGGATTGCGGGCCCTTAACGAATGCATTAATAGGTTTCCTGATAAACTTTTAGTATAATGCGAATATATTTTCATGTGTTCATAAAAATCCTAATATTTTCGGATTTTGTCATATATATTGTCAAGGCAAATGCAGGTGCATTAACGCGCGTTCCGAAATATTAGGAATTTACTAAAATTTTATCAGGAAACGGCCTGCAAATTTCGTTTATAACTGGATTAACACTCAATTTTCTCCATGCACGTCTTTGTTTATAAAACATTACTAAATTTATGGGTAAATCAATCACCTGTTAACATTGTAAAACATGATTTATTTATGTTATTAGTAAGGTTTCGATACGAGCAAGTGCACAGGGCCTCGATTCTCGACAAAGTCATTCAACTCGAACAGCGAGTGGTTTGACCCACTCGCTGTTCGAGAGGAATGACTCATTCTGTTTGCATCCCGAATGCCAGTTAGGTTTACCTCCGATCACTTCTGCTATCCCGGTACCCTGCTACCTCGAAATGAAAGACATTCCAGCGGAACAACGGGTGGTTCGACCCACTCGTTGTTCGAGTGGAATGAGTTTTGACGTTTGGCGTATAGATATAGAACGACTAATGTGTGTACTTTGACGGCGATTGTAAGCGGCTTGGATTGGAGAATCGATATCTACGTAATTTTTGGCTAGTTATCAATGCTCTGTTTGTAAATTATATATCGTCAATTTTGAGTTTCCCAACCTGAGATTTGAACATGGCAATTCTTGGTTATAGAGTCAATAAGCTTACCGCCCTGCCACCGAGGTGGTTACCATGCTTAATCATTCTGAAAAAATATTATTCGTAGAACTGATATACTGGTTCTATGAGAAGATTCGCGAAAATTTAATAATTAATTAGGTTTTTTTAAATAGTCTAGTGCTCAATAGTTAATTTATCTTCCTGCTGTCTGTGAAAAGCTGAGGCTGAGAGCTCATCTCGTATTCATGCAACATCCTCCATGCGTTTGGGCGGAACTTAAAATATACCTTTGTGATAGGCGGCACATCCCGCTGTCGATGCGACCCCGAGAGTATTTCATTGAGGATATATTAATTACAAGTATAATATTCCTCCGATCGTGGTCTCGGAGACCATATGTCTTGGAGATTGCAAATAATGGCCTCTTTTGAACATACCAAATTAATTATGTGGTTAGGCCAAAATAGAGTAATTTATGGGACCACTGAAAACTTTTTATTATAAACACCACACCACACCACAGTTTTTTTCTGGCAGCATTCAGCGAGATTATGATACGCAGGTACCAGAAAAAAACTAAATCTTTTAATTTGTGTTAACAAAGGCATAATAGTTAAAACAATATTTTTTGCTCTACTCTAATTTAAAGGGAAAATGAGAACCTTACTGACCGATGCAACTACAATAAAGGGACAAAACCTCAAAGCCATAAAACATCCGAAAATTAAATACATCTTTAGCCAGAAAAAACTATATATTCTATGCTACAGAATTATACAGTGCCCTTTCAATGAACATTAAAATACCATGAAGGAAATCAAAAAACATGTAAATGATGTCTACAAACATGAAGATAAGGAAATAAACCAGTATAGTCAACAAACATGAAGATGACCACATAACATAAGTCACATCAATTTATTTTATTCATCTAACTAAGTTATATTACACATATCAAAAATCCTCAGTAACTTAAAATATTTAAAGATTTTTTTATCACATTAATTCGTTCTTCGAAGAGCGTCAGAATGAAATATTATCAATATTATGCTACGGTTTTAATCTATGCTTTATATAAGTCCAAGTAAGTATATTTGTGTCTTAAAACCGCTGTCGTCACCAAACAAACTCGATTTTGAGCATAATTTCCGTTATTTGAAAGCTTTAGCAAAATAAATCAATACAATGTTGATTCAATGGAATTGGGTACTCGTTTGCTTAGTTTTAAACATTATTCACGATTTCACTAAAATAAAACTAAAATAAATGTTTCTTGGTACCTACCAGTATCTATAGTAAATCCAAACGTGAGGTTAAATCCTTGTCATACCTTCATACATTATTCGGGTAGTGCCGCGGGGGCTTTCTGGAGTATATCACTTTCCTCGGGTTCGTTTCTTATCCGTGCTCCCATCTTATCGCTAATGTGTTATTGTGGAGAGGATGATTCTGTTTGCATCCCGAATGCCAGTTAGACTTATCTCCGATCACTTCTGCTATCCCGGTACCCTGCTACCTCGAACTTGGGACACCGCTACGTGTCAGGGATGCTGCAATGAGCAGATTATTTCTAATCATTTTGGAGACGTGCCAGTCTTGGATGAAGATTAAACTAGAATATTCTATCCATATTCAACAAATATTCCATACAAACTCTTTGAAAGGTTTCATAACTTTTCGATCAAATTTTATACGCCATACGTGTTCTTTTTACACGGGACTTTTCGCAGATTAAAGTGACAAGGTTTTTGGAGTAAATAATTTATTTAATATTTAATACGAGAAAAAATGGTATAAAATGTTGGAGCAATAATTGAGAAAAAAACTTACCTACATAAAATTAACCCACATTGACTGAAGATGCGCCAGTTATTGATTCTTATAGTATTTTAAAAAAATATTATGTATTCAATTATTTATTAATCAGGCTTTCACAAATCTCTACGATATAAATGATTTAATGAATTCGAGAACAAACAAGTTTTAAAGGTTTAGCTACCAAACTAAAAATGAAATAACATAGTTATAAATATAAAGGTGAATTTAAGTGCATATTTTAATAAGAAAAAGAAAAAGAGAGAAAAAAAGGTTTTTAAAATGTGTGTACGGGACGTGTTTGCCTGCACAAGAAAAGACTGTAAATAATAAGAACCGGCACACATCAGCCCTCAACCTGGGTAATGATTTAAGTAAAACACCGTGAGGTGTTCTATCCAAACCATCATAAAAGAAAGACGATTCAAATCAAAATTCACATTTTAATTAGATGTATTGTACTGGTATACAGAACGTACAAAGGGGTGTAGCCTATAGGTACCTACTTCCTATTTCTTACAGCCAACCCAATTCACAAGAAATAGTTATATGTATTTCAATAGAACTGGGTTTTAATACACAGATGGAAACTGAGACAATCGGAATTCTTTCTGCGATAATTTCAGATTGGAGCACATTGTGCATCATCGCGCCATACGATACAACAAATGGCGCAGGCAACTGCTGCAGCAGTGGCCAGTTCAATTGGTAGCCAGGAAGAATTGGCCAGCCTCTAGGTTGTCAGCATCAGTGGCTAATTCAGTCAGTAGCCAGGAGAAATTGGTCAGCCTCTAGGTTGTCAGCATCAATGCAGCAGGGATTAGCCAGCCTCTAGGTGATCAGCGGCACTGGCTATTCGTCAGCCTTTAGGTTGTCAGCATCTGTGGCTGGTTCAGTCGATAGCCAGGAGGAATTTATCAGCCTCTAGGTTGTCAGCATCAATGACCAGCAGTCAGCAGCAGCAGGGATTGGCCAGCCTCTAGTTAATCAGCAGCATTGGCTAATTCAGTCGGTAGCCAGCAAGTATTTGTCAGCCTTCAGATTTTCAGTATCTGTGGTTGGTTCAGTCGCAGAAATTCAGCGGCGGCATGGTCATTTGATTATAAGAGCCGGCACACGGAGACGCCCCATTCTTGTAATGATGACAGATGCGTCTGGCTCAGCTGATAGAGTGCCGGCAGTAAACAGCTCGTTGCACATAGTTGTAATATTTTAAATGATTGTGCCGTGATGGAGGAACAGAAGCGAATACAGATTTCAGTTGACATTCAGAAATTGTAAGAACAGATCGCGTTGTTACCGGCGTTGTTTTAAAACTTGAATCCTTCAATATTTTGTTGTAATGGGCTATTTATAATATGTATTGTGTGACGACATCTTGCAAAAACATGTTTACGTTTTCAAAATGCTGGTGTTCATTATTCAATTTTTGCGGCTTGAATCGCCTAGTAACAGATTATTATTGATGCATTTTTCAACTGGTAAATATTATGATTTGGAAAAAGGGGTCATCAAACTTGCAGGTGTGCAACTTTAGCCGCAAATGATATTAAATGCAATAAAATCATTTTTTTTATGTTCAATACATTGTGGATAGCATAAAAATACATATATAAATATAATATAAGTTACATTTGTAACCTATTTACCCTATTTTTTGTTTCATCACTTTACATAACTTTATAACACTTTTTATAAATGGGTTGAATTATCATTTTGATGAGTTATCCGGTTACTAAATTAAACATAGATAATTATTTTCATTTAATTAAAATAATAATTTTTCAACAGCACAGATTTAATAAAAAATAATCATTTAAAATTCGCAATGATTCCAAGGAGAAATCTTGACCACTAATAACCTCAACTTTTCATTTCCAGGGCACTCTCAATCGGGCTACGTAATGCTTAGATATTCATATAAAAAGTGGTCTCGAGAAGGTTTTCGGAACATCAAACTGAAACGGGAAAGGGTCCTTACAGGCAATTATTCCGTCTGAATGAGTTCGAAGCATTTCTAATTAGAGGCCAGTGGGTAAACATAGGCTCGCCTACCCCCTGTAATACCCTATTCCTTTCCTTTACCCACCGCAGTCCCCAGTCCTACAGCTCTCTGCTTTCCGTTCACTGCTCACGGCGTCGATAGCTTTGGGAAACTTTACTTTCAAAGCTTCAGTAATAGTTTGATTCGTAAATATTATATAGGCACTGAGTTCGCATTTGAATGATTACGTTGGATTAAGTTTATTAATATTAATAATCGAAGTTTGTAGTTTCAAACGGGTTGCGGCGCGTTTGTAAGTCAATTGGAAACGTATGCAAAAAGTTTGATCAATTCCTTCTACCTTCTAACTGAAATAACTTTAACTCTCCTATCTTTTTAACTAACTTAATTTTAATACATTACTATACAGCATATGGATAAGTTGATGATTTAAGAGGTATGCTATTATAGCCTTCTTGTAACTATATTCCGTGCAACTACTATTTCGATAGTATTTTGTGATAGTATTGCTAACTGTACGCATCCTAGGTTTAAGCGAGTTTTTAATTGACTCAGTCCTGATATTATTGTAACGATTTCAATTGTACCTAACTAACACAAGGGCATGCCTAACATGGCTGGTGAAATAATACAAACAAATGTATCCACTGTAATTTTTTTCTTGTAATGAATAAAAAATAAATTCAATTTTTTTTAAACCAAAAATACACTTAATTGGATTGAGTTGTTCTAGTTGGTATAAGGAAGGCAATTATGATGAGTAAATCAGGGCTGTCAATGTCAAACACCATTAATAATTTTAAAAATAAATGTCAAGTAGAAAACAATTCTTCTATTTGAGAGTTTTAATAATTTGAATTATTTAATCAATTACTTGAATTTTACGGTTTCAAAAGTTGACTCTGTTTACAGTTACTACATGCGTTTTTATATAACCATGATAAAGGTTCAGGGTGAGCCGAAACCGGTTGGTTTTATATATTGAAAATATATACAATAAAGTGGTAGTAAAAACAAATTTTATTTTATTCTAATTATTATAGTTATCATATACATTAGAAATTTATGTTAATGGATTCAACAGATAGAAAAATTACATTCAACTTGACTTGTAACTAAAGAAAGAATCCAAGATTAATGATTTAATTTTTTTTTGCAATTATTTCAGCATTTTGATTTATTCATGAAATTGGCGCACAGTATTTCAGCATCGGCCATTTCGCTCGGCCGTGAAGTGGACTGAAATTGTCATCGGTCCAGAAATCGTCATCAATTCATTACATTGCGAATTCAATATTTTATCAGTTCAGATGAATTCAAAAACCCATCCATCCAGCGCTCTTCTGTGATAAAATAACCCAAAATATGTTCTCAGTTGGTACACAGTACAGCCATGTTGGTTTCCAATATCAATGAGCAATAGCTTCATTTTCCATTTAAGTTGATTGGACAAAAACAGAAAAATAAAGTATATGCAGTTGAAAAGGGCTGCTAGCTGAAATCATTATTAAAATTAACGTCCCGTGAACTAAAAGGGACTAAAGGGTTGTATTGAAATGAATAGAAAAAACTTTTAACCTTTACTGAGTTCCTTTTTACTTTTATTCGTAAATGCCCTACAACAAATTAAAACGATTTATTTAATGTTTTTTCCTTTATTGATTATGTGTTTTTCATGCGGTATATAACTATTAATAGATCACATCGGGACCTTTTATTTAAAAAAGGCTAAATAATTTTAAAAAATATTTCTACGAAGTAGATAAATTATTTGATTTGAAAAAAAATGTTTATTAGAAAAATAAAATCACGTAATTTATGAAAAGAGTCTAAAAAAAGCAGTATAATTTTTTTTATTTTAATGTACGCAAATTTTGTTTTTTGCATGGTTGAAGACACGTGTTGTGTTGAAAAAAGATGAAATTAAGAACATATTTACATGAAAATATGTATATAAAAAAATAATTGTGTTTTTAAAAAAAATTAATACTCCCCTATTCTCGACAATTTAACATTTTATAGAGTTTTCGATTTTGAATTTTATTTTTTTTTCAGAGAGTCACATGTTTACGGTAAATTAGGCGTAATCTTGATAATTTTTAAAAATCATGGTTTGCTCTCAAAAAAGCTTCAGTATCCACTGTAAGAGAGAAAAACATATAAAAATACATTTGATGAATAACTCGAGCCGGATATCAGGGAGAAAATTATATGAATTATTGCCTTTGAATGCAAATCCAAACGGTTTAACTCTATTGCACCGTAATAGAAATTCAATGATAAGACATTGTTCCAGCGCCATGCATTCAAATTCCAATTAAACTATTCAGAACCCTCGACCCACATCTTAAGACGATTTTCGAATGCAAATAGGTCCTTAAGCTCCACTGCAAATCTTCCGCAATCTCGGCTCAATTAATCCCGCCACAGGAGATGTATGGAGTCGTTGGAAGATTTCGCATATTGATACATCGCTCCAGAAGCCGAGAAGTGCAAATTTCACACTAAATTGACACTTAAGCTCATTTCAAACACCAAACTATGAGACCGTTAGTTACAGAAGTCTGTTCGCCCAGCAAGTGAACGACTTGGTTATAATAATAAGTATTGAATCCGAAAATAAGTTTAATTACTATAACTGAACAGCGTTTTCACGAAGAGGAATATCTACAAATACTTTTTGCACTGGATAGATTTGATTGAATAATCATTCGGAGTTGATCTTTCATAAAAATCTTTAAGGCTCCGTAGTAAGCGTTCAAAAATGATTTGAAAGGGAGATGTAAATACGAATGTTAGAGGGAGCGCGCTTATATTAAAAAAAAACATGGTGAAAATATTTAATAAAACTAGACTCGTTTGAAATATCACAAAAATCTTTCGATAAATGCTTTAGTTGCATTTAAAGACACACTGTGATTTTTTTCATGCTTATAACATATTAAATAATGGAAGAAAAATTGGGCGTAAATAAACAAATAAATTATAAAGAAAAAAAACCGTTTTTCAAATCACTAATAATTTACTGGGAAAATTGGTAAATAGTTGTCGGACTAGGAATTCGATACGCTTGTTATTGTTCATGTGTTCTATTCCCTACGACTATAAATAATATGGTGATTATAATATACGTATAAAAGTATATAGTTTTACGTTTTTGATACCCAAAAAAAAAAGATTATATTTGTGTTACGGCGAATAAGCGTATAACGGATTTTAAAGTCACCATGCAATTAATATTTGTGATACAAAATAAATTCTACAATTCATTCATTTGGTTCCCAAATTTTCCATAATTCAAAATGTCAAAATGTATTATTATTAATTAATATATGTTGCCCAAGCATAATACCTGACTACTATTTTTTGTTAAATATGATAATCCAAATCCAAAATTGATTGATTTATGGAGACTAAAAACGTTAAAATAAACTAATGTCGGGATCTCCCGAGACTAAATGGGCGCAGGCGAGTAAGTAGGCACTATTAATTCCAGAAGTTAATGAAGAAGGATAACTATTCGAGATATTTAGCGCAACCCTTTCCGTTAATATTCTCACGTAAATAGACTGGAAGCACTGCAGTGGATTAAGCAAAACAATGACAGGCGAATTTGAATGGAATTCTCGGCTCTTGCTGCTAAGTCCTAGGAACAGTCGAACAGTACGACTCTAGAGCGAAGAATTAGGCGGCAGCGCATATTCTCAGAAGCACGCCTTAATTCCAGTTTTAGCAGCATTCTGCCATCCTACCATTATACCGTACTTATACTAGGTATACCATTCCACCAGTATACCAATATAACTAACTACTGGTATACCGTATACCCATTGCGGGAATAGAGTCCCTACACGGCATCCAGCATTCGAACTAATCCAAGGAAGATTTGTGGAGCATTCCGAATGTCCCGATAATTGTGGTGATTTCATGTAATCCTGGATCATTGGTTCCTTCAAGTTAATAGGAAATTACTTCGTATTTATAAACAATATAGGCGTATTATATATGTCATTATCTCTACAATAGAGATGCTGAGGTTTCAATTAAGGCTACGACATCTTTGAGGACGCTGTGCGTAGGGTGGCTCTTTTACCTCCCCACAACCTTCAGCCTCTCAATATATTTCAATTGGGGATGCAATAATCTCACTGGCAAGGTAGTAGCAGTTGAGACTCTTGTCTGGTTTCACTTTAAAATAAATAAAAAAACAAATAATGTCAACCATTTACAAACGGTATTTCTCTATTTTATATAAGGTATAATGGCTCGAATTTAAATTTTCTCCCAACTGTATATTTACTAAGCTTATATCATATCAGTCATGGTAACGACCGTTATAGATTAGGTGCAAAATCATTCACAAAGCCTATGCCATTTAGGTCAAAGTGATGACTACGAGTATAATAGATTTTCTTTTGTTGCGTAAACCTAACCTAACCTACCCTAACCTAACCTAACCTAACACTACCTTAACCTTACCTACCCTAGCCTACTCTAACTCTACCTGTGTATAGCTTTGATTTCATAATTTATTTTTAAATCTCAATCGTTTCAATTTGGATGTCACGGGTTCAAATCCCGGCGAAATTATGAAAAATAAAATTTTATTGAATTTTATTTTTCACAATTTATGCATATAAAATAAACAGAATGTATTTTTTCGATATGTACAAGAGTAAGAGATACTTTAAGTATCGCCCTGATGTGCCTAAGACCACCATTCAGAATTGAAACGTTGGCGTTGCTTAAAATGGTTGAAGCTGTGTTTAGAGACCACATTCGAATTGTCAGGTACTTTCTCACATTTCTTGTCTTCATTTCTATCACCATCTCCACTACCTTCAAACTCACAATATTCCCCGATTGTTGATGCCATATTCTCTCTAGCTCCAGACGGTTAGGAGAAGTTAGGACTATTCATAAGTCAAATAAGTTTTATGAACTGAAATGGTTTTTGCACACACAAAAGCTACTCTATTACAACCGTCACCATTACTCAAATGAAATAGGGTTTTTAAAAATGCGCAGAAACGGTGAAAGTTCTTAAGAGCACCTTCCATTTAAATACTGGTACACCAAACACACTTCCTCTTATGTTTTTCAAAGATTTCACTAGTACGTTCTAATAAAACTAAACGATAAGGAATCTATTCGATTTAATAATCGTTCGACCCAATAATGACGGAGTTAGCAAATTCTAGAATGTGTTGAACCTAATTTTTATCCCATCACAATGTGATGAAGTTATTTGTGGAAAAGATGTCCATGTTATCTCTAAAAAATCAATATTAGAATACTCTAAAAAAATTCATATACTCGTAACATGCGTGTTTTATTTATCCAGCACCATTTGAATTAGTGCTTCTACATTATATTCGTAATCAATTTTGGTTCAATGGATAAACTTTGATTAAGGGCAATAATTATGCTGAAAAATGAGTTCGTATGCCGATTAAAGCCGGGATCAGTTAAGCTCAGCCTTAACACACCACCTCAGCTTATCCCGTCGTATTAACTAAAAGGAACACTTAGTGAGGTAAATCTACGGAAATTCTCTTTACCGGTGTAACGATTTGTAAATTTCCAGCAAAATTAACTCCAGCTGCTTAACTAAGGTATTATAATCAAAAGCTCTTCGCGGTTAAAATTCTTGGTCAGAATATTATTTTGAATGAAATGAATCGTCTGTAACATTGATTCAATGATCAAAGATATTATCTAAACTATCGAATCCTTTGAAGAATCGTTTGAAACATGTAATGATTAATATATTGAAAAGATATTCATTTCGTATTTACTGCATAATGCCAATACTAAATACTAAATGTTCGAAAGGTACACCTTTACAGTATCTGTAAAGTCTCCGGTTTTAAAGCTTCAAACTTATTCAAACCAGTTGTGTGGGTAAAAGCCAAACAAATTTGCCCTCAAATTGAGAAGATCGGTAAGCAGACATGAGCCAAAACTTGTTAACATGGGGTACAACATTTTTTTCGTTACATAAAACACCCTATTATCGATTAGCAATAATGTGATATTAATTTTAATAAAGTACGCGATTATGGCGTTGAAATTAGCATAAACTGCCTTCAAACTCTCCCTTAATGTTTGATATAAAGCAGTAATTTTGATAAAATATCCATTATTGTAATTATTACGATCGTTTATTTAGAGCATAATGTATTTTTTTCCATTTGCAAATTAAACATTCCACTTCGATAGCGAAGTGTGCAAATGTAATTAACATTGCGAATAATGTATCCATTATAATGCTGTTTGTTATTTCGGTTCGCGGTAAACATTATTAAAGGAATATTTACTTTGTATTTATATTATGGATACTCGGTTGTACCTGCCTATCATAATAAAAACGATAATATTTTTTTGTCAGGGGAAACAATGTTTCTAGAATGTTAAGTGAAATACATTGTAGATGAAACCGTTTTGATACCTTTCGCACGTGCTAAAGATTTCGTCGAAAGTAGTGAAGATTCAGTGTCATTCTACGTACCTTACGTGAATACGTACATAATATTTTGTATGTATTTATTTAATGTGGATTATTAAGAAACTTCAACGTAACCAATAACCATATCTCTCAATAATAACTCAACTCCGATGGTAGAATCTCGTCGAATTTAATGTTTCAAAGACCCAATCCTGTCTGATTACGTTTAAAAGGGATTCAAATGATAATCTAGTCTCCTTCAACGGAAGCAATCTTCCGAACAGGCCTTCCATTGATATGCTTGGTGTAACTATAAGTGTAACTATACCAGCTCAGGTACGTGGGCTCCATCGAAGCCAGAGTAAAGTTGGCCTCTCAGAAGCTGGGCGTACTGTACAGGGCCCGCAGATACTTTAATAGTACACAACTGCTGACCCTGTACAAATCGCAAGTGCGCCCTACTGTCGAATTTGGCAGCCATCTCTGGTCCGGAGCCCCAAAATACCTGAAAAAAACCCTTGACTCTGTGCAAAAACGGGCGGTCCGTTTGATAGATCCCCAATCTTAACAAACGGACTGCAATCTTTAGAGCACAGGCGTCAGGTAGGTATGCTGTCCTTGTTCCATCGGTATTACAATGGAAGATGCTCTGAGGAACTAGCGTCATTGATCCCTTCGGCACCGGTGCGTAGTCGGTATACAAGCCAAACGCGCGCCCAACATTTGTACACGGTTGACATTTGTCACATGAGAACGGGTCGCTTCTACGATTCGTTCTTAGGTTCAACAGCTCGGCTGTGGAACGAACTGCCGGCCTCTGTGTTTCCTCCCTCCTACAACTTGGGACTCTTCAAGACCCATGTTCACTCCTTCCTCTCCACAAAAAGACCCTCCACACAGCATCCCCAAAGATGACATAGGCCCTGAGGGAAATTATTTTCTTCAGGGCCTCCTGTGTGGAGTTAATATAAAAAAATAAAAATCTCAAATGACCCAGTGATTGCAAAAACAATTATTAAGCAGCAAATATTTCGTAGGGGCTAATTTCCTCCAGTCCAATCTTTTATCAAATATTTATGCCTGATTTGAAGTTTTTATTATTTATTTTTATTTTTATTATTTGACTGATCTACATAAAATTATTCACGGTCAACTTGATACTACATTACGTCTTAGCAATATTAAAATAAATGTCCCCAATTCGCATTGTTTAAGACGCCATAATTTTTTTCACCTGAATACATTTATAAATAATATCGCCTACTTTAGCCCTCTGACCCAGATGTGTCGACTATATAACAAGATAGAGTGTGCTGAAATAGATATTTTCGTCGATAATTTGTACGGATTCAGAAAAAAAGTTCTGGCGCTATTAAAAAATATTAGCTAATTCATTGTGTCAATTTTCTCTCTATGCATACCTCTCGTATTTCTTATGCCTCTTACCACTTGTAATAATGTATAATGTAATGTGTTACTTGAGCGAGCTTATATATGATTGTGTATTTTATTTTTATTTTTTTATGTTTTTGTTTTCTAATTGTATGTATCTGTATTTAATTGTATGTATCTGTATTTAATTTTTTGTATCTTTATTTAATTGTAGATTTTTGTAATTGTACAATAACTGAGTTTTTATAAGTGGATTGTTCTCACGTAAGTGTGATCATCTGTAAAACCCAGTATAAATAAATAAATAAATAAATAAGAATAATTTTCAAAACGCACGCAGTATAATTTGGAAAGGGTCGAAACAGACTCGCTCGTACTAACGCAATCGGAATATTTCTTTAAACTTAATAATTCCTTACAGGAAACATATGGAATATATGTGGAATCGCACATGATTATATTTAACATTGAAGATACATAAAAAATTAAAATATTACATTTGGTGAAAACATTGCTTGAAAACCTTCTAGTTTTGGGTGGGTCTATCTGTACCCTTCACCACTGCTTGTATTTTGCGTTGACTCGCCGGAAGGTACATTAATTGTTTGAGAAGCATATATTTTTTGAGACACAGATACATACAGTAATTAGCAAGACAATACAAAACATTAACTGGAGAATTCACCTGCATCCTCACTATTTCTCACAGATTAATTTTAACAGGAAATGAATGCCAATTTAAAAATATTTTTTACACATAAATTAAAAAGGAAAAAATATTTACATAGAAAAATAGCAAAACAGCTTTCAGTTTTCTACTAAAAGTATTGCATGTATCAAAAAATATGTTGGAATCCTTCAGGTTTTAAATTTAATAAAACATTTCACATATTCTTCTGATCTGGATTTTTGACACCAACATTTATGCACGTTCGGCTAATCATGGAAAAAAGTTATAGTATAGGAGAAACAAAGCACCAATGCTAGTAAGTCCAGAGTTCAATTATATCAAAATTATACTCGTCGTACTTTTGCCGAGTCTTTACCAATAATTTAATTTTACCAATTCAATCACCATTTCCTTCGAGCATCTTAGATTGTACTACCGGTAAACAAATACTACATTTTGTGATTATTAAAAGCAGCAATCACTAGTTAAGATGAAAAAATATAGTAAAAAATTGAGCAGATTATAGCTAAGGTGTTTAAAAAGCTTAACCAGGGAGTGTACCTACTGTTAAATTTTAAAAAATATATTAAACATATCAAGTTCAAGATAATCACAGAATATTTAATAAAATTTATTAAACATATCAACTTCAAGATAATCACAAAGTATGAATATTTAATAATTTAGTTATATTTGATCTTTATTGAAAACAAAGCAAATTAAATTCTTGCCATTAATATTCCCAGTACTATAGTTCCCATTAGTGCTTCATGGTAAATATGGCCATGACGTCATTTGTAAATTTTTATGCCTAATTCCTCCTAAGCCCTAACGTTTGTAAACAAGTTATTTACCCAACAGCTATTTGAAATCGCTCGATGAATCTTTATCGCCTACAACCTTTGTTAATGCCAATCTTAGAGGGCAGTCCGAAGAGTGGTAGTGTGAGAGTGCTAGAAGAAAAAAGGAAGGGGAAGGAGAGAGCAGGAAGAAGGAGTGAGTGTGGGTGAGTACTCCGCCTGATGTGTAGAGATTCCACTGCGAGTAATTGCTTAATGGTAAGTAAAATTACAAGAGCGTCGCTCCGTGATCAAATTCCGTTCGTGCCGTGATCCGATATTGGTGGGGCCGATATCCTCCGGAGGTTCTGTTATTAAGGCCGGAGGGCTCGGAGAGGGCGGGTTGTTATTGCGAGTTGCTTTGATAAACTATATCTAATAACTTTGACTTCTGAATATTCACAATGCAAGTTATCCCTGCGACAATGTGGTTAATTTTATCTCAAATTTGTATTATTTGCGGGGATTAGAGAAAAAATAACCAAACACAATTTTAAAGAGCAAAATACATTCTCACAAATCGATGTAGTTATTTTAATAACCGCTATTGACTGTTGTATTCATTTAGTAGTCTTATAGGTATTTAATTAAAACACGTCTATTAGGAAGACTAAAATATACAAAAAAGTAAAATGTCTTATTTTTATTAGGTAGTTACGAGTACATACCAAATTTATTGTGTTCCTTATCTTATTTTCGCCGTTTCTTTAGTACATTTTATAGAACGTTAGTTTTCTTATAAAAAACATCAGAGAATATATTTTACAAAAAGCTTTAACCCCATAATATTGCGATTCAAAATCAATGGCTTATAACTGAAGAGATGTAAGGAAGTAAGGATTTTTTTAAATAATAATGTAACCTGGAATGTCTTTCCTCTCACCCATAAATATGATTTGTGAGGAGGCCTACAAACTGCGTCATTCATATTACCAAATGTAATTATAATGCCACAATATGTCTTATTTGTTCGCTCAATATTATAATTTGATTAGTGATTTGGAATTCTTGATAATGTTTAAATAATGTATGAAAAGTATCAATAACGGGTGTGAAACTGTTTGGACAGATTTTAAGTGCTACAAAACACCCAAACAAAAAATGACTTTGAAAGTTAGAGCATTTTAAAAGTTATCGGCACTAGAAGATAGAAAAAATACATCCGATCAAAAATTCCTATTTAAAAACATCAACAACGCTGTTGATAATGACTTTCTAGAAAACATTTATATCCACTGTCTAGTACTACATACAAGTTCAAATCAACTTTTCCACACCCCACACACAAAAACTAACCACACCACATTAATTTTTCTGAAATTTATTTTAACAAGATGTTTAAGTTATTTTAATCATTTTTTATTCTGTTTATATTTATCACATTTTTACTTTATTTAACGTTGTATTATTTTTATATAATTTTATTTAACGTTATCTACGTATATATTTATAATTGCTTTAAATTACACGGTGTTTCTTACAAACCAGATGAATATATCATGTTTCCCTTAGTTTCTATCAACATTTTTTTTATAATTATTTAAAATTTTCCACATAAGTTTGTAAAAAAATATTATAAGTGGAAACTTCCCTGATTAATGCAATCAAGTAAACATTTAATACGTCATTGTATAAACAACTGTATGTTTTCTGAAATAAAATAAAAACTTAATAAGGAAACGAAAAAGTTTCACCTGTAAAATTATTCAACAGATAACAACATGCCCTTTGAAATATTGAAAAAAGTGTTTTGTATAGAATGAAAACGCAAAAGGCCAGTCGTTTGGTAAAAAAAAACTCCGTGCAGACTCTCCGAGAATTTTTCATAACAAAAATAATGTGTATTTTGTTCCATAAGACGCCTGCATTTATGGATGCAGTTGCCGGTGCTATAGATTTTCCGATGCAGTACTAAGAAGTAGACTGCATGCCGTTTTCCTTTAAAGAGCGGGGAAAAAAGGGGAAATGCGCTGCATATCTTGAAATTCTCCGCCGCTTTGCATGTCGATAAAGGCAGTAGTTAGCTTCTCTTTTTGCCCGCTGTGCCCGGCGAGTCAACTACTCCCTCTTTCCCCTGAAGCCTGAAGCCTGAAACCCGGCTTTATCATTACACTAAATATGTACTGAATGGAAGCTTTTCAATATTCTCTTAACGGAAAGCTTCGAATTTTGCGGCAGTCTGATCTTTTGTAATAAACATTAAACTTATGGAATTCCAAATAATTTCTTACCATGTTACCATTAAACTGCATCTTTACATATTATTTTAATATCGGACTCACAGAAAATTTCTTGTAACCCTTTTGTATCCCTAAAGTTTACTGCCTTCTTTGCACATTCCTGTTGGCCTTTGTTAAAAGTTTAAAATGCAACAATAAAGTTGTTCCTCTATTTCAGTAACAACATCTAGATTAAACTTTTCTGCAGAAAATATTCCTAAACCATTGATGTATTATTATAGTTAGATGAGACATTTAGCGAAAAAACCTTATCCGCTTTTTTACCTCCAACTCTCCCAACGCTCTAACGAAAACTACCGAATACGTTCTACAAGCACCCTTATCGCGTTCTAATAGTGGAGCAAGTTTCGGCGCAGTATCGCCTCTAATTGTAGCTTTATTTCCTACAGCAACTATACAATTATTTTCAAATGGATAACTTAAACAAAAGTTCTGCGGTCAAAGCTGATTTATAAAAGAACTCTTATAATATTCTCTTTAGTTTGAGATAAAACTTATGACTTACGATAACTCTATCTTACACAATACATATTATTTTCCACGAAACCAATTAAATCGAATAAATTGTTAATATTTCAAACTATTCTTTTGGTAAATGGACCATAGGTGATGCATTGAGTATCGTTGGAAATATTAAATTCATTGCGTTTTATAAGGGAAAATACATGAAAATAACGTGAGAATTTTCACCTTAGTTTTGAGTGTATCAATATGTCAATGGCCTAACGCACATATGTGTTAAGTGCAGTTTTAAGTAAAAAAAACAATTACGTGTTTTCTGATGCGTTTATCAAGATTACTTACTTTGTTTTATTGGGAAATTGACATTATTTATTTCATCTTAAATGGATAAAAAACCCTTTTTTTAATATTATGTTGCTTTACATCTTATAATTGAACTGGAGTATTCTTATAAATTGTATTGTCTAATTGCACTTAACACAAGTGTGCGCTAGGCCATCGATATAATGCCAAATTAAAAAAAATATGATGTCAATCTTGAGAATTCCGGATAATAATGAAGTAAAGTGGCATGCGAGTATTTCATACGAAATAGTTGGAAATGTTTCAAAATAATAACAAGCCACCGGAGGTACCTCGCATTTGGTACTAGCTCCGCCGGGACTTCCGTGAAGCGCTCGCGTGTCAAATAAATTCAATATTATTTGAGCTAGCTCGTTAAGTTAACAATGAGTAAATTAGTTTTTTTTTGTTTGAGTTAGAACTCAAACAGCACGATACACAATCGGTACACTGAAAATCCATAATAATTATTATTAGCAAATGTAACTTGGTACCTCTCTGGTTATTACAAGTAGTTATTCAACTATTCTATTCTTTATCTTTCTACCCTCGAAAACAATAAACGATATATCTGTTAATATCAAAAAATTAAATTAAATACTAAAAATCACATTCGTTTCTGAGAAACGATAGGCTCATTTCTTTCGGTTCCAGGGGTCATGGGTCAAAATCCGGCGTGGACAAGTACATTTTCTCTGAGATATTTACAAGGATTTATAAGGTGGAAGGATGTTTTTGAGTATTTACTTCTTATAGCTTATGGCTTATGCAAATTTTAGTGACAGAATTTTAATAAATATTTAAGGACGTACTAACCTTTCCATTATCTAAAGTAAAATGCGTTGAAATTTATAATACAGTGGTGTGCAGTCCATAAACGCTAAAAGGCAGTTGCTACTCTAAGAAAAACGAATCATAAGAAAATATTTAAAAGGACCACAAATTTCTGATCAAAATTCGTTTGTCTATGAATTTTGTGTGATATTTTTCAGTTGGCTATAACAATTAGAGGAAGATGGTAGTGAAAAGGAAATTTTTAAATACGCAATGCAAAGTTTTTTTACACCAGAACTTTAAAACTACACAAGCTTACCTTTTATCATAGATCAATGCCCGTACAAATTTAATTTAATTTTATACAAATATTTAAAGTTTTATATTTAAATTTAATAATGTTATATTGGATAAGTTGTGTAACTATTATTATCGCGACAGCTGCTGTTTTGGCGTTCAATGCCATGATCAAACATTTTATAAACAGCTGTCTCAATTATAAAAGAAAAATATGAAACTTGCAAAACTTAATGATAACATTATTTAATCTGATTTAACGACTTTCATTTTAAAAAAAAACTGAAATATCAGTTAAAACAAATAAAGATATTTTTGTGTTTGTGCTTTATGTTCATGTATATTTCTATATAGGTAGAGGCATTTTCTGAGTTGAGGTGTTGATTTTTTTAGTACTTTTGCTCCAAAATAGCTTTACAGCTGTCGAAAAGAGTTATAAATGAACCAATATTATTAAGCCCGAAGTTTGAGCTACGTATGCTTAAAGACTTTTAATTTCCTATATTGGCGTTCAAACGTTACAAGTCACGAAATATCGTAACCTGAAGGGTTGTGGTTAGATTGTGTTTAATTTACGTTTTAGCCACCCTCTTCTGACTGAGGTTGAAATATTGATATTTAAACGGCAAATTTCCATAATGAATCGCATGGTAAATTACAAAGGGCGGAGTGTTGACATGCAAAACTTAAAGAACTACAAACGATTACGGCGATGGAATTATTTCAATTTGTTCGTTATGGTTGACAAACTTGGGCGGTTTTAATATTAAACGAAATGGCACAATATTATTGCACCATAGGAAATATATGGTTATCTCTATAAAATATATTAATAAATTTTACTAATGTACTAATTCCAGGTGTGCGTGTTGAGTTTTACCTGTAGCAACTGTGCCAAATCAAGTACCGATTGATTACTGCGAGAAAACCATAACCATCTCTCAAAATAATTATTTCACATTGCCGTTTTGTCCTTCGCAGCAACTTTATCATCGCAGAATGAATGCATGGTATATTTTTAAAGCTTGAAAAAAATTAACATAATAACAGTATTATTAAACCAGAAAACCAAGAAAAGTGTAAAAACTAACAATTATTAAATTTATATCATTCTAGCTGACATTTACCCGGCGTTACTTGAGGACTTTAAGTTTTGAGATTGAAAATTGTTCTGTACCTGACAACGGAATGTATTTTAAAAGTGGAAATACCATTATTGTATTTTAATATTATATTATTATTGCAGCTTACTCCGTGAAGAGGGAGCAGCATCAATTTTGGCCGCCCCGAAGGATGTAGCGAACGCTCCTTCTGAAATTATTTCCACTGGTACTGGTGACGTGGCCAAAAACCCGTCGCCTAACCCAGCAAAAAAGAAGCGTGGCAGAATTGAGGAACAGTTAATTTCAGGTGACAACTACGATATGCCAGTCGAGGAGGATTATCTCGCCCCATTTTGGAGCCCTCTTTCGACGATCTCTGCAAAGGTAAATGAGATGAAAAATAAAATGAAAAAGGAGGACCGCTCAGTTATAGAGGTAAGTATAGATCTAATTCGTAATGAGCTTGCGAACCTGGCAAATACCTGTGCCGCCGCCAACGCGAGAGCTGGCGCCTTTGCCGAGGTTATTAAATCACAGAAGGGATTATCGGAAAAAATAGATTTACTCATTTAACGTCCGTCCCATGTGCCACCAGTTATTGAAAAAGTGGTAGGTAAAAAAACATATGCGGGTGCAGCTTCCGGAGCGCCTCCCAGTGGTTCCATCTTATTCGAGGGACAGGAGCGTGAGCTGCCTTCTCTGAGGCCCACTATTCTATTCTACCCCACTGCCCCTGAAGGCAAAACATCTGAGGAGACCCAGAATGTACTTACATCGGTTCTGGATCCCAAAACCGACGGTTTTAAAGTGGTTAGGACACGTAAGATCAAGGGTGGAGGCGTTCTTCTGCAAACTGATAGCCCGGGGGGTGTCAAAAACATTCAGAAGGCGGCGGAAAAATTAACCCTCAAAGGTTTGAAAATGGTTAACCCACAGGGACGACTACCCAAGATAGTCATTTATGACGTCCCCAGAGGAGACGCAGCTGCTGACACGGCTCTTTTCAAGGAAATTTTTGATAATAACGTCGCAGAAAAATCAACTCTCTCCAGGGAAGACCATTTAAGGACAATGCGGAGGGTATCCCTCTTTGGGAAACGTGAAGGCGGGACTATGAATATGATTGTCACGTGTCATCCGGATTGCCGGAAGGTACTAATAGATAGCGGTCTTTGCTACCTTGGGTGGAATGCCTGTCGGGTTCGTGACTACCTGGGAGCTACCCGTTGCTTCAAATGCCACATGTACGGCCATGTAAGCAAATCTTGTACTCAGGAGTTTATTTCTTGCCGCCACTGCGCCGCAGCCGGTCATGATTTCGAGGAGTGCCCCAAGAAGGCACAGGCCGCTATCTGCGCAACTTGTACCAAGTTTCAGAAACCAGCCGATCATTGTACTGGTGACCGAGCCTGCCCCGCAAACAGAGCTGCGATCGAGGCTCAAGTTCGCATGACCGATTATGGCCGTCGCTAATCCCCTCTCCATAGGCCAGATCAACCTGCAGCGGTCTCGGATAGCCACCCTTGAGGCCCAGCGGGTCATGACCGACCTTGGGATTGACATTCTGCTCATTCAGGAACAATACGTTTGGCAAGGGAAAACACCTGGTATCATTAGTCCAGGGGTGGTACTTGAAGTAGGCAGCTCTCCCGGGGCGGGTGTTCTGGTCAATACTTCGTTGATTAGCCCCCTCCTTCTCGAGGGACTGTCGAACGAATACCAAACCTGTGTTTCCTTTAAATTTGGCGATACTGAGATCATCGTGATATCAGTATATTTTAAATATGGTAATTTAGTTGAACCGCATATTTTGAGCCTCACGCGTGCCTTGCATAAATTAAAAGGCCGAAACATAATTATTGGAGGTGACTTCAATGCGCGCTCGCCTCTCTGGTTTGACTTTAACGGAAATCGAACGGAAAGATCCTATGCCGTCGAAGATCTTATCTCAGCGCAAGGTCTGTTCATCCTCAATGAACCAGGTACGTTTTCAACATTTTCAGGAACTGGTGGCGAAAGCAACATTGATCTCACTCTCTGCTCTGGATCTGTTGCGTCAAAAATATCAAAGTGGACGGTTCATGAGTGTGCGATAGTTTCTGATCATAGATTAATAACTTTTTCAGTGGGAATTACAAAGACAGAAGCTCCACAATCATCTTGGAACTTCAGAACCACTAGGGCGAATTGGGATAGCTTTGGGGATGCGCTGCGTCAATCTTTAAGGGGTTTTCATGACGTAGCCGCTAGGGAACCGGACAACTTGGGGAATTTCTTCAACGCGGCGGTGGTATCAGCCGCTGAAACTTCTTTGGGCAGATCAAACCCAAAGAAGTTAATTAGGACGCCGTGGTGGACACAAGAGCTGACTTTGCTGAAAGGGGCCTACAAAAGAGCCTATAGGGGCCTGGTAGTGGTTAGGCGGATTATATGCTCGCCTGAAGAAGCGGCTGCACTTCAGGCCCGTTTTAGGGCTTCCCGTGGCGCCTATCGTTCGGCCGTCCTCTCAGCAAAACGAGCTGCATGGCATAATTGGGTAGATGAAGTGGGTAACGCCAACCCGTGGGAAATCCACAGCGCTCTTGAAAACTCGGGAAAAGGATCAGAACGATACTTATCGAGCGTTGTGCTCGGTAATAGCGAAGGTAACGCAGAGAGTGTTGACATAGTCTCCACTCTTGAGACACTTCTGGGCAAGTTAGTTCCTCTAGACTCAGTTAATGGGGAAAGTGTTCACCATCAACAGGTTAGAAACCTGTCACGGCTTCCACCTAGAGACCTCGCCCAGGGGGACGGCGTACCACCATTAAGTCGAGCAGAGGTTGAAATCATAATTAAGGGTTTGGGTCCGAAGAAGGCACCGGGATTTGACAGATTGAACGGCATAATAGCGAAGAATGTTTGGATCCACGCTAAAGAGGAGCTTTATCAAGTGTTGGAAACGTGCTTGCGTAGAGGAGTATTCCCTACAGAATGGAAGAAAGGCGTGCTCCGGATTATACCAAAGGGGAACAACAAGCCGAGAACAGATATCGGAGCCTACAGACCCATCACTTTACTTCCAATCTTAGGTAAAATACTGGAAAAAATCATCAAACATAGGCTATGTCTCACCCTGTCTCCACCCTGCGACCGCCAATTTGGGTTCGTCCCAGGTAGGTCCACTGAGCACGCCATTAAGTATGCGCTTGAATGGGTGAGGGTTTGTACTAAGAAGTATGTAATTGGAATATTTTTGGACATCTCGGGTGCCTTCGATCATGCGTGGTGGCCGATGATTTTAACTAAGTTGAAAAGTCGTAATTGCCCGCCTTTACTGTTCAATATTATTAGTGATTATTTACGTAACAGAAAGGTTATTGTGATGTATGGTGATTTTTTCATCATACGTGACGTTAACATGGGCTGTCCACAAGGGTCAGTCCTCGGGCCTGACCTGTGGAACATCCTTTTTGACGACTCCTCTAGGTTACCCTTGCCTGAAGGATGCATATCGGTCGACTACGCAGATGATAAGTTTCTTTTGGTCTCAGGGGACAGCAGAAAGGAAGTGGAGAGTAAAGCAGAAGAGGGTCTGCGTGAAATTCTTGAATGGGGTAAGAGAAACAGGCTGAACTTCGCTCCCCATAAGACCGTGGGACTCTTGATGAAGGGTATGCTCAGTCGTGCCAGAAACCCTACCATCAGAATGGGAGGCTCCACTATTCGATTCGTTGAAAGCACCAGGTATTTAGGCGTCACTTTAGATAGATCTTCTTCGTTCCTAGCGCACGTCAAGAGCGTTTCTAGCAGGGCCCAGGCCCTATTCTTGAAATTGAGAAGGCTCTCAACGGCTGAGTGGGGATTGCGGACTCCGGCACTTCGCCTCATATATAGGGGTGTTTACGTGACGCATGTCTCGTATGCAGCTTCTGTGTGGGAGCACCGGCTGGATAATGCATTGATCCACTTGGCCCTCAAGCGGGGCCAACGGACTCCCCTGTTGGCTCTTTCGGGCGCATATAGAACTGTGGCTAATGATGCATTACCGGTTCTGGCTGGTACACTGCCGATTGACTTGGAAATTAGGGAAGTTTTGACAAAAAAGGCATTGACAAGAGGTAAGGCCGCTGTCCACCTGGGAGTCGAACTGACACCCGGTGGAGCGGTGTCCCTTCCTGGCTTATTGAAAGCCATGCGAGATAGAACGCTGAGTGTATGGCAAGAGCGATGGGATAGGTCGACGAAGGGTAGATTGACTTTCTCTTTCTTCCCTTCAGTTAAAAGCAGAATGGAAGGGGCGCACATAAAACTGGATCACTATATGACGCAATTGGTGTCCGGTCATGGGGAGCTCAGGGGGCGGTTACATAGTCTCGCCTTGTCTCCTCATCCGAACTGTTCATGTGGTGACACTAACCAGACAGCCGAGCACATTCTGTGGCACTGCGAGTTGATGAAGGATGCCCGAGAGGAAATGTTGGATGGCTTGAGAGGGATTACAAGACCGGCATGGAATGCCGATCTCGTGTTGAACAGAGAGAATTTTGAATGCTTCAAAAAGTTTGTAAAGTCCTGGGTAGAGAGATGGCCTGTGCTTAGAGTCGCTGATTTAGATTAAAATCATCCTTGTTTCAGGTGCCAAGCGTATTGTTCCTGTCACTCCACGGTTACTCCTCTATAACAACTTTAATATTGTTTATGCGCGATTGCTTTATGTTTTATTTTTATATACTCATTGGTTTTACTTTCTTTGTCTTATGGCATGATCGCAATGCATTTATTATTTTATTTGTTTGTTTTATTATTTCTTATTCATTTATTGTGTATATTGGCTTTTTACACCGTTTTTGCCAGTTCTTTACACTGTTTTTATTTTTTATGCACATTCTTCCTTTTACTTTTGAATTTGGGCCTTATTTATTAGGAACGCGTTGATAATGATAATACTGTTTCTTTTTGTGTTTTAGCTCTTTAATACTATGTTAATCTTTTGTTTTCCCTTCTTTTTTTTCTATTATGAACAGTCAATTTGTTGTTGATCACAACTTTTTTTCTACGTTTGTTATTTGCCTTTTTATTTGTTACTAACAAATTGGTTTATGAATAGGTTGTCGAACTGAACTCTATCGTACTGTATTGTTCATTTCCCCACCACGGGGGCGGATAGACCCTGTTCCTGCATCCAGTAAGGTGACATTAATCCGGGGCGGCTGTCCCACGAACCACGGGTGCCTCCCCCGGCATCATGAGCGGGCCTGGGGAATGTTTGCGCGGGCCCGGTCCCCTTCCGTCCTGCCTCCGGTGACCTGAGGCTCACTTCATTCCCTAGGGTCTTTGGGAGTATCTCCCCCCCCCTCCCCCCATTTACATTTCTTCGAGGGTACTCTCGGAAAACTGGCTAAGGGACGCGGGTGCTTGGGATCGTTGTGGCCAGGCCGCTTGCCACGCTCATTCTTGCCGGGACCGCCCCGTGATAGTGGGGTAAACTGCCCTCGATACGCGGCTTGTATATTTTTATGTTTCAATCATACTTCCACTTATAAAATTTGTGCTCCTTATTTATTATTTAATTTTAGATGCCAAACCACCAGGCGAACACATTTCATATGTGTTCTTATTTTGTGTTACTATTAATGTAAGTATGCATACATTATTTCGTACTAACAATCATGCATGCAGGGACATTGGAGGGTCTAGAATCGTTTTAAAATAAATGTAGCTTCTTTTTACAAAAAAAAAATAGAGTCCTGACGTGTGCGGCTAAGGAGGTTAAACAATCAGTTTCCTCACACAGCCGTCGGGAAAGGGTGGGTCCCCTCCAATGTATTATAATACGTATTTGTTTAACTTTCTACCTCAAATATATTTTTTAGTTCGTGTCTTATCTACTATTCACTTCATGTAATATCATGAAATCTACATTTTTACTGTTGAAAAACTACATTATATTAATTCGACTTCACGTCTCATTCCAGTGCAGAAATAATAATTAAGTCTTCCTCGGGTTTCTACTATTCAATACTGTATACCACATAGGTACTTTGGAAAATCTACAATATATCGATTTTAATTCGAATTCATTACTCATTGCATTGCAGATAAAACACCTTAAGACTTCCTCGGGCGTCCCCTACTTCTTCTATCATTCAAACTACTTTCCAAACACTCCTGGTACTAATAAAAACAAACTTTTATATTTTCATTGAAATTGGTCCAGTAGTTTTTGAGTCTTTAGGGGACAAACAAAAAAAAATCATTTTTATGTATGTAGATTTCCTTCAGAAATGAATGTTAGCAATCTATAAATGTTTCATTAGCAAATAATCTTTTAAACATTAAATAAAGACGTTAAAAATCATTTTCACCATCCACCCCTTGAAGATTACACCTAAAGACCAGAAATTATATAGCTCTTAGCGGACGCGTACTCTAAAATAAAATTCTCATTTCTTTAAGAGCTTCTCTTAGGAATGGCGTGATTTTTTTATAGAAATAAAACAAATTCCTTTTGATGCCACTACTTTTAAACTTCGGCATACCAAGGTGAAAAACAAAACATAGTTTCCTACGAGGGGTGAATCTATTACCCCAAACACTTTTTTAAAACTTTTTACAATGATTCTTAAATTTTATTGCAGATTATTATTATTTTTACTAGACATGTAACATGTGTCAGGAAGATTATTATCATGATTAATCACAGTTAATTTTATTTTTTTATGAAAAAATCTTCACTCTCCATTCATCAATGAACTACTCACATGGCGGTGATCACCCAGGAGCATGGAAGTATTCTTATGCTTCACTGATGGCATATAATAGCGGAAACAACTTTGGTATGATTCCAGCAAGCAAGAAATATTATTTTTTGTAAGTTATGATACGTTCATCTTCAAAAAATTTATATCTGTTCTAATCTATTTACTTTTTTGTCATTGTACTTTAGGTGTTTATAGATATTTTGCAGGATTACAAAAAAATACTAAAACCATATATATCTCTATTTAAAATTATACAAGAAGGGTAGTAGTGTACGGGATGCGTTTGCCTGTACAAGAAAAGACTGTAAATAATAAGCACCAGCACACATCAGTTCTCAACCTGGGCAATGATTTAAGAAAAACACCGTGAGGTGTTCTATCCAAACCATCATAAAAGAAAGACGATTCAAATCAAAATTAACATTTTAATTACAAGTATTGTAGTGGTATACAGAACGTACAAAGGGGTGTAGCTTATAGGTACTTCCTATTTCTTACAGCCAACCCAATTTACAAGAAATAGTTGAAAACTATTTCAATACAACTGGGTTTTAATACACAGATAGAAAACTGAGACCATCGGAATTCTTTCAGCGATAATATCAGATTGGAGCACATTGTGCATCATCGCGCCATACGATACAGCGAATGGCGTAGGCGACTGCTGAAGCAGTGGCCAGTTCATTCGGTAGCCAGGAAGAATTGACCGGCCTCTAGGTTGTCAGCATCAATGCAGCAGGGATTGGCCAGCCTCTAGGTGATCAGCGGCACTGGCTAGTTCAGTCGGTAGCCAGCAAGTATTCGTCAGCCTTTTAGTTGTCATTATCTGTGGCTGGTTCAGTCGGTAGCCAGGATGAATTCATCAGCCTCTAGGTTATCAGCATCAATGCAGCAGAGATTGGCCAGCTTCTAGGTGATCAGCGGCACTGGCTAATTCAGTCGGTAGCCAGCAGGTATTCGTCAGCCTTTAGGTTGTCAGCATCTGTGGTTGGTTCAGTCGCAGGATGCGGATTCACAATTTACGGATTCAATTTTTTAATGCCCAATATTGTGGTTTTTTTTGCTATTTATAATTTCTCCTACAAGCGTTCTTGTGACGTCAAAATTATCACCACAACTTGTTTACCGTTCCACACGCAGCTGTTTTTAGGTGCGAATAATATTTCCCCCAGCGACTAGCTTTGTCAATATTTTAATTTCGTTTTAGAAAATAGGTTTATCGAACTGTTTCATGTTCGATCCAGTCTTTTTTTGCCGCCTGGTAATAGGCACATGATTTGGAAAAAGGGGTCATCAAACTTGCAGTTGTGCATTTTAGCTGCAATTTATATTAAATGCCATAAAATACTTTTTCATGTTCGATACAAGTAGTTTTGGAGATATCGTGTACCCCCGATGGTAACGGAAAGGTTAATGTAAGCGAAATGTTTTTGCTTGGCTTTTGGAAAATGATTATGAAGTTGATTGAGATACGCCAGATAACATTACGAGGTTTATAAAAACGCTGATACGGATATTTGAGCACTTTTCTCACGAAAGAACGACTATTATTTGCGTCGTTTTAGTATTAAAGTGTCAAAGGGTACAGTCTCGGCTATGGGCCCATTGACCCCGGTTGGTATTTCCAGTCGCGTGCCACTCTTATTGCAACACTAAAATCTCTATTAAATTAGTGACCCAACCCTCGGACACCCTCCCCCGAGGGTAAGGGATACCCACATACTAAATTATTCCGTTATGAAGAAATGGGTCATAAATCAGTTTCATTCTAACATTTTGAGTGACTTCACATTTTTCAGCTCTAAATTATTATAAACTAGAAGGGCTCGGCTGTTTTGGAGATATTAATTATATTGATGTGATGAGAATTCATATTTTACAATCAATCATGAAGACGTTTTAATTGACTTTGTATGTTAAATAATATGCTATCTAAGTTTAATACGGTCAAAATAAATTGTTTGAAAACCTAATTAATTGCTTTTTAGTTAATTAATTTTTTTTAATTTATTTATTTCTATACATACATACAGTGTCTACCAAATATTTACAATTGTATATAATACATAAATTTAGAACTGTTGTTAATATGGTGTTTTTTTTTTGTGCTGGGTGTGAGGTAGGTTTGAGTAGGTGACACTGTGGTGGGTAATGTTTTATGTTTCGTGAATACCTCACTGGGAGAACCTGTGCTGAGGTGTTTACGTGGTTATGATTAAATGGTACATGTATTTATGTGTATTGGTTAAATTTTCTTATATAAATGTAAGTTGGGATTTTAATATATTTTTTTAATGGTTATTGTACATTGTTATTTAAAGATAAGGAAAAAAATATTTATTTATATGCACATTTATATTTATTTAGTTTGTATATTTGGGGATATGGTGAGAAGGCACGAAATGAAAGATGTTGTGAAGGTCACAGTGTTTTATTGAGTCAGGCTGCCGTATATGAGATGACTTGAGGACCGATGATGAAGACTCCGGATGCAGGCGGTGAAGTGCTGGTCAAGTGCGGGTCAGTGAGTCGATGCCGCTGCTGATGACCGGACTCGTCGACGTATCAGGTACAGGTGAAGGCCATGGGCCTTCCGGGTGCTCCAGTGCTGAACAGGGACGCCGAAGGTGCGGTGGACCTAGCAAGGATGCCGCGTGGTCTAGGTGCATGGATATAGCGCTGGTCAGATGCGCTGGAACCAGGGCGCTGTGTGATCTGATGTAGCGCTGGCCAGGTATGCTGGGGCCAGGGCGCTGTGATCCCGTTGGAGTCCATGAATGAACCGTGCAGAGCCGGGTATATCGTCCTTCGCGAAGCGGAGGTGCGCGGGTTGTCGCTTGCGAGCTTTTCAAATTGTTGAACGACTAATGACTGACTGACTTCTCGCTGCGTCGGGCCTATTTATATAGCCCCACCGGTGGCGGTAGTAAGTACGCGAGACCGCTAGTAAAATGGAGACAACTCGCTCAGTCTGGGTGCTTCTGATACTTTCGTTGGCGCTGGAATTATGTCTAGTCAATAGGCTAGAAACTTCTAGTGAATGCGCGTAATTTTCTAGTCCAACTCGCAACGTGTTGACGTAGGTAGTTCGCAAGTAGGTACTTGTAGACAGGTAGGTAGTAAGATAGGAACGCTTCGCATTGTCTGGAGTGTTCCGGTTACGATGCTTTTTGTATTGGCGAGACTTCTAGATGAATCTCGTGGCATCGCTACTTATATAAGAATCTGTAATTTCAAAATTATAAATTTATAATGAACTGGCTGACGTAAACCCGGCGTTGCTAGGGGTGACGTATGGTTTGAAGTAAAGTTTTGAGGTTGTGAATTCTAGTGAACCTGAAAAGTGAGTTTTGGTTTCACTTGATCGTGCCACGTCTTCCTTGGGTGTGCCCGACTTCCATTCACTACTGTGCAGCACATTGTTACTATTAAAAAAAACTACATTGTATTGATTGTACACTGAATCTCATTCGAGTGCAGAAATAACGCGTTAAGTCTTCCTCGGCATCCCTGACTTTTTCTACCGTTTACTACTGTATACCACCTCGTTACTATCAAAAAACTACATTGTATCGACTTTTATTCGACTTCGTGTTTCATTCCAGTGCAGATATGATGTGTTAAGTCTTAATCGGGCGTCTCCGACTTCTTCTACCATTGTTTACCAACTGTTTTCTAAACACTAATAAGAAAAACTTGGAAATTTTCAGCGAAATCAGTAGAGTAGTTTTTGAGTCTATGGGAGACAAATAAATTAACAATCATTTTTCATATCTTGGAGTAATTAGATTTTTTTACTTTCCGTATACAATTTTAGTTCCTAGTTGAGTTTAAAATACATAAATTTCATTTTAAAACCAAACAAAATATTATAAGCAATAATTAATCGCCTGAAATATCCATACAAATTTGAAATATCTCCCGTGTAAAAATAATAAGCAGTAATTGTTGATTGAAGTACTAGTACCTACATATTGAATTATTTGGCTTGTTGGAAATAATCATCACTAATCCAGAGCACCTGACCGAACATCAGAAGGTGCGGGTTCAATTCCCGTTGGCGGCATTTCTTTTTACTCCGGAGTTATATTCAATTTGTATGGATATTGCAGGAGACTAATTATTGATTATAATAATTTGTTATCCTTTGCGCTATGCATAAAAACCCTTCTTTTATAAACATTAGTTTATCATTAAAAAAGTAATTTTAAAACCTGTTTATTATATTGGTACTTCTTGACTTTTCCTCGCTAAATGATGTCGTGCACAGACAGCATGAACTTACGGTAACTGTATAATGAGTGAAACAATACTTACTACGAATTTATAATTTAATTCAGGTGACCACGTGCAACATTATTTTTTCAATTTTGTTGATTTCGGTACAAAAATATACAATAACTTCTAAGGTCTCCTAGGACCTTATTAACCCCAAAGTTAACATTGCTCAAAACCATTGTAGCTTTGACATTTCATTAAGAATATTGCCTTACTAATAAACGTGTTTTATGTTTTACACAACTGTTAAAATATCATTAATGTGTGTTAAATGGTTGCTTATCGAATGTATTAATTTTAAAACACGTTAGTAAGGGGGAAAATGTACTGTTGTATCCGGTCACTCAAGAGCTTCGCTATCTACGGAGAGTGCCGTGTATCATACATTAGCGAAAGTGACAACACTCTTATTAATACTACAAAAACGTATGATTGTAATAATTTAAACTAAATAAATATTTTATTGAACTTTGTACCTGTAGTTCAATTTATAAATGAAATTTATAGATGAGATAGTCTAACCGTGAAACCACGAAACTGTAATACCCCTGAGTACACGGAGAGAAATGAGTAGGTACTGCTAATTTATTAAGGACGGGTTGTTTCGGAGGATTTGGACAATTCATCAAATTTTAATGTTGATTTCCGGGTTCTGTGAAAGTCCTATTCAAGTTCTGTTTTTATATCAGCATAGGGTAGTTGCTTGACAGAACTGAAATAAAAACAGAACTTAAAAAAAAAATTTCACAGAACCTGAAAATTAACTTTTAAATTTGAAGAATTGTTCAAATTCTCCAAAACAACCCGTCCTAAGTAAAAATTATTCGTAATCTGGTTCAAAATGGAATTGTAGGCCCTTAATAAATTGATTAATAGGTTTCCTAATAACTTTTAGTAAGACGCGAATGGCAATATCACGATAACGGAACACGAGTTCATAAAACTCAATCTCATTTTGTCTTTATTTTGTCAAGGCAAATATCGTTGCATTAACACGAGACATTAACAGAATTATCAATGATTTGAAGATAATCTTAATAAATTAGTAAAACTCCTATTTCTCCGTGTACCAACTAAGATAGTTAATTTACTTGTTACAATAAAAAATGTATACGTACCCAGTTGAACTATGCATTCAAATAATAAAAAAAATATTCTTTATTTACGAGATCTGGAAATAGAAATAGGCAAAGGTAATATTATATAATAAGTGCTTATACATTACGGTAGAAGTAACTAAGCAAATCAAATTTGCCCGGATTTCTAAAATTACGTAGTATGATATAGAAATCACACGTCAAATAGGCAACTATGTACTATAATGCCAACAAACAAAAAACATTGAAATTTTTTTTGTCATTAATTATCACGCTTTGGTCATCTTAATAAAGTGGTGACGGCCAGACTACAATACAAACATCCAAGCCTATATGTTCACTGAAAACCTAAGTAAAAAAGCCACACATGGCTGGAATCTATTAACGATATCTCCTGCAAAAGCAATCACATAATTATCTCTCTTTTTCAAACTAAAATATTCCACTTAGCGATTGCGTGGTGTGTTTTTCCACCATATCGCGGCGGTTTTTCAAAACTCTAGTTCAGTTCGTGATGTTCGACGAATTCTCTTCGCGAGTCACGTCACGTGATGATTCTAATAATATTCTGTCACAATTTCCGTCGGGTGTTTCTGCCCTCCTGTAACATCGTCTTGCTTTTATAATAATGGGCCGATTTTTTGGCAGACAAGGGTATGCTCTTTCAATCTCGCGTCTCCGCCAAAATTTACAATAGGCTTTAATGTCTTAAGTGGAGCGCAATAAAGCCGTAAGCCTGTGATATGTGGCGGGATTAGGCCATGGCGCAGGTAATGGAATTAATATCCGCGTAACCCAGCTTTAAACAGGCTATATCTGGGAACAATAACTACTCTATTCAGCCAGTTTTATTTAATTATTTACGAAAATAAGTACCTACTTGAATGAAAAAACTATTCTATCGAAATTTTTTCATTAAATAATAATAATAATAACATTTACATAGCACAGTTTTGTGTTATTTCACTTCAACATATTTATTTTATTGAATTATATTAGTTTATAATAAACTCATTCAATCTAACAAAGGAATGGTTTCACCAAAGCCGGTGAACGCGGAAAAATTATTATTGCTGATTTATAAAAAATCTCTTCAAAGTATTGGTAATCCGGTTAAAATTGGGACTACAGGCCGCTTTCTGATAAACTTTTTTGTAAATTCTTAATAATATCGGAACCAGTGTCCATTAGGGTGGTTACAAGGTATAAGGTGAAAAAATATTTTCGTCCTAATGCCGGCCTGACCCCCCTAATATTTGCCATTTGTTTAGAAAATAAGATTTGGAAAGTTTTAGCTCAATTGGATAATGTTAACCCGTGCCTCATCGAGATTAAATATGAAAAAACGATTTTTTGCAAAAAAAAAAACTTAATTTTATCACTTTTGATCAATTTTTGTTTCCTTTGAACATTATACATTATTAAACAATATAATAAACAACATCATATTTAATAAAATAATATAATATATAATAAAACAAAAACAAACATTTTTTTCAACTTTATAAAGGTTTTTAGGAATTGCAAGTTAATGGTTATTATCTGGTTTATAGTTATATCCCTTGAAAGGTATTTTCAGCAGTTGAAGAGTGGGGGGCAGTTGAGAAAATCCAGGCAATGTGTTTTGATACCACTGCGGTAAATACTGGTCGCTTCAACGGAACCTGCGTTTTGTTGGAGCAATTATTAGAGAAAAATCTTCTTTATTTAGCATGTCACCACCATATTTTAGAAATTATTCTCAAATCAGTTTTTGATTTACAAATGGGCACAACTACTGGACCCCACTCAAATATTTTTAAAAACTTTCCGACTGGGTGGTCAAAGCTAGACAAGACAAAATACAAAACTGCTATTGAAGATAAAAATATTAGACGTAAAATAGAGAATTCAGATGAAATATAACAATTAAAAAACCAACAGCCAAGGGATGATTACAAAGAATTAATTCAACTTTCGTTATTTGTGTTAGGACGTACTCCCCCAATAGATACTTTTTTCAAAGTTCCTGGTGCCATTCATCACGCTAGATGGATGGCAAAGGCCATTTATTGTATCAAAATATATCTTTTCAGGGATCAATTTACATTAACAAATTTAGAAAAAAAAGCTATCACTGACATTTGTTTATTTTTAATAAACATTTATGTAAAAGCGTGGTTTAACGCCTCCAAACCCACTTTGGCCCCCAACCAAGACCTACAATTTTTAAAATCTCTTGTAAAATATAGAGAAATCGATAAAGAACTTGCAGATTAGGCACTGTCTAAAATGATAAATCATCTGTGGTACCTCAATTCGGAGCAAGTCGCATTTTCTTTCTTCGATGAAAATTTAGAAAAAAGTGTCAAAACAAGCATGGCTGTAAAAAGTCTACAATTAATTCCAATTGAAGAACAGACATGTGAAAGCAAAACTCAGTCTCCATCAAGTGAATAATTTATTGGACAAAGATATCGATTTTTTTGTTTCTCATCAAACCCTAAATTTTTTTTAAAGTTTTGAAATTGATATACAATTTTTAAATACGGATCCTGATATATGGTGTGAAAATGCACATTATTTAAAAGAAAAAAAAATGGTGAACGGTTTCAAGGTTGTCAATGACACAGCTGAAAGAGGAGTAAAATTAATCCAAGACTTCAATTCCTGTTTGACAAAAGACGAAGAACAACGACAGTTTCTGTTACAAGTTGTATCGGAATGTCGAAATTTTTTTCCTGACTCTTCAAAAGCCACGTTATCTAAGCCATTACCACCTTAATCTGATAATTAATTGTAAATGTAAATAATAATAAGAATAACTTCTTTCTTTCATAATGCTTTCTTTTGTATATTTTAAATAATAAAACTTTGAACATTATTTCTTCTTGTTTTTTATACCTTTTTGCATTTCTTTTCTCGTAAATCCATCATTTTCAATTTGGTTTGTGCTGTATTTACTTTGAAAACAGTTTTAACTACACCCTTTTTATGTACCAATTGAGGAAATAAATAAAGCAAAATCTGGACAGCACATGTAATTAAATCTTGCAATATTGTTAGGTATTTTATAAAAAAAAAAAGTGGGTGTGTCAAGCCTACGCAAGACAGAAGTGAAACTTCTAGTTTCAGCTGATAAATAAATAAATAAAATAAATATATATTTATCAAAATAAATAAATTAATTAAATAAATGTAATACAATTATCATAATATACGGATTAGATAATAATTTTAATCCAACACAATAACGCAAAGCGCGCTCTAGCGGAGTAATGTTTTATCACAGTGAGATAAGTGTTTTTATTATTTTGCAATATTATTTTCTTTTAAAAAATGTTCTGACCTACTAAAAAATAAGATATTGAATGAAAAAGGCGTTAAAAACAAAAAAATAATGTGCGATGGCCGAGAATCGAACTCGGATCCACTGCTTGGAAGGCAACTATGCTGACCATTACACCACCAACGCCAGTTGTCGGGATGAGCTAAGAAGCATTTATATGTTACTTCAAAACTTTGACTAGATCAAATGAACTTTAATCGGTGGTCCCCACAGACATAGGAATTAATAGACGAGAAGATATGGGCGAGGGGTAAAATCAACTGTTGAAGAACGAGGGAACGAGGGAACGAGTGAAGCTGACTGTGATTCGTCAATAAATCAATCTGACAGTAAATAGGCATCTCGCATTATAATATCACCATTTACTTCTTAAAAGTAAAATCTGCTTTGAATGAATAGACATTTTTACATGGGAGCGCAAATTACTCGCCACGTTATGAACAAATTTGCGAAGTCCAAATTCGGCAAAGTAAGGCAGCTTTTATTTTCAGAGTCGTAGTTAGTTTCAGAGTATTTAGTTAAGACACTTTTATAAATGTTCATAATTTACTTCCCAGCAACCAACCAGCTTTGTGTTTCGCGTCCAGACGTTTCTCTATGTGATAGTAACAACTGATTCATATTATACGATGTGAATATGCTTAAAATAAAGTAAAATAATGCTTATATATGGAATGTAATACGACAATTGGGTTTATTCTCTTTTTTCACATCTATTTTTACCAGTTTTCATAGTACAAGTCAAAATTTTGCCGTGTTATTTAGTAAAATGAACCGATGATGCCTCGACCATAGTTCGCACAAGAATGATGACGTCACGTTTTCAAATTTCATTTGAGGCCAAACGCGAGCCCAGCCGGCTCAATGGAACCGGTATAGGGAGTGGGGATAATACGCTTTTAATCACTTAGGGCAGGTCTACTAATATTCATATGTCTATGGTGGTCCCGCATTTTCGTTTCGGTCATGAGTCGGTTTTACTCCGGTCCTAGAAATTGCATGACGCGCGTAAAGAAGTTTCACTTCAAAAAATTTTTTTATAGAAACTTAAACTTCAACCTTGATGAGGCACAGGTTAACCTTATCCAATTGAGCTGAAACTTCACCAATCTCATTTTTTAGCCAATTGGCAGCTTTTAGGGGGGTCAGCACAAAAAATTCCAACATTGATTTTTTGTAACCACCCTAGTGTCCATGCACCTGCATTTGTCTTAATTACATATTGACGAAATGCGACAATGTTACGATTTTTATGAAAACGTGGTTCCGACATCATGACAATTCATTGGTATTTTGCTTAAAGTTTATCAGGAAATCAATTAATTCGTTAAGGGTCTGCAATCCTGTTTTCAGCCGGATAACGAATAATTTGAAAAGATTCTTATTAAATTTTCAATATTTTTTATCACTAAGTTTTCTCCGTGTGGGATTAAAGACGCTTTAACACAGATAGGTGTTATCTTAATTGTGATTCACCACAAAATTAATATTTTTTTATGTTACAGAAAATCATACATTTCCCATTTTATTTCTTACTTATCACAATTTTTCCTCAATAATTATCGGTGGAAGAGTCAACGCAAAAGGAATCGCTAAGTAGTAGCGACTTCCTTCCAAATTTTTAGTATAATTAAAAGCCGCATGGGGGGAGCATGCGTTGGTATTGGCTCAATTTGTCCGTGCAGATAGCTAGTGTTGTTTTTACAAACAAAAAAACGAATTTAACAAATGGAGCTGTTTTTCAAAAAAGCATGTTTTTATCTTTCACAGGTGACATCTATATAATACATATAAACACACTCGTATTTGAATGCAAAATTTCAAAGCAATCGGTGAAGAACTTTCGTATTTTTAACAAACAAACACCTAACACCTACACTTATATATATTTTTGGAATAACTTAATGAGGAAAACCTCAACTTGTAATATTTAATTATATAGTCCTAGATGTGACCGTATCTTTTTCTGTTTCAAATATTCGTTTAGAAATCGCTAATATTGTCTTCAATAATTAAAAAATATATATTTATATAGATTAGAATGGCAATGAAATACAAACACTGTGATTTGTGTCGCCAGTGTCGTGCCGTAATATTGAACTTTACTACCAAGAATTCGTGACATTTTGTAGAAAACATATTGTGCAGTTTCTGTGTGGTAAAGTGTCGCATTATCAAATTTATTACCTAAAGAATGATAATTTTTGTTAATTTTGTTCATTGTGCAAACAACCAAAGCATCGATTTTAATATTGAATCTTGTGAATAATTTATTTTATTTATTCCAGTAAAGTAAACAATTTTTGCCACGAATAAGAACATAGACGATTAAAAAAAAGATAGGTCAGCATTTTTTTAGATAGTATTGTTCCCTTAAATGTCGTCATAGCATACGGTTCTCTCCACGTGCATTTTATGAAGGAGAGTTTCTTTTACGAATGCTCTACTTTTCGTGCTGAAATTATTCCAGATTTTCTTGTTTTTTAAATCGGACAAAATAGTTTTTCAATGAATGCAAAGCAATGATAAACTGTGCAAAAACAGTTGTTTTGAAAACTTGATGCTTATATATATATTAAATGTGCTTTTATTAAATACTTTGAGTCGAACACATCTATGCATTTGCTATAATCATAAAACATTTTGATAAGTCTTTTAAGGTCTAAAAAAATAACATCAGGCCTCAAAAATTCCTTTGATGCTTATATTCACCTACAAATCTTACGAACCCCTTTTGGAAGATTGTTTTATTATGTAATGTGGAAAATTAAGTTCTTTAGATTATGAAAGTTTAAATATTGTTTTGACAATATTGCTTTAAGCATAAATCAATACAGGCGTCAGTTGTTAAGTTTGAATTTCAACCTTATCACTAACTCGTGTAAGATGTTCGTGATTTCGAATGTTACACGTCGAGGTGGAATGCCATAATTGAAACATTGTTGGGTATTAATGTTGCAAAAAATACTTGTGTATCTTTGAAATTAATATATGAAATAAATATTTTTATTACCAGTCGTGATATTGTAGCTATTACTGAATATTTTTATTTACCGGGAAGATATTTTGAAAAACCTTTAACTTTTATTCTGTCATTTCAAATAGTCAAAGCAACATGTTCAATTCATTTGTGAGTGTCATGTATGGTGCGTCTTCTAACTTAGTTTTTACTCCAGATTAAAATTCTTAAAAAGTGCTGAAAGATGAAAAGGGTTTTATTGCCAGTGTTACAAGTACCTACCTATTGCTGTATTTGAAACATAATTCTTATGATTCTGTTTAGTATGCTCTATGTAATTCATTTTGATTTCAGTTGAAGAACAAGAATTATTTGAAATGGTGTGCAATTATATCGATTGCAATAATATTGATGATTCTCCAATGCGACAACAATTGGAAATACAATCTTCGAAGTCGTCTTACGCAGATCTCTAAGACAGATGTTCTCAGGCCCGATCAGAATATTACAAAAGCTGAAGAAATAGCTAAGCTCTTGCCGAGCCTCCCGTATGATTATTGGCAGCGTCACAAAGATTATGAAATGTTTTACAAAAACTCTTCTTGCGCCCCTTTGCCAGATATTTACAATCTAAAATTCAATAATTTGTACTGGCAAGCGTTCAAAACGTCGAATGTGACATTCCAGATATACAAAGCTTTCTTTGATAACCGGAAGCTCAATGGCCTCAGGAATAGTGTTCACGTCTTGGCAATGATTGACCAGATTGACCTGACCAAGGAAACTTTCTGCCAGATTTGGTTCGAAGATCAAAGTGAGCCTGTTGTAGTCGGTACTGTGATGTATAAATACATTTGGTACCACGAGTGGGGAGATCCAGATGCAGAGAAGTACGGACCTTACCTCGTCACCTGTCAACTTCCCGACAACCACCAATATGAGTGTCCTGCTTGTGTTTCCCTTGTTAGGGAACCTTGTGATGCAGCCACAAATTTGTTAAAAGTTATTTACGATGTTCCGGCCAAGAAAGAAGAGTTTGCTGTATGCGTCAAGGGACTTGATTTTCTTAAATCTGACCAGTCTGCTAAAATCGTCGAGTGGATCGAGTTCTTAGATCTGATGGGTGTCCATAAAGTATTTTTCTATCAGTTAAACGTGCATCCTAATATGAAGAAAGTCTTGGATTATTACAGTTCAGTCGGTAAAGTGGACGTTACATCCATTACGCTACCTGAAGGGCAGCCAAACATACCAGTCTTACAGCATGAATTTCTCGAGGAAAACATCGCACAACAGTGCTACGACGAACTGATTCCATACAATGATTGCTTTTACAGGAACATCTACTCGTATGAATATATTATTCCTATGGACGTAGACGAGATAATATTACCCGTGAAAGATAACAATTGGACTTCATTGCTGAAAAGGGTTCAGGCTAATAGTGAGGCAAGTCGTGAAAAATGGGCTTCTTACAACGTTCAGAACGTTTATTTTTTAAGTGATTTGACTCCTGCTGATAGTCATCCTGAAATACCTCAATACATGCACATGTTGCAACACACTCAAAGGTCGATCAATTTCACCGATCCTTATTCTTATGTAAAGTCATTTTTAGATACAAGGTCTGTTCTTACAGTACATAATCACATGCCTATAGAACATGCCAACTCTACCAAAATTAGTTACGCTATCGACAAGCACGATGCTCAGCTGAATCATTACCGTGACAACTGTGTGGATGAATTAGATTGCGGACCATTTAGAGAGTATGTTGTGGAAGATAAAATATTGTGGCGGAACAAAGATGCCTTGCTGTGGAGGGTTAATAAAGTGTTAAGTTATTTGGACCTAATTTAAGGTTCAAAGATGAGTGATTGGTAACAACTTTTTCTAAAAAATTATATATATTTAGAGAGCATTCTGCTAACGCATGTTTCTTTAAAATTGCTAGCTGTTTTTATTTTTTTCAAAAATGTTCATTTGGCTAATTATTCTATCGACCAATAGACGTGTTACATTTTCGAAAACCAACGTTACAGATTTTGCAAATATCATCTGCTCTGATGATGGAAAGCTGTGGAATCGTTCTTTGAAATGGTTCTATGGAGGAACAAATACAGCCCCAAAAGTAAGCCAACAAGTCAGAAGACTACGAAATAAAAGTGTTTGTTACACGACACAGGACGCCCTTTGGAAAATAATTTCCTTCAGTACCTTTGCCATCTTAGGGGATACTGTGTGAAGGGTATATTTGGGTAGAGGAAGAAGTAAACATGGATCGTGAGATTAAAGGTCTTTAAAATCAAAGGCTCTTGAAGAGGAAGTAAAAACAGAGTATATCCTGTACAAGTATTGCAGAAGGGATCAATAACGCTAGTTTCTCGGAGCATCTTTCATAGAAATACCGGTAGAACAAAAATCTTATTTCCACATGACACATGTGCTCTGAAGATTGTAATCAATTAGTTGTTAGGAGAATCGATCTTACGGGCCGACCGTTTCTGCGCAGAGTCAAGGGTTTTATCAAGTATTTTGGGCTCCAGAACTGAGGTGGCTGCCAAATTCAAGAGTGGGGTGGGTCAGCAATTAAGTACCACTATCAACATTCTAGAAAAAATCACTTAAACTATATATGTCATTAAAATTCTACGTTTTTTCCACAATAAACAATCAACTTGGAAGTTTTATATCTGCCAGGCGTCTCTTGACTGCTATTTTATTTATTTTAGGTTTACTACGCGATTTGTATTTTTATGCAATTCCGTACAAGAGTCACGACCCCGAAGCTAGGGGAACTATGTCTTCTTCATTTGATATTGTTCATATACGGAAGGAAGTAGGGGAAGGATAAAGGTAAAGGGTAGATGTATATTTCGGTAATCATGTCAAGCCATCGGGAAATTTTTTGTTATGAAAAAACCTGATTCTGAATTGAGGACTCTAAACAGGGAAATATTGAGTGCATATTTTTTAAATGCTGGAATGTTGTAATTCCTATTTAGTGGAGGTCGTGGTGGTATGCTGATATTATTCAGTCATTCTACCACATCGAAAATCACGCATGTGCCTCCGTTGAAACTGTTGGAGTAGACATTCTAAATTGGTACATTCTGTGGTTTGTATGTGTCCACTTTCACATAATTCAGAATTCGTAACACCCCATCTGTGCATCATATATGCACGTATAGCTGAAATGCGGTTAAAATTATATATTGAAACCTAGGAACATTCTACACCGTACAGAAGAAAGTTTAAAAACTAATACAACAAATTATTTATTAATATTAATATTTGGCTAATTTATATAGCGCCGTTTTCGTTCACCTCAAGGGCGCTATTAAGCACATACATCTGAAAAAAATTTAGGAAATCTAGCTGAAGTTCCCGGCGTTGCCCGGGCTTTAAACAAAGTTAGAAAGCAATTTTACAATTATTTTGAAGGTCAAGTGCGCAAAGTTTCGTCAAGAATTATCTGAATTCTGCTTTAAAGCTGCTGGAAGGAAAATAGGGGTATTTTAAAAAAAAATTGTAGACGATGACCTTTCTCTTGTCTGAAGGTCTAACTAACTAACTAATCATCGCGCCGGTTATCCGCAGGGGTAGGCAGAGAGGACGGACCGCCAAACAACTCAATCTTGGCAAACACTTCTTGCCTCATTCACATTCATACATACTCTTCTATTATTCTGACTCTTGACATGGCCCGACTGAAGTATCTGATTCACTCCATCATGCCATGTCTTCCTCGGGCGTCCCGACTTCTGCTACCATTCGCATTCGCGTCAAGTATACAAAATATCATCAATCTCGAAATTAAAATGCAGATTTGTTTAAAAAATCGACAAACCCAAACACTCTAATATTTTGAATTAAAAGAAGTAATAATCAAAGGCTCATAATACATTTTTTTGTCGTTTTATCAAGCAAAAGTAAAAGATTCTAAAGTGAATGGTTCGCTTGAAATAACACTTGTGGTGACTTAACCTAACTACAAGATACACACTTGACACTACTGTATTGGCAGTCGAGCAATTATTTGATCATTTCTCTTTAATAACACACCGTAAATCACTAAAAAACACATGTGGATACAAATTAACCAGCTAAAGTGAGGTGAAAGAGGAAGTTGGGAATATAGGGCCTCGCGGAGAAAACCTCTAGAAAAAAATAGCTTATTTGTTAGGAATCTCTTCAAATTATTCGTATTCCTGTTAAAAACGGGATTGTAGGTCATTAACGAATGAATTAATAGGTATCCTTAAATAACCATTATTTAAAATTCAAATATTTCGTCACGATGTTGGAACACGTATTCATAAAATTTCTATAATTTTTGAAGTGAAACTTCTTTACGCGCGTTATGCAATTTCGAGGACCGAAGTAAAACCAACTCATGACCGTCATGAAAAACCGTGATCATTTCGCTATAGGAGCCTAGCCAATATTATATACCTACTTTAGGTCACTCTCCTAACTTAGCTTCGCGGTCTAGAGGCAGAGGGCCCGATTGTCGTCGTGAAGAACCGAGGTTCGATCCCCGCTTTAACTATTTTTTTTTTTTTTTTTTGTGATTTTTTTAATTATAATTTTTTTTAAAGAGATAAAATGCTCTCGTGCTGCGACTTTTAGATATTTTGACTACATGATATTTTGGTCGAATACGTAATAACCGCGGTCTAGAGGCAGAGCGTTCGACACTCGTTATGCAGGACCCGGGTTCGAATCCCATATTTTTTGTAACTTTTATTTTTTTTTTATCAACGATTTGTAATAATGTAGTAAAAAATTAGATAAATTTGTTAATTTAATTTTAATTTACTTTACGGTACCTATATGATATTTTGGTCGAAATATAGCTTACAAATCGAGCCGGTAGAGTCGCTCGGTATTTTGATTAATTATTTTTATTTATCAACGATTTGTAATAATGTACTAAAAAATTACATAAATTTGTTAATTTACCTTTACTTTAATTTATGATACCTATATGATATTTTGGTCGAAATATAGCTTACAAATCGAGCCGGTAGAGTCGCTCGGTATTTTGATTAATTATTTTTTTTTATCAACGATTTGTAATAATGTACTAAAAAATTACATAAATTTGTTAATTTACCTTTACTTTAATTTACGATATCTATATGATATTTTGGTCGAAATATAGCTTACAAATCGAGCCGGTAGAGTCGCTCGGTATTTTGATTATTTTTTTTTTTTTATCAACGATTTGTAATAATGTAGTAAAAAATTACATAAATTTGTTAATTTACCTTTACTTTAATTTACGGTACCTATATGATATTTTGGTCGAAATATAGCTTACAAATCGAGCCGGTAGAGTCGCTCGGTATTTTGATTAATTATTTTTATTTTGAATCATTAAAATTACTAATCAAGGCCGATAACGTCGCGTCGCGCGAAATATCTCTCCTCGCGGTCTAGAGGCAGAGCGTTCGACACTCGTTATGCAGGACCCGGGTTCGAATCCCATATTTTTATAACTTTCAATTTTGTTTTATCATATGCTACTTATAAATATGTCAATAGACAGAAAAATAAGAGAGAATGAAATGAAAAGAGAGAGAGAGAAGAATAATAAAAGTTTCACTTCCGTCGTGCGTAGGCTTGCCACACACTGTATTTTTTTGAATTTTGTCATGATATATTATTAAGAAAAACGCAGGTGCGTGAACACTTGCCCCGATATTATTATGATCTTACTAAAACATTATTTGGAAGTGGCTTGCAATCCCATTTTCAACAGGATTACCAATAATTTGAAGAGATTTTTAATAAACCTGCATTACTCATTTTGTTGTTAAGTCAGAACACGTGTTCCGACATTGTGATAATACATTCGTATTTTACTAAAATTTTACAAGGAATCCAATCAATTATTGAAGAGGGTATTAATATTGACTTTACTGATTTTTAGGGTAGCGGTAATAATAATCAGAAAATTATAATGAGTCGTTTTTCTTCCTTTTTCTCCTCTATCTAATGTTTAGGACATCATCTGATCAAAACTGCAGGCATTTTTATATCTAATTAATTTAATGTAATAAAATTGTAAAAAATATTGTTAAAATTGTCATTAATAATAAAAAAAAAATTAAAAAAATGATTAATACCAACTCCACCAGTTCTCATAATATTATTAATTTCACTGATGATGACAATTAAATATATAAATTAATAGTACACAACTGCTGACCCTATACAAATCGCAAGTGCTCCCTACTGTCGAATTTGGCATCCATCTCTGGTCCGGAGCCCCTAAATACCTGAAAAAAACCCTTGACTCTGTGCAAAAACGGGCGGTCCGTTTGATAGATTCCCCAATCTTAACAAACGGACTGCAATCTTTAGAGCACAGGCGTCAGGTAGGTATGCTGTCCTTGTTCTATCGGTATTACAATGGAAGATGCTCTGAGGAACTAGCGTCATTGATCCCTTCGGCACCGGTGCGTAGTCGGGATACACGCCAAACGCGTGCCCAGCATTTGTACACGGTTGACACTTGTCACATGAGAACGGGTCGCTTCTACGATTCGTTCTTAAGTTCAACAGCTCGGCTGTGGAACGAATTGCCGGCCTCTGTGTTTCCTCCCTCCTACAACATGGGACTCTTCAAGACCCATGTTCACTCCTTCCTCTCCACAAAAAGACCCTCCACAGAGCATCCCCAAAGATGACATAGGCCCTGAGGGAAATTATTTTCTTCAGGGCCTCCTGTGTGGAGTTAATATAAAAAAAAAATATATATATATATACCAATTTACCCCACCTTCCTCTCCTGTTACGTCGGAATTTTAATAATTATTTAATAAGATGCTATATTTTCATCAGTTACGGTTGTGATAGGCACGGAAGACAGGGGACAGAAATATGAATCTTCTCAATGACTAAAGCAATTCCTTTCCTTCTTGGATCCACCCGAATCGTAAGTTTTCCTCATCAATAGATTATCAATTTTGCTAAATCATAATATTTTTACAACAAAAAACTTGCGTGCATGTATGGTCCGGCTTTATGAAGAGGTTTTCCTTATTATTTTCAGTCGGTGTTCAAGAAAGTATTCCAATGGTGCATCTCCGTTTCTTGCATAGGGATGCTGATCTTCATTCTTCATCATCTCGCCGATCACCACGCCGCCCGCATTCGATCACTTCGGATGTCACCACCAGAACTCATCAGCTTTGATCCTGGAGAATCAGAAGTCAGGAGGATTTCTAAACTATTGCCGAGTCTTCCGATAGAATTCTGGGACCGACATAGAAACGTCATGAGAGAGATGTATTACCGCAACGACTCTTGCGCTCCTTTTCCAAACATATATCAATTGAAGTTCAATAATATTTATTGGCAAACTTACAAACCGCTCAACCTTAGCTTCGAGTTATACAAAGCGTTTTATGACACGAGAAAACTAAATGATCTGGATAACAGCGTTCACGTATTGGCTATGATTAACGCGGTTGACTTGACTATGGCGACATACTGCCAGCTATGGTACGAAAACGTAACGGAGCCTGTGATCGTTGAGACTTTCATGTACAAGTACATTTGGATTAAGGATTGGGGAGACCCATCGCCCGGAGGCTACGCTCCGTACTTGATCACTTGTCAACTGCCAGATTCTGACCAGTTTCCGGCCCCGTCTTGTGTTTCCCTCGTGGAAAACCCTTGTGACCGTGCTACGAATATGCTCAGTGTTGTTTACGATAAGCCTTCAAAGAAAGAAAAGTTTGCAGTTTGTGTAAAGGGACTTGATTTTTATGAGATAGACTTATCTCATAGGATCGTAGAATGGATCGAAACCTTGGGCTTAATGGGAGTGCACAAAGTGTTTTTCTACGACTTACAAGTGCATCCAAACATTAGGAAAGTGTTGGATTATTACCAATCCATAGGGAAAGTAGATGTCACTCATATCACTCTTCCCGGAGATCAACCGAACGTGCCCATCTTGCAACATCAGTATCTCGTCAAGAACCTGGATCAACAGTGCTACAACGAACTTATTCCGTACAACGACTGCTTCTACAGGAACCTCTACTCCTACGAATACATTGTGCCTCTGGATATAGACGAGATAATTTTACCAACCCGAGACCAGAATTGGACAGGATTAATGGAAAGAGTACTTTTCAAAGCGGCATCATCGGGAAACTATTCAACTTTTAATGCAAGAAATGTATATTTTTTCGACGACGCCACCCCAGAAGGATTGTATAACAACATCCCGTATTACATGCACATGCTCAAACACACACACAGAGCAAACAAGTTTACAGATAATTTGGATTATGTCAAATCTTTCTTTGATCCAAATCTTGTTCTGACGATTCACAATCATTTACCCTTTGAATATTCCAAAGACGTAAGTTTTTCATATTCTATCCACAGGCGAGATGCCCAAATGAACCACTATCGCAAGAATTGTGCCGAAGAATTAGACTGTGAGCCATTTAGGAAACATATTATACAAGATAAAATATTATGGAGACATAAAAACAATTTGGTTGCACGAGTTACCAGAATGTTAAAAACACTTAAACTGATCTGATCACAAAATACCTATTTGAAAACCAAAGATAATCTAATGACAAATAAACGAAAAGAAAATAACGGGTTTTCACTCACAAATGTTTCGGCATTATTTAAGTTACTTCATCGAGACGATTTGAAAAATGTGTTATTGAAGACTTTTTACCACGAACTAAATGAGATGTGTAGTTTTATGATACCTACTAATTCAATACGTAACAAGTATTAATAACTTAATAAAATGGTAGCTTAATATTTATTATGACATCTCCATTTTATTTGACTGAATTCGTGTATATTCATAAGATTATTTTATATTCTTTTTTCCGGACGACAGAATAGTACCCACTCATTACATTACGTGTCTGAACACTCATGTTTATTTTATTTATTAAACATCGTTGTAAGAAAAACAGCCGTTAATCACTTAAAACACCTGTGAATAAATGCCAATGAGCTGTCGCAAGTGAAGAGAAGAGTATGGGGAGAATTGAATCACAATATGAACCTAAAAATCCAGATAGATGATATCATTGAAATTACAATATATTTTAGTTGGCTCATTTTTCAAATGGCGTTACAAATACTTGAAAGATTATAATTTAAATTTATTCGAAATAATAAATGCGATATATTAAGTTGCCCGTTAGTAAAGCCATTAGATACGCGCTATATTATCTATACGTATAAAGAAGACTGCCATTAGCGGGAGGCGTGCAATTTATGTTTATACTAATCTAAGGTTTCATCCCGAGATTGATGAAATTTGGCACACTTCAACTACAAAACAAGAGAAAGATGAGTGTTCAAAGATTTCTAAAAATTACCCCACCCCCTTTTATCACCGCTTAAAGAAGAAGTTTGATACTATTTGGGGAAATTTTACACAATTGACGTTCACAGTAAAAAATTACTGTCTTTATCTGATTTTGAAAAACTCTGCGTAAATTCGTATTGACGAAATTTCCGTACGTTGGTTATGAATTCGCCAGCTTTTTAATCTTACCTCCGAATATTGACACGATAGCAGAAAAACAGTTAAATTTAGTTTACAGCCAATGCATTTACCTATATTTCGTAATTTTACTAAATTTGTAGGTTTTATAAAATAATAAATCATTAAATTCACCGACGTCTGACATTCGTTTGATCATTATCAAAATTTTTTTAGATTGTTATAACAGGAAATTTTTGTGTATTTAAAGTTCAATAGAACTTAAAACAAAGTTTAAAAAGATATATTCGTAATAACATTACCCATAACTATTTTTAATTTTTAAAAAATGCAATGTTCTCATAGAAACTTCAAAAATCGCTTGTTGGTTTCACCGGCAAATAATTTTTCAATCGTAATATCACACAAAAAATTATTCTGGAATTATAAAAAATGTATATATTTCTTTATTTTGAATTACTCTTATAGCATTGGTATTGATAACTATATAAGTTACGATGTTAGACATTTTATTTAACGAAAATTTAGGTACAGTGCCGAAAAGGGACATTTTCGAAAGGTGCAAATTAAACTACTCTTAACTTTATTTCATTTTAGGACTTTGAAATAAATTTAAATAAGCAGAGAATTCAAAAATAATGCACTGATATTACAATACACAACAGAATTTGTGTAAAATAAACATTTATGATAACAACTTGGGTTAGCTGGAAGAAATAGGATGTAACCTATAAGTTATACCCTTTGTACTCTTTTTTTGCAATAAATACGTTTTTGAATTTTGAATTTTGATAATTTTTAATGCAACGATAAAAAATATTTTGCTACGGAAAAAAAATGTTTTTAATAATGCCCTGCATAGAGATGCGACACATCTATTGAAAAAAAAAACTGGGAAACCGTTTGCTGTGTAAAACTGTTAGCTCTCCAATTATCGCAGTTACGAAGACGCGGGAACTTTTCTGATAATTCCTTTTTTTAACATGTTTCTTAAAATTTGCTACATTTTGGCCAGGTTGGAGTTTAAAAAATGGCCAAAATGTGGTCAAATAAGCTCCAGCGGTTAAAAATATTTATCTAATGTGATAGTGCACCCGAATATAAAGAATGAATTGCATTATTACGTTGACCTTACTCTGAACTACGACGGCCTCCGTCGTCGAGGGTAAAGGTCTTGAGTAGAAGGCGAAATTTTATTTTTGGAAAAACTTAATGATTAAAAATTCAAATTTTCAATACTTAATATTGAAGATAGTATTATTGGAGTAGCGCCCCGGTAAGATATCTTTTTCTGATTTTTTTATTTTAAATTTTCGTTCTGAAGTCGCTAATATTATTTTGTGTTATTTCACAAATTAATTTTGAAAAAAATTAAAATTAACTCATGTTAAAATGTTATATAGTATGTTATTGGCAATGGACGGGAGCCCACATTCCCAACGGATTTATAACGAAACAAATTGTTTCCTCCTTCACCGCACACCTCATTTAACGAAGCTAATTTTTTTTAACGATTCTAGACCCTTAAGGGGTCTGAGTATAATGTGGTTAAGCTAGAAAAATAATAGAGTAATGAAGAAAAAAAAGTCAAAAACATCATGCAAATAATATAGAAACAATCAGCCTAGCATCGTATCTTAGGTTCATAGACTTATTAAGTTTTATAGCAGCGATGCAAGTAAAAAGTGCGTGGCAATGCTGAAAAAGTGTGAAAAATCAGGAATAACCATTAATAGCAAGCATAATTAATAATTTTAACAATTCAAAGCATATACGTTTAGTTAACAAGTGATAAAAGAGATTACGGGAAAGACAGGAGCAATACGCGCAGCACCTGAAACAAATATGAGTTTAGTCTAAATCAGCACAGGCCATCTCTTTACTCAGAAAAAAAATTTCAGGCACTCGCTGGTCTTGTTATTCCTCACAAAGCATCAAAAATTTCCTGTCATTCATCCTTAATTATTTCGTAGTGCCAAAGAATGTGCCTATCCTTCTGGTTATATTCACAACATGCGCAATTTGGGTGAAGAGAGAGGGTTAAGCTGCGAAGCCGGCCCCTGAATTCCCCAAGCCCGGAAAGCACCTGCGTCATGTAGTGATCCAGTTTGGTGTATGCCCCTTCCATTCAAATTTTAACTGAGGGAAAGAAGAAGAAGTTCCATCCGCCCTTCGTTGACCTATCCCATCGCTCCTGCCAGAAACTACCTTTTGAGTAAACCAGGAAGGGCTACCTGTCCTCCTGGTGTAAGCTCGACGCCCAAGTGAACCGCATCTGATTTCCTTTTTTGACAATATTTCCCTTATTTATAAATCGATTGGCAGAGCGCCGGCCAGAACCGGCAACGCATCTGGGGCCACCGTCCATATATTAGCGCCAACAGGGGAGCCCTTTGACCCCGCTTCAGCCAGAGTGTATCAAGACGTTATCCGATCCGTTGATTCCACACAGATACAGCATACGAAACTTGTGCCACATACAAATTGTACAGGAGGCGAATCGCCGGATAACCCAATTCCTACTCGGCTGTTGAGAGTCTGAAACAGGGCATGGGCCCTGTCGGAGACGCTTTTGACGTGGGCTAGGAACGTAGAATATCTGTCCACAATGACGCCTAAATAACTGGTATTTTCTGCAAATTGGATGAATGAGTATCCCACTTCAATGAAAGAATTCCTGCTCCAGCTGAGTATGCCTTTCATCGGGAGACCCAAAGTCTTGTGAAGAGTGAAGTTCAGTCTCTTTCATTTTCCCCGTGCGAGAATCTCTCGTAAACCTTCTTCAGCCTTGGATTCTTTCTCAACTTCCATTCAACTGTCTCCAGAGACTAAACACAATTTTTCATCCGCGTAGTCGACCGATGTAGAACCTTCAGGCAAAGGTAACCTAAAGGAGTCGTCTAAGAAGATTTTCCATAGGTCGGGTTCGATGACCGACCCTTGCGGGCATCCCATGTCGACTGTCCGGGTGACTATAACGTCCCCGTGCCCAATAATAACTGTCCTTTTGTTTAGATAGTCACTAACAATCTCAAACATTGTGGGCGGGCAAATCCTGCTTTTCAGCTTGGTAAGTATCATCATATATTTACTAGCGGCAGGTTTGAGAGAGGATGGAACTCTCCGTTTAACCAGCCCTAGTATAAGACGACTATTCTGAATTGAAACGTTGCTTTAAATGGCTTCGCTGCGTTTGGTAACCAAAGCTGAATAGCCAGGTACTTCCACGCCTTCCTTTTCCTCATATACTTCCCCGCCCTACTACCTTCAGCCTCAAAAAATATCTCAATCGGGGATGACATAGTCTTACTGGCTCCAAACCGTTGGGAGCAGTTGGGACAGTTGTGAGATTTCACAAAAAAAAATATAAATATATATATATATATAGAAATGGATGGACGTTCCGGTCAGATTTTTCTTTAGGTCCTCTAATGGAAGATTATGTTTGTGGATAGTAACGTCCTTCCGAGGCTTGAGGGGTTAGTTATGTAGCGTCGTTATTAATCCATTGAATAATTAATAATAAACCGCTCGACCTACTTAGGTACGTACTTGCTACTTGCTACTTAGGTACGTATTTGCAGCCGAAATCAAAACAAAGCAACCTACCTGTTTCAAGACCTACTTGCATACTCGCGACAATACTAACGCGCACTCAGTCCGGGATACTACGAGAACTCGCCAGAAGGTTCGAGTCTACGGCCTATGCTTAATCGCCGCAATGTCGAAGGTTCCCGAAACACACAGTCCGAGCGAGTGGCCTCGATTTAATTGCAATTTACTACCTACTGTCGCCATCGGCCGGGTAGTATAAATAAGCCCGACGCAGCGAGCCAGCCAGTCAGTCAGTCATAATTTTGCCGCCAGTCTACAAGGTTCAACGAGTGATCACCCGCGTTCTTCTTACTAGCGCGAGGGACACGTACCCGGCTTCGCCCCTATCATCATGGACTCTATCGGGACATCATCTTAGCGCCTCGGCCGTGTCCATGGCCAGTGCTAAATCGGATTACAAGCGCCCTGGTTCCAGCGTCTCTGACCAGCGCTTCTTCCACGCAACCATGACCACCACGAGGACACGTAGCATCCTCACTGGTCACGCCGTTCCCGTTCAACTGCCCACAAGGTCCGCCGCACCTTCGGCCATCTTGTCAGCACTGGAGTGCCTGAAGACCTACGTTCTTCGCCAGTGCCTGACCTACATCGAGTCCCGGTCACCAGCGCCCGGCGTCGACTCACTGACCCGCGCTTGACCTGCCAACACATCATCAGTCAGCATCCGGAATATTCTACATCTGTCCTGCGTCAACTCTCGTTACGGCTACACTGACTCACCAATAAACACATGTGACCTTCACAACCTTCTTTCATTTCGTGCCTCACCATTGATCCCCAAAGTTATATTGTTGCTTGATATGTATTATAATTTTTTTTTTTTTTTTTGACAGCACTGATTTAAGATAATAGTTTGACATTTATATTCATAGGATAAAATTTTATCGTTATCCCTGGTTTCTTTATTTTTTCCCGACGACACGACAATACCTGCGTATTACATTAAGAGGTGGCTGAGAATTGATTTTATTAAATAAACAATGTTGCAAGAAAGGCAGCCGTTAATCATATAAAACACCTGTGATTAAATGTCAATGTTCTTTTACAAATAAAGAGAGAAGCACGGGGAGAATTGAATCCGATATATGAACAAAAAAATCAAGAACCTGATAACACTCTGAACAGTTGCTACTAGATAATACTATTGAATTTGATATGTGTTTTAATGAAATTTAAAAACGCATTATAATATTTATAAATGATGAGAGTTGCACGAACGACCTTAATAATTTATTTTGCAAAATGTTTTCTAATAATAGTGTGAAATATTTATAAGGTACCGTTTCTTGGTTTTCACATAAAAATCTACAATTTCATACCGAGATTGGTGAAATTTTGCAAACTTGACCTCGAAAATAAGAGAAAGGTGAATGTCCACGATAGATTTTGAAAAACTACCCCTATCCAATTTTCTCTCCGCTTTAGCAGAATCTTGATACTTGCACACTTGATCAAAATAATAGGAAAATCACTGTTTACATATGATATAAAAAAACTCAGCGAAAGTCCGGGCAACTCTGGGGTCTTTATCTAATAAACTTATATTTCTCATTTTAGTGATATTTCAAACTGCGTAACCCAATTGCGCCTAAATATACTAAAAAAAATCACAATTGTATGATTTTTCTTGTGCTTTTGCCTTAATCTCCTCTCTTTTAAATGTTTCTTACCACACTGCCCAAAACTATCTAATGTATGTAGTTTTCTTGGCTACAGAGTGAAGAGAAGTCAATATCTGTGACATGTCTCTAGTTATTCCATTGATTCGAGCTAGCGTCCGCATTGTAAGTAAACAATCAACGTATTTAATTCATAATATATATCCCTGCCTAGCAGAAAATTAATTGTTTGAGATCGTGTCATAATAGGCACAATCAACATGCTTCAATGTGTTCCGTAACCTATACACACATACCTAATCTAGAATGAGAAACGCGGCCTTCTATAATTATTTTACGTGAATCGTTTGTTAGAACGTTTCGAGTGGTGTTAAATCTGTGTGCACATCTGTTTAACTTTACCAACTGGTTAAAGCCTGTGACAGACCACGCTATATTTGCGTGGCTTGGCACATTTAAGCAAAAAATCTCTTGCCATACATTCCCATTGGTGGTGTATGATGAGCGATACGCTGAAATAGGCCAAGCCATGATGCGTATAGCGTACTGTTTCGCCAATTTTATCTTTAAAAAAGGCGATTTTTTTTCTACCACAACAAAGTGTGATTCCCAATCTTTCTCTGCCCCATGATGCTATAGATCTATTGCTTTGAAATAATTATATTAAGATATTATTATCTTTTTTTAATACATTATTCCAGTAAACATAACACGATTATGTATCTATATAGTTTTTAAATAGCCTGATAAAGAAGCAGATTTTTTACTATATTTTTACAGCCCACAGCTAGTTACTTCTAGATTGATAATGCATAGATCTGATTTTTCGAATCTTTAAATAGCCCAGTCTGTACCGCGCAATCAGCAGGATTGATGAATCGTAGATACTATATGACATAATATACTACTTTTATATCATTAAATTAAAAAAATATTTTTTTAATGGAACAAAGTTTGTCAAAAATATATTTCGTAACTTACCCATATTACTTTTCAATTATTTAAAAGTATGGTTTTTGGGCGTGGCCTATACAGATTATATGCTGCAGTGTGACACTGAAGCTATGGAATATAATTTATTTTTATGGTATCTATCTCCTTGACAGCTGATCACGGCAGCTCACTAATTAATCATAGCATACCTTTCAAATATCGTCTGGCCATCAGAACGCGACATATCATCTAGATCTAGGAAATTAGTGTGACATGTCTGCATTGGATTGTATGGCGAGCGATACGGTGATATACCGGACACACCCAAATAACACTTTGAGAGTTTGGGAGTATAGCGTTGTGTGCCAGTAGCATTAACAAAATTTAATAACATTTTTTATTAAGTCCTGAAAATATTTAATAACGTTATTAAATTATTGGTTTATTTAAATCTCGAAACTTGAATGAATTAAGGAAATCTATCAATTAAACTCAATAACAATAAATAAATCACCACCGGTGAACATCTTTAACATAAGCAATATACAGTATCAAGTGCGTTCTATGTAAATACTTTTGTTTAATCTGTTATAAATCGTGTTGTTACTGCAGATGTAGATAAGCAAATAATAAGAAGAGGTTCAAAATTTATCTATGTACATTTAATATAAATTCAACAAATAATTTACTCCAAGTTATTTTTCTAGGCAAGAAATAAGAGATTTCTACGATGGTGCGCTTTCATTGCTTGCGGTTATTTACTTTTTCTTCTTCTGACCCACATTGACACCAAGGATATGTTGGAAAGAGATATTTACTACCCCAACATTCCCGTGCTACCTCCTAGATCAGAGCCCAGTCCGGGTCCTGCCGAATACTGGAAACATGAAGACTTCGCCAAATATACGGGTCCAGATATGAACAGTATAGACGCTGATCCGACAGACGCTGAAAAGATTTCTCAACTTCTGCCTAGTCTCCCAATAGACTACTGGGAACGACATGAATACTATATGGATGGGATGTATTACGACAACAGTTCCTGCGCCGTTTTTCCGGATATTTTTCGTTTGAAGTTTAATAATAATTACTGGCAAACTTTTAAAAGAGGCAACGTCACATTTCAACTTTATAAGGCTTTCTATGATACCAGAAGACTCAATGATCGAAGGCATAGTGTCCACGTCTTAGCAATGGTAGACGCCATGGAATTGTCGTTTGAAACGTATTGTCAGTTTTGGTTTGAAAGTACGAATGAGCCTTTGATAATTAAAACTACCAGGTACAGATTCATTTGGTACAGGGAGTGGGGAGATACGAAACCTGGAGTTTACGTTCCTTTTATGATCACTTGTGAACTGCCAGAGACTCACCAAGAGGAAACACCGTCTTGCGTCTCCCTTGTGGAAAAACCATGTGATACTGCATCCAATTTATTAAGTGTCATTTACGAAATCCCCCCGGAAAAAGACGAGTTTGCCGTTTGTGTAAAGGGCCTGGATTATCTTACAACTGACGTATCTTCTAGACTCGTTGAATGGCTCGAAATTCTTCATCTCATGGGCGCTAGTAAAGTTTTCTTCTATCAGTTACAAGTGCATCCAAACATTGCGAAGGTCTTGGATTATTACAAATCGTTGGGAAGAATTGACGTCACTCATTTTTCCCTTTGCGGTGAACAACCAAACTTACCCGTATTGCAACACGCGTATCTCGTAAATAACAATATACAACAGTGTTTCTCTGAAGTCATCCCTTACAATGACTGCTTTTATAGAAATATCTACTCGCATAAATATGTTATTCTTTTAGACACGGATGAAATTATTCTTCCGGCCCGGGATTCAAACTGGACAACATTAATGAATAGAGTAATTCGGAAAGTCGGGGAAAAACAATATGCTTCTTTTAATGCCCGGAATGTATACTTCTTGGAAGAATTGAATCCTGCCAACCTGTACTCTGGGATCCCACCTTACATGCATTTCTTAAGCCAAACCTACAGGTCAAGCTTATTTACACCCCCCTTAAACTACGTCAAAACATTTTTCGACACGGAGTCTGTCCTTACCGTCCATAATCATTTACCAGTACATTTTTCCAGAAACCTAAAGAAAACATATTCGATGAGCAAGCTAGATGTCCAGTTAAGCCACTATCGTAAGGGCTGTGCTGAAGAATTAGATTGCCGTTTGTATAGAACAAATAAAACAGAAGATATGAAATTATGGAAACACAAAGATATTTTAATTTCCAGGGTCAGTAGTGTATTAAAATCCTTAAATCTCATTTAATTTGTCTAACTTCTGGTTATTTCGTTAAGGTAGATCTCTAACCAATATAAATGATATTTTTTTACTTACAAGTGGTGTTTACAATAATTAAAATACCTTACCTAATTTTTTTAAATATTCTTAATTTACTGTTTATAGAAAAAAAACTTTAACGGATGTGCTCCTAATTCCAAAAGCTTTTCACAAAAAAATATACCAGTGACTAATGCTTGTGTCCGAGTATTTTGTAATGTAAAGTGAAAAGCATCCGACTAATTATATCCTATGACGGGTGACGGGATATATATCACCCGTCCATCAGCAGCAAGGAGTCTCCTTGGGGAAAGAATAGCGAACTGTAGAGTGGACGCGCTTCCGGTGGCGCTTTTGCGTCAACGTGGCGTCGCGCGTCGGCGTTGGAACGCCCCTCCGTTTAAATTAATGGCGTTGCAATATGGCGCCGAAACACATGAATCGATCTTTGTCCGAGTGACAGCCCGCTCCACTGTGGCTCGGGCCTACTTTGTTGCCCGATTTGTTCTGCTATTTTTTCACGTACCTTTTCAGCAATAATTGATTGCCAGCTGAAAGCCAACATTATTCGCGAAGCACAGATACTAATGGTCGTATTAACTACTTGCTGTCTGTCTTTATGGAAGTATAGAGATACCTACAACGATTTACTGTTCGGTGACATTTTTTAACTAAGCCAGGTTTTTCCCATTATTGTCTCGGAAAATTTATGGTTATTTTTTTTTGTTATGTGCTCATAAATTTGAACGGTATCTCTGAATTTAAACTAATCCTTGGGTTGTATTTCCTCAAATACGGCATGATACACGTTGTCCGGAGATAAAGTGCAACAAAATCGGGAGGTGATTCTACATGATGGTATAAATAAAAAAGAAAACATGTTATTTAGAAATTCTAATGTTTTAGTACCTTACCGGCAATCAGAAGGCTGCATGTTAAATTCCCGTGGGGCGGCATGTATTTTTGTAATATTTTGAGAATTTATATAGATATTTCCAGCTAGTAATTATTGCTTAAAATAATACGAAAGTAATTAAGTTCAGTTCTTATAAACAAATATGAACTGAATAACAAACAAAATAATGCAAACAAATGCAGGCAGTGTTTGCATCACATAACTTTTCAATAAGGTCACATCGTTATCACAGCGGCCCCTACGCCTTCCGCGACCATATTAGCTAAAGCATGTTATCAACTGTAATGCATTATTATTGAGCAGCAGTAACGTGTGGTGTGTGGTGTGTGCTCTGTGCTGTGTGTCTGCGACATATTATTATTACATACTAGTAGCCTGTAGCCTGTTGCCTGTAGCCTGTAGCCTGTAGCCTGTAGCCTGTAGCCTGTAGCCTGTAGCCTGTAGCCTGTAGCCTGTAGCCTGTAGCCGGTAGCCGGTAGACGCTGGACGGGAAATGGATGGTAGCAGATTAGTTGGTCGCGGCGCCGACAGAGTGCGCCTGTTGACACCTTCCCCAAGTCCGCCCTAATGAATCAGGGCACCAATTAATACTTACGGTGTGTTGTTGTTCAACCTTCAAATTTATTTTTTTGCCACACTTTCCTTAAAACGTAATAAATATTCTACCCTTTACCAGCTATTGGCGGAGTGGTCAAAAGCGTCGGTTTGCACCCAGGCATCGCCGGTTAAATCCTCTGCTAGTCCTCCATCATTAGACGAGCAACAGTAATGAGAGTTGGGAGAGTCAGATTATACGTAACCCGGCTACATTTTTCCATCATCACCATCACAAGTCAGTGATTATCAGTGGTGGTACGTGGTCTATCTCATTAGGAGTTCAATCGGAGATTTTAATATTTTATCGTTTAAGAGGGAGAAAAAAATGTGGAAAAAATCTGATGTTTTTATAGTTGGTCTTATGGAAGTTATTTTTCCCAAGATCTAAAGGGATGTCATCACATCAATGCATCAGAGATTAGCAATGCAGCAACAAAATAAAATTCGGCGATTGATTGAAACGTCTGCGACTAACAATAAAATGTCGTGGGTTTTAAATACGAAAATTACAATTACACCAAAAAAACTGTTATCTTTTTTATATCAGGAACATCTTTAATATTATTTTACTTATTTTAATAACTACATAAAACACGAGATTCAAGGACAAAAATCTGTTAATTCTTGTAATATACCATTCTGTGCATATTTGGTATTAAAAACTCATAATCGCTGAGCACACGGTCACCTAGTAAAAACCCAAGGTTTGCATGTCTACCGCTCTGGCGCCACTAGTATGTTTTGTATGAACTTTTTTCTTAGAACAGAAAGTTTCATTTTTTTTTTATAAATTTAATTTAGATTAAATTTGATAATATTATTATTATCATATATTATTATATTATAAATTATTATATCATATATTATTATATTAGAAAGTTTCATAGTCGCTAACATTCATAACGCACATACTATGTTTTTTTTAATGTTGGATGGCGCGCTATTTAAAGTGTGGTAAAGTAAGATTTGTCTTATTTTTATGGGAGTTAAAAGTGTGCACAAATGCACCCTAAAGAAAACCTCGACTAGTGGTTATGGTAAAATTAAACACGGAAATTTGTTAGATTTTACCATTTTATGTACTGTTGTAATGAGTCGATTTTTCATAGGATTGTAAATCCAGGACCATCGGGGATGATTTGTATGAACCGATAAGGTTATTGCAGATTGATAATTTTGTTTTGTGGTTTGTTATTACTAGTAATTATTCGGAAAAGAGAAAAGTTAATGAAATTTTCTTGACGTTTAAAAACTACAGAAAACTTAAAATATGATTTGCAATACGTTAGGTAATTTATTTATTATTTTATAGAAACAGAATATAGGTTACTATGGAAGTGACCAAAAATACGTACATGATGTATTTAATTAACTACCGATTACTACTAACGTTGGTGCAAATAGATTTTCTAAATTCCCTTTTAGCCCCAAAATAGGGTTGCGTTTGGCTTCACCCCCAACAGTCCCCTGCAAACAATCCCCCCTCCCACTCCCCGCGCGGTATGACAAATGGCAAGTAAATTGTGACCGTTCGTGCAGGACCCAATTATGATTCACTTATTTGATAACTTACTGCGTCGTGTAATACCGGCTGCTGAAACCGACCCCTAAAAATCGTTATTTAATTCCGTTTTTGCGATCTTGATTACGTATTAACTAGATCGTTAAAAAGCGAGTAGGCCTCCCGAGGAATGCCAATTACCTCCTTTCGCTGGCAAAAAGGTGTCAAAGAAATGATCAGGTTCCCCCACATAGATATTTTTGTGTCATTTAACATAGGGCAAATTCATTTAGTACTACTATTCTCTATATTAGAGGCGTGCAATAACTTTTAACACTGAAAGTAATTTTTATTAGTAATTAGTAATTTTTAAATTATTATTTTTTAACTTCTCTAAAATTTTTTACATAACTTTTTCTCTTACAAAAATTAGATTAATTTACAGAATGTCCTAAATTTACTTACCAGTAAAAGCGTTTATCGTATTAAGTCAATTAATTATTATTTATTACACGCCGTAGTGGGCTTTTAAATAATAATTTACAAGCTATTTGCATCATAATAAAGCATAATATAGCTAATAAAGATAATTTATTTAAGTTTTTAATCCAGCAAAACTAGGGGGGTAGTGCAATCCCAATCTCCCATATTACATAATATATATGCAAGAAAAATAAGAGCAATGACAAATAAAAATAAGATGAAAAAATATATAATAGGTAGGTACCTAACGATAACATAAAAAAAATCATTAAATAAATAAGAAAAATTAAAATTAATAAAATGATCGCTCATCAGGGAGGTCGCCGTATCGTCTGCATCCATCGCTCATTAAGTGGAGAGCTGAGCCATTCGGAAGCAGCCACGACGATGACGTTTGTTGATTTCGTGTTCTGCCCCAGAAGCTGGTTAGTCGATGGGGAAGTTAGTCGGGGAATGAGTGAACCCTCTCTCTTGCGAACATCGTGGAGGCACTGCAGAACCTAGGTAGTTGCATAAGTCGCCTTTGTGCGTTGTTGTAGCACAACCTCAACTTGTCCCATTGCGCTAGTGAATATTGTGACCACAGTTCAGTACGTCTTAAAGAGCTATTTTCCAACATCTTCAGTACAGTGGTAGAACCGCCTTGAGAGAATTCCGACCCTTAAACTGATTGCTCCTTTGTCGTTCCATATCTTCTATATCCTTAAAGTCTTCTGTAAATCCCAGATACTTAACCTGTGAGGATTGGTGGAACATTTAGTGACTCCTTGTTATGTTTGAAATGACGATGACTGACTTTTTGTAACTGTAGAGCAAGTTATGTGAGTTTGTGTACTCGCATATTTGTACAAGTCGTCTCATCGCTTTAATCAAAGGTGCCAGCAGCACCATGTCATCTGGTAGTTAATGTCTGCAGATATGGCAATCGATTCGTGAATCCATGATCTCTTGTAGGAGATCGTTTATGTAAAAATTAAATATTAGCCCCTTGCCTGATTCCGCTTTTAAGAAATAAGTGTCTTGAAGAAGCTCCTGCCCATTGAATGTAGTTTTCTGTTGTCCGTACCAAATAGCCAGGTTGATGACAACTGCTGCTGGAAAATCTCGCTTTATGAGTTTTTTTTTATAATAAGTGGTGGGAAACAGATCAAAGGCCTTGCTTAGATCAAGACAACACCCATAAACGGTGCTATTTCTTTTTTTATAGTAAGCCATTGTGTGTTTGTCTCCATAAATGGCCATATCGCTTGATGAGGCGCTCTTGAAGCCGAATTGATTATCCAAATTAAATAGCTTATCTTTTACGTTTGAGTGAATAAGATTTTTTCAAATAGTCTGGAAATCAATGTTGCAACAAATATAATGAAAATGCATAAATGAAACCCATATGGTCGATGCAAACTCTCAATTCATGCATATGCAAATTAAAGTTGTTTGATATGACAACGTTTGTGAAACCTTTTGTATTTCTTGTTTTTAATCCAGGTATTTTAACTGCCTATCATCTGATAGTGTTACATTTATATTGTCCCTTACTAAAGTTCTCACTTAAGAGATTATTCATTTTCTTACAATTACATTTTTTTTTTCTTTTCTTTTCTTGAATCATAAAAAAAGTGGTTATTCTGACAACAAACAGTCAACTTAAGTCACCTGTAATTTGATAATAACGGTTATTTATGGGTTTGTACAGATTGGCATCAATCAAAAATAATAATTTATTAAATTTCATTAATACGTTTTTGAACCTTTTTTTCTCTTACCTTTAGTATTTTTATATTTTCTTAAACTTTATACTTTGTACTTGTAACTTTATACCTATTTTAAAGGCACATTTTGTGCCGCATGATTTTCTAATGAATAAATAAATTGACTGCATAATTTTGGTAATGGATTTTGGAATGTTGTAGACAAGTTTAAAGATTCCGTATTAGTGATGAAAAGAAATCTTTACAATTATTTTTCCTAAATGTACGAGTTTATCTCTCCTTAGTGATTCCTTCCTGTTTCTTATTCCAAAATATTTTTTTAAAATACTTTTATAATTGTTTATAATTTATACTATTTAATTAAATTGGTTAATCTTATTTCTTATTTTAAAGTAGTTAGTTTTATACATTATTTCAAATGTATACGTGATGTAACCTTACGTATTTTATAAATCAATACCATGTTCTTGCTTTACCGTTGCTACAATGTATAACTAAATACCGAGTTAACACAGCGGTATTACTTACATTTATATTTACTTCATGTAAAAGCCCACTAAGGTGTAAATAAATAAATAAATAAATAAAAATACATTGGTAAATTATTTTACTGAAAATAATTGAATCATTTAATTTCAATTATCCTCACATGGATAATTGAAATTAAATGATTGAAAATAAAAATGGAAAAAGTAGAAGAAATATACATAGGTCTATTTGTGTCTACAAAAATAATAAACAACATTTATTTTGACTAGTTTTAGAATAAAATATATCTCCCACATCAAAATATTTATTTCCGAGACTGTGAAGTATCGGAATCGGGGATAGTAATCTGAATCGATAGGCCAATGCACTGGTGTTTTTAAAATAAAAGGTTAATACATTTCGGCAAGATGTTTTGGGAACATGGATATTGATTTTGAAGCAATTCAGAGCAGTCAATTTTGTAATGAAGTATTTTATGTAATATTATTAAATCTGTGCTTATTGTGTTATTATTATTACTATTCTTATTTCTGAAAGTTTATAAATTGTAATCAATATTTTGTATAAGAATACTCAATTTATAGTTTATATATATATGAGGAACTTTTTTTTTTTATTATTTATTAACCAATAAATTAACATACATTTTTTTTTGTATAATCCACCTCACTAGGCTGAGCCTGTTCTGAGGTGGCGGGAGTTTGATTTAATTTTTAGATAATGCGAATTTACATAGAATCAAAGATATTAATAAAAAGATATATATATATATATATAAAATATAAATAAAAAAAGATATATAATAATTAGAAAGATAAGAATTTTAAAAAGAAAAAGAAAAATATAAGAAATAATGAAAATACAAATAAATGAGTGAGAACAGAAGAGAAAAATTCAGGCGTGGAGTGTGCTATAATTTATGGTATTGTAGATGTTATCTGTCCGCAGTATACAATGTCTTTGTTGACTATCCATGTGTGGATTTTGTTTCTTATATTTACACTTGTTGCCAGGTCTTTAATATCTTTTTCCATTAAATTGAAAATTTTTGGGGCCAGATTATGAAAATGTCTTTGTCCATAGGTGGTATTTATCTTCGGGGTCATGTGTTGATGTCTGTTTCTTTTTTCTGAATTGTGTTGTATAGTATGATGGTTAAGTTTGTCTTTTTGGTAATATAGAGTTATAATTTTTATGTATAGTTGCTGTATGTTCAGTACGGTGAAGTCCTTAATTGTCGAGAATCTGTAAGGTTTTTTTGTGATAACTTTAATTTAGGCTTTTTGCGCTTTAACAAGAGGGTCCATATTAGTTTTAGCAGCACCACCCCAACCAATCATACCGTGAGTGATAATTGATTGGGCTAGTGCGTAATATATTGTTTTTAGAGTCTTCGTTTGCATTATGTTTCGTATGTTCTTAAAGAAATATATCAGTTTTCTAACTTTACCCGCTGTTTTATTTATTTGTTCTGTCCATCTGAAATAGTTGTCAATGTAAATGCCTAAATATTTAATTACCTGGGTTCGTGTTAATGGGTTGCATAGGCAGTTGTTTTTAGATGTGCAGTCATGAATGGTTAAGTTTTCATCGAGTCTTCGTTGTCGTCTGGAATCTATGCTAAATGTCATGTACTTTGTTTTATCTATATTTAGTGTCAGCAGATTATTGTCTAACCAATATTTAATCTTGTTTATTCCTTCAGTTGCATTTTTATATACACTTGTCCAAGAATCCGAAGTAAAAACAAGAACAGTGTCATCCGCAAAGCATATGATATCTCCACTTATGTCAAGCTGACATAAGGAATTAATATATAGTAAGAACAGATGGGTCCTAATGTACTTCCTTGGGGAACTCCGTAAGTTATGTATCTATTTGGGCTTGTTATATTGTCTACTTTTAGTGAGTGGCTGCGGTCAGTTATATATGATTTGAACCAGTTATAAGCTGAATTTTTAATACCTATGTTTTCCAGTTTTTTAAGGAGGATTTTGTGGGACACTGTATCAAAAGCTTTGCTCAGATCCAGAAATACCGCAATGCAATTTTTTTTTGGTAAAATTTTTTTAGAATTGTCTCTGTTACTTTTAATATTGCATCTTGTGCTCCCATATTCTTTCGAAAACCATACTGGTTTTCTGATAAGATTTTATGTTTGTCTAAGTAGTCTACAAGTTGGATTTTTACTAGATTTTCGAGTACTTTAGTGAGCACATTTAAAAGTGAGATAGGCCTCTAGTTTGTGGGATTATTTTTGTCTCCAGTTTTAAAAATGGGCACTATGTTTGCACTTTTAAAATGGCTGGGGAATATACCGCTAGTGATACTGAGATTACAGATGTATGTGAAGGGAAGAGCAATTTGATATTTTATTTATTTTATAAGTTTCGTGTCAAGTTTGTCGAGTCCAGTCGCACAATCGTTTCTCAGTTTGTTTATATGATGTATTATGTCTTTGGTTTGTAATGTTTTAATTCTAAATGATATCTGGGGCAATCGTGTTGTATTTGTCAGCAAGTGTATCTTCATCAGTGTTCATTTTATTCAATAGTTTTCGGGCCAATGTTTGACCAATGTCTGCAAAGTAATTATTTAATGTGTTAGCAATATCAGTCTGGTCATTTATTATTGTATCATTAACTTTTATTTGTTTGATTTGTTCTGCTGGTTTCCTATTTGTGTTGTTAATTTCCTTTACAGCGTTCCATAATACCTTCGGGTCTTCTTTGTTTTCTTCAATTTTTCGTCTATAATATTGTTCTTTGGTTCGTTTTACTATCGATCGGCAGATATTCCTGTATTTTTTGTAGTAATTTTGGAGCCTTATGTTATTCGGCGAGTTCGATGCCTGTTTATGTAGTTTATCGCGCTTATGTAAACATTTCACCAGGTTGTCGTTGATCCAAGGTTTAATTTTTTTATTTTTGTAGACCAGCGTTCGGAAGGTTGTGTATTTTATCACATTCATATTTATTTGTTCAGTGAAAATCTTCATTGCTACATTAACATCTGTTTCATTTAAAATATTTGACCAGGTTATGGAATCAAGAGATGATCTAATAGAGTCATAATCTGTGTATTTCGGTTGCGTTTTATTTTGTTGATTGTCGTTTTGTCGTTATTTTTCTTGGAAAAGGCTATCATTGTAGCAAAGTGGTCAGTTACTGTTGTATTTATTATAGTTGCAAAGATATTAAATATTGTCCTGACATAAATATGGTCTATACATGTTTGCGATATAGGCGTGACTCTGGTAGGTAAGTTGATAGCAGAACGAAGACCGTAGCTTGCAAGAAGACATTCATAGTCGTCGGCTTGGTGGTGCCTGTCTCCAATTATATTAATATTCAGGTCTCCAGCTATGATGCAGTTAGTGAATTTGTTATGTTTTTGAAGGTTTTCGTTCAGTGAGATAAGGAATTTTGATATGTTACTATATGAAGGAGACCGATAGATAGCGATGATGAAAACCGAATCAAGACATTGTATGCACACACTGTTTGCTTCTAATATAGTATTGGGAATCATTGAGCCAAAAATAGAATATTTTGTGTAAACTATCACTCCATCACTACGGTTTTTGTGGTTTTTTGATGAGAAAACATCGTAGCCTGCATCATGTATGTTGGGCGCAATGAAGTCGTCATTAATCCAGCATTCGGTAAGGATGATGACATCAAAATTTATTTTTATTTGTTCTAAGGCAACTAATAAATTATCAATATTTTTGGTAACACTTCTGATATTTTGATTTAGTATTTTCAAGCAGTAATTGCCTTTAAAATGCGTGGATAATTTTGAGGCGTCGAGAAAATTAAGTGTGTCTATGTCAATAATACTTTGCATTTCATTTTCGATTCGTTCATGTATATTACACCCCATAGTTTATTGTATTATGTATTATTATATATTATTATATATTATTGTATTATTATATATTATATATTATTGTATTATTATATATTATTGTATTATTATAGTTTATTAACTTATGTTGAACCTTTTCAATGTTGTATGAATGATTATTAAAAAGAGTAGACCATAACGTAGAGTTTTGCTCTCTATCTGTCAAGGGTTTTATACGAGTATAATATGATAAATGTGTCTAAATTATTGAACTCTTTTGCAGCTCTTAAAACAAAGCCAAGAGTTTGGCCTTGTTGATGATATTATTAATGTAATATACAGAGGTTAGTTTGCGATCGTATATTATCCCTAGGTCAATAATTTAAAAAAATATATGATTATTTATTAGTAGCTAGTTGTAGCTAGTTTATTGATAGAGCACCATTCAAAAAGATATCTCAAATCAGTTTGTAATGTAATGCAATCATTAACGTGATTAATCTTTTTAAATAGTTTCATGTTAACGCCAAACAGTAGCACGTTTGTCAGTAAACACATCGACAACATCGTTAATGAATATTATAAACAAAATGGGCCTAGATCGGAGCCTTGCGGCACTCCACTTGTAGCTATTAATTCGTGTGAATTTGGGTAATTTATTTTCACTCTAATAATAGTCTAATTTATTAAATAATATTTTGTGACACGCCTTGTCAAAGGCCTTGCTAAAGTCACTATATACTGAGTCTACATGGCATCAGTTTGATAGAGAGTTAGACATAAAGTTTTCGTATATTTATTATTATGTATTATTTATTATGTAGATTTATTTGAACAAAGGCCATGTTGGTAGGGAGTTTTTTTTAATGTTTTGGTTTAAATATGATTTAATTGCGAAATGTATAAATGTGGTAAGTTAACATTCGTATCATTATATATAAGACAACAGCTGGTCCTCTTAAAAAATTAACATAAAAATAATGTTTTACATTCGGTAAATTATTTTTAATACAAAAATCTGAGCTAATTTAATTTAGTGAGTACTTACTTCAAATGCATGCATCGTATTTATGCATTATGCAGCCACGGATAAAATTGAAAAAGTTTTTATTTTTTAAATGGTTATAATTTAAATTAGCCTTGACACGTGGTGCAAATGAGAACCGGCTATAATTCTGCGTAGGTAATGCGGATAGAAGGGGAGAGCGTTTGGTAGGGGCGGGAGTAGGTGGTCTTCTCACAACTGTGTACTTGCGGGAGGAGTAGGGGGAGGTTGATACCTTCCCGCTTTGTGAATTGCAGCCGTTTTATTCGTTAATAAATTAAAACGCTGCAGCAGATGTTTTTGTCACAACAATTTTAATTGTTGGGTTTTAAAATCGATAGCGTAAACTACGCATTTATATTGTTAAGAATCGTAGCTATCGCTATATTTGTGTTTTAGGTACATAGGTTTTAGTAGTTCATCTTTACCTCTAACTATCGACATATTCTTCCACGAAATTCCAATAACAATTTTTTGTGTGCCTTCTTAAAAACCACAACACAAAAATGAGCTCTTCGTAATCTTGGCACCTCCTCGGTGCAAAGTATTTGGAACTTCATCAATTTCTGTTTGGGTGATTGTTCAATAAAGAGAATATATTATCAGCTATTCGATAAAACAAGTAGCTGGCCATGGAAACGTTTTAAATAATTACAATAAATATTTTACGAATGGTAGAAAAATCGGTCCATTTTTGGACCGATATCAATCGCAGAAAAATAAAAGTGGTCGATTTTTCGACCGAAATCGTTCCAGTGGATAATTTATTATTGAACGTGTTTTTGAAACCTCTTTAGAATTAACGCCATCTGTGTCGAATACGGCAAACGTAATTTCAAATGCATAAATATTTTTTTATTAAATAGAGAAAGTGTACTGCCATCTTCTGTCGAACATGTTAAACTTAATTTAAAAAGTAGATTCTTAACTACTGCCATCTACCGGAAAACGTAGAAACTAAAACGTAGCTTTCTCCTAAAGATTCTAAAGTAACTAATACCGTTGGAGCGGCTCTGCAAAGAGTTTCCATGTCTGTCGATAGGTGGCAGTAGTAAAATATTAAATGCCTTGCAAATTTAGTGAAGCCAAAGACCTCCTCTAACTTCTGTGCTCCGGATAATTGGAAGGTTTCACATCGCTTGCGCTTATCCACTGGAACGATTTCTGTCGAAAAATCGACCACTTTTATTTTTCTGCGATTGATATCGGTCCAAAAATGGACCGATTTTTCTACCATTCGTAAAATATTTATTGTAATTATATAAAATGTTTCCATGGCTAGCTACTTGTTTATCGAATAGCTGATAATATATTCTCTTTATACAAAAATCATTCTACTTTGCATTCCTAAAACTCGCTTTTTGAAGGGGTAGCCGCTCTGAAAGTTAGTTAGAATTTTAAATTTATTGTGAACACGAAAATTGAACGGAATGCAACAATTTTTTCTGTATTTATAAAAAATAATAATAACATAGTTTGAATTCCTGGAATGCACAGTGAAATTCTGAAACAAAATAATAAACAGTCTCAATTCCTAAGGTAAATTGTTGAAATTAGCGAAAATATTGCAAATAGGCTGAACGAAAATAAAAATTGTGGCGACATTTTAAATTATATTCTTTTGATAACTTGGGTTTGTCGGTAAATAATAGAAGATTTGTTAGCAGATCAGCAGGTGGATAGGGTTAACGACTGCGTTTTACTGGTCTATGGCAAACTATTTCTACCAGGAGAACATGAAGCGGCCGGGAAAATTTTCTAGGATGTCTAGCGTGAAACTACTTTATAGTTTCTCTCTTGGCTTCGCTTTCTTGTGCGGCGACTAAAAGAGAGTGAAGTGCACGAGAGAGGAAGATAGCATGACGTGTGACCGTGAAAGGTCGACATAATAAATACACAAACTGGATATTATTATTTATTTTCCGGTTCATGGAGCTGAAATTAACGTTGTTTTTATTTTAGTAGAAACCTACCTACAAAACTAAATGTCATTTCTCAAATATTTTTATATCAATAATCAAAAACCTATATGAGTGCTAGACAAATATTGTATTGTAATAAAAAAATTGTACTGTTTACTCGACTTTTGTTCAGTCGATAATTCCTATATGTTTTTAATATTAAATTAACGTTCTGGCATCAACTACGAAAACGATGGGACGCTCTTTGACGATGTACACAATTGTTACAAAACACCGTACGGAATATATCCGGAGAGCAGAAAGTAGTGCAGGTGAAAACCGAGATAACGTTTGAAACGAGCGAGCGGGTTTGGCCCAACAATAATAGCCTCCTCACTGGGCGATATGGCATACCAGGAGCACAGAAATGAACAGGTTGAAATAACCGAGTTCATAAAGCTTTCAGTTCCATGAAGTTCAGTTTTTTTTTTTTATTATAAATTTCAAGATTTGAAAGAATTTTATTTATTCTAAAAATAAAATAAAAAAGATGTATTTTTTATTAGACGTTTTTATATTACAATAATTATTAAGCGTTTTATAGATAGTTAAATGAAATAGGTGAAATATTTATTGATACGAATGAAAGGAGAAGACGGACACGTTTCTAATGCTTCAACGGCGAAGGTTCTATTATTTATACCAGGAGAGCAGAGACACGGCAGGTGAATGCGGCGCGCGCAGGTGTCGTGTTGTAGGAGAGTCGGAGCATTAGAATGTCCATTCTGTTGTTTAGTTATCAAGGCAGCAGAAATACTTCATTTTGACTTTGAATTTTGTTGGTATTAATTATTATTTTGAATGAGTTGATAAAAACGATAGATAAGAAACATAAACAAATTCATTACCAAATTTGTGTAAATGTACATAAACAAATTATAATATTTTAGATGGAATTCAACATTCTAATTCCGAATATATGTCCGTGCAAGGTTGTTTTTGTCCCTGTGAAATTTATACCTATGAAATCTGGTACAACTTTCATTTGCTTTGAATTTAAGTTTCATTTTCGAAAATTCAATTTAGCTGTGTGAACAATTTAGACAAGCGATAGAGTCCCTACCTAAATACAAGGTTTCTACATGAAAGTACAAGTAAAAAATAGCTTGAATTTAAAATTTCAAAGTTTTAATGTAGTTTTTCGAAGTTAGGGCACTCAACCCCCAGAAACCCTTTATAAGATTCGATTATTTAAAAAATTCGAACTGATTTGTCAAGAATGAAGAATTCAGCCTATGCCGTGATTTTTCACGGGTCTGCGCTAATACATATAATAGGTCTCTAGACAGATAGAAATATTGATCTATTTTACACCATATCTTTATATTTTATATTACCTATATGTATTTTGAAACCTCTCATATAGGGTGTTAACGGACGTACTTGACTTATTCCAGTGAATCCTGAAATTATTTCGAGTTAAAAATGATAGTGAAATTTTGGTCTCCGGTGACTTTTTTAAATCTTCCACAACTCAGCCGAATGACCCCCGAACTGTCCAATACCTACGGATTTTCTATTTTTTTTTTAAATTAAAAAAATTCGAAAATGTCACCGGAGAAAAAAAATTGATCCACATTTTTTACTCTAAATAATGTCAGGAATCACTGGTTAAATCAAGCACGTCCCTTAACACTCTTCATAGTATGTTACCTATATTTTTATATTAGGAGTATCTTCCATCCTGGAACGCGCCGCAAATATACTGTATATAAAATTGTGGAATAAAACAAATCAATCATTTAAAATTTACTTGCGCACGCCGGTTTTGGTTTTTTAGATGATTCAAAGAGCGTGAATCCCGCGACCTCCGACTTGCTAGTCAAGAGCCTATTTTTACATTAGATGCTCACAGGAGGCCCAGAAGAAAATGATTCTCAGGGCCTACATCACGTTGGGGATCATGTGTGGAGAGTTTTTCGAAAGGAGAGGAAGGAGAGGAAGATCCGAGAAGGAAAAAGGTATGAGGGGTGGGTAGGAATCTGGGGGTCAGTGTCTCCAGGAGTGACAGAAGTTTGAGTTCATTTCTCCCACTACGGCGCGATGCGATAGGTCGAGACAGTACTGCTGGAGAGGTAAACATTTCCCTCAACCAGTTTCTTCCAATCAGGTCCGCCACACAGCAGGTAGGCAGACGCATCCGCCATCAAGACCTAGACAATCTTCACCCCATGAACCCGGACACCCCTGCTAAGTCACCAAACGTAGCGAACCACTTGGGGTGACCTATGGTAGGTTATCCAATGAATGGTTCCCGGGGCGGCGGTATCCGTACCCGCCTCCCAAATTGACCGTATCACTCGACCACGGAAGCCGTCATACCTACATAAGTACGTTTGACCGAATATCTACATTTAGTAATTAAACGTAATATTAATAAGAAAGAGAAAAAAAAGTGAAATTATATTTTCCACATCAATCTATTACTACTCTTGTAAGTCAGTTATAGCGGAGTTGCAATAAACTGCAGTAGTTAACTAACTGCACCCGAAGCTTGGATTGGCTAATGCACTTTTATTATCGCCATGCACTATAATATTATAGGTACTTTCTTGTTTGACTAATAAAAAATATGTACCTACCTAATCGAATTTATTACATCGTATTATTATTTATTACCAGCGCAGACCCATGAAAAATCACGGAATATTATAATTGTAGTAATTATGAAATGTAAAGAACACATTAGAGCAAAAGCAATTGATGCAGACCGATTTAAAAAAAATTATTAGTGAAAAAATTATTATTCTATATATACCTTATGAGTACCGAGTTCTTGACGTAAGTTCCAATTTTGAAAATGACAATTGTAATAATTTTCGATAAAATATTACATTATACTTTATCTCTTGTTTGAATTCTTCACACAATCAGTTCTAATTTTGCAAATACTCGATTAATGAAGGATATGGGCAACCCGTAACACTGGCTTCAGCTATGTTTAGTGACCAGGTCTGAATAACCAGGTACTTCCCAACCTTCTTTTTAAGCATCTCCTTCCCACCCAGCCTCGTAACATGCCCCTAATGATTGAACTACTCGGTATTCGCAATAAAAAAATGTATTGAAAGGGACTGAAATAATTAATTCATCGATTGAATCCAGATATACAGGTACGTTAAGACAATCTCTCAACTAAGCTAGTCTCACACGAGCGCTATATTTTCATAATACACGTGAGCTTGGCCTATTTTACCAAAATTTTGGGAAAAATACAGAAATACAAAATTATACCGTATTTATTATTCATCACTTGACTGTATTAGTAACAATCAATTTGGGAAGGGGTATGGGTACCGCCGCCTCGGGAACCATTTACTGGATAACCAACACCCCCGCCATAGGTGACCTCAAGTGGTTCGCAAGCAATTCTTGATATTGCGATATGGCGAACGATATGAAATTATATCACTCGTGTGAGACTAGTATTATGGTATCTGCTAGAATTTAACCCTTTCGAAGGCTTTGAGAGAAGAGAAACAACAGTTTCTTTCCATCGCTTGCAAACATTTATTTATTTATTAATTTTGTAAGAAACCAACAGCTTTTATATAATATACAATGATAGATATAAGTATACAAGTTAACTGAAGTCAAGCCACAGAAGTTTCTTATGTTAAAGTTCATTAGAAATGAAGTTTTAGTATCTTAAAATTAATTTGGTGTTAAGGGAAGGGGAGAGGAAGAGGAAAATAGGAAGAGGATAGGAGATGCTGCCGATACATTCCATACTCTCATATTAATAATCGATCCTACGCATTACTTCATATCGATATTTCTTTAGGTTATTACCAAAAATGTCAATGCTGTAAAATTTTGTATTATATTGTGCACATACACGAGGAATTGGGGAATTTTTTCGAATGTTTGTTCTACACGAGGGTAGATAAAATAAATCAGATTGTCGGTTTGATCTAGACGGAATATGAAGATTTATTAAATTGGTAAGTTCTGGTGAGTCCAGACCATTATTTAGGATTAAATAATAAGATTTGATCAAAAATTAGACGTCGTGTTTGGAGGGAGTTAAAATTATGAAATTTAATGGATTCGGTATAATTTGAGAAGTGTAAGTTTAGTTTATAATTTTTGTGTTTAAAATTTTTTTTTGCTGAAACATGCTGAAGACACATTACGCTATACGAATAACGAATAATTTGGGCGTGGCCTATACGTTTTATAATTTGAGTTGTCACACTACGCTTTAATCTTCCTCAGGAGAGAGAGTCAGATCAAATGGGGAACTGCCGCGGAACATCATTTCTTTTCAGCCGCGTGATGAGAAGGGGTAGCATAATTTTCAAATATAGCCTAGCTTGCAGTCACGGCGCATCATCGTCGCCACGCCAACACTTATAACTCATCATCTGTCAGGTGTGACAGGTCTGAATGGGATTGTATGGAGAGCGATATAGAGATATATAAATATTATTTACATCATTTTCCAAATAGTGGGAAAAAAAAAAAAAAAAAAACGAATATGCGTGTTTAATATTACTTAATTTTGCTTTCTTAAAAAGTGTTTGCACAATATGCAGATATTTGCAGCCTCTACCTTTATAATATGATACCATAAAAATTAAATATCATTTTTTCAGAGTCAGTTCTCTGAAATAGTTAATTTCAAAGCTGGATCCATATTTCTTCGTCTGACTTCACGAGTCCCTTTGCCTTGTTCGGTGGTGCGGTGGCGAGGTGCAGCTTGAAGCAATTCATACAAGTGCATCAGAAGAACGTAGACTGTATTTATCTGACTGCACCGAGTAGCTCACCGCTGCACGCCATGGCGTAGTAGATACTCGGTGAGGAGTTAATAGTATATAGTACCTCTGTCACATTACTGAAATCCTTTTGTGTATTATTTTATTCCTAAAAAACCCGAGCGCGTCTGATTTCGGCAAAGACGGAAATCGATGACATTCGCAATTTGACGGAAGCACCCTCCCAAATTAAATATCCAATGAAATGTTTGGAGTAAGTTTAGTTTATCTCGCTTAAAAAATATGAAGTCTTGTATAGGGCTAGCAGATTATTCAATAGCGATAATAATAATCCGGGCCTCTTCAAGACCCGCATTAATAAATCCCTTCCTTCAACCCCTACCTTAACCCGCCTCACAATGCTGCCCAACCGGGTGGCGACATATCTACCCTACCTTTACACTGTACCGACAGGGCGCTCTTGTGAGGTGTCGCTTATTTAAAAAAATAATATTTACTCCCTTGGAAGGTAGTATGTATTGCAACGTTATAGTATCAGTCTTTGAGCATTTTAATTTCTGCTGTTTTTCAAAACTTTAAATTTTACCATTCGTTTTTGGAGTATTTGTCAGTTACATTTATTTTTTATTTATAATAATTATAATTGGATAACTTGTATAGTGCCGTTTTTGTGAAAAATCACCTCAAGGGCTCTAAAACCTGTATAATTATGAACCTATTTATTTGAATTTCAAACTATGTTTACCAATATAACAGAGAATTTATCATTATTACCAGCCTGAAACACATACATAAATTGAAAAAATCTTCTAGGAAAAAATACATGCCGCCGACGGAATTGAACTGCAGCCTTCTGAGTCTGAGATGTTCAAATACATTTTAGTAACGAGCCTCGACTTAAATAAACCAAAATTATTAAAATAAACAAAGCTACCATAAAAGTGCTCATCTTCCAATGAGACAAATTTTAACTACGCAGGTAGCACAGATTTTCTTTTTATAAAAAAGCTTAAGTAAAGTGTTTCGTCATAAAGGCTCAGCAAACGGGCGGTGTATATAACGTACATGTAATATTATAATAATAGAGTATAATGTATAACGCACCCCCGACGTTATCTCAGAATAAAGTTAAAAGATTAAGATTTTTCCATGTGGAGTGTAATGCGGCATCCCAACTACCAGCGTTCCTTAATGTCGCCATTAAGATTAAGGAAGCTCTCTCGTGTGTACGTCCCTTTACATTATTGCTCTATAAAAGCGTACTTGGTATAAAAGTATTGCAGCGGCTGCACATTATGGTGTGAAATATTTAACAGGTGCTGCGTTATTGAAATATAAATGCGGCATTGAAAATGTTGCGCTTTAAAATAAAATATTTAATGGATTGACCAGTCTGGAATACGCAAAAAGCAATATCTTTCGCCGTGAAACCAAAGTACCCAATTAGGATTCAGTAAAGTATCATTGAGCAGAGATCAAATTATGCCGCGTAACAATATTTTAAGTATGCGGTCGATATTATAAATAACACAAAATTATTATTTACAAGTCGAAAAAATAAAAATATTTTTTGTGCAATGTCCGGTTACTGCGAATGCATTTTTACTATTCAAAATAATCTGAGTTGTAATGAAGGAAACGAATATAAAACATACAAACATACAATAATTAAATATTTTAAAAAAATCTCAAAGGAATTAAGCTTTTATAAATACTTATTTATTTGATGACGAAATACGTTAAAAATAATAAATTACTGTTTTAGGTTTTTTTTTAAATTCAATAAAAATCAAATGTAATAATATAATTATTAAGTTTTGCAAGTATTTAAAAAAAAACAAATAATGTAACATTTTTATTTGTTTATAGTTAAATTTAAAAAATAAATAAATGGAGTTGTTCGAAAAACACAAAAACAATAAATACTGTTTTAAGGATTTAGGCCAATGATAATTAGTTAGGCAATCGATGTCATCCAAATTATTGAATTATGGTCTGTTTTTATTAGGTACAAAGATTAAGTTTTTTGAACTAGAAACATCAAACCAAAAAAACAGCAACAGTATTGATTTTATTCAAGAACACTTCCTCTAGAAGCCCCTGGATAATCTCTTTATTGCGATCTTTCCGTATTTTTTCGAAAAGTGAGCTATTGTGGCATACGTACGACATGACATGAACAGAACTGTGAATAAAATACATGTTAAGACAAATAACTTTCCAATTTCGAGCAATTTCCATAGAATGCGACTTGAATACATCTACGAATGGGGTACTCACAAGACAGCAACTAAAATTATTTTAAAACTATGAATAATCTCTTCATTTACCGCAGCAGTTTCAGCAGAAACGAGCAGGTTTTAGAAAAATCATCATTAGGTGTTATGGCCGGGAATGCCAAGAAAAAAATGAAAGTGTGTCAGCAGCACAGATCACTTTTCTAAGAGGCGTGTTTCTCTCTATAGTACCATTGGGGCAATCCTCTTTGCTCCCAGACCAGTGGTGATCATATAAATATTCTATAATAAAACAAAGATACTTTTAATAAATAAGGTTAATAAATTGGTTAGCTTTCTGCCTAGATAAAATTAATAAAGAGCTAATACTTAACCAACAATCAACGATAGATTAATGAAACTAAAATTGACAATTCTACAAAATTGAGCTATGAATATTTTACTGAAGAAAAATAGATATAGCGAAATGTTGAAGCAGTTAAATATCTTATCATTTAAACAAATTATTGACTTCGATACTTTCGGTCTCACTAAAAAACGTTGTGACAATTTATTCAATTGATAAACGACCGCATTTGTGAAAACCTCACTTTTATTAAATGGTGAAGTAGATAGTGACATAAAATAGTTAATAATAGTTTAACCAAAAAAATCGGACATTTTGGATTCATTTGCCACAATATAAACGTTGATTTAAAAAAAAATGTATGTAGATTTATATACAGAAGGCATTTCAGTTTTTAAAAAACATTGAAGCAAAACTGAATTAAAAATAATATATGCGAAATAACCTCTCTTTTTCAGTACCTACCTATCATGAAACCAAGAAACAATATAACATTATGGAATGAAACTGACGAAAAATAATATATATCATTTATTTATTACACAAGAAAAATACAAGCTATTTGTACCAAAGTAAATACTTGAAAATTAATACATTAAAGAAAAATGTAAAGACACTGACGAAAAAAGTTGCAAAAAAAAACACAGAACAAAATTTATAGTTAAAAATGTGAACAGGAACTTATAATATTATACTAATATGATAGTGAATTGGTCATAACAACAGAAATTATTAACGAAAACATGTTTTGATTCACATCTTACAAATCAGTGCTGTCATTTTCTCGTGAAAAAATTCGGATGCCGTATCAGGAGCACGCGTGAGTCTGCCAAATGGCTATGTTGTCAGATCTTACGCAGATAGTTAAAGATTTTTTTTTATTAGTAATAATTTGAATTATTAACAGTCTTAATAGAACATTCTTTGTACAATGTATAACAAAAACGACGTTTAACAGTTGTGAGGTGATTTGTTATTATTAAGGCTGTTTATTTTTGATCTACAATTACAAAATGACCATGCATCAACTGAATGTATAAGAAAAAATCAAAACCTGCGTCACAAATTGGAAAATAAATTGAATAAAACTACCGTTTAGAAAAAAAACTAAAAGAGACAAAAGTGGCTGATAAACGGAGCAGTAATTCAGCGAATATATTTGCTGAATTACTAGAAGAAACAAAATTAAGAGAAAACGTAAGTATAATTCAAATTGCCACTGGAGCGCTTCGTGTTGCGCAATCAATTCAGCCATTCGATACAATTAACATCATTCCTCAAAATATTAGTAAAGAAACAATATGAAATGATTACTGCGGTTTATAGCCAGTGAATCCACCTAGATTTCACAGTTTATTCCATATTTTTAGACTCAATAAGTACTCTAGGATGTACTTAGAGGTACTACTAAGATATTGCGCAATACTTGCAAAAAATTGTCGCAAAGCACTCCAGTGGAAATCGATTAATTGATATTTAGACCAAGGTGCTTTTATCTCGGTTTGAGTTTTTTGCGGCTGGTTGCTTTCTGCATAACTATGTTCAATTATTGCCTTTCAGAAGGATTGGCAAATGAATGCTGCACACATAGGGGTACGCCACGTGCATTGATTATTGCTGAAGTGGGTGGTAATGTTTAGTTAATATGTTTTTAACTCTTACCGGCTTTATGAAGACAGTTGTACCGATTCATCATGCAAAGGTTTTAGAATCGAGTCCGCAATCCTTTAAACCGGCCGCATATCCAGGAGTAATGTCCATCACATAGCTAACTGCAATAATTATCTCTGCGTCTTGGTTGAGGCAGACGGAATCGCGAACGCGGTAGCGTTCCGCAATCCGAACACCTCTGTATTGGCCTTGGTTGACAACCCTCGGTCACGGTGGTTGCCAGAAGTATACCTTATTTTACAGAGAATCTGGTTTAGAGCACTAAGTTATGAAAAACTCGAATTAACTTTTTTAATTTAAAGGTTGTCGCACGAATTTCACCCCGGCATCAGATCGGCATCAACGCCATACTGCACACTTTTAATATTTTGTTTTTAAATTTCTTAAAGAAGAGACAAGACTCGCAAAGAAAGAGCGGAAAAATTCAATAAGAGACGTGAAGAGCTAAGAAGAGACTAAAAGAGTCCAGAAGAGACGAGAAGCGGCGGTAAGAAGTAAGAAGAATGAAGAAGAGACAAGACTAGTCAAGCAGGGGTGAGAAGATACAAGAAGAGGCAAGAAGAAGCAAAAAGTGCCAAGAGGAGCTAAGAAGGGGCGGTAAGACGTAAGAATATGCGAGAAGAGACGAGAAGATACACATATATGTAAGCGTATATGCCAAGGCGAGTCAAGAAGAGGCAAAAGTAGCCAAGATAAACCAAAAGAAACCAAAAGTGATAAAAAGAGTCAAGAAAAACAAGAAGAGATAAAAAGAGACTAGAAGAGACAAGAAGTGATAAGAAGAGATAAAAAAAAGACAAGAAGAGACAATAAGAAATAAGAGGGACAAGAAAAGACAAAAAGAGATAAGAATTGTAAAAAAGAGACAAGATTAACCGGGAAGAGTCAAAAGGAGGGATGGCAATGTAAGAAGAGGCAAGAAGAATTAAGTCATAAAGAAGAAATAATAATGCTCAATCAATCCCCTTTATTCCTGCCAATCCTCTAGATTCCAATATTGGCTTATTAGGTTGTCTGTATACCGGTAGATTAAATTTCAACCTCCTTCCAATCCTTGTACCGGTCGCACCGGGACAGGAGTGCTCCTGGCTGGGTGACAGAATCGTATCGTGTCTTCTTTTTACAATAAAGAAAAAGATAATAATGGCTCTTCCTCGCTATAAAGAGATAAAGCTTGTGTTAGGTGAGCGAATTCTTGCTCAAATAAGGAAGTCATAGAAGTAATAAAATTTAGTAATTCATAATAAAAGACAATAAACAAGAAAAATAAAAAGAAAAATTTAAGATTTTTCGATAATAGAAAATAAAGATTTAAAAATACGGACTCAGTAGTTTTTCAATTTAACCTTAAATTCCTGAATATTTTCAATAATTGGTGAAAGGTTGTTAAAATAAGTTATTCCTAAGATAGAGGTAAATATTTTGAATTATTTATTTTATGTCTATTCTCGAATACACATTTTACAAATGATTACAGTGGTTTATATTGTATTACAGAGAAAAAAGTACAGAAAAAAGGTATAAAAAATAAAGAACATAGGTTGATATAGGTAAAACTGTGTGTGGGTGATATTGTATGTTACGTGAACACCTCACTAGGAAAACCTGTGCTGAGGTGTTAACGTGTTTGTGATTAAGTGTGACAGGTATTTATGTGTTGTAGTAGAAAGTTATTTTTTTTATATTGAAACATGAAAACACACATTTATATGTGAGTGTATGTATTTTTGGAATTCCAATGTTACATTGATATCTGATCTGTATTATTAAACATTTTGCCTATTGTATGTACATTGAATATTGTAAAAATGGTTTCAATATAAAACGTAGAAACAAAATAAAGAGTACAAGTTTTTTAAAATTTTATTTTTATCGCTTTGCAATAAACAAATACTTCAAGTTCACTGCTTTTTCAGTCTTGAACACAGACCAAAGAGTGGCCTTGAGTGAATTACTCTAGCTATTAAAATGTGATTAATTTTAGAACAAAAATCTTACCCAACACAAATGAGTTAAATTTCATGTTTCTTTTCCAGCTCCCATGAGGTTTTAACAGAGACTCGTTGTGGTGGACAACAGCCTGTGCTGGTGTGAACAAAACACTCTTCTAATCGGTTTACATTTATATTATCCATTAAATCAAAAACTAAACAAAGATTACGCTGTAAAATCAATTCTGCAGAAAGCTGTTAGTAAAACAAGTTTGTAAAATGTAGTTTAGAGCTATTTTCTTAAATGACAATATTTATTGAAATTTTTGATTTTGCAGTGATTTGCACGGTGTCCGGAAACTCGTAGTACAAGCGGAAAATTCGTACATCATATTTTGAGTCAATTAAAAATAAACAACAAAAAATTACATCATACGTCGCCACTAGGTAGTTTGGTACAGCCGAGGATAGAGCGTGTATCACGTGATTCGTTGCGACGTGTAACAGTGTGATGATTGGTTGAGGTTCGTCATGGTATTGGTTGTGGATACATGGGTCCGGTTGAGGGAGACACTTTGGCCTCTCCAGCCGCACTCTTTCGACCAATCCCCTTTACCGCAATTGAAGGGATGGATCCATACATCCGTCACTCCTGGACACATTGGCCCCTAGATTCTTACCCACCCCTCATACCTTTTTTATTTCGTAGAACTTCTTCTCCTTTCTATCCTTAAAAAGACTCTCCACTCATCATCCTAAAAAGTGATAACACCATGAGGGAAATAACCTTTCCTCGTGGTGTTATCACTTTTTAGTAACATGGTGTTATCACTTTGTTACTAAAAAGTGAAAACACCATGAGGGAAATAACTTTTCCCATCTTAACTCTCAATTTTTTTTCACAACAACTGTATGTTGTGAATAACTGTTCACAACATACAATAAAGTGGAATCACTTTTTTCGCTACCAATCTCCTCGAATCATATACATCTATGACTTTATTGTATTTGTAAAAAAAAAACCAGATATTTAAGTTAAGAAGTAAACTTTAATAAGAAAATCCTTATTCCAATGTTTTCATTGCGATCTTCATGTGCTTCTTCGGAAAGCTTTCAATAATCATTCAAACGGCATGTGCATGATGTAACATGACATCAGTTAATCATGAGAGAGCAACTAAAATTATTTACACCCATGAATAATATCTTCATTTTCAGCAGAAACGAATGGGTTTTAGAAAAATCTGCAGTCTTTTTTCCCTCCAGTACTGCCATCAAAATCAGGTTTCATAAAGACATTTTTTAAATATTTAATCATAAAGGTTTTGAATGCTCATCAATAAATTTCGACATTAGGGATATGGGCGAAAATTCCGACGATGAAAAAATAGTGCATCAGCAGCATCTATCACTTTGCCAAGAGGCGTGTACCTCCCTATAGTACCATCTGGGCAATCATCTATTCTCTTAGACCAGTATTGATCTTGTACATATTCTACAAACAACAAAGATAATCATTAGAAGTCACCAGAAAAGTTTAAGATTTGGGACGTTTCAACTTCCGTCATATATTGATTTACACGGAGAAAAATGAATATTGCTAATTTATTAAAATCGCGTTACACACTGGATTGCAGGTTATTTCCTGTTCAATTTTTACTACATTTCTAATACACCGGAACATGTAACATCGGAACATCGGAACATGAACCTGCATTTTCCCTGATGATATACAATGAATACGTGTTCCGACATCAAGAAAGTTTATTAGGAAACCCATCAATTCATTCGTTAAAGAACTGCTATCCCGTTTTTAACCGGATTACGAACGATTTGAAGAGATTCTTAACACATTAGCAATATTTTATAGCAATAATTTTTCTCCTTGTATGCCAACACGGCGCATTACTTACGTTTAGTTAATTTTTCAAATTTGTCAAACTGACAGTTTGAAAATGTAATGTAAATGTAATGCTGTAACAATAACAAAAACCAAAAAATACTTGCAGAACTTAATAGTTATATTATTAAATTTGATTTTAATTAAATTTTAAAAAACTAAATGGAGTTCTACGAATTAAACACAAAAACAATATAAAGAAAATAAAATAAAAAAGGCTTCGTTAATATGTATTTAGCTCTCACCAGCTCCATGAAGACAGTTGTACCGAAACATCATGCAAAGATTTTCAAATCGAGTCCGCATTTCTTTATACCTGCCGCAAATCCAGTAGTAGTGTCCGTCACATGACTGTCTACAAAAATAATCTCTACTTCCTGCTGGTGGCGGTCCGCACGGTCGACATTCCCAAACATAACACTTGTGTATTATTAGCCTTGGTTGACATCCCTCGGCCATGGTGGCTGCCAGAATCATACCTTATAATATGTATATCAGATTAAATGCACTAAGTAATGAGGAAACCCGCAAATTTTTCAATAATATTCTTCGTCGAAAAACTAAAAATACAGTTTTTTAATTTATAAATATGAAGCCGTATTTCAGCCGTACAGATCATTTGCCCGGATTGCCATGCAAATTTTCAAAACTATTTTATGCAAAGTAGTACATTTGATATTTATATTTTCCTGATGACGTTACGGTAGTTGTGAAACTTCTCGGAGAATAGTGTGTACCTAGTGCTTATTTATTAAGAATCTCTTCAAATTATTTCTGTCGGAACACTTTTCCGACATGTGTTGTGACATCTTTAAAGTATAGTTGTGATTTGCTAAAAGTTTATCAAGAAACCTTTTAATTCATTCGTTAAAGGCCTGCAATCTTGTTTATAACTGAATTACCAATGGTTTGAAGAGATTCTTCACAAATTAACTATACGAATTATTCTCCTTGTAGTCGTAAAATATATATATAAATTAAACATTTAATTATTATGAGTCCACTGCTTTATCGGTCTTGACTGTTTCTTTAATCTTGAATTATTCTGGCAAGAATATGATGAAATTGAGTTCAAAAATGTTACCTATTACCACCGAGAAACATTTCATATTTCCTTTACTGCTCCCCGTGAAGTTTTAACGAAGACTAGTTGTGGTGAACTAGAGAGCCTGTACTGGCTTGAAAAAATACTTTATTTTAATGTATTTATATTTAAATGACCCATTACAGAAAATCTAAACGTATCCGATGCAGTAAATCAATTCTGCAGAAAGCAGCCAGCCAATACAAGTTTTGTGCTATTTTCTGAAAAGATAATATTTTTTTAAATTTTTAATTATATTACATCATTACAAAAAAAGTTACATTTATTTATTATGTCAATTAGTCATTCCGGGAAAGTTAACATTACGAGTACAATATAAGATGAAATTATATTAATAAAATTAGCTAGGGCCTAGGAACTCATTAAATTATTAAATTACACTGAATTGTGTAGCGCCAAATTGTTCACAAAACGGCGCCATACAAATTTTCCAATAATAACAATAATTATTATTACTATTATTACAGAGGTATACAAATTTGAAACAGAACATAAAGAAATCCCATACGGAAGAAAAGTGTACATAGATACAGTGGCGGCTCGTGACTTTCGAGTGTGTTTTCTTAACGACTTTATAAACTATAGTATTATTTCAAATATTAAAATTAAACATATTTTTCATAAGCAATGGAAAAAAACTCGTCACAACTTGGACTATGCTAGTTTTTCAGCCTATCGCTCCATCGTAAAACGTGAAATCAGTAAAGCTTTTAAAAATCATTTAAATTCAATGGAAGAAAAATTGTCTATCGATCCCAAACAGTTTTGGAAGTACATTAAGGATCTAAAAAAATCCAACAACTCATTTAAGTCTATGATTCTTGACGGAGAAGAATTGACTACTGATGATAAAATCGCTAATAGTTTTGCGACCTTTTTTTCATCTGTTTATAAAAATGTCCAACCAACTCTCAATATTGACTCTACCCTTCACACTGTACAGATTGGGCCCTCATTCGACCTGGTCAGTATTTCAGAAAAAGATGTTAAGGAGGCACTCTCAAATTTAAAGAAACCTCACTCCATCGGTCCTGACAATATTCCAACATTTATACTAAAGGGTTGTTCCGACCTTTTAATACCACCATTATGTCATCTCTTCAATGTATGCCTAAAAAACGGGATTCTCCCAGACATCTGGAGATTAACTAAAATAACCCCTATCTACAAGAAGGGTGACAAACGCGATATCCGGAATTATCGACCAGTTGCCGTTCTATGTTCCATCATGAAAATATTCGAGAAAATTCTACATAAATATATACTTAATCACGTTAATCCAATTCTTGATGACCGTCAATATGGTTTTAGACCCCAGATGTCAGTAACATCAAACCTCTTATGCATCTCAGATTTCTTATCACAAACTCTCGACAATCGGGGACAGGTGGATGTTGCTTATTTCGACCTGGAAAAAGCATTCGACAAGGTTGACATCGACATTCTTCTAAATAAGCTAGCTTCATTTGGTTTTTCCAAAAGACTTCTCTGTTTTTTTGCTTCATATTTTCGAAATCGTAGACAGTTTGTTTATTATAAGGGTTCCAGTTCATCGGAATTCATAGTTTTTTTCTGGAGTTCCTCAGGGGTCTATTCTTGGACCAATTCTGTTTCTGATTTTTATCAACGATATTGGTTCAGTCATCACACATTCGCTGTATTTACTATTTGCAGATGACTTGAAACTATATCGCTCAATAAAAAACCTTCTTGACTGTATTCTCCTTCAACGTGACATTGACTGCGTCTCAAACTGGGCCAAAATAAATGGCTTGAACTTCAGTACACCCAAGTGCAATATCGTCTCGTATACAAGATCAAAGAAACCGCATGTATTTGAATATACAATCAACGAAATTATTCTCCAACACCTAAACCAAATCAAAGATCTAGGAGTTATTTACGACAGCAAACTAACTTTTCACCAACACATCGATGATTTAATAAGCAGAGGATTCAGGCTTCTCGGCTTCGTAATTAGAAACTCATATCCGTTTCGTAACACAAAAACACTGACGTTATTATATAACACACTAGTCCTAAGTGTACTTGAATCAAACTCGATCATCTGGGCTCCACATGAATTAACATACACTTTACGCATTGAAAGAGTCCATAAAAATTTTTTAAGGTTTTTATTCTCGCGGCTCTATGGACGTTACCCTTGGCTTTACCCATCGATTTATATATTAGGCATGACCAATTACCACTCCCTAGAGACACGTAGAGGTATTGCTTTGCTTAAATATTTTTTCCAACTAATAAACGGTCACTTTTCTAATAATGAGATACTGGCCCAATTAAATTTTTTTGTACCAGAGTCTCACTCTCGAGGACGTCATCACAATCTTCTATATAGTAGAGCAAGCCGCACTAATTTATTAATGAACTCACCTGTGGGGAGAGCTACGTGCTTTTTGAATGCGGTAGATAAAAAATTAGATTTATTTTTTTGTGTCCTATAGCGCATTTGCAAGATTTTTGGCATTGCATATACACTGCATAAATGGTACAATTATAACGTCTTAGGCTTTATTACCTGTAATTGTTATAAATAAATGTACAAATTATATATAAAAAAAAAAAAAAAAAAAAAAAAAAAACTATTTTATATTTATTTCAAAAAATATAACACATCAATTTATAACAGTGTGCAAAATGATATAATGTTTTTTCCTAATTATTCTATTCCTACACAAGGTGAGCTCCAGCAGCACGTGTTTATTGGAGGAGTATTTACATACAAACAGAAAATAATGCTTAAAAATCGATGTGTAAACAATATTCAAAGACTTATTAAATAAATACAAACATAATTGAACCTAAAAATAAAACATAGATTAATTAAATAAAATTTTGGCTGATTTGTAAAGCGCGATTTTTGTGAAAAAATACCTCAAGGTCGCTGTAAAAATACTTGGATTACAACTAAGATTTATAATTATAACTAGAGACTTAAATCTAAGTGTCTTACGAATAAGACTTAAAACTGCTGGCTTAAAAGTAGTGACTTAAAATGTCATATCCACAACTGTGGCTTAAAATTAGAGACTTACAGCTAACATAATTACAAATATGTAATTTAAAATAATAAAAAAAATATATCACTAAATCATAGCGGGAACAGTAGAGGTAATTCAGTATTTAAGTTAACTACAAATGAAATACAATATACTTAGAAAATTACTTTTATAAATATAATAACAATAGCCAAAGATTATTTATTTATTTTTAATTTGCTAGTTAATATAGATTAAATAAACCAACATTAAGGGTACAATGTATCACTATCCAATTTCAGGGAGTTAATTTGCTTTCTGATTTATTATACGTATTTCATTTTTCGTTATTTATTTTTAAATGATGACGTAGTTGTCTTATTAAATAAATTATTGTTTTATGCCAGTATTATGGGTATACGGAACCATTGTTATAATATTCAAGATAACAATGTGTACGTTCTGTCGTTATTATATTACGATCTTTATACCATTTAGTAGAAATAGTTTTCTACGTAGGCGGCAAAAAGAAACAAAATTGTGTACATTATCCAAAGACCTATTACAATGAACATCTGTGACTTTATCCTAGTAATTTATTTGATTTTCTGTCGGTCTGCGGGAGAATATTATATCAAATTCAGGTAATAAATATAACATTAATTTATTACTTTTTAAACGGCTTGGCTGCATTCTGCGTATTTAAAAAAATCATTAATGTTGATTGTTTCTCGAATTATTTTTCCTGAAAAGGTGACAGGGTGAGCTTGAAACATTTTTAAATATGACTGTTAAAACCTTTTATTTTCACGAGTCTAAATTAAGGCGATGCCATACGTAGTAATGCAAAATCATGTGTTTTTGGTTTTAAAATTTGGTCGCTTAGAAATGTTTCAGATGCTTTAATTAATTTTATTAAATACTGCGAGTAGAATACATCTTGACATTTGAAATAATAATAGAGTATTTTTTATATAAGTCTTTTTATAAGCCCAGAAAAAATAATGTATAGGCCTATGAAAACCGCTTTAAAGTTCAAAAGATCCTACTTACGAACCCATTTTCGGTTATGATTTTATTGTATAATGTGGCAAATTAAGTTATTTATAAAATGATCGGAATAAAATTAAATATTTATGCCTGAACATCCACAAAATAAAATAAAAGGCACTTTTTGACCATGTTTTTTTCTTGCATAAATCAAAACAGGCGGATGGTGTTAAGCGGGAATTTAAACCTTATCGCCATCTACGTAAGGGTTGTTATTGATAGCGGCTCAATTTAAAATATTACACGACGTAGTGCATCGCCTTAAATAAAACGTTAAAAATAATCAATGTGAAAGATACTCTTAGTATCGCCTTGGTGAAAGGTGACCGTGCAAGACAAAAACGTTGCTTGAAATGGCTTTAGCCATGTTTAATTACCAAATTTGTTCACGTTCCTCTGGCCCATCTCCTTTCCCTCTTCACTACTCTCAGTCATGCAAGACACCCCAATAATTGGGAATTCCATATTCCCACTGGATCCATTAATTCCGGAGTAGTTGGGATGCCTGTGCATTTTCGCATGAAAAATCTAAGAATATGAATTCACGGCCCAGAAAAACAGATTAGGGTGCGACTGTCATTCAAAATCGTGCTGAACATTATTAGTTTGGAAATAGTGCCATGCATACCTTCGGTCGACTGACGACGTAGCGCTGACAAGCTGGACCGACGGTCCTCGTTGGCAGCGCGTGGCACTACAGCCCTTCATTAATTCACCAAACGTATTATTACCGCAAGCGAATGACGTTCGCTTGGCATTCATTCCAGTCTTAATATTATTTCTATTATTACATTGGAGCAGTAATATCGTAAAATATCATTTTGATTTAGAAATCCTTTCTTTAACCTTCCTCCTCTCCATCTTATTTCAATGCTCTTCATATTGGGGATGCCACAGTCCACGTGACCAAACGGAGAAAACTAACTGATATAAAATACTGTTAATTTATTAAACGACTGCAGGCATTTAACGAACTAATAGACAGAGTTCCTAACAATGTGTTCTCGATATATTCTGAATGAATAATATTTTATCGGGAAATTGGCATGCTATCAAATTTAAAAATGATATTTTTTCTCCGTGTAATCGCAGCTGGAAGTCTTGTGCTGTACTCGCATGAAAATAGAGTAATTTTAAATGGGTGCCCCGTAATAGTTTATGTTTTGAAATAAGTAGTATTTTCCATTAAATGTAGCCGTACCAAATTAACGTCAATAAACTTAATTAGCTAATAAAAATGCTATTTTATTTAATCTAGAGGTAGATTTTAAAATTTAAATGTTATTGGCTTCTTTAATTCGTTGAAAATATTTAACGTTTGTTTCCAAGTCAATCAATATTCGTAGCGATTAGACTCGTCTTGGCTCCCGGAGGCATGTGACAATAGACATAAAAAACAATACACCTGCCTACACAATCGTCTAAACAATAGTTCGGGCTGGTTTCCACAACTATTTAGTCAGACACTTTATAAATGTAAATTTACCAACCTCACTCATTTAGCGTCGCTAAGCTAGCCGGTTCGTTTAAAAATGAACTTTCAAATCCTGCGAAGCAAAACCCCACAATAAATTGCTCTGCAAACCTTTGCTTTAACCTTACTCTTCGGCGCAGGGTTTGGTTATATAAATGTGCGCTCTTTGGCGGTCAATGTATTCGTGGTAGTTTATTCAAAGCATTCTCGAACCCTCATGGTGCCAAAAAGATGGTCACGTGGTTTGCCTCCAACTCGTGATGCCCATATTTTTCGTTAGGAAAAGTCATTTTAATTTCTTATGTCTATGCTTGTGACACATGAGTTAGACAAGTGCGAAAGGAATAGTTGAACACTAACAGAAATGTCCGAATATGATATAATAATTGTAAAAAATGATTTCACGTGCTGTATTTTGACGGCTTAATTTTGAGGACGTGTGTTGTGTGGGGAGTTTGGACGAAGATATTCAAAAACGTTGCTTTTATATTCTTATTTTTTTATAACCGTTACGACTTTAGCTTTTAGGCTACACTGTAATAAATTCAAGAATTGCCTTTAAACTATACTAGCATTTTTATGTCGTTACCAGTCCGAGATCACTGGTTGATGCTTGGAATAAAAAAATTTCGATGAACATTTAACTTGCGGCAAGAACAATTCACTAAACTTTCGCTTCAAAATACTTTAAATACAAAATTTAACAATCTGAGTTTGTTGGTAGAAATTGCACCATTGCAGATATTTTTTGTACAAAATGCAATTATAATAATTTAAAAAACCAAAATTCAACGTTCGTTAGCATTAGAAGCTTCATATGGTCCTTCAGAATGCGTGGAATGTATTATTATTGTACAAGCAATGTCAGTCGTATTGCTGGGCCGCTCGATGAGTGGGTACTTGAAAGCAGCAATAAGCTAGGCAGAGTATGCATAGTTGCACAGAGCCCAGAGTATAGTACAGACTGCACAGTGCACAGTATTGCACATAGCACAGATCAGCGCCAAGCTTACCGGGGGGAGGAGGGGCAAAGCGAAGCAAAGCTGCGAATATTTCACGATTATGTGACGGAGAAATGAGCGACTGGAGAATGAAGTTATGCTATAAAATTCAAATACAGAAGATGTGAACACTTTTGTGAAAAAACCGATATCAAATCCATCTAAACTTTCAGAAAGAATAACACGTTATAAAAATATTGAATATCGATAGATTGAAGTAGAGTAACACGTAAAAACCTTTTAAATCTTCTATTTGAAAGGTTTTTAGAGTTAGCTTTTTATTCTGTTTTATTTTGCAGAGTCTAGACATTTGATGATCAAATTATTTGATTTTACGTGGAATACAATTATTCTTTTTTATGTAGGTATCTTCGTCTTAAAAATAATAAAAAAAACTTTTAAAATTACTGCTACGAATTTTCCACGTCACTAATTTCGAAAAAACTTATTTAAATTAGAACGATTCTAAAAAAAATAATCGGTACATTTTTTATCTCGGTACGGACATAATAAATCGTCTATGGTTTAACATTTGAAAGTTATTCCAATAAATTAAATGATTACTTTCGCTATTTGGCATATTTTATGGAGCACGTGGTTGTCCCGGCCGTTTTGGAATGCGATAAAGCATTTTTTTTCCAATTGATGGTTGATTGTCGAAACGATTGAATTTTAAAAACCATTACATTCTTAACAAGTTTTATCCTAATTGATAATGATTATTAATATTTGTGATTTTCAAAAGTGAATTTTAAATCATAACCAAAAAAACATTTCATCTCTAGCTAAATGAGCATCTGTAATGAAAATAGGTGTATAGGTTTTGTAAATAAGATAACTTTAAAATATCTATGGTATTTAGAAGCGTGGAATGCTCCTATTAAGACACTGCAGTTATAGTATTGATAATATTACATTTATAGTTCAATGGTAAGTTAACGCAAAAGCACTAAAATATATGCTTTTAAATAGGTAAGTAAAATGTTCATAAAATGGGTTTAAGACTTCCGCTTTTTATTGGCAAACATGAACAAATCCTAAAAATGTATTTAAAAAATCACCATCGATTTATCTTACTTTCAAATAGGTAAATATTTTAGTGAACGGCCGACGACTTTACTAGTAATATAAATAGATTTAAATACAAATGCTTTTTAAATACCAAACAGACTTTAAAGAAAAAACTAGCTGTCAATGTTGTACTGAGAGAATATATGAACTCTTTTATAATAATATAAGGAATCAATAAGTAATTTTTAATTTCATGTCGAATACGATGGAGTAAGAGTTGGCTAGAAAAATGAATGGTCAGGTGACCGCAAATTCAATAGGGCAAAATCGCCACAAAGGCGCACAAATCGGCCAAGTGACAAAAAGCTGCAGGCAAAAAATCATTTAGAAAAATGTAGTTTTCCAGCGATTTTCACCCGCGGCCGGAAACGGTGCAGGGGCATTAAATGGCTATGAATTTTAATGCAGGAGTTGCATTCACAAAGCGGCCTCTTTCCAACTAACCAACCCTAGTTGGAAGGGATATTAAACCAACACATTTTCACGGACTCACCCTTTTTATAAGTAAAAAATGTAAATAATAATCTGATTATTATTTTATTAATGACTGTATAGTTCATGATTGTTCTAAACTGAAGTGGCGCCCTCTGTTATTTTCAACAAGAACCGCTGAAGTTTTCAAAACGCAACAGAGGATTTTTATTTTCAAGTAATATATTATTAAAATTATTAGATTCGTTGTGTGTTAATACCGTTTAGAAACTAACGTTAACATCGAGATGGGTGCTAATTTTTCCATTTCTTCTTTTTGCACTCTCTTATCGGAGGTTTTCTATCAACAGGCAATATTCGTCTTGCAATTTGCAATTCGTAATAGCTCAGCAGTCCTGCACTCCGTATCTACCTGCTGGTCAAAATGCAAGTTTCTCATTCTCATTTTCGAAATATTTTAGTTTTTGGAAAATTAATTCAATTTATTTTGATAACACGAAATATACTTGTAACTCCAAGCATACAAAAAGTAAAAACGTTCGAATTGTTATTAAAACAGACTAAATAATAATTCAGAAAAGGAGCACGTCTACTTGAATGTAAATGAAATATGACCGCGACCGATGGGCTGAAAATATTTTGAAAATAAGTACCTTGAAATTCTAAAAAGATTAAACAAATTAATTTCAGTGCTTAATTATTGTATAGAGACCGTGCGCGATGAAGTGTACTATTTTTGGAGTATCTTTGGTAGGTATTCGTAATAACCAAACATTTCAGAAGAACAATCAAAACGAGTATTTCTGAAAAGAAATTTCCAGTAAAAATTACTTTGCTCTACATCTATTGATAATCCCTGCATTCCCCTACTACCCCCGCTTTTCTCATTCCTCTATACATGTACTAATTGTCCCACTAATGATTCGAGCTAGCCTGGTCTTTCAACTTTTTCTCCGCTGATTCTAAACCGGTGACTTTCCGTACTTACCCGACCCAGAGGGGTGGGTGTATGCGTATTGTGTATACACTAGTGTATAGGTTAGACTGGATGCGGAGTTAACTTTTTAGCAAATCGTTAGTTATTTCAGCAGTCGCAGTTTATTAATAAATCTAATTAAACTCCGTTGCATCTTGGAAAAACTTTCTAAGTTGAAAATAATAATAAGGTAAGATTCAATAACTTTACCTTGTATTATTATTTATCTAGTCTGGATGCCTTGTAACATTGCGAAGTTTTGTAACGTTTACGCGTCCTTTTTATATTACTGTTTTTGCGTCGTGCTTTTCTGGAGATCCAAGAGTAGGTATGTACCGATCATAAACGCACAAGATTTTCAATTTGGGAGACGGATATGGGTACCGCCGTCCTGGGAACCATTTATTGGATAACCCACACTCCTGCCATGGGTTACCCCAAGTGGTTTGCTACGTTTGGTGACTTAGCAGGGGTTCGCGGGTTCGTGGGTTTAATTTTGTCTAGGTCTTGGCGGCGGATGCGTTTCCTCACCTGCTGCGTGGTGGGTCGGATCGCGAGAGACTGTGGGAGCCCTTCTGACCTCTCCAGCCGGTCTCGACTAATTGCCTTATAGCGCAGTGGGAGGGATGGATTCACACGTTTGTCTACGCATTCCTCATTACTTTTTCCTTCTCAGAACTTCCTCTCCTTCCTTTCCCTAAAAGTACACTCCACTCAGCAACCCCAAGGATGACATAGGCCTTGAAGGATTTTTTTTCCTCAGAGCCTCCTTTGTGAGACCAATATATATTTTTGTATTACTTGACGACCTCCGTGGCAGAGTGGAAAAATCACATTCCTGATGAAAAACCACTATTTGGAATTAATTTAGAATTAGCAATTTTTATTGACTAGGTTTGAATAGCAAGTCATCCATCAACAACCATCCTATTCCCATCCTATTTTCTTCCCGATTCCTTTCAGCCCCACGAAATTACCCAAATGGGGATGACATAGACCCAGTTGAAACCCTTGGGCGATAAAGGCCCGGTGTTCGCAGATTTTAAACAAATACCTACACGAAGATTAATTAATTTTTTGAACCCCCGGTTTCAAACAGCCGAACACAAAAAATGTAAATAAATAAACAAAATCTATTATTATCATACATACTAATTTGGGTTTTCTGTAATGGTGGGCGTTACTTATTCCTGCGAGAATTTATTCATGTTAAATGAACTCGAATTTGCTTTGAATTTAAGTGTAATTTTCGAAAATTGGAACTAATTGGTTGAAGAATAATTCAGACAAGCGTTAAAGTGGGTACCTACCTATTATCTGATATTTTTTTAATTAATTGAATAATAATTCTATATTTGCAATATGTAATTCGTTTGACATGATTTGAGATTTTCACGGTAAAAGTATTATAGAGATTAATTTTTGGGGTACTATGCCATGTTGCGCAACCTTTTTTTTTAGCCAGAATTGACTGTGTCAACGTGTGTTTCTTTTGTTTATTTTTTTTACATTTCTTTCATTTAAAAGGTTATTTTCTGATCGTCATATGGCAGGTTGTCTGTAGGTTCTACAAAATAAACATTCTTAATATGATCCATAAGAAAATATTTGTAGATAAACATATTTTTAGTTTTAAGGAAACATTAGAATAGCGCACATAGTAATATTAGATAATTTAAATAACATCTATAAAATTTATAAAATATCTTAATATACCTGCCTAATAACAATATATATGTATATGTTATTAGGCAGGGTCCTAATATGTTATTAGTCATGGGTCCCACCCAGGCGTAGTGTGTTCAATTCCTCGGCTGGCTAAGTCCTCCATCACAACACAAGCAAGTGTGGTGGTATTAGGAGATTTTCAAATATTGTCAGATTATCCGTAACCCGGGAATGTTTCTTTCTTTAAAAAAACAAAAAAGTAGGCAGATTTTTTAATTTTTTTTTTTATTTTAGTTTATTTAGGAAACATACAGTTTTACAAAAAAAATATAATTGAACATAAAATAAAGAACATGATTTAAACCAGATAAGTTTCATTTATAATATTTATAAAAGCTAGAAATTAATTAAAAGTACTAAAGTACATAGTGTGTGTGAAAAATGATTAAAAAGAGAATACTAAACAATACAGAAGTAATATTTTGAACTTAGGTACATAGTAAGGTTAATTTGATTTTAAACGATTTAAGGGTACAGTGGAAAATGTCAATATCGCTTAAGGCATTATAAGATTTGCAGATACGCCCGAGCAAGGAGTTTTGTGCGTATTTCGATTTGAAATGTTGTATATAAAATAAGGTATTTGATCCGGTATTGCGTTTAGGACGATGAAATGCAATCTTTTCTAACAGGGCTGGGGAGTCAATAAGGCAGTTCACAATTTTGTACAGAAACAGTACGTCAAAAAATTTTCTTCGTTTGTAAAGAGTAATAGAATTACATTGATGATTTTCAAAACGATACGACAGGTGTTTCAGGAATTTTGTTTGAATATTTTCAATTCGGTTAATATAAGTTTGGTATTGTGGATTCCAAATGACAGATGCAAATTCGAGATGAGATCTTACGTATGCCATATAAAGTAGTTCAAGTGTACAAGGTTTATTGAATGGTTTTGTGATTCGTAGAATGAAGCTCATTTGTTTGTAAGCTTTTTCTAAAATGTTTTCAATATGATCTTTAAAAAGTAATTTAGAGGTCTCTGATTTTTTTTACTCGTTGGAGAGGGACATGGTTTAGATGGTAAGTATAGATGATTGGGTGATATTTACGTGAAAATATTATTGAATTACCTTTATCTATGTTTAGGAATAATTGGTTTTCTTTGCAATTCCATTAATATCTTCTTGCAATTTATTGCAATTATCAGTTGAGCTTATGCATTTGTATATTTTCATATCGTCAGCGTAAAGAATGAAATCAGAATATCTGATGACATGTTTGATGTCATTAATATACAAAGTAAAGAGTAGGGGCCCTAAATGGGAACCTTGAGGCGCTCCTGAGGGAATAAATATTATTTGTGACATGTAACCTTTTAGGGCAACAGCTTGACTTCTATTTTTAATGTAAGAGAACCATCTGAGAAGATTCCCGCTAATACCAATTTTTTCTAGTTTATTTAAGAGTGTGTCATGATTCACCTTGTCGAAAGCCTTGGAAAAATCAGTAAAGATAGAATCAACCTGCTTTTTTGTCAATTGAATTAAGAACAAAATCGGTGAACTGTCCCAAGTTTGACTCAACAGATCTGCCTTGAAAAAAACCGAGTTGTTGGGGGTTGATAATAGTGTTTTTACATAAATTAAATAGTTGGTCATAAACGATTTTTTCCATGATTTTACTAAAAATGCTTTGATATAGGTGTTTATCCTCCTTTTTACATATAGAATACACTAAGAAATTCATTTTCAGCTTCACGGATCCTACAAATATAATATCCCGTGATTTTTTTCATGAGTCTGCGATAGATAAAAATAAAATTATTACAAACACGGTCTAAAGCTAGTAAGTAGACTGTATCGGAAGATTTTTGTTTACCAAGTATATTCACACATTCTAAACATTTTGAAACCCGCCAAGATTTTTAATTTCGTTTTCTCAGACACATAAATAATCTCGCGGACTCTCATGCACTCCTTTAAATTGTTTTTACAGTCGATTAAGTCTCATGGTCCCGCTACCCTCCCGGGTCCAAGGCCGCCCTTGTCCGGGGGGTGGTTGCTGGTTAACTACCCTTTATTTTATGTCATTTCCACATTTATTCAATAAAGTGGGGCTTTAGTTATTGGGAGTGGTGAAATGGAGGTCTGCATTTATTAGTATTTTGGTTGCACACATACCTACACATTAAACGAAAACTTTTAATTTATTTGACACTGCACTAACGTGGTAGATTCTTACGTGACAATTAAAATATGATATCTTTACATTACATTATTTACGAGTATGAAAAATATTCAAAATGCTAATTAAAAAAATACTATAACTCTAGTTCAATGAACACTAGAAATCGAGTTTGCTTTGAATTTAAGTATCATTTTCAAAATTGGAAACATTTGCTTGAAGAATTAAGACAAGCGATGAGGTACCTCTGAATAATGTAAAAATTATTTTAATTGCCATTTACAAAATTGGAACTGATTTGTAGAGAAACAGAATATCGTGATTTTTTATGTACGTATCAGTACCAGATTTTTGCTACACCTTTTGATAAAATGATGTACTTTGGTTGGGTATTTTGAACTCAAATTTAAAGTTTAATTACGTATGGAAAGGGCCGCGCAGCCGTTCCTCTTAATAATAAAACACTAAAAGTCAAGTTAACACAATAAATCGATTAATTACCTTTGTATTGATAATATTTCTACTCAGTAGATGCAGTTTTCGTTCAGACTCAGATAAAATTAATCTAATGTTTAATAATTTACAAGCAATACCAAACATATCCATAATAAATATTTCGTACGTAGATTGGTTGAGGCAAGAAATGTCATAAATAGAACCCTATATTTGCATCGAAGGGAGGGTTGTTAGTGGTATCTATCCCCTTTTATGGACATATTTTATTGCCTTTTATCAAAATTATTGTTCTGTCGTAGCATATCTCCCGAACAGCTATTTATTTTATTTTTCTACCGCTGCATTACTCTACCGAGTGATGCTATCTTCAAAGGTATGTTGTATGATTGTATTGACTGTATTATTTATATTGTTTTACTGGATACTACATATACCCATGTAATACTAGTACAAGTACCCTGGCATTGCAAAAGTTTTGATAAAAAAACATTTAGTATCGGAATCGTTCCTGTTTAAAAAATTGTTTCTGATTCCAAATGTTTTTAAAGAGTATTTAAACAATTTGTACCTAATGCATGTTGTAACGTCATTGCTAATAATGATCTTTTTTAGGTACCTACCATGTTAGGGTCTTACAATTTTAGTTCTTTTCAGTTAGCGTGTTGTATTAGAAATTAAAGTCACTAAAAACTTGTAGGAGATTCATGATTTTAACGTAACTTGCTAATTTCTTTAAGCTTGTTTAATTTAGGAGTTTTGATTTATAATGCAATATGAAAATAACACTTGAGAGCATTGCAAAACAATATCAATTTTTATGTTGCAATGTTGGAAAAAATAGAATGGCAGTGTAAACAAAATGCAGTAAAGTATTTGACTACTTTTTCGTATGGGTTGCAAGAATATCGTATGTTCAAATGTGATGATGCAATGCTACGAGGTTTATCTAGAACACTCCAGACGCAATGCTAAGCGGTCGGCGTTCCTACGTTCCTACCTACGGCCTACGAGTACTTGCCGCTGAGCGAACTACCTACGTCAATATATTACGAGTTTGACTAGGTACATTTCACGCATTCGCTAGAAGGGTCTAGACAATCACCTAGGCATAATTCCAGCGCCATTGAAACTACCAGAAGTATCCAGACTGAGCGAGTTGTCTCCAGTTTACCAGCGGTCTCGCGTAGTTACTACCGCCGTCGGCTGGACTATACAAATAGGCCCGACGCAGCGAGCAGTCAGTCAGTCATTAGTCGTTCAACAATTTGCAAGTCTCGTGAGTGACAACCGGCGCACCTCGCGCCCCGCGCAGAACGATTCACCCGGCTTTGCACGGTTCATCCATGGACTCCAACGGGATCATCACAGCGCCCTGGTTCCAGCACATCTGACCAGCGCTACATCCACGCACCTGGACCCCGCGGCATCCTTGCCGGTCTATGCATCTCCCGCACAACCGCCGACCAGGTCCACCGCACCTTCGGCTACTCTGTTCTGCACTGAAGCACCCGGAAGACTAATGGTCTTCACCAGTACCTGACATGTCTACGAGTCCGGTCACCAGCAGCGGCGTCGACTCGAAAACCTGCGCTTGACCAACACTTCACCGCCTGCATCCGGAGCCTTCATCATCGGTCCTGAAGTCAACTCATATACTGCATCCTTACTGTAAAAACACTGTGACCTTCACAACCTCTTTCATTGCGTGTCACCTCACCAGATTTCCAAAATACTCTTGCACGGAGAATGTTTGAATATAATTGCAGGTTTATACTATTTTAAATAAAATACTTTCGCTTTTAGACCACATATAGTTACGATTGTCTTGGGCGATAAAGGTATTCGAATTGTTCGTGTAACTATATAAATCTCACTTTTGACGTTTTTTGACTCACGGTAGTCTTGTACTGGGGGTATATTACAGGTTCAGAAACTTAATTCTTCGTATTATTCTCGTTGAGTAATAAGTTTGTGTAACTTTGCATCTTCTACACAAGCCTTACTGTGTAGCCAGGAAAGAAACATTAATGTATCGTACCCCCGTGTGGTGGTAAATTTAAATTATTAGTCGCTCGTTGCGGCGAAGTCGTATATACGTATAATCATAATATTTACCCACAAAGAAATATATTATAGTAAGTAATTGTGTATTTTCTTCTGTCGTGGTGTTTTAACCTTCATCCGTCCGCCACTACTAAAGTCACACTTCCGCTCGCTAGGGAGGTAATTTGACAGCCTATGATGTATTGTCATTTTTATGGGTTCTTCTTCAGTTAACGTGCATGTTTCAAAATAATTAGAACAAAGAAACTCTGATACAACATTGCAAACACATTTTAGGTCTAAATACTTTATTAAAATAACACACATAGTTAAAATACAAAAGTTCAAAATAATTTTAATATAAGATAAAATTCTCTAGCCTATTATAGAAGAAAAACCAAAGGAGACGCTGGCTAGAACATTTTTTGTTTGTGAGATAGTTTACTATATCCATATTACTACCCTCGCCTTGAGATAGATGGAAAAAATTCTCGTATCTGCTCGATATGACGGCAAATTGGTCGACGTAGTGACTCCACTGAGTTTGTGGCTGTACTGAGCTAGCGGCAGGGGTTAGCCGGACTTAACGGGATCACGATGTAGCAGATAATTGTTTAACTAGAGAATACATCTCTCCACCGCTCCCTAGGCACTCTAGAGTAGAATGTGCGTGGAAATTCAAAAGATCTGGTCAATTTGCCGTAGCAAGAGGATGAAGGTTAAATTTCTCATTTTTTTGTCAGCCGTTATAAAGAATTCTTTTCCACTTTGGTGGCAAGGCCAATTAGAAACTCACAGTCATTCTGTAATTGCTGGCCTCTTATGTATTTATTTTTTGTATCCTTACGAGTCAAAATAATCTTTATGCGAAACAATCGTGTCAGAAAACTATCACAAAGATGTCTTGTTGTCGCATCGCCGCGGTATCTTTGGCAAAGTGTCCCACACACGGGGAAGTTTGAACACGTGTTTGCTAAGACATCCATAAGTGATATCTCACAAATGGAGAGCCATCCAGCCTCGGTTTCAGATAAGGCCCAAGCTAAAAGCAAAAACTTTGCTTCCATCCAGAATGTCAACTAGACAAATACGTACACATTAGAGGCCCGTTACTCTAGAGATGAGGGACAGCTGAGAAGAATGCCGAGCTTTTCTGTATCATAATAACAGCGCACGCCAAAGCTTTTTTTACATGTTAAAGTATTCAAAGACTTTCATGTAAAATTAATTTGGAAAAAAAAACGGATGTTTGAAAGAGTTATAATATTAATTAAACCTCCTTACAAAAAAACCCATAATCGAGCTTGTCATACTAAGTAGGTGCCTACCAAAATAGATATTATCTTTTTCTAGCTGTTCATTAAAATGATAATTAGGTACGTTTAATTTATTTAGTGATATTTCCTGATATTTTACTGCTATAAAGCTATTTTTTCTTGAAAAATAAACAATTGAGCAGCTATGAAACTGATAGTTATTGTATTTTTTATTTTGGTACAATATTTTACAATTCTTAGTACAATTTAGTAATGTTGGCCTCACTGGGTGGCTAACCCGTGCTGAGGCCTCTATTTTATACTACAAAAAATATTCATAATACATTTAAAGAAAATATACATTATATTGGTTAAGAAAAAAAACATAAGATTAAGATGAATTTATAGTAAAAATAAGGATTTCAAATTAAAGTAAAATAAAATTTAAATTAAAAAATTTTAAATAACAAGAGATAAAATGAAATTAAAAAAAAAATTGGTATATTTATATTAAATTTTTCTGTGTTTAAATCAATGAAATATTCTAAGTAGGCGATAAGGAAAAATACCCGTATAACGTAAATAATACAGTTTTTTAAGTAGAACCTTAAAGTTCAAAATAATAATTGACAAAGGTTAGTCTGGGGACAGATAATTTCTTATTTTGAAACCTATAATTCATGGAATTAAATTGAATTTTTCTTTTTAAACCGCACAAGAATCCCAACTGCTCCAAACCGTTCGAAGCCAGTTAGACTATGGCATCCCCAAGTATGCTACGAGGCTGAAGGTAGTGGAGAGGGGAAGGAGATGGGTAAGAGGAAGATGATGTTACTTTTTAATGATTTAAAACACCTTTATAACTATCTCAAACTTTTTTTTATAAATTACCGGATTTAACCAGTTTGATGATACCTGTCATAAGGTGAAACCGGTCCAGTCATTATTAAAAAAAACGAGAAAGTTATAATGTTTTTTTAATCCATAAAAATTTTTGTTAGAACATATTATGGGTAACAATGATTTTCATGTCGTATCTTTAGACACAAATAAGTTTAGAAACTACCAGTTTTATGATAACGGTATAATATTATTTGTAAAGTAAAGTAGCACGTGCTGCGAGCTGCGAGCCTTGAGCTAGTTGCCAGCTTCCCTCAGCGATACAGATATAAGTTTATGGGCAAAACGACACCAACTTGGCACTAGCACACCAGCTAGGCCGGCGTATTAATCCGATACATGTTACATACATATCTATAATATATATGAAGGCCTACAGAGCACCTATCGTATCGTTACAGAAACTCGGCTGGTTTTCCAAACTTAAGTGCGCGTAACTTTTAGAGTACACCTCTTAGGCCTTATTTTGCTTTCTGATAAAATTTTTGTCTTATCCCCCTCGACAGCATTTGTTACAGCAATCAAAAACTTTTCCCTCTCCCTTATTTAATCAAGATGCTATTGACATAGGGCAAGGTTTAACGGCAAACAAAGGCGTGAATCACTCCCCAACGGAAATGTACGAAACTAGAAGAAACGAAATCAAATCACTGGGAAGAATTTCGGTAAGATAAGAAAGCACCGGGTCTCAATTACATTAACATTTTACGGAATCAATTTAGGAATGCGCCATGCCTAGTGCGTTTTGCTGAATAATGCTTTCTTTGGAAATGCGTCTTAAATGTTTGGAACGAGAAAAATTCAAATACATAGATACATAATAGATTTACCTAAATGTATATTTTTGTTGAAAATTGAAATTTATGATTTAAGACCATTAAATTTTATCCATTCAAATTGCAATTTATGTAAAATGACCATTAAAATCAAAAATAAAAAGTGCAGATTCTTTGAATCGTCTCGTTGAAAGACCACTATTTAGAGTGGAGACTTTGCCTAAAATGGCTTTTAGCCGTGTTAATTGATCAAAACTAAAAAGCTAGGAACTTCTCAACCCTCCTCTTCCCTATTTCCTTCCCCTCCCTACTAGCTTCAGTTTCACAACATACTCGAATATTGGAATGCCATTGGTTTTACACGAAGAAAACTTTCTGACATAAAATACTGCTAAATTATTAAGAATCTCTTCAAATTATTTGTAATCCTTTTATAAACGGGACTTTAACAAATGAAATGATTGGTTTCATGTAAAAAAAATACTAAAAATGTATTAATGCGAAGTCTTAACACGTGTAAATAAAAACCATTATATTCTTGCATTTCGTCAATGTATATAAATAAGACGGTGCATAAACACGCGTTCCGATTTATTCGAAAAGAAATAACATTTTATCAAGAAACCGTTTTTAACAGGATTTTAATAAATCTATACTCATTTTTTTCCGTGTAGAAATTGAGACTCTTTTGCATTATTGACTAATGGAGTAAACTAAATGCATCCACACATTTTAGTAGCTAGTTAGTTTTACCAATAACTTATTGACGAACGAAGCAAATAATTATCCATATAAACATTTTCGCCTGATTCCTTGAAATTCGGTGAACCTACCGTCCTTTTATAACTATCGATAGTAATCTAATCAATTATGGGAGATGAACCGACGCAATAGGAGACTCTGGTTGACTACGCGGAGTCGGCAGGTTCATTTCCTGGAATGGGGATTTCCCGCAATCGGAAGTCTTACTGAGAAATGCATTAGACATCCTAAATAAATCTCATGAATTCCATACATTCACCGATTCATCTACGGTCACGATGCAACCGGCACAAAGGGGTGCTCTCTCAAACTGAAGCATCGAACAACGATATGTTTTAAAAATAAAACGTTGTTTATTCGTTTATTACCATTAGGATGAGAAAATGCGAATTGGGAGAGCCATGTGCTTAATTTGCAGTCTGAATGTACGCTTTTTCATTTTGTGGATTTTTTAATGTTGTTTTTTTTTTATTTCTGATCTATTTTATTAAGTCCTTGGGTTATCCAAGGCTAACACCCAAGTTTTTATTTTATGTGTATTGTAGTTGCTTTAGTCGAGTTTTTAATGTACTGAGACAATATGTTTTTAGTATCACTGTTTTAAACATTGTACCACTATTAATTTTTAAGTTTTTCGGTTAAAATAGTCATATTATTGTGATTTTTTTGGTTATTATTTTTTTTAGGTTTAATTATATGACCATAAAGAAGAATGCATGAATTGTAATCAGTTACAATAGTTTTTAAATTAATTGATTTCACTTTGTGGAGAACTTTAATGATTATATTTATCCATATGTGATCTAAGTGTGACCTATTATTTCTCTTGTATTTTTTTTATACACTATATGAAGTTATTTCAGTCATACAATTAATACATTATTTTTTTTATATTATTTTTAAGTTCTTATTAATGTTTGTAAGGTGGTCACCTGCAATAAAGTATAGCTTATTTTTAAATTTTGATAATATGTATTTGAAATCACTTTCAAAAGAAGTATTTATGTATTTATTAGTTTATAAATAGCTATTATTTATTTTATTTATTTGTGGTTTAATACAGTTTATTAAATCTATTGGATATTCAGTTACTGTGACAATACTAAATTTATTGTGTGCGAATGTAACGAGTCCATTATTTTTATTGATATCTATTTTTGTTTTAACAATTTTACTCTGACAATTGATAAGAATGTGAACACTATCAAGTCCATGTTTTTATTTATTTAGAATTATTTTTTTCCATACTTAGTATGTTATTATGCATAGTGAAGATATCATTGAGATTTTAAGAAATAATTTCATTAAGGAATCACGGCATACACATTCATATTCTTGAATTTAAAAATTATTTTTTAGTTCTTTTGCTATAAAATCTTCCATTTGAAGCAGTTTTGGTTAATTTAGAGAATGTATATAAATATGATGTTATTCAATATTGTAATTAATCCTTTATTTAGCTAATTTAAGAATATAAGATCTGAACGTTATTTGAAACACGCTTCACTATTTGGTCGGTGTTCAATTTCGTTTTTTTTTAAACTTTTGATGTAGTTTGATTCTATCTTCCGGTTTGATGAAAGACAGTTAGTACGTTTAAGTGGCAGCTACAGATTATTGTACTTGCTGATGTGTGAGGGGATTTCGGTCTTCAATTTTAATTTTTATAAATCCTAAATGAACCTTTTTTGTTCATAAGGTGTGATTTCATCTCGCCATTTGTTTGTAGAATGAGGTTTTTACGGTTTAATTTTTTTTTGTGTTAATGGCTTTTAATTGTAGAATTATTTTATCTTCGTAAATAGATTTGATGTATTCATTTCATTGAATTAAGTTTTCAACGAAATCTTCTTTAGCTTAGTTGTTGTCAATGCTTTTGAAGATTGAAAAAGTGTCTGATCTTATTATTTTATGTCTTTGTCTATTTTATTCATTTGTTCCTAAGGTTTTGTTGCCTCTTGTTTTTTGGGGAATGTTGTGATAATTTTATTTTTGGTTTTTTGACGACGTCGCAGACTCTTATTCCCATCTTTGATATTTCAATTTTTTGGATTTTTTCTTTGCATGTCTGTGGCAATACGTACATACGGCAGGAGCGTATGTAACTATTGTGTAAAGGACGTACTGACTACAGGACCATGTCAGCATGTATTGCATGGTCACGTAAAGGAATGCGAGCCCAAGTTGGGACTTGGGACGCGACCACGGGTCCTATCAGGCGGCCTGGCGTGAACCAGCACTCCCGGCTCGGTTCCAAATTATGTTTTAACATTGTTGTTGTCATTGAAAACTTGAATTGTAATGTGTGCTGTTTGTAAAAAGTAAATAAATAAAACATCGGTGTGAGGCTAAAGAGACGGGATCAGACAGAGAGGGTTTGGAGAAAAAGCGAAACGGCCGTCTTACGTTTTGCTCGGGCGCATTCACTACCAGGAATTGTGCCAGAGAAAATGGCAGTGGTAACGTTCATCTACTACCAAAACCCTCTTTAAAACGAGTCACAAACCCTTTTCAAGTCAGTTCTACAACACTCTGATCTGCCCTTCACCTCGCTCCGACTTCTGCCTCTGCTCTCATTCTTTCTCTTCTGACCCTCGCCTAATCCTGGACCACGGACTTCCATACCTATTTGGACCAGACCCTCAAGCGTCAACAGAAACAGCCTTGCAAGCGATTGGACTAGCTCTATAGCGGCTACAGAGACTGCGAGTTCTCCTTTCATAAGCCACTAAAGGAACGATATCTTCCGGCTACGCAGATCGGGACCTCCGAACCTGTGTATCTCATTCTGTCTGATACATATTGTATTATATTGTATGTATTGTTTTGTGATCTCAATTGCCATATGTGAAATTATTTTCTTTCATCATTTTTGAATTAGCTTCTTTTGTGAGTTTGGTTCCATTTTTTTCTATGATTAAAATGAAGTCTGTTATATTTTGTTTCTCCTTTGTTATGCATGGATGCTGATCAACCGCTTCCTCCATATTTCAAATAAGTATATATTTTCATATTTATTTTGTACAATTTTTTTTTAATTTGTGTCATGTTTTGAAGGTATTATTTTTTTCTCACTGCTTACTCACATCTATCGCCGCTCAAGAGCTAGGCAACACTGATGTGTATCGAAAGTCGTTAATATGGATCGTATACGTACGGAAAACTGTCACACTGTCAAAGACATATACTTCAAAGTAGTTATGACCTGATAATGGACACTTTAATACTCAGATTTGTCCTGATCTGATCGTTAGGACAAATCTGCTCTGATGATGGACACTTTAATGCTGTCCGAAACGTTGACTAAAAGAGGGAGGTAGCTCATTACTGCATAATACCCCAAAAATAATTAACTTTAATATTTTTGGCCGTGAAAAGCACAATCACAAAAAAACAGTTCTTTTTTACTAAAAATTGTAATTTACGAGAACCAATAAGGTTTTTTTTTCCGTAAAAACTTTTTTCACCTCATTGTAGGTACCTTGTGTAATTATATCTCACTTTAAATATATTTGTAAAACATCTAAATGTGTGTAGAAAAAAGGTTGCATGTGTTGCACCCCTAGCCAGTGCCAGTGGCAGTAGCCACCCCCGCACTAGCGCGGCAGTGGAACGCTGCTGTATAAAGATACCTCCCCTTGCACGAGTTGGCTGCTTTTCCCTCGGCAATTTTTCTTTCACTCAAACGACTCCCGTTTAATGATCTTCAGGATTTCATTCACCTGAAATATCTTGGAACTAAATACGGAGAGTTTTAAAAGGAATTTTATGCTCCATTACTTTTGAGCTAAAAGTTTCTCTACAAATCAATGTACTTACGTGTTCTTGTATTATTATTAGAAGATCTAAGAAATTTTGAACTTGCCGATTTCACGTTCCTTTCAAAGTTTCTTCTATTTTCATATCCTGCGAAGCGTGATCAGGAATCCGGGAAGGAGTTTAGGAAAACGATACTATTATTTTAGGCTTTTTTACCGGGAAAATTGGATCTTAAGAAACATGCTTTTATATATATATATGTATGTTACTTATGATAATAACGTACCTTCCCTTATCACGAAACCTCTGATTTAATTTATATATATCCAAAAGATATCGAAGATTTCAGTCTGATTTTATACCATACGCGCCATACAGTTTACGTAAGATTTATAATTTGTCCTTTATGGTTTTGAAGTTCATATTTTCTGCCTCCTCGGAACAGGCTTAGCTTAGTAAGAAAAATGTATCTTTATCGATTCTCCTTGTTAGTTTGAATCAATTTATTACTTAAAAGATAGGGAATTTGAAAGGGGGTTCGACGATATAAGACTTACCTGGCTATTTAGATAATTTTAATTGTGTATGAAGCCAAATTCTAAAGATATCTTCAATAAAACAACAAGTTTTTATTATTTTATTTTCATGTTTTTAGTTTTTTTATTTAAGTATCTACAAAAAGGCACGATGCCCAAAACTTACGTACGTAATTTTATTGTAATTAATTATATTAAATTAAACAAAATTGGGTAAAATGTAGAATACAAAGTACCTACGATCTACATAAGAATTAATTATTTTTCGAATACCCCAAAAGAGTCCCAACCGTCTGGAGCTAGTGAGACTATGGTATCCGCAATTGGGGTATATTGTGAGACTGGAGATAGTTGGGAGGGGAAGGAGACGGGGATGAGGAAAGTAGGGGAGTACCTTGCTATTCAGATCTGGTCACCAAACACGGCTACAGCCATCCCAAGTAACGTTATAATTCTGAATGGTGATCTTACACCAGGGCGATACTGAGAGTCTAATCTTTCACCCTGGAACGTGTCTCAATTATTCTTTATGATTTTTATTAATAAATTGTGAAACATAATAATTTTTTCAAATAAAATTTACTTGCGCGCGCCGGGATTTGAACCCGCGATCTTCGGCTTGCTAGTCGATACCCTTCCCTCTCGACCACGGAGGCCGTCAATATTGGTCAATAAATAGAACAGAGCGTTTCTGGAACTAAGGATATTACCACCTACCTATAGCTCGGTATAGAAAAAAAGTTGTTTGACTTACAGAAAAGTTTCAGGTTCCAATTATTTCACTTGTGATAATTATAATTATAAATATAGTGAACAATCGTAAACAATCGTCAGCTCCAAATGAATAAAGCTATTTTAGATAAGTGCACTTGCACCAATTAAGAATAATATTTATACGATTCTACCCATCTGCTTTGTTTCATCGTGACTTTGTGAGTTGTGAGTCTACCACCTAGCTTCAGCTTACTGCTTCCAGCTTCATAGCAACAACCCTTCCCGTATTTAACAAAAATGCAATTGTCCCATTAGCTTCAACCCTTTCAGTTTGTGGTTCAAATATAATTAAGCAAACGGAAGGAATCGCTTTTAGGGGAAGTTGGATGCTGTTTAGTGTTTATTCTCCTTGAAATCTATCTCACAATGTAGGTTCTATTATCTAAAGTGCATTTATCTCAATGTAATACAATAAATTGTATTATCAAAGTAATTTAGAAACTTTATTTATGTTAAAACTACTAACAGAACCGAACGTATACCAAGGTTCTCGAATGCACCTAACGCGTATTTATTAGTACTTACCGATGGGTTAGGTATGCTATTTTGCAAATTTAGATGTAGACTCCTACGTATTGTGTAAAAATATTATTAACACCTTACAACGAATTATTGAAACACTTTTATGATTATTCCAACATTCCATTTCCTACCTAAATTGCCTTTTCCCTTGTCTTGTTCCATTTCCTCAAGATCTTAGCTTCAATGAAAGCAAGTTTGAGGACATTTGAAAAAAAAAGAAGCCCACAACAATTGTCTTTTGTTTCGAGGTTCAAATTTTATCGTCGTCTCATATAGTTGCATATTTTTGCCAATCGTAATTATCAATATAATTAATCTCATGAAAAAGTTTGTAAAAGAGTACAGATTATCTGCCCGAAGAGAATATACAAAGTATTGTTGTGTGTGATCATAAAATAATGTGCAGTGCCCACGGAACTTTCAAGAAATACCAGAATTTCCAAATGAAGCAAGATCATTCACAACAAAAAGGCCTCCTTTTCCCACTCCTAAGTTTCCTTGATAAATAAACACTATGGTTTGATTATTTTTACCTCGTTAAAATAACAGTCCATTTGTCCAGTACCGATCTATCAGTATGAAACACAACCTCTAATAATTTCCCACTCAATGAATGAAGAGAGGAGTGTAAGAAGAATATATTATGATGCGAATGTGAATAGTAGAAGAAATCGGTAACCCCCGAGGAAGACACTGCACAATCAAGTGAACCAGATACTTAGGCGGGCCGTGTCAAGTGTCGGAATAACAGAAGAGTATGTATGAATGTGCATGAGTCAAGGAGTATATGACAAGACCGAGTTGCTTGGTGTTTCGTTCTCTCTGCCTACCTCTGCAGGGAAACAGTATAATGGTTAGTAGGTTTCACACTCATTCGACAAAACATCAGTGGGATATTCTAAATCATATTTTTTTAATCAAGGTCGAAAAATTTAAGATGAGTATGGCTTTTCGGTAGAAGTTTATACAATAAAATTATGTCATTGTATTTCACCACGAATTAAAAAAAAAACTTAAAAAATGAAAGAAAGGTTTTTTTGATCCAGATGTATTTACGCATCTAAAAGGGTGAATATTCCCATAAATTATGCAACGCAAACATAAAATTATTGCTTAAAGTTATTTTATAATGTTATTAATAACATGGGGGCATCATTTCTGTTTAATTTATACCCATAAAATTTGAATATTCAGATATTAAACTAACTGCTTTGTTTCAGCCATCTGCCGTTTTCCCAAGATTATTTGAGAAAAGTCGGCCGGAAAAATGAACTCAAACGAAAACAAAGACAATTAATCAATACTGTTATCGCAAGGGGCGGGAAAAACTCATTGCACTTTAGTGAATAAATATTATTGAGGACTATTTCCAAAGAATGCTTTGGAATATTGATGCATTATTGGATAGTTCCGTTCCAATCCATAATAAAGAGAAATGGAACGAAGTTTCCGCGAAAACAGAAAAAATAATAATAATTGTACAAAACCGAATAGACGTTCACCGCTGTGAGAATGACCACTCATTTTTGCTTTGATATCAGAGTTTTTGAGTCTCATTAAAAAATCTCTTTTTATTTAATTTTCTTTCGATCTATAAATTTACCTATTCTAAAATAACATTTTATCATAATTTAAAAGTTTTTATACACATAAATTTTAGAAAGAAAACAGAAAATGTTTTTCAAGTGAATCAAATGAAAAGAGAGCCAAATAAAAGAAATGTAAGTATGAAATAGTAACTAGAGAATACCAAAACAGTGTTGTGTGGCGATTAACCCTCTAACTGTTAGAGGTTTTAAAAAGGAGCATATATAATATAAATTATCGAAATGTACGTTCACCTTTCTTTAATGACTATTCTATTCTAACTATTCTCAGTTACTCTCACAACTAATTATTATTTTAGCTTTGATGCAGGTCTGTATAAGGTCTGCATAGGTATTGGCAGTTCGATGAAATCACGCTATTGGTGATATGAATGGTTAGTACCATGTTTGTCACAGTGGAAAAGATGGTAAAGTCGAGTAGATCCGACAGGGACACGGATATTTATAACACATTTGAGGGCAGTCGATGATAATAAGTATTTTAAAAATTATAAGTTTATAATTAACCGTTCTTCTGGCAACAAGAAGTGGTAGTTTAAGATTAGACACTAATTTGTAAAGATATCAATCAAAAGTTGCCTTAACTTATATTGAAAATAAATCAATGTTATTATGAATTGGGGTATGTTGTGAGACTGGAGGTGGTAGAGAGGGGAGGGAGATGAAATTGAAGGCGTGGAAATACCTGGATATTCAGATCTGGTAACCAAATACCGCTAAAACCATTTCAAGCAACGCGCAACGTTTCAATTCTAAATGGCAGTATTTCACCTGGACGATACTGAGAGTATCTACCTAACATATCAAATATCATTTTTAATCAATAAATTACTGTGAAAAGATAATTTAATCAAAACAAATTTAGGTTGATTTTAACCTTCGACCTCCGTAGCCGAGGATTGTAACCACTGAACCAAAGAGGCCGCCAAAAATTAGAACAAGTCAGCATCGGAAAATTTGCGACTTACCCCTAATAAAAAAGTTATGCACACTAATGGTGTACAACTCTTCAATTTACGGTGTCCACTTTCTACCTACCTTTTCTGACTACAGCGGACGGGGCAGAAGCAGATGTTTATGAAATGTCTCGTGGAGTGATAATGATTGTTCTCAATACACACCCAATCTGCAGCTACAACTAGGTATACGAGTATAAGGTGTTCCGCATTTCGTGTGGCTTATCAACACCCCCTGTGAGCTATAAGTCGTTAGAGAGCTCTTAACTTATTTTTTTTTAAATTTAGAACTAACGACACAAGTGCCATTTACAAACATGATAGTTATTGACAGTCATAGTACAATAAAGAAACAAGAACAAAAAAATATGTTAGTCAACAAGACAAAAGAATATAATATAGGTTGGTACAAATTCAGTGAAAGAAATGAAGAAGAAACAATAACAAAAACCCTGTTATGCAGTGACCTCGTTAAAATATATAATGCTAAAATGTTTAATTAGTACAGATCCATACTTCAATAGAAAAAAAGGCAAAATAAAAACATCTGCTAACATGAGAGTTACCATCGGTGTGTAAACTATTTAAAACAAAATTGTAGCCTGAAACCGTAGTTTAATTGTAAACTTTGATTTAATGGTAGGAAATAAAAGTGAATCAACCTCAATATTTCAGCTAATATGTGGCTTTCTCGTGAAAAATCTAGTTTGCGTTAAGCAAAGTTAAATTAAAATATGGTATTGAAAAGGAAGAGAGAGATGCACTGGCTTACCACAGTATCTCAAATACTTAAGTGTTATTTTTTTACGTAAAATGTGTTATATTGGAAACATAATTTTGTTATTCTTGATACATTTCATGGCTTAGATATATGCCGTACTTGCAGTTTCATTTGCGAAGCATTCGATCAAAGAACGCTTTTAATTATTATTAACCATCCAACATTTCTCTACAATCATTTGGGAAAAATAGATTATGATGGAGATGAATTCTATTTGTATTAAATATGCATGTTTATTACTGACACAAAAAATAATCTCTAAAATAAATCTTAATGATTTGTATTTTTGCTCGCATCTGATGCAAACAATATGCTTGTCAGAATTTTTTACTTTTAACAAACAAAATTGATGGTAGGTATCAACACATAGTACCCAAGCGGTGGATTTTCTAACGTTACTTTATGAAGAACTTAAAGTAACGTTTCGCAATAAAATAATGGCTTCTTGAAGGTTTCTAGATATCTCACAGGTAAACCAAATTAGTACCGATACTATTCTTACTTGTATTTCTCTCTTTAAAAAATAGACCCATTATTATTATAACGGTGCTAGTCTACTACCTAACAAAAACTATTGTTCGTGACTTGCATTTTATGTGAACTTTTGTTGTAGTTTCTCAGACATATTTAAAATTGATTGAAAGTAAATTTTCAATGGGTTATTTAATTAGCGGCAAAGAAATCAGAGCTTTACGACTTACCGGAAGCAAGCTAAATTTAAACTTAATTAAACATTGATTGTTTATATGTCTTTTGCAGGGGGGAAATTGCACCTGTTCAACTTTATGTTTTTTGGTAATTAAATGAAATAAAAGCTTTGTTTTTAACCGCTAACTTATTTACCAATCGGTTTCGCTTTGTTCAAGCATCAGCAGAGTAAATTTAAGCCAAACAAAAATACTTATAATACTCAAAGAGAGAGTATTTACAAGGATTTTTTTTTTGGGTAAACTTGAGTTTTGTTATTTTTGTGGTATTTCACCTCATTTTGTTCTTACAGATATATTATTTGGTTTCTGTATTTAGTATATATTTGAGTCAATAATCTTATAAATAAAAGTGTATTTATGTTTAAAACTGAAAGCATTTCATTTTCAATGGAGCCTGAAAATTTCTAAAACGCGTTAACCGTTTAAATTTGTGATCCGTAAATAAAAACGGATCTGTAAAAAACCTACACATTTAAATAAATTAATTCAGTAAAATCATATATAAAGTTATTAAATTAGAAATTATTTTAATGGACCTCATAACAAAAAACGCATAGGCCAAGCTAATAAATGCATGTATTTACGTAATAAAAAATAAAAAGACACTTGAAATTGTAAGTAGATCGGTTAATATTTAGTGAATTCCTTTTATTTTAGTGAAGTGACATTTTTAGTTATTCCTTTTTTTATATGGTTATTAAAAAATTAATGTTACATCACATACAAAAAAATTAGTAACAATGTAATAACAATTTTATACAATACATATAATATAAGCACCCTTTAGGTGATTTTTACCGCTATACAAATTATCTAATTATTATAAGATTATAAGATGTACCCCCTCAAGTAAGCTGAGCTTGTGAGTATGGGGGGTGTGTTATGAAATTATACTATAGTTATTTGTTCATTTATATGTTGGAACATTCAGTTAACATTTTCAGTGTGTTTTATAAGCTGAAATTTGAAATATATAAAATTCTTCTCTATATTTCTTAAAATTAATTAAAAATCTTTCTCCAAAATTTATAATTGGATTGTCCAATTATTTTTTTTTAATTTTTCGGTTTTTGGGTGAAACATTGATGTATCCTTTAGTAATGATATTTAAATATGTGTCATCATTTTGTTTGTATTATTTATGCTTCATGGTTGGTTAGTAAATATTTGGTTTGCTATGTGAGGTTTAAATATAGGTTTTTTTGGAGTATTACGAAGTTTTGTGTAAATTTAGTATTGTTGCGAGTGCTTACATAGTAAAATCGTTTACATATATATGGACTAATAATATTTTTTTATATAAAGTATAGTTACCTATTTAAAATATTTTTTTACAAAAAAGATTATTAAATATAACTACATAGGGATATGTCACAGATGATGTTTTAAAAGACATCTTGCATGAGAGAGAGTCAGTACCTACTTTTTCTACAACATAAAAATGATTATCTCGGTAGGTAGGTTCTTACTCTTAGACTGCAAAATTCCCCAAATCTCCCCCATCAGAAAATATGTGATAAAATGTAACAGAGATACTCCTAGTTCAAAACGGATGAGTCATTTAATTCCCCCAAAAGTCAAAACATTCAGAAATGATGGAGGGAGGACGGGAAGAACGATAGATAGGGTGTTTGTCATTTCCAGCTGCTGTTATCCATTAATATTGTTATTTGTTTTTAATGCTCCCATAATGCCGTGTGTCTATTTTCTATCCATTATTATTGGGCTCGGTTTCAGCATCTCTACTAAAAATAACAATTATATTCAACTTACCTTCTGTTATGAATATTTATTTATTATTTATTGATTATTTTTCCTTGAAATATGGAACTATCTATTTACATCGACATTTTAGTATCTGGTCGTTTTGTGTACCTTTTCGCGTAGTGACAAATCATGTAGGTATACTGGTCAATGGTACATTTGTTAAAAATAACAATTACTTATTGATTGGCAAAGAAAATATTTTTTTATTTATACTAAATTTACTTATTAACAGACGTAATAATCATTGAAAATTCGTCAAAGAAAATCTGAACAAAAGTGAAGTGGATCAATATAATCAATCACACATTAATCTGGGAATGAAAGAAGATATTTTAAGGTATCGACATTCAAGATTAAATTCGCTTAAATGGTTAATTAATAACTATAATCATTAAATAATTTTAGTAGCGCCGTTTTTGTGAAAAATCACTTCTCAAGGTTGCTGTACAATTATGATTTCCCAAGCTCTATCTAATCTTATTATTTTACAAACAGATACAGAAAATATACTTACCTGACCGGTTACTTCAGAAAAAAACACTAATAGAAAGTTTTGGCTTAGAGAAGATACGACTTTGCACGCAGAGGACACTATATAGGATGTCCGGGGGTAAAGTTCACTTCAGGAGGTGATTGAACATGATGGTAGAATTAAAAAAGATAAATAACTTTTTTCGAAATTCTAATTTTATTTTTACCACACAAATATTTTTTCATATAAGAATATTTATTTTCCCATACAAACAATTCAACTTTTTTACAATTTGGAAAAAATTACCATCGTGTAGAATCACTCTACAAAGTTAGCGCAATTTACCCTCAGACACCTTGTATTAACAACAATGAATGTTGCATGATATTACATTTGCTCTTTTACCCGCTATTACTATTGATATAAAATTTATTAAAAGATTAGTGATATTTACTTTAAACATTATTACTTTTATTATTCAATTTTAGGACTGAAGAATTATTATGAAATGACCTTAAAAATCTAAGAAATTCTTCTTAGGTTTAAATGCGAAATTATAACCCCTTTCTATACATTTAGTTATTTACAGTTTAATGTGAAGGTGAAAAATTTCTAACTTTATGGATATGACAGTAAGTTTTAAATTTTGTCGAGGCTGTGATTTTTTTGTTTTTGATTTTTAAATCATGTCGCAGTATTTTCCAAACTTTAGATCCTGATACTCTGATAGCTGTTAACTGTCGTCAATTGGCATTTTCAGGAATACATATAAGATAAATAAGCCTATGCCATTTTTTAAGTGACTTAAATACCTTCCAGTAGTTTGAAATGGATTCTTTCGGGACATTTGAGCCAGTGAAGGTTTTTAAGATGCTCTGATACTGTGATGTTTGGTAATAAGTTGGGTTTTCAAGCGATAGATGGCACCAGTCATAAAGCTTACTCCAGAGTCCGATAGATGTCGCTAGAGTGTAGCAATTGCCTGTGGGATATTATTGCCGGACAAAAAGCTTCTAGAAACAGAGAATTACCTACCCTCGGGCAGTGAACAGTGTAGCTAAATCCAGACTTATTTATTATAACGTAAATAAACGCAATTATAGTAAAAGAACCATTTACTTTTCACAAGAGTTCCCACAGAGAACACAGAAATCTGCAAGTAAGCAGAGATATAACAATTGGCGCAGCCGGTAGAAGCAGAGATATAATAGATACGGAAATAAATAAAATACTAACTAACTAATTTAGTGTGAATTTAACATTATACTGATTTCTCACACGGAAAAAAACTAATGTTGCTGATTTATTGAAAAACTTACAAAAAAATTAGTTATTAATCCGGTTAAAAGCGGACTGCAGGCCGCTTCCTGATAAACTTTTAGTAAATTATTAATAATATTAGAACACGTGTTCATGCACCTTCGTTTGTCTAATAATGACAAAATGTGCACAAACACTTTTTCCGACATCGTGACTAAACTTTGGAATTTTACTAAAAGATTATCATGATACCTATCATTTCCTTCGTTAATGCCTGTAATCCCGTTTTTAACTGGGTTACAAAATATTTGAAGAGATTCTTAATAAAATAGCAACATTTTTTATCAGTAAGAATTCTCCATACCGAACAAAAATGTAACGGAAAAAAAATAACAGATAACATAGAAATTAGAATATTAGTCATAAATAAACTTTAAATCAACATTTTTAGATACTTTAGATAATCAATATTCCATATGAACACACATTATGTGATTTTACTTAGATTGATAAATAAACATCCGTTATCCTAACGGTGGTTAATAACATTATTACGTTCGATATAAAACGCCAGGTAGGTAAGCAACTTCCTACTTTTAAATCTCATACTATAAGCTCCAACTACAAGTTAAGTAATGGCCTTATTATTTTTTTCTTTATAAAATAACTACGCCTCTTTATGAAATTTACTCGAGTTAAGATTATGGGACGAGCATAGCATGACCTTTAGTTCAATTATTATAAACATTTTTGGTTCTCATTTACGCGAAAGATTTCGGGAGATATCGTGTCCGAGCTATACAGCATAATTATTTGGCCTTTGAAACAATCGGCCTCCCAAAATATCGGACCTATTCAGAGCTGAGCCGCTTAGAAAGACTAAATAAATTGATTGGACATCTTTTTGTCCCGAAGCAGCGATTTATTAACAATAGATGCTGGCGATGAATCCTCCTTCAACGTATTATAATTTGAACAGGAACTCGAATCTTGTTGTTATGGCCCGGAGGCGCCCGGGAACCAGCGATGCTCGAACATTTACAAACGTTTGCTTTTTAATGTCAGTTTTATTTTTTCAAATAAAACTTTTTTTTCTAATCGCATACACATTATTAGTTTTTCTTTTTTTGTCTGATATCAATTTTATGAAACAGAGATGATGATGGACGCTGTAACGGCTGTCCGAAACGTTTGCTAAAGAAGGAGGAAGGGCGTCATAGCATATTTACCCAAAAATAAATCACGATTCTCCTTTTGGTCGCGAAAATCTAAAATCATATGATAGTTGTATGTGCTCATCAAACATACGTTAAAGATGTTAAAATTTCCCCAACAAGCATTTGTCTAGTTTGACCATTTGAAGTTGACAACTAACGCAAGAACTATAAATTTGGGAGGCGGGTATGGGTACCGCCGCCCCGGGAACCAATTTTTGAATAACCAACACCTCTACCATATGTCACACAAAGTGAATTGTGTTTGGTGAATTAGAAGGGGTGCCCGGGTTCATGGTGGGCTGGATCGAAGGAGGCCTTTTGACCTCTCTAGTAGGACTCTCTCTACCCATCACCTTGCAACGCAGTTGGAGGGAGGGATTCTTCACTCCTGGCTCAACTGACCCCCAGATTCCTACCCACTCCTAATACCTTTTTCTTTCCCAGAACTTACTCTCCTTCCCTTCTTAAAAATGACTTTCCACACGCCATCCCCTTAGATGACATAGAACTGATGTAAAAAAACAATAATAATAAAAAAAACAATAATGTTGATACCTAAGTATTTTCTATTAATGCATTGTATATAATTATGCTCCGTATTCCTTATTAATTAATAAAAAGTGTATATTAATGTAGATCCTGAGACTTGGCAGCATTGCAGGTTCACATTTCTTGTTTTTTTTGTAAATCCTGTTTAATCTGTTGGATAAATATAATTAATTATCTAAGTATATACTTTAAAAAATAATAATAAGAAAAAACGAATTCTCAAAAATACTTCTCTGTATTACATATTTACACAAAAAATTTCGTTTTACAGTTCAGAACGTTCAGAAAATGTGACTAACATCCATCATAACATTATAAGAAAAAACAGTTCTTCCTAAACCATTCTCGTAAAAATCAAGCCTTGCAAAAACTTTTCGGGGCAAACCTTGTTACAGATTGCCCATTTAGGTTACTTTAATGTAGGTACAATATTTATGTCTTAATGTCGTCAGTGGATTAAATAAATAAATGTAGTTTATAAAAGCCGAAACTTGCGCATTATGAAAACCACCCACAAAACTTCTTACTTATTACTTTAAGGCAGGTACCTACTAGCAAAATAGTGGTCATAAAGTAAAAACAATGTGATATTTTTCTAACAAACAAAATTATTATTAAAAAGCGTGCTTTTATAAACATCTAAAATAAAATAAAATAATAGTTATTGTAATGTTTTTAAATAAATAAAAAATGTTAATGTTAATGCTACGGGACAGTGATTATATTTTGAAAAGCTTTGAAGAAATAATATTTGATTATAGTGATCGCTCGTGAACTATGGGACCACCGACTACGATGAATTCTTTGCATTATGGAAACACTGAGAACAAAAAAAACAAAGGCTTTTTATTTGATCTGCCTCTTGGATTCTTATTAATATAATAGGAAAATATTTACATTAGGTACCTACATCATAACATCATCATTTTATTTAATCCGCTTCCAATGTTTTATTTCTATTAACGGTGTATTTATGTGTTGTAACTTTCTTCTTTCTTTGAAAAAATATTGGATAAAGTATTATGATTGAAGAAAACTTGTTTGATTATGTTTTGATATTATTTTATCGTAAAATAATATTAATAAACTGTTTATTTCGGAGTTAGAGGAGGTTGGTGCATTCACATAAATCCAATAGAACTTATGATACAAACGTATTATACTTCTGGTTCTATTTATATCGGAGGATGGCTATCATCGCTACAAAAGCACTAGTATATGCGCAAAGGCGTATAAAAGATAGGGGGTTAATGTTCAAACCCTCCTCATTGACGGCCTCCGTGGTAGAGGGGTAAGGCTTTCGACTAGCAAGCTAGAAGTCGCGGGTTCAAATCAAGGCGTGCACAAGTAAATTTTATTTGATTTATTTATGTGGTTTCACAAATTACTTAATTAAAATAATATACAGTATATTCGCGGCACGTTCCAGAGTGGATAAAATCTCAGTATCGCCCTGGTGTAAAACCGCATTTCTGATTTGAAACTTCTTCGTCTTTGGTGACCAAATCTGAATAGCCAGGCACTTCCCCACCTTCTTCCTCTTCACCTCCTATCTCCATTACCCTCAGCCTCACATCATACCTCAATTGGGGATGCCATAGTATCACTGACTCTAGACGGTTAGGAGCAGTTGGGACGTTTGTGGTGTTTCACATTTTAAAAAAATACAAAAAAATCGGTAGATTACTGTCCAAGAAAATACAATAATATTATTTGAATATATTTCTTTCAGCAATTAGTTGTAAATAATAAGTTGCAGTAAGTATAGATCCCAAAAAAACTTTCTAAAAAGGTTGTGTTCAATAATTATAAAAATGTTTTTATTCCAGCTTATGGGGAGGTTTGTGCACTCCCACACGTCCCATGTAGTTATACATACATATTGATAGGATAATAGAAATATTTTTTAAAGAAATACTAGTAAATACTAGCGTACAAAGAAAACATAAAAACTCCGACAGTAAATTCAAGCTTTGGACAAAGACACTACCAAAACCATGCTATAAAAGCTTTCAACAAAGTAAAATGTGAAATTAAAATTGAGGAAAATAAAAATAAATTTACACACAAAATTACAAAATGGATTAAAGAACAAAAAAGACAATATTACCAAAATGTCATAGCATAAAATAAAAACAAAACCTACACTTAACACACAAAACCAATATAAACACACATCACTCACAAACACACCAGATTATTTTCAATGTATTATTTTTTAATTTTAAATACATTATTATGTATGTATTTTTAATTTTAAATGTATTATTTTCTCTTTAAATGTTTTATGGAGATTATATTTTCATATTATAAAATGAAGGCCTCAGCACGGGCAAGCCACCCAGTGAAGCCAACATTACTGGAAAACTTAAAATGTAAAAAATATTGTACCAAATAAAATTAAAATAAATAAAAATAATAAACAGTAGTTATGTGAACTCACTGAATTTTAAGAGATACCAGTAAACCTAAAAATAAATGTTTGGATTGCTATTTAAATGCATTTTCCATTCCCAGTAATTTAATATGTAATTTTTCTTACACTATGTCATGCACCTTTTTTTCGTAAATGACAAGAGAGATGAACGTAAATATGCATGGTAAGAATATGTCTAAATTGTAAATATTTACCTTAAAAAATTTCTCCACTCCCTAAACACTACCTCCCAGGTGGAAACCCTCCCCCCATTTGAATGCTTGCCCTTAATGAACCGTCTTCCATAAATCTTACTTCTAATTTGGGTATCTTGTATGTGGTGGTGTGAGAAATATGTTCTTCTTATTTATCTAGTATGGATAATTTAGAAATTTTTAGTAATAATTGTGTATTTTTTATTTTAACAACAAATTGTGTTTTTCAATTAAGGTGTAGCAGAAGAAGTTAGTATACCAAAGAGGTTGATGAAAAACAAACATTACTTTGCTATATGTTACAATTTTGGCTTTAATATTATGTATATAATGTAAGTAGGGTATTTTATTATACATGAAATAACGTTTCTACACATATTGAAGAAAATAAATCTCTCTCCACAAAAGAAAAAGACATGTAATTCGTGAGTTGAGTTAAGTTTACCGTAGGGAGAGAATCATAAAGGCAAGAAGGTAAATGAGATACCCTTTATATGAAATAATTGAAATATTGTGTCAAAGTTTTTTAAAACTCAGGTATTTATATAACCTTAAATACGCATTATATGTATCATATTTATTTTATATTAACGTTCTATACATTTGGTACATTATGGCAATCTATCGCTCAAAACGTTTTTGCAAACATGGCATAATATGTTACAAATCGCTCGAGGGGATATTAAAGCTTTTCGTTTAATTTTGAAATTGTTCAAACCATGGAACTAGGATTAATAATTATGGTGTTTAAAAAATTCCGTAAATATAAAATATTAAATTATTTAATTAAAAATGGGCTACGGTGGTACAGTTGGTTAGTATGTCTTGCTGAATATTATTCCTTTTCTTATTTTCTTCTAGACTTTTCAATTAAATATTCACATGTATTTGTTAGATAATTGTTAAAGCATCAATTATTAATTTATATAAAGAAACTAAATATCAAAAAATCATGTACCCTATGTTTAATTTTTTTATCAAATATATCGAATCGAATCGCCAACGGAAGCATTTTAATGCCCTCGTGATAATTTTCTCACGAAAACAGTGCTATAGAAATAACCTAAACATTATTATTATACTAGATTCTCTTTAAAATTCCTGCAATAAAATGGATTGTAACCGAACGAATTTCATATCTTCTATTTATTTACAGTTATTTTACAATCCGTGAGTGGATCCCTTTATACTTGAAAAGTACCTAATTTATAGGTCGCTATGTTAGCAATGATGTAGTTTTTCGCACAGCAAAGCAAGGCACAGCAGGCAGACATTATCAACATTTTACCGGTGGACAAGAGAGGCTGGTCCTCCACCCACCGAGGAGCATCAGCCACCCGCGAGCAACCGCGAGCAACCCGCCATGCCACAGGGGATTTGGAGACCTATATCTCCTGGTCACGAGCTGCACTCGAAGCTGATCACATCTGGGTCGTAGTTTTTTATTTGGTCATCATAATGTTCCTCGAGAAGATGCGCCTCAGCACAGGTCACCCTGGTAGGGAGGACTAAAAATACAACTTACTATACGTATATTTAAAATCATATTTTGTATGTACAATGATTAAATAGGCACTAAAATAAAAATTAAAAATGTACTGGAATAATGAGGAAATCTCTATAACCTCGGTTGTGTAAGTTGCATATGCATTAACCATCCTTATTGTAAACTATTGATTTCTGTAAATTAAATTAAAATAAATTAAATGAAATAATTTATACATGATATAAAAAAATATTACTTGCTACTACGCAATGTGTTTGATTAATGTATAATCACTTCATTACCAACAATCACCTAAAAGGTTATTTTTTAATGGTCATTCTTTGCCCACAATTTGCCTACCTATCATTCTTTGTAGCGTTTTGGTATCCATACCAACAATTTGAACGCAGCAAGGACCTACCGAAATTCCTCAAGTATTCATTTCAAATCTAATATATTGTACATGCTTAATCCGCCCCACATCATTTTAAATGCATAATGTGTGATTTGATTTGCTATTAATATTGCTTCCTGCCGCAAATGTATATTACCTTCGAATCAAAGAGCTTTAATTTAACAGGAAACAGTCCGGCCAACTGTACTGTATTTTACGATTTATTTTATATTTCACCCAGAATGTAATGTAAAATTAGTCACGCCGTGAGTTTAGTCCGAAGGGATAACATTATTAATGCCTTTTTGGTTTATATGCAATCAGTTCAATAAATCGATTAATATTTATAATGATAGAATTGTAGCGGAATGGTATTCGACATTAGTTTAAGGGAATTAAAATCATTTCAATGATTTCTTCAATTATAAAGATAATACCGTTAGTAATTCATAAAGTAGGTATCGTTACAACATGAATATAAGCTTTTTGTTTGATCTGAAAAACAAGATATATTATTTTTTATGGAATATTTTGTGACCGTCACAAAATTATCGCTATTATCAGATCTAATTAGTAAGCCACACCAATAAACTAGACTATGTTTGTAAATAGTATAACTTTGGTACAGTGTAGTAATATTCTGGGTAGCAGGCCTATATACCCACTTACAACTTACAATAATCTTGACGGGGCGTTGAGATCTTGCAGCTTCCCAGAGAGGCAAGAGGCTGATTCCGTATGCAAGAACATACGCAGACACCGCGTGCTGAGAAAAATGATATCAGGCAATATTCACACCCTTTCCGCCGCAAACCTCTCATCACTTACGTCTTGTCGTGTGCTTGTCAGTAGAGACACGTAACTAAATCTACCCTGCTAAAGTTTTTTTCCAAACTAAACACAATTTATCAAATTTGATGCCTAGTTTGTCTTGTGAAACACTTCTATCATACGAAATCAGCTTCCGGGGATAAGCTCATCGCGTGTTGAACCACAAACACTTGTATTTATGTATCACATAATCGTCACTATTATCTTCCAGCCTAAAACGTAGATCTTACCTGAAAATTTGCCAGTAACCAAGTTTTACCGTTTGGTAATGTAACAGTGTTATTTTTATAACAAGGATCGTAAGGAATAAGGAATAAACGTAGTCACCCCCTTCATGCGTATCAAATAATAACTCCCACTTTACTTGAGATTTGTTCCAGTGCTGATTCGTTGGAAGGATTACAGACAATGTACAGGGTGAATATATTTTTTTAAGTAACTACCATTAATATTCGCCAAAACAACTTTTGGCCAGGGAAATTTTAGAATTTTTGCAACAAGGATATACAATGCTCTTCCACTAACCATTAGACTGAACACATTAAAAAAAATATATAAAACAGACACCAAGTCCTGGATCATCAGCCATATAAGATCAATTTTTTTATAAAAACCACTTTATAAGTATGTACTCCAACTAGATGATTGACCTCTGTCATTTAATGTAGGTAATGAAATATTGTTATTTTAAGTTATACTACTAATATTAACTTTCATTTATTTATTTATTTATTTATTTATTATATTTTACGCCCAGAGGGCTTTTACATATATACATAAAGGCAGTACAATTTAACATGAGAAAGAAATATACATACATACATAAATGAATTAAAAATAAATGCATTAAAAATTTAAATTTTAAGTTCAGTGAAAAATAAAGACCAAAATTTAAAGTACTGTGATCAGAGAATCACAACGTTATTGTTACGGTATTGGTTCGGTATTGGTTTCGCATAGTACGAAACCGCTGTACCGGGGAATTAGCTAGTTGCAGGAGTTTGGAACTGTCCGATTTGTATGTTAATATTTTATATAAGTTAATTTTAATGATGAAAAAACTTTTTTTTTTATAACTAAATAATACTACAGATTATGATGGTTTATAATGCTTCTATGAATCATACATTTAATTTGCCGATGTAGTTGATAAATTTAACAATGAACTTCTTTAGTGAGAACTTGTATCACGGATAAATGATTTGATTATTTCATGTTTATATTGTATCAGTGACATATTCCATACATCTATGTGCGAATACATATTTCCCAAGTTTTGAATTCTGTGGAGTGGTATATTGAACTGCGTCCTGGTCGTAGTATTACCACAATAAAACGGTATTACTGACCTTGTGTTTCTGGCTGGCACATTCAAATTTATGAGCGCCAATAATTCAGGGCTGTCAATTGTATTATGCAAGATTTTAAATAGAAATACTAGATCGAAAAAAATTCTTCTGTCACTCAAAGTTAATAGATTAGATAACCGTAATAGATAAGTGTAGTTTATTTGTTCTTTAGGTATTTTTAGTTTATAATTTAAAAAGCTTAGGAATTTTTTTTGTACTCTTTCTATTGTTTGAGAATGCGCATTATAGTCGGGAGACCATACAGTTGAATTATATTCAACCTGACTTCTCACTAGTGATGTGTAAAGAAGTTTCAATGTTTTAATGTTGGTAAAATCTTTAGCCACTCTTAGTACAAAACCTAACATTTTTAAACCCTTCTTTGAAATATTTTCAATGTGAGGTATGAAGCTAAGTTTGGTGTCGAATGTAACACCTAAGTCATTTATTTGGGAAACAGATTCGAGAATGATGTTATTTATTGAGTAATTAAAATAAATCGGATTTTTTATTTTGAAAAATCTCATAGTTGTGCATTTATTAACATTAAGGTATAGCTTATTATCGTTGCACCACTGAACTAATTTTGACAAATTTGCTGAGAGAATATAACAGTCGTCCAGGTTTCGAATTGCTTTAAAAAGTTTCAAATCATCTGCAAACATAAGTACGTCGATGCCTTTAAAAATATTACAAATGTCGTTCACAAAAAATATAAATAATACAGGTCCGATGTGGGAACCTTGCGGTACCCCACTGGATGCAAAAAAATCATATGATGATTCCCCATTTAGTTTAACACTAAGTTTTCTATTTGAAAGATAGCTTATAAACCAATGCAACATATTTCCACGAACTCCAGCTTTAAACAGTTTTTCTACGAGAATAGCGTGACAAACCTTGTCGAATGCTTTGCTGAAGTCAGTGTAAATTGAATCAACTTGAAGCTTCTTCGCCATTGCATCGGAAATGAAATTTTGATATAGAATGTGGTTAGTTAGTGTTGATTTTCCGGTTATAAAACCATGCTGTTCAGTACATATAATATCTTTAAATGAACTAATTATTTTATCCAGGATAAGCTTCTCAAAGAGTTTTGGAATTGTTGATAGTATGCATATCGGTCTATAATTAGTTACTTCGTTTTTATCCCCTTTCTTGAAGATAGGTGTTATATAACTATGTTTCCATAGATCGGGAAATATACCTTTCGATAAAGAATGACTAAAGAGTGTGTACAGGGGATAAGCAAGAACGGTGACACACTTCTGTAAGAGTAGTGGTGGAATGTTGTCAGGACCAGCATTTTTATTGGGATCAAGAAGTTTAATTTGTTTAATAATTTCGTTTAGTTCGATGTGCACATGTGACAGGTTTATATTGAAATTAGGAGAATAGTTAGGTAAGGAGAACTGTTTGGGTTGACTTTTATCGTAAACGTTCTTGAAGAAGTCGGCAAAAAGATCGACAATATTTTTTGATACCATCAGCCTTTCGGTCTTCAAGATACATAGTATTTGGTATATCAGAGTCTCCACTTCTTAATGTTTTACTGAATCGCCAAAAGCGTTTTATATTGCTAAAAATATCATTCTCTGTCTGCTTTACATAGTCGTTATAACATGCCCTAGAAAGTTTATTACAATCATTTCTTATTTTAGAGAATTCTATGTACAACTTTGAGGTTCCGTGATCCTTATACATTTTGTGAGCTGTTTTTTTACGTATAATTAAATTAATCAAATCTTTATTAAACCAGACTGGATATTTAGATTCCTTATATTGAGTGTAAGGGACAAAGCGGTTTATATGATTACTTAGAATTGAGTAGAACTGTTCAGTATTATGATTTAAATCATCACTTTCTAAGAAAGACCAGTCTACTAATGTAAGCGAGTCACACATACCTGAATAATCAGCATTTCTGAAATTATAGCATGATCTCGTAGGTTTCGGAATTTTTTCGCCAAAGTCTGTTATACAAATATTTAGTGGAGGATGATGGATGTCAGGGGGTATGACAACTTCTATGGCTTTACTCACTTTTATAGATTGAGAATTGAAGAAAACGAGATCCAATACACGATTGTTAATGTTTCTAACAAGATTATGTTGATTTAAGTTTAAATATACTGACATATCGAGTATTACTCTTTCACATTCGGAGGTAGTTAAATTACAAGTATTCGACAGTTCAGGGTTGTGCATATCCCAATTTACATTTGGAAGATTGTAATCACCTACGGCAATAAATTTGGCATCAGGGTATTTTGCTTTAAATATTTCCACGTCTTCATAATGGTTTTTAAATATAACAATGTTGGCTGAGGGGGGGAGGTATACAGAACAAATTATTATTTTCTCACTTTTACATTTCACCAATACAAATAATTGTTCAACGTTGCTGTTTTTTGTTTTTAATTTCTTAGAAGAAAATTTCTTTTTTATTGCGACGAGGACACCACCTCCTCTTGACTTAGAGCTGGTTATGTGGTTTCTGTCCGTCCTATAAACATTATAGGAGGCTAATCCTAGTTCAGAAGAATTGATGGATGGATCTAACCATGTTTCAGTCAGTACCACAGCTTCACATATTATTGATGGTATACAAATTCTAAAGTTATCTAGTTTCGTTCGAAGTCCACGTACATTTTGATAGTAAAGGTTTAGTGAGCTAGATTTTGATAGTTTTTTGTTTGAGCCTTCACGATTTTTGGTGTAGAGTTGACATATTTAATAGTAATGTTGGTTTCGCCGTTTTTTAATCTTGATTCGAGTTCACTTCGTAAAAGAGCAAGTTCATTTCTTTGGAGATTGGTGAGGTCGTTTGCTGCTTTGACACCGTTCTTCAACTTTGCTCTGTTCATCAGAATGGATTTGGACATCGTAGAATCCTTGAATTCAATCTTAATGGGTCTTGTTTGGTCGGGTTTCTTGATTCCCAATCGGTGAATCTTGATCTCATTTGGATTAAAGGTGTTTTATTATTTCATCAACTATTTTATCTCAACTTTTCCATATACATTTATAATATTGTTATCCCTGTAGGATAACCTACACATTCTATTATGTCTTCACGGTATAAAATTTATACAATTTTATAATTTATATTTTAGTTATAGTTATGCCTGTATCAAATATTATGTATCCAATACGTCTGTCTAAACTCGGGTATATCCTAAATAATTATAAGCAATAATTAGTCCCCTGAAATGTTAATACAAATTGAAAATATCTCCCGATTAAAAATAAATGCCGCCAACGGGAATTGAACCCGTGCCTTCTGATTGGACATCAATGATGCTAATTCTTCAGAGCATTTTCCATTGAAGTACCGGCATAACAAGCACAGTATTTCTACTGACGCTTGTGCTATAAGATTAACTCTAAATAATAAGATTAAGAACAACGATTGTAGGCTGAAATAATAATTTTTATTTTTATTTATTATTTATTCACCCCACATGTGAGGCCGTTATGTATCCCTCGGGGCATACGTCGTAGTCATTTGGGATATGTGAAGGGTCTTTTTAAGTAGAAAATGGAGTAAACAAGGGACTTTAAAATACCTGTGTTGTAGGAAAGAGGAAACAGCTAAGCCAGCCAAATCTTACAACAGCCGAGATGTTTGCCGCAAGAACGGTCAGCTCATTGAGCGGTAATGTTAATCAACTTGTATTGGAATAACTTCTCTTGATTTTTAGGTTTAGGTTATACCCATCAATGTAATATATCATTGAAGAAGATTATACTAACAAATCTAAATGAGACATGATCCAGAAAAAGATATCAGGATCCCCGTCTTACCTGGACAACGTCTTAATCCACACGACTATATATGTACCTGAATTATATAGGAGAAATAATTAACTAAAAATTCTGCCTCAATACAGGTTCGCCTAGTGAGGCAGGTTATGCACAACCTAAAATAAAGTATATTATGCCATTTCTATATAACACTCTTACATTCATATATATTTTTCTTATATTAGAAACTGCCGTATTATTGTAACATTATTCTTTCAACAATTTCATTGTTTCTAACTGACATATAATTATACAACTTACTAATGATATATTATATATATTCTGTAATTTTTTGATGAAATAAATAAATTAAAAAAAAATTGAAATATATGTATCAAAAATTTTGTTATTAAAAAAAATAAAAATTAAAAAAATATTCACATTTGCCAAAATATAGGAAAAATTAGTTGCATAAAAATATTGTTATTTCTAAATTATAAACATGAAATCAACAAATAATACGTATAATAATTAGTTCCCAATGGTCGAGTGAATAAAAACGATTACCCGGTAAGACAAATTCTGGGTTCGATTCCCAGTTGAGATCGCTATCATTTTATTTTCTTACATTTCTATTTTATAAACTTACGACTGCAGTCCTTGAATGAATTGACAGAGTTCGTTACAGAGTATCAGTTAAAAGCGAATGTTTTATGAGGACGGCGGAACACGTGTTCATATAATTATTTTTTGTTATTTGAATACCGCACAAGAGTCACAACTGGTCCCAACCGTCTGGATCTGGTGAGACAATCGCATCCCTAACTAGGCTATGTTGGGGATGGTAAGGAGATGGGGAAGAGAAACGCGGGGGAAGTACTTGGCTATTCAGATCTGGTCACCAAACATGGCTGAAGCCATTTCAAGCAAAGTTTCAATTCTCAATGGTGGTCTTAAACTAGATATTGATATTGTAGCTTTCCGTCATCATATTTATTAGGAAAAGAACATATGTTCTCGATACATTCTGAATGGCTAAAATTTTATCAGGAAATTGGCATGCTATCATATTTTTAATAGGATTATTTTTCTCCGTGCAATGTGTAACCGGAAGGCTGAAATCTATGAAAACATTATCACCCTGTGAACAAGAAAATCTCTTCTCTTGGACCAACTCTAGCACACGAGGCTGCTAACTCCTCATAACAATCACATTAACCATTACACTTGGATAGCTACAGTCGCCTACTATACTTTGTTCTCTGTAGTGCAGCAGACAATATTATTACAACAGAAGCATAAAAACAAAGGATTGTCGTAAAAGAAAATGACAGCGCGTCTGTCGCGAGTGTCCTTTCCTACTCCGTTTACCGAGAGTCCTTGCGCTACTGTGTTTAGCTAGTGAGACAATATGTATTACAATAAACACAGCATTTGTAAGGCAGGAATTACAGCGGGCGCAGGTCGTAAGCGTCCCGGATTCATTGAAGCTAATCTGCTAAATTGAAATATTCTACGGTTAAAAGGAAATTCTTGTGGATCAAACGATTTAACTACCTCTATAAAATTTAACGGGAAGAAAGGCAGTATTTAAGATAAAAATGTTGTTATGAAGCAGTTAATAATAAATATAAATATTATAATTGAAATAAAACAATATTTTTTGTTTAAAACCACGAATTTTTATTAATTTTAAGACCGACCGGTTTCGCTTCACTCGAGCATCGTCAGGGTACAAAATTAAACTAATCAATAATACAAAATGTGTCTTTATATATATGTACAAAATGTGTCTTTATACTCTGTATGTACAGAGGGAGAGAGAAAGTAAAACCAAAATGAAACAACAATATATTAAAAGAAAACGATTAGTGTATATAAATATTATAATAATAGAGAATAGGCATTAATAATTGTAAGGTGATTAAGGGATACTGGGAATTTTACAGTTTACAGGGAATATTCCCAGTATTGGGCCTTTTGACAAATCTAATTGATTATTCAGAATTAAACTTTTGGTTGTAATGGCTTTCTTTATTTCTAGCGCTTCTAGGTTATTCAATTTGTTACTATGGTCTTTTTTATGGAGAATCTTAGCACCGGTGCTTTTATTGAAGGTATGATCTTTTTCAATAAGATGATTGGCAAACTCTGAAAAGCCATTGCTATTTAGGCATCTAAGATGTTCTTTAATCCTAATGTTGACATCGAGCGTTGTCTTCCCGATATAAAACGCTGGACAATTATTACAATTTAATTTATAAATTCCTGCATGACTAAGTGTGTCATCTTTATCTTTAGAATTGACTAAAAATTTACCTAAATTGTTGTTGGTATAAAACGCCGGTTTGACTTCAGAAGGAAGGTTAACTATACTGCAGGAAGAAAAATTATTAATGAATAGAATACGGCGCCATGGGAAAGGAGGATTATTATTATTAATAATATGTGGACTCGCGAATAAGAAGTTTTTAACTGCTAATTGTTTTAGTTTTTTACTTAAAATTCTATCCATAAAATCTGGATCGTATCCATTATTAGACGCTATTTTTTTAATTATTGATAATTCGTTAGAGAAATTAATATTAGTTAATGGAATCGTGACCAAGCGATGGACCATTGAGTGAAATGCTGAGTGTTTGTGTGAAAAAGGATGATTGGATGTATTATGTATGACAATATCGGTGTAGGTAGGTTTCCGAAAGATGTCAAAATCGATTTTATTATTTATGAGAGATAAGGATAGGGCTAAGAAGTTTAAGGATGAATTAATGCCTATCTCCAATGTAAATTTAAGATGATAAGAATTTACAAAGTTGAGGAAGGAATTTAGTTGACGTTCCGTGCCTGTCCATATACAAAATATGTCATCGACATATCTTTTCCACAGAAAGACGTTTTTTTATAAGTGGTGAGTTACCGGCTAGTATTTTACTCTCCAAGTTATTCATGAATATATCGGCAATCAAAGGGCTAGTGGGAGCACCCATAGGTAAACCTTATTTTTGCTGATATATAACATTATTAAATTGGAAATAGTTTTGACTTAGGCACATATTAAATAACGACGTGAGATCATTTATAAAGTCTTTGGATAAATTAGAAGTATTTAATATGTCTGATATTAAACATTTACTTTCCCCAATGGGAACATTAGGAAACAAATTAACCACGTCAAACGAAATGAGTTTACAATTATTAGGGAGAACCAAATCTTTCAATTCTTCTACTAATGTAAATGAGTTTTTAATTGTGTATATAGGAGTGAAAACATTGGTTTTATTAAACACTTTAGTAATAAATGACGATATTATAAAATTTGGGGCATTACAACATGATACTACTGGTCTAATTGGGTTGTCAATTTTATGAATTTTAATAAAACCATATAATTTTGGAGATTTGGGGTTTTTAGTTAAAAATTTTACTTGGTGATATGAATCATCTTGGATTTTTTTAGTTTTACATGCCTTAAGTATTTGTTTAACATTTTCTAGGTACTTGTTAGTGGGGTCTTTATTCAGAATTATAAAATTATCACTATTTATGAAGTCTTTCACTTTTTCATTATATACATTTCGTGGGATGATTAAAACTGTATTTCCCTTGTCAGCTTTAGTCAGGATCAAATCTTCATCGGCTAATTTTTTACTAATATTTTTCATTATAGTTGTCTCAGGATTTGGCATAGGTTTGAATTTGGGTATGAGTTCTTTTATTGTTTCAGCGCTCTTGTAGAAGAATTTTTGTAGATGATTATGTAAAGCTGAATCTATATCCACTGCAACTTGTTCTATTGCAGCATTAAACTGATTATTAGAATACTTCAGGTTATATTTTAATCCCTTGGATAGTAGGGTTGTTTCTTCAGGTAGAAAATGTACATTTGACAGGTTCTGTACACGATCGAAAAATGTATGGGATGGTTGTAGTTGTAGTGACTCTTATTGTTGGTTTTGTTTGAGGAGCACAAATTTTCAAGTTTTTTATTAATTGTATTAAGCTTATTAAAAGCTTTAACAGAAACCAAGTATCGCACTTTGTCATCAAATAAGTCCCATTCGATAGGGTGCAACTCGTATACAAGTTCTGTATGTAAAAGTTTTAAATTTAGTTTTATATTGTTTATTGTTACGTTGTTGGTATGTATATTTCTTACCAATTAATAAAAATTCGTTGTTTTAAACAAAAAATATTGTTTTATTTCATTAAAATGTTAAACCACAAAGTGATTGCTTTCTACGAAAAAAAAAAAATAATTGTTATTTACTCACAGTAGTGTAATAAACGCTGCTCTAAGTACTAGATAATTATTTCCTAGCTAATTAATTAATTAATCAGTGGATGCGTAGTCCAACACTGGAGGAACGTGTCAAATGGGTTCTGTTTCAGGAAGGGTTTCTCTGGATTTTGGTTGTCACGGGCAAGGTTACGGATTTAGCACAGTCAACTAGATTAAGAATTAATTGGACGAATGTCTTAATTCGGCGGGATCGAGGTGTTAAAGTTCGAGATGTGGTTATTCAATTGAGAGTAAATACTCTAAATATGTCGGTATTTGTGACATAAGCTTACTGTCGTGATGAAATTCACAAGATCGAGACTGAAAAGTGACCGATATCAAGTTGATCGGTTGTTTATACTCAGTGATTGGATAACCCCGTTATTCTTTCGCATCGTTGAAAAGCAAATTACGATTTCTTTGTCACTCAATCACTTCAAAGCCACTCTCATCCGCTCAACCGGAAAACAGCAAACCTGTGTCTTCAGAACCCCTTAACCCACTGATGGAAGCATGGCTTGGACCATGCCACGCTATCCAGCGAAGATAAAAAGGCATTTGGCACCCAACGATGTTGACAACAACCCTCTTTATCAATGTAGTATAAACGATAAAAACAGACTTAGGTATACATAATTTGTTTTACGTAAAATCAATATATTAAATCAGTTATTGAGTAGATCTGGGCAGGTAAGGAATCGCAAATGTGGTCGAAATAAATATATTTTTTAAATTTATCTATTTACCTAACAATGTTATCCATAAAACGGTCATGCATTAATAAATATCACAAATTTTAGGTAGATGTACGTATAAAAGGTCGTGGGGGCAGTTTTACTATTTTGTGACATATGTCAAAAGAGAGTTGCTGAACTGTCTGTAAGTGACGTTAAAAAGTCGATAGTCAGTGCAGAAACGTAAAGCATTTGAGACGCTCTGTCGATTGGCGCTTTCGGATAGGCAAAAGCAGTCGTTTGTGTATGAAAAATTGCATTTGATCTCCATCGAATTATTCGAGTATATTTGTTAGGCACGTATAAGTTAACCTTTTTCAATATAAGTGGATTTAGTATAGTTCCAGAGATAAATTTAAAAAAATGATTGCTTACAAATATTTTTCGGCGTGCTTCTAAGCTGTTAAAATCAAGCATTCGTGTTGAGAACAGGGATGGATATAGGAATGGGTTCTATGTATATTCTCTAAAAAACTAACTAACTAACCATCACGCCGTTTCACCGCCGGGGTAGGCGGAAGGGACGGACCACCAAACAACTCGGTCTTGGCACACAGTCCTTGCCTCATTCACATTCATACATCGTCTCATACATACTCTTCTGTTATTCTGACTCTTGACATGGCCCGACTCAAGTATCTGAGTCGGGCCATATTTATCATATATAATAATGATAATAATGTTTATTTAAGCTGGACAGAGCGGTGTGTGCAATGCTCTGCCTGCCATACACGTTTACATTTAAGTTAATACATAGAAAATCAGTATGGAAATAAATAAATCAATAAATAAAAAATGAATAAATTGATGAACACATTAGGACTTTATGGTGGCTTGAGTGAAATTCTCCATCTCTGGCGTAGAAGCGCTCCCTGCCACCGGGCAACGGCCTGGACAAGAGTGTTGTCCGATCTCTGGTAGCGCTGACTCGTCCCGGCTATTTTGTGGCGCATCAAAGCAGCGAACCCGTGCACCCTTCCTTCGGTGAACATCTGTGAGGCTCTGCATCGCCAAGGGAGGCCAAATAGGGTTCTGTATGCGTGGTTGTACTGTACTCGGAGTGTGTTCATGACGCCTTGTGTGTATGTCGTTCATAGCTCGCTAGTGTAGAAGCTCATACAGTATGTTTGGAAAAATATATATAACGCGTAAACCTCTTGTATACTTTTTCTATTTCTAGGATATGGTTTTGTTCAGAAAGGTCCTAAATAATGTTACTGTATTTCAACTATATGTATATTTGCTTTTTTTTTATTTATTTCTATATATAATTTACAGTTTCACATAATTATTTATATTTATATATGATACATTTCAAACTTATAACTATAATATGTTGTGTGTAAGGTAGGTTTGAGAAGGTGATACTGTATGTGAGTAATATTGTATGTTTCGTGAACACCTCACTAGGAGAACCTGTGCTGAGGTGTTTACGTGGTTATGTATAGGTGTGACAAGTATTTATGTGTTGTTGAAGTTTTTATTTTTTATAAGTTTTAATTTAAATTTTTTTTATTTTTTGTATATTGAATATTCATAAAATTTTAATGGTTTTTGTAAATTGAATATTCATAATAAATATGTAAAAAAAAAATATTAATATATATTAACATATATGTAAGTGCATATATTTGTATTGTAATATTTCTATAGTTGGTAAAATCTCGAAAAACGTGTTTATTTATTTTACACTTTTTATGGTTTAGTTATGTTTGGTTTGGAGTTATTATGTTTTGAAAAAATAAAATATCTTGGTTTTTGATCCAGGCTGTGATATGGTAAGTTTTTAGATTCTCACGGCCAAAGAATTTTTGTTGTTTGTTTTTGGGGTGTTATGCCGTGTTGCGCTAACTCCTTCTTTAGCCGACGTTTCGGACAGCGTTGCAGTGTCCATCATCAGGGCAGATCCGGTAGATCCAAAGATGTGTAAATTTTTGGTTGTCGAGTTTGTGCTTATTTATTTGTGGCCTGGGCCCGTCCAAGTGCGAAATGCCAACGGAAGTGGCGCCATCTTGTGGCGAATTCTAGAATTAGAAAACCGATTAACAGCGGTTAGAGTAGATGTACCCAGTATCAAGGTATAAATGCAATGGTTTTATATTGTATTATTATATGGTATTGGAGTATACTTAGACATGTTATTTGCGTTTAGCTTTGGTGTAGCCGTCAATTACCGGATACCAAGAGCTGTTGAGCTTAGTTCCGTCGTCTCTATTGATATTAAATGGATTTTTGTAGATTTCAATTGCCTCCATAATCAGGCGTGATCTATAAGTTTTGGGTCTTCCCAAGACCTCGGGAGCAAATCCAAAGTAATGGCCGGTTTCAATTAAGTGTTCGGCGATTGCCGATTTATCAGGGTGGCCAAGTTTACAAGCACGAAAATGTTCTGATATCCTTTTGGAAATCGTCCGCTCTGTCTGGCCTATATAAACCTTGTCACAACCAGAGCAGCTGAGTTTGTACACTCCATCTGCTTCCAGAGGAAACTTAGTCTTTGCAGACCTCAGTAGGTCTTGGATTTTGGTGGTGGTTCCGAAGACAGTTTTGATGTTTTCTTTTCTCAACAGCCTGGCAATTCTGTCTGTCACATTGTGAACGAAAGGCAGGAAAGCACAGCCTTTTGAGTCTTGTTCAACTCTGTCTTCGTTTGTTGTAGATTTGGTTCTTAAAATTTGCCTTGTCTGACTTGCCGGGTAACCGTTGCGCTCCAGTGCATCGGTCAGTTTTATAAGTTCTGCTCCAAGTTTTGTTTCTTTACATATTCTGGTCGCTCGGGTTACCAACGTATGGATAAGTCCTCTCTTCTGCGCTGGGTGGTGGTGCAAATCAGCGTGTAAGTATCGATTCGTATGAGTTGGTTTCCTATATACGGTATGTCCTAGGCTACCATCGTGTTTTCGCATCACCTCCATATCTAGAAAAGGCAGGATTTTATCTTGGTTTTCCAGCTCCATTGTGAACTTAATTTTGCTGTGGAGAGAATTAAGATGGTCCAGGAATTCGTTAAGTTTCTCCGTTCCATGAGGCCAAATGGCGAAGACATCGTCGACGTAGCGCCACCATACTTTAGGGACAGCTGAAACTGTATCGAGTGCCGCTTCCTCAAACTTCTCCATAAAGAAACTGGCGATAACGGACTGCCCATTGCAACTCTCTCCATTTGCTCAAAAAGTTCACCCTGAAACGCAAAGTATCCCGTTTTGAGGCAGTGTTTAAATTTACACATCTTCTGATCTACCGGATCTGCCCTGATGATGGACACTGCAACGCTGTCCGAAAGGTCGGCTAAAGAAGGAGTTAGCGCAACACGGCATAACACCCCAAAAACAAACAACAAAAACAGGCTGTGATATGTTTTTTGTGAATGTTTGCGGATGTATTTGCAGTTAGTAGTTGCTTCAGAGTAATGGGCATACAATTAAACAGTTTTGTACCGTAGTATTGAAAGTGTCTTTGTCCGTGTGTGGTGTGTGTTATCGGTATGTTTAGTGTTTTATTTGTTAAGGATCTGGTTTTTAACGAGGTTTTTGGTTGAATTGGAATATGGAGTTTGTGTTGGAGGAGGTGTAGTAATGCAGATTTGGCGTAAAGTTGTCTTATTGACAAGACTTCTAATGTTTTGTAAATTTCACTTGATTCTGTGTCGAATGGTACTTTTAGGATTATTTTAACTATCGCCTTTTGAATTTTTTGAATTGGGTCAATTGTCATTCTTGTACCACTTCCCCTAGCTAGTATTCCATATGTGGCAATGGATTGACACAGTGCAAAATATATGGATCTGAGTATTGTTAGAGGGAAAATGTTTTTAATGGACTTCATTAGGTACATGACTCGTTTTAGTTTGTTAGTGATGAAAGTAATGTGGTCAGTCCAGCGTAAGTGTGTATCAATAATAACCCCTAGGTATTTTATTTGTTTTACCCTTTCTAAACCGTCGCATTGGCAATTAAATGAAGTTTGTTCACAGTCATGTAGTAATAGGTCTATGTTAGTTGGAGGTTGGCCTCTTTGTGTTATGCTGTGTGTGATGTATTTTGTTTTAATTGTATTAATGGTAAGAGTATTACTGTTTAGCCATTTTTTGACAATTGATAAACTTTTTTCGGCTATTATAAATACATCTTTCCATGTGGCTGCTTGACACAGAAGAACTGTATCATCAGCGAAGGTCACGATTTTACCTTCAATTTTAATGTCACACAGTTCATTTATGTAGATGAGGAATAATAAAGGGCCAAGTACACTCCCCTGTGGGACTCCGTATGTAATTAAAAGTGGTTCACTTGTTTTATTGTCAATTTTAACTTGTTGCCTTCTGTCAGACATAAAGCTTTTAATTAAGTCGAATTCTACACCATCAATGCCAATGTTTTTTAATTTCTTAAAAAGTTTTTCGTGTGAAATTGTGTCGAAGGCCTTACATAGATCTAAGTAAATAGAAATAACTTTTTTCTTAGCGTCAAGATTATGTGTTATAAAGTCCGTTACATCACCTATTGCATATTCTGTGCTCCTATTTTTCCTAAAGCCATGTTGGTTCATCGATAATATTTGTTTTGTTTCCAGATAGTGTTGAAGTTGTTTTTGCCATCATTATTTGCCATCATTATTTGCCATCATTATTTGCCATCATTATTTGTCAGCACATGGTGCATGAAAAGCTGAAAGAGATGTATTGGATCAAAGGCATACATTTTTTTCTCTTCTCAATCCTACATCGGCACTAGTTACAGTTTGTATGAATTATATACTTACACATCTATATATAATATTATTGTAAATAGAATAGTAAATGCTTAAACTGTTCATTGATAACATTCAATTATTCTCGCAGGTAGCAGGTAGATATTCGTGCATATTCCCAATGGAGCCATCTAGAAAGCAATTGCTTTGTAACGATAGCCCAATTTGTCGGATATGCATCCGTTGGCTACAAAAACAGCCACAATTGCCGTAAACCGCCGTCACTATGAATACAAAGTGCAGTTCCGCGCAACAGGACAATTTCCCCGGCAGCGTCAGTGCCAGTAAGTGTAGTCAACATTCATACTCGTATAGCCAGCCGGCAACCGTCGCGCGTCGCAAAGGAAATGCTTCTCCGATAGATATTCATACTCACTAAGTGTATTTTCCCGTGATCTATTATAATACACTACAGAATAGTAGTAATATAATATGACTGTGAGACCCGTTTGTATAATTGTAGGATTTGTGAAGCTGAAAGTATATTCAAAATATTGGTCTTTTATTAAATAAAATAACTATTTTCCTTTCGAATGAACAAAGTCAGTGTATTATATAAATCATTACTGATTCAGTTTTGGATATGTTAATTTTTATCAGAAATTTGCCCAAATTATAAACAAAGTACCTATATACACTTTTCGAGTATAGAAATATTTTCATCGTAAAAGTCGGCCTTCGTGGTCGCGGGTTCAGCAATTTTCATTCGATGAATTTGTATATTTTCTTATTATTTAAAATGATTCCAGGTGGAAGATAGTCTCAGTATTGCTCTGATGTAAGACTACCATTCAGCATTGAAATGTTGCTTGAAATGGCTTTAGTCGTATTTGGTGATCTGAATAGCCAGGCACTCCCCCACCTTGCTTTTCCCGATCTCCTTCCCCTTCCAACTACCTTCAGCCTCACAATATACCCAAATTATCGATACCATAGTTTCACTGGCTCGAAACGGTTGAAAGCAGTTGGGACTCTTGTGCGGTATTCACATAAAAAAATAAACAAATAAAATCATTTGCGGTATCTACTTTATCGCTTGATTCTACAATCGGTTCAAATTTTTAAAATTAAAATGAATTGAACTTAAATAATTTCACGCATTACATTACGCAGAGATACAACGGAAAATTTCACATCACGCACATCATCATAAACAACCGAAATTAATATGTTCGATCAAAGCATACTGTAACCCTTGTTGGAAAGTAATAGGGATGTTATTCCCTGTTTTTTTTTTATTTATTTTTGCAAATTATTTCCTCTTTTATAATATGAGTTTACATTTTATAATGAGAAAAAAATAATAATAAAGGAAACACAGAAATGAAATGTCAAAATTTCCAAACTCAAAACTACACCGCTTGGGCATTGAAATTACCAAATCAAGTTATTTGGAGAGGTTTTACTGCTAACCGTAAGTAATAAATTATTTACGCTAAAATCAACTAACATTTCGTTGAAACAGTGATTCTGGCTTTGTGTTTTTTGTTGCCAAATGAATTTCTGGATTCCGAGTATCACCATACTACGTTATTTTTATTGTTGTTGTAGCCGTGGCAACATAATCTTTCCTATAATAGATGTAGGTCCTATAATAAGCCTACAGTATGATTGATCTAAAGAACTGTCTTTTTTAAATTTCTAGGGCAAATTTCACAGGAAAAACTGAAACCATTATTTTAATTAATGTTATTAGGTGTCTGTGCAGAAAACGGGGTGTAAGATTACGAAAACCTTTGAAAATTTTGATTTTACCTACAACGTACAAGTTATATTGTAAAGTAGCATTTTATTGTAGCAATTTTTTACAAGCTTTGTTTTTATTTTAATGAAGAAGAAGATAATACTAATAAATCTAAACTTAACACCAAGCAGAACAAGACACAGAAAAAAGGTATCGGTCTCAACTGGGAATCGATCCCAGGGTCTCTGGATATAGGACACCTGTTGAATTTTTCTAAAAGTCTACATGAATATTCAATTTCAATAAGATGGATTTTATTTTATTTTCTAAATTTTCTCTAAGATACGTTTAAATTCTCGTAAGAAAAATTTATGAACGTCCTGATTTTGTGAAAAACATTCTTTAGTATTCTACGTCGAAAGACAATATTTTCGTGCACGGAAAGTAAAAAAAAGTTTATATACAACTTTAAAAAAAAATTAACTCCACCCAGGAGGCTCTGAGGAAAATAATTTCCCTCAGGGCCTTTATCATCTTAAAGGATGCCTTATGGAGGGTCTTTTTACGAAACGGAAAGTGAGGAAGTTCTGCCAAAACGGTAAAAGGAAAAAGGGATGAGGGGTGGTTAGGAATCTGAGAATCAATTGGAAGGAGAAAACTGCAATTCTTGCGATTAATTTTGAATTGGCTTAAAGAGAACATTTCAAAGGTATTAATGATTAGTTTGAAGACAATTCTTTTACTTATTTAGGGCGGCGTAACTTCCTTTGGCCGTTCTTATGTGCGCCGCCCGTACCTAGACAAAATTAACCCCCCACGAACCCGGGCACCGCTGCTAGGTCACCGAAGGTGATTTTGGGTGACCATTTGGGATGACCTATGCAGATATGTTGGTTATCCTGTAAATGGTTCCCAGGGAGACGGGTATGTGTACCGCCGACACATACCCGCCTCCCAAATTGAGTTAAGTATTACAATACTTACTTCAAATTCTACTTTTGGTCAAAGAAACTTTAGATAGCGTAAAAATTAGGATCAAAAGTAATGATAGGGCCTTTACCGGTGCACTCATCCAAATTCGCAGTTATTGATGCAACCTAATTATTGTGTGTATTTTAATATAATTGTAGGTATATTATTAGGACTATAAACGAACTTGGTAAATGATGTATGGATATTGATGCTACCTAACTATTGAGTGTTTGTATTTTTATATAATTGTAGGTACGTTATAGTACTATAAATAAACTTGGTAGATAGCTGCCTCAACACAGGCTAAGCCTAGTGATGCGGGCTATGATAAACCTAAACATATAACGACATCAACATTTCTATTATATACATTTATTTTACCTACTGTTTATATATTCTTTTCCGTTGATAAAATTATATACTCATCTAATTTATAAACCAATGTACACAAAACAGTCTTTCATGTATTTCTATAGTTATAGTTTGAAAATTTGTCACAATAAAGATATTATATTATTATTATTTTAAGTGAAAAAATAAATTAAAGGATCGTCCATCAGGGAGGTCCCCGAATCATCTGTTTAAAAAACCATCAAAAGGTATTTCGGACCTTTGCACTAATTGTTAGCCACTGGAACGATTTCGGTCGAAAAATCGACCACTTTTATTTTTCTGCGATTGATATCGGTCCAAAAATGGACCGATTTTTCTACCATTCGTAAAATATTTATTGTAATTATTTAAAACGTTTCCATGGCCAGCTACTAGTTTTATCGAATAGCTGATAATATATTCTCTTTGTCTATGAACTTATCCGTTGTCTTTGAAGTGTTATTTAACGAGTTTTCGCGCTTTTTTATGGCGTTCTGTCAAAAAACAAAATAATAATTTTTCAACATTCACGAAATTTTGGTCTCTTCCTAAAATGCCGTAAGTAATTAATTTATTGGGTTTTTAACGCATAATTATACATCTGTGTAATCATGATTGACTTATCTATTTTTGAAATACGTTTTTAATTCGTTTGTTTCTAATATATTGTTTTGGTGAAAGTTTTTGTGTAAAAATTCGTCGACTGAAGATGTCATCTGTTTTTGATTTAAAATAATTTCATAAATACTGCACTCGCGCATTTGAAATATAGATATTTCATCAGAGTGATTCAAAACAAAGAGATATATATAAGTTTTATTTGAATTGGTTCATTATTAATACAGATATTTTCTAACCAATTATTTTAAGTCATATGTCAAAAAATCGACTCTTTTTTAGATGTAAAATGGTGTAAAGCCTTCGTCAAACAATAAAAATTTAGTTATTTAGTTGTATAATTAATTAATTTGTTTATTTTAACCAAATTTGTGCAGAAACAGCTGTCGTCCAGGGAAAGGGAGCACTCCACGACCCAGGTTTAAATAATTATTTTCAAATTTTATATTAGTGCAATATTTAAACATTTAAGTACTTACATTAAGTGTTTTCAATTTAAAATATATAGAGTGGTGCTGACTGCAAGAGGAGGCAGAGGAAGAGGGAGAGGTGGGGTACGAGCTGGTGCCGGACTACCAGCTGGTGCCGGACTACCTACACGTGGACGTCAACGCAGAGCTGCAATTGCAGCCTCGTCTGGAGTGTTAGTATTTTTTAATGTTTTTTTATGAAAGTACTTTGCTGTGGCCGTTGAACTCATCATATATTTGTTGTTACATTGCTGTTCATAGCCATGTAATATAATACAGGTGAGTTACACAATTAGCCATCGCCGCACAAGTCAGGCAGCAGAGCTTGATACTCCAATCTTTCAGGGTGTGGATATAGTCAGTCTCCCAATGAAACAAGTCTTTGGATGTGAGGGTTTATTGTACATATAAACAGGTTATCAGACAGATCTACAAAAGGTACATAGCTTTTTAAGTCCTGACTGTTACTAGGCAATCTACTGAATCTAATGGCTCTGAGGGACATAGGTACAATATTAGCTCACGTGTAAATTACGGCGGAGGCGGTGAATCGGTCGGCAGGTGACATAGGCGGGGTTACGACGCCTACAGGGCGGCGCAGAGGCGGCGGCAACGAGAGCGCACTGCGCTGGACGACAAAGGGGCGCCAGGGCTGATGCAGGGCAGGTGCAGAGTGGATGCAGAAGGGCGGCAACGAGAGCGCACTGCGCTGGACGACAAAGGGGCGCCAGGGCTGATGCAGGGCGGATGCAGAGCGGATGCAGAAGGGCGGCAACGAGAGCACACTGCGCTGGACGACAAAGGGGCGCCAGGGCTGATGCAGAGACGATGGAGCAGGGCGGGGGCACTGATTGGATGGCCAAGGGGGTCCACACAAACAGGCTAGGGCGGCAGACGCCCAGGGCTGAGGCCGGGGTCTACAAGTTCACGGTCTCAGCCTGGGGTCGACGGTAGGTGGGGCAGCCAGCATCACAGGGGTACGAGGCTGGCGGCGTGGTCAGAGACAGGACACAGCTCTATAACATCAGAAGGCTGTGGTTCTGGGGATCCTCTTGAAGTGGAAAGCTGGAACCAGAGAGGCGGCACACATGGTGAAACAAATCAGGCCGGTCCATATTTACGGCGACACCGATTTGGCGGCAATTGTTAACTCGGAACTAATACAGCATGTTGCTTGCTACGCATCGGTCGGGGAACTGAAGCGTGGGTCTGCTCGCGGGGGGGAGCTTGTCCCTTCCACATCTATTTTTGGCGCCTGGTCCGATGCCCTTATAAGGACACGTTTTCGGTTTAGCCATATGATTGGTTGTAGGTACTTGTAAGCCCGCGTGACCGGTATCAGGCGGCGATGTCGCGAGCTCCTGCGTATGTATTAGTGTCTTGACATGCTCTGGGTGCATGATCGATTTCCGGCAACGCGTGGATATGCGTAACTGTGCAGTTAGCTTGATTTTATGGGCGATCCATAACACTACCCTCCTTGTCGACGAAAGAAGATCCCATGCAACGTAGCTGAAGCAGGGCAACGTCCTCCTGTTTGCCGTAAGAGAGGTACAGAGCTACCTCTTTTCACAAGATTAAAACACTCCCTAACTTAAGAGCCAAAACAAAAATTAACTACCTGAGAGCCAAGTTGAACAACCCTAACAAGTACACTGAACAAGGGTTGCCAAATCTCGTTCAAAAATATTTGCAGAAATGAACTCCAAGGCGCGATACAAAACACGCTATGATTTACATACTCGATTTTTTTTTTTTAACAAAAAAGAATACACATGGCCTTCTTTCCAACCAGAAGAGAATACATAAGACTTTTTCCAAACAGAAAAGACTACAAATGGCTTTTTTTTAAGACAACACCAAAACAACAAATGTAGCATACAATGTGGTATATCCGAATGGATGTACACAATTTACCACAAGGCCTACACTCTCCATCAAACCACAAAAGAAGAACAATTAAGCCATGTTCACAATTGTACAATGTTATACATAATGATATTCTGGTTAGAGAATATTATACGCTTATGCGATTGACCAAAATCAATCCATATTCACGTTTTTCACAATGAAATTCTTAAACTAGACATGGTTTTTTATACACAAAATTCCTGTTAGGGAATATGTACGCTGATTGTATCATGCGATTGACCGAAATCAACCCATTTTTGCGTCACTTACAATAAAATTCTTGACACTATACAAAACAAGTATCAATACACATGTTATGTTATTTCTTATTATCCATTGATAATTTTGAAAAACGGGAAAAAAAAGATTCTACTCAAGATTTTAACGATATATTCTCATTTTTGTCATGGTTTGTCTGGTTTGCTAATAATTCTTAGGCATATAGACCAACCTCTCGTTTCGCATATAAATTATTAAGGTCAACGCTACCAAAACCTCCCATGTAATTAATTCTAAGGCTAATATCATCCTATAACATTTAACGATTTACTTCCTGTAAACCGCACAGCGCTGTACCAGGTGTTAACAAGAAACACCCGCACGTCGTAACGATAACGTTCTTCTCACCAAATAACCAGACAAAACCCACAATGACCTTAAGTGCAATTATCAACCCAATTCTTTGGTTAAGATTCAATAATGTCCCAAAATGACATAAATATGCAACCTCCATTTGTCCTTAATGACCAACAATTTAGATTTCCAACGAGTCTAAGACATAATTACATTATCTTTACAAAAACTATTTCTTCTTACCGGGTATATACTATAATTCATCTTCCTATGAGAAATATACACACTACACTTGACATGGCGTAACACATATTACAAATAACACACTTTTATTTCGTCACAACTTTATGAAGGACTTTACACGCTATTTCTTTTTATTGATACCGAAGCAATCAAATACGTGTTTACAAAAAAATACAATACACACCATACTTGACATGGCGTAGCACATATTACAAATAACACACTTTTATTTCGTCACAACTTTATGAAGGACTTTACACGCTATTTCTTTTTATTGATACCGAAGCAATCAAATACGTGTTTACAAAAAATACAATACACAACCCACAACTAATTAACAATTAGTTAAGGAATAATTTACACAATTATAATTTACAAACATATTACATACCATTCAACAACTACTGTGTGTGACAATTCAATTCTTGTTACATAAGACTTATTTGAGTCTTTTCAATTTAATAACCGAGAACTACATAATCCGATTCCTAGAGTTTGACTTCCTTAAAAATAAACGACACGTATTCACTACGCAAGAAGAAAGAGAAAAAAAAAATTCCAGAAAAAACAAATAATTGGTAGGAAACCAATTAAATACAAAAAAAAACATAAGACATAATTTTCTATACAAGAGAATGTCCGAACAAAAACCACATAACAGGGTTTTTCTTATTCAAACTATACAATTTTTATAACACAAAATATTTGAGTTATAATTACAAAATGGGTTCCTAATCTACCACTGATAACTTTAAGTGATGAAGAACGAAATCATCACTTCAAAAGTACAGGACATTTCTTACGCCGTTTCCTGTCAACGAAAAGAAGATTATATGCACACATATAATCTTAATTTGTACTAAGAATTGGTATATTTCCTTAGTACAATAATTCCACGAAATGAAAATTAAGTGTACATTCCGGTCCCGGGCAGGATATTGAATAATTAAGGCGGTTTTTTCTTTATTAAATAAAAAAAATTCCACTAAACTCAAGGTTGCTTGAATTAAACCCTCAATCAATGTAACGTGTCGTGTTTCGTAAACGAAATATATACATAAATGTATATTTTTAAATATAATTTTATATAACTTATGTAGTTATTTCATAACTACAACTTATATCTTCTATATCACAATACTCACTTATTGTGATAAATGTGTTTGATTTTCGATTTATTGTTATTTGCTATTTTAAAACGAGTTTTAGTTATGGAAGAGAGAGATAAAAAACATATTATGTATTTCTACAAGAAGTCTGCTAGCTAGACAGAATCTCCCAGAAAACATGATAAAACAAAACAGAGAGGTTATTATGTCAGCCAAAATAGATACACTCAAAGATTCATGACGTCTTTGAGTTATAAAAATTGAATGACACCATAGCCCCTGTTTATTCAAATAATATTATTAAAAATGAACGAAATATATGTTATTATATACATATTATATCGCATTGAACTGGGTGCGAGAAAAAAAATATACGTATTAACTTGAACGCGGCGACCTTTGATCAACTCATAATTATTATTATTATTTTGTGTTTAAATATTGTTTACCGCCTCGCGATAATAACAATTCCTTTGTCATAACGATAATCTATTTTTCGTGTAATAATATTTCCTGTTGCGAGTTTTTATTTCAACCAACTATTTATTTTCTGTAATATAACAACAAATTCAAACCGATTAGTGACAATTATTAGGTGACATTGTTACCTAGTTTTATTATGTCTTTAATGTGAAATCTCCCTACGATTTTTCCATTTCAATCTTCTAGCTGGTACACCGTGCTAGAGATTTTTTGTTTCACCCGATTTTCTACAAAACGAGGTGCGAGTTTATTTGAGAAGTACGTCCCAGCTTTCGATTGTGCAAAGTTACGTCTCCATACAATGTCTCCAATTCCGTAAGAAGCCAACTTGTGTCTTGTATTGTACCGAGCGGCACTTTGTTTATATGCTTCCGCAAGAGAATCACTAACTTTGTCATAAATAGCTACTAGTTCTTGTAATTTTTCCGCGTATTTTGCTACCGTATCTGGTTGTACGTCATTTCGACTACCAGACGAGATACGCCAATGTGACGTGCCGTGCACTGTCTTCTCGAACCCGTGCATAAGAAAAAATGGAGTGAAACCAGTCGTCAGATTGACAGTATTGTTTATTGCCGCTTGTACTGTCTTGACGTGTTTTGACCACTGCCGGTGATCATTGCCTACTAGAATAGCCAATGTGGTACCGATTGTTTGGTTATAGCGTTCCACTACATTATTCATAGGAGTATAGAATGTGTTGTAAAAAACGTCGGGGACGCCGTATTGAGATAAGAAAGCTTTAAAGGTGCTGGATATGAACTGCCTACCGTTGTCCATTATCAGTGTTCTAGGTACAGAGATTGGTAAGAAAATATTATATTCCAAAACTTCTATTATGGCTTTAGCCGTAGCATGGCGTAGTGGGAATAACCAACAGTATTTAGTGAAAACGTCTACCACACTTAGAATGTGAAATTTACCGTCATAACCCTTCGGGTAGGGACCTATCAAATCTATACTTAAACTCTGCATTGGTCGGTCGACGTTTTTGGGATGCGACATGTAACCTAAGGCTGGTTTCGTTGAATGTTTATAAGCCTTACAAGTATTACAAAGAGACACTAACTTTTTCACATCATTATACATACCGGGCCAAAAATTTCTTAACGATAATTTTTTAAAGGTTTTAAACACAACTGGATGTATTGACGCGGAAGAATTATGACAATCCGAGATAATAGCTTGCCGATCTTCTACAGGGGACACTAATTTCCATTCGTAGTCTTCTTGTAAAGAAAAATCAGCTTTGCAATGTTTAAACAACTTATTCTCTTGTATCAGGAAGTTAGGACAATTTTGTGGGTTATCAACGCATTTTTTATATAGTTCTGTGTACCATTTGTCCTTAGAACTGGGCGTGCTTAATAAAGAGTCTGGCTGAGTAACTTCTATACGTGAGAGTGCGTCCGGTACTATATGCAGGGAACCTTTACGGTGAATAATATCAAAATCGAATTGAGACAAACGAGTCGCCCATCTAGCAAGTCTACCTGAAGGATTTTCTAGTGACATCAACCACCTTAAACTCGAGTGGTCTGTGACTACTGTGAATTTTGACCCTTCGACGTATGAGCGAAAGTTGTACACGGCGTCCAGAATGGCTAATAATTCGCGCTCTGTGGTGCTATAATTTTTCTCCGCTTTTGATAATACTCTCGAGTAATATGCTACAGGGTGCTCTGCGTCTTCGAATTGTTGAGAGAGACATGCACCGATTGCAAAATTTGAGCTATCGCATTGTATTATAAAAGGTAATTTAAAATCAGGACAACTTAATACCGGTGCCGAAATCAATGCATTTTTCAAAGTGGTAAATGACTTTTCTACTTCATCATTCCATGTATAATTAGGTAGGTTCTTCTTTCCCCCAGTTATATGAGTTAAAGGTGCGGCAATGTTTGAAAAATTGTCAATAAAACGTCTGTAATAACTACATAAACCTAGGAATGATTTTACCTGTTTCGTATTCTGGGGACGGGGAAAATTCTTAATTGTTTCTATTTTCGCCGGGTCTGTGCGGAGACCTTCCCTGTCTATAACAAAACCTAAATATTTTAGTCTTGACTAACGAAATTCGGATTTTTCTATATTTAATGTTAATCCCGCCTTCTTAAGTATACCACATACTTTTTTAAAAAGTTCAATGTGCTCTTCAAAAGTTTGCGAAATAATAATTAAGTCATCTAAATATGCAAAAAGGTTTGGTTCAAATTCCGGACCGAAAAGAGTGTCTACCAGACGTTGTAACTCACTTGGAGCATTTCTTAAACCAAAAGGAAGTCTTACAAACATAAACGTACCTCTACCTGGGACCACAAAACTGGTCTTTTCGCAGGATGACGTGTGCAATGGAATCTGCCAGAAGGCTTTAAGTAAGTCTAGCGATGTAATGAAATTTGCGTGACGAAGGTTGTCCAAAATACGATGCACATTTGGAAGTGGGTAAACCTGGGCTTTGGTAGCCATATTAAGACGTCTACTATCAAGGCAAAACCTTGCAGTTCCATCCTTCTTGGGTACCAGTATCACTGGATTTGACCAAGGAGATTTACTTTTTACGATTACGCCTAATTCTAACATTTTGTCAACTTCGTTTTCTAGCTGCTTCAACCTCACAGGAGATAAGGGGTAATAGCGCTGTTTAATTGGTAAACCTTCAGTTTCAATAACATGTTCGATTAAATTCGTTTTACCCAAACCGCATTTAGCAAAAGATATGGATTGAAATTCCTCCATTACATCACTAAGAGATTTCATTTGTTCCGGTGTAAGATCGTTTTTAGATTTTACAACATTAACCTCTGAGATAGAAGTGTACGAAATATTTTGTTCTGACGTTAATAAATTCGGAGCTATGTTGAATTTCTTCCAGAAATCGATACTTAAAATGATCTTTTGACCCAGTGAGGGAATTACTATGAAGTCTATAGTTTGTGATATACCGTTATAAATTATTGGTAGTGAAATTTTTCCCAACACTTCCTGTCTCTTGTTATCTGCCGTTGTAATTAACAAGTTGCAGGGTGACAACGTATAAGAAGAGAAATGTTTGTGCAAATTTCCTCCAATACAAGACAAGGATGCACCCGAATCTAACAATCCTGATAAAACGCGATTATTGACATAAAATGTTACATGCGGTCGGCCATCACCGCTGCAAGTCACATTCCAAGCTTCAAGGGAATCCGTATACGAAAATAACTTTACGTAATTTAACCAGTCATTCCATTCATTTTTTCTAGTATTTAAAGATGGCTTTGAACTAGAATGACTGTCTACCAGTTTTTTTTTATTCCGATTGCATTGAAACGGGGGTGGTTTTGACAAATCCGGCATAACATTTGCTCTGTTGTCATCCGGCTTTTTCCATCGTGGGCTACGGCGCGGGACATTACTATTGCTAACTGCATTACAATTTTTTGCGAAATGGCCATTTTGATTGCATCTGAAACAAGCACGGTTAGCTAAGTCAGTCGATTTTTGTGTAATCATTGCTAACTGAGAGTTTTTATTCTGGCCAAACAATCTACTTTTGTTACGTAGTTGAGAACTAACATGATGAGTTTCATCCATGAGCTCACAACTTCTAACTAATTCATTACAAGAGCTAGGTGCATTGTGCGAGAAAAGTTTAGCATATTTATGTAATAAACCATTTTTAACTGTTAAAGCCAAGTCTTCCTCGGACAATGGAGATGTTAATCTATTATTCAAGGACGACATTAAATTTACATATTGTCTAACAGATACATTATATAACTGTTTGTAACGGTGTAATTTAGATTTAATTCTGGAATCACATTCGAGAACTTTAGAGCACGAGGCAGTATCTGTCTCAACATAACTTGAGGCGGAATTGAATTTAATCTTGTCCATCTCATCACATAACGACTGCAACTCCGTAACATTAGAGATTTCACGTCCGATTTTTAATTGTGCATATACCGGCAGAAGACGTTTTGTGATTAATGATAGAAGTTCCGATTCCGGAAGAGGTATATTTAGTTTAGAATTTATCGCTAATGCCTCCAGAATGTAGTCCGACGCCCTCTCATGAACTTTCTGACTTAGATTGAATAACTTCGACTTCTCAGTTATTTGGAATGACGGGTTTTCAAATCTTTTTAAAAAAGCTATCTTAATTTCTTCCCATTTCAGGTTAGTCTTAAAATTTTTTCTGTAAAACAACAAAGCGGAGCCGGTCAGCAAGTCAATGAACCCTCTAGCTTAGTCTTCCCAGTCTACGCCTCTGGCATATTGTAATTCCGTAACTCTATCCAAAAAAACACGAACGTCCGTATTGCCATCAAAAGAAATTTTCCAGTTTGTTAAACTTACGATTTTCCTTTCGACGTATCTTAAATTGTTTCTATCAACGTTCTGATGCACAACAATCGGGTTTATTACATCGTGGGAAACGGAACTGCTTGCTTTAGGTGTCGTACTAACTTCTGGCGAACTTAATGATATAATTGGAGGTTCTGTGCTCACATTAATTGATGCATTATATGCCACACATTGATCTCTTAGAGATGACACAGCCCTTTTTGGAACTATACCCCTTTCTATTAACCACTTTTTAATTGATGGCGCTGTCGCTTTTTCAAAATTTAAAATTCTACCAATATTGGGAGGATCCATGATTTAATAATGATAACAACCGGTAAGGTCTACGGATCTTAATTAAAAACAACCAATACGTTATTTATTTAATAATGTGAATTAAAAAAACGATAACTGAATTTAATCCGACGGAAAATTGATACTTTGGAAGTTCTTTTGAGTATTTGAATTATTTCAACTTATGACAATGAAACATATAAGCAAAGCTTAACCTGACAAAAAAATTATTTCTTTAAAGAAACAATTAATTGCATTCCAAAATTGAAATAACCCATTTATCCCTCGAGAACGACCAACATTTAATGTTTATTATGACGTAATTTCGCGTGTTCACACCACCGACGGCAGATTTAATATACTACGTATGCGTAACGGCGACGAACACAATCACAGAAATGAACTTCACACACAGCTGTGGATAATGCATATTAGTAGACATCAATATCACAGTAATACAAAGCAACAAAAGACATATTTCATCGGGCAACTGACTATCCAGGTTGGGCGTCCAGTGTTACATTGCTGTTCATAGCCATGTAATATAATACAGGTGAGTTACACAATTAGCCATCGCCGCACAAGTCAGGCAGCAGAGCTTGATACTCCAATCTTTCAGGGTGTGGATATAGTCAGTCTCCCAATGAAACAAGTCTTTGGATGTGAGGGTTTATTGTACATATAAACAGGTTATCAGATAGATCTACAAAAGGTACATAGCTTTTTAAGTCCTGACTGTTACTAGGCAATCTACTGAATCTAATGGCTCTGAGGGACATAGGTACAATATTAGCTCACGTGTAAATTACGGCGGAGGCGGTGAATCGGTCGGCAGGTGCCATAGGCGGGGTTACGACGCCTACAGGGCGGCGCAGAGGCGGCGGCAACGAGAGCGCACTACGCTGGACGACAAAGGGGCGCCGGGGCCGATGCAGGGCGGGTGCAGAGTGGATGCAGAAGGGCTGCAACGAGAGCGCACTGCGCTGGACGACAAAGGGGCCCCAGGGCTGATGCAGGGCGGATGCAGAGCGGATGCAGAAGGGCGGCAACGAGAGCACACTGCGCTGGACGACAAAGGGCCGCCAGGGCTGATGCAGAGACGATGGAGCAGGGCGGGGGCACTGATTGGATGGCCAAGGGGGTCCACACAAACAGGCTAGGGCGGCAGACGCCCAGGGCTGAGGCCGGGGTCTACAAGTTCACGGTCTCAGCCTGGGGTCGACGGTAGGTGGGGCAGCCAGCATCACAGGGGTACGAGGCTGGCGGCGTGGTCAGAGACAGGACACAGCTCTATAACATCAGAAGGCTGTGGTTCTGGGGATCCTCTTGAAGTGGAAAGCTGGAACCAGAGAGGCGGCACACATGGTGAAACAAATCAGGCCGGTCCATATTTACGGCGACACCGATTTGGCGGCAATTGTTAACTCGGAACTAATACAGCATGTTGCTTGCTACGCGTCGGTCGGGGAACTGAAGCGTGGGTCTGCTCGCGGGGGGGAGCTTGTCCCTTCCACATCTATTTTTGGCGCCTGGTCCGATGCCCTTATAAGGACACGTTTTCGGTTTAGCCATATGATTGGTTGTAGGTACTTGTAAGCCCGCGTGACCGGTATCAGGCGGCGATGTCGCGAGCTCCTGCGTATGTATTAGTGTCTTGACATGCTCTGGGTGCATGATCGATTTCCGGCAACGCGTGGATATGCATAACTGTGCAGTTAGCTTGATTTTATGGGCGATCCATAACACTGTATTTATTTAAACAGCGACCCTGCTTTGCTACTGGTGCGAGAGGATCGCGTCAAGGCCCTAAAGGCTGTTAGGGCCCTGCCTGCTTCCTTCCGGCTAGAGCTGGAAAGCCAAAAATTCAAGAAGCAGGCGGCGCGCATTTTGCTCCCTACCGCACCTCCAAGAAAAACTAAACAAAAGTAAGTAATCGTATTTAGATGCTTGATACAATATTATTGTTTTTTTCCCGACAGCGTTCAACTCTTACAGTGATAGTTGGTAAGATCAGCGCTCTGTGCATTTGGCACATTCATTGCATATTTTACAGAGTTCTAATTTTATTGTTTATTTACATACTGTACTTAATGTTTCACACGTGAATGAGAACAATTTATATGATTTATGTAAATGTTTTCAGAATTCCATCTCCGGAGAGAACAACGTGTCCCTTTTCACAAGGGACACCTTCACCGTTGCCACAACCCATTCCACCACCGTGGATGTCCACTCCCGCACAGACCCAATCAACGGCTCCCAATGCACCAATTACGCCAATCCGTGCAGCATCTTCGGAGCCGTTACCTGGGACATCGCGGAGTGGGGAACTCCAGTGTGGGGAACTATCCTCTCCGGAGGCCGGCTACCACAGCGAGCTGTGGGTGGACCTGCCATTCTACGAAGAATTGTCGGCGTTTGGGAACGGTGAGTTTATTTTTTGAAATGTCATACCAGGGGCTCAATATAAAATCAATTATCTATATTTTATATTGATATCCCTAGCACAGTTTCACTGTTGGTATATTGGCAGGAAATAAGCATAGTACTTAAAAATTCCACATAACAAACATACAAAATGTATTGTTGTTATGACGTGGATGCATCATTACACATCTTTTTTTTCTGTAACGGGTATTGCAGAGTGAGAAATAAGACATGCCGAACTTCTTTGCGAGGATTACATTTGATTCACCGGCTTCTAAACGGTGTAATACAGCACTTTTTTCTTAAATTGAAAAAACACTTTCGCTTCACGGGACTCATTGTGTCGAGCTTCCTAGTCAAAAGCGAGGCTGCATTGGTAGGTGGGTTTTGTAACCGGACAAATTATCATTAAAATAGGTCGCTTTACGTAGTTGGTCACTTTAAACGGATACGTTTTCCTACTAAAAGCTATGAAACCTTACTAGAGTTTACATTACCGTCACTTAAAACAGTAGACCGTTAAATGCAAAGTCATTATATCCAAATTCTACTGTAAATTTGTGTTTTCTTTTATTTCAGAGTCAGACATGGGCAGAAACAGTAACGTGGACGAGGCAGCTGTACTAGAAGAGTCTGTACTTAGAAACCGTGAGTTATAAAACTAACTAACTTACCTTCACGCCATTTCTCTGCAGGGGTAGGCAGAGAGGATGAACCACCATGCAACTCGATCTTGGCACGCACACTCTTTTCTTCATTCCATACCTACCTGACTGTGCTATTCTGACTCCTGACATTGCCCGCCTCAAGTATTTGATTAACTTTTTATTTATTTTTTTATATGAATACCTCACAAGAGCCTCAGCTGGAGCCAGTGAGACTATGGCATCCCCAATCGGGGTATGTTGTGAGGCTGAAGGTAGTGGGGAGGGGAAGGAGGTGTGGAAGAGGGAGGTGGAAAAGTACCTGGCTATTCAGAACTGGTCACCAAACACGGCTAAAGCCATTTCAAGCAACGTTTCAATTCTGAATGGGGTCTTACACCAAGGCGATACTATGGGTATCTTCCACTCTGGAACGTGCCGCAAATATAATATATATTATTTTAAATGAATTTTATGTGAAAATAACACTAATTATTCAAATATAATTTATTTGATTTGATCCCGCGACCATCGTATTGCGAGTCATAAGCCGTACCAGAGGCAGTGGGTTATCGTAATATAGACACATTAAATTAATTTGGGTTTTCTGTTGTTTCAGAAATGGATATGGACAGATCGAGCGACGAGGATGACGAAGCGAGTGACGTCGACCACGAAGAGAGCGATGAGGATACCTTCTGCATGCCACCAATACCTTATCATAATATTATCAACGTTTCACCTAACTCCGCTATGGCCATAGACTTTAGTAGACAAGACCAGGTAGATAGTGAGGCAATGCGTTCGATTCTGCCGCCTGAAGGTTACTCTTTCGATTGGTCTAATGATATCTTACGTTTTACTGGGATAAGGGAGACATGTCTCATGTTATGTTGTCCTCAAAGGTTCTATATGATAAGGTTCGGTGGACATTTAATATGTATATTTCAATTCTGATCATTGAAATATGCATGTTAACAAATGCACAGGTATTCTCATTTTTCCCTGTTTATTGTACACATTAAATAACTCGTTTTATTTTTATGTCTTAATTATGTTTTGTCAATTTTTCTGTAAAGAGGCTTTTCCAGATCTAGTCACTAAACATAACTAAGCCAATTCAAGCAATGTTCAATTCTGAACGGTGGTCCCTCACCAGAGCGATACTCAGAATCTCACTCTATAGCGAGGCACAATGATATTATGTATTGATTTTCTTAAATTATGAATAAACCAATAAATTGAATATATTTTTATTATGACAAAGTGTGTAAACAATGTTTAAATCAATATACTGCTATTTCATTGTAACCATACAACTGTAATATTGATTTAAAAGGATATTAGGGCTTAATAAATAAATCAATTATTGGTTCCATCAATTATTTTCCCTCCCCCATTTTTTTTCGATACCTTTGCGTTTAGATATAAAATTATCACTATGATTTTATTTGCCATTCTACGGTCATACAAAGGTTTGATATATATATACAAATTTATCATCATTTTACATATTCCAATTTACCCTGTGTAGCTTGACCTTAACGTAGCTGTCAGAAGTGATTTTTCGTCAAATATTGGTGAATTTCATCAACTTTCAAAGTATCCCCCTGAAATATTGGCAATGTTTATATCTATGATATATATCTCATTTTAAGCCTTATTTCCTCGTTTTGCACGTTATATAAAAATATGGTTACAAATCTCCAGTTCTAACTTACAATTATTTAAAAAGTAGCACCATGATTTTGACATCGTGATTTTGACATCGTGAAGGCTCTCTGTATAATTCATCAAATAAATAAAATAAAGCCAACACGGCAACTATGCTAATAAATAATTGTAGACAGTTAATGTATCTTCCTAACGTTATACCTGTTTTTGTGGTAAATTTATTATATAGTATAATACAGTGATTTCAATTTTGACACGTCACGCACTCAAATTTTACAAAATCATTTTCTGACCAAACTTTTTAAGAGATCATCACATACAAAAAAATATTTTTCTATTATATTCTTGCATCTGTGGTTATCAAACAGGCCATAGAGAACATAAAAACGTAGAAAATATTCTATAAAGATATTTAAAACTGCCACTGGCGGCAATTTCAAATCACAAAAACGCAAATTTCGCGCATTTATAAAGTTTAAGATTTTTTAATAATTTATCTATCAATTCTGAAAATATAAAATAATTATTAAAATATAGGTGAGTTTATTGGCTGTATAGCACTATAATCAGTTTTATGTCTCCGTATTAAAATTCGGAGGTTTGATTTTTTTAATGTTGGCGGAAAATATTCAAAATCGTCGCCAAAAAACCACAAGCAATCGGAGAAAAAAGTTTTTTGACGCGCGATCGTTCGAGTGGTTAGATACTTTTGATTGATACATATGTCCATTTCATCTAAAAGTCAGGACGGAGCCAGTAATATCAATAATATGTTTAAAGTAAGCATAATGTAACACTCATGTTTTTTTAAATTTTTTTTTATATTAACTCCACACAGGAGGCCCTGAAAAAAATAATTTCCCTCAGGGCCTATGTCATCTTTGGGGATGCTGTATGGAGGGTCTTTTTGTGGAGAGGAAGGAGTGAACATGGGTCTTGAAGAGTCCCATGTTGTAGGAGGGAGGAAACACAGAGGCCGGTAGCTCGTTCCACAGCTGAGCTGTTGAACTTAAGAACGAATCGTAGAAGCGACCCATTCTCATGTGACAAATGTCAACCGTGTACAAATGTTGGGCGCGCGTTTGGCGTGTATCCCGACTACGCACCGGTGCCGAAGGGATCAATGACGCTAGTTCCTCAGAGCATCTTCCATTGTAATACCGATATCATTACACCTATTTTTAAAAAAGGAGATAAATGTCAAATTGAAAATTATAGACCCATATGTATTATGTCATCACTACCTAAACTTTTAGAAAAGATTATATTAAGTAAAATCATGCATCAAAGTAAACCAATTATATCAACATTTCAACATGGTTTTATGCCAGACAGATCTACGTCATCTAACTTATTGCTTTTCGAAAATTTTATTTCTAATGCACTGTCCAAGGGTCTTCAAGTTGATAAAATTTATACTGACTTTAGCAAAGCCTTTGATACTGTTTCTCATCGCATTTTAATGGAAAAATTAGAACACTTGGGAATAAGCGGCAACTTTCTCGAATGGCTTAGAAGTTACTTATCATACAGAAAATTATCTGTAAAAATTGCATCCACAACTTCTTACACTTTTTTGCCTCAAGTGGGGTCCCCCAAGGTTCCCACCTAGGACCAATTCTTTTCCTACTATTTATTAATGATATTTCACTAATTTTCGATAATATTCACTTTCTTCTATTCGCCGACGATCTAAAGATGTTTAAATCGATCGGTAATTCTTCTGATTGTTTAACTCTACAAATGAACTTAAATAAACTTTATAAATGGTGCATCGTAAACAAATTACATCTTAATATCAAAAAATGCCAAACGATCAGTTTCCATAGATCTAAAACCCCTTTATTATTCGACTACTCAATTAACAATGCCAATCTAAAAAGAATTTTTGAATTCAATGACCTTGGAGTTATCTTTGACTCCAAATTACGCTTCTTGAATCACATTAATAGCATTACCAGTAAGGGATTACAAATGCTTGGATTTATTCTCAGAATCGCTAAAGACTTTAATAACATAAAAAACTATAAAATTACTATACACGTCTCTGGTTAGAAGTCAGGTTGAATACAATGCAACCATTTGGTGTCCTCATTTCAACTCTCATTGTTTACAAATTGAAAAAATTCAAAATAAATTTTTACGTTTTATTAATTTCAAAATTGGTATTCCTATTATTGAAATCAATTATGTCAATTTACGCAGTAAACTTAATTTATCGAAATTATCTAAAAGGCGAAAAATATTTGATCTCCTTTTATTATATAAAATTGTTCATTCAAGGTTAGACTGCCCTGACACTATAAACTTGCTATCTTTACATATGTCAATTTACGCAGTAAACTTAACTTATCGAAATTATCTGAAAGGCGAAAAATATTTGATCTCCTTTTATTTTATAAAATTGTTATTTCAAGGTTAGACTGCCCTGACACTATAAACTTGCTATCTTTACATATACCTCCAAAATATATTAGACGGAATATTTTATTCTACAACAATAACTTCGCTACGAATTCTGTGTTAGAAAGAATACATAGGTTGGGCAATGAACTAAGTGATGTCGCTGACATATTTAATTTAAACTTCAAAACATTTAAAGCCAAATTAGTCCACCACTTTTTAAATGTAAATAATGTATGAGAAATTATTATATTTTATTTCGATTTTCTATTGTTTGTTTTATACTGTTGTAATTAGAAATTTGTAATTTTTTATGTACTTAAAAGCCCAATAGGGCGTCAATAAATAAATAAATAAATCATGTGCTTTAAAGATGAAATTAAAATACTGACCGCTCGGGTTGCCGGCAATGAAATGAATTTATCTCTCGTGGTGTTATTTTGAAGTTGAAATCATTTATATTCACATCCACGTTTTCAATTCACTAAACAATGAAAAGAATTTCTTTATTAGTTTTCATGAATCATTTGTTGTTTCTTAGCTCACCATCCCAACATATACAATATCCCCTGCGCTCCCCAATAATGTTTTCATATTATTTCCTGTGCAATATCTCCTTGTTGGTGTTTTTTTAAGCCGCGGCAAGTTTTCAACCCTCGCGCCCCGGGAGGAAATATGGCGGCCAGCGGCAAGTGTTTGGGAGGAAGCCAAAGCCAGTGGGGGAGGTGAATATTAGACTAATGTATTAGTTTGGTTGCCAGATATGGTACACGAATATGGACATTAGGGAAGTGCAGCCAAGTGCGGCCACATTCACACAACGAATGTTAGATATTTCTATGCAAGTATTTATGTATGCATTTCTTATTTCAAGGCTGATATTAGCTGCTCCGAATGCTTAGATATCTAAACAGATAGTTAATATATTGGTATCAAAAAACAAAAATCCTTAAATGGTTTGAAACAATACATTAAACGCAAAAAATATCTATTATATTCTATGCTCCATAAATAAATTCAGAACTTACCCCAACATAATTATACAAAATCTAAAATGTAACCAATTTGTCTGTAATAGCCCATGTACCATTCAAAATCATAAAACGAAATAAAGCAAGTACTTCGGAGTAATTGTTGACCAACATATGTGTTTGATGCCAAATGGCTTTTAAAATAGACATAAAGAAGTTCATTCGTTCGTGTTACAATCACTGGGAATACGAGGAGAAACGTATAGGAAGCTTTACCTTATGATGATATTGATTTCCTAGTATAGTCCTGTTGGTTTCTTGAAAATTCTATGGGTCACTTGCAGTTTATAGGTGGACACCTTATATAATATTAGATTTTAACAGAATCCTGTTTACTTTCACCACACGACAATATTGAGCCTGAGGATGGACCGTATCTCATACTAATGAGATTGATGATTCGCGCATCAAAATAAGATGCACTATTAACGACGACGATATGCGAATGAAAACCAAATAACATATGTGTATTATTAACAATTAAATATCACTGCCATCGGTCTTCTTTCTTCCGCTCTTCTCAGGTTTTAGGGAGGAGAAGAACAGAATAAATGACAATTTGCACAGGATGTGGATTAATCACAAATGAAATGGAATGAACGGGCACATGGTACGTGGACTTGTTAGGCGTTTTAGAATATTTATTTATGTACTTATTAGACTAAGAAATATTCTTAATTGTTCGGCACCTGAAAAAAACTGTAAGCCCTGTAAAGGCGTTACAAAAACTATATTATTGTAATTTTGAAAAAAAAACTATCTACATTCCCAACAGTAACACTGTTTAAAATTTCCAACAATTGAAGACGTCCATAAAAAATCAAATATTCCAAATAATCAAAGATAATACATGACTATTAAAATACATGACAACACAAATAAATTAACAAATAATTATAAGCAATAATTAGTCGCTTGAAATATCCATCCAAATTGAAAATATCTCCGGAGTAAACATATTTTTCGCCGACGGGATTTTTTTTACTCGGGAGATATTTCAAATTGTATGGATATTTCAAGCGACTAATTATTGCTTATAATAATTTTTTATCCTTTGTGCTATGCATAAAAACCTTATCTTATAAACATTATTTAAAATTAAAAAATAACAAATAAAATTGAAGATAAAATACAAACTCCTTCATTTTCTACATAACAAATGCACTACAATAATTATATTTATAAAGAAAATAAAAATTTTAATGTTCTTGACGAAGAAGAAAAAACCATAATAGATTTCAAGAAAAAAATTAAATCCCCATTAAAAAACACCCGTTACATCGTCATCAAAAAGCAGTAACTTCATTCATTCAAGCCAAATTAATATTTTTTAATAATGCCACATTCTAGTACTTAAGAATGTACAAAATTTTTATACTCTATAATATTATTATAACATCTAAAGCAAACACAAGAGCTAATTCACTTTGTTGGCATACAAATAATAAAAAATGCATATTGTACTATTTTCCTATCCCATTATATTACATTCATTTTTGTAACAAAATTATAATTTTAATAAAAAAAAGGTTTTTTCGTCTAGGTATACACAAGTGAAATTACACATTAACTGCTAACTGCTGTTAGCAAGCGATAAAACATTCAGTTTTTTATACCTCCCTATACAAGCGAGTGACTAGTCTTCGTTATTATTGTTACATATTTTTTTCAGTAAAAAAGAAAAATTATGCCATTATGTAGAACAAAGACCTGTTTATATTTTCAAATCAAATTCATCGAAGCAATGTATCAAGCATTCACGAGATATCTTCATGAATTATTTTCGTTTTATATTGAAGACTTCATTTGAAGAAGACAATAACAAAAATTATAAATTCAGTATGTAGGCAGGCAGTTAGGCGTCTACTACATTTAAGTTTTAAGATAAACCAACTCCCCACAACAGGGGCTACGAGATTCCTTTTTCAAAAGCGAAAACCATTCCTTTCAACTATTGCCGTATTTATTTTTCTATTTTTTCATATTTTATTGTTATTTCTGTTAAACAAAATTCAAGTTTTCATTTATTTTATCTCATAAACAATATGTATAACCAAAGTAAGGCAAAAAACTTTTTATTTTGTGATTGATTGAACCTGCGGTAAACGTTCGTTTACATAAGAACTAGATAATAATCAATAATAATAATCCAAGTGGATTATTATTGATGGGTAGAATATAATTATAAACTTGTCGGTCGAATATTTATACTGTTTAATATTGCACTGTATGTATACTGTAATATTGCACAAGTCACTATCAGGTAAGTAAATTGTAAAAATACGAGATACAAAGCAGACACACCCTTTTACGCGGAGAAAAATGAGTATTGAGAATTTATTAAAATCCTTAAAAATGTGATGACAGGCCATTTCTTAACAACATATTAGAACATTCAGAATAAATCGAAATACGTGTTCATGCAGATGCGCTTATCCTGATAAAAAATATAGTGACGAAATGCGAAAATATTAGAATTTTTATGAACTAATATTCTGACATACACATTAGCGTTTTACTGATAGTTTTTTTAGGAAATCGGTCGATTCATTCGTTAAAGGCCTGCACTCCCGATTTTAATATGATAACGAATAATTTGACCAGATTTTTAATAAAATAGCAATATTTTATACCAGTAAGTTTTCTCCGTGTATGCGTTCGGCATAATCAAGCTCATCTCATTCATACACGGATGTCTCTTTACTACCTGTATCGAACATGAAAACACGAATTTATTGCATTTAATATTATAAAATTTACGAGATGAAAAAGGCACCAAAATAATCGGTTACTAGGCGAATCAAGCCGGAGAAAAATCAAAATATTGACAAAATAGTCGCTGTGCGAAATTATTATACTCACCTAAAAACACCTGCGTCTGAAACGTAAACAAGTTGTGGTAAAGATATTGACGTCACAAGAGGGCTTGCTAGAGAAATTATAAATAGCTAAAAACACCACAATATTCGGCAGTCAAAATTCAAAAATTAATACGAGTGGACGGAACACCCCCAGTTAAAACGCGATCTGTTAATTATAATTATAAATTCATGAGTGGCAACTGAAATATGTAGTCGCTTCTGTTCCTCCATCACGGCACAATCATTTTAAAGATTACAACTATTTCTAACGAGCTGTTTACGGCCGGCACTCTATCAGCTGAGCCAGACGCATCTGTCATCATTACAATAATGGGGCGTCTCCGTGTGCCGGCTCTTATAATCAAATGACCATGCTGCCGCTGATCACCTAGAAGCTGGCCAATCCCTACTGCATTGATGCTGAAAATCTAGAGGCTGGCTAATTCTTCCTGGCTACCAACTGAATTAGCCATTAATGCTGAAAACCTAGAAGCCGGCCAATTCTTCCTGGCTATCAACTGAATTAGCCATTGATGTTGAAAACCTAGAAGCCGGCCAATTCTTCCTGGCTACCTACTGAATTAGCCATTGATGCTGAAAACCTAGAAGCCGGCCAATTCTTCCTGGCTACCGACTGAATTAGCCATTGATGCTGAAAACCTAGAAGTCGCCCAATTCTTCCTGGCTACCGACTGAATTAGCCATTGATGCTGACAACCTAGAGGCCGGCCAATTCTTCCTGGCTACCGACTGAATTAGCCATTGATGCTGAAGCCTAGAGGCTGGCCGATTCCTGCTGGCTACCAATTGAACTGGCCACTGCTCCAGCAGTCGTCTACGCCATTTGCTGTATCGTATGGCGCGATGATGCACAATCTGAAATTATCGCTGAAAGAATTCCGTTTGTCTCAGTTTTCTATCTGTGTTTAAATCCCAGTTGTATTGAAATACATATAACTCTTTCTTGTGAATTGGGTTGGCTGTTAAAAATAGGAAGTACCTATAAGCTACACCCTTTTGTACGTTCTGTATACCAGTACAATACTTGTAATTAAAATGTGAATTTTGATTCGAATCGTCTTTCTTTTATGATGGTTTGGATAAAACACCTCACGGTGTCTTACTTAAATCATTACCCAGGTTGAGGACTGATGTGTGCCGGTGCTTATTTACAGTCTTTTCTTGTGCAGGCAAACCCGTCCCGTACACTACCTTTAGGCAAACAATCATTACACTTGGGTATTATAGCAAAACCGTTATTAATTTCCAAAATATCGTATAATTATTAAAGCAGTAGTAGCAAACTGTAGCATAGCTTTGGGTAAACAAGGGATGAAAGACAATATTGTGATTGTTAAGTTTTGTGATGATTTCTCCCTCTGCCGGGCTAGGCTTGTTTTCCTCCGACTCGGTGAATTTACTTTTCACTACAGTGGCTATCCATTCATCTAATTGCAGATTTAATTTACTTGATGGTTCTGCCGCATAAATTATACGGCAAAGGTGGTTCATTCTCCCACGGAGGTGGGGTTACGTGGAACATTGACTTTCAACAAATCCACGGCAGTCTTCATTACTTCTAACCTAAAATAGCACGAAAACACTTGCTTTGTGAATACACTACTTACAATGAATGGTGAATGCGAAATATATAATTAGGGTGGCATAATTTTTCAACTGGTCAACATGTCAACTGGTCGACATGGTCAAGTGGTCTACATCTGGTCAGCATTTTTCTGTACTCTTCTAGGTAAGTAGGTACTGGATACAATTTAGAAAAAGCTGTAAAATCAAGGGGTATTTGCCAATAAAAGTGAGATAAAATCGCGTTATTATGTTTTATTATTAAGTCAAGTTCTTACTCAAGCATATAAGTCTTGAATTTAATTACGATTTTTTTGGCATATTCACCGCTCTAAGCTAAAGATATAATATATACAAATAATTCAAACAATCTAGGTGTAGAATTGGATAGTTGTTAATCTGTTTTCCTTTTTCACATAATCCGGGCCGCTTCAAGACACTCATTAATAAATCCCTTCCCACAGTTCCTACCTTAACCCGCCGTAGTAAAAATAGTTTTTACCTACGATTAAGTGGCGGTTCCATTTTCAGATAATTGTACCTAATCTAGGTACGTTCCAGTAATAAAAAATCTAAAACTCTTCTAAATCCTTTGAATTTTATACGTATTAAAAAGTTTATGTGATTGTAAATAAGCATTCTGTCCAATATAATAAAAACAAGAAAATCGAATAATATTAACAAATACAAAATCCTGATCAAACAATGGATCATCGAAAAAGGTCCTGCAATAATTAGTCACCTCACCCAAATATAATCCTCTATCTCATTATTGTTACCACTACCTACCAATCTGAAAATTTTAGTCAAATATTTTTGCTTTATTGAAAAATGTACTTTATTTTAATATTATAAAATATTTGTAAACTAGTCTGTCTCGGCACAGGATTTCCTCGTGAGACAGGCAAAGCCAAAAAAAATATGTAAACCTTTTTAAATAGATGCACATAATAAAAATAAAATATGCAGTGCACATTCTTTAGGTATCTGTGTATTCGCAAAAAGGGTGTGAATGACGTAATTTAGCAAATACCAGGCATTTTGCTGAGTAATGTACTCCCAAATAACATTAATATGGAATAGCTTTCAATACCGTGTAACATGTTCAGCCGATGCATTCTCCTTGTCAAGCTATAGACCTCATTCATTCTTTATGGGATCAGTTTATTTTACTTAGTTCCTGCCCCATTCCGAGGGTGTCTCCACCCTAACGTATAAAAGTAGGAGCCGACTTTGGTCGTACACAAATATTAGATCCGGCCGAAATTACTTTGCGGGGCAAATTTTTATTTTTATGTTTGAAATATTACGCCACGTTTTTAGGATAACGCGGCCGCGATCTCCCCACTTTACGAGGGGCTCGGCTCGAGTGCAGGAACAAACTATTAACTTGATGAAAGTCGGGACTGTGAAAAATGCAAACTATTTACATATCAATGCTTTCTGCAAAGTGCAATTGACATTTTTCACGCCTTTTATAAAATTTTATGCCGTTATACACTTGAATTACTTGGTAGAAAAATACAAAGATATGTGTAGGGTAGGTTGGATCCAACTCTTTATTCTTTTATGATTTATTATCTGCCTGAAACAGAATGATGATGATTTTCCAACAAAATTATCGATATTTATCCGAACCTGCAACAACTCTCTGCATTAATTTAACTTATGTATGCAGTGCATGTACTTAGATATTCCTGAATTTTAATTTTATTTTACACACACTAAATGATCTGTCCTGAATTGACGTAGTACATAACTATGTCTCCATCCGTGGCGACGTGACGTTGAAAAGGGTCAAGAAGGGGTTGAAGGGATGGTTTCGTTATTTTAATGGTTAAGAAGAGGTTGAAGGGATGGTTTCGTTATTTTAATGGTTAAGAAGAGGTTGAAGGGATGGTTTCGTTATTTTAATGGTTAAGAAGAGGTTGAAGGGATGGTTTCGTTATTTTAATGGTTAAGAAGAGGTTGAAGGGATGGTTTCGTTATTTTAATGGTTAAGAAGAGGTTGAAGGGATGGTTTCGTTATTTTAATGGTTAAGAAGAGGTTGAAGGGATGGTTTCGTTATTTTAATGGTTAAGAAGAGGTTGAAGGGATGGTTTCGTTATTTTAATGGTTAAGAAGAGGTTGAAGGGATGGTTTCGTTATTTTAATGGTTAAGAAGAGGTTGAAGGGATGGTTTCGTTATTTTAATGGTTAAGAAGAGGTTGAAGGGATGGTTTCGTTATTTTAATGGTTAAGAAGAGGCTCGGATAAATGAAGGTGGAAATACGATCAGCAGATATTTTTGAAGGTCAAATTAAACTGGGCTTTATCGGAGTCCCGATACTTGAACCTGTCTAAGACATTCAATTCAAGCATTTCAATAGAACCTTTGTTAGGAAGGAATCTTCCAAGTACATACCTACTGTACATAACTAGTCGTTGCTTTCACATTTTTTCTAATAATAATAACTTTTTTATAGCACAGTTGAGTGTCATTTGACTTCAAGTGCCCTTTACTATAACAAACTTACAAACGGTAATTTAGTTTTAGTGGTTATGTTCTTAAAATTCTTCTTACAGTTTGCTTTACTCAATACAAATCTAATAATATAACACTTAATTTACAGTTTATACAAAGCGATTATAAAACAAAATATAACAATAACAGCAGAACAAGACAAAATAAGAAAATGAAAACTAAAACATATATACAACAGGAGGCAGTTTGTGCTCATAAATAAGAATCTTCCGAGTGGACATTTAAAAAAGGTACAATAAGGAGGCGACCGAAAGCAAACAATTGCCGGATGTTTGAGAATATGGCTTATTATAAAATATTGAAAATAAGTTAAGATTTATGAAAGGCTGAATTTTTTAAATAATTTAGTTATTAAAGTCCGTTTAAATTCAGCAAAATTCTGGAGATTAGTAAGAGCAGAGGGAAGTTTATTCCAAATGAGCGGGCCTGTTACACGAAAATAAAGATCATAGTAAACGGCACGATTTGGCCTAGAACGTTCGATTAGACGATTACTAACATCTAGATCTGCTAACCTTGGAGTGAGCTTGTCAATTGCTTAAGTTTTGTCGGACACATAGTTCCGATATATTAGCTGGTGCCATTCCTTGCAAATTCCTAAATCAGAAATGGCCTAAAATGTATATCTTGTAGATTCTCAGGTTTGCCCTGCCTGAGGCACGATTCTAGCACGATTGTCTTAAAATTTACCCATTCCGTACGATATTTAATCTAGAAAAGGGGCCGTATTAAACAGAAAGATGTCCCTCTCATACAGTGCTGTCGTCAGCATATCATAATATCGGTGTACCTATCTTTTAAAAGATCGTAGATGTGCATTCATTTCAATATTTTTATTTGCATGTTATGTTAAATTTCCCAGTCATTCCTAGACCTCATACTAATTCAATAATAAGTTAGATATAATAATCACGGGAAATTAATTATAAATCAAATTTTGAAAAAGATAATTAATACAATTTTCTGTTGAAATATTATATTATTTTATTACAGGTAGGTAAGTACATATCTTATCGCTTTTCTGAATCCTTAAAAGAAACATTTTCAATTTTGAAAATTGTGGTAAAATTCAAAGCAAATTTTAATTCTTTGAACCAGATTTCATAGTGACAAATTTCACTGGAAAAACAACCCCGCACAGTCAACCGAAATTACTATATACTTGATGATAACATGTTCATTTAAATTGTCATTTCAGTATTATTATACTGCACCCTTTGTCGTTAGGTATTGAAACAATCTATTTATTTATTTAACATTTTTTCATTAATAAAATACGCTGTTTGTATTATTTATTCTAGAATATTATGTTAAGGAGCCGGAAGACTCATTCTGGCGTCGTTAAACAAGACGACGGATCTCTCGAGGGCGTGGACATAATTTAGTATCCCCTTTTCTCTGGATTTTCTCTGTCTAAGTCTCCCTCGACCTACCTACACTCTCCATCCCCGGTTTCGAGTGCATGTTACGGAAAAGCCTTCAGCAATATAGTGCTTACCCGTGTACTTCCATACAAGAAGCCAGATTTGGATGCAGGCACTTACATCAAACTTCTTCTTAGTATCCGTTTCCATTACTTAACTTTTGATTACTCTTACGTTGTAAAAATACGGTAGTTAGAAATTTTCTACTGAAACCTTATTTTATTAAAAAAATATATTTTGGTGTTGTTCAATTAACAAAGTTTAATATCTCGATGCAGTTAGAACTCTACTGCCTTATGAAGTCAAATATTAGCTTGAAAACCAAGCACGCAATGTAAATTCTGCAATTTTCAATTTATTTCAATGCTGAAAAAAAAAATTCACACACTCGATTTTTTTCAGATAATATCTAATCTTATAAATAATATCGTAGCCAATAATCTCGTAAAATGAAAACATATTGTATAACATTATGTGAGCGTTCTACATTAATTAGTTCTTCTGGATACATACAACGTTATACTGTACTTATCCCGTAAGGATAATCGTAACCTGTATTGGGAGTCGTGGATAACAATATGATTACGAATAAAATATGCACAGATGTGAAAGTATCAGAAAATACATAAATTATATAACGTATAAACTATTATCTAAGTGTAACAGGAGTTATACATTGAATACAGCATTATGATAACACGTTATCAGTCGGAAAGATAAGGATACGTTTTCACTCTAAAATAATTGTATTTGTTGTTCAAGCTTGCATTGTTCACCGTTAGAACTAACGTGTACAGTCTAGAAACTTGTGTGTTTATTCGCGTAGCATTGATATCGTTTCACAGTTGGTCTGCAGTCAATAGGAGTGGTCACTTCTGGGAAAAAACCCTTCAATGTTGGGGTCCAAGAAGTGTCGAGTGTCAAACATTCGTATCTATTAATGCTAATTGGGTGCTCAAAAATGATAATCCTCCCAGTAATTGGACAAGCTCCGAGAATATGGCGTTAAGAGACTTACTTTAAACAGTGATTCCTGAGGTTATTTGTAGTGACAAATATGGTTAAAATTTTAGTCTCCGGTAATATTTTTTTCAAGTACAAACATAAAATATCCTTAGGTATTAGACAGTTAGGGGTTGAGTGGTTGCTTGGCTGAGTGACCATGACAGTTGTTTTTTCAGTTGGTTTGTTCGAAAAAAAAAATTCACCAGATACCAAAATTTCCTTAACGGTTAAAGTAAGTCGGGTACGTTTACTTTATTATATGATTTTATGTTGTAACTCATTTGCACAAATAAAAAACGAAAATCAATTGTGCCTCACAAGGCGAATCTTGGAAAGCTATTATTGGAAAGCCTCGGGGTTTCTTTGTCTTTATAACTAAGCCTTTTCAAATAATATTCCTGACTTTTCCATTTAGTTGGAAAACTTCTATATCTTTTTTACTGTTTAATTAAAGCTTATCGGCTTTTCTGGAGTTAAACTCGACCTTCTATTCATATTCTCCACGTGTATCTTCAATCACGTGTAAAGAAATTTAACGAGCATAAAAATCATCGCAAATTAATAAACAAACAGTTCGTAAATTTCAAATAAACACAAATATTATTGTTAACTGATGCTCGTAGATTCATTGTACCTTTAAAGTTAAAAGTAATTTTCGAAGTTAATTCAAATGTAAATTTCATCTGAACTAAAGATATCCTGCATTTTCACTGCCAAAGTTAAGGAATAATATTAGCATTAGGGCCGCCGTGGATTAGAAAATCTACGAGTCGTGTTCAATTCAGCCCATTTCTTTGGCTGTTGTGTAGTTGCGAAATGAAAATTTAAAGTTAGTTATGACCCAAGCGGGGCAGTTTTGTAACAATCAAATTGCGATTTGAACAGAACTTTTTCCTTGTGTTGACTGCATAAAGAATTGAATGTATTCTCCCTTCTCCATACACATTTTTGACTAGACCGGACAGAATATATTAGAAATAAAGATCTGGTTTGGTCAGAAACTTCGGTTACTTTCAACGTAAACATTTTTTCTTTATATTATTATAGCTGGTGCAGGTAAAATAGGTTTTAATAAATAATAATGACAAAGTTGGGCGGTCATGTAACTTTGGTCGTGTGTTTATGTTGGAAGTATAAATGAAGTCCGCCTAAAATAAAGTTGTGAACACTGAGGCCCCCTCCCCTAAAACACCTTTTAGGGGAGGTAAGGAAATAATATTATGATTCAATATTATTGTAATTTATACCATACCAAAGTCCTCACAATTTAAATTAATATCTGTCCACTTCTAATTATTGAGCAGAAAGAGGTAAGGAAAGGAGTGGGCAACAAAGATAGCTCCTGGCTCACTAAATATGTATAACTAAATATAACATTTAGTTTCTGAATGAAAAGCTCTCACCAGTGAAATATAGGGGTATCTACTACTCTGGAAGGAGATGAGAATAAACTATTATTTTTATTAAGTTTAAATCTATACATACACCGACGATATGACTAAAAAAATTAACTGTCCGACGCAAGTGGGACTATGACGTCACCAATTGGGGTACGTTGAGAGGCTGAAGAAATGGGATAAGAGAAGGAAATGGGGAGGAGGAAAGTTTGTAAGTACCTATCTATTCAGATCTGAACACCATACAAGTCATTTCAAGCAACGTTTCGATTCTGAAAGATGGTATCTCACTCTCACTAGGGTGATACTGAAAATAGGTATCTACACGGAGAAAAATGTGTACTGCTGATTTATTAAATCCTCTTAACACGGGATGGAACGCCATTTCCCAACAAAATATCATTAAATTCAAAATATATCGGAACACGTGGTCTTGCTGCTGCTGCCCTTATCCTAATAAATACTTTCTTATAACTTTTATGAGCACGTGTTCCGACATCCTCATAACACATTCATGTTTCACTGATTGTGTTTTTGGAAATCTGTCAATTCAATCGTTATAGGCCTGCAGTCCCGTTTTTAACAAGAATACGAATAAATTGAGAAGATTTTCAATAAATCAAAAATATTATATGTCAAAAAATTTGCAACATTATATATAAGTAAGTTTTCTCCGTGTACTACTTTTTTGGGTATCTTTGAAACATCTTATAAATTCAACAAATACGGACTACTTCTGACGGCTTCCGTGGTCGAGGGATAAGGCTCTCGACTAGCAAGCTGGAGGTCGTGGTTTCAAATCCCGGCGTGAGCAAGTAAATTTAATTTGATTAATTTATTTTATTTCACGAATTATTTTAAAAATAATCTTTAGTATATTTGCGGCAAGTTCCAAAGTGGAATATACTCTCAATATCGTCCCGGAGGTCTAGCACGATAAAACCCTATGTCAATACGATATAGACTAAATTCGTGATCTACGGTCATTTAGCAACATTTCCAAGCACGGTCAACGATTGATAAGAAATTCCGACAAAGAAAGACCGCCAAATCTCCTTGGCTGTCAGTTAAATTTGGGTGACTGTAATATACGCAACTTTTTTTTCCAAAATATCGTTTTTTATGCAAAATTACTGTTTATTAATGAAAGGAGTCAAATTAACAAAGCTCTTAAAATTGAAAGAAATCATTATGTGATCAATTAAATCCGTTTGAACTTGTTTCGTAAAATGGCTAAAGATCTCACTGACCAATCAACTCAGTTGTGAATAAAGACCTAACTAACTAACAAAAACAAAGACCTCCTTAACTAATGAACTCTGAATAGACCGCCAGTCAGAATTGAAACGTTTCTTGAAATGGCTTTATTCGTATTTGGTCACCAGTTCTGAATAGCCAGATACTTCCTCTTACCTCCACCTTCCTCTTACCCACTTCCCCTTCACGCTATCTTCAACATGATAACATACTTCCTGGGGATGCCGTAGAATTACTGACTCCACACGGAGAAAACATACAGAGATTTTGCGCGGTTTCACATAAAAAATCTTTTGAATGAAAATCGGTTATTTCTACATAACCCTCATTTGTTTAAACGTTATCATTCCGTATAAAATGTTGATAAGGGGTAAATTGAGTAGACATGACTATTAGAAGCCAAGTGTCACGTTCTGGGGACATTTCCATGTAGGTTTAGACTGAGACTGTAGGGAATTTGCATATTCCGTTTAACCGTTGGGCCTTTGAAGAATTTTAGCATGTGATTTCCCCTGGATCCGTTCCAAGAGACTAATTGGCTTTCTTGCGGGCGCGGAATGTGCCCGGGGCTTTAGGAAGCTCGGAGATTTCTTTACTTCCTTACTACTTATGTCTGAGTATCTCCAAGGATCTTCCAAACCAACCACGAAGGGCGTCGTGCATTTTAATGCCAGCAAATCTGCTACATTTTCAAAGAAATAATATAATCTCCATAAAAAATATTATTCAACGAATGTCGTAAGAGCAATATAAATATGATGAATTCAAACTTCAGATGTTTTTTTCGGTATTATCAGATTTCTTTTAAAATACCACCCGATTTGCTCACGTTTTCTGTTACCAAAATAAAACACTAAGAAAATTGAGTATTGCTAATTTATTAATTGTATTTGTATTTATTCATTGAAGAAGAAGATAATACTTATAAATATAAAACAGAACAAGCCGCAGAAAATAAAAAGATATCGGTCACAACTAGGAATCGAATCCAGGATTTCTTGTCTTACCGGGACAGCGCTTAACCATTCCACCATTGGAATTTCTAATGAATTGTATGTAACCTAGATGGTGTCTCTGATAAACATTTCCTATTTTTATTTATATGCAATACCTATTGACTTTTTTCTAAATGTCTAAATGAATATACAATTTTTATTTATTGCAACAACTTTTCTTTAACTTTTTAAGGTTATGCCCATCAATGTCATATATCATTATTTAACGTTTATTGTCACCGCATGGCATTTAGCTTGCAGCAATATCATAGGAATTAAAATGACAACGCGGAATATCAATTGAGATATAAATAATATATGTATATTTAATTAAAATTTTAATACAAGAGCAAGGACTCACATTTAGTAAAAAACAGGGGTGGTTGGCTACTTGTAAGCACAAACGTAATTTGAAAGTTGGCAACGACATTTACTTGTAAATGTTATTAACTAAATCATCATTAAAATAAGACATCACCAAATGAGCGCCAGTCTAGAATCTATTCTAAACATATTTATAACATGGTGATATCTAAGAAGGCAACCAAATTATGTGTCTATTTTATTATGGATTATTAAAATGTCTCACGCGTGTGAATAATCTTCCGACAATCAAGCAGCTCGTTCCCACGTGTCGTTTCCACCGGCCTCGAAACCCAACTCTTGACTTCTCTGAAACTCAAAGCGCTGAAGAAATTTTGTATCACCGAGTGACTGCCGTAAACCACTGACAACGCGTGTCTAGAAGTCATACTATGGAAAAATATATAAGCCGACGGTTCCTACCGCTACAATTGAAGAAGATGATGGTCACATAATACCCGGTTAAAAATGGGATTGAAGGTCGTTTCCTGATAAACTTTTAGTAAATTCCGAACATATCGGAACACGTGATCATGCACCTGCGTTTTTCTTAATATATAATGACGAAATGTTAAATATTATGATTTTTATGAACACGTGCTCCGACATCATGATAATATATTAGTATTTTACAAAAAGTTTATAAAGACACCTATTAATTCATTCACAAGGGCCTGCATTCCCGTTTTTAACCGTATTTTTTATTGGTAATAAATATTCAAATAATTATTTGATTAGATTTTTTATTGGTAATCGAATTCAAATAATTAATTGAAGAGTATTTTTATTGGCAATCAAATTCAAATAATTATTTGAATAGATTCTTAATTAATTAGGAATACTCGTTTTTCTCCCTGTAGTTCGTTAATACTGAAAGCAACATGTCTTTGTTTATGGAATGTAGAATAGATTCAGCTGATATCCACAGATCATCATTGAAATTATGTTGCGAGCTGAAAATAGTTTTATTCAAAACCGAGAGAATATATATACTTTTGTGTGTATAACCAATTGAGAATGTAATAATACTATCTAGTAAATCCTAACATTAAAGCAGTAGTAAAAAAATATTTATATTGAATATTACTTCAATTTCAGATCAAAATGCATAATTGAGGGATTGATTTTTCTGCGCCTATATAATTTCAAACAGGCAATATATCAACACACAGTGTAGGTGGGAAACTATGGAAGGCGTTTGTCGCACTCCTGTGAATAATCTGATTTTATATCTTCTTCATTATTAGTAACATCACTGTGTGTCGTTATTTTTATAAAATAGAATAACGAAGTTTTTTTACAGAACTTTTTAATAAATATTATCAATGTTTTTCAAAACGAATTGTTTTTGTCATCAGGATACAACGAATACATATTTAAAGTATGTATTTACTTAATCTTATTTAATTGTGTCAGAAGAATTAATTTTCATAACTAGGAGTTAGTTTTGTACCACTTCTTAACTTACACACCTATCCGACTTAAAATAATTATTTTTTATTGAAATCATAATTGATGTAGTATTTTTAGATTAAAATTAATTTTTAATATCTCTTTTATGTAACAACTGAGATATACTTTTAATTCCAGACTGAATGAACTTAATAATAAGCTCAGAATTCCGTAATATGAAATACTTGGCTATACAATCTGTAAATACTATGCGTTGGTATGTGGTGAAGGGCGGAGTGGAAGCTATATTGTTATTGAAAAATGTACCAAAACACTGTTTTTGATTCTTGGTACATTGGGACGCCAAATAAACGAGATTTAAGAAAAAAGATTTTCTTATAAAAATTGTACATCTGCTGAGGATATATAAAAATACTCACATGTACAGTTGATTTCGCTTCTGCACGAAGAAGAATTAGTATTGCTAAAGTACAAGAATCTGTCCAATTTATTGGTTATCTGGTTAAAAACGGATTGTAGGAATTACGAATGAATTAACAGGTTTCTTGATAAAATTTTAGTAAATTACGAATATATTATCACGATGTGCATTTCGTTATGATATATTATCAAGCAAATGCCCGCATTTGTCTTAGTAATAAATATATCACGACGAAATGCAAAAATATTCGGATTTTCATAAACATCACGATAATGTATTCGTAATTTACTAAAACTTTATCAGAAAACATTTTGATTCGTTTGTAAAGCCTGCAATCCCATTACTAACCGAAATATCAATAAGTTTAAGAGATTTTTAATAAATTAGCAATATTCATTCATCTCCGTGTGTCCTTTTAGTATTTGTAACTGATTTAAAAAATAAACACTTTGAAATATAATATAAAGAAGCATAACTCTATTTAAAAATTATTTTTCAGAAGTGCGATTTACCTATATCTTTGTTGTGTAATATTCAAATATTGTTATAAGCAAGCTTTGACTGTTTGAAGAACCCATTGTTATTTCATGTAGGGAATTATTTTTGTTTTGCAAGGATAATTGTTACTTGATTAATGAAGTATTACTTCGGGTAACTGTTGTTTTGCCCCTTTTTGAGCCAACATTCCGGAAAGCCTTCCTGTAACCATCATCAGGGCACACACTTCAGGCTGTTCTAAATGCTGACTCAAGAAGGAAGACGAAGTTCAATACGACCAACTCTCAAAAAAACCAACAAAATACATGTATTATTCAAAAAAACCTTTTCAATAGTTAGAATACATTAACCGACACGACTATATTCAGTTCGCGATTTTGTCATCTTGCGTTTATAAATCCCGCCTCTCTTTCACGGGGTATAACTGCGGAGAATAAAAACGGCCGAGAGACTTCTTTGAAATCTTCAGTTCGCACTGTTTATGTGTTTATACATTCAAATAAACAAGCTGAAGAAGCGGAGATTTTGACATTATTAATGCACTGAAGTTATTATCCTTCAAATAAACTGTCGTACGTCGCATAAACTGTTACTTAATAATTGACAACAAAAAATTGCCTTTTAAAATCGGGACAGTGATAAAAATGCAATACCTTTTTTTACATTAAATACATACAGGATGCCCTAAGGCAAATAATTTACCTTTGGGCCTATGTCATCTCTAGGGATGCTGTGACTTTTTGACAAGAGGAAAGAGTGAACATGGATTTTAAAGAGACCCATGTTGTAGGAGGAAGGAAACACAGGGGCCGGAAATTCGTTACACAGCCGAGCTGTTGAATTCAAGAACGAGTCGAAGAAACACTTGAAAAATGTGACAAATACTAAACGTGTTCATCACGCGTTTGGCGTGATTCCCGAGTATGCAGTGCCAAAAGGATCAATGACACTAGTTCCTCGGAACATCTTCCATTGTATTACCTGTAGAAAAAGGATATCATGCCTGTGCTCTAAAGATTGCGATCCGATGGATAGGATACCTACTTACTTAAAACTTTATATTCAGTGTCGTATATTTGCTTGAAGTGGCTTCACTTGGTTTATGAGAAAGGTGTTTTGTAGCAAAGATATGTTTGGTTTCGTTCGCGAATGGTCAAAAACAACAACATGTTGGAAAAAAGTGTGGACCCTGGTAAAAGCAACAAAAAATAAAATCAATCTGACCTTTGTGTACCGTCTCAAGCTGTCAGGAATGACTGAGTATCTAATACAAACCATATTTAGAAAAAAGGTTATGACAAAAAGTGTCTAAACATCATGGAGAGAAGTTAAGTCAATATCATATAATTTATAAAATAAAGTGTTTTTGGAAATAAATTTTTTATTTTTTTTTTTATATTAACTCCACACAGGAGGCCGTGTAGAAAATAATTTCCCTCAGGGCCTATGTCATCTTTGGGGATGCTGTGTGGAGGGATAATAATGAAAATTACAATTTAGAAGACAATTTTATCAAATTTCAGTAAAATATGAAAAATATAATATATTTAGTTGATTCCGAATATTAGATATGAGATCGACAAATATGCCGTTTAATAACTAGGTCCCAATGGTCAAGTGGTTAAGACGCTGTCCCGGTAAGACAAGAGATCCTACGATCGTTTTTTAGTTTTGACCTTCATCTCTTTATTTTCTGTGTCTTATTCTATTTCATGTTTCGTTTAGATTTGTGAGTATTATATTCTTCTGTATTATTATTATGTATTACATTGATGGGTATAACTTTCAAAGTTTGAGTAAAGTTGTTCCAATTAATATTGAACTTTTTATTAGAAAGGCAAAGGTATATTCAAGATCGTCTTCTACTACCATCATTATATGCGGAAATTGTCGCTCGTGCAATAATGGTAGATATTAGAGCTTGCAGTGGAATTGAACTCACGATGACTGGATGAGAATTAATAACAACACCCAGCAGGGATATTTCACAAAAATGGAGCTACACAAAAATACAATTATTATTATTATTAGCATTAAGCCGGCCTTTGGCATATAATGTTTTGGAAAATAAGCGTTTAGAAGTGCTTGCAGAAAGGAATCTCCAAGATTATTTAAAATGTGGTCAACAAATGCCCGCTCCAATCATTCCCCAGCGGTATTAATGAGGCCAGGGCGGACTTAAGGCCTAAGACTAGCTCCCAGACCTACATGTCCTCCTCTGACTCCCCACCCATCGTATGAAAGAAGGAGAAGATTGAAATGTTTTATCCTGCATCGCCACCACCCTCCCCAAAATTGAGGGTTTCGACTTTTTGACTGACTAAAACAATAGTTACTCCTGTGTGGTCGTAACACAAAAAGCGATAATTTCAAATATTCATGTTCAATGAAAATGACTTGTGTGTTTGTTATGACTTCTTGTTCTGAAGGATAATTTTTCAGAGATTAATTGAAGCCACAGTAATATACATAGCAGATATAGACAAACATTTTATGAGTGATATATCATTGTCAATTCTCATTACTCTCGGAGCTAAGCGCTGAACACATAATTGATTACAAAGTTCATTAGTTTGTTGGCAGTTAAGGCTTTTTGTTCGTGGTGTTTTATTTGATAACATCAATTTTATGAATTATCGCCTGGGAAGAACTAGAGAGACTGACATTGATTGCGAACAGGATATTTTTAATGAAATATTTGATTCTGTACAAATTATAATCACTTGTCTAAAATTATTTTTTTTATGGCTGCACTCATTTTAGACATTCATCAAATATAAATTTTTTTCCATAAAATTAAAGTTCCGCAAATTCAACATAATCTCTCAAAAATTATATTTTGGCAAAGCCGTTTTCGTTTTAATATATTGTGAGATTTGCAAAAACAACGAGCAGCCGAAAACAAAAAAGTTTGATTTACTTACATCTTCATAAATTCATGTAGCTTATATTTGTTTGATATCACATTTTTTGGTGCGCCTATACAAACGTTTTCATATTTCTTTTTATAACTCTCATGATTCCAATTATACAGTCAAAATTTTAAAATATTGCTTTAATGTATTACATATAAAATGAAAAAAATAAACGTACTTGGTCATCCAAACACCTTAATTTGGATATTCTAAAAAATAATTGAACAAAAAATTCTCACCCCTCTCAACCGAACCCATTTATCAAATTATGCACTTTGATTAATCACATCTCAGCGGTTTGTTAAATTTACTCTTACGCCATTTAAAACCTGTTCCGAGCCTCCCAATTAATCAAAATTATAAATAAAATGGTGCCGCGTAACCCTTCCTTGTTTTTGTCCCATTTTTACAATTTCAGTACGCGCTTACTCACTTGTACCTTGTACCTACCCTCTACGCGGGCCAGAGGGCCATTTCCACCAACTCCTAATTATGTTGAAGTCTTTTAAGAGGGGTGGTTGAGAAATCACGGTCCAGCAATATTTTAATTAATTTTTATACTAAATTCGGATTCAAATGTATGAAAACAGACTTATTAAGGAAGCTGATAAATTTTCAGATTATAAATAGGAACATCAAAAATGTTATGCTCTAATTAGCATAATATAGAAATGTGGCTTACAACATGACGAAAGTCTATTTTAAAAATATATTTTTTATCTTCAATGGTAAAATCGAGGGGGAAAGGCTCTCAACTAGTAAGCTAGAGGTCGCGGGTTCAAATCCCGGCGTGGGTAAGTAAATTTTATTTGATTAATTTGTGTTATTTCACAAATTACTCACTTAAAATAATATATTGTCTCAGTATCGACCAGGTGTAAGACCACCATTCAGAGTTGAAACGTTGCTTGAAATGACGTTGTTCGTGTTTGTTGACCAGATCTGAATAGCAATTCACTTTCCCACCTTATTCCTCTTTCCAATCTCCTTCACCTCCTTTCTGCCTTCAGCCTCATAACATACCCCAATTGGGGATGCCATAGTATCTCTGGCTTCTGACGGTTGAGAGCAGTTGGGACTCTTGTGCGGTTTCACATGAAAACAATTAAACAACATATTGGAAACTATGTTTTATCTTATGACTACATTTTCGCGATCACGTTGAAACAGTTTGCCACAAAAGTTTATTTTATTTTTTCAAACTTTTTAACGTTTTAAAATAATGTAATTATCGTGGTTTATTGTAATATTTATGACAGATATTTCTGGATATAATTCTGGTTCCTGTTATAGATGGTTCCTGTAATAGGTATTTATTTCCTAAGAATAATTTAATCATCGTATGAAGGAATGTTTAAATTAGTTTCTTGGTATTAAATAAATATTTATATAATATAATTTTCAGTGTGCGTAATGGTTGATTCGTTCATCACAACCAAGGGCTTAATAATTACAATTTTAAATTAAATTTGTGTGCAAAGTTAAGGATTAAAAAACTTTTGTCAAAAAATACCTAATGATGCTGGTAAACAGAAAACAAAAAAGGGCAGTGTGTTTGTTGTCCATATTGGTTTAATGTATAAGACAAATTCAAAACACAATAAAACGGTTTTCCTGCAATAACTCCACCAAACTAGTACAAACTTGACAAAAAATCATTGTGAATATTACTCGCTTTCGAAATTATGACAGATTTGGTAGTGGCTAGATGGCGAACAGAGACCTACACAGGGAGAAAAATGAGTGTTGCTATTTTATTAAGAATCTCATATAATTATTGGTAATCTGGTTAAAAGCGGGACTGCAGGCCATTTCCTCCTAAAAATCTTTTAGTAAATTTCTAATATATCGGGACACAGGATAATATATACTGAAGAAATGGTTAAGGGCCTGCAATCCCGTTTTTAAACGGATTAGGAGTAATTTTAAGAGATTCTTAACAAATTATCAATACTAATTTTTTCCTGTGCACATGTAACAGATCGAGAAGGAAATAGTTTTGGCTCGGCAATGTTGTCGTAATATCGGCACCCAAGCGAACACACCGTCAAGATAGGGAAAAACGTAAGCAAGAATGGCAGGCAATATATGGAAATGTAGCGGAAATCGAGACAAGAAATCGTTATAAAAAGTTGGTCGTCTACCAGAGACTTAACAATTTCGGATCAAACGATGATTTGAAATGAAAATTGCCAGTTTCTCTTTCTTAAGATTTTCAGTTTAAAATCAAAAGCAAGGCTCTACTGCCGATTCTGTCCATTGCAAAGTGGCGGGGCCTCCTAACTCCCTCGGCCAGGCCCATTCATCATTGTTAACTCCGTCGAGTAGGATTCCCGCCAAGGCGCTACAGCGGGTGGGTGGGGTGCACCCAGGGGTGCGAGGCCTGGACGTTCAGGAGGCCCCGGTTCTCCTCGGGGTCTAAGCTATCATAATATCCGCCTTAAATGGTTATCAGAAAATCAATGTGCAACAACTTTTTTCTGAAAAAACTGTTTTTTTTCATTACACTGCGGGTTTTAAAGTAACACAGGCAAGTAAATTAGTTTTACGCGTTATATTATGAAATAAATATAAATCTTGTTATCCATACGAACCATTACGCGATAAATTTCGAATCCATTATAAAAATTTAATTTACATAAAGAGAAGAAGAAGCAGAAGGAAGCCAGAAGCGTTTAGCGAAAAACACAAAGCAACGGGAGGCTGGAAACGAGAAGTAAAAAGTAGTGGGAAGTAACAACCAAAAAAACGTATACCCAGGAAGCTGGGAGCGGGAGGTAAGTAGCTCGAAGCGAGAAGAATTGGGAAGCTAAAGAAGTGAGAAGCGAGAATCGATAACCAAAGTTCAATAATGACTTCATTACTACCCATCCTATGTTCCAACGTCGACTCATAAAGTTGCAACCTCTTTCCCAACCATAAACATATGTTCCAAGTCCTAAGAAATCAGTGTCCACAGGTATACCGGTCGCACCAGGATAGGAGTGCTCCTGGCTGGGGTGTTAAAATATGATCGTAATCTGCGATACAAGACAAGGATCTAACCGACTTTTTCTTGACTTCTTCCACAATTTACTTACTTTAATTATCGCGTCAATTTTATAATAAGAATAATCGATAAGACAAATAAAATAAAATATTATTGTAGAAAGATATGAATGAATCACAAACTGATCGCTTAAAATGAGACCAAAGCTAGTTAAGTCACCTCCTTGACCTAGGAATGAGGTCTGGTGATGTCTACGAGTGGGGTGTCAGGGTATCAGGGTAGCAGAATGATGTGGTAGGTGGCAGTGGCTGGTTGGTAGTTAGGTATCGGTCCCATCTCGGCTAAGTGTGATTTGTGCCGGCTACACGCTGCGCTTCGCTGATTGGCCGCCAGGGTCGCAGCCGAACCTTTTATCTTATTTTGAATTTTAATGAGAAGACTCGCACACTGCATATATTTATTTTCCGTCCCGCAATCTGCCGAATCTGACCTTACACCGGACGTGAGAAAAGAGTTATTTGTTTTTTAATCGAACGCTGTAAATCTGAATGCACTTTTTAAAAATATCGCAGATGCTGTGAATAATAATAAGGTGCATTCAAATATGACTAATTTATGATTATTTTATTTGAAAATGAAACAATAAAGTTTTCGGACCGTCTTCTCTAAAAATAATCTGGTATAAATATTAAGGTCCATTTTTCTTCTCATTATATAAGTTTCTACATTGCCCTATATGTAGATATATTCAAAAGAAAATTATCCATCAACTCTAGAAATATTTTAATACTATTATAAGCAATATAATAGTATTATTAGACTGAAATACCCTTGCGAATTGAAAAAAATCTTCCGATAAAAAATAAAAGAGGCCGACGGGAAATGAACCCGAAGCCTTCTGATTGCGAATCAGCTGCACTATTATATGCAGATGCTAATATATATGTGTTTGAGACTAATAATTTTTGCCTATAATAATTTGTTATCCTTGTGTTATACATAAAAATCTTGTCTTGTAATCATTAGTTTATCATTTAAAATGATAATATTTTCAGTTTATTTGTTTTCATATTATTACGTCGTATTACGTTTATTACGGAAGAACCATTTGCTTACTAGTTTTCGTCAATTGAAACCAGCAAGATTTTCAAAAGTACTGCAGGCAAAAAATGTAATATTGTATTTAAAACTTTTTAACTCCTTGAGGATTTATCTACAGCTTAAGAATAAGTTGTATTCACGTGTTTTCAAATGTTGCTGCTGTTTGCCTGGTCCTGATAAAGAGGGCAGTATTTTTCTGCGTCCACAACTTTGTTCGGCGTTCTGTTTTATATAACTTCATGTCCAGAATTTTAAATTTGCAAACATCCGCAACGAATTTCAATTGTAACTTTGTAGAACTTTCAACTTGGAAGAATACTTTGAATTCGAAGAAAATGTACAGATTTATTTTATTCGGAAATTAACGATTACGTGTCGTGCATTTGTAAGCAAATCATAAGTAATCTCGTTACCATCAAAGTGACTCCGGCTATATTTGTTTGAGTAAAAAATCTTTTATCACTCAATGTTTTACGAAAAATTATTCCGTAAACTTTTAACTCACTTAATATAATATCTAGAGCTTTATTTATTTTACAGAGTACTGAAAAAAAATCCTTCGGAACTATCCTTTTAAATACAAGTATTGATTTATTTACATAATTGACTTAAAAATGTTTAAGAAAATGATCTGCTTTGGATTCTTCAAACTCCTTACAAAATAGGTAGGATGATTAAATTTTCGTAATTTCCATTGCGTATGTTGTAATAATATTTCAAAATTTTAAGTGTCATCTTGGGCAACATGGTTCTCTAAATACTTACAAAATTCATTAGTTAATGTCACCGAAAAATATAACGGATTTTCTGACATTTTCGATATCCCGTCCACGGGAATAATTAACGACCTATTTGCTGTCATATTTACCTGAAGGGCCGTTTTTAGTTTACTTTATCATGTTCAGTTTCACCAAAGTGATAAATGAGTCCTCGGAGTACTAGAGTTTAATAGTTCACGGTTCTGCGATACTTTCTTGGCAACTCGGAACATTCCTCATTAAAATAACAAGTACAGGACAAGGGTATGGTATGTTAGCCCCAAATGTCTCCGAACACAAATTAACTTAATTATTATTTATCTTGGAACATATTGCTAAAGACATATTAAGACATGGCCATACAGTGTACAGTTTACCGTTTACGCCTCTTTGCAAACTAATTTCTCCTTAATGTTGATACTGTCCTTAAATTCTTCCTCGTAATTCGAGGTCGCGGAGGTTACGCTAAAGTTGTTTGGGAACCCTTCGTTAGTTGTTTTCAGGGGTCAGTTCGATAGGTGAAGGAAGCTCATCGATATCTTTGATTATACCTACATCATTATTAATTTAATGAAGATCCAAGAATCACGAAAATCATAACTAGTACTGACTTTGAATAAGCTTTTTTAATAAACGGTGAAAAGCAATTAAATAATAATGAGAAAATAGTAACTAAAACTGACTTTCAATAAGCTGATTTAATAAATGGTGATAAGCGATGAAATAATAACGAGAAAATCATAACTAGCTCTGACTTTGCATAAGCTGTTTTAATAAATGGTGATAAGCGATGAAATAATAATGAGAAAATATTAACTAACACTGACTTTCAATAAGCTGTTTTAATGAATGGTGATAAGCTATGAAATAATAACGAGAAAATTATAACTAGCACTGACTTTCAATAAGCTATTTTTATAAATGGTGATAAGCGATGAAATAATGATGACAAAATAATAAATATAAAAATGCAAGTATTGTTTCATAATTTATGGTCGCTTACGTATTGGGCGCTTTTATAATTTCTACGGCCACGGCACGACGCGATGACTCGAACGGAGTATAATACTTGTGACGGAGATGTATGAAAATGATTTTTCCTTTGGTCAATACGGTCATACGTACATCATGTGTCTCAATTTCAACAACTACATACTGCCATTGCCGTAAGAATTGTAAAAGCGCCTAAATAAATAAACTAAACATTTTGGAATTTTTATTATGAAATCTATTTTATTTTTTGGAAGAAAATTATTTATTCAAAAAATATATGCGTAGTTGATACGGAGTAATAATTTATGTGTAAATATTGTTCTTTTGTGGCAAGCATTTATATTTTAATTTTAAAATGTATCCTCATAAAAATCTATTCTTGTAGGTGTCATTTATTTAGTTATTGGAATATTCATACTATTATTTGTCATTGTTGTTGTTGTTTAATTATTGTTTATAGTTTTAGTTATCAGTACGCCTTTTTAGTTGTTATTTAGATTCTTTAAAGTTATTATTAACGAATATTAAATGTTAATTTATTCTAATCTTCATTACTATCCAAGGCACAGAAGTTCACTTCATTTATCTATTTATGTACTTATTGATTATTTATTGCTTGTAAATAAAGATTGTTTTTTTCTTGAGGACCAAAATTAAAGAGAACTACAAACCACCAAGGAGAAAACAGAACTCATCTCTATTATACTTATAAGTTGCTATCCGGTCAAATATGTAGTTTACTAATTGTGATTATGTTCTTAAAAGACCAAAACTCCGTTATATCTACCTCAGAAGTGCCATAAAGTGGATCCCCTCGTAGTGATTTGTGTTAACTTATATCCATTGAATCGTGCCAGATTGTTTCTCGTACAAAGTTTGTGTTTATTTTTACATCAACTCTTTAATCACAATTATTTATCTCTCGCTACAGGAGTCGAGGGCCTTCGCTTCATGATCCATCAATGTTATTGAAAAGTCACAACTCACTGGAAAATTAAGTCTCAAGAAAAGGCGTGCCACTGAAAGCTCTTTTCTAGCGTCTTCCTCTTTCTTATAAACGACGAATGATACTGAAAGAGAGGTTGCAACGGTATGATCATACCTACCGAAGGTGAGAAGATCCGAACCTGTTGCGTTTTGCCATACCTACTCATTTATGTTTTATTTGATTGTATTTTATTTGAGCTTCAATATCATCTAATTGAATCAGAAATCACGGATAGAATAATTAATAATCGTTTTGATATCTGTAGCAGAAATTCTCCTTTACGAAAACAGATAATCCATTTCCGTTGTCAAAATTTAAGGTGTTTTTGTGTTGTTCCACAATTATTCATTTAAAATAATACATAGTAGATATATTTGCGGTACGTTCGTACGTATAAGATGCTCTTACTACACCATTCATAATTTGAAACATTGCTTGAAATAGAATTAGCGAATTTCACGGCCAAAAGTATTTTTGTTATTTGTTTTTGGGGTGTTACGCCGTGTTGCGCTAAATCCTTCTTTAGCCAACGTTTCGGACAACGTTACACTGTCCATCATCAGGGCAGATATGTTTTTTATATAATTATTTTTTGTGTATTCTACTGTACTAATCATATTACCTTTGAAAATATCCTCCACAGCACTAATAAACACCTATCGTGAAGGGTATATACATTATCTTGTTGAAAATATCCTCCACAACACTAATAAACACCTATCGTGAAGGGTATATACATTTTGATTAATTAAAATAAAAAAAATGATTTTTGTGGACGCGAGGTCTGTTCTTCATTTTTAATATACATTTATAGTATCGATGGTCTAGCGCACGCATGTGTTATTTTTATTCATACAATTTGATAATCAAGACTCCGGGTAAGTTACAAGATGTAAACCATCTACATTATTGTGAATATCGGCTTTTCATCCATTCTAGATTAAATATTTAATGTAAATTTCATGTATATTTACAAGCTAAGTAATTTTACATTACTACTGAACATCAGTATTTCACAATGTAAAAAGAACAATCATAAGCTACTAAAATCCATACCTCTTTAGTTATTGATATAAGTATTTTTGGTGGACATCTGGAATCATTGTATCGCGTCGCAATCATGATCCATCACCGTCTGACGCATGGTATTGGTTCGTTGGTTGGGGAGAGGCTCTTTTGACGTTCAGTAAACCACCGAAGATGACACTTGTAATTAGATGACTGCCGATGCGTATTGGCTGTCAAATTCACCGCTGCTGATGTAATGCAGTCTGAAGCTGTGATATTACTATTAAAGGGGGTTGCCAATACCTACTAGCTACAGCCTATTCTACTAGTTCTGGGGTGGGTTTAATTCATGAGTGTTATGTTTGTTAGTCACGATATTATCTAACTGCGTAAAAGCAATGAATAAGCACGTAGTTTATTTAATTTTAATAAATTTATCGCATTTTTCAGAAATTGTGAGTAAAATAAAATGGTTTACACAAATGAAAGAATATCTTAGTTTTAAGCCACTTTATTACATTTATATACGTCGACCGGTTTCGGTTGAACTCAACCTTCATCAGGACAGTACAAATATAAACTAAAATATAATACAGAGGAAGATTATTAAGTAAACAATAAAGAAAGAGAAAGTATATAAATGTGAGGGAGAGAGCATCAAGGCAGCGGAGTAGGTAGTGTGGTCGGGGAGGGGTGGGAATTACCCAGGGAGAAAGGAAACATCTTTAAAATAGGGCTTTTAGTAAGTTCTATCTGTTTGTTTAAAATTGGGTAATTATTTTTATTTTTATTTGCTTTTGAGATTTCCAATGATTCCTCTGTATTATATTTTAGTTTATATTTGTACTGTCCTGATGAAGGTTGAGTTCAACCGAAACCGGTCGACGTATATAAATGTAATAAAGTGGCTTAAAACTAAGATATTCTTTCATTTGTGTAATAATGTCAAGCCACAAAGTGTTTGCTTCCTTCGATAATTTAAAATGGTTTACATTAAAGCTTCTTGAAAGGAAAATAATTTTACTCATTTTCCAATAAAATATTTAGCTATATTCTTTATCTGTGTACGAATGAACAAGTACATTCTAACCGTCAACCCCCTTCAACTTTTTCTTCCCCACTCAACCAGTGTCACTAATTTCCCCAAACAAGTCGTAGTTTTACCGAATATGGAACGTTGTGAATTCTAGTTGGGTACGAAATAAAAATTAATTTATTTATTTATTTACTAACGCCGAATAAACGAGAATATTAAAAATATACATTATTTATTGTACATAACTGAATTGCTTCATTAACAACATTTTGTATTTGTTTTAAGATAAATTGAAGATGTCCACTGACTTGTTGTAATTGTTTCCCTCCATTAGTATTCTGGGCAAAGAGGAATACATATGGTAGTTAGTCCCAAAATTTCTGCACTGAAATAAATCCTGACTTCTAGTATTACCGAAAGCTTATCAATTCTAGCAATGCCGGACTATCAACTAAATCATTCAGAATATTATATAGAAATCATTGAAAATTCTTCTGTCTGACAATTTGAGCATTTTCATATAATTTAACAGAGTGTTGTAGTTCATCATAATTGCTGGAATACCCATTTTAAAATTTATAAAACGTAAGAATTTGTTTTGTATTCATTCAACAGCTTGTATTTGTGTATTATAATGTGGGTTCCAGACAAGAGAATTGTAGGTACTCAAGTTGACTTCTTACATAGGCAAAATAAAACACTTTATATTGTTAAAATTAAAACAGTAATGCTCAAATTAAGATACGCCAAAAGTCAATTTTTTTAACGTGTTTGGCTTAATTTGAATTATTTAAATTAGTATCTAAAGGCCGAAAAAGGTTGTTACAAGAAGGTTATACAAATTTTAATTAAAATAAACATTTACCATACAAAATAAATAGAAAAAAGGTATATCTTACACATACATCTTTTTTCTTCCAGCTAACCTAATTAACAGGAGGTAGAGTAATTATAATATCACGGTTTGTAAATATTCGTCCTTAAGAGACAAAAGAAGAGATATTTAATTCATGTAAAGCATTCGTTTTAGTTTAATGGAGTAGGTACATTTAGTACATACGTTTAAAAGTATTGTTTTTTTGTGAAATTTTAAATTGTAGTTTATCGTACATTTGTTTAGTGTTACGTGGAAGGTTGTTGTATATGTACTTTAATAGTTATTTTTGAAATATTGTTTTGTTTGCTTGTGGAGTGTTTTAGTTAAAACTTGTCCGGAGATGATTGTACTAATGGAATAATATTTTTGAGATCGTCAGAAGTTTCAGTTTTTTTAAATGTGTCTACATGAATAGCCAGAATTAGTGATTTTTCTACATCTTATTTTTTGGATAAAAAAATAATTTAAGTAGGAACTTAAATAATACAAGGAACAATGTTTTAAAATATTAATCATTCAATCGACTGCACTGAATTTTACTGTTTATGTAACAAAAGAAGTAAGTTTAAGTATATAATATAAGTTGGCAGATCCAGCCAGACAAATAAGATGTCTGGCGGCACTCCCGAAAGGAAATGAATGTCCAACAAGTCTGGAAAAACTGAGCTAAACCCGCGGCGGCCATACTAAATGTACCGAGAAGACGATAAATTGCGATATACTTACAATATACTGAATATACCTACTACATACAGGCAACAGCTACTCCTCGCGATCCGCCGCGAGTCGCCGACAACACACTCTGATCTCCGCTAACTTCAATAAACAAAAAAATCAACCCGTTTTTCTTTTTTTCTTTGAGACACTTTCGGTTAATAATCTGTTTATTGAATATATTTCTACTTCTGACTCAGTGAGGTTTATTGATGTTTCAATTTTCAAATAGTACCGAACTAATGATGTTAAACATATCTGCATTTTAATCCCCATATTATTGTGATCAACATGTGTGTGTCGTCGGGAGAAAGATATTATATTTAACGTTTGTGTTCTTCATTAACCGCAGAAAATAAAACAATTTAATTTGTTTTAATTATGCTGCCTATTAACTAACTATGCGAAGTATTTTCTCGTATTACCGTAGAATATTTGATTAGTAACATGATTCATATTGAAGTTCCTCTCATAATTGCGAGTAGTTACCAGCGGTTTATCTTACCAGTTTTTATTATAGGTCGCTATAATGTACCGTTAATGAGCTACTATAAAAAAACCTGTATTATTTTACCACTTTGCATTTTTCAGCATACCCGTAAATAATTTGGGAACATTTCTATATGACGTATTATTTCCAAGATAATCGTAAAGAAATCAAGTGTACTGCCAATTAAAGAGCAGTCCCGGCGGGCAGCGGGCAACGGGCAGAATGCGAAGGCAGTGGACATTGAATAAGCCCGGCTTAAGTATGCATGTTTTGAAGCAGACGATTTGTCGCAGAGTTGTATATTTATGTGCCGCAGTTTAAGAAGTGCATTAAACGTTTGTGCATCCAAAATACAAGGGGGTAAGAGTAGTAAATCTCTTGTGAGACTGTCTTTTAAATTGCCGATGAATAATTCATGAGTTGGCTGAACAAAAGGAAGCGACTGCTAATTTGACATTTAACAACAGACTCTACCGAAAGAGTCTTTTACCTCTCTATGCCTTTCTCCTGTTATCCTGATATCCTGAAGAGGTGCGCTTTTATATCCCATCTTCCCGTCGCAGCTATTCTCTGGGGTCTTTCGACTTTCAACAATGGAGCCTCTGATCTTATTTCGGATACGTACCTTATTTGTATAGATTTTAAAACTCCGTGTCAATCAAATGATTGATCTTAGATGTACATAAATGATCGCAGGTTCTATTATAAAATTATAGCCATATTATTAAATTTTTAGCATATTTTTAAAACTCCACCTGGGTTCTGATTCTAGAGGTTGGGGTTCAAAATCCTGATAGGGTTCATAATAGGCATTTAATTCCAATGTTTTTGTCAGAAAGAAAAATGTTGTATGCAACACGTTCGCTTAAAAATATTTTTTCAGAATAATTTCTTATGACCAATTATTTCGCAGAATTTGAATAATTTATAAAATTTCAAAGCTTATTTTCAAGTTCTGTGAAAGTTCCAATCAAGTTAAGTTATTATTTTACTATGTACCCGTTATTTGACAAAACTGAAATAATAACATAACTTGAATAGAAATTTCCCAGAACTTGAAAATTAACATTCAATGTTGAACTGTTGAATTGTTCAAATTCTGTGAAACAACTGGCCCTTAAGAGGAACGGCTTTGCAGTTTTCTTACAAAAGTTAAATTTGAATTAGATGCCGAAATTCCCAACCAAACGAAATAATATTTTTTTAATCAAAACAAATACCAAATATTCAGTACGGTTATGTGTTAATTTATTTATTTGTGTTTTAAATTATAAATTATAGGCCAAGAATTAGAATTAAAGAATTTAGGTTTTCGTGATTTTAGAGGCATATTTCGAAATTATTTGTGATTTAATAATAATTATTTTGAAAATAATTTTATTATGCAAATATGATAAATATAAAAAATAAATTATTAAAAAATATTTTTTCATGTGAGTATATTTGAATTACAAACGAACGATTTATGTTCGAACAAAAATTGTCGCATTGTAAAAAAATATTAATTTTCCCTCAAAACTCATTTTTTATGATGTTTTATTTTGCGTTTCATTATATTGATATATAAGGTAGAGCAGTATTATTATTTTTATTAATTACAATCAACTCACAAAAAATGCCAAAATCGTCTCCAAAATAATGCAAAATTGAATTCTTCAATGGCCTATATATCATAATTTGGAACAGAAATCAATAAAATATCATGTAATCACACTAGATAATTATTAATTTTGAATCCAAATTAAAATTTCGTATAAAAAGGCCGCGCAGTCGTTCCTCGTCAAAAATAAGGTAACAGGAAGGCGCCCGTGATGCACTAAACATAAAATTAAATTTAAAAAAATCTGAGTTTATCGTAAAAAAGCATAACGTCTCAGCTTTATTAAAACTATTACTCTGATCTATACAATGTTATTCTGTCGCAGTTGATATAGAGTACCACATTATACTGTTTGGTTGTCACTCTCCTTGTCGCCGGTCAACTCTCTTCATTACGGAGTCCAGCATCCATCAGTCAACCTGACATGTCGTAATAACCAGGAGACAATCACCAACAGAAGATGTGATTTCGAGGCTCTAGTGCGTGATATTGACGTGACCCTTCTACTTTATTTCCCTCGGGGCTTGCATCTATAATGCCCCTGCAATATTAGGTATTAGGTGGTTGGATATTACCTACCTAGTTATCACCCCTGATTGTCGTTAGACAGTTTGTGATTGAAGAGTAATGATATTCATAGGGGGTTAATCTCAAAATCGCTATTAATCTGTTCACAAAATATTACAAAATAAAAAAAAAATAATACGTATATTTTTTGAATAGATCTATATTTGCAAACAAAAATTGTAGGAACCCATTTAAAATTAGTTCGAAAAGCAACTACGTGAAACGAAGCATTAAGACTAGTGTTGTATTTATTGGGTACCTACGTGTTATCATACTTACTAACCAAAGTGCAAAGATTTTTTTTCCTTTAATAGTAAATTTTCAGGAAATCATTTGGGCTTTTTGGGCACACATTTATTCCAATGATGTCATTTCTGATTTTTTTCAGTATACTTTTGTTCTTCTGCCAGTTCCATTCCTCACTGCCAACTGATAAATAGGTATATTAGAGTTAACATCAGAACTTCATTATGGAACGTAGTCTCTCTTTTTTATATAACAAGTTTTAATCAGCGACTACCTCTTACACACAGCTCATCGAAATGTTAACATTAGATATCATAAATAAACCATTATAAGTGCCGTTTTACACGTATTTTCACAATAAACGTGTTTATTACCCATCCATTCACACAATGCGAAAATATTTTTCCAAATTAATCAAATTAATTTCCAAAATATTATCTCGTAATAATCAAATCAAATTATGTAAATAGCAGTAGATGGACAAGTGGGCCGTTAGCCTCTCACGGGAGCTAGATACATCCATCCACTCAAGGCTCCATGAGATGTCCAATGCAATGTCATAAGATGCCATGAGATGCCGTTCGATGCAATGAGATGCCATGAGATGACGTGAGATATCATGCTATGCATGGAACTTTCCTAGGAGAAGTTGCATAAATCATGCCTCGTATCATCATTAACGACATTCAAAATTGGGAGATGCACAGCGCTTAATAACGTCGCGTGAAATGACAATCGCCCACACAGATTAATAAATATCACCCAACGGTGATTGCGGAAGTAATTTTTTTCATTTCAGTGATAAGATTTTAACCCGAAAACAGTTTAATAAACAAACAATTTTAAGGTTATTTTTTATTCATAATGAAACTTCTGTAGGCTTTTTTTGTTACCCCGTGTTATAAACCTTTTATTCTCGCATTAATTCGTTTTATTTATTTAACACTTCACGTATTTATGCATCTACATGTTCATGGTTTTATACGGGTGGGTTTATTGACTGGTGGCGTTTTTATTGCAACCAATGCAGATTAACATTGAGTATAAAATTAGACTGCGCTTTTTATCACATGTAGTTTGAACGATGTTAATTTTTTTTAACGTAAGCGAGGAAAGGATTCTAAATTAAAAATGTTTTTTTTAGAAAGAGAGATACTGTGGGTGTATTTTTGGTAATTCAATGATGTGGTAAAACCCTATCCTGTATTCTATTTTAAATATTTTTGAACAGATTTTACAAAGAAAGTTCCTTGAAAATCGAAAGATAAGGCGTAGATAACCTTTGAGAGTCGCCCACAGGAAACTCCCTCACTGCTGCCGGTTTCCTATTGTTTTCCTCTATTTCCTTGTGCCTAAGGCAGCCACCTGAGCTTAAGCCTCCACTAATACTTCGCTAACACGCCAAACACTTATATTATCTATTTCGGTTTCATACGATTCCAGCTAATCCGGCTCGAAGGACCAGTGTTTCGATAGCTCTTGGAAATAACCGCATAGAGACATAGACTATAGGTTGCAAGGTTCCACTATAAATCAACACGGCGTTAATTCACCACACGTTTAAAAAGTGATGAAACGTCATTAAAAGCGACAAAAAAATCTAACCAGTAAATCTAACCACGTAACCTGGCCTGACCTGACCGGTCGGTGGCCGAGTTGACATCGCGTTTGGGTTCCACCCAGGCGTAGTGTGTTCAATTCCTCGGCTGGCTAAGTCCTCCATCACAACACAAGCAACATTTACAGCTTACTGTGGTGGTAGTAGGAGATTTTCAAATATTGTCAGGTTATTCGTAACCCGGGAATGTTTGTCTTTCTTTAAAAAAAAAAAAAAAAACCTATTTATCCAAGTCTTTGTTTCATCACTTCTCGTGACTTTGTACCACTTAAATAAATAAAAATGTGTGTTGAATTGTAATTTTGATGAGTTATCCCATCACCGGGACGCAAACACGTAATTTTATTACCAAACTGTAAACAGAGATTTTTTGTTTTTTTAGCGGACTGAACATTTTGACCCCGTTCAACAAAAAGAGGGTTATGTCTGGGCCACTGTACATGTACAATGAACTAGGACCCATCCAGTGCGATAAAAATTTAAAAAATTTCGTATCAAATCTGAGGTAGGCAATCAATAACAGCCTTTACAGCCTCCGTAGTTCGTGGTATATTATCATGGTATAAAATTGACGGTCATCTTTGACAAAGGATTTTACGAGAGGAGATTTCTCAAGCGCTCGATTTAATAGGAACAATAAAGAGACATTTTTTTTATTTAACAGCCGGGCTCGTGAAAATGATATAGTGACTATTGTTAAAGCAACCCCGTTCATTTTAGAAGTGGAATGAATAGCGACAAAACGAAGATGGGCTTGGAAGAAATATACAATAATAATTCTTCGAACTCCTTCACTACAATATTATTAATCCGTAAAATGTATCATCATCAAACAGTTTTATGTGCATGGGCACTAAGGGCAGTACCAATTATAGGTATTATAATGGGCTTGTGTGTATATGTATTTTCTTAAATACATTTTAATCATTTTATTTACTAAGTTAAATAATTATTTATTTATATGGGTACATACATAGACCCCCAATTGATATAGACTTGCTTTATCATAAAATCTGGGTAACATTTTGACGAGCTGGAGGCAAACCACGCGACCATATTTTTGGCGGTTTTACACAACTTGTATTGAATTTTTAAAGGTGTGTTTTATTGTCATTTTGAGTTATCCGGTAAGCACTTTTGGCAAAAGGTAAGCGGTAAGCGGCTTTTGGGGTTCAAAAATCCTTTGAATACATTATGACACCTGTCGTAGTCACACTAATGAAGAGCCACATTGATAATAATAAGTAAAGTAAGGCAAAGGTTTGCAGTTCTGTCCGTTGTGGGATTTATCTGCCCAGGATTTGAATGTTTTTTATTAAACGAATCACATGGGGTAGTTGTGCTAAAATTAATTGCAGTGGTTTAATTATAACACATTTGTAAAAGAACTAAAAAGTGTAAAAAAATATTTAATTTTGTAAACAACCCGATTTGGGATATGTAGGTACTTAAGTTTTTTACGCCGTCAGCACTGTAAAAAGGACTAGTCGTTAGTTAGCAGATTTAATTTTCGAGGATATTTGGTGATATTACAATGTGAGTTACCTATATAGGCACTGTAAGATTAATTTATGAACAAATCACCGAAGGTGGGACGGTCACGCCGCCTCCCGAGCTCCGCCTAAGTTTTTTTACTCCCCTCTCCCTGATTGGCTAGTCTATTAGTTTGAATTTCTATGGTTACATAGCTTTCATGTTATGTTAAGGCCCCGTAGTAAGCGTTCAAAGTTGGTTTGAGAGGGAGATATGTAAATACGAATATTAAAAGGAAGGCGCTAACATTAAAAAATATTAATAATTAATCGAAAATGGTGAAAATATTTGATAAAACACGACTCGTATGAAATAGAGCAAAAATCTCTCGACAAATGCTTTAGTTGGATTTAAAGATACACTGTGAATTTTTTCATACCAATAAAACATTAAATAACAGAATAAAAGGTGTTTTTATTAATTTTTGGAGCTGACTGTTAACATAGGTTCCATGATAACTCAACACAGTGACAATTCAACACACCTTTAAAAAGTGATATAAAGTCATTGAAACGATGAAAAAAAAAATTAACCTAACCTACATAACCCAGTTGATAAATTTTTTGTTTCATCACTTTCCATGACTTTATATAACTTTTTAAAGATGTGATGAATTATCATTTTGATGATTTATCCGGTTACCGTTAACATACCGTCTGGGCATTACTAATGTACAGATTTTATTTTTTTAAATAACATATATTTTCTTTATACTAAAAAAACTTGAGAAATATGTTAAAAATTGGTAGAAATTGGGAATTCGGAGCTCAAAGTTTTATTACAAACAATTGTAAACAACAGTTGTAATTTCATTTTTATCATTTCTTTCTTATGCTTCAAAATTGTACCACCTACACGTAAAAGCCCTCAGGGCGTTAAATAAATAAATAAAAATATTTGCAAATCTCTTACTACCACCACAGAAAGTGAAAAATGTTACTTGTGTTGTGATGGAGGACTTTGCCAGCCGAGGAATTGAACACACTACGCCTGGTTGAGACCAAACGCGATGTAAACTCAGCCACTGATCGGTATTTTAAATTATATATATATAGCACGGGCAAGCCACCCAGTGAGGCCTACATTACTGGAAAACTTGAATTGTAAAAAATATTGTACCTAATAATAATAAATATATATATATATATATAGACTGATAATTTAATACATTTTTGTAATTTTTTCACAGTTGATATTGTTACAACCATGTTAGAAAGCTGGTGTTTTGTCTCCAGAAGGCATTGTCAAATTAATAGCGCCTTTTGTTGATTGATGAGATGGTACTAATAGATATTTGAAAAAAAGAATGATATTTTTTTTAAGTGAAAAAAAGAGCATTTATTTTAACATGATACAATTTTTGTATCCCCTAAGTTAATTTCCATAATACGAATCTATGCATAACATATGTAAGTTATATATATATACTTGACGAAGAAGAGGACAATATCATGATTTATGATACACAGTAAGAATAGTAAAGTTTACCGATGTTACAATATTCATGTATTCTATTTATGGATTTCCATCTTAATACCCGTGTCATTCCGCAGAGCTTTACTTGGGGAAAAGCTGTTGTCTTTGGCTCGAAGAAGTTGTTCAATCATTGTCAATAACCTTTTACCAACTGTTGAAAAAATCCAGGTGCCTAAAATAATAATACTAAATCATCTAAGCGGTTACAAGAATAATACAGTCGCGGAGCAAATCGAAAGGATAATAATATGCAAAGTATTTTACCGGTCAATTAATCACCCCGACTCATTCACGTACAATGGAAACGACAAATCCTTCTGAATTATCTTGTCGTATTCAAGATGATGTATTTCTTTCTTGTGACCGTGTATTAATGCCATTAATCATAAGCAACGCTATCTGCCTCTCCTCATCGAGACCGTCCTGGAGGATGCCGAGTTACAGGCAGACACATCTGTGGGGTTATTATTATCGCCATCAAAAACACGTTTTTTTAAAATATTGTTGAACTCTAGCTCAATAAAAATTATATATATATTATACGTATGTTTAAAAAAATAATTATTATCAATAATAAACAACACATCTCAAAAAATATATATTAAGGAAGTACAATATGGGATGTTGCTAAAAAGCATTGCTACGCATTTGTTCGAGAAAATTATTTGAGTATCGCATCTGCAATCGCCCTCTCCTCTCAACACTGTGTTTCCCTGCTAAAAAGCATCTGTCCGAAACTACCCCTTTGTTACATAATATTTTGTAAATTATATTAAATGGATCTCAACAAAATGTGGGGGCGGGGGAAGTTTAATAAAAACCTTGGTTACCTACCTACTGAAATCTAATTGGAATTTTTTTTATGAAATTTAAATAATGTGGTAGAGCTTTTTTAAAACCTTCAAAATGGTTGTGGGCGCAACTGAATATTACGGTAGCTTTTGATAAAGCTCGAATCTCTGGAATCCGGTGGGAGGTTTGTTAAGTCACACCAATAAATTAACCCTTACAAGACGACGGTAATATGATAGTGTCTATAGAAGTGGCAATTAGGCGTGAAACAGTGCTTCACGGCGTTATGTATGTGTAATGCGAATTTGTCGGCTTAACACGAACATTGAACAATTTGAACATGTGACCTTTGTTAGATAGTAGTTGGTTAGGGCCGCGCCAATGGGATCTTCCAGGGATTATTCCCTGCGTGATGATTATCCATAATTAAAATAAATCTGATTTTAGGTCCGTTATTAAGATGAACATTTTAGTTAAAAGTTTGTGAAAAAAAATGAAAAGAAGTTGAAAAACATTCCGTTTGTAATGAGTTTTTGTATTTTAGTGCGATTCAATCTTTGCCGTGCAGTCTAGCAATTTTACGTGAAGCTTTTATAAATATTGTCTAGCTTGTGATAATTTAACCAAATCTAACCAAAAATATCAAACACGATGTAATTAAGTTTAATTCCCGAGAAAAGGGTTACAATGTGTAACATTTTATCGACTTTATAGCTTCTGGCGGTATTTAACTCAGCCCTTCAGTCGATTAAAACTGTCGTTAACATCTAAGAAGATAAATCAAACCCCATTAGGAAGAGAATGGCCCCGAATCGAAGACAAACAATATTAAAGCCGAACAATTAAACAATAACAAGATCTCGTGCATTAGCAAGTCATGAGGCAAAGGGTTCTCCGGGACACACTGTTCATCATAGTGGAGACAAATATCGTATCCGTTGTTCGGCTTGGGCCAGTCACGATGGTCGATTAATCACGGACAATGATCCGAGATACGAGTAGGCTTACATAAGAGCCCATAAACGAATACTTCGGCAATGGCAATGGGTGTCATATCTCGATCGCGCGCATCTACGATCGTCCAACAAATGTCAACCGATCAACCGATGAGCCGATGAGAACGGTTCCGAATTCATTAAACCAACCGGAATGTCGGCGCTGTTGACCTCAATGGTCGGAATACTATACAGGAGCTATTCTCTGATGACCGAAAAATTCCTCGTCTTGGAAATATTGCTACTGGTTTTATTTTTCTGGGGATTCACATCTGGGCATTAAATTAATCTAAGATGGCCTCTATACGTGCGTGACGTGTACGTGTGTTTAATTTCTTTACTTTAGTTTCTTTAATACCAACGGTAAACCAGTTGATCTTACTCTAATGAGACGAAGTCATTGGTCGAACTGAAGTCGTTTATTTGTCATCTTGAACTTAACTGATCAAATGAATGTAAGTATCTTCTTAATTTGTCCGCTGCACTATTTTGTTCGGGTAGTCTAGACGGAGAGATTAATGGAATAGTACCCACACTAAAGGCAGGTTTTTCTTACCTCCAGTTATTTATGTCGTTAATCCACTTATGTTAATTGATGTTGGTAAGTGATGGGAATGTAATTGAATGATAGAATTTTTTCTTATGTTTTTATGGAGAACTTATTATGTTTGGGTATCAGGTTTTATCTACCAAAAACAAAACACAAGAAATGTTTCAAGAGCTCGCTTTACCCCTAGCATATTATTTTCTTAAATTAGTTCTCTTGTCTCAAAACAAAAAGAAAACAATCGTTTCATAAAAACGATCGCCCATACAAAGATTGTCGGAGACGAAAAATGTACAAAAAGCATTATTTTGAATTCTTGCATGAAAACCAATATTGAAACAAATTTACAAAAGAACGTCACATCCCGAGATTCGCGGAACGAATACAGATGAAGCTTTGTGGAGTTTCCTTTGATGTCATCTTCCGTTTAAATTGCCGTGATCTATGGGATGTTTTGATGTTACAAGACCAAATAAAATTCCATTTCTAATGAAGTGGAAACATTTTTTACTCTTTTGTGTATATAAAGACATAAACAGCAGGACAACGTCAAAGTTAAATTATTTTGCAAGACGGTATGGCGTCTGACTGTAGTTCACAAAATAGTTTTTCATATTCCCATAATTTTAATGAAAAAACCACTACACGGTGTTCTTCCAAACTTTAGGTACTCTTTACTGTAGTGAGTTCTTGGATTTATGGGGAGAAAGGTTTTCATTTCAAATTGATTGAATGATTCTAATTTCTCATTTATAAACCGGTGTGATATTATTGTATTCAGAAAATAACTAATAAAACGATATTTGATAAAAATATAAATAATAAGGAAGATAATATTTTTTCCCTTAATAGTTCAACTAGATTAAAATTAGAATTAATAATGTGGATTTTCATCTTTTTAAAAGCCTCACCAATGTGATCAAATGCTCTTCATATTTTAAAGATGCAACAAAAATGATCATCTTGGAACTTTAAAGAGAGAAGATTCTTACATTTATCTCAAACAATTAGCCGGTCCGTGTGACTAATGGCTTCTGGAAAACTGAGGCTTAGCAATGAAGTATTTAGAATCGGGATCAAGTGAGAAAATGCAATTCTTCGAACTGATCGTAAAATAGGGAATTTACCTAAAGATTTAGTTAAATTTTTGAACCGCTCTTAGTGCCTTACCTAATAGATGTTCGATATCTAAAAATAATAACACCACTTGGCCAAATAAAGCGTACAGATTGAGCTTTACTTTGAGATACAAAGTTGGGACATTTCAGGTTTCGGAATATTAAGCTCCAAAACTTGAAATAGACGGCCATATGAGCTTATCTGATACAAGACTAAACACAACACACAGCGAAATTCTAAATTAATCTCATCAATAAGTCATATCCATCAGATAATTAGATGAAAACCTTATTTCACAAGTGCCATCATACAATTTATTTTCGTGCTTCTGTGCAACTTTGAATAATCAATCTTTTGATTTTGACAGTTTATTCCGCAATTCTGAAGCATCGTAGCTCACAATGTCAATACTGCCGTCATAAGCAATAAGACAGCTGGAAATTTTCAATTTGGTTGATAAACACGAAAGATCTCGTAAACGTGAACATTGAAAATTTACAACCGCCTTTTTGACTATGACAAAAGAGTAAATGTAATAGTATTTTGTCTATTTTATGAAGCCTCGTTTAACCCAAGCATAAAGACTAAATTGTTTTTAAGGTAACTTCAACTACACTTTAAATTTTCTGGCCTCGTAAAGCGTCTTTTAGGTGATATTACTTAAAAATCACGCTACATAATTATCATTTTAAATTTTTTTGGAGTCACTAACAAATTTCATAATGTGAGAGTAAACTGACCTTATTGCTTTGGAAAAGAAATACATTACATGTCAACCTTTCCAGCTCGAACAACCATCATGAGCTTCGTGTAATTGATTTGTGTTTCGTCATAATTTCTTTCGGTTATTGCATTTTTCAATTGGTATGTCAACGAAGACAAGATTTTTAATAGACCCATTGCCGATGGAAGGGAGAAAAATGCGAGGATGGGATTTCAAACACTTCAAAGTGGCGGAAGTAATTTTTCGGTGTCGGTTCTGCTGTATCACACACGTGTTGCACCTTCGCTAGCCGTTAATTAATTGGATGAACGAAAGGAGAACTAATCTTTGAAGCTAAATCAAAAGTCCTCAAAAATTATTCTAGTCTACCAAACACACTTCTGTGCATACCTATGTAGTGAAACATGAACGTGATTATTCTAGTCTACCAAACATACTTCTGTGCATACCTATGTAGTAAAACATGAACGTGATTATTCTAGTCTACCAAACATACTTCTGTGCATACCTATGTAGTGAAACATGAACGTGATTAAAGATTTCTCAAAAATAAACTCACTACTTTTTTATCGTGATTTATTTATTTTTGGGATATTATTCCGTTTTGTTTTACCTCCTTCTTTAAGCCAACGTTTCGTACAAAATTACAGTGTCCAAAACGTCGGCTAAAGAAGGAGGAAGCGCAACATGGCATAGTACCTCAAAAATAAATTACTATAATCCTTTGGCCGTAAATTTTTTTGCCGTTGCCGTTTGATAAAAGGCCGTGATAATATCAAATCATGTCATTAGTTTTTCGTCAATGTTTTCTTGGAGGTTTCATCAGAATTTCTACTTTTGGTTTTAGTTTAATCCAAAATGAACAAGTTTAACCAATACCTATTACCGAAGAAGAAAATAATACTAATCACCGAGAATCTCTGTCTTACTGGGACAACGTCTTTCATCATTCGACCAAAGGGACATAATTATTATTCGTCATCTATCGACCTCATATTTATTGATATGAATTATATTTTTGATCTGCTCAAATTATTCCCTTTGCTGTTAAAAACGGGACTGGAGGCCTATAACGAATGATTTGACAAATTTCATAGTAAACTATCAGTAAAGCACGAATATTTTATGAGGAAGTCGAAGCACGTGTTCTAACAAATAATAATATTTTCGCATTTGGTCGATTATATTTATTCGGACAAGGCCACCTACACGTGTTCAGATATACTCTGAATGACTCAAATTTTACTAGGACATATACATGTAGTCATATTTATTCAATGCATATTTAATAAATTAACAATATTATGCTGCCAATAATTTTTACCATATTTTTGGCAGTCACCTTTATCAATGATTACGAATCTCTGAATAGTTGGTTTGTAACCCAGATAGTGTCTCGGATAAACATATCAGATTTTTGTTTATATGTGCATATAGCTATTAAATCATCGCTTTGGGGTAACGACTTTTATAACTATTCGCGCGGATGATTGTGATATATTTTAGTAAGCATGAATTATTATAACAAATGACGGTTTTCTTTCAAACGAGAACAAACATCATTTGTGAGAACCCAACTATAGTATAGTATTGTGTGCCTGTCAAGGATCCATCTGTCTTGTTGTAATGAGAGTTCAAGTGTCAAGGCTGGCAGATCAGGCCAATCTTTCCAAAACACAAAACGACGCTATTTTTCATCCGTCCTCATTTACATTCTGTTCCAGTTTCAGAGGTAGAAATAACATGTATAGGCAGGAATATATGAGTAGAGCATGTCGTGAGATTATGTGCATAACTTTGTTATGTAGGTATAGGTAAAAAAAAATTTCTAAATATTAATGACACCTAAAAGAATCTTTGAATTTTAATTTCAAAATTTAGGCGTATTAGATCTATAAAAAAATTTATATATAAAATTGCAAAAATCAGTCATTTTAAATACATGTAGGATAACGAAATATTTTTTAAATATTTATGTTGAGGGATCAGTAGGATTTATAGGCCCTGTTAGGATTTCTACCGAGCCGAACCCTCTGATATGAAAATATCTGGAGTCAGTGAATTATTTTCCCATTTGATCTCTGGTGAGTTGACGTGTTGTTCTTGTATTGTTTTTGTATTTATAGTGCTTATATAATGCACTTGCATAATGTTGATTGACTAGATGATCATTTGTGGAAAAGTGTGTGGAAGGGTTTAGTTTTTCCAATGGGGAAGATTTAACCCGGACATAAAGTCGGAAATTATTATTATTATTAGATTATTTACAGGTAAGTTTTTAGATTCTCACGGCTAAAAGCATTTTTGTTGTTTGTTTTTGGGGTGTTATGCCGTGTTGCGCTAACTCCTTCTTTAGCCGACGTTTCGGACAGCGTTGCAGTGTCCGTTGGCATTTCGCACTTGGACGGGCCCAGGCCACAAACAAATAAGCACAAACTCGACAACCAAAATTTACACATCTTCGGATCTACCGGATCTGCCCTGATGATGGACACTGCAACGCTGTCCGAAACGTCGGCTAAAGAAGGAGTTAGCTCAACACGGCATAACACCCCAAAAACAAACAACAAAGATTATTTACAGATTGTAATTTAGCCATACAAACCTACTAGTACTGCTAATTTATTAATAATCTCCCTAGGTTATTCGTAATCCGGTTAAAAACGGGATTGCGGGCCATTAACGAATGGAATGATAGGTTTCCTGAAAAACTTTTAGTAAAATACGAATGTATCACGAAGTCGAAATATGTGTTCATAAAAATTCAAATATTTTTGCATTTCGTTATTGTGTACTATCAGCACAAACGCAGGTGCATGAACACGAGTTCGGATATATTATGAATATACTAAAAGTTTATTAGGAAATGACGTGCTATCCCGTTATTAAAAAGATTTTAATAAATCATCAACAAATCGCTGGCGTAATTAATACTTGAATGCTGTAATAATTTCATATTCTATTATATTATTGATCAAATGGTAATAAATTCAGAAGCTATAAAATGAGGTTTTATTTTAATTCTTCTCATTTAAAATTTAAATGGATGTTCCAAAACTCCATGCGCACAATGATAATAACGATGTGAACTGTATTTTTGTTCAATATTGGCTTTGACTTTGAAATTCCAAATAGAAAACCCGTGTAGGTGTATTTCATGAATAGAAATATCCTCAGAGTGTTTCAGTTACTACAGCAAACACATTTAAAAATTATTTTTAAATGGGGTATTTATTTCTAAAATCACCGCAAAGTTCATTTTGTGATAGGGTAGTACCTAATTAAATGCCTCTTTGTAAATTTCATATTTATCACTCTGAACAAAAACATTTTTCATTTTTTAATTTATTATCGCACTATTGGGCTAATAGAAACGCTAATATAAACGACAGTAACTTAAACAGTATATTAAAAACAACAACAAAAGAACAAAAATAAAATATATATTTTTTTTATGATAAAGTAATGTTTAAAATACATGGTTTTTTATGTATAGCACAAAGGATATCATATTATTATAAAAATTAATTAATCGCTTGAAATATCCATACAATTTGAAAATATCTCCCGAGTAAAAATAAATGCCGCCGACGGGAATTGACCCCGCACCTTCTGATGTCCGGTCCTCTGAGCTACGTTGGCTTATTCCCAACCCGCCAAATAACTTCATTAAAAAATTACTGCTTATTATATTCAAAATAATAAGCAGTCATTGTTGGGAATAAGCCGCCGTAGCTCAGTGGCCCAGACTGACCGGACATCAGAAGGTGCGGGTTCAATTCCTGTCGGCGGCATTTATTTTTACTCGGGAGATATTTTCAATTTGTATGGATATTTCGGACGACTAATTGCTTATAATAAAAATAAATATAATTTAAAAAATAAAGCATGAAATACAAAAAAACTCTTTAATAATAATAATAATAATAATAATTGGATAATTTGTATAGCGCCGTTTTTGTGAAAAATCACCTCAAGGGCGCTGTACAATTTATTTCCTAGGATCTACATTTGTTATTTAGACCAACTGTGCCAGCACGAGGTTCGTCATCCGTTCAGGCATGTGTCTGCCGCCAATATAGCGCTGACATGTGTCTGCTGCCAATAAAGAGCGCTGACACAACATCCTCACATAGACAACAAACCTTGGCAGCACCGCTGTGACGCTCGACGAAGACAGCAGATGGAGACTCTGCTGCAAGAGTCCTAGATAGCGAAGGAACTGTACCAGCTGCTGCAGGGAGAGAGACTACCCCGTCCACCAAATGTGCCAGCACGAGGCTCGTCATCCGTTCAGGCATGTGTCCGCCGCTAATATAGCGCTGACATGTGTCTGCTGCCAATAAAGAGCGCCGACACAACATCCTCACATAGATAACAGACCTTGGCAGCACCGCTGTGCAAAATCACCTCATCCTAGTTTACCTTAGTCTCTCCAGTCACCTCCCAGCCTTTCATGCCACCTAGTGCATCCTCTCGACCCTTTCAGACTCCTTCCTGGCTCCAATACATTCTTTCTATTGTCGTGATCCGACGATTTCACACCTCTGTCTCAGACCCTTAGGGCTCGCTTATCGCAGGCTATCATAAGCAAAATCTTGAACCAAAGTCAAAGTGAAGTTTATGTGTGTCATCTGTAACAAAATACATAAACAAAAACAGAAAATAAAAACAAAAACAAAAACAAAAACAAAAAAAAAAACAAAAAACAAAAAAACAAATAATAACACGCTAACTGGAAGAACCATTAAAATAAAAAAATAAATAAAAAAAAGATATTTGGAATATTATGCTGCTTAAGCATATGAATAGATTATGATGCTCGTTATTTACATTTATTAAAAAGTGCTGAATTAATTTGTCTCTAATTGAATCAATATTTAAAAGGAAAATATCTTCGATATCTATTAATTCTTTGCTAAGTCGATGAATCCTCTCCATGACAGAATTGAACAAAAATTAAATTTAGAGCTAATGATTTTTCAGCGTTTATTAATTAAAGAGCGAATGAGGAATGAGTAATGGCGCGACTGAGAATGAATGATGCATGTCTGTTTTAATGTTGAGCTGTGAAGACTGGAGACATCAATAAAATATGACTCGGAAACGACATTCGTTAAAAAAAGACATAACGCAATCACCTGATTATTCCGTGAGATATTGCCCGTCACACACACCGCACGCCGCACTACACATATACGATATGTGAGGAGTGCTAAAAGACATCCCGGGAAGGCCGTCCATCAATAAAACTTTTAGAACAGTCGATGCTTAAAAATCCACCGCACACTGGTCTGATTAGAGATTATATGTATACTTATTTTAAATGTGTATAACTATATGGGACGTGTGGGATTGTACTAACCTCTCAAAATCCTGGAATGATTATTATGATTAATCATATTTATTTGAGACTTTCAAAATACATTAATACGATAACCCAAGACACTTAATTGTTAATATGGGTTAAGATACAAATGAGATATAAAAATAACGCTTTTTTAGATTATGTGAAATTCAATGTTCGCACACGGAGAAAACTTACCGACATATGTGATATATTGATATTTAATTTTTTTGAAAAAACAGTGTTCATAACAATTCTATAATTTTTTGCATTTCGTCATCGTGTACTATGAGGACTAAAACAGCTGCTTGAACACGTGTTCCGATATATTGTGAATGTACGAGTACTAAACGTTTATTAGGAAATGACATGCTTTACCATTAATAATAGTATTTTAATCGACAAATGTCATTTTTCTCTGTGCAGTAATGAAAAATTATCATCAATATGCCTATTTAAACACTAAATGCAATGCTCAAATAATGTTTTTTTTTTATATTTCATTAGTACGAGTATATCGGTCACTTTTCAAAATGTAATCACATTTCACTGATTTTCCCACTTACCTTTATTTTATACAACTGATAATGAACCATTTATCATATATTATCGGTTGTTTAACAGTTGTATAAATTTTAAACACGTTTATAAGTAAGACCCTTAGAATTTTTCACTGTCCGTCTATGAATCCTCTTAATTATCTTATACTAAGAATCTTTAATTTATAAGCAATTGAATTTCTTTGAACTAAAACCATTTACACCCAAGTTCAATCCTTCATTTCATCAAGAAGACCCTACCTTCAGACGCCAACCTTTAAGATGAGTTTGTATAAAAAATTTAAACTGACGTTAAATATATTTTATTAAATAAAATTTATTCTCAGGGATTTTTATATTGTCCACTGTGCGGCGCTCGCAGTCTCATAGACATACAAAGAAGCTCCAAGACCGAGATCACTGCGTCTTTATCTCTCAAATCTTTGACATCTCAGGTCATTTATTATACTTTCCGAGTGTATATCAATCTTGAACTATTCACAAATTCTCTCCTTTGAAATATTAACTATCAGAGACTGTAAGATTCGAACCTCCTAGCAATGTTTGAGGGTGTATACGCGTCAGCTGGGGGCGGGGGAGGAATTCCTCGCTAATGGAGGGAAATGGTTATGCATTTTATAGGGGAAGTTTTTTAACGTAAGTATATTTTTACGTTCCGCAATGAAATGGATTTTTGTCACGAGTTTTCAGTGGAATGCTTGAGCCTGTGTTAGTGGAATACTTCGAGAATTTAATGGATATTTATTTTAGTGCAAATCAATAATGCGTAGTTCTACAGCCGTTATTTATTTACAAAAAATAGATATGAGAACATTGAATCATGTCATATGACGGCCTCCGTGGTCGAAGAGTAAGGCTCTCATCTAGCAAGCCAGAGATCGCGGGTTCGAATTCCAGCGTGCGCAAGTAAATTTTATTTTATTAATTTGTATTATTTCACAATTTACTCATTTGAAATAATATACAGTATATTTGCGGCACGTTCCAGATGTGGAAGATACTTTCAGTATAGCCCTGGTGTAAGACCACCATTAAGAATTGAAACGTTGCTTGAAATGGCTTTGGCCGTGTTTGGTGAAAAAATATATATTTCAGCTGATGCAATAATCAATGAAGATTTGAAAGCTTTTCTTCGATTAAAATTTACGTGTTTGTAAAAAATGATTATGGTAAAACCTAATGGAAATAAATATATATTTGACGAAGGCAATTTTCGATGCGAAATAATATGACAAACAAATGCCAATATTTTATAATAATGAAGCATTTTAAAAAATGCAACACGAACCGCATTACATTATTTATTTATTTTAAAAATAAGTTATAATTCTCAGAACTGAGTACGTTTTGAATGCACGTACCAAAGTGTAAAATCGTTTTAATTTATAGTCGATTTCTTAGAGAATGCTTTTAGGTACTTACTCTTACGACCAAGGATCAAATAATGGTAAGAACAATGTTGTATAAAATTATTAAGTGCTATGATTTAAAATAAAATATAATACCTAGGTGTAAATTGAAACCTGGTGGTCAGCGGCCATTACCTTCAACTGCAGGAAGCATTTCCGTGTCCTGTTTCCTGGATTTGGTTGAAGGAGTTTGTCGTAAAACCACAGCTTTACTTGCGAAACTGAGGGCGTATTCCCATAGTAGTATAGGTTGGCCTTTATAATTATTTTGATTCGAAGCATCCACTATTTTTACTATAACCTCGTGAAAAATTACGCTAAAATCTAAAAATATATATAATAAATTATATTTGGAGAGCAGATATGATCGAACAAGTACTTTCATATCTTATTCTAACTATTAAGTATGTTTTGTGACCAAATCTGATCTAAATAGTACTATCATATCTTATTCTAACCTTTAAGTACTTTTGGTGACCAAATATGATTGACAAAGTACTACTTTAAGATGAAGCTACCAACCAAAAATGTGTATATTATTGGTATACCTTATATTGTATGTATTAGGTATTAAAATCGCTTGACAAACGGAGTCTAAAACGTTCGATTTCAAGCACAAAACTGGATTTTATTTATTTTGTAAATAATTTTATAAGAAAGCAAAAAACTTAATCAAGTGAAACTGTCACAGATAATCTTAGCTATAATACTGTATTTGTTTAAGTTGTTTCCTTTACGCGTTCATACATTTCTATTGAAAAAATGTTTTTTTTAGTAGTGTACATTTATATTTTTTATTGATTAATTTATTTTTTTATTTGTATTCTACTCAATCGAAGCGATATTTTAACCTTCAATTTATCTAAAGCATATTTTTTGGTATTCATAATGTACACCAATTCGTTATAAATATTAATCGAAATAGTGATTTAGCATTAAGCTTCCCCTTAATAACTTATTCTAAACGTTATGTATGTTTTGTGAAAAAATCTGATATCTTATTTAACATTTATTGTGGTTGGTGACCAGAAGATCTGACTGTCAAAGTAATTTCCTCTCGTATACTAACCCTTCTCCTCACTTCCACTTAGGTACCTACTTGTGACTCATCAACAACATTCTCCAAATAGCCTCCATAAAGCTACGACTCTCGGATTTTATTTTACAAACTTTAACATTTTTTATAATTTTTTTGTTCGGTTATTTTATATTTATTTATGTGCAGAACAAGTTTAAAATCAAAGTATTACAAATTGAAGAATAGTGGTCATTTCCTATTCTCGTATGCCTGGACTGGCTGGCTGCTGGCTAGTTTGGAGTATGGGGAACGTCTAGCAGTATTGAATACCGAATACGACGCACCGATACCAAATGGCAATTTATCGCCACAAATTTATGGATCACCACATTAAATTTATAGCGCACTACGCAATAAACGTCGGGCCAATATGCAGCCCGGGATATTGGGCCATAATTTGTTTATGGACACTGGTGTTCGCTACCCGGGAACACAACACACTACACACTGCGAATTAAACGCACTGCAATGGAAAGTGGCAGGTAACGGTAGTCATTAAAGGTTATTGAGTTGAGGTTTATTCTTGTGTTTAATATAGTTATTTGTGAGTGGCATTCTCAAAATGTAGGCACTAGATGCATTCATCGGGCTGATGGTATAGATATACATACATTTTTGTTAGCCAGATAATTTAATGACAATCAACGCCCTTGAGGTGTTTTTTCACGAAAATTGCGCTATATAAATCAGCCAAGTATTGTATTATTCCTCCTCAAATGTTCCTCACTGTATTTTAATGCTTAGATATAAAAATAATGCACCTCTAGGCAGAGGCGTGCCGTTCATCTAAGCACATAGGCACTGCTTGTACCTACCCTACCTTACTTGCATAAAAATATTAAAATTTATAAGAGTAAGTTTTAATCAACGTACGCTTTCAATAATATTAGCATGAAATATTGACTACGAAGCGCAGTGGCGTGCGCGCCTATCTAGATATTATATTCTTAGACTGGAACTAAGAATACAAAATGACACACTTATACATTTATTCAAATGTTTTCTTCATGCGACACAATTATGTATATGTTTGTGGGATGCTAATTCAAGAGACGATTCGTTTTTCTTAGTGACGAAAAAGGTCTTTTCGGTACAAACTACGCATGTAGCAATCAGTACCATATTTTGGTTTATCTTTTAATTAGTACAATTTTAATAATTGAGTAATTATAACATTTCACGGAGAAAAATGAATACTGTCAATTTATTAAGAATCTCTTCAAATTTATTTATTTAGAATTTACGGCACAAGTGCCATTTACATACAAAGTTTTTATTTTATTTGTTTATATATATATAGTGCAGTGTTAAATTTTGATGAAAAAAATTAAAGAATTAAATTTAGTTTAAACATAACAAATAAAATAACAGTAAAGAAATAAGCAATAACATAAGCCTGTTATGTAGTGACCTCATTAAAATAAGTGGCGTTAAAATGTGTTATTAGTGCAGCTTTATACTTTACAAGGGGAATATTAAAAGTATCTGTGATTTTAGCATAAATGTTCCCAAGTGTGTGGAATCTATTTATAACTGAGTTATATCCTTAGACTGTGGTATAATTTTCACAATAATAATAATAATAATAATAATAATAATTGGATAATTGGTAGAGCGCCGTTTTTGCGAAAAATCACCTCAAGGGCGCTGTACAATTTATTTCCTAGGATCTTCATTTGTTATTTAGACCAACTGTGCCAGCACGAGGTTCGTCATCCGTTCAGGCATGTGTCTGCCGCCAATATAGCGCTGACATGTGTCTGCTGCCAATAAAGATCGCTGACACAACATCCTCACATAGACAACAAACCTTGGCAGCACCGCTGTGACGCTCGACGAAGACAGAAGATGGAGACTCTGCTGCAAGAGTCCTAGGTAGCGAAGGAACTTGTAACATATTATCGTGGATGGGTGATGAAAGGATAATTGTATTAATTAATGATGGGTCTTTCGATTGTGACATTAATTGGTAAAATTACCGAATACAATTATCTAGTCATCCACGCACACGCAATAATTCAAAGTAGGTAGGTAGTGATGAGAACTGATAAGGATGATAAAAAATAGAATACTTTAAATATCAACAGACGCTAATTTATTAAAACAATAATTAAAATGTTTAATCAAATAAAATAAACATGAGACTCTATCAAACAATTTAACTCAGAGCGTGACAAGAATGTACGTGTAAATAACGCCATCTTGATAAAATTTTGACTAAAGAACATGTGACATTAATGAATTTAAAAACACTTAATCTTGTAAAGAATGTCTGAGCGGGCGCCAGCGAGTTATAAAATAACTACGCAAGAAGTTAAAATGAGTAATCCCTATTTAAATTATAAGTACATTGTTAAAAGATATAAGTGAAAAAGACCTTCCGTAGTTTGCACAGAAGACCCTCATTGTTCTAGCGTCGCACAAACACACCGTAAGAAACCGAGTCCAGCAAGCAACTGAGCTCAACGAAGTGCAACCCGCACTCATAGCTCGAAACAGTCGTGCCAATTGAAGAATGTTGACCAATGATTATCTTAATCGGGTAGGAACTGCCCGTCCAGAAGTACGCACTGCTACATTACCCCCCTTCCAAAGGAAAAAAATTTTCGGCACGATAATTTTTTTTTTTGATATTTTCCATATGCCTCCAAATCCAAGTCCAATAAGTGGCAAAGAGTCACAAATGCCGATAATGCCTTAGAAGAAGAGTCCAGCACGTTCTGTAGAAGTCCGTGAAGTGCTCGCTGAGCAAGGATTGAAGCGCCAACACCCAGGAAGTAGAAGGAAGAATTCTCGCTGATGGAATATCTGAATTACCCTCTTCTGACATCAGTGAAGAAGATTGAACTTGCTTGGCGAAGATAATGAGCCCCGATAATTGTATCACCATACTCCAATGTTGACAACAAATGCAATCTTGAGAAGCTGCACCCTCTTTCTGATAGCAGTGAACGGCCAGGTAGTATCCTATTACACTCTTCCCGTAGAAGAATGTTGCTTCCCTGAAGACTCGATCTTGAACAAAAATTGCTTCCTCGAAGAATTGATAAAAGTTTGTAAATCATGAAATTTTGTATTATCTTGAGTTATCTTGACGTGAAGAACCGAAGAGTGATGAAGGCGACTGACTTCCTTGAGGCGAGTGAAAAGAAAGGTATGCTATGCTTGACAAAATGGATTACTGAGCAAGGAATTTAACAACTACTAAAGTGTAAACACAAACTTGAATAGAATAACAAATGAAAAGATAACCTGTAGTAAAGACTAACAAAATTTATTAAAAAAAAAAAAAAATTTATAAAACGAGTCTAGCTAAAAGTGAAAGCTGAGCGCCCAACAAAAGTTAAATTTGAAGCTAAAAGAAACGCTATTAAATGAAAATAGTAAAGTCTAAACCCACATTGCAGTTACTGCCCTCTGCGAGCAGAGATGAAAAATTATAAAGTTATCCCAGAAACAAACCCAAATTCATAATAAGATAGAAGTGACCGGCTCAAACAGAACCATATATTGATGACCCAATATTGTCAAAAAATACAGCTAAGTCCAAATGAAATTGATGCGACTTGTCTTGAGCTCAGAGAGAAGCCACAGCAATTGCATGTGAAAACGCATAGTATTTGTTAAAAGAAAATGTAAAAAAAAATTACTCATTGACATTCTTAATAATATGAACAAATATCAATTTAATAATAAATCAAGCCAAGGACAATAAGAGCAATAAAAGTAAAAAAACTTCATGAAAGGATGCAATTTTTAAATGTTAAAAAAAACTATGATTCTGTAAATCTCAAATAACCTGAGCGAGTGAAAACCCACTAAATTTCAAAATAAATATTAAATAAATAAATAAATTATTAAATTAATTATTATGGCATAAAATTTTTTTAAAAAAATATTTGAAAAGTGTAATCAACAGTGACTAAATCAAAGAAAACACCATGCCAATGGTTTCCTAAAACCAGAGAAAAATAGATTGTTATGAGCATCTGAGGCTATCGCGGAAAACTGCATGAAGTATTTTCTAAATTAATGAATTAAAATAGTCAACCAACACCAAGGCAAACTAAGGTACTAAGGAACAACATATAAAGAACAACCATGCGCACAATTAAAATGACACGAGGACCAAGCTTGGTACAGAACTGTTAAACCGAAATACAGCTTCGTATATGCCATAATTGAAATACAGTATGTCCCTCTAGAAAGGACAAACCGTACCTCAAAACAAGTCGCCATCGCGGACTTAGTTCATTAAAGAACAATTAGTATCATCTCACAAAGTAAAATCAGCTATTAAAAGATCCCTCGAACAGAAAAATAGCACAAAACAGTGGCCAACTGAGATTGTGAACTTCACTGCCCTAGGATAACGTATAAAATGATACAATGGATTCAAATCGTGAGATCACAAAATGTTCAATACAATATAATTGCACTTAAATCCAAAAAAAATGTGTGGATTCAATGCGTGAGATTAAAAAAACGTCAATCCCCCGCGTTGAATCGGAATGGACACATTACTCCCAAAACACATACTACACATGTACACAAGGACAAAACAAAACTTATACAAAAAATCCACTCAATGTGAAGACACAAAAATACTAGTCATGTCCTCACAATGAGAGAACACAAGAAAAATTGCAAACCTGAGGGCAAGGCAAGCAATAACCTAATATATAACAAGAGAAAAGGGATTAATTCTCAAATAAAAGTATAACGATTACAACATAAGAAAAAATAGTTCATCAATTAACCCACCCCAAGGTCAGTTAGCTTCTTCTAACTTGATTATATCCTTAACATGAAAAGTTCCCACGGGTTTCCCTGTCATATCCGCTAATTGATAAGCAACCGGCGATATCTTGCAAATAATTTTACTACGTATAAATTTGGGGGCTAATTTTGCTGAAAAGTATCTACCAGCGTCAGACAAAGCAAATGACCTTCTCCAGACAATGTCCCCAACCTCATATTGAACGTCCCTACGACGCAGATTATATTGAACCTTATTACGTTCGTATGATTGTCTTAAGGACGTGCGAACTTGGGAGAAAATGTCATTTAATTCATGTAAATCAGATGCCCATGAATCGCGTTTAGAGAATCTAATGTCTTCCGCGTTAAAGTTTACACCTTTGTAGTCATTTCCCGAAATTACAATCTCTCTACCAAAATTAAGGAAGAACGGAGTATAGCCTGTGACTTCATGGACAGCCGTGTTTATAGCCAGTTCAATTTCAGGTAGATGGCACGCCCAGGATCTGTGATCAGATCCCACAAAAGAACCCAGGGCTGCTACCAACACCTTGTTTACACGCTCAACAGGGTTATTCTGCGGGTGATATCTGCAATTATAAAACAAGTGACGGATATGAAATTTATTGGCCAGCGCTTTCATGTCACGCGATATATATTGTGGGCCATTATCCAAAACAATCGTATCTGGAACACCGAATTTATAAAAGATATCATTTTCCAAAATTTCCGCAATAACACTACCCGTTGCTTTCCTAAGTGGAAAAAGTCTAGTATACTTGGTAAAGAAATCAGAAACCACTAAAAGGTAAGTATAACCCTTTTTATAAGAATTAGGGTAAGGACCTAATAGATCTGTCGCAATCATTTGCCACGGCCTTTGCACCAGTTTCGGGTCACCCATCAAACCAGGAGGCAGTAAGTTAGAACTTTTATAACCTAAACAAGTATGACATTTACTTACAAAAGACTTCACATCAGCTGCCATTTTTGGCCAGTAGTATTTAAGTTTAATCCTATTTAACGTTTTTAAGATGCCAAAATGTGCACACGAAGGCGGAACGTGATTTTGAACGATGACGTTTTTCCTACACTCTTTTGGGAGAACTTCCTTCCAGTCATAAGACCTGTGTAGAGCCTCCATGCTCTGAATGTGTTTGAAGATGACACCATTGCAAACTTTAAACGCTGGAAATTTTTCCGGATTAGCCAAAATTTTTTCTTTCAAACTTAAGTACCAACGGTCAGAAGTGGAAAAGGACTGATCTAACAAGTCAACATGTAAAGGGTCACGAGACAGTGCGTCCGGAACAATGTTGTCTTTACCGCTCCTATGAATTATTTCAAAATTGAACTGCTGTAGTCTAACCGCCCACCGCGCTAATCTTCCCGACGGAGACTTTAAGTTTGTAAGCCATTTTAGACTATAGTGATCAGTGATCACCTTGACAGGAATAGGCGAACCTTCAATATAACCCCTAAATTTCTCTAGTGCAAAGATCATAGCATTTAACTCCTTCTCGGTTGTGGAGTGATTTTTCTCCTGTGCAGATAGTGATCTGGAAATAAAGGAAATAGGGTGTTCTATACCATTAACGTCAGATTGAGAAAGGACCGCCCCCAAACCGGTGTTCGATGCATCGCAACTAATTGTAAAGGGTTTACTAAAGTCGGGACAAGCAAGAACAGGAGCCTTGACCAGAATATTCTTTAATTTAGTAAAGGCAGCATCAGCCTGTTCATTCCATACAAATTTTTTACCAGCAAACTCCTTTTTGGTTAAATTATGCAATGGTGCTGCAATTAAGGAAAAATTTAAAATGAACCTTTTGTACCAAGAAAGTATACCGATAAACCTACGCAAGCTCTTTTGCGACGTTGGAATGGGGAAGTCAACGATTGCTTTCACTTTTCCCGGGTCAGTTCTCAACCCATCCTTATCAATCACGAAACCTAGGTATTTAAGGGAGTCACGACAAAAGACTGACTTCTCTACGTTAATAGTCAAACCCGCGGCTTGTAACTTTTGTTTAACCCGTCTTAAAAGATCAATGTGTTCTTCAAAGGTGGAACTAATGATAATTATGTCATCTAGGTAACAAAAAACTTTCCCATCGAACTCCGGACCCAAAACCTTGTCCATAAGCCTCATCATCCGAGAACTCGCACCATGAAGACCAAAAGGCATTGTTACAAAGTGGAAGAGGCCTCGTTTAGGTATAGTAAAAGCGGTTTTCTCTTTAGAATCTTCCTCTAACGGGATTTGAAAAAACGCATCGTTTAAGTCTAAAGTTGATAGATATCGTGCTCCTCCGAGACTATTTAAGATATCAGATATCAATGGTAGGCTATAAGCGTCCCGCCGCGAGACCGCGTTGAGTTTTCTACTATCCAAGCAAAGTCTAAAAGAACCATTTTTCTTGGGCACTAAAACAATAGGATTATTCCACGAGCTATTGCTGGGTTCTACTACTCCCAGTTTTAATAGTCTGTCTAGTTCTCTGTGAGCTTCCGGCAATAAATGAGGAGAAATCGGATAAACACGTTGCTTAATAGGTTGACAATCACCCGTGTCAATGACATGTTTTTCAAGAGACGTTCTACCCAACCGATTTCCAGAAAAGGCTTCAAATTCGTGTATAACGTTATTTAATGTTGATTGTTGAAATGAATCCAAGTTCTCAAAGCTATCTAGTCCTCTTACCTCAGACACGCAACTATTGTCAGAGTCATTAGTCATTAATTTAGTTAACTTGAGACAAATGTTAAAAACTTTCCAAAAGTCGCAACCGAGGATGATGTTAGATTTTATGTCTGGCATAACTACAAAATTAAAAATTTTCTTAACATTACCAAGAACTACCGGAACCGCAATTTTGTGAACGCACTCCACAGTATGACCCGTAGCAGAAGTGAGTGAAAATTTTTTCTTAAGAACAGAAAGATTTAACCCTAGATTTAAAAATTTACGATGAAAATTATTACCAATAATTGAGATATGCGAACCAGAGTCAAGAAGGCCAGAAAAGTTGGAACCCAGAACCTGGAAAATGATGTGTGGACGGCCATCCCTTTTAGCCGCACCCACCACCTTCGAGGTCCAAAGGTTCTTGAAGAAAGTTCTGGTTTCCGACAGCACAGCAAGCCGATGCCTGGCGGTGATGTCAGCGAACGGTGTCGACTTGCCGCCCGCAGACAGGACCCCCAGGACATCTAGTTTTTTGCCTGCCGGCAGTTGCATGAAGGCGCCTTCACACCAGGACGGCCACAGCGGAAACATTTCACCTCCCTAGAACTCATATTTGACGGGCTACGTTTACTGAATTCAAAAGATTGACGATGATTCCTGAAATTGGGATTATTCTGAGACATTCTGTTATTCCCTCTGCTAAATGCATTATTTGAGGAGGAATGCGAAACATTATTAAAATTAACAGTATTTGCATTTGGCGGGGAAGGTCTGGAATCAGACCGAACGTCTGCAAGTTCAATCATTTTTCCCAATTTTTTCAGACAATTAATGTCCGAGATGACAGAGAGCGATAATTTTTGTATGTATCTCGGTAACATATTACACTGCAATATTTCCAGAATTTCGTCATCTGGTAATTTGACGACAATTGATTGTTTAAAGTCAAGACCCGCGTTATGAATGAACCCAGGTTCTCCTTTTGTTGCTGGTCCGTGGCTCTGATCTGAGCAACTAAACGTCTTTCATGGTCCAGAAGCTCAAATTCTTCCTTTAGAGCAATTACAATATCCGTCCATGACTTGAAAGAAGAACGGTTGACTCTAAACCAGTCTAAAGCATGACCTGAAAAAAGTTCCACCGCAGATGAAAAAAGAGAAGCTGTACTTATGTTCCGAGATAAAGACAAATCGTTGACCCGTTCAATGAAATTATGCACGTTCCCAGTACCGTCGAAGGTTAAGTTCCATTTGTGAACCGGAACTGTGTTAGATGCGACCGCCGAATTTGCCGAAGTAGTGCCATCCTCTGGTTTAGACATGATTAACGCACGACTTCTTGTTAAAATGGTCGAATCCGTCATACCTAACTAACAGGGTAGGTAGAAAAAAAAAATATTAGAACATGCAAGCAACAATACAACAACCACAATCGCCGCAAAACACAAAAAAATATAAAATAAGTGTGACGTCAGCGTACTAACGAACACGATAATAAGACGAAAAACGTCATGAGTTGTGCCGGATGAAAAGCTGCGTAAAATGAAGAATTAATAAAATCTCAGTGACACGATGTATTTCGAGCAACACCCGAACATCTACCATGCAAAACGAAAGGTCTTTTTTCAAGGGATTATACAAGAAAATTATGAAAAAAAAATCAGACATCCAATACAAGATTAAAACAATGAAAGAAAAAAAAATACTGCATTTATTATTTAGTCAAACTTAGGTTCGCCCACAAGGGCTGCCATTTTGTAACATATTATCGTGGATGGGTGATGAAAGGATAATTGTATTAATTAATGATGGGTCTTTCGATTGTGACATTAATTGGTAAAATTACCGAATACAATTATCTAGTCATCCACGCACACGCAATAATTCAAAGTAGGTAGGTAGTGATGAGAACTGATAAGGATGATAAAAAATAGAATACTTTAAATATCAACAGACGCTAATTTATTAAAACAATAATTAAAATGTTTAATCAAATAAAATAAACATGAGACTCTATCAAACAATTTAACTCAGAGCGTGACAAGAATGTACGTGTAAATAACGCCATCTTGATAAAATTTTGACTAAAGAACATGTGACATTAATGAATTTAAAAACACTTAATCTTGTAAAGAATGTCTGAGCGGGCGCCAGCGAGTTATAAAATAACTACGCAAGAAGTTAAAATGAGTAATCCCTATTTAAATTATAAGTACATTGTTAAAAGATATAAGTGAAAAAGACCTTCCGTAGTTTGCACAGTAGACCCTCTTTGTTCTAGCGTCGCACAAACACACCGTAAGAAACCGAGTCCAGCAAGCAACTGAGCTCAACGAAGTGCAACCCGCACTCATAGCTCGAAACAGTCGTGCCAATTGAAGAATGTTGACCAATGATTATCTTAATCGGGTAGGAACTGCCCGTCCAGAAGTACGCACTGCTACAAACTGTACCAGCTGCTGCAGGGAGAGAGACTACCCCGTCCACCAACTGTGCCAGCACGAGGCTCGTCATCCGTTCAGGCATGTGTCCGCCGCTAATATAGCGCTGACATGTGTCTGCTGCCAATAAAGAGCGCCGACACAACATCCTCACATAGATAACAGACCTTGGCAGCACCGCTGTGCAAAATCACCTCATCCTAGTCTACCTTAGTCTCTCCAGTCACCTCCCAGCCTTTCATGCTACCTAATGCATCCTCTTGACCCTTTCAGACTCCTTCCTGGCTCCAATACCTAAATAAAATCCAGCAAAAAAAAAAAAAAAATTATTTCTATTGTCGTGATCCGGCGATTTCACACCTCTGTCTCAGACCCTTAGGGCTCGCTTATCGCAGGCTATCATAAGCAAAATCTTGAACCAAAGTCAAAGTGAAGTTTATGTGTGTCATCTGTAACACAATACATAAACAAAAACAGAAAATAAAAAAACAAAAACAAAAACTTTAAACAAAATATGGCTTATCTGTCCTCCAGGCAGACATCCTCGGTTGAAAAGGTCCCGTAAATCCCGACACCACTTGACACTTGAGTCAGGTATAAAATCTTCGACTGCATTGAGAATCATCTTTGTTCTAGCTTCACTTTCAAAATTTAATCGGTTTAAAATGCTATAATAATTGCAAATTCCAGCTAAACGGTAGAAGTTACGCGCATTTCGTGAAATAAGAAGGTAAGCACTATATAAAACACGAATGCTGAACATTTTTCAGCGATCTCTTAACAAGGGAAACCTTCTGAAAGGATTAAACAAACCGGAGCGGTTAAAACACGTCCGCTCTCGTAAAAAAGAAAATAATACATACAAGAGGACCTTGATCTAATGGTAGGTACATGAAATTGAATCAACATTAATATGTCAGGGCTATCCAACTGATAATTTATAATTTTGTATAAAAATATAAGATCAAAAAAATTTCTTCTACTTAAGCAATTTCAATGAATGTAATAAGAAATCATAATCTATTGTTTCTAAAGGAATTCCAAGCCTAAAATTAATACACCTCAAAAATTTGCGTTGGACTCTTTTCAGAATTTTTAATGTGTTGATATTTTTAAAATCCTTGGAAATTCTTACTATAAAACCTAACATTTTCATAGCCCTGTTAGCGATAGAAGTTGTGTGAGATACAAAGCAGAGTTTCTGATCAAACACTATGCCATTGGTAACCCAGTTAAAACGGGATTACAGGCCCTTGAGGAATGAATTAAAAGGTTTTCTAGTAAACTTTTTGTAAAATACGAATATAATATACGATGTCTTAACATGTGTACCGCACAAAAGGCCCAACTGCTCCCTACCATCTGGAGCTAGTCTATAGCATCCCCAATTGGGGTATGTTGTGAGAATGAAGAAGAATGGGGAGGGGAAGGAGATGGGGAATAGAAAGATAGGGAAGTACTGGCTATTCTAATCTGGTAACACAAATGTCGGTCCTACTCATTTGACCTCAATAACCGCTGTTCGATAAAGGATCGATCCTCAGTCAAATCCAAAAAAATATGTTTTTCTTTGAAATTTTGAAAAAAGCTTTTTTTTAATATGTTTATTTTTTGTTTGTTTGTGTAATTTACGTCGTTTATACCATCATCTTATTGTGTAGAGCGATATTGTACTGTTCTTAGAGATCCTGCGCAACGACTTCAGGCTTAGAAACGGAGCTACGAAAATTTAAAACCTAAATTGACTACTCACAATTATTATCGAGGAGCTAGCCTTGGCGTAATAGTTGGAGCAAGCCCACAGAACGCAACACACAGACCCGGCATGGAGCGCAGGAGGTGATGGCGTACAAAGTATAGCGGTGAAAGCGGCCTCCTAGAAATTGCCAATTTGGCTTAAGCCTAATAGCTTCCATTTCTGCCATTTCAATTACCTCCGCGATATTATAACAGACGTGAACCAGAGACGCTGCCCGTAATAAGTCCATCTCTTCAGTTTTCATTGCTCCTAGCTCATTCCCAGTCGGCTGCGAAGTGATTGTCTCAAAATGCGAACTGAATATTCTTTTCATTATCTATTTCCGGTGCAGGAACCAAAATCAAGGGTAGGTAAAAACAAACAGAGAATATTATCCTGTTAAAAGTGATAGCATGCCAATTTCCTGATAAAATATTAGTTATTCAGAATGTATCGAGAACACGGGTTCTTTTCCTAAATAATATCATGACGGATGCTACAATTTCAGTATTTGTACGAACACGTGTTCCGCCGTCCTCATAAAACATTCTCTTTAAACTGATACTTTGTTAGGAACTCTGTCAATTCATTAGTTGCAGGCCCGCAGTCCCTTTTTTTACATTAAAACTAATAATTTGACCTGATTTTGAATAAATTAACGGTATTTTATTAAAAACCTCTTCAATTTTTTGTATTCCGGTGAAAAACTGGACTGAGGGCCTTTTACGAATGAATTGACAGGTTTCCTAATAAACTATCAGTAAAACACAAATGTGTTATGGCGATGTCGGAACATGCGTTAATTTTTTTTTTAAATATTTTCACATTTCGTCATTGTGTACGATCAGAATAATAACGTTAAATTAACATACTAATTTTGGATGTCTGTGACGTGCGTTATTCCCGAGTGAAATTATTCACGTTCAATTAACTCAAATTTGTGTTGAATGTTATTGTTGTTTTCACAATTGGAACAGCTTGTATGATAAAGTGCATACCAACCTACTTATTAAGAATATTGATTCTATTCCATCTGTCTTTCCGTTACTCCGGTTCAATGAACTTTTGCTCTGAATTTAACTATAATTTTCAAAATCGGAAATGCTGGTTTAGAGCTATAAAGCTTACTTGTTAAAATAATATTGTGAACAGAAAATAATTTTAAAATTTTATATTAGTAAATTTTCTCCGTGTGTCTATCGTCAAGGCAGATTACCAATCACTATAATACTTTTGGCCACTAAAATCTCAAATCATATTCAATATAAATAATATTTTGACGGGTATTAACTATTCCGTATTTTGAATTTTCTTCTCCCGTTATTTGGGTTTAACTAACTTTAGTATTAAGAATTTATTCCAGTGTGTACTCATAGATAGTGCAATGCAATAAATTCCATATTTTGAAATAATATATAAAATAATTATAATGAGAAAAAAAATTATACATAATATACGGGTTACGTAAATACCAGTAATACAGACATTTCAAATTTTCTGGAATTAAAATTAATTTCTGATAAACAAAATTATTATTCGTTTACCAAATTTAAAAAAAAGAAAATTAATCAGAACTTCAAACCTAAACCTATCCCCGTCTGGTTAAAAATAGACTTTGATTTTTATAATATATAGGGTTTTCCAATAAGAGGTGTTATTTTGAAAAGCCCGTTATTTCGGTAGATGTTACTTTTGAAGCTGTCATTTTTTGACATTTGACAAGTAAAAATTAATAAAAATGGAACGAAATACGCTTCAACAACGCATTGAAATTATTAAAATTCACTTGAGTGAATCAAATGCAAATCGTCTTGGGTGATGAGGCCCATTTCCACCTCGGTGGCTTCGACAACAAGCAAAATTGTCGCATCTGGGGATCAGAAAACCCAAGAGTTATTGTTGAAAAGCCTCTTTATCCTCAACGTGTAACTGTTTGGTGCAGTTTATGGTCTGACGGAGTCATTGGACCTTACTTTTTTGAAAATGAGACTGGAGAAACAGTTATGGTAAATGGATCGCTATCAAGAGATGATTAATAATTTTTTATGGCCGGAATTGGATGGTATTGATCTGGACAACGTTTACTTTCAACAAAACGGCGCTAAGTGCCACACAAACAACGAAACTATTGATCTTTTACGAATGAATATCATAATAACACCTCTTATTGGAAAACCCTATTAGTGCGCCCTACTGTCGAATTTGGCAGCCATCTCTGGTCCGGAGCCCCTAAATACCTGAAAAAAACCCTTGACTCTGTGCAGAAACGGGCGGTCCGTTTGATAGATTCCCCAATCTTAACAAACGGACTGCAATCTTTAGAGCACAGGCGTCAGGTAGGTATGCTGTTCTTGTTCTATCGGTATTACAATGGAAGATGCTCTGAGGAACTAGCGTCATTGATCCCTTCGGCACCGGTGCGTAGTAGGGATACACGCCAAACGCGCGACCAACATGTGTACACGGTTGACATTTGTCACATGAGAACGGGTCGCTTCTACGATTCGTTCTTAAGTTCAACAGCTCGGCTGTGGAATGAACTGCCGGCCTCTGTGTTTCCTCCCTCCTACAACTTGGGACTCTTCAAGACCCATGTTCACTCCTTCCTCTCCACAAAAAGACCCTCCACACAGCATCCCCAAAGATGACATAGGCCCTGAGGGAAATTATTTTCTTCAGGGCCTCCTGTGTGGAGTTAATATAATAATTATGTTATTATATATTAAAATGAAACTCCTCGATGAGTTAAATTAATTTTTTAATACCGTTAAGTTTATATATTATTATATGAATTTATAGTTTTTCTTTCTTTTCGGCATAGATTTACATTATTTTTCCTAATAGTTTTTCAGGAAAATTGATCAATATCGAATAAAAATTATAATGCTACCTTTTGATGGATTGTTTGGCATTAAACAAAACCTAATAAATTTCTCATAATTAATTAATTAACATTTATTGTTAAATAAATTTGGATAAAACATTCTACTAACCTTATTCCCCCTTTTATGAACAATCACGGTTTTCTATTATTCTGCGTAACTGCTGTGTACTCAACTTTTCTGGCACGTTTTTATACGTGCCGTGAACGAGATGCGCCCGTATTACAGCATATCGATACATTTATTCAAATACGAGAGAAATCTGGCGGGGAAGATCTGATTGCAAGATACAATGCAATGCATTATTTACGCACATTCGGAATTCGACATTTTACAGGGCGATAAAAACTGTCCATGTAAAAAGGAGAGGAAAAAACAATATATTTTGCACACCCCCAAATTGCGTTTTCAAATAATATGGAACTGGCCCCTGAGCTATCATTTCACGAGGGTTCGTGTCCCTTTTGAGATGCGAATGGAGATATATTCGTCCGTATTATAGATAGGATGATACCGCGCCAGATGCTGTATCGAGACTAAACATATAAAATACAATATCGCAATGATATTTGTCAATATTAATAATTATAAAACACTGTTGCTTTTTATGGGGGTCTTAAACGTTAGTTATTTTTTTCTTTATAGTAGAAATGCACACATGTTTTGGATGTTTTGTGAGCTATATTTCGATCAATGGGCATTACATTGATTGAATTCGTCGTAATAGGTATTAATATAAAAAAAGGCAAAATTAATCTCGACGCGGTGTGTATCTGCTATATAACATAAAACGCACGTGGGACGGTAATCAAAAGAAGGCAAACGTACCTTTTAATTTTGTGATGTGTAATTTTTTCCCATGTGATGAACAAGCTACGGGCACCTATTTTCCCTCCTTCATATAATCAGGGCCTCTTCAAGACCAGCATTAAGAAAGTCCTTCCTACAGCCCCTACCTTAACCCGCCTCACAACGCTGCCCGAGCGTGTGGCGCCATAGCTCCCATGCCTTTACACTGGCAGACTGGGGCGCTCTTGTGAGGTGTCACATAAAATAAAATAAAAGTAGAACAATACATTACAAGTGTACCTATATTAACGATTTGAAACGACACTAAAGACGATATTCTGTATCAAACATGTTTACACATGCTCTGATGATAAACATTGCAAGGCTTTCCGTGAAGTTGATTCAAGAAAGCGGATGAAACCAATCACGGGTCCGCAATTATTAAATGAAGATTATTTATGTTTCGTTGAAAATAATCTCCCGACATGAATCAACGCAATAAATCATTTCGTTAATAATAAAATATTAATTCTATTTTTAAAATCAGAAAACGGGTGTGAAATTATAATGCTTAATTATTCGTATTGAGATTTTTGTTTTGCAAAAATGGGTAGATTCAAAACAATAATGTTTCTAATTAACAGATTCTTTCTTGCATTTGAGGAGGATTATATATATCTGAAATCACGTTAACCACCCTTGTGGTGAGAATTTCGTTCGAGTTCGTTATAAAAAATGTATTCTCGGCGTGTCTGGCGTCCCGACGCTCTCCATATTATATTATATAATGCCGTCGATGAGCAGGCGGGTCACGTGCCGGCCCCAGTGATATCGAAGAAACGGGAACCGGGACTGGAACCGGAGCCGCGACGTAGCGGGAACGGTTGCGCCGTTACGGAAACCACCATCCAACCCTAATGGCGGCTTTTCATGACATGTGCATCTGTAACTACATTATATGTTCAGGAGATGTCAAGGTTTTCATCTGGCTTTATATTTATATCTATTCATATTTATGCTTGCTATAAAAATATATTATTTTTGCATGATAATAATAATTTTTAAAATCCCGCTCACAATTATCTCCCAAAATTTCAACAACGCGAAGATCCATATTTAAATATATATATATATATATATATAAATAATGTAACGTTAAGGGTCCTCTAAATTCGCATGAAATACTGAATATCTAAGCTTTGCTATGATAGAATATGAACCAAAAATTAAGCTCCTGCTACCTCAATATATTAAATTTCCATGTACATCAATGGCGATTTACGATTACGCGAAATTCTAAATTATCGGGAAAATTACGCGATTTTTTTTCACACAGTTATCTCGTACCTAACTATTTTGAAATAAAAAAGGAAATAATATTATTGATTCTAAACATTTTTGAACTAACTAACTAACGCCACGCACTGTCATTTATTTGAGGATTTAAGAAATTAAAACAAAACACACAAAAAAACATCAATAAAGTAACGGCTGTCAGCAAAAAAAAGGGTATCACCACTTTTTTCTGCAAAGATTAAAGAGTTAACATAACATTACATTTGTTGCAAAATTCCGCAAAAAATAACGCGAATATCGCCAATAAAAACGCGAATTTCCCCCAAAAATAACGCGAAATTTTAATGTCTACGCATTCATAATAAATCAAAAAGATTTATGCATTCATTTTTAAAGTTTATCAGTTATATCTGAAGCATCCTGGACCAGTTTGAGCACTCTTACCTGTACGTCACACAACACATGCATTCTAAATCCAGATGATTATTTCTTTTAAGATATCGGTAAATAACAAAACCTCTACCACTTACCATATATTATTATTTGATAGTTGCATTCTGTGCGAACAGTGAAAATAAAAATATTCGTCCGATTTTTTTGTGAAGAGACCATAACTTTTTAATTGTCACCTTAGTTTATTGCTAAAAATACACGTCGATTTAAATTTAAACGATTTTATTTAATAGTTTATTTCTAATTTTATAGCCATGGAACATACTTAATATTAATCTAGTCTCACTTGGAAAGTGTTAATACTAGATATAAATTAATTACCAGACGTATTTGAAATACAGATTTATTTGTATTGGTATGTGAATCTTATAATTAATTATGTGAAACAAAAAAAAATAAACTTGTATTTATAAGAATTCTAAAAGAGAACCGCTTAGAATAACATGTACCAGTATCTAATAAGCTATGCATTAAAATTAACGAAAATTTGTGCCTACATAAATTAAGTATATATTTTTTTAAATTTAATGTATTATTCAATATTGGGAGACTTGCAATTTTTTTTTTCAGAAATAAAAATTAGTTTTCTTTGAAATCAGTGGCATAATTTCGTAAGAAAATGAATTTGTTAGTAAAATAGTGTATTATCTCGTTAATATAATAGATACTATTTATTTTAACTTCTATTCTATTCATGATCTGATCAGTAAATTCACAATTTTCTAATATTAAATGAAATAAGAATGATGAAAGTGGTAAACGTCTCCAGAATAGCAAAACACAGAAATGGGGATAACAGGATGTTGCCATCTTATTTGCGATATGGGGATAACTTTTTATCTCACCCTTAAACCTTTGGCCGAATGATCAAATAGAGAAGGGATCTTTTCCTATATGATATTTTATAAAGCCCGAAAATGTATCATTCCTAAAATAACCAAGGGCTAACAACAAACAAAAGCTCTCGTTTTGTTATGAGAGTATTAATAAATGTGTTTAATGAAAGGTTAATGGATATATTTTAAAGTTATAAAATTGAATTTCGTTTTCATTTCAATGAGGTCATATTTTGTTCTTAAAAAAAATCCCTCTTTGGGTAAACGTAATGTACAAATACAAAGTTGTGTACGGTGATTCAATCCATTATTGTTTTGTATGGCTTTTTTGATAGAATTGAGTTTTTGTACAGACAAAACTATTTATTCATATTTATATTGCGAATGTACTTACGCAAACAAATAATTCGTCTTAATATCTTAAAGCACATCTTGCATAAGTGATTTTCATAAAATACTTAAATAAACACAATATATGAATATGTAGATTATAAAATATATTAGGTTACATTACATTAGAAGTGGCACATAATTCACCAAAAAAAGTATACAAATTATTTAGTTTCATTTTTATAATATAACCAACCTTATGTTTATTTTGACTAAATTTGGTAAGTATGTTTGTAAAGAATGTATCCAGTTAAATGTGCATAGCCAAATACGTTATACATAAATCTTTTAGATTTATGAAACACCTTCTGTGAATAAGTCTCAAATGAAATCGGCGGTAAGATGGGGAGGAATTTCTACCTCGGCTTTTCGGGCCTTTGACAAATATTTACCGACGTTTTCAGAATGTGTCCTCTTGCGCCACTGTATTTTCTCAGGCCCTGCTTAATTTTCGGAAACCCCATCAAACGAGGTTTCTAGTTGCGAGAGAGCGACTAAATAAAATTGGAGATTTTTTGTCAAATGGAGAATTTAATGTTCTCTGGAAAAGATATAACTAACAGAAAACAAGATTCCGAATTGCCGTGAATAATTATTTAGATTCAAAAGATGCGTGATCAAGTCAACTTTGATTATTATCATCTCACCTCGTGAGTTAATATCGAATAGGTATATATTATTTCCTAAAAGGAATATATTCCGTTATCCACAAAGCGATGTTAAAATAATTAAGTCCATCGATAAATATTTGATTAGTCTATAACGTAGGCAGCTCTGCCAAGGGAGATAATGTGGTGAATGAAAGTCGCTACCAAAACAACTTTTTTCCAATCATCTTTCAACAAGTTTGGTTCCTTCGCCTGTTTTATTGTTTAATAGTTAATGAGTTCAGCAGAGAGTGGCCTGGGACTGTGGACTGAGACTGGCGAGACAGGGCGAGTTGCTGCGACACACAGTGGTCAAATTGTTTATTTTCACTTATTCACAATTTACATCACTTAGATCATGAAAACAAAACACATTTTAAGGCAGGACAATACCCTAAAATCAAGTCGGAATCTCGACGTAAGTGAAGAAAAAATGTACAAAATTGTGCGACGCGCTACTCTGGTTATTGGACTGATATATATGGTTGAATTTGCCCTGGCAAATCTCTAAAATAAAATGAGAGTCTTAACGTCATAAGTGAAGAAGTCTTGTAAAAACAATATTCGGCGCGCGGCCTGGCGTAATGGACGGACCTAAGGTCGAATTTATCATAGCAGGCCTAGAAAAAAGATCTTTCCCTGGGGTTTACTTTAATTGTTTCTGATGAACGTTTTACTGAAAGCTCTGATGTTTTTAAAGGAATCCATCGGGAAGTTACTAATTCATCGTCTGGAAAAATAAGATCTGGTGCTCACCGATAATTTTATAGACAAACATTTTATACAATTTTTTTACAATTAATCTTACATATAAATCACTTAAATCCGTAGGTATCAGTCTATAAAATATTTGTGTATTATCGTTATGAATTCGTCAGAATTAATTAAAATTCGGGACTCGAGCAAACCTCCCTTATTAGATTGTAGTGTCGCCTTAATATTCGTCTATCGACAATGTGTTCGTCTCCATGCTTTGAACCGTCGCGTCGCAAAGCGTGTGCAGTCTTCTCTGTGAACTTGCGACCGCCTCAATATTTCTCAAGATATTAAAGTGTGAATATGACTTGCAGTAGGTACATCATAAATTTTAAATATGGACAATTTCAAATGTAAAATTTTTTTTTCACTTTTATGTCACTGGAGGCCTAATATTTTTTATAGATTTAAAACTGTGACAGACCACGCTATATTTTCGTGGCTTGGCTTATTTCAGCGTATCACTCGTCATAGCTTAATGTGTCGCCTACCTTAACATCACTATTCAACAAAACTTTAATTTTGAAGCGTCATTTTAACAAAATTATTTATTTATTCTGAAGTAGATGTTTTCTTCGTATTCCTAGTCACAAAAAAAGGATTAAAATTATATGTAATGTCTTAGATAATATACGTCACACAAAAATGATCGTTTCACTTTTAGGGAGGTAAAGTATTGTGTAAACGTCAATATAATAAAGTTTTTTTTAATGGATTTAATTACCAAATTATAAAAAAAAAACTATTCCACAAACAAAGATTGTTAATATTTAATTCCAGTTAGAATGCTCATATTGGTCAGTGTGCGGCAGCGGAACGCCATGCACGTAGCACGGCACGGAACCAAACATGGAACAAGCCTGCTGATAGCTTTATTACTTCTAAAACACTTTAAATTAAAGCTAAACACAACACGGGATCCCAAATTTGAATACCAGTCTTTATTAGTTACTGTTTCGTATCTCGTTATTAGAAGCGTACAGATTATATCTGCTAATAAACATTGACACAAATAAATTTTACGGGTCCATTAATATGCTCTAATGGTTCTCGATTTGAGAATCTCAGAAAATAAATCATGAAGTGATGTCATGTTTTTTGTGTATAAAATAGTTGAAATCTTTATGGTTCTCCCTTCATCACCAGTTCAATCACCTGCTCTTATAAAAGCGTTCTATGCACGAATTAAATATAGGACAATTTTTTTTTTGGCAATTTTTTTGATACATACAGGTACATATATAATTATACAAAATATAAGGCAGTAACAAAAAAATCCCACAAAAGCGAAGCCTGTGGGTGGGCATTATAAGGTATGTATTCAAAACAGTGAATTGATGAAAACTTTGTACTTTTTTAAACATTTAAACATTACGCCCCTGAGGTTATAACTCACAAAAGCGGCGCTATAAAAAATGTCCAATTATTATTATTATTATTGTGTTTCGGGAATTTAAAAAAATCAGTATTCGAAATTCTACCACGAAAAAAATTTCAGATATTCAACATGTCGAAATCAAAATCACGTTTCTGCTCACGGTATTTAAAGTCTTAAATCACTTGATTAAAATATTAATTTTTAATTAGTTACAAATTTAATCTCTCTTAAAAAAATTTCCGCGAAAATTATTCGGTAACTTTTAATTCACGTGTCGAGATAAATATGGATTGATGCGTAAATTATGTATAATGTCTCAAAATAAACTAAGTTGTAAATTATTAATGTTGTGCTTCTTAAAATTGATCGTCGACGTTAACTGCGTATAATTACCCTCCGCCTGAACTTCGTCAAGTATGACGTATAAGTTTGTCAAGTAGTTACTACGTTTGGAAGGTATCCGAGTCACTATGAAATTATTCAATAAACACGGTGCCTGTGAAGTATTGCAAATATGTTTTTTTTTTGGAAATATATTTCAGTTTGAAAGAAACCATATTAATGCCCCATTACTGATAAAAGTAGGTACCCGGGGAAAATACACTTTTGAATAAAAGAACATATACGATGTTTAAACAATAATGCCTTTTCAGAATTGGCGAATCATTTAATAGAATCTAATCATTCATTCGATAAAATCTCTGGAACTAAAATATTGCATAAAAATGGATCTGGAATTAGATTAAACAACTTAGAAGCCCTTGAAATAAAAAAAGCAGTTAATAATAATTTAAATATAATAAATAACCAAATTAATTTATCTGATAGTCCCATATTAAATTTATTCCGCCGCTGAAACTGTTATTTCCTCCCCCCCCCTCCCTCCTCATCATCCTTAATAATTTGTCTCCACCTTTTCTATTTGCATCTCTTTCTATCTGTTTTGTATCTCTTTCATTCATTGTTTTCATTTACCTATATTTATATGTGCCTGTATCTAATTAGCTTTAGTTGATATTTAGCCCTGATGAAGCTTGGGACAAGCGAAACCCGGTTGGCTATCGTTATTGATTCAAAAATAAAGTGGTGTCTTACTAAGTGTATGTTTTTTCATTCAATATGTCACACCCCAAAGTATTTGCTTCCTTCAAAAATAAAAAAAACAGTTTTTGGATATTATGTGATGACTAGTGAAGTTGGTAATAGTACATTTATGTTGTAGATATAAGATGACACGAATCAAAATGAGCCTACAAAAATTTACTTATCGTACCATAAAATTATTATTATTTTGATTTGATTAAATAAGTTGTAAAAATAATTTGATATTTTAAGGCAACAACAGTTAAATCACACGCATGTAAAATTGTAGGTTTAGAGAATTTACTCGAAAAATTATTATCTTTAATACAAATAACCATACGTTTTTTTACAGTGCTATAATTTTTTTTAACTGGCTGTACCTCGCCACGCATTGCTGTGGCTCAGTCTGCCTGTGTAGATCGAGAAACAATAGCGAGGGTTGTTTATTACGTCCAACAGATGCCACTGTTTTTATTTTCAATAAACATGTTCGTCCAACAGATAACGCTCTTTTTCGAAAAAACATGTTTTTTTATCTATTACAGGTGACATCTTTATAATATAGGTATATAAAAATAGAGGCTTTTGAGATGTGGTCCTATAGAAGACCATATTACAAATGAGGAGGTTCTCCAAAGAATCGAAGGAGGAAGGCACTTGCTCAGGACCTTGTCCGAAAGGCGTCCAAGATGGATCGGCCATGTTATACGACAAGAAGGCCTCTTGCATGTCATAATGGAGGGTATGACCGAGGGGACCAACTCTAGGGGACGCCCACGCCGAGAGTACCTGGAAGACCTGCTGGTGGACGTGCGCTGCTCATCATATGCAGAAGTCAAAAGAGCCGCACAAGACAAGGAAGAATGGAAGAGGAGATTAGATGAAATTGCTGCAAACCAATCCCAGGATTGAAACCAGAGAGAGAGAGATAAAAATACACGCGTATTCGAATTCAACGTTGTAATAAAATTTCAAAGCAATCGATGAAGAACTTTCGGAGATTTAGGATTTTGAACAAACGATCTTTTACATTTTATTTATATGCATAGAATTAGCACAAGAATTTCAATTGCTACCAAACTTCTGGAGTCAGTGAAACTATGGCATCCCTATTTAGGTTATGTTGTGAGGCTAAAAGCAGTGGGGAGAGAAAGGAAATGAGGAAGTACCTGGCTTTTCAGATCTGGTCTCCAAACACGGCCAAAGCTATTTCAAGCAATGTTTCAATTCTGAATGGTGTCTTAAACCAGGGCGATACGGAGAGTATCTTCCCTCTGGAACGAGCTGAAAATATAACATATATTATTTAAAATTAAAATTAATCAAAAAAAGTCTTTCCCCTTGAAAATGGAGGCCGTCACGTCTCGTTTTAAAGACATTAATAGATTGTTACTCCCGCGTATTCATTGTAACTTATTGATTTATTCGAATAATTAATTTTATAAATGCTTTTTAAAATATTAATTACTATAATTTTTGGTTGGCTAAGACTCCTGTTCCGTTAAGATAACAGATAGTTGGTTTGATTCCTAATCGTGACTGTTATCTTTTTACTTCTCTATGTCTTATACTGTTTTATGCTTCGTTTAAATTTATTTGTAATATTTTCTGCTTCTGCTATAATTTTTAAATATGGTACTTTCGTTTTGACTTGCACTGTAAGAGATTCCCGTATATAAAAGGCATATATGTGAAAAGTTGCCGGGAGGTTGAGGAACAAGCTACGTGGATATTTTAGCACTCCAATACTTCCAGGTTCTTGTTTGTACTTGCGAAGGCTTCCGACTCCAGTCTGGAAGATGTTTAAATAATCAACTCGCTAATCAAGTGAGCACACTCGGGAAGGTTAACTTTGCATAAATTATCCAAGGTTCTCAAAATTACTCGCGGTTTCTAAGCGAAATCATTTCTCATTAAATTCTGTATTATTCGAAAATTACTGTAAAACAAAAAATATAACGGAAGACTGGAAGTTTTTTTCGTTAAAAATCAAAGTTGATAGGTGCTTGTTCCATTGTGTTCCTGCAGATACGACAGGAAGTAAGGTTGTCGGTAAGTGCAAAGTTAGTTATTATTTTGATGGCCGATGATTGTAACTTATTGGGTGCTAAAAGTTTTTTCTACGGTCATTCTTTTTAAACGAACGATTAATTTGGGTCTCATTAAAATGCTCTGACGGATCACATCAAAGTTAATATTTATATTTTCAATGGCGCATATAAATAATATTATTTACATTTTGTAATTAAATAAATCGTTAAACTAACGACTAATTAATTCCCGCAATGTTTATTCAAAGAAACATAATAAACTTCTGATCGGATTTGATAATAAAAATTGAATATTTTCCAAACAGTAACACGTTTCTGTGATTACACGATCAAGAATATAATGTAATAGTGCGCCGTTCTTATTTTATGGTACGCCATTACCACAAATTACATGTAAATAATCTAGTTTTATCCGTTGATTAAAAGCACCGCAGACGGAATATAAATGAGGGGCACCCTAAAACATATTATTGAACATCTTTACGAAAGCAAACAAGACATCTTCGCCTGGGGCCGCTTCCCGACTCTGACATGAGCGATGGAGACAATCATTTCTAATCCGAACGGGAACAACAGTTACTATTTATATTTTATATCGTATCGTTTGTTGGTTTAAAATTAACCACAAATCTACTTTGTTCGGATCGGAATCAACAGGTAACTTGTCGCACTTAGATTACTTCTGGGTTCCTGTAAACATCGTTATTATTTAGAGTTTGAAGTCTTAAAAGTAAATGTTTTTTAATGGCCACGTTCATATCGATCAAAACTAGTGATTTTGTTCATCTTGACGAACTCTGTTAACCAGCGTTAAACCTCTTGGCTTTGAACCAATAGGTTGGTTCTACACAAACATATTTAACAAATAATTACTAAACATATTTCGTGAAATAATATGTTTTTTTAAAAACTGTATTTAAAAAAAGTTGTTTTTTAACAATATTTACATATTTTCATTTTGATTTAAAACTGCAAATAACTGCTCCCAACCGTCTGGAGCCAGTGAGACTATGGCATCCACAATTTTAGTTCGCTGTGAGTAGGTGGGGAAGTAACTGGCGATTCAGATCTGGTCACCAAACACGGCTAGATCCATTTTAAGTGACGTTTCAATTCTGAAACTGGGCACCAACAAAACACCAGGGCAATACTGAGAGAATCTTTAACTCTGGAACGTGCCGCAAATATATATATTTTTTTAAATTAGTAAATTGTGAAATAAAACAAATTAAACATACAAAATTACTACCCTTTCCTGTATCCATCCTTATTCTTAGCAGGAATGCTCGATCTTAATACATTAGAAGCCCGCCGAAAAATATTTTTAGGAAAACATTTTTTTAAGATAATCTCTGGAACTATACATAATCCACCTATTTTGAAAGAGATTAACTTATATGTTCCAGACAAGTATACTCGTGGAAGGTCCCATACCCTTTTTTATGCTCCAAAAGCGAGGACTTCTGCCTATCAGAACGCCCCAGTCAACAGAGCGACTGAACTGCTCAACGAGTCTGCATTGACCATCGACATTTTTAACGTAACCTACAGGCAGTTTAACAATTATCTTTTGACGTATGTCACAAAGTAGTGAAACTGGCCTTTTTATGTGTTTTGCTATACTTTTTGTCTAATTTGTAATCTTCTCCATAATGTATTGGTGAATAACCGTTTTACGGAGAACATGAAAAAATAAATAAATAAATAAATAAATAAAATTTACTAAAATTATGTAATAGTTAAAAAAACAATATAGTAGTATTTATAAACATAGTATATTACCAAACATAAGAGCCTTTTCTCTGTATAGTGTGGAAAAAACTATTTTTTTTTATTTTTCACACTGCAAACATGTTAAAAAAACATGAAAATTATTTGTATATTATATAAATATGTATTAAGTAATAAAATATTATGTTGTATAATAATCAACATGTATTATTAAATAAATATATTTTTAATACTTTCGTATATTAACTACTGCATTTTGTTCCTGAGTTACACGCTCCATATCGCCCTGCTGAAAGACTACTACCCATCATTTGGAGGTTGCTCTAAATGGCTTTAAGTTTATTCAGGGACCTTATCTGATTAGTTATTTCCTTCAGCCAAAAAAAATTCCCAAAATTGAGATGATGTAGTTATTATAAGACATTTTCCGGGAAGTTATAACACATTTTAAGTATATCTACGGAGGAACGTCGGAGGTATATCCCTTACGAATAATAATAAATTCTCTTACTATCAACCTTGATATATTTTAAGCGAAAATATAGATTACATAGATATTTTAAATGCGAAATAGAAAAGCTTCTTTCAAAGAGCCAATCGATGTCTCCCGTTCGGGAATAGTGCCAGGTCAAATAATGAAACCTACATTTTGTTTAGGATAAAAGGTAGTTGCTGATTCAATTTGGCGGCTATCTGGGCAACTTAGCCTACCAAAGCCGAATACGAATTCACGACTTGTGAGGGGATTTTGTAATGGTCAGGCGGAAGGTTAAGTGCTATAAGCCTTCCTTAGAAACCTAAAACATATAAGGGAAAAGGCTTTCCTTTAAGCCAAAGCTTTGAAGTCAAGTCGAATATCGTTGGCAATCCAATTCGAAACGAAATCCATCAAATTTGCCCAGGAATATTTCCATGTTGTGTGTATTCACATTTCAACAAATTCCGACGAAAACTTTTCGCACTCGACTCGCATATTTATTATCTTCTATATATTCCTTGGCTTTTGTAAATGTAGCAATTATTTTTGGAGCATACTGTTACACAGAAAAAAAACTTGTTTGAATGATGTTGTTGAATAAGCCTTTTTTAGTTTTCATGTCTGTACATACGCGTATTAACATATCTGTAGAGCGTATCTGCAAAAGGCGTAAATTCTAGAGATCTAAATTCAATCATTTCATTCTTTTAAACACAACGTACCAATTTATATTTTTATTTTAATTTTTTTAACAGGAGTGCTGCAAAACCCAAGCAAATGATCAAAATAGGAGCTCATTTTGATATTAATTAATGAAGCAAATAAAAATTTAATAAGGATGTTGATTTTAACTTTTAAAAGTTTGAATTACTCGTAAAAGGAGGCGGAATAACTGACGAAGTTATTAAGGCGGAAAGCGAGTGCACTACAGAACCCCGTCCCCGTACCAGCGCTTGTTGACGCATACATTTGTGTAAAATGACTCGAACTTTGTAGTTGTTGCCATTGTTGAGTTAAGTTGCAGTTGTGACATTATGTTTTATTTTATTTATTTGTTTTTATTATTTTTTTTTTATATTTTTACATGTTATAAAGGAAAATGAATAAAGCTTATCCTCACCATAATGAGACAAGGTTCTTGTGTTTGATGAGAAAATTCTAACTCAATCAAATTTATGCAAGTAAATAACAAAAAAACCTAAGAAATACGTTGAATTTGCCAATCACAGAAAAATCAATTTCCATATAATAATAACAGATATAGACTCTTATAGAAATTTTAGGTCATTTTAATATTAAGCTGAAACTCATAAATATTTTTAAATTATTAGATGTAAAGGAAAATTGTTAAAATAATTTATTTCTAGATAGTGGAAGGTATTTTGAATGTGCTTTATTTTTTTAGTTTTGTATTTATTTGTAGTTATTCTGTTATTTTGCTTATATATTAAATAACAATTTATTTAACTTTTTTTTATTTTAAAATTTATAGAATTGAATAGTTTTTATACATGTTGTATATGGAAGGTAGGTGCATTGTATTTGTAAAAAAGAATACACATTGTTAAAATAAAGAACTACATTGGATAATATTATGGTTTTAAAAATATATATCCATAAGTCAGCAAACTCCGATTCTGAATATAATAGTTATATTACGTTGTTATAGGTAAAATAAATAGTAGTCATTTAAAAAAAATATTGTCCCTTCAAAACGGCCTGCTTGATTGGTATCATTGCATCTGCCTCACGCTTGTTAAAATCTTTAAAACTTTTTAAACAAACTAAAAAAATTAATATGCTGGTGCTATGTTAGAATGACGTTATTAATCAAAAAATGGACTGGAGTTCCTTATATATTAAATGAACTTATTTACGAACGTAGTAAAATAATATGTTTTAAGTTGCTTTCACCTGTGAAAATACGTAACAAGGTTTTTCGTGAAAATTTAACTATGGGGTTTGACAGGTTGTAATCCTTACAACTTAACATAATTTCTCAATTTAAAAGCATATAGAAAATATATTCCTTCAGATATTTAGTTGTGTAGTTTAACCATACCGTGGTGTGTGCCGGAGGAAGTAGGTTGCCATAAAGCGTTGGAAGAACTGGCAACACTTGGTGGTCTCCGGCACGTAGGTTTGTAGGTTCGCTTGTACGGACCGCACAAAGTATCTACTAGAATTATTGAGTATTTTCAAAGATTTATGTTTGAGTTTGTTGATTAAATTGTATAAGGAGCCCCCACCGCGCACCGCCACTGCTCTTCTCCCCTCTTAGTGCGGATCGTGTCAGGCATGATATCGAATGACGACCTCGACCCGTAGTGCAGTGGCGTACGTAACTACTTTTAAAAATATTTTTAAAACGCAAAGCTTTATTTGTTTTAGAATAACTACAATTTACTTCTTCTATAAAAAAATTAATTCACTTTGAGGCGTTATTTAAATTTAAAGTAAATAAATAACTTTGTGTACAGCATTATTTAATTAAAATAATCGACGAGTTTCGACTCCAGTTGTTTTTTCATCGGGATAAACATATTCTTTAATCTTTCCAGGGTAGTAAATTATTAAACAGGAACGTTATGATGCGAAACAGAAGTTAAAAAAAATGTGTTAAAAAAAACTACCTGAGAATATATAATATAATAACTTTTTTTTTTCAAATTCAGAGATTGCTAAACGGAAGTAAGCTGTCGTAAAAACAATATTGTTGATTTTTTGCAATTGGAGTGTTTTTGATGTATGAATTGAAGTCTGTTTTACTATAAAAAAAAGAAAATGTGTACTTACTTCATTCACTATACACTTTAAGTACTTTTTTATGATTTATCTCCAAACTTGTATAAAAAATATTTGTACACTTTTATTTGATACTGAGCATTATCCATATACAAAATAATTTTACCTTATTTACATGTAAAAAATATTTAAAATTGTTATCTACCAGTCAATCAGTGAGAAATAGTTAGGAAGCAGGCGAATTCTCAAGTTATTGTCTTACAAAATTATCTTTTAATTACTGTCTGTATCTGTGTTTTCTCCTTAAATAAATAAATAAATATTTCTGCAATTAAAACAAAAAAAAAACGCTTTCGACTATTTTGCACCAATTAATCGATGTAATCTTAAAGCACTAGAGTGTTTACGTTCTAAAAAAAAAATATTTGTATATGGGTATAGGAAATTTCTTAAATTGTTGAAAAATGAACAAAAAATAATAATTGCTCGCCACTCCTATATATATAAAAGCCATGTTTGATTATTATAGAACATGAAAATACATATTAATATTAATATTACGCAGGAAAAAGAAACCCGTGAGTCATCTAAAATATTAATTTGGAAACACCTCTAGTTAAAAAATAAAATTATTAACAACTACTCATAATTGCCGATATTTTTTTAGAATCAATAATGGGATAGGCAATAAAAATTAAATTAAATTATTTAGTTATAATGATAATTTGTGTACTATCATAACTACCAATTTGGAAATAACATAAATACAATTTTTATGATAAATAAATTTCCCCTGTAACTGGCTTATTCACAGTTTGATACTGCCTTCAGAAGGCAAAACAGCTGTCGTGCGTAATAATAATTACACAGCAGAACTTGTGAAAAAATAAAATGTTTTTTTTTGTAAATTTAAAAATAACATTACTGAAAACATGAAATAAAAATTGAAAAGGAATTAGATTTAAATTATTCGCAAATGAATAGCCGTCAGTTTATCTTCACTTGTATGCCTTTGCATAATGGTTACTGTACAGATGTGGTTGAAGAAATTTACTGTGCAATGTAGTTTAGACGGAGAATATAGACAAGGATTTAAATTACATCTCCACCCCGTCGATGATTTGAATGTCCAAGCGGAACTACCCCCGTTCTTACTAGCAGCCCCCTTCTCTCCCCCTCACCCTTCCTCTTAAACCACCCGGGGATGATTCTACTTAATGTTTTATGAATGAATTGAATGTACGTCGAAAAGCTGGTTTGTTAAATATTTAGCCCTTAAATAACCGTTGAGGCCCGGGCGTAAATAACGCGGGCGCCCACCATCGATTTAGACTGACGCCTAATATATCTCCAATTTATTTATTGTTCCTGTACGCAATGTGTTATTTCATGATCTTTACAGCTTTTTGGTTTTAGTTACGTGAACACGCTCAAGTCCTAAAATATAATTGTAGGTAAAATCTATTTTTAAACTGTTCGTTCGTGATGGAAGTCCAATAAGTATTTTTTGTGTAGTTATCTGTTTAATTTTCACTTCACTGCGTACTTTGAAATACAATTATTTTACATTGTGCCTAAATACATACAAAAAATAAAAACTCCTTCAACAAGACTTTAGTGGAAAATTTGCCAATAGATGGTAATTAACCCACGGCAATGAACAATATTTAACAAGGCAGTTGAGTCTGTAAGTAAATGGCAATGCTTGGTAACTGGCAATTCTCGGTAAGTTAACCGTATTTAATTTTGAGGTAAATATCCAATACAATTATAACATTTAAAACGAAAATACCGTTACTTTGGCAAAGCACACTAAATGAATTATTTTCGACATTTTAATATGTATTTGATCATTCCAATAAAGTTGATGAACAAAGTTCGAAAAGTCGCGTTAAATAATCATTAAATGTTTAAGTTGCTGGAAGTTGAGTATTTCAATATTAACTCATCCGGAAAGGAATAATCCGTAACAAACTCTTCACTTCTTTCCGCTGACGCGATTATTTACAAGAAAACATTTCGCTTAACAAAATTTCCTCCTTTTTCGCAAATAAACCAAGAACTTGCTAAAAGTTTTCTACTCACAGATACAATCTCAGGAAGAAAAAATTCTTCAGCGCACCTGTTAAGCTAACAAGACTGCCAGGTTTCTCAAGTACGACTCTGATTACTTTACTTACAAACATACATTAAATCCAAAGAAGTATCTAGTATCACTTTTCAAAAGGGTTCTGATTTAGCTTTGTTCTGATTTGTCATCACTTTCAATTACTTTATATTTTATATCCTATATATATATATATTATTTCAAAAGTGTTCTGATTTATCGCTGTTCTGATTTATCATCACTTTCAATGACTTTATATTTTATATCACGTTTCAAAAGTGTTCTGACTTATCGCTATTCTGATTTGTCATCACTTTCAATGACTTTATATTTTATATCACTTTTCAAAAGTTTTCTGATTCGTCACTACTTTTGATGAATTTATATTTCACATAACTTTTTAAATGTGTTCTGATTTTTCATCACTTTTGACATATATATTATTTTTCAAAAGGGTTCTGATTTGCCACTTTCCTGATTTATTCACTTTTAATTACTTTATTTTTTTAATTACTTTTTTAATTTTTCTGATTTGTCATCACTTTTAATGATTTTATATCACTTTCCAAAAGGATTCCGATTTGTCAGAAACCATTTTACTCTTATTTTGCACGACTTTCGAAAGATTCTGGAACCTACTCGTAATTATGTACTGAAAGGGGCAAGGTTTTCTTTAATAAAAAGACAATTGAGTTTTCTTATTGGTTACCCGTTGTCAGCTATATACCGGTGTCAGTATTTTTAATCCCAATTGTGTAATATCACAAAACGAAAACACGGAGTAAACATTATATTTCGTTTAGTCAGTAATTAAGAGCGAAAGTACAAAACATTGCCGGATTACGATAAAAATTACTAAGCAATAAAAGAAATCTCCTGTATTATCAAATTACCGAAAAGTAATTTTATTTTAACTCTGTAGCGAGCATTAAAAAACTGTATTCGAAGCCGGATGAAAACTTGGCTTTCTGGTCCCATGTGTACCGCCGTGTATATTTTCATACTTTAACTTCGAGAACTCCCTTATTAATTTTCATTTATGTTTTTTTTATGAACTTAAGTCCATTATTTTTGAAAATGATTACAAAAACACGATAAGTATTGGTTTCAGGCAAAGTCATGAACGTACATAAGTGAATAATTATCCCGTTTTACAAAAATCAATTAGATTCAAGCGAAAAGTTTCTTAGTTTACAGAAACTATTCCTGTATTGAAAAACATTCCCTTTTTTGAGTTAGACCTGAACAACGCTTTACAGGAGAGTGTTTCGATTATATATTAAAAGGTACACGACCCAGTAGCGATGAAATAATAATTGATGATAAAATACATGTAGGTTCATCAGAAAATGCAAGCGTATAAATAATACTGCAAATTTCATTTGGACATGAGTAGAAACTAGTTGTAATACAACTAATCCTGCACAAAATGCATGCATATCAAAGATAGAATATTCAAACTAATATAAAATAGCATAACAAAAGGGATCTTCAGCTCAGAACCTGTTTTCATTATCTTATAATTACTATTACTACCAACCAAGACGCTACTAATTATATTAAGCAAATTTTTATCCAGCACGAAGAAGCCAGAATTATATCCGAAGCCAAACAAAAAAATACAATAAAAGTTTTCTTTTCTTGGTCAAGAGTTGCAGTTTCTTGTGTTTCACGGAGGAAGATGTGTTGAGTTTTGGTAAATTGTAAGAATGATTGTTTGAAGAATGAAAAATTGCTGACAAGAATAATCACGGGATAGGTGATTATATATATGATTATATATATATATATATATATATATACCTACTATAGCTAATTTTGTGAAAGTGATCACATTTTAAATAAAAAAAATATTTGCTGCCTTTCAAAGGAAAAAATTTACCCTCGAATGTTAGTAAACTTGAAAAAGACATCAATATATAAGATCTATCAAACATTTGAAAAAAAAAAGTTTATTGAAGTTGAATAATTTTACGCACTACGCAGAAATATAATTTAAAATCACGCACCCATGCACCGACAGCTGAAATAAGCGTTGTTTCTATTTGGGAGGCGGGTATGGGTACCGCCTCCCGTGAACCATTTATTGGACAACGAACACCCCTGTCATAGGTCACGCCAAGTAGTTCGCTACTTTTGGTTTCTTGGCAGTAAAGCAGCAGCAGGTTCATGGGGTAAAGCTTGTCGAGGTCTTGGTGGCGGACGCGTTCTGCGAGTCGATTTGGGAGAGACTGGTTGAGGGAAACCTTTTTACCAATCTAACCGGACTCTCTCGAACCATCGCTCTGCACCGAAGTGGGAGGGTGGATTCACACGTCCCTCACTCCTGAACGCATTGACCCCGAGATACCCACCCCTCATACCTTTTTCCTTCCCAGAACTTCCTCTCCTTTCTTTTCCTAAAGAAACCCTCCACACAGCATTCCCAAAGCCTCCTATGTGGAGGTAGTGTTAAAAAAAAACAGTTTTTGAAGTGAAACTTCTTTACGCGCGTTATGCAATTTCGAGGACAGGAGTAAAACCAACTGACTGACCGTCACGAAAAACCGTGATCATTTCGCTATAGGAGCCTAGCCAATATTATATACCTACTTTAGGTCACTCTCCAAACTCAGCTTCGCGGTCTAGAGGCAGAGAGCCCTATTGTCGTCGTGAAGAACCGAGGTTCGATCCCCGCTTTAACTAAAAAAAATTTCTTTTTGTGATATTTTTAATAATAATTTTTTTTAAAGTTATAAAATGCTCTCGTGCTGCGACTTTTAGATATTTTGACTATATGATATTTTGGTCGAATACGTAATAACCGCGGTCTAGAGGCAGAGCGTTCGACACTCGTTATGCAGGACCCGGGTTCGAATCCCATATTTTCATAACTTGTAATTTTTTTTATCATATGCTACTTATAAATATGTCAATAGACAAAAAAAGAGAGAATGAAATGAAAATAGAGGGATTAAAATAATAAAAGTTTCACTTCCGTCGTGCGTAGGCTTGCCACACACTGTATTTTTTTATTGTTGTTTATTTTTAGAACTACATATAATAATTATTAAATCATATAAGATTTTCATTCAGCTACTTAAGTTTGTCAAACTGAACCAAACATTAAATCCTTAAAAATAAACACAAAATTAGTACATCAATAAAAATTACTTTTCTAAAATTCTCCATGAATTTCAAGAAAAAAAAACTCATTCCTTATAAGTATTTAGTTCAAGCAATTTTTTTTAAATAATGTGTTTCTATAAGAAGGCGCCCCTCTGAGAATAATATTGTCTCGTAACATTGTTTCAAGAGATACTATCTGTATATTATTTTGAAGTGAAAGGTAAACCAGGCGAGTGTTTTTACCTTGTTATATAAAGGACCATTTAAAAAAGATCCCCTCCGAATAAATTAGTCTTGTACAATGAAGTCTCTAGGTAAAAAGGGTGAGGGGAATAAGAAACGTGGTTTAATGTGATAAGGTACAAATTGCTCCCCTAGAAAGATTAATGTGTTACTCACTAGAAAGATGGGCGAACTAGAGATAAAGTTTAATGTTTACTTCTTGATCAGACGGACTTGTATAATCGCTCTTTCACTAAGCAAAGCTTCTCAAAGTATTTGGTTATCGTTTTTGGGGTGATTCTATTTGTTCGTAAATAATCTCAAGATTTAACTGCGGTTTTTATGTAAACATTATGTGAACGATTGATAGTGAACACAGATTCATTTTCTTGCTATGAGGAACATTAAAATTGATTTTTGGTGAAATAATTATTAATGTTCGTTTCTTGATAACAAAAATCTGTCACGGAAAATATTCGCAGTTTTTTTCCAGCAAACGATAAATACAATATGCCGTAATAGTTAGTTTCTTGCGCAGACCCGTGAAAAATTACGGGAAAGTCTAAATTGTTGACAAATCAGTTTCGATTTTGAAAACGCCATTTAAAATGATCACTTTTTTTCCTTAACGATTAAAAATAAAACCGTTTGGTCCTAAAACTGTTAGGTAAGCAAACGCCAAAAATAGTGTACGGTAATCGTTCTAATATTAGTATGGCAAAATCACGATTTAGTCGGAATTGTTGACAAAACAATTCTTATTTTGAAAAGCCAATTAAAATAAATTTCTGTTCAAATATTATATTTATGGATTATAGGCAGGTACATTTTTTTTCGCTTGTCTAAATTAATCACACGATTCATGATTCCAATTTTAAAAATGACCCTAAATTTGATTTGATTGGTCGTGAAAAATATCACGCAGGAATAACTAACTTTACATGCACAGACTACCAAAATTAGTAATTTTGATAATGGGATGGTACCTACCTACTTTTTTGCTTCTGCTTGTCTGAATTCTTAACAATGACACATAAATTCAAAGTAAATTTGAGTTCAATGACCCAGATTTCACGGGCATGCACAGATAACCGAAATGTTTGAAACATAATCGCTCAACGAATGAGTTAATAGGTTTTCTGATAAATATTTAGTAAAACACGAATATTTTATCACGACGTTGGATGTGTTATTTCATCAAGTAATTTTCGCATTTCGTCATTATATATTTTAAAGGCAAATGCAGGTGCACGAACACATGTTTCGATATATTAGAATGTTTTTAAAGTTTATCAGGAAACGGCATGCAATCCCGTTTTTAACAGGATTACCAATAAATGAAGAGATTTTCAATAAATTAGCAATACTCATTTTACTCCGTACAGCATCAGCAAAGCATCGAATAGTGATTTTAATTTATTTCAAGCATCTGTCTAGTTTTCTTACGTTAATTGAATGAAAATATATGCAATGCCTTACGCAAACTGAGCTTTCCACTTCCCTTTCATTAAAATCCACCTTTCCTTCATGAATTCTTAAACATTCCCGAGTTCCAATAATAAGCAAGAAGGCGGCGGGCGGCAGGTATCCTCGTGCTGGTTGTCTGCTGTGTGCTGTAGATTGGTTGGTTGTATGGGATGTGCGATGTAAGAAGTCAGGAGTGAGGTGAGTGGAATGAGAGGTAGGTGGGAGAGGGACGCAGAGGTCTGAGAGATGCTGCGCTGCGGAGAGGAGCGCATAGGTGGTCCACGAGACGGGATACTCGCGCAAGACTAATTGCCTTCCTACACAGATAGAACGTTTTCAAAATTAACCAAACAACCTTAACACGTTGGGCGCCGCAAAAAAAATTAACAAATACTTTTTCAGTTGTTGTTTTATAAGTGCTTTTATATTAATATGTATTTTTTCAGATTTTAGTGAAGGTTCATTGTGATATTTTAATATTTTAATTTTATTTATTTATATATTTTTTTAGGCACATAAGACGGAGACCACCAGACCACACAGTGAAGCAGGCAATGTCTATAGAGCTTCAAAGACAGTCATCCAGAGGTAGACCAAAGAACTCCTGGATGACCCAATGCTCCAAAATCCTACAAAGAAACGGCCTAGATGAAAGCGACACTCAGAACCGAAGAAGCTATAACCTGAGAACGAGAAGAGCCGACCCCAACAGCCCACCTAGGCAATGAGTTGGGATAGTGCTAGGAAGAAGAAGAAGTTCATTGTGATATTTTAATATTAAAATAAACGCACTTGGTTGCCTTAATCTAGATAAATGTAACATTATGGAATCTTGTTTGCCAATTCGACGGCTTCTGTGGTCGAGCTGGGTAAGTCTATCTGCGCAAGTAAAATTTATTTGATAAATTATATTATTTCAAATGTTTTTCATTAAAAATAATGTATAAAAATATTATTATACTATTACAGAGTGGAAGATACTCTCAGTATGGCCCTGGTGTAAGACGACCATTCAAAATTGAAACGTTGCTTGAAATGGCTTTAGCCATCTATGCTGAACGGATCTGAATAGCCAGGTACTTTCCCATCTTCCTCTTTCTCAACTCCTTCCCCTCCCCACAACATCCAGCCTCACAATATACCACAGTCGGAGATGTCATAAATACATACGGTTGGCAGCTGTTGGGACTCTTGTGCGGTATTAACATAAAAAAAATGTAATAAAGGTCTCCTTAGGACTAAATGGCGAACACGTGCAAACAAGATCGCGTGTAGGAACCTATTTCAGTTTGTATTTTTAGCGAATTGCCGTAACAATAGGTAGGTACCTACATGTATATTTATCAATATTGAACACAATATTTCAATTCGAGTACTAATGATCACAAGAGTGATGGAAAAATATTTTTATTTTTTTTACACTGCTATGCCTAAAAATTGTATTTCTTCCATAACCCGAATGCGGCTGGGTCACACTTGTTGTCTTAGCCATCTTGCCAGATTCCACGTGGTCAGTTCGCCTTTCTGTGATTGTGGGTACTTGATTATGGACTCTACCACAATTTTTTTGAGTGTCCTATCGATGACCAATTTCAAAACTGCATCCTTGAATTGGTAAAACTTGAAATTGAAAACGCCGTTTCCTATTTGTATAATGTTTAATTACCTTTTATTACCAGCTATTTATCGTTTATGTTAAGTATGTTAGATTATGTTTATGTTGTTTAACCATCTGTATATTTATATACTCTCATTTGCTGTATTTGTTTATTAGAAAAAAATGTTAATTGTGTATTGCCAAAATCAATCACCCTTAATAAGTTAAAGTAAAAATAAATAGTACAAATTATTGTGAAAATATTTAAATTAACATGACGAGTTCATTACCCATCAAATTGATCACAGTGCGAGTATTATTCTCAAAATAGCTAAATTGACTTATTCTAACATTTCGTAAAAACTTTTACGTTGTTGTAGTTTTATGCTAGTCTCTGTACCTTTAGCTGTTAAATAATTTGAATCATTAATCAATTATTTAAGCTAAGTGATTCATCCCAACAAATTCATGAAAAAAGTGGGATTTGATTAACCCCTCAGACCTCTGGCATATCCTGTAAAGGTTAGAGTATTTCCGATTTGCAATAAAATCCAAATAATTTGAATATTTCAAACGCGTCCGAAAACTACAAAATTTCTTTGAAAAGTGATGAACTGATAAAATTTGCTTTCGATCATATTATTAGAAATAAACACATAATTTTTTAAAAAATAAAATTTTACTGAACTTATTGTACTATTTTAATACTTCTATATTTGAAAAAAAAGCGTGGTGTTATCCCTTTCTAACACCATTTAGATCATATTACTCACCATGAGAGTAAGGGAAACAACGATTTTTATGAGACCTATGAGAGCTGTTCCCAAAAGTGAAGAAATTAGCATTAAGGGTTAAATTAATATTTGAAATATAAGGCAAATGATAGAAAATAGAATCATAGTAAAATTCTTAAAGGAACATTTTCTATCTTATAGCATGAATGAAAAATGTGTTATTTTCATTAAAACGGAAATTCAAAAGCACTAGATTCCTTTGTAATAAACGCGAAAATAAGATAAGTTTTTGGATTGTAATATAATACCATGTTATGAACTCACTCTTAGTACATTTCTGCAAAATTACATGAATTACCTACTTGTTTCAATTATTTCTGGGAATATTTTTGGTTGTGTCTTCCGTTAACTAACGTGTTAAATAGTTGTCCATTTGGCCGGTGGCTCCCTGAATTCGATTTCTCGAGGTTACGTATGCCCGCTGCCCGCTGCCCGCCCCCCACCCGCTCTTCGCCCGCACCCCGCCCGCATCTCTTGGAGCAAACTCCTCATAAACACCGTGTTATTACTCAAGCGTCTCCCAACTTCACCCAAAAAGAACAAGAAACTTCTTTATCTTTATTAAAGCTTCGAGGGGGCTTTTTACTTTTCGTAACTTAGGCCCATCGCCGATAAGTTTTAACCACTATTTGCTCGCACTCTCCTCCTGTAAAGCCTGCGTCACCTATACATCTACTCTATATGCTCTTACATACATTATACCTACCTGAATCTACCAATTAATAAATGATTACGCTTCATATTCACAATTTTTCATTGTGGTTTTAAAAAGTTGATAGGTTATTTGAGTAACAACAAAGATTTCTAATGACTCGTAGAATTTTACGATCTATTTTTTAATTATTATTGTTGTTTCACGATTTTTTAAACATCATGATGGAATCTATAATGGAAGGGAGAACTAAATGAAAGTTTTGTGGTTTATATATATAAGTACATAAATCCCTACCCAAAAATTAATAACACATCTTGTAATCATTACGTGGATTAAAATGAAATAACTCTGTGTGTTGTAACGGAATGTTTCTTTTGGTAATAATGAACCTTTACGAATTGGAGCGAGAAACATGTCAGTATTCTACGAATCTTGTACTTAAACCAAAAAGGATTCACGCGATTTTTTTTTTGGCATTGGCGTTTGGTTAAACGGATACATTAATGTAAACGGAGATATAATAAAGAATTTGTGGAGTAATATCATCATAAACCAAATCGAAGTATTTTTTGTGAAATTAAATAAAATGGTTGTATTATTTTTGCTATTTTTGGGGATCTTTAGCATAATACAATTAGATTAAGTTGTTGCCACTCACTGTGTCAATAACTTGAAGTAAACACCTCCAAGTATGATGACCCCTTTTTTCCAAATCACAATATGTACCAGTTGAAAATGCCAATAATACTCGACTTATGCATCAAAACAATCTGTTACCAGGCGATACAGGCAAAGTCGACTATGTGAAACACGAAATTGTTGCATTTAATATCAATTGCACACCCGCGAGTATGATTACCCTATTTATAAAAATGAAATATTATCAAAGGCTATTTGTTACCAGGCTGATATTATTGATACATATTACAGAAACTGTAACATGGTTTGCAAGCTGACGACACATGAACAACTGTGGAAGAATATAAATACTTCACCAAAAAAATATATTTACTATTCAATTTTTACAACTCGTCGAAGCAACACCTGATAACTTGAATTACCATTCTTGATTCTCACTAAAGGCTGACGAATACCTGCTGGCTACCAACTGAACTGCCCACTGCCGCTGATCACCTAGAGGCTGGCCAATCTCTGCTGCATTGATGCTGACAACTTAGAGGCTGGCCAATTCTTCCTGGCTACCAACTGAATTAGCCATTGATGCTGACAACCTAGAGGCTGGCCAATTATTCCTTGCTACCGACTGAATTAGCCATTGATGCTGATAACCTAGAGGCTGGCCAATTCTTCCTGGCTACCAACTAAATTAGGCACTGATGCTGACAACCTAGAGGCTGGCCGATTATTCCTTGCTACCGACTGAATTAGCCATTGATGCTGATAACCTAGAGGCTGGCCAATTCTTCCTAGCTACCGACTGAATTAATCACGGATGCTGACAACATAGAGGCTGGCCAATTCCTGTTGGCTACCGACTGAATTAGCCAATGATGCTGATCACCTAAAGGCTGGCCAACTTCTGCTGGCTACCAATTGAACTGGCCACTGCTGCAACAGTCGCCTACGCCATTTGCTGTATCGTATTGCGCGATGATGCACAATATGCTCCAATCTGAAATTATCGCTGAAAGAATTCCGAATGTCTCAGTTTCTATCTATGTATTAAAACCCAATTGTATTGAAATACATATAACTATTTCTTGTGAATTGGGTTGGCTGTAAGAAATATGAAGTACCTATAAGCTACACCCCTTTGTACGTTCTGCATACCATCACAATACTTATAGTTAAAATGTGAATTTCGATTTGAATCGTCTTTCTTTTATGATGGTTTGAATAGAACACCTCACGGCGTTTTACTTAAATCATTACCCAGGTTGAGGGCTGATGTGTACCGGTGCTTATTATTTACAGTCTTTTTTTGTGCAGGTAAACACGTCCCGTACAAGCCGTATTACTCTTCCTCCTAGATTAAAAATAGTATTGCTAATCATAATATAATAATAATATAAAGTTATTGGTAATTCCGGTTAAAAACTGGATTTCAGGCACTACAAAAGAATTAACAGGTTTCTTGATAAAATTTTCGTAAATTACGAATATATTCATTATCATGATGTCAGAACACCGATGTTCCAATATATTACGAAGAAGATTACAAATTTGAGTTATAAGTACGTATAAAAGTTCATGGAGGGTCAAAATCGGCCCTGATGATGATAATTGCAAGGTTATCCGAATTGTTTGTTCAAGAACGATATACAATACATAAAGTACATCTCACATTCTCAGGAGGTCTATGTCAACACGATATATACTAAATTCGTGATCTATGGTAATTTAGCAACATTCCTTAGCACGGTCAACGATTGATAAGAAATTCCGACAAAGAAAGCCTGCCAAATCTCCTAGTTAAATTTGGGTGACTGTTGAAGTACGAATTTTTTTTTAAATATCTTTTTTTATGCAAAATTACTGGTTTATTAATAAACGGAGGCAGATTTACAAGCTCGTAGGATTGAAAAACATCATTTATAGATCAATTAAATTTGTTCTAACTTGCAGAGACGAAATTCAGACACTTGTTTCGTATATCTCATATTATGGCTAAATAGCTCATTTACCAATTGATTCAGTTGTGAATAAAGACCTCATTCACTAATTAACTCCCCTTTTAATGCCAAAAAGTAAATACGGACTGCCAATGGGTTAATATTTCAATTCAAAATTTCCATTTTATTAAATTCTTTACGTAAATATATGACGTTTGATGATTTGGAATGTCAAATTACTCTAGTGTTGCCAGGGTATAGGTATCGATAACTTTACAATATCATAACGATACGCGGTGCTACCGACGAATTTATAGAGATTTAGATAGTATTGTCAAACTATTGATTCGCCAACCGGTATCGTAATGCAAATAGATATAGGTACGCTGGCAATACTAGCAGCTGGGAAATGAATAAACCTCAGACTGCGGCTATGTAAAGTCTAAGTAAAAAAAAATACTAATAAATTGACAATTTAAAATTTAAAAAATAACTTTAACATTAATTGAAGCCCATGTGTAGTTTTTGATACTAAAAAGGGAGGTAATAAGTTAATGAGGTCTTTAGTTATGAATAACAACTTTTGTTGTTCTAATTGTGCCACAAAAATATGTTAATAATATACTATTGAAACTCAAAAATACTGAATCCTCTACAATACCGCGTATTCATCACACTAGATCAAATTGATTGATTGATCGACTTGATTTTTATTTATAAAATTGTTAATGGTATTATAGACAACCCTGATTTATTAAGTCTCATTACCTTCCATATAGATATGAGATTTGTTAGCAACTGATTAATATTGAAGAATCTGCAGCCCTATACAAGACGCCCAGTTTCTTGGAAGCCAGGTTTACTCGGGCTCCCATAGAGCCCCGATAATTGAGCCGGTCTGATATACTTACTCCAAGCATTTTAATGGAGTCTTTATTGGGGAGGGTGATTCCATCGAATTGCACCAGACAGTCATTGATCTCCCTCTTTGCCGATATTAGACACGCTTGAGTTTTGAGAAGTCGAAACTGACGAGGTTGGCCTGGAGTTGTTGAAAGCTAATTCTGCAGAACACTTCTTAAGGACGAGGGCAGTTTTTCGGTTTGGCCCGCTGGTTTTATCGATTTTCGATTTTATCGGTTCTCTTGCAATCCTTTGCCCTTTTTCTGTATTTCGAAAGTTTTTCCATGGAGCCAATTTTCCGGAATGCATTATTAGCCGAGTTTTTTAGTCTGACCGCTAACAGCAAAGCGATGGTCAAACCACGGCTTTGTGCCGGTTCTAGAGGATGTAATTGAAAAGGGAATGTGGCAATCCATCGCAGATATAATAACCTCTTCCTCTCGATGGGTCCTATGAGCTAAATCAGACCGCCCCCCAAGGAAAGGCGCTGAAGAATGACCGCATGCAGTCCCATTTTGCTGCTCCGTAGTGCCATACCTTCCCCTTTATATGAAATTCAGGTTGACAGTTCATGAAGGATGGGACAGAGGTGGTAATCAGATGGTGGTCGGAGAATTCCAAAGGCGCTGCCACCTCCACTCTGTACCCGAGTGGCTCACAGGTGAAAAACAGATCGAGGAAGTTGACTCGATGTGATAGGACGTCAGCTATTCTGGTCGGAGGTTCTACGAGTTGGCTTAATCCATGGATAAGAGCAAAGGATTCCGCCGATCTACCGGCAATAGTTAATATACGAAATAAATATTGGTACTATCCAATTAAGATTTGACTTAGGTGTTAGCGGAATTAATTCTGTCCCTGTAGAGGAAAGTTCAATTCTCAATCAAACCATTTTTTTAGATTTAAAAGTTCACTGTAGTTAAAGAGCCAAACCCTGGGGACGATGGTTCAGTCCTCAATCAAAAAAAAATGAAATTGGATACTGGCCAGCCCAAGAGATGGCGCAACTAGGTAAAAAATTGAAAATAGATGAATTTTAGCAAAAAAACCGTGTTTGTTACGGTTTGATTTTTTTACTTGATTATTCCATTGTATAATATAAAATATCTAGTAGGCTTTTCAAAATTGCATTCCTAAATTTCCTTATATTTCTTCCAAGGTTTTGCTAAAATTCATACATTCTGAGTACAGGTTCTTTCACCTGAATAATATTAATTTGCCTATCTAGGGACTATAGGCACTGAATAAAGCGGGCGTGACAGTATATTCAAATAATATTTTAATCTTTTCAGAGCGCGTCCACACAATAATTTCAGGTTTCAAGTAATTTGCTACTGGAACTGGCTTTATTCTATACGCCGTATTCAATACGAGTACTGTTACATCAGCGGGGGACTCAATCTTAACTTTTCAAATGTATATCAGTAAACTAAAAGTCAAGAACGAAGAACACAAATTATGTATAACTAGTTACTTATATCGTGACATTTACATTGAAAAAAAGCAGTTTATATGAGTCAACGGTGGAATAAGCGCACAATATGTTTAAAATAAAATAAATAAAATATCTAGCGTAGTTTAGTTATTTCCCTTCGCTACACATAAATAATTTTAAAAAATATACTTTCTTCCTTTTTGTAACAAATACTCGTAGAGATAATTAAATCTCACTGGGATTTCATGACGATATTATTGAATTGTACTTTTAGTAATATGAAGTAATTGTAAATATATTATGTAGTTTTTTTCTGAAATAATGATAAATATATTGCATTGTGTTTTTCAGTGCAGTTGTATTTGATGTCTGTTCCTTAATATATAAAAATTACGTGACACGATGTTCGTACACGCTAATCTCCGAAACCGCCCAACCGATTTCAACGAAATTTTCGGAATATGTATGGTTTCAGCTAAGTTTTATACCCGATAGGTGGCGTTGTTGTCTAGATGTAAAAATTAAATAAAAGATTTTTTTTTCAGATTTCACATTAAAAATACATAAAACCTAATTGTTTTACTTCCCTACATAGAAGGCGGTCTGTGGCAGGACAACGTCTTATATTATAAAATGCATTCCAAATAGTTGAGATACATTCAGGTTTTTTCGCTTAATATAAAAACAGGCTTCTTCTCTTAATATAAACAAAAAATCAGCTAGCGTACGTTTGCGCTCGCAAAACTCATTGAAAAATTGTTGTTTTTAGTGCCAGGATTGTTTAGAGGTATTTAATTGGTAAAAGAAGTCCTGGGACGCCCAAGACGCCCTAAAGTCGACATAATGTGATTTTTTTAACAGTCTCACTGTGGTATACAGTAGTGAATGGTGGAAGAAATCGGAAGCGCCCGAGAAATAGAATTACATTAATAATCATAATACAATGGCATAAAAAATGGTGAAATGTACATTTCAAAGTAATTTTACGCCAAAGAATAGAACTAGCCATTGAGTTTGGTGCAGGAGATATGTAAAAATATTATGAATAAAGTTAAAAAATTTTGTTTATGATGTTTTTTAATCCGTTTGTAAATATAATTATTGAGCATTAGTTGTACAGAAAATAAAGGAATTTGAATGTTACATTTACGATGAATTAATGATGAATAAGGTTTTAAGCATTATATTAGTTCTATTTTTAAGCATAATATTAGTTCTATCTTTAAGCATTATAGAATACTGAATTTTTTTACAGCTGTCTTCATTTTACGGAACTTTGGAAAAATTGAAAACCTAAAATTTCTAAAACGACTATAATAAAAAATATATAATAAAAAGGGTTGATAGCGTCACATTAATACTACTTTAATGCGCTCCGAAATTTTCATTTTCAGCAATCATTATAACTAAATCTTTTCAAAATTTTTTATCGTTAGAATGACACTTAAAAAGACGTTTTCTAAACTCATCAAACTAATAAGGTATGTTATCAGTGGCGTTGCGAAAAATACCTCTCTAATGGCCTATAGTTGTATGCATCTGGACGTGAGGGTTACTAAAATTTTTCATCTGTGACGCATTGAGAATGGTTTTAATTGGTTCTTTATGAAACGATTGTTCCTAGTTTTTTGGTCACGTACCCAAAAGTATTTGATTCGTGTCACTGTCCAACAATGTCCATTTATTATTGAAATTATAAAATGTTTTCTCTATCATAAAATATAATATTATAAGTCCCCGACTTATTATTATATTATCCCCGACTTCTTCTCCCATTCAAATAACTCTCTAAACACTCATAGCACTCATAAGAACAAAAATTTTAATGTTCAGCGAAATCTCCGCATTTTGATGTTGTAGAAGATACGGAGATGATTCGACAATTTTTACATTATTCATTTAACGATTAAAACGCCGTAAAACCTTCAATAGGTGCGTTTCTCGCTCGACAAAGTTTATTTGATTCGTGAAATTCCTAGTTCCTGTGTTTGAACAAACAGAGCGCGGTCATTCACGGCTATTAAAATGCCATCTGTAAAAGTATTCCATGACAAGTCCAAAAGCTAGTTTGAAAAACGCAGAGCTATTATTACTTACTCGTGTTCCGTTGCAGGAATTACAGAACACAATGTGTATTATTGGGACTTGTGACAGATCTATGACGGATGGGCTAGCTTGAAGTGATGTGGAATTTCAAGATCATTTAAGGCTAAAATCTATTGTGGTGTGCCTAGTGGGAATGGAAAAATGTATTTAAGCAGCTGTTGGCACTTTGCAGTCATTGTTGCTTAGACATAAAACAAACATAATCACGATCAAAAAAAATAGTTTAACAAAACACAATTTTGTGGATAAAATAAAACAATTAATAAATGCGCAACTCGCTGTAGCGAGTAACACTATAGCAACATCATTTGGACAGTAAAAGGAAAGAGCATGAAACAGGATGTTTGAGGATTACTCGTTTTTTTCAGATCTAGCCTCTAAAAATGGTTAAAGTCATACTGCATTTAGTGAACAGATCTGAATAGTCAGGTACTTTCCCATCTTCCTCTTCCCCTCCACGTTACATTAAGCCACACAACATACACCAATTGGGGATGTCATAGTCTCACTGGCTCCAGACAGTTGGAAGCAGTTGGGACTTTTGTGCGGTTACACTTCATTTTTTTTAAAGCAACCTTTTTTACTTTTCACTCCAGATCGAAGTGCCAACGTATCATATTTTCATTTCTGTAATTGTTACAGTAATTTGGGTGAGTAGTTAAAAAAGAGTTCTTCTCTTCTTTAAGCGATATTTAAATGACAAAATAAAACGTCCAAACAAATCCTCATAATCAAGGATTAAAAGATTATCAGATAAAATATTTTTATATTATATTATATTTTTATTTTTATATTACATTTTTAACATTTTGTAAAATTATTAACCTCAACACAGGCTTGTCCTAGTGAGGTTAAAAATTATAACTTAAAAAAAAAGATACAATGTAAAGAAACGATAAATAAATAAATAAAATTATAGGTACAGACTTTTTTTACTTTACTACGTACATATTGTTTGTTTTCAGATAATGTGCATTCAGATAAAGGATGTGCAAATATTTATACTTTTATGAATTTGTCGCCTCGTTTACACAGTTTATCTTTAGACGGTTTGCCTTTTTTATCTTTGTTGACTGCATTTTTCCTTTAATTCGCAATGTTTATCTATTCCGTTAAAAACCGTTTTATTTTTATATAAGTGGAAAAGGGGTCGATATTAATAGATATAAATATGATAATAATAATATTTATTGTTATATGAAACATTCAATACTTTCGACAACAAGTTAAGTTAATATTGTTGCGAAATTACATTACAAGAGAGAAAGGGCCATTAATTTATTAATAGATATTTGTAGTCTAAAGGTATGTGAGTGTAGTTTTAAAATATTTTTTAAAATTCGAACTGTCACAATTTTTCAGAAGATCTATTAAGATATTTCAATAATTTGTTTACAATACATTATTTTAGTTATTGAAACCCTATGGCGTAAGGTAGTTGCGGGAAGTACTTACTAGAAATACAATCGATTGATAAAATGATAGAAAAAACGGAATAACTTAATTAAATAGTTAAGTTCGTGGGTACCCAACCCAAATCAATTTCTAATACGATTTTCCTACATTTTGTCGCATCTTGGGGTAGTGGGGGTGAGGGGAAGGTACTCAATGAACCAATTGGCAAATTTCCTAGAAAACTATCATTAAAAAACAAATGTGTTATGGCGATGTGGTAACGAACACGTTTTCAAAATAATTCTTTCTTTTCGTTTTCAAAATATTTTCGCATTTCGTCATTTTATAATAATACAATTCTCGTTTTTCTCCGTGTACCTACTATTTTTACTACTTAACTAAATTATTTTTTATTTATTATTTATTATTACAAGATAATACATTACAAAATGATAACAAAGTAATAATGTATTATTCCCAATGAGTTTATAAAACTCATTTCGGGAAAGACAACATTAGAAAGGACAAGGCAAATAAATAAAATACATTAAAATAAATACATTAAAATAAATAAACGCAGATGTTATTATGGAGTTCTAGAGAAAGATTGTGTTAGTCATTAATGAAACTGTTAAGGAAATAGCTTTTAAGAGCTTTTGCCAGTGTTTTTTTGTTTGTTGCCGGAAGTTTTAAATTACTAGGTAATGCGTTATATTGTTTATGTGCAATGTATTGTAAGGAGTTAATTCCAAATTTGGTCGTGTAAGTAGATGACGATAAATGTATTTGATTTTGTGATCGTGTTTTGTGCTGGTGTATGTCAGAATTAAAATTTGGTTTAGTGTTGGTGTGTGAGGAGTGTTGAATTATTTGTAGAATGGCAGTTGTGATGTTATACTTTGGAAGGACTGTAAAGGGAAGTATTTGTGTCTGTGAGTATATATCTTTGACATGTGTATCCCATGGCAGATTATATATATTACGTACGGCTCTATTTTGAATTACTTGTATTTCCGAACTTTTTTTTTTGGTAATGGTGCCCCAGATACTAACTAGATAACTCAGGTGGGAGTGAATCATAGCATAATAAGTTGCACGCAGTAAAGATGTGGGGAGCACACCTTGGAGTCGATAAAGTACACCGGTTATAGGGGAAATTTTGGATTTTACATTCTCAACATGGGAGTTCCACGAGAGGTTAGAGTCTATGAGTAACCCCAAATATTTCGTTACTTGAACATGTTGTAGCTTTTCATTTCCAAGAATAATATTCATACCCATGTTATCTTTTTTACCGAAAGTAAGGTAATGGGTTTTTTTAACATTGAGGCTTAATTTGTTTAATCGAAGCCATTTTGCCAGCTTTGCGAGATCTTTATTCATTAGAGCTTCAAGTTCCTTCAGATTTTTACAATGGTAGTAAATCACAGTATCATCAGCGTAAAGTTGAAGTTTTCCCGAGATGCCACATTTAGTTATATCATTGATGTATAGTAAGAAAAGTAGAGGTCCAAGAATAGAGCCCTGTGGCACTCCACATGTGATTTTTCCAAAGCCGCTTAGGTTCCCTCCGATATCGACAAGGCAAAATCTATCAGCTAGGTAACTTCGGAGCAAATTTAAAGATTTACCTACTATTCCCAAATGTTCCATTTTCTGTAGAAGTATTTCATGATCTACCGTATCAAAGGCTTTTTTCAGATCTATAAATATAGCTGCCACATATTCGCCCTGGTCTATGTACTGCTGAATGTTAGAAATGAAATCGAAAGTGGCACATTGGGTATTGGAGTTTTTCCGAAAGCCATATTGCTGTGGTGTAAGGATATCATTCCTAGAGATGTATTTTATCAGTCTATCTTTGATAATTGACTCAAACACCTTTGAAAATACCGATAAAATCGATATTGGACGGTAGTTAGAAATACACTTCTTGCAGTCTTCTTTAAAAATTGGTATAATTTTTGCTAGCTTTAACTGGTTTGGAAATATTCCCGAGCCTATGGAGAAGTTGATAAGTTGGGTTAGGTGCCCCGCTAGTTCTTCTTTACAGGTTTTAAGAATGCACGGTGTTACTCCATCGATTCCTGCCGCTGCATTCGACCTAAGTTTCGAGATGACCTTTATTACCTCATCCTTATTCGTCCTAGTCATATATAAGGATTGTCGTGCCTTTGGTTCTACATATATTGTATTACAGTCATCCGGGAATGATGGAATGGCAGCTGCCAATTTTTCTCCAACTGACAGGAAAAACTCATTAAATGCCAACGCTATTTCACGGGGTTCCCTAATTTCACAATTATTTACGATGAGAGATTCAATTGTGTTGGTGGGTTTATGTACACGGTTAGACAGAATTGAGTTAATGGTTTTCCAAGTTTTTCTTGGGTTAGTTAGGTTTTGTTGAAAGCTATTGATGTAATATTTGTTTTTCAGACTTCTCCTATAATTAGTTATTATGTTTCTGAGTTTATTTTTACGTATTGCAAGAGTAATATTACCTGGGTCTTGTTTCCACTGCTTGTGAAGCTGGTTTCGTTCCTTGATTAGGAAATTCAGTTTAGAATCAAACCAAGGTGTATTAAGATGTTGCCGCCTTCCTGTTTTTACGTTCGGTGTAGTTTTACCTGCTTCTAATGCATTTTTGACATAATCATTAAAATCTTTGTAACCGTCTTCGGGTTTGGTTGAGTTGATAGCAAATTTGTTAGTCGCAATATAAGATTTTACCGCCATACTGTTGATGATAGGTTTAGTAAAGCGTGGTTTAGTTCTATTATTAAACCATTTTTTTAAATTATTCTTAAAGTCAACAATTAGTATATTATGGTCACTAAGCGGGTCATCTATATTCGATATGGTTGTTGAAATGTTTTGTCTGTTTGATATAACGTGATCTATAATAGTGCTGCTTGTATCAGTGACTCTCGTGGGATATGATTTATTTTGTATTGAGAAATTGTATGTTAATAAGGTGTTGATAAAATTTAAAGAAGAAGGTGTGTTTATGGAAGTGTCAATGTTGAAATCTCCGAGTATTAATGTATCTTGTCTGCTTTTGTTCAGTATTTTTTCAAAATGTGTTAGGAAATCGTGCATGTTGTTTGGGTTAGGTTTTCGATAAATGGCATAAATGTTGACTGGTTTCCTATTACTGCTGCAAACACTTATACCTAAAAATGAATTTTCGTTGGAAAAATTTTCAATGATAGAGCACTTCATAGAATCCAGAACATATATGGCCACACCTCCTCCTCCTTCATTTGGGCGAGAAGAAAAAGCACTGTAAAAACCATTTAAGCAAAAGAACTTTTATTCTCCGACATCAAGCCACGTTTCAGTGATGACAAGAACATGAACAATATCGCATAATCTTCTGACCTTTTCCTCAATTTCGTCAAACTTGTTTCGTATACTTCTGGCGTTCATATACATTATTCGCAGACAGTTCTTCATGGGAGTATAGTCATCGATAGTTAGGCACTTGTGTTCTTGTATATTACACTCCATAGTCTATTGTAGCTAGGTCCTTCTTGAGGGCAGCTATGTAAGCTGGGCAGTTGTCCCTATCTCCGGTTGAATGGTCAGCAGGCTTACCAAATCTGGTGCATGTCGCGCAAACTGGTTTGATGGCTGCATTTGGGCACGACTCACGGGTGTGTTTTTCTTGTGCACAGTGTCCACATGTAGGTTTAGTATCTCTGCAATATTTGTATGAGTGTCCAATCATATGACATTTAGTGCAGACAGTAAGGCCAATAAAATCTCTGACGCGGCAAACAGTCCAGTTCACAAATACTTTCTCCTGTTCAATAAGTAATTTACGGACGATAGCTGGCATTTCATAAATACGATGACAAGTGTTTCCTGTGCGAGCACCAGCTAAGTGACTTAATTTACAGCACGCTATAGTTCCCTCAATGTCTTGAATGTTGGGAACCCCAGTTAAGGCGATCCTTAAAAATTCTTCGTCAGTCAGGTCCCTCGGTACCCCAAAAAATATTAGTCTCGGAGATCGCTTGGTCGGCAGTCGGGCCTTAATTGTGCTTGATTTGTCGAAACAGGGTGCATTTAATAGTTTTTGTTGCTCACCTGTGGTTGCCGTGTTTATCAAGATACCTTTATTTCTTATCTTTTTTATTCCCGTGACCCGAACGCCTAGTTCAGATGGCCGAATCATGTCCTGGATAATTTTTTTGGTACCATCGCTATCCTTGGTGGCGTCTGCATCTGTTGGAAATACGCATACGCCTGGTCTTGGTGCTCCGACACGATGTCCATATTGGGTAAGTGGAGGGGGTTGGTGAGCATCATTAGGCTGTTTGCGGGCGATGTCAGCAAATGAGAGGCTAGCCTCCGTTGCCTCCGCTACTCTCCGCATTACAGGTCCAAGATCAGACTCTAGTTGAATAATTTTTTGTTCAAGTTGTCTTTTTTCGCTCTTCACGTGTCGTACTTTGATTTCTGTCATTCTCAGTTGGGCAGTCACTGTAGCCAGATCAGCACGCATGGTCTCGCGCTCCAACAACAGCTGAGATACGGATCTAAAAACTTCCGACACGTTTCTGGCAATTCTCAGCTGCTGGTCTTTTGAGACCTTCGACTGCTTCTCTGCCAAGACATCTTGTAGAGCTGTCAGATGTGTTTGAGCTTCATTAAGCACATCTACCCCTGAGGTGCAAGGATATTCTACTTCGGTATCATCCGAGCCTTTGGATGACGCAATCGATGAGGTTTCGTTTGCATCCTCAATTGAGACGCTATTTTCTCCAATAATCCGGGGCATCATTGTGCTCAGATGTCTTTTTTTAGGACGGTTCATTTTTTGAACACTGGATTTTTTTATATAAGTAATTGGTTTTGTACAATTCGTATTTTTTTGTGTTTTTTTTTTTTATTTGCTTCACCACTTTAGTTGATAAGTCGATGATTTGCGCCTGTCAGCTGACATGTAGGCAATATTGCTAACTTGCCACAGTAAGTAGTTATGGGTACTTGATGATAATTCGTACTTTAAATCAGCGCCTTGATTTGGATGATCTGCTAAACTCGTATATCTTGTTTCACAATGATTTAAATAATATTGCAGGAAAAAAAAATTGAGGAAGAAAACTTAGTATTACTAGGAATCGAACTGAGGACCTTCGGATCTATATGCGGATTCGCTCACCACTGGGCTAGCGGCCGCTTTTGGTTAACCGGGAATTAAGAGTAATATAAAATTGTTTTCGCACAGGTATGTTTACAGCGATTAGAATAAAAGGATATTATTTCGGCAATAACACTATGATACTTCACAGTTGAATTAAACACTTGTAAACCTGGTTAATTAAAGCGTTAAGATTTCACAAACTTTGATGATACGTATTAATTGTTTTTATTTTCGCACAGGTATGTTTACAGTGATTAGAATGACAGTTTATTATTTCGGCAACAACACTCTGACACTTCACAGTTTGAATTAAACACTTGTAAATTCTGTAAAATTAGAGCGTTAAGATTTCACAAACTTCGATTATTCTCTACACTGATCTTCGGGGACATGTTTATAGATAAATTTTATGGATATTAGGTTTTGTAGGCTTTAGATTTTGTATTATTAAGTGGAGCGAATTTTTGACATGCACTCTGTTGATAAATAATATAAATAATATTATTAATTACATACCTAAATGATTTACAAACAATACAAAACAAAGTTATTAAAAAACTCTTCAATTATAACCCGGACACTCCCACAAAAAAACTGTATCAGGAAACGAAACTTTTGAAAATAAGAAAATTGTACGAATACAACATATGCCTTCTAATCTACAAAATCCAAAATGGACTTATAATTTTATTTATTTTTTATTCATTATTATTAGAATCTGCTGAACTGCCAAAGAAGTTTGTTAGCAGGTCAATTTCACAATATTAATTATAGCACTATAACACACATATAACTAGAAGCCATAATATAGAAAATAGATACAGGGGAATAACATTTCAGGTACTACAATACAAAGACACAAAATACACAAAACAGATGGACACAGTCAGCATGCTTAAACAGATAAACAATTTCAATTGCCCGTCTGGGGCCCAGGAGTCGAAACTCTTATGTATTGGTTGTATCAGTTTTATGTTAAATCGGTGTATATACATAACATTTCCACTATCACGGCAATGTTAGATTTGATAACGGCGATAGATGAAAAGTTTGAACACAGTGTGATTTGACTTATTCCTTTCCTTTTTTATCTTTTGTGATATTATTTGCTGTACTTATCGTGGATATCATATGATACATTTTAAAACTGTAAACAAAAAAATTCATTGAGAATTTTTTTCGCTATTCCGGGATAATGCGCACACCCGTGATTTATTCCACTGTTAACTGTTGTTTATTTCATTCATGGGAGGTATTTCTGTTTAGACACATATTGCCACTATCAGAGCAGAGCCTTTCATTGCTGGATGTTGTAATTGTATTTTCTTTAATTTTAAATTTAAATAAAAACATTAAAAAAACTGATTGATTACATCTACCCAAAATATATCAAATACCTGTTTTTTTTTTAAATTTTAGTCCCCCCACGCGTATACTTTGAAACGGCGGTACCACGCGCCGCCCAGTCATACAATGGTCTGCGCTGTAAGTCGTCACCTTACTTTCAGACTTTACTTTTCTGCGCGGCGGCTTGGAGTGGCTCGTGGTACCGCCGCTCCGAATTGTATATGTACGTGAGTCTAATGTGTATTACAGATTTATATTAGAGTTGGCATCGAGTCTGGTTCCCACCCAGGCGTCGTGAGTTTAATTCACCGGCTGGTTAAGTCCTCCATCACGACAAAAGCAACTAGTTCCGTTTACTGTGGTGGTAGTAGAAGATTTTCTGATTATTCGTAATCCGGGAATGTTTGTCATTCTTTAAAAAAAATGTATGTTTATAATCCTATTATAATAAACATGACATAATTTTACATTATTATTTACAATTTGACATTTTAAATAAATACATGAAAAAATTTTACAATAATATATTGCCCAAAATGACTCTTGAATCCTTGAAGGCCAATGCTGGAAATATCGTGAAACCTAGAGATTTCATTTAGAAGCACCATATTAGTATATTATATGGAACTATGAATGATTGTTTATTAAGCAAGGACAGTGCCAGAAAAGATATTTTCTTTTGCGATAAAGTTAACCGTGAATTACGAAAAACCAGAGGATATTGAAACAAAATATTCATTCAAATTAAATCATTAAAATTAAAAATATTAATAATGGAATTACTTGTAAGTTCTCCAGACGCCCCTGGTATCTGGGTATCTACCTACTTAAAAAAGCATTTAAAAAGAAAACGTCCACGGTGGCATAACTTTAACGTCAATCTTATGAATATGTTTACTATATTTCCAAAGATTTCGCATTGTAAACAAACCATCAGTAACTTAACACTGGCAAGTTATGACTTCACTGAAGACGTCTCCAGTAAACGGTACAGTTCTTGTGTTGTATTATTAAATCGCCCACAACGGAGTATGAAGTAAAGGCTTGTAAGAAGAAAGGTGTTTTATTTTAGAGACAATGTACGGCGTGGGCTTTATTCACGCGGAGAGAGAATAGTGAATACCAAACACTCTCGAAATAACATTAACCTATGATTATTGTGAATAATGTATGTTTTGTCCGGATGGCCTGAGGATATACCTATTCAACTTCACACGTTGCTTGGGAAGAGAAATACCTCTGAGACTTGTTTGTAACTTGTAACTGTGTGAAAGACAGAAATACAGAGGCGGTCTCTGCCATAGTGCATTTGTGCAATGCAAATTTATTATATATAAGAACAGCCAAACAAAAGTGTGTAATAGCACGGTAATAACGAGAGAATAAGTGCGCCAAATATCGATATGCAAACTAACGTCTACTAATGAAGGATTCCAGTTATATAATTTAAACCTAAGCAACTCCGTAAAATTCGGCCTAAAAACATGCAAATGCATGTGCATTCACATCCTTTATCGTCGACAATACGTTAGGATGCGTATAAATAGTACACAATTTCCGCGAGCCGACATACGGGAAAGGAAAAAAGCAACCCCAAGCGGCATTTCACGCCGTTTGCGATTGCTTCGTTCCTTTCCAATAATTTGCGGCTCGGCTCGCGGAAAACTTGTCCTGTTTATACGTAGCATTACAAATGCGTAATACCAAACGTTTGGATTGAATTAATTAGGATTAACGTGTTTGGAACCAACTAACAATTAATCGATGTTATACCGTAACAAAATCAAGAATCAAAGTTAACAGTATGCATTAGCCTAGTTTTCACGAGTTTTTTTTCTGTAATAACCGTGAGTAGTTATCAAAATCAAGCGAACAAATTGTTTTTGAAAAATAATGACTCGCCAAAACCATTGTTGAATATAGAACGTTTAAAGGTTAAGTCAAAAACTGTCAATAGGATATTTTTAAAAAATGCTTTATTCCACAGCATCATGGCTTTGTTTATTTGATCGTTAGTTTTCGATGTATGAGTGATGGATATTGGTAATTTCCCCAAAAAAACTGGAGTTACAGGCATGCAGCTCCTGCTATCAATTTTGAATTAATTTACCTGTATTGCATATTGCCATTTTTTAGTGAAATGCACCGCTTTCAAATTCCATCAGTCACGGGCCGCCTCTGCATAGATACACTATGAACCTATAGTCGCTCGAATTGTCAACACCTGCATAAATTAGGTAAAGTCAAGAACCTTGTTATGTGTATAAACTCACACAATCATTCGTGGAAAAGATGTTTTAAGACTTTTGAGGAAAAAACGTGTCTAGGCCTGTAAGTCAATTTCATTTCTTAGAAATCTTTAACACGTCGAAGGAACATGACGCCTTAGTTATAAATTTGCTAAAATCAGCCTGCTGACAAAGTGATTTGATGGTTTAGCGGGTTTTATTTATAATAAAGAATAAAAAATCCATATTAAAAACTCGCGAAAGGAAAAAATTAAATAAAATGAACTAATAACTAGTTTGTATTCTTTTTTCTTCTAGTAGGTAACTCCACACAATGGGCACAGGGGTTTCTTGGGTATGCTGTGCGGAAAGTTTTAAAGAAATGCAAGCAACAACTACGTTTATATTGTTTCCCAAGCATACATTTCCTTAAAAAGAAGACAGTTTAAATTGAAATATTTTGAGAAGTTTTCTTATATTTTTATGCAAAATCTTGAAAATAAATTAAAATGCCAAGAAGATTGCTTTTTAATTACAAAACTAGAACTAAAACGCATTTGTGACAAAATAAAAATTAACTATATATGAATAAAAAAACAAATTTAAAAACGTGCGCCTATGAGGCATACCGTACGTATCTACGAAGTACTTTGCAATTTGGTTATCTTTCTAAGGTTTATTGGGTTTACTTTGAAAAATATGTTTCCGCGTGTTCAATTTAATATCTCAATAACAATAACATTGAATGTATTAGAGTTTGTTCAATGATAACAATTTTATACACAGCCGTTCTTTTTTCAACTCCTGTATTTGTTTGCAAAAATACACGTCAACTGCACATTGAACACATTGAAAATTGATGAATTGCCCCTAATGTCACAATCCCATGCCCTGTTATTTCACTTTATGGAGAGCTCACATATCGTACAAATATTCATTTAAGCCAATAATTAAATTTATATATTTTCACTGTTATTATTTATATGATATTTCAGATTAATTGATACATTTTTAATATCGGGTAAACATGAGAATGACTGGAAGAAATCGAAAAGATATTCTAGGCAAAACAATTTTTATGTCATGAGACGTACCGGAATTGTACGCTACAAGTCGCTATATTGTCAAAACTTAAAGTGATGCATGCCAGATTTAGTGATTCATTCCAAAAAGTGTCATCATGAAGTTACTAATTTCAAAAATACTTGAATAATAGAATATAAGCATAGGCAACGATGATAAAACAAAGGTATTTCATACTCAAAGGTCCAACCTACTATTCTTCTATAATTTTGGAGTTGAAGCAGACACCTGGCACCGACTGACATCAATCACGCGATCAGCCTTTTATCTTCTTACAATAAATTTCGAATTACGATATAATTGTATTTGTGCTAGTGTATATTTATAATATGAAACAAGAACCTTCAAAGCGAATGCGTTGGCGGATAGATCAGTAACGAATGCAATAAGCAATAACAATATCGCACCGAACTGTGAACACACCTCAATTTCAAATCCCTAACTTTTAAGCCTCTGAGAGCACACCCATGTGAAATTCGTAATATCGTTTCAAACGGCCTCCGCCTGTCAACAAAATTTAATTTGCCCGGTTTTTTGCGACGGCAATATTGTCTGTTGCAATGTTTTAATCGCTCGTTTGAAAATGCAGGTCAATGTATGAATATTATTTTTGTTTCAAAATTTGATGTAACCTCTCAACAGGATGAAAATACTTCTTTATGGGCTTAAGCGCTTGGATAATGTTCTATTGTTTCATGTGATGAACATACATGGAAAATCCACGGTGTTTTAAGAACGCGCGGTGTAATTACATTACGGAAAGAATGAAGCCATATGGCGCGCTCAAACATCGTGTGGGTTTTTGTATTGTATGATAATTTTAACTAATTTTTTTATGTTCATTAATTAGTAAGTTTGGATCAGTTTTATAAGCAATACTCGTTAGCTGGTTACGGAGACTTAACTTGATGCTTTATTTTTTGTGGATTCTTAATTTAAAACTATAAAAAGAGTAATAACTAACTCTATAATAACTATTTAACAAATTGGAAGATAGATACTATTAGTGTCGTTCGAAAAGTGCCTAAAATAGCTTTGGCAACCAGATCTAAATAACTCCTTCGCCAACCCAATTCACTCAGCCTTATTACGTTCCCCTAATTGAGAGTGCCACAGACTTACCGGATTCCGGGCAATTGAGAAGTTTAAGCGGTACCTACGCAAACAAAAAGTAAAATGAATCATAATGGCAAATCGTTTTTTACTTGAAAGAAGACTGCCAAACAAACAATAATTTAGTAAAGAAATAAAGCCGTCTAAAGGCTGGTACAAGCATTTGTAAGGTTGATATTCCTATAACTTTGTTGTACCTACAAAATAAAAAGCTTTTTCAAATCAGGGTATTTTCTGTCGGGAAGTTTATTTAAAGTGTAAATATTGAGACGGCTCGGGTCGAAGCTTTCGAATTGAATAAATAAATCTGAGCAATAAAAACGAGAAATAAACACTCGTTGCAATTTTATAAATTGCGTAACCAAGTTTCTATACTCGGATTTCCATAACGCTTCATATTTATGTAAATAATACATTGCAAGATCCATTTTCTCCTTTGTGAAGAATTCAATTCAACTTCATTACTGTGGCATAATCTAAAGCGAGTTTATATAAACGTACCGTGAAAATAGATGCCCATTACCTGAATAAACATTTCGACATTTCTGCTTGTATTAGAATACAATGCATTCGGCAAGATCTGTTGCCAAAACATTCGTTAATGCTCCCAAGTGAGTCGGAGTCGTGTTTAACTTCAAACCCAGTTTTTTTTTATTGGAAAAGCAGAATTTTGTTGGTTTAACTAAAATCTTGTATTTTCAGGGATTTTTTCCATTCCATTTTCTAAACTACAGAGATAAACAAAAACATTGAAAGTGTTATTGTGTTATTCCAGTGATCATGATACCTATATATACGAATGAAATCAATAAAGTATTTTACAACAAAATCACATAAAAGTGACATAAAAATAAATTCAATAACTGAATATTTATTTTGTAGGGTTACTTATTTCTTAATAGAGAAAATAAAAATAATACCAAAAATAAATTTTATTAAATTAAGAAAAAAAAATGCAGAAGGTAAATGTGTTCGAAATTTATAATTTAATTGACATTATAATTGTAGGATTTGTGAAGTGGGAACGTATTTATAAAATATTTGCTTCTGGATACTTCATAACCTTTTAAATAAATGTTATGATTTTATTTATGAAATAATGATTTTTTGTTGTCAAATGGAAATTTACCTTTCGAATTACCACCATTAGCAAGTAGTAGAGAAAACACCATCCGTCAAAAATTAAAATAAAGGAAATACACATTAATTACGAAATAGTTACAGAATTAATTACGGAGTAAAATAATTTTCTGATCATTGGTAGGTACCTGCTATGTCGCGGAATTGTTCCCACAATCAGTTCCATTTTTAAAAATGACATACAAATTCAAATCAAATGCGTGTTCATCGAACACGAATCATTTTACGGTGAGCGATTTCAACCAAAATTTGTATATTTGACTGAACTAATGTAACCGAAACGTAATAAAAAGTTCTGGTGTTAGACTGAACAATTCATCAAATTTCAACGTTCATTTTCAGGTTCTGTGAAAGACTTCATTGTAGGCTAGTTGCTTGACAAAACTGAAATAAAAACAGAACTTGAAAAAATCTTTCACAGAACTTGAAAATGAACGTTAAAAGTCATAGTATTTGTTATAAATTTCAGGAATCATTATTAGGTGTATTATTTGAATATCGTAGTTTTTTTAAGCTTTACTTGTTTTTAAGTGTTATCATATGTTGATTATTGTTTCCGTAACATTATTGTAATAAGTTTCGATTCAAAATATCTGGAGATATTTACATGTTATTTTTAAATATACCGTTCATTTTTGTTTATTTACTGAAAGGGCTTATAAAAACATTTTATATGTAACACGCTGTTTCATTTAGATACACACGCAGTGATTTTCGATGAGCTTTCTCTAGAGCAAAACCCCGGCAAGGCTGAGGTACTTTACATTAGGCTGAGGTCCTGAGTTCAATTACTAAATGCGACCGAATCTTCTTATTATTTTTCTGTTTCAAATTATCGTTTGAGATTTGCTAATATTGTCTTCAATGATTAGAAATATTCTCCAAAATAGTCGATATTTTACTAGCTAGATATTGTTACGTAATAAACATTGTTTTATTTTAGAATTATTTATCGCTTTCAGTGTGCAATGGAGAATGTGTTATTTGAATGCATATCAGCCCGTTGTCATTAATCCTTAGCGAATCACAAAGAGAAAGGTTCTCATGACTCTCCGTCATCTGCTCGCAGGGCTGTCACGTATGAGTCCAATAAAGACGTCAACGCTTCACGACAAGCTACTCCGGTTAAGACGTGCGTCAAGTCCAGTCCGCACAGAGAACAAAGAGCCAAACTGGCAAGGAAAAACAAAACATACTTTAAAAAGGAACAAAAGCTATCAAACTGGACAAATAATAATTTCAATGTATCATTTTCTCTTTTGATGAAGTTTCCATAGTGCTCGATGAATTTATTTGTTGGCTGGAGACCTGACTCGGAGCTCCGTTACGCATGGCGCTAGCAAAGAGTTTATTAATCCAACCCAAAACAATTCTTCACGGAGATAAGGTGAATTTATGAAATGGTACTGGAGAACTTGACGACTTTCTCGATGCTGGCATTATTTGATTGATGCCTGCTACGGATCTAGATATTATTCTCTCCATTGCGAAATCACTTTTGGTCGCTTGAATTCACGATTTTTTTGACATTTCCGTTTCTATTCAAGTAGGTACTTTCTAATCTGCAATAAACGTCTTCGCCAGGAAGACAGAAATATGTTTACATCATACCGTTTATTACACAATACTGGTACCTCTACCTAATTACATATTTCATAAAGAATATCAAGAAGAATATTAGTGATTGATTGCGCGATCAAAAGAAGAAGGAGGTTGTAATTATTTATTACTTGGTAAACAGTGGTGCGCGTTGGTGCCTAATACAGTGATACGTGAAAAAAGCAACTAAGGATGTAAACATGGCGAAATAAAAAAGTATCCACTGCTAGTTAAGCTAACAATTTTGTTTATTTTCACCACCATTCAATCAAAGTAGGTAAGCACACCAAATTAGAGAATTAATGCTTCGTAGTATTTATTAAAAAAATTGGTAACGGTACATCAGTGCCTAATAGTGCATAATTATTGATTTTCAGTGTTCACTGAAAATTTATTAATAAATTACTTTAAACATCATATAAATAAACATAGGGTAGGAGTATATAATATCAAATAAATAAGTCGTTTTAATGTATCTTAGGTTTGATAATGGCCTTGAACGTTGAAACAGTTGTGACGATAAAACAATTAAAAATGCTTTTAATATGTAGGCTATACTCAAGGGCATATATAAAGGGGGGGGGTACACACACCCCATACAACTCAGAATTACGTAGGAAAAAAAGAGAATAGTGCTCGTACATATAGTAAAAATATTATTTGCTCACCATTTTTTATCAATGTCACCTACTAAAAGTACAAATATTGCTTTATTTAGGTAACTAACACAATACACGGCCTCATGTTTTTTTTTATTTCTTGCGAATAACATATAAATGCGACAATACGAACAAGCTGTGTAGTGTTGCTTTCTACTTCATGTTTAAGAAAAAGTTCTAAAACCTCTGAAATTTAACGTTTGGTGTCGGACAAAAATGCCTCCCAGGATTTCGTTTAGTTCTCCGTTAACTCTAAGTCATGCTTTGTAGGTTGTAATTAAAATCGCATTTGACATAACTGTGGCTGAGATCCGTTGCGACACGAGACATTCAATTGTGTGATCGTACGAATCTGATGGTCGAAAGTTAATGAAACAAATTACTACAGCAAAGTAATTGCAATTTTTTCAACTTAAGTTTTGTGATTGATTGCCTTGTTAATTTGCTGACATCATAGGGCATATTATGATGACTGTCTTAAAATATCTAAAATATTAATTAATATATAAAGGTAAAGTTCTCTAAAGTAAGGTAACGGCTTGCATTTTTGTTTGCGGCGTAGTTCACTGTGGGCATTGATATATTATATTTAGATGAGACATAAAGCGAAAAAATAGGTTTCTCTTTTTTACCTCCAACTGATCTCCAACTCTCCCAACACCCTAACTAAAACTACCGAATCTGGTCTACGCGCACCGCTTGTTAGTGGTGGAACAAGTTTTAACGAGATATAAGTACGCAGTAGCGCCTCTAATTGTAGCTCTAGGAGTGTAGGACTTTTCTACGTAAGGACTAAACAGTATTTGGTTTATACGACCATGTTATGGCAATATACCGTATCTATAGATACAGCATTTTGGCTTCAAAGCGCTTAATCAATTCTATTGGTCAAGTTACATAATATTATCTTAATTTTATTTGTTTATTTTGTTTGATTCCTAAGGGATTGACGATGGAGCAAAAGTGTATTTGCAACTTGCAACTTAAAATACAACATTCTCCCAGGACTCCCTCAAATACGCTGATTTGCCACTATAACGCCGTTAACGCCCGTTAAAGATAGAATATTTGAGTTACAGATATACAGAGTATTAGCCTCTCAGATTTTTTTTCCTCGCAAACTAATAGTAGCACTTATTCAAAATTTGGTGAAAGATATGATTTTGAATTTATTTTAAATATTTAAAAAAAATTCTGATGAATTTCAAAACGCTTGATATATTTGTTTTTTTTAACAACATTTTTAATGTAGGGTCAATCTAACCTTTCGCCAAATTTGTAATTGTCACTACTCTTAGTTTGCAAGGAAAATAACAAGATGTCTATGTATATGTAGATTCCTTACCGGTCCATGGGGGAGTAGCTTAAGCGGTAAATGTTGCATTTTTCATGATGGAGGACTTGTCCAGCGGAGGAATTGAACCTACCACGCGGCTGTGTAGGTGGTAAACCGACGCATTTGTCAACTCGGCAACTAAAATTGGAATTTTTTCAACTTTTTTGTGATTGATTGCCTTAATAATTTGCTAACATCATAGGGCACATTATAATTACCGCTATAAATTATCAAAACTATGGAATTACACTAGAAAAGTAAAGTTCGCTAAAGAAATATACTATTGTCCGTGAGCAGGCTAACAGAATATGTTGCATGTGTCATGATGGAAGACATGTAGCAGATAAATGATTGAATCCACGACGCCGATTCTTAGGTGGTTAACCGACGTATTTGTCAACTCAGCTACTAACGTTGTTACCTCACAGATCACATCTGAAAAACATGCGAATGATAAAAAGTTACCTCAAGGTATAATATATTTTGTTGTTCTTGAAAAACTGACTACAGCTGCGTAATTTTTTTTTCATCTTTCTAACCTAGGGTATCCTCCATGAAAAAATTGTAACGGTGAATACAACATTTTTTAATAAACTATGCGTTCAATGTTGCAATTTAGATGTTGTTGTTATAAATTAAACAAACTAAATATTTTGCTTAGCAGTTTTTAAAAATATTATCACGATAACAAATAAGTGGAACTTTGGGACTGGAAGGCGTTATTTTTTTTTCGGGAAATTGAAATTTATATTTTATCAGTTTTTACAAGAGTAGTATAACCAAATAAAACTAATCAAGGATTTCCTCCTTGTAACTGTACCTTTAATAAAACAACATAATAAGATAAAAAATATTGAAATTCATGAGAAAATGATATTAAAACCAAAATATTGTTCGTAATGAAAATATTGAAATAAAAATAAAATATTACTCATAGTAAATATATTTAAAATTTATCAAAAACAAAATATTGCTTGAGAAAAAATATTAAAATTTACCAGAAAATTATATAAAAACAAAATATTCCTCGTAATAATTAATATTGAAATTTATGACAAAATTATATACGTAAAAATATAATTTTTCTAGTAATAAAAAATATTGAAAATTTTATAAAAACAAAAAAAATAATATAACCTAATGAAAAATCGAGTAAAAATACTTTTCTTTCAAAGGTACACGGAGTACTTAAAACATGTCAGTTTGTAGTGAACCGATCACCTTGACACCAAATCTAAAATTTTGTAAGGTCAGGCAATAAAAAAAAACATATTTTACCGCGCACACAATGATAAGAACTTACAATCTCCAAGCAAATATCATAGTACCTTCAAGTCACTGAACAAATAATCCACAGAAGTTAGATTTGAAAGAAACTGATAACACCAAATTACATAAGACCCATTAAACTCTTAGTGCAAGTATGTCAGTATATTCTATAATGTAATCAGTGAGCTTTAAAGTAACTGATACTATACCAGTCCTTAGACCTCATGGACCGGTAAAATTGATTTTCTACTAATGAATATTTTTTTATTAATTTTACCATATAAGTAAGGAAAAATTAAGCTCACTTTGGGAACACTGATAACCCTATAACATACTTCAATCGGTCGATTTCTTCAGTGGTACAACCATACGAGTAAAAACATGGAACATGATTTATTTATTTATTTCACATATACGACACAAGTGACCAGCTCAGGTACGGGGGCTCCACCGAAGCCCGAGTAAAGCTGGCCTCTCAGAAGCTGGGCGTACTGTACAGGGCCCGCAGATACTTTGTTAATAGTACACAACTGCTGACCCTGTACAAATCGCAAGTGCGCCCTACTGTCGAATTTGGCAGCCATCTCTGGTCCGGAGCCCCTAAATACCTGAAAAAAACCCTTGACTTTGTGCAAAAACGGGCGGTCCGTTTGATAGATTCCCCAATCTTAACAAACGGACTGCAATCTTTAGAGCACAGGCGTCAGGTAGGTATGCTGTCCTTGTTCTATCGGTATTACAATGGAAGATGCTCTGAGGAACTAGCGTCATTGATCCCTTCGGCACCGGTGCGTAGTCGGGATACACGCCAAACGCGCGCCCAACATTTGTACACAGTTGACATTTGTCATATGAGAACGGGTCGCTTCTACGATTCGTTCTTAAGTTCAACAGCTCGGCTGTGGAACGAACTGCCAGCCTCTGTGTTTCCTACCTCCTACAACATGGGACTCTTCAAGACCCATGTTCACACCTTCCTCTCCACAAAAAGACCCTCCACACAGCATCCCCAAAGATGACATAGGCCCTGAGGGAAATTATTTTCTTCAGGGCCTCCTGTGTGGAGTTAATATAAAAAAAATATATAAAAAAAACAACATGTGCCATTAACATACTAATTTACAGAGAATAGTACAGCAACATAAGGAATGCAACAATATAAATTTAAGTATAATGGTATAATCAGTAGGTAAATAGTAAGAAAGGTTAAAAGTATGAAAAAAAGAGATATAAATATAATATAAGTAGCAATCTGTAGTATAGTAATAAGTCAAAGTAAGAAATTATATGTAATACTCGTAATATACAATAAAGTAATATAAGGAAGAATGAAGTGCTTATAAAATGTCTAAAAGGTATTAAGAGTTTGTAAAAAATAAAATAAAAGATATTAGAAAGGTATATACTATTAGAAAACGAAAGGAATAAAATATATACTATTATAATATGAATGATGTAGTATAATAAATTATTTATCATGCAAGGATTGTAAAACCATAATAATAATATGATGAAACTATAAAATATCAGCTTGTTAGCTGTTAGTCAGTTTCCGGAATGAGTTGTCCGTGGCAGTATTACGCAGCGGGGGACAAACGATCAGCCTATACAATATCTATAATTCATTCGTACGCATTCCTAAGCAAATAATCTACGAGGAACAATGCCGTGTGATTGGCAGATTTGTGTGTGGGTTCCCTGAATCGACCGGTTGACAGTCTTTGGTATTACAATCACACGACTCGGGCACAGTACGGGTTACGTGGCCATTCCTTGGGAGCCTGTCTTGAGTGCCTAGCCCCTAGCCTATAGCCTCCTGCCTTCAGTAGAGTGTGAGTATGTCTGGTACTTGGTAGTTCCAAACGGTGGCAGTCTGCCTCATTATACTCGGTTCACGGAATATTTACATAATCAGCTTTTCCCACAATTGTCAAAACAATTATTATCAGTCGCGAGACGCACGCTTATTGTCAGGACTGTACTCAGGAAATTCTTAGTAGTTTCAGGTATCAATTTCTTTTGCTCTTTTTAAAGTTCATTTCAACCGAGTTTTAAGAATCTTAATTTTTTTTGAGATTTATAAAACACAATGTAATAAGGAGTATACGGTCTTCGTTTTGAGTATTTAAAAAAAAACGTGCTTTATAATCCAAATAAAAAAATCAGTGAAAATTGTTTTTTTTTGCTTTATCGTTAATTTTTTAAATAATGTAGGTAGCTTTCTGGGTATTTACTTCTCCTACTTGGAATACCTAAAAAAGTCAAATAAGGAAAAGCGAATTTAATCAGATAAAATTCGAATGGCATCAAATGTTGGGGTATGTTGTTAGGCTGAAAGTTCTGAGGAGGGGAAGGAGATAGGTGGGAGAAAGGTAAAGGAGTACCTGGCTAAATATATCTGGCCACCAATCACAGCTAAAGCCATTTCAAGTAACTTTTCAATTCTACAAGGTAACCTACTCAATAAGGTTTTATTCTGGTATTTTCACTGTCATCTGTTAACTAAATTCAAGTGATTCAATCGATTCTTCAATATGCAAAGATTCGACTGTGCTTCCTGAACTTGTGCAAAAGATTTACAGGAAAATAAAACCCCTCACCTTTCACCAAGTTGCACACATAACAAAACAATTGCACTTTATAAAGAACGCTTTTAAGAACAAATAAAACGTCAATACGTCAAGACGGGCTTCCCGGAACTGTCACTGATTAAATAATAACCCACCAGCCGCCCAGTCCGGGGTCTACAGCAGACCCCAGTAGAATCGACAAAGAGCCTTCAGTTGTCCGAATATTTTGTTATTCATCGCGAGGATGGAAGGTCGTTCGTCTTCTCGCTTGTTCACATCAGATACGTGATGTTGGACAGTCCGTGACACGGCGCTGGTTAATATTTGATGGGCTATCGGTCCATTTGTGACCCAACGCAGGGCTACCCACGACATTAAACGTTACAATTTTCACAATTATTCATTGGTAAACGTGCAGCGTATTTTAAATAAACTTAGGCTGATTTAGGTTTATAAATATTCTTTGCATCGTAGATACTGAATTATGTTCACCGAATTCTCAATGTTACCTTAATGCACGTGGATAATGGAACATTAAAATGACCCTCGAAATAACAAATGTAGTTCGTGCACTGTTCTACGAGTACATGTAGGTTCACACGATGTAATATAATATGACACACATTATAAAATATGTTTTATTATACATTCTCAAAACATTATAAAAATATTTTTGGAAAACAAGCTTTAATTAATAAAACAAACTAATTGTACATCAAGGCTTTTAAATTCCAATTCAACTCCTGCACTGTTGAATTTCGTTACATAGTGTAATCTTGAAGTACTTAGGACGATAAGCGTTTGTACTCAAAATTAATTAATTAAAACGGTTCCATGATAACTCAACACAGTGACAATTCAACACACTTTTAAAAAGTCATATAAAGTCATTAGAAACGATGAAAAAAAAAATAACCTAACCTAACCTAACCTACTTAACCCAGTTAATAAAGTTTTTGTTTCATCACCTTCCATGACTTTATATAACTTTTTTAATATGTGATGAATTATCATAGTGATGATTTATCCGGTCACCAATTAAAACATATTCGAAAAATTCTGTTGTTAGAACTGGTCAAGGTTTTGCCATACGATGCTTTCCTGCAAGCTAATAAATTTTAAATACTTGCATTAAGTTTGTTATTTGCTAAAAGGTTAAGAATGTGGGTACATGAATTTACAAAGCGGATCAATACAATGCATACAACTATTTTAAAGTACTGTACAATTATAGTTGCCAAAAATAATTATTTTAAACGAAGGAAAAAACTTTCTCTTCCGGCATATACTTCGTCAGCCTTTGGCAACCCTGAGTCCGCGTCACGGATCCGAGGGATGTATTCAGTAAACAGTGGACACAACCGCTGACTTGACAAATCGTCCACGATGCAAATGCGAGGAAAAATGGCCTTCGTGGAATATGTGAAATTGTGACTTCATTAAGCCACGTTCCCCGTGACCACGACTCGCCCATGAAACGTTCAGCAGGTGGAAATTTATATCCAATTATTTTCCTTATATTTTGAACCCTTGTCAGGATCATTGGCGTATTTTCTTTGTCTTGCGAAAGTTTAATTAAATACATATATATTATATTATCTATTCGGTGAAAGAAAAGTGTCTATTCTTCTGGACATGACATGACAATTCGTTAGTATCGATGAATATGATTTGTAAATATAAACAAAATTCTCATAATAACGACATTATGATTCACTCACCTATTCTTATTAAACTTGATACAATGCCGATAATAAATATAAAACAAAGATCACTAAGATGTGATAAAAAATATGCTGATTGTCTTTTTCTTAGATTGGTCTACCGTGCATTATTTGTAATAAAAAAAATCATCATTAAGATTATTTAAGAAAGATTATCTTCCAATTGACGGTTGGTACAAAAACAACTCCTGTGTTTAATGCAAGCATGTGAAACGTTCTCAATAAACCTCCGTTTGACAGACAATCCACTTTTACATACAAGCGCAAAGATTTGGTTGAATAGTAGCCGAGATTACAAATATTTTATTACCATCAGATAATTCCGTGTCACTCCGAGTAAAGGTCTGGAGAAGGATGAGCGGGTAGGTGGTGGTAAGGAGACCGCGGGGTGGTGATGCAAATTTAATTTGGCCAAAGGTCTTTGTTACACAGTTATCCAGGTATCGGGGTATCCAGGTCTGCAGAGTTCAGACCGGCTCTCTTCGCGGAGTCGCGGGACTTGGGACGTGCTCTTGAATGTCAGACTACTTGTTATTTTTTCTGTTGTCACTTTGTCCATTGTGAGTGGGTAGGCCGTGACGTCACGGGAGATTTACAATGACAAGATGGCGATGGAATTATTCAGAGCTCTGTCCGGCCATTGTGCCTGTAATTGTTCAATGGCTCGCCCCGCGCTCGTGCTTGCCCCCTTTCCTCGTATTCTTCTTCTCTCTTCGTATCCCAACTCAAATTGATTGTTTCGGGTTAATAGTAATCGAATCCAATGTTTGGTTAAATTTATTCACCTAACAACCATTATATTCATTATTGTTCCATCCGATTATTGCTTTTTGACGATAGTTCTAATTAACGTTTCTGAGAGAAGTAACCAACTGTCTATAACGTTTACTTTACCTTCTTTGAAATAAATAAATAACAAATTAAAAATATTTCCATATGTACCCAGTTTAGCTTGACGCGATAAAAAACAAATTAGTATGAATTTAATTTGAAAACGAGCAGTGTAAAAAAATAATGACTGCGGTACAAACCACATTATTAAGAAAATTAATAGATTTTTAAAGAAATGGGATTCGTTGGAGCGAGGATATAATCATAAAACATATGTAAAATAAAGAAAGAAACTAAAAGTTACTTCCATACAAATTTTAAAGGAAAGAAATGTGTCACTGACTCAATACCTTTGGTTCTTAAAAATTAAGCACGCGGTCTGTCTCTTTTACGCTTGCCTGAAATTGTTTCGCCATCCCAATTGAATTTCGTAATCACGGTGAAACATAGTTCTGTATGGAAATATAGGCTCAAATTGGGCTCATATTTGGATCACGAAACACGCCCGCAAGGCACTTCTTTTGTTATTATTTATTTGTCTTTAAGTTATTACGAGTAAGTACTTAAAGTTAATCTTCCATCGCTGTGAAAAAATGTGTTTTTTCGTAAACGTTTGAGGTTCAGTCTAACAAAAATTGTATTTGCATTGGTGTATTTGAGATTTTTTTGCGTTTAAACGCAAATTCTCGAAGATAATGTGTTTCCCGTGACAAAATGAGATTAATGTGTCTTCTCCTCTTGCTTGACCCAGATTCCTAATCGATTTCTCCATAGAAAAAATCTCCAGTTTTAAAATCGTGATTTAACATTTGAACCAAGTTCCCGTCATTTTATCTTTTTTTATTGAAGGTTTTTGATTTATTTCTGTATCCCGCCCATTCGTTTCTGGCATTTACTTTTTACTGAATGAATGTAGATAATCTACTACGGGAGATCGGAGTCGAGATATTTTTACTATTTATGGAAATACTATTCATTCTGAATCATTCAAAACGATGCACAGAAAACTGATATTGCCCTGCACTTTTGTTTCCGAAATTAGCTGCCATGAAAACTTAAAAAAATGAAAAAAGCGTTGACCTGTTGTATCAAACTTACATTATGACAAAGTATTCTAAAATATATATCTGGGCGACTACAAGTATAATTTTCAGGTAGATACTTGTAGATTACATAAAAAGATGATTGATTTCCTTTACATTTAACATAAATTTTTTATTTTTTTATTATTTTTTTTTTATTTATTAACATTCAAACCTGCTAAACTACTTATGTAGTTTGTCAGCAGGTACATAATGACAACATTTTTGCAATAACATGGTACAATGGTAAAACAGTATGTAGGTATGTATAATGTTGATGATAAATTAACAATAAATGACAAGTTGGTTAAATTACAGAATTGTATAAATATAAATATGTAAGAAGCAGTATAAGCCTCATATAACAAAAACAAGCACAAATGAAATTAATTTGAACAAAATGAAAATATCAAGTGAAATAATCAACAAGTACTTCTATGGTTTTAATATACATAAGGTAATACAAAATTATAACGATTTTTCATTTCCCTAGAATGTGAATTCCAATTAGGAAAACAAGGTCTTCAGTATTGCATCAATATAAATCCTCAGTATCTAATAGCCATTTCCTTAGATTATATTTGACTTTGGCTGTAAAAACGTTTATATTTTTAATTGTCATTGGTAGTTTATTAAATATTCTGGGTACAATAAAGTTTAGGGTTCTTTCACCGTATTTATTGGTACATTTCGGGACCACCAATCCTTCATTTTGGGTGAATCTTGTATTATGTTAATATTTTTTAATTATTACAAATTTATGCAAATTGATACCGTTATGAAAAATTTTATAAGGTTTGAAATCTTCCCATGAGTCCCTAGTGTCCCTACTTACTTCTTCTGATATTTGGGTTCATGGCACCGTCGTCTCCTCGTGGAATATTTTTTTGCCGAATTATCTCTTTTGTATCGCGCTTCGACCAATTTTTTTTGTATCCGGAGAAATCTAGACCATTGTTGCTTGCTTAGATACTCTTTCGAACATTGCAATGCTTTTATAAATCGATCAATCATTGCTTGTATTATTATTAATGTCCCACGTATCGTTACAAATAAATATAAATGGTTTCTGCAATGTATAACGTTATGCTTTATAGAAACAGTAAGTTATTACACCGTGTCAATCCAGCTGTTTTTTTAGAACTTGAGAAAGTGCTTTACATACACGAATATAGAAAAGGAAAGGTTCTAGCTACTACGAAACAACATAATTTTTAAGGCTTTTGTAGCTCGAATAAAACGGAAAAACACCTTACTAAACCACCTACTAAAGTAACTTTCAGATTGTGAAAAAAACTGTCTTGTTAAAATAAGGTATGACGTATTAGGTAAAATATATTGTATATTTTTTTTGTATTTAGCCTTCACACTTAGTAGAGCAAATGGCAGTAAAATGAAACGTACGTGCAAGTATGTCATATTATTATTTATGTAGGTGAATCGTGACACTAAATTACTCCACATTACTGTCATATGTACTACAGCTATTAAAGTAATGAAGTAACGCGTATAATTGTTGGATATGAAGTCAAGTACCAATTGGAGCAAAATTATTTTCTATAGATCGTTAATATTGCAAAAAAAAAACATTTTTAGCGATTAAAAATAATATCGTTAAATGAAAACATTTAATTTTTTCAGCAATTTAATGAAGTACATACAATTACATACAATACATACAATTTATCTATCTATTTTGTATCCAATGGTGTGTTAATTTTGTAATTATTTTTAATATTTTTTCATTATTGCAAATGCATTTTTTTCGAAAAATATTTTTTTATTTGAAATTATTTATTTATGTGAACACCCAACTTCAAAGTCCCAACTGCTCGCAACCATATGGAACGAGTGAGACTATGGAATCTCCAACTGGGGTATGTAGTGAAGCTGATGGTAGTGGGGTGGGGAAGGAGAAAATTGGGCATCTGGCTGGTCAGATCTGGTCACTAAACACTTCTAAAGCCATTTAAAGTAACGTTTCAAATCTGAATGATTATCCCACACCAAGGTGAAACTGAGACTATCTTCCACTCTAGCACGAGCCGCAAAAATGATATATATTATTATTTTTTTGGTAAACTAATGTTTAAGACAAGATTTTTTATGCATAGCACAAAGGGTAACAATTATTTTATAAGCAATAATTATTAGCCTGAAACACTCATCCACATTGAAAAATCTCCTGATAAAAGATACATGACGCCAACGGGACTCGAACCCGTGTCCCTTCGATTTCCGGTCGACAGCTCTGACCACTGAGCTATGGCGGCTTATCTCTTATCCGCGAAATAATTCAATATATACTAGTGTTTCATTCAACAATTACTGCTTGTTACATTTTTTCCACCTGAAACAACCAACTTTATTTTTTATGAGAAAGGCATTGTAAGTGCTAACTCTCTCACTAGATGGCGTCGAGACAAATTGTCTACATTTTTTGGTGAAGAAACTAGAACTTGTCAAATATTAATTATTATTTTTTGGTAAACTGATGTTTAAGACAAGATTTTTTATGCATAGCACATTATTGTATCTTTTATCAGGAGATTTTTCAATGTGGATGGGTGTTTCAGGTTAATAATTATTGCTTATAAAATAATTGATATACATTAGTTTAAACGAATCAATAGTGAAATAACACAACTTAATCAAATAAAATTTACTAGCGCACCCCGGGATTTGAACCCGCGACCTACGGATTGCTAGTCGAGAGGCTTACCCCCGGCCACGGGGGCCTTCTTCTAATGTTTATCAGAATTTTAAAAGAATTCTTTCACAAGTCGGGTTGTGTATTGTATATTGCAAAATGCACAACCCATACAACATGAACCAACACTAGAACAATAGCTTTTTTTTATTGTTACACACAACACTTGAGACATGCAGAGATCTATGAATTCACAATTAAAAATATAATCATGTTTAGAAATTAAAAACAACTTCTCTTGATTAAGCATCGAATATTATTTTTCCTGACAATGCAAATTTCATACTGTGTCAAATTGCACTAAAAGAAAGCCACATTTGTTTTATGATTAGCTTTTTAATTGCATTTTTTTACAACTTCCTTTCGTCAGTTTTCACAGCACAATGATCTTATCAGCGATTCTTTTTAACTCACGAGTGATTAATTATGGCCCAAATAGCGCTCATGTCACCAAGCTAACATAATTTTTTGTTTGTTGATTGAGTTTTTTTGTCCGAGTTTTAATGACTGTCGCACATTTGAATGTATAAGTCTAACAGTAGCCCCAAGCGTCAATATGTGTTGTAACTTTAAACGTAATCAGATTTGAAAATATCTTATCATGCGAACAGGTGATTAAGAATCTAATTGTTTATCGTCAGTAGCAGATACATTACGCAAGCGATATTGTTGTTCGGCAACTTGCAGTAATTAATAATAATTATCTAGAATAATAACTGTGCGGAGATTAATAACTTTATAAAATCCTTCCATTTTCGATTCTGGGTCGCAGTCTCACCGAGTTCGAAATGTTAAAATAAAATGCTCAGAATTAAGATCATTACGTTCCTTTATTATTTAAATAATTAACCATAATAAGCTTGGACTTAAAAACATATCGATTGAGGAATAAGTTATTTCCCTCTTCAGACGATTTACAGAAACAACAAATTGTCACAAAATTAATCGCTCTGGGGTCCAATTCTCCAATTCAGGCCGCTCGCAATCGTCTTCGAATGTACGCACATTGATCGACTTTCTTATACAAAGTGTCTGGGAATAAAGTGCGAAAAATTAAAAAAAAAACTTCGGGAAATGGTTGTTCATGATGGTCGGAGTTGAAAAGTTAAATAACTTTCGAAATTCTGTTGTACAAAACTGTTTTTCATAGAAAATATTATTTTCTCCATGCAAATTTTTTTAATTTTTGTACCCCAAAACTACTTGAAAACCTTAAACTTTTAAATAAAGTTATTTTCTTTTTACTTGTACTGTCGTATAGAAACACCTTCTGAAGTTTGTGCCAAACGTCAGTTATTCTACTCCAACAACGAGTGGGTCAAACCCGTCGACTTTTCTTTGACAGCTGTCGAAATCTACTAAATTGAATTCTAACCTACATTCTTACAAAATTATTTTAAAATTCATTTGATTGGCTGATTTAAGGTTGAGGTTGGCTGTAATATATAATGTATAGTAAGCTGAAACAGCTGCTTTGAGATCAGTAAGAACGTTTCGTCAGAGGTTGGATTCGGTAATTATTTGACAGACAAAGACTTTGTCAGGAATTTTAGGCTAAGCAAAGCCTTAGGACGCCGGATGGTAGATATTGTTTCTTCGTACATCCCGTTATTTAGCCGTCGAATCTAAAGTCAGTAGGTACACAAAATAAATGAAAAAATTAATATTTTTTACATGAAATAATCTTGCTAATAGATGTTTTACAATGTTGATTCCCAGATTTTATCAGCAATAAATTTATTTAAAAAGGCGCGGTGAAGTTTTGACATACCATAGAAACATCAAAAACATCAGAAACATAGATAATATTCACAAGACTGCCAATATCTCATCATCTCTTCAACATTCGAAAATGCGTATAAATAAAACATTCGACGAAGTTCGTCGAGACTACGGTTAATTTTTCATTCGTAGATAGCGCATAATTCTTGATCGCTATTGGAGAATTGGGCCCTTGATTGTCAGTAAGACTTGTGCGGTCACATTCCGACATCAAAAAATACATTCTGCAACACACAAACGGTACGCCTCTGTCAAATTGGTATCTACGTTTGATTCGTTTGTAATAATAAAATATCATACAAGAGACACGAGACCTTGCATAAATAAAGTTATGCAGATATGCCAATGTGAAAAGCATAATATATATTCACATTAATCAAAGTGATGCTTTACAAACAGGTACGTTTACTCAACACCTTTTTTATTAGCCTATTTCTCATTTCATTTATTATTATTCAGACTGATAAAACATCCTTTGTGGTGCTTCTTCTATTCAGAATATATTCTCCTATAACGAAATACTGACACCTGGTCTAATGATAAATTACAAATTACCAAATTGCATTACTACGTAATTTAATAATATGAATAACACACATGTAGTTATAATTCCAGCTGACAAAATTAAAATACCTACGATTTATTTCTGCCAGTTAATTTTATTGCAAAAGTCTTCCTCGTCATTCATCAAGTCCCTTGTAATTTTAATAACATTTTATAGAAATGTCCAAGTTATTTACTAGGCAACATGTCATTCTGTAGGCAACATGTCTAATTTATTCTACTCGGGTGTCGATTTAGTTCGTATCCAAGTTATACTTGTTCCTAACATGTTTAATATTTCCCACGTGTGTCTAGAAGTGATTGATGATAATATGTAATGCGATAAGCGTGCGAGATTTATAGTAAATGAAATTATTGCAATCAATAAGTTGCTAAAAAACACTACGAATTATGGCCTTGTTTCAAAATATTGTACGGTTAACGGGGTACACTCGTGCACTGTTTGATCAGAGCACGGCATTTCTTAATTTGATCTTGAGATTTATTTATGACTATTGTTTATGATTATTGAGGACTCACAGGCGGTGGTTAAACTTAATTTGGCAATGAGGAAACTGATCTTTTATAAAATAATAATGAAAAATATTCGCCCCTCTTAATAATACTAAATCGTTGCTACAAAAAATATGGTGTATCTATGCATTTGGACGTAAGCAGTGATGGCATAGCAATTAACCCAGGTCTCTAAGAGACTAATTCCAAGCCATTAATCAGCCTTTTAAGGCGAAGCTTAATACTAAAGAGTACATTATGAATACCAAAAAATATGCTTTAGATAAATTGAACGTTTTCATATCGTTTCCCTTGTGTAGAAAACAAATAAAAAATAAATTACTCAATAAAAAATATAAATGTAAGTGAAAAGAATATTTTTTCAATAGAAATGTATGAACGCGTAAAGGAAACAACTTTTAAAGAATACAGTAGTATTGCTAAGATTATCTGTTGCAGTTTCCCTTGATTAACTTTTTTACTCTCTTATAAGATTATTTAAATAATAAATAAAAACCCCTTTTGTGCTTGAAATCGAACGTTTCTGGACTCCGTTTGTCAAGGAATTTTAATGCCTATTACCTACATTCGTAAAAATATAAAGCATACCAAGAATATACACATTTTTGGCTTGTAGCTTCCTCTTATATAACCCTTGAACGTTCCGCAAAAAATGTATTATAACCACCATGGAGGCCGTCTAGAATTGCATCCAGAATGCAATTCTAGACGGCCAGACAGGTTCTATAAACCTGTCTAAACAAGCAAAATTAGGGACAAACGCATTTATTTGTATCAAACCGTGTATGGATTAGATAGGCGACGAAGCGAAATAAAGGAAAGGGAGTGCTCCAATACATAAATTCCTCAAAGGGATGTAAATTATTGTAAATTTATCCTTCATTCGTCTTACCATTCCTGGGTAGGACAAATGGAGTATTGTTCAAATGTATTACTGGGAAAACAAAATCAAAAAATAACATTTGAATAGAAAGGTAATAAAGAAATTATCTAGAGAAACATACCATAGCTAGACACTTAATTGCAGTTAAGAAAATATTACAGGGAACTTTATTACTTATTCTCAATCACATAACTAAATTTAACACTACCTAATCTGTCAATAACATTGTAATGAAGTATTTTTACTGTACATTCCTGTCAACTACCTATGAAAAGGTTGCACATAGTAGGGTAGGTAATGTAAATAATACAATTAAATCACATAGAAAATTAATTATGGTACTATCTGTATTAAACTAGAAAATATTTTTTTCATTTTGTTCTCTTTATTCGACAGAATGTTTTGTTTGAAAGTATTTTTAGCTAGGCTATGGAAATCTTAAAGATCTTCTGTATTTGTTCAAAAATGATTTCGTTAACTGCAGTAATTCTCTTGATCTTACTATTTTGATATAAAATATTTTATGGTTTTGAGTTGTGACCCGGGCACGGGGATATTGTCTCTGAGCCACCGAATGACAAAAGTAGAGACAAAACACGATCATCAACTGTAACATGCTGTGTCGATATCACAAGGAAGCCGTGTAGAGTACGATTAGAACCTAGGTGCAGAGAAGATAAGGTAAGTACTAGATGGAGAAGGTACTAAGTACTTACGTAATGTTATGATTCCCTCAGTATGCGGATCACATCCCGATTTTCCCAGATAAGTTCACATGTTGCACACGACATTTCCTTCAGTCAGTGATAACCCACACGCGTGATCACGTGACCACGTGATGTTGTACTCCTTCCAAAGGGATAGGTCTGAAATATTTTTTTCGAATTATTAATTCAGACTTTTAATGCCGTAGGTTTTATCCAAAGTATGACTCTTTGAAAACTAAATTACCTTTATAACTTTCTCTCACTTATTTATTGATGGCATTTCATTTTGTCCAAAGGTTTACTACTAATTTAATGTTGAAAAAAAAACGTAAATTAATAATTAATTAAACTGAATTTTTTTCTCTCTGAAGCCACTTTCGATTTCGGGTTATTTTAACCAGATTCTATTTTTGGACAGTAAGTTGTGTAAAGCACTCTTGGAATCATATTCTTTTTGTACTTATTCACTATTGTATTGTCTATCATAATTTTACCATATATTTTATATTTTACGATTTAAGAAGATGTGAAGCTTCGGAGTTGTTTTGATAAGTGAATACAGTATGCAATGCACCCATGGGTCGTGAGTTCAATTTCTCGATTGGCTAAGTCATCCATCACGACACAAGTAATATTTACCTACTGTGACGGTTGTAGAAAATTTTCAAATATTATCAGGTTTCGTCTTCTAGAAAGTCTTTTTTTATATTATTATTTTTCGGGGTAAAATTACAATTTTTATTTACAAATGAGATATCCAAATATACGTTCAAGATATTTAACTGCATTAAGTTATTACATTTTTCATTCTCATCTTCTAATTAGTTGGTTCCCACAAAATATAAAATAAATTGAGCAAAAAGTATTTATGTTTGTTATCTGTAGGTTGCGTTGGGGTTACTTCATAAATTTAATGATTTCCTCATCTTCATGTTTAGTAAGCCATAATTTGATGTATTTTTTAAACTTTTCTATATCCATGGTGTTTTTAATTTCAATAGGAAGGGCATTATATAATTATAGCACGGAAATAGTGGTTTTTCTGGCCGAAAGATGTATTTAATTTTGAAATGTTTAGTAGATTTGAGGATTTCGTCCTTGTAGTGTAGGTGTGTTGTTCAGCAAGGTACTCATATTTTTCTTTAAAATTGTATTTTTTAGTACAGTTTTATAATGCTGAACACGTTAATTGTTTTAATAATTTCTTTCGATGGAGTCCTTAAGGGTACTTAAAGGATTATTTTTATTATAACTTCTGTTATTTTTTTTTTACAAGCAATAATTATTCGCCTGAAACACTCATCCACATTGAAAAATCTCCTGATAAAAGATACATGACGCCAACGGGACATGTATCATGTATCATGTATCGCGTCATGTATCTTTTATCAGGAGATTTTTCAATGTGGATGAGTGTTTCAGGCGAATAATTATTGCTTGTAAAATAATTGTTACCCTTTGTGCTATGCATAAAAAATCTTGTCTTAAACATTAGTTTACCAACAAAAAAAAAATATTATTATTATTACTTCTGTGTTTTAACGAGCTGCTTCATGTGAAGGTTTGAGGCAGATCCCCATCCAATAATCCTATATTCTATGCGTGATTGGCAAAGAGCATAATAGATTTTATATAGATAATTGTTATTTAGTATATTGCGTACGTTTCTAAAGTAGTACATGAGCTTTGTAAGTTTCTTTGTAATGCTATTTATGTGAGTGTCCCATCGAAGATGTTCGTCGATTTCAACGCCGAGATATTTTATGTTTCTGAAGTGTTGGGCAGTGACATGATTGCGTTAAGTTTTTCCCTTGACAAACATATATTTTGAGAGCATAATCCTCAGCTGGTTGTCTTCTGGCCGTTATAGAAAATGTTAAGTATTTCGTTTTGTTGACATTTAGTGTAAGTGAGTTTTGTTTAAGCCATTTTTGCAGAAGTACCGTAAGTAAGATTGAAAACCATGTTTAGTTCTTATAAACATATTATTATTTGTTGTTGAGTGTTTTAAGTGTTTCTGTTATCAGACATCTCCCCAGGTCGCTCCGGCTATGAAGGCTGTAAGCCTTGCCTTATGCTGTAGCCGTGGCTTCATGGTACCAATATGCGACCATGTGTGTGATGCAATCATAAAAACTAAGCCATTCCAGGCACGATCTCTAGTCTCTGAAATTTTAATAAATAGATCTTATCTCCACTAACAACAAACAGAAAAAATCACGTTTTTTTCCAAACACCGGCTCCACTAACTGACGTTTAGTTTTTTGTTCCGAATCATACTAACCGTGTACATGTCAACATCAAGGTAAAATAATTTTGTTACGTTATAAAACATAAGGTTAAAAATTAAACGTTGTGTTACATGAATATTTCCTTAGTTGTAGCAGACAGGTGGCACACCTATATATGGGCAAAGAAAATCAGATATACATTTGGAACCAGCTACTTATCATTTTCTATTAGGTAATTCTACCCAAAAGAGTCAAAATTTTAAAAAAGCGTAGGTACTTAAAGTTAATTAATAAAAAGAGTATTACAGATATGTATGAAAATAAAATAAGAAACCTGAAATATGAATATAACTCTCGCGATTCAATCAAATGTAAATATAGTTTTGTATTATTGATCAACGAACCGGTGGTTGCGATAAGTTGATAATACTCGTAGTTTTACTGTCTGTAGTTAGTAATAAGAAAGATCATTGTAGACATATACTATATATATATACAGCGCCCTTTAGGTGATTTTGCACATAAACGGCGCTGTACAAATCATCCAAATATTTTATTATTATTATTAACTGGAACTCAAACCCAGATCCTCTGTTCTTACCGGGACTAACACTCTGTCATTTATTGGCTGTCATCTTTTGAATAATTACAAAGCTCCTACCAGAATATATTTGCAATCTAGATGATGTTTCGGATATACTTACCAGAAAATATTTAAAGATTTATACTTACCAGAAGAGCACCTACCTTTCTTCCACATAAATAGAAATAAAACATAGTAAATCTCTCAATAAAAATATTGCCGTTTGCTTTTGAAAGATTTTCCTATCAATTATGCATTTTCCTTTTGTTGGAAGTAGAAAGTATCGCGCTATAGGGATCCTCTCATGTATAAAAGGACACGCATTTGAAATTATAGCATATAATCTAAAAACGTAACCTGAAAGGTTGGAACCAGAGGCGGCTCTAGGGATCCAGGCGTGGTAGATCAGTTGAAAAAAAAAGTGTTACTAGTCTTTATTTGATATTGTGAAAAATGCCCATATACGATTATTATTATCCATATCAATTTATAGGTATGTACGTCATGAGTGAGCGACTAAAAATACATATTATGTTAATATAATAAATTGGAAATAACCGCACAATCCATGTATTAACGGCAAATTATTTTAAAGAGGATGCGTTTTAATGTAGTTGTGCACAATATTAAAGTAAATAAAATAAGATTTTGAAACGCCCGTCCGCAATATCCAAAGATACTGGGTGCAAAGCTAAGAGTATGGTGATTCCGTAATGTGAAGCGACGTTTATCAATTCCATGTAAATTTGTAAAAACTGTCCAATTTAAAAACAAACATTGTTCCACACACGACAAGCAAATAAACGTGTAAAATGGAAAATCGACATATGTCCATGTCACCATCTCTCTAAAACATGTAACATTCATTGTCTCCCTCACGGCCATGACTTAAGCGTCCCTAAGCTTTATTCGGTACCTAATTTAGACTTAGAAGAAAGACATAGTGCCATCTCGTTTATTCTATGGTGCGCATAGGGACAGAAGATGCCAAAGCCGAGGACATTCGTTAAATTGACCCAGCGAATCGTATAGACTTGTGAATGAAAGCTTCTATTAAAGAAGATAGATGTCACTGATCGTCACTTGCCGCCACCGCTCACAAACCTGCTATTTCGCGGAATATTTCAAATAAATTTAGAATAAAACCAGTAGTTTTTATTCACATAATTTATTATTATTGTTATCTTATAATTTTGGGGAGTCAAAAACCGATAGACCTAAGGGAAGAACCGCCCCTGGTTGAAACCTATTCGAAGAGTAGTGTAGAATGTGTACGAACTATGAACTTATTCAAAGGTTAAGATGTGTTCGATTGCATATTATTCTATTTACAATCAATCAATGCTAGGCAGTGGCCGTACAAAATTACATGTCATTATTACCTCAGTAAAAGGCAGAGTAAGCATCGCTTGACCCACTATTGTCTGAGTGACCCTAATGAACATTGCGTACCTGTGTTATAATACCAGACAAGACCTGTATGGTGAACGAAAGTAAAAGTATGGATAATTCACTACATGGAAGAGGTGGTTCTAATATTGTCTGATGGATGATAGTACATTGTAATACCGTGACACTTACATCTATAGTAGAAAGGCTTTAATTAATCAAATACCTAAATAATTCACACAAGAAGTTTCCATGTAAGGAAGTATAAACTATACTAGCTCTATTATATATTTTTTTAATTGTATAAAATTCATTTTATAAGACAGTTTTAGAGATTTCGCAAGCTGGCCAATGTTTTATATCGCATGATCGTGGATTTATCTTTTCAATTATAATACGTTATTTTCAATCCATAAAACGGCACCTACTGTTATGTTTGTTGAACGTCAAAATGGAATTTAAACATAACATGTAGGCAATAGACTAGTATAGATTTTGATAGTGATAGATGTTGGGTGTGGTCGAGGTTTATTTGCAGAATGGCAACATCAACAAAATATACGCAAGGTGAAATACCTTCACAGTCTAGTTTATGATCATGATTAGTTTACTTGAACTGCATTCACTTTTCACTAAACTTTTGGCGTTGAGTCGCCGGTCTACAAGTACCTTGTATCTATCGTATTTTATTATTATGGCATTTTTGTGGAATCAATAATTCTTCTTCCACGCAAGCCCAATACCAGAAAACTGGATATAATATAAGCTACGACCAGGGTTGCCAATGCTTATATTCTAAAATACCCGCACCGAATGTTCAAAATCCCCGAATCGGGGAATGCAAAATGTCAAATTCCCCGCAAATTCCCCACAAGTTCCTTTAAAATTTCGCCTTCAAAATAATACAATATTTAATGGAAATTAGCATTTTTTTTTTGATTTATTTGATTTTATTTGGCCATTGACATGATTAACATATATTATTACATAGGTACATAAGAATGTAAGATTACAAAAAAAATAGGAGACAACCTATTAACTCAACTTATATATTGAAAAAAAATTCAATAAATTGTATAGCTAGTAAAAAAAAAAGGCAATATAATCATACAGTGTGACAAGTACGAGTAATTTAAACGAGATAAAAAATATTTATTTAAAAATATAAAATAGTAGTTTAGTGTTAAAACATAATTTTAAACAATTTTTAAAACATTATTTTGTTAATTTATATTGAAGGAAATCATTTAAAACAATGAAGTTAAATTATTTAGTAAGCAATTTACATTATTATAAGACTATTAATTAACAACATATTTGAAAATTTTTGCGAGAGAAAACGAAATTATATTACAATCTCACTACCTACAATATCGTTAAACATGTAATAAATATAACGTACCTGCAAACTGCCTTGCTCCTTTGTAACTGCACACTTTTTTAACCATTTATCCATTTTAAAAAAGACTTAAAAAACTCCGTTATTACTTATTATGAAATAAAACTTTCCAACAACAAGTCATCAATTCATCAAAATAAGAAGATGTACGTAAGAAAATAATCCTTCCACCATAGAAGTTATGACTAAAAAAATTCATATGTCTTCAAGTTTGGGTCCCGAACTTCAGGAATCCCCCGATATTATCATTTAAAAATAAATGCTAGAGTGCTGACATAAAAGAAAACTACGAAATCTTTCACCGAATGTACTTAATGTAATATTAATGGATAATCAAGAAATGCCCAGAATCCCCGCATTTTCCCCGCAAAAAGTTATTCCCCGCAAAATACCCAATTCTTGAAAAAGCTGAAAAATTCCCCGCAGTTTGGGGAATTACCCACAAATCGGCAACGCTGGCTACGACACTAGATTCAAAATAATAAATTTCAGGGGTAATGTGTTCTACGATATATGTATGTTTGTGTGGATTTGATATTACTAACAATCATCAATAATTATGTTCGCAGAAAAAAATATATAATGATACTATTATTGTGCTAAAATAAGAACGGCGTTTTCAAGCTTTCCCAAAACATAAAATAAAAATATGTACACACACTTGCATGTAAAATAAATGTTTATTTTTGGTTTTTAATATAATTTTTTTTAAATGAAACATTTCGAAAAGTGATTTTCTTGGTAAGGTAGAATTTTTAAACGTTTTATACCTATTTATGATGATTTTTTGTGAAGATTTTACCTACTACATTTAGATAGTTTTTTTATAAGATCCTCCCAACAAATAATGCCTTTGGTTATTAGAAGTTAAGTTTTCAACCAAAAAACGGAGCTTTTTAAATATTGAATTACAATTAAAAGTATATGAAATCTATTCTATTTTATTTTTTCAAGGACATACACAAATAATGAAGACACTTTCTTACGTTTTCAAATGGGTTCTAAACAATAAAAAATATTTTTAAATTTGCAAGCATATCAATTCCGTCCATTGAAACGTTGTTCTTGTTTGACTTACTAAAACCAATTATATTTTAATTACATTTTTAAAAATCAAAACAATTAAAGAGGACACGCCATTATTTTTAATTGAGGCAATTTACCAAAATGGTATTTTGGTAAATTGTTATTTATCTACTACATTTTGTTAGTATTTTTAAATTTCTGATTTGTTTTTTTAGAAAAATATATAATATTATTTAGTAGAAGCAATTAACAAATTATTTGTGCCATAATGCCCACCGGTTAGGAATATTGTTATTAAGCCGCGGAGTTAAAAATTATTTTCAGAAGAAAAAAAAAACATTTTCAAAAAAGTTCAGGCTTTGAACCCGTGACCCCGTGTTCACAAGACAGGCGCTCGCCCCTGGCGTTACAGGTGGCCGAATATTTGTGATTAATAATAATATGAAAATAAGAATAATGTTTTTATAAATCAGGCGGGATTCCCACCCGGCGCCGCACGGCATGGGACGAGGTAAATAAAAATAAGTACCTACATAAGAAATTGATTCGAGTGCCTACTAACAAAACACATTCCATGTAAGTATCTCTACATTATACTGACATAACATTGTTTTACATCAATTGGCTAAGTAAACTGTTAATTAAAAATTGGAACAACATGCTCTGGACATTTAAAAATACCGTTTGACATTTCTTCTGTCTGTAAATTTGTTTGTGCGTTTCTTTTCCGGTTCGAGATGGTGGCCGTATTAGAGATTGCTTTTTATCCTACCACGCATGCGCGTGGATCCTTCTAGGAGCTGACAAATTTAAATAATCAATATTATGGCATCTACCCTCCCGAAGAAAGTTTAAAAAAAGATCTGTCATTATAACGTTACATTTCTTTGGACAAATTATATAATTCCTAATTTGAAACTTTTAAAAAATGATTCAAAAATATTGGTATGGTTTATAATTAATTGTAGGTAGATATTCAATAACTTACTAAGGACGGGTTGTTTCGGAGAATTTGAACAATTCATCAAATTTCAACGTTCATTTTCAAGTTCTGTGAAAGATTTATTCAAGTTCTGTTTTTATTTCAGTTTTGTCAAGCAACTAGCCTACAATGATATAATAACAGAACTTGAATAAGTCATTCACAGAACCCGAAAATGAACGTTGAAATTTGATGAATTGTCCAAATTCTCCGAAACAACCCGTCCTTAGGCTTAGACAAGTTATGATTTCGGAGAAAATTTTGGTTTTGATGTAAATTGATATGAATAAAAGAAAATAAAAACATACTTTTTTGAACGTGAGAAATAAATTATAAATACATTAAATACTAACGAAACTCCTACAAAACTGGGCAGTTACTTCTACTTTATTGGTACTGTGTATTTCATTAATTATTTTCAAAGTCAGAACACAACAGAGAAGAGAAAATTTCAATGCCTACAAGAGAGGATAGGCAAAGCTTGTTAATGATATCCCCCATAATATGTTTAGTATCAGAAGGAAATATCTGAGAATACAATCAAACTTTAGTATTTAGCTCTGCCGTATGATGTAAAGTATAAAGTACTACCAGTATACCAGTCTGAAGTCAGAGGTATAGTTTACGTGGTCGTCGGTCGCAGTATGTAAATGTAGGAACTCCTCCGTTCCCAGGTCCCAAGTCTTAGGTCTCAGGTAGTAAAAAGAGAACATTTACGCCTGTTTTAGCAAAATGACTGTTCTTTAAGGCACGTGTCCCTGAAGGAAAAACCTTAACAAAACTTTGAACTTTAAACGTCGTAACGTTTATTGTTTTAAAACAGTATTCCTTTAATTCTTCCCACGGGTTTAATAGAAGAAGAAAACTGTGGCGAAAAGTGGAAGCCTTAAACCCTTAAGAAGTATAAACTGTATAATGCGTGATTAAAAATATTATTCCATATTTATGTACACCTAATAACTACGAAGCAGGATTACAGTTTTTTTCTAAAGCTACTGACTTTTATAAATAGTTAAAACTTACCTACTTCTAGGTTTACTGTGTGTTACTTAAGCATACCCAATTTCTAGCGATTTATAAAAAGTTTCTCGTTAAATATTTACGTTTTAGGTTCCAAAAAAAGGTTATTTTTGAAGATTATATCTATACATATGTTTTGCCTAAACGATAATTATATGAAATTTCCTTTGATAGAAAATAAATCGTAAAGTAAGCTCCGAAAATTATTTAAAACACGTTTCGTTCTGTTATTTAATATTTCATAGATATGAAAAAAATCACAGTGTATCTGTAAATGCAACTAAAGCATTGATCTAGAGATTTTTGCTCTATTTCAAATGAGTCGTGTTTTATTAAATGTCTTCACCATTTTCGCTTAATTATTATCGTTTTTTTAATAGAAGGGCGCTCCCTCTAACATTCGTATTTCATATCTCCCTATAAAAAAAACTATTATAATTAAAAGGCTTAAGCGAAAATATTAAAAAAGCACGACTTATTTAAAACAGAGGAAAATGTATACGCAAATGGCCTAATGATGAAAAAAACCACTTTGAATTAATTCATGTTAAATTTTAAACGAGATGTATCTTATGATTTATGAAGGAATCTCATCTGATTTCTTTTTCACTTTGGCAAATATGTAGGATTATCTTAAAAAATAACGGTTATTTTTAAGAGCTTAAAACCGTAAACTGATAAGGGAAATATATTATAAATCCGTAGAAATTCGGAATGTGGAGTCTTAATGATGGCTGCAGACGCATTAGTCTAGGGACATTTATATTTGAATAGTACTTTTATAATATTAAAAATTAGTTAAGTCATAAATATTAAGTAAACAGTTTTAATTTCGTGTCATAATAATGAGATTTTTATGTAAATATATATACGTCATTATAATTTCTTCGTTATTTTAGGTTATTTAACTGATTTATTTTCAAAGTCTTCAACTACTGATATTTTTTTTGCATCACAATTCTTCTTTTTTTCCTTTTCTGCTTTCAGCAATGAGATTTTATAGCAGAATAACATCACTTTCTCTCATTTTCATTATTTATACCCACTCCATGTTTAAAAGTAAACCTAGAAATAACAACAAAACATAAAAAGCACTTATAGACAATTTTTTTTATCAGAACTGTTCATATGTATTTTTATTTAGTTTTAAAATTTTTATATGGTTATTTTATTTGTCATTCCTAATTCACAGGTCACAATTCCTAACACTATAAAATATCAATGTAAAAAGACAAATAAATAAAATAAAAATTTTATATTCATAAAATGATTGCTAAAACGTGTCTGGAATCTGATGAAGCAATTAGACATAACATAATGGATAGTGGCGGTGTGTATGCATAAATAGGTACTTTGTGAGATATTATTTAATCCACAAAAACCGAGCGGAGATGACATTATTACGTAAAGGGAACGAGATATAATATGGACACAGCATCGTCAGTTACAACTTTTCAGAGTTATTTTAATACGTTTAATCCACGCAGCCGACCGCTGATTTACTACTTGTTCCTGGGAGCTTTATTCTACAAGGCCCTCCCATTTATCTTGGATGAAAAGCTTCAGAATGGCTTACAGGCCGCATTTAAAGTTCTAAACTGGATCATTCGTCGCGAGGTGGGAACTAATTAAATGTGATGAAGTTTCGTGTTACCTAGTTATGTAGTTAGTCGCTACAGTATGCTATCTGGTACTGGAGACTGGGAGTATGCCTATTGCCTATTCACATCTCACGCCGTGATCCCGATGTGGAGACTTCTTGAACGTGGGATTAATGTAATTGTCAGCTTCGACATTAAGTTTAATGCGGGACTTTGTCGTAAACAAGCTTAAATACATTCTCAACTTATGGGACTAATTTATTCACTTGTTCTTCTTTACTTTTATTACCTAGGTAGTTACTGACTAACTACAAGATGCTGGAATACATTCTTTAAGAGAAATTTATTTTACTTGATTAGCTTTCTCAATAAAAAGGAATATCACATAAGATGTAGGTATGTATTTATGTACTACTATAATTATTACAGCATCGTCATTAGTAATTCATTCCAGTGAATTAATAATTGATCGATGTAGGTAGATTCTGACGCCGTTTGTTTTATTGATATCCACGTCTTCCTGATGTTGTCAGTTCCGGCAGTTTGCAGCCATAATAGTAATTCTCAGATTAGATGAGAGTTCTGTGATGGACAAAGCCGAATAACAACAATAATCATAATTATCGTCTAACAGTGGCCATTCATCATTCGGCCGTTGACAAGCTTTCTTGTTTAACAAACTCGATAATGCGTTTTTAAGTATAGTTTCACCTCAATACGTAATACATTTCTCTCTATTGTTTGTTTTTTCGTAGGCATTTAGTTTTGTCTATTACATAAATCACTATTATCAAAAATGATTACGGCCTTAAGAGCCAGGAATGGAAACGTGTTCTTTTCTGACTCTCGGATTGTCTTTTGTAGAGGGATACTGTAGGCGTATAATCACATTGCAATAACAGCAATAAATTACACTTACAAATTGATAGTTGCGAAGAGAAAATAAAAATAATATATTATTTACTTTGTGAATAGATTTTAATAACGATCGATCGAATCAATATAATCTGTGCTTCATTTTTTTTTACAAATTTTTGAAACAAAGTGAAAAGTATCGGAATATGTGTTTCAGTGTTAAGTGAACATAATAACCAACCTAATAGTGCTCTGGAAATAATATTACGGATACGTTCCAATGATTCATTGATGAAAATGAATCAGTTGTTGTTCTCTACGAGTTTGTCAAATTTAAAGCACGTTTTAAAGAGTTCAATTGTATTTTAAATTATCCAGCATTAAAAATCACATTACAATAAAAACCTCGACTGTATGGTGAAGGGTTTAAACTATTGTTGTTTTCATCTCAGACATATTATGCAGCTTATTCCGAGTAAAATGAAGACAGACGGAGCTGGTGATTAATTGACACATTTCGACAATAAAGTATATCACTGCCTGCTTGACAAAGGAGGAGTCATCTTGTCGCCAATGACATGAGAAGAGATACAAGGAGCAAAAATCGAAGAGCAATAGTGTCGCGAGTCGAGGAATTGTTTGGCAGGAAGCCAGCGGACTGACCGGAGCACATTTGTCAGAAGTGTTAGGAAGCCCTGCTGAATTATTGTACACGTGATTCACACAACAGGAGAGGATGTGGCAAAGCCCATAAACTGTTAAATGGCCGAGTGATCATTAAAAGAATTCTTGTGGATTGTTCCCAGAATTCAGGAATGGGTTTTTATTAAGTATTTTTTAAGATCTCAAATCTCGCCTGTTTATCCGTTTGAACCGGAATGAGGAGATTTTATACAAGACTCCTGTTTCGTTAGGCATCTATCACGATAAACGGCTATTAGAAGTTTCACATATCTGTAGATGAGAAACATCCATTATTCGAACTGTCAATAAAATAATCGACAATTTTTTTCTGCAACGATCGACATCACATGACTCAAATATCTGTTGCTCCTTAGAGTACACTAACTAACTAACTAACCATCATGCCGTTTCCTCGCAGGGGTAGGCAGAGAGAACGCACCGCCTAACAACTCGGTCTGACACACACTCCTTGCCTCATTCGCATTCATACATCTTGTCATAAATATACTTCTATTATTATGACTCTTGACTCAAGTGTCTGATTTGATTAATCGTGCCATGTTTTCTTCGGTCGTCCCCGACTTATGCTACCATTCACATTTGTGTCATATATTCTCCTCACACTCTTTTCTTCGCTCATTCACGCTACATTCCCAAATCATCTAAGCATCCCTTAATCTTACTCATTAAACTTAAATCAGCCTTTCGTTTTTGGCGGATCTCCACATTTATCACACGATAATACATGGTTTTACCAAACATACGCCTCAGGGATCTCATTTCTTCAGCATTCAGTCTACTTTCATACTTCCTCTGCCAGTCCCATGCCACACTGCCATACATCATGGAAGGTACCAGCACAAGAGTACACTGTTCTTATAATACTTTATTTTTACCTGCCAGCAATCTATACAAAATATATTGTATAAAGAAAAATTATATGAAAATGTTATAAAAATTATTTTTGAACAAAATATTCCCAAATGGTTTTGTAAATACGTCCCCAACAGGTGTGTATATCGTAAAAAATAACCTAAAAGATTATCTGGCGCAATAATTCTACACCGAAACATGACTGTATAAGTTTGCATGTGTCATTTTCCTCTATAAAGTATTTACAATGCACAAATAAAAATAAAGTTTCCTTTGCCGGAATCGGGATTCACCTCTGTTGAACATTCGCCAAATGTCGCGTCCCGCGGACACCTTTCAAGTTTCACTTTCACGCGAAACAAATGACTTAACAAATTGGAGAGATTGGGCGGCACAATAGCATATCTTGTCTCGAGCTCGGACCGGACCAACTTTACTTATTATTTCTAGTCCGGCTAAAACAAAACTGAAAAAGATCGCTTTCATTAATTTATCGCCCTATAAATTATATTAAATTAGCGTCTTGACTAAATGCCAAATGATTTCTGCGAAGAGCATCTGGTCAGAAAACTCAAGTTGTTTTTGTTAATTTATTTTTCTTGACACGATGTAGATAATTTTTGGGTGTCGCATGCGTAACTATCATCGTTGCATAACTATTGTAACTATCAGCGTAAATATCTTTAAGATAATTTTTTCGCTTTTGGGAACAGCTCTCGTGGTCTCATGGAAATCTTTATGTCTCCCTTACTGTCATGGAGAGAAATATGATCTAAAGGTGTTAGAAAGAATAAACAAGACCCTTTATATTCCAATCTAAAAAAGAACAGTTATAATATACACCTCAATGTGAAACGACAAAAAGTGAGACGAGGGTAATTTATTTATTTATTTATTTTAGGCGGTACAATTTAGATGACAGACAATTTTGAAACATAAAAAAATAGTAAAAATAAATTGACATTAAAAATTACATGCAAGAAACAAAAATTTAAAAAAAAACACGAAAAAGAACAAGAACATAAATTAAAAAATATACTGATTTACATAAAACTTCTATTTAGGAATAGTGTTGGAATAAATCTTTTACGTGATCCACAAAATTTGCAAATTTAATATTAAATATATCGACATCACCTAAGTATTGGTTTCCCATAGTGTGAAACTATTGCGTTAATAATACCTACATTTTTCTAAAAATATGTGTGTTTTGTTATTATTATCAGTAATTTTGGTTCAGTGTTTGGGCTAAAAAACGTAAGGTGAGCCATTTTTAAACTTTAATGATTACATTAAAAAAAAATCAATAATTAAAAAAAAAAAAAATTTTCGAATAATAAAATTAGAAAGCGTATTTTATCGCCTTTCAAAAACAGTTTGTAGTTTTCGGATACGTTCCGAAATATTTTTTCATGTTCCACTATTTTTATTTATTTTATTGAATAGCGGAAATTCTCCGACCTTTGACCCCCTGACAGAATATGCCAGAGGCATGAGGGGTTAAATCTAAACTAAATACTGACTGAAAAAAAGAGTTAAATTCTAACATGCAATAAGCAGGGTATAATAAATCATACGGGTAAGTGCGTCAAAGATAATAGGTATAATAAGCGATACTCTATAAATACTCGTATACATCCCTACAAATCATTATAGCTCGTTTATCAGATATCGACCCAACATGCTGAGCAACAGAGTGCAATCTGTAATAAATAAATTTTCTCATTTGCCACCGTATTGATAAAATCTCTATTAATAATTTATTTGAACAGAAAAAATTAACTTGATTTTAATATTATTGCAACACTGATACACATCGCTTGTAAATATCATTTCTGCCATGTTCCAATTTCCTTGCGGAATGAAAGTACAAGTCTCCAGTCTCCCATTCATCTTGCGGAGAAGAAGAACGCACATAGTATGAGAGGAAGTAGGTACCAGAGCGGCAGGAAGGTATGTAGATATTGTAGTTGTTTATGGAGATAGCTCGCGAATGCGTAAAACCAGAAACAAGAAATGCATACCCACTATTTTTCCACCTCTTGTAAAATATGTTTCGTTATTTATTATAATGCAAAAATTTATGTAGGATGAAGACATGTTTGTTGTACTACGACAACATTTTAATATACTCGCATTTTTAATGTACAGGTGTATTTTCTACATCGTTACATTAATCGATTTCAAGATTTAGGAATGGAGAGTAGGTACCTACTGACGAATGAATTTGAATGAAGAAGATTGTTTTTTAAATGTGTTCGATTTGTCTAATAATAAAACTATTGTTTTATGTGAATCTAGTATTGTTTCCACAATCTCCTATGAAGTATTCCTTGAAATATTGTGTACTAGCTGAAGTTACCCGCGTTGTCCGAGAATTGCATTTATATTTTAAACTTTTAACTTCGTTTTGAAAATTATCACTTAATGACTTAAAATTTTCACAATATATAAGTTTTCCTACCATATGCGCAAGCATCAGCTATCAAAAAAGTGTATGTAATATAAATATATATATATTTTTTTGTAATTATTTTTTATTTTTAATAATATGTTTACATGGTACATAATTCATTTTATATCTTGGGTCTTTTTACTACTCTTCCATTGAAAGCATTGTATGGAAGGGGAGTGTACATAAATGTTGTTGTTAGTTAGTACTTAAATAATTCATTGTACATAAATGTATGTTTGCAGTAGTATTTTTTTGATAGTAGTGAAGGATAATATATTAATATAATAAATTTAAAAAAAGAAAGGAAGTTATGGAAAACTAAGGATATTTGTGAGATTAATTAAGTGACAGTAGTTTTTTTTTTCAGAATATTTTTAAAGTGTCTCTTGACAGAGAGCAGTATTCGGGTTTTATCATCAATGCTTCTGATTTCTTCTGGTAGACGATTGAAAAAAGTTCTTCCCTGGTAAGTATAATGATGTTGTGCAAAAGACGTATTTAGTTTTGGGCATAGAAAAACATGTCTAAGTCTATATGTTGTAATAAAATTTATTATGTTGTAAAAAAGAAATATGTATATGGAGAAATAAATAATTTTTGTAGAAAAGTTTTATGAGATCAGATCTAGAGTGTAAGGTCCAGTTGTTTCACAGAATTTAAAAAATTCGGTTATGTGAAACAACTGGCCAAAGACGATATAATAACAGAACTTTAATAGAACTTAGAGAGCAACGTTAAAAATTGATGAATTGTGCAAGTGCTCCAGCAATGGTCAGCTTATGGATGTGTCAGACTCAAATGATATGCAGATGAACGAGCCAACGAGGGTTGGTACAACGATCCCAGCCGTATCTTTGATCTGATCACGGCTAGTATAGTTTATGGGGCACGCGAAACCAGTTAGCGACTTGACATATTTAGTGACATAGCTCCCTGACAAACATACTGATAAACTGTTGGTTTTCGAATGAGTTATGGCCCAGAAGTGAGTAAGTCGATAAGTCCGGCCGCCGAATGCGCTACATACAACAGACTGCAGAGATGTTGCGTTTGAGTTTAAATCATTCAGAGTTTTTAAAAGATTGTTATTTATAAGCAGAACTGTCGCCGCCCCACTTCCCTGGTATTAGAAATGTACCTACGTAGTAAACATCCAATGTGTGGTTCGCAGCTTGCTCGCCGGAAACGAGTGGTTTGTCATTGGGGTAATATTTCAATTTTGTGAACAATTTTTCATTATATTTTCAGGCGTGGTTAACTTTGTAAATTATCTTTCTAGGAAGAATGCAGCGCTTTAGTGTTTGCATTTTAATTATAAATTCACTCCTACGCTGAGCAAGAAACTAATCCTCAACGATTTTTTGATGAATGTGTCGATTTTTTTCGTAAGCTGTCATATTTTTAATATAATTCTATTTATGCAGAATTCCTCTTCGATGTTTTTGTTAACGCTTTTCAAATAGACCGTGTTATTACCTAATGTCAGAATTCAGCAGAATTGTCCAATGAAAAATATTTACGGATGGAAGATTACCAAGGAATTCTGTGGTCCGCTCTGAAAATTAATTAACCACGACTTCTTATGAAGCTCAGAAATACGAAATTTAACGACAAAAAAAAGAAAACCACAGCCTTGTGCTCTATTCTTCCTGGATTGGCGCAAGTATTTCTTCCAACGGAGACCTCCGGAGAGCAGAAGATGAAGTAAGGAGATATCAGAGAGGGCTGGTTTATGAATATTCTCTGCAATTTTCTCTATTAACAACAGGCCACGATTATTCCAGGCTTACAGGATCCTAGCCATGACCCGACGTTAATGTTCCTTTGTTGTTTGCTTCTCCCGGGTTATTATCTGTTTCTGTCATAAAATTCCTCGGACATTTCGTTGATGGAATAGAAGATGATGTTAAGATGTTGACAGCGAACCCTGAGAGCGACGTCGTTAGCCAAGACCGCCGGTCAGACCAATTAACTTGTTCAAACAAATTGGCGTCCTCGAAACGGCAGTGAAATGCAAGGAAACTCAAAATATTTCACAAAACACTTGAATCATTAGGTAAAGGTAGAAAAATATCGTATTAATAATATTTCTTAGAATTAGAAAGCCGTGAGCGGAGCACCGACTAAATAACAATTTTATGTAGTTTAATTCCAACGACGTTTGCCAGAAGACCAGCAACCTTTCTGAGAGAATTATAAAATAATAATTATGACCGGGCTGAAGCTAATGTCATTGCCAGAAATTAGTTAGCATGGAAGCCTTTGTAACTTCCTGATTGCATTTGAGGATAAAATGTAGAACATCGTTGTTAGATATTGTATAGCTTTAAAATATTAATATAAAGTTTTATTAACTCGTGGAGTTAAAACTAACTCAGAAATAGTTTTTGAATAGCGAGAATTGTGAAGTTATGATGGCAAGATAATCAATGTCAATCTGAGGAATATCGTGATGTTCCAATCTTTGCAAATCGCAGTGAAGCCCGTATCAAAAGAGATCTAAATCCTCTCTTGTTCCTGTCAGAGAATTGAAATGGAAAGCAACCATCACCAGAGGAATTCTGATAGATCTGACAAGTATCTTTTATTGCATTATAATGTAACCCGTTCACACCTGGCAACATATTTAAATAATAGTTGTAACACTTACAAATTAAACTTAATAAGGTTCTTCATGTCTTGTATTAGTAACTTATTACGTTATTTCGTAAGTGTATTTATGATCCAATGCCTGATTTGAGAGATTTAACAGATGTAAGATATTAAAACAGACTCTGTCTTTCACTATAATATAAGTTTTAGATAAATTTGTTAACGCCTATTAATTTCAATAATCTCCAGGGAGGTCTGCGGGAAAAACAGTGACAGTAAATAATATATTATTCGTCTGTGTGGTAAAATATGAATCTAATGCAATCGCCCTATCCATGTATCCCAAGTAAAATTAATTTTCTTAAGTGATGACAGTGTTCCAACTCTCTGAAGGAGTTTGCATAGAGGTTAGCATAATTTTAAAGAAATACTTTTTCCTTGTGCCACTAGGTTTTTTGATAGCTGAAAATTTCAGTACATTTTTAAATCCTATAATTATATATGTAATTAATTGAATTAATGTAGTTAATATTTTAGAAACGAAAACTATAATAATAATCTAACGCCCATATGATCAGTGGAGAATAGTAATATTTTAACGATTAATAATAGGAATTTTTACATACCTACCTTTATCAACGATTCAAAATTTAGTCATTAATTTGTAGGAAGATATACATGATTTAGGGCAGCTTTCCAAATTCTTGAAAAAAAATATTTTTAATAAACATTTTTTGATAAAGATTTTGATATAAAAATTTTATTAAATTGTTGTGTTTTTTTTTCAAACTTATCCCCTTATCACAAACAAATTACCAGCCGCCCTGTCTGTGATGTGAACTGAGGCTGAAATGCGTGATTATATTTACAGAGGGATAAAAAATTTAATAGTATTCCCGAAGAATAAACTGAATTTACCAATTGTAATTATATTTAAACTAAAATTGAATTTATTTAAAAAAAACTGAACACTCGTAATACCATCAATAAAATGCAGTATCTTAATTTCGAACCATTTTTATATTTTATAATATTACCACATCCTTTTTTTTATTTGTTTTGGGGGTTTTATGCCGTGTTGCGCTAACTCCTTCTTTAGCCAACGTTTTGGACAGCATGGCAGTGTCCATAATCAGGTATTATATTTGGATAACACATCTGCCCTGATGATGGACACTGCAATGCTGTCCGAAACGTTGGCTAAAGAAGGAGTCCATCATCAGGGCAGACGTGTTATTTGGATAACACATCTGCCCTGATGATGGACACTACAATGCTGTCCGAAACTTTGGCTAAAGAAGGAGTTAGCGCAACACGGCATAACACCCCAAAAACAAATTACAAAAATACTTTTGGCTGTGAAAATCTTAAATCATATTTACCACATCCTGTATTATTATACACTCTATGATTACTTTGTACTCCTACATCAAACTCAAGAGATTTCGCTTCATTGGTGTAGAAATACTAAAAAACATTTATTTCACTGTCTGTTCTTATGTAATTTACTAAGAATTATTGTAACAATATTTAAAAATAAAATATTATCTATTTTAAATGAATAAATTGTGAAAATACTTAATTTTTTTAATATATTTTTTTAGTGATACAAATTAAAACTCTACAGAAGTCATCAACTTAATTATAACAATTATCAGTATCACAAATTGAGGTGTATCCCAAGGTGTTGGTATTCCGTGTTGTTGCCCCAAGGCGATTGGCTGTCTTCTTGTGTAACGTGTGTGAACTGTAGAACTTTAGTGCAGGACTGAAGTGCAGATTTCAAAACTATATTGTTTGACCCCTTGTTAGAACTTGCCCCCAGAGAGACAGGTACCTACCTGGAATAATATTATGTTTTACAATGGAAATTTAACACGAGCGATTGTCAGAAAAACTATCTGCTCATTTCAAAACGACAATCTAAATTTATTGACGGCTACAAATATTGTTATATACCAGCTTCGAATTAAATTGTGCTAACTGCATTTTTTCTGAAGAGAATTGTAGATTTGTAATTTATTTTTAAGAGAATAATTACACGATTGACGATGTATAACATAAAAAAAATTAAAAAAAAAAAAAATTCAGACGTTAGAAGAAGGCTAGCAATATTTTACAAGAAAATTGTAATATTTTTTAGTGAATCATTGGCACTGTGTACCACAAGTTGTTAACAGAATTGTGCATTTGTAATAAAAAAATAAAATTGGAAAATTCGTTTAATTAAAACAAACTACATATACAAATATTTATTATTTATTATTTTAAAACTCTAGACGTTATGTCAATAAGACAACTTTACGCCAAAACTGCTCTCCTACATCTCATCCATAATAATCTTCATATTACAAATCAACCAAAAGCCATAAAAAAAACCAGGTCATCAACAAATAAAACACTGAACATTCCGATAACACACACCACACACGGACAAAGACCCTTTCAATACTACGCAACCAAACTTTTTAACAGTATGCCCATTACTTTGAAACAATTAATGACTACAAATACATCTACAAACTTTGTCAAAAAACATATCGTAGCCTGGATAAAAAATCAAGATATTCACTTTATTCAAAAATATTATAATTCCAAACCAAACATAACCAAAATATGATAAGTAAAATTAAATATTATACACGTTCTTCAAGAATTATCCAAAAATACATACACTCACATATAAATGTGTGTTTTCATGTTTCAATATATTTCTGTGAAAAAAATAAATAATTAAATAACTTTCTACTACAACACATAAATACCTGTCACACTTAATCACAAACACGTTAACACCTCAGCACAGGTTCTCCTAGTGAGCTGTTCACGTAACATACAATATCACCCACACACAGTTTTACCTATATCAACCTATGTTCTTAATTTTTTATACCCTTTTTCTGTACTTTTTTCTCTGTACTACAATATAAACCACTGTAATCATTTGTAAAATGTGTATTCAAGAATAGACATAAATAAATAAATAAATTTATTTTCGCTATTGAAAATCCAGGCCTCGTTTTTGCTATCCCATAACGAGGGAAATATTAAAAATTAATGAATAATGGGGAGTGTTTTTATAATGCGGCATAGTTGAAATCCAACACGTCACATTAATACGGTGCCAACACTATCAGGGAAATTTATCAACACTATTTCCCAACCCTTTTTCATATCACTAAACGGTGAGGCGTCGACCATCGATCCGGCTAACCTGCTCAATGCCGCGCAACTATTGAAGATATAATTAATTAATTTCAACACCTAATCGGGGTTGGTATTTACCCTATCAGTGATTTCCCATTTCAATAGGATAACTCAATTCCGCGTTTACAACATTAAAATGAAAACCAGAAAGCCATCGCTGTTTTTTTATTCAAATCGCAGCTTATTTACAACTAAATAAATAAGAATAATAACATGTATACATTCTAGCATCACGTTCATCAATTTAAAGCATTGTAGATATAGATATAGCTTTGTATTAGTGATCGACGAACCGGTGGATGCAATTTATTAGACATAATTGAAAATAGTTTGAATAGTTAGTAATAACACAGATCACTGTAAAAGTGTATTAAACATTTCTTCATAGCGCCCTTGGTGTGATTTTGCACAAAAACGGAGCTATACAAATCATCCAAATATTATTATTATCTGCAATTCTGCAAAAATCAAAATCCAATGAAATAACTATACGTCTCGATATGAAGATATGAAAAGGCTTTCACCAAGGATGTATGCTTCGTCCACTATTAAATAGATAAATTTTTCGTAGATATAATCATCCACTGTGATATGTCTGAAATTCTGACATGCGGTTTGTAAGTAGGTGGAAGATGATATTTGCTGATTTTTAAAACAATTTCCGGTATTTAGTATTTGTATCAAAATAGCCAAGTTTTTTTAAAACGCTATCTTACAGTATCGAACTCATTAAATTTGCTCTATACCATTGGTGATTTTAAGGTTGTGGGATCGAGAGTGGCTGTATGTAATCAGTCAAAAGTAAAAATTAAATAGTTTAACGGGTAACTCAGGGTAATTGATTATTTAATAAATGAAGCTTTAAAGACCGGCATCAAAGGCAAATCGCGCTAAAAGGGTAAATGAAAATATGTGAACAGTTAGGTATTGTACACCGAGTACAGATACAGGTACAGAGTCCACACAGCCGAGTTCTTTACCTTGCATTATTAGTTCATGTTCGCTGGTCGTTGCAAGGCAAATATGCAATCGGGGGGATTTCTCCGTACAATGCATTAGTTATGTATTTTTAACCGATTTTCGTGAGAGTTTATTTTAATTTACGGCCAGCGGTCACGTGACAGAGGATCTCGTGACTCGGCTAGTACCTACTGAGTACTGAGAGGTAGCTCGTTAATGCACAGTCCAGCTTTTTGTCCCTCTTCCGTGCATTTTGCATATCGTCACTCCGCTATAATTTACCACCACTTATAACTGATTTAAAAAATATCGGTTTCCTGTTAAAGTCTTTGCTCCACGATTTTGCACGTTGGGGATTCAAACGAAGTATAAAAATAGCTATAAATTTTGAGATTAAAAGTCAACTGTCGAAGGAAATTAAAACCAAGAATTTATCAAATATTTTTATGACCTATTTGTCTTCAACTTCCACCGTTCACGCGATTTTCCAATCAACATTTCATGGTAAGAAAGCAAAAGTAAGATTTATTTGTGCGGCAAATATAATCATAACAATATGTGGCTTATTTATTTCCTTTATTAAAGTTATTTTTATCAATAAATTACGCGGGCGAACAATATTTTGACGGGGTTTATTATAACCTTTAGTACGGGCAGCACAAAGGTTTTGGAGAATCAATATTTAAGACCCGAATCATCCATGTCGATATTATATTTAAGACCCCAAACACCCTTACATTCTTTGCATTGTAATATTTCAAAATAAAAATACATTGTTAAAAAAAATACTACCTACGATCTTTATATCCGATCAGTGAGTCCAAACATTGCGTAGAACCCAGCAGAAAAACAAATACATCTTCGTTGATGATTTTTTTAAATTACAGTAGTTATTTTATAGATTTGATAATTTCAAAGCAATTTAATTTTTTTCTATTTTGCATCGTGTAATCGGCCAAGTTGATTTCTCATTAAACCAAAATCTTTTTTTTTCATTATTATTCGCATATACAAAATGATTCGAGAAGGTACACACACTGGGTTCGTTTCCTATTTAGGCCGAACAATAAAAGTTTTGACTGGTCCTTCTTAGATGGCCCTTTATGCGATGGGACAGATGTCTCCGTGGTACAATGGCTAATTTGACACAATAAGCCGCACAGATAATGGCCGCTGGGTGAAAAATCTAAATGGTGGTCTAACTTCTAAGTAGCGTCTCCACGCATAGGGCTGTGTGCTAAACGATTGTAAAACATCAGCGTTTTATTTAGGCTAATTTGTTCGCTTTTGGGAACAGCTCATATAGATCTCGTATAAATTGTTGTGTGACCCTTACTATCGTGGTAAAAAATATGATCTGAACGGTGTTAGAAAGAAAATATAACGCTTTATATGCAAATCTAAAAGTTAGCCCCAGAAGAATGGAAATACACACCTCAATGAAAACAAAATTTCCGGCCGTAACTAACTAACTAACTAACCATCACGCCGTTTCCCCGCAGGGGTAGGCAGAGAGGACGGACCGCCAAACAACTCGGTCTTGGCACATAGTAATTTGACCAAAATGTATAGAACTTTATTATTTTTTTTAAATTATTATATATATTAATTATATAAAATTTTTACTAATTATTTTTGCATGAAACGACAAAAAGTGAGATGATATTAACGTTTACGATAAATTGTCTAATAAAATGTGTGGGTTTTTTTTTTCGCTATCCGTAATTTTAGTTAGGAAAAACATAAGGTAAAGCCTCAGAAGCTTGAGGGGTTAAATTATTTATTTGAAATATGTTTGATGTTGCAAACAAACGAATCATGAAACCACATATAAATCGCTAAGGGAGTGTAAGGATCTCAAGCCTCTTATATAATTTATCATGATATATGAGAAGTGTAATAATGAACCTTTCCGATATTACCGTAAATCAAAATATCGCATGTTTTCCTAGTTTGTCCAGAGTTGAAAAACCATATTACTCCGACCTTATTAATTGCAGTGTTTACACTGTTTAATATTATACACGGTGTCCGGAAACTTATAGTACAAGTGGGGAACTAGGGAATCTACATCATTAAAAGAACTTGGGCACTTCGATAGTTATTTATTTTTTTAACAACTTTTTTGCCTACTAAAATGGATGAAAGACTTTTGGAGCCGGATCTGCGATTTGAAGAACTTTAAAAGACACTAAACAGCTGATATTAACCCCCTAACAACCATTTTTATCATTCATTTTTTACCTAAAAAATTTAACTAAAATCAAAGTTATGCAACAAAATTGACTCAAAATGTGATGTTGTTTCGCCAGTTTACCGCTTGTCGTATTATCGCAATGAATTACATTATTAACCCTTTCTTCTTCAGTTGCTCTCTCCTATTGAAGACTAGAATAAATAACAAAATTATTTAATTTGATTTTCTTAGAATAAATTTTAAAAAGTATAGATATACTTTTTTAAGCATTAGTTACCGCAAATGATATTATGAGCAAATCTTTGCGAATGAAATAGATAGACATACAAACTTAGTGTTGATGTTTCGTTGTTATGATTACCGACTGTATTTTGTCACACCCCTGAGGTCTAGTTTAGTGTCATAATGGCTGTTTGCCACACCACAAGCACGCGGTCAAGGGACGGGTACGGGAACGGAGATGCCATGAAGACGCGTGAAAAGACGGTGTTTTGCGGAGATGTGATTTATTGTAGCTAACCGATGTTTGACAACCCTCGGCCGGGTGGTGCTTTTGTACTATCCCACTACTCAGAGAGCCGCATTCTCTCGATGTGCGTAAAGGTGAGTGCACACTGCGCATTCTCGAAGAAAATGACAGAAACATAACAAATGGATGAGCTTCATGGCAGAACGATTAGCTCCTTAAACCCAGCAAACGAGTATTTGAACATACATATAAATTAGAAACCTGTAAATTATAAAATCTAAAAAAATATTTTGATATAATATATATTCGTTATGTGTTAAACACAGATGGCACTAGTAGCAATAATCAAGAGCTTCCGATATTACAGAAAACTACTGGGTTATAATATAACATGGACCTAAAAAGTTCTGGACAGAGCAGTGGTGCGATTTTGTATGAATTGCATTGAAGCCAAATCAAGGGTGAGGGGAAATTCCCGGGCAACCATCTTGTATGACTAATTTTGAACTGTTTTGTATGAAAATATCCTCTGCTTTTGAACTGTATCTAAGTTTCTCTAATAAACAAAGAACAGTGTTAATCTCAAGTGAGTACTAGGTAAATATTGTCCTGTATATCATCTGCCCGTAAAAAATATAAATAAATGACGATAATAATTTTTTTCTTACATTTTAACACAGCATCACGTTCATTGATCAATTGGATTGTACGTGTAGTTTTGTATTATTGATTAACGAACCGATGGAAGCAATAAGTTGATAATATTCGTAGTTTGACTGTCGTATAGTTAGTAACAAGAAAGATTATTATGGACATATGCCATATTTGTGTTGTGCCCTTGAGGTGATTTTGTACAAAAACTGCTGCACACAAATCATCCAAATATTAATATTATTAAAGTGGTGAATTATGAACAAAAATTAATTAATTTTTGTTTTTCTTATGGCTTATGATTTTTGGGGGTATTTGATGAGACATGGAGGTTTTGGCATTTTCCATACATCTTTCTCACACCCCGCGCCTTCAATTTGTTTACGAATTGCTCCGTCCAGTGCTTTTTTAGGCCCATGTAATATGAACTGTAGTGAAATATTACTACTGTCATAGTTACAGATATTAATTAGCCTGCTGGCTGTCTATCCCATTTTCATTATTAATTAGTCTAATAAAAGGCAAGAGTGTTTTACATATTTCTGTTTTATTAAAGATGAATCCAAGATTCCGGGATTTCAATAAATTATTTTATACATTTGCACACGTTCTTTGGTGGTATGATATGTTCACCGTGTCGCCCTGGTGAGACACCAACATTTCAAACCGCTTTAAATAAAGTTTCTTTAAATGGCGAGGTAGGTAGGTACTTTAAAACTTTACCCATCTTCCAAACACCTTCAGCCTCAAAATATTCCCTTGTGGTTTGCGTTTCCATAGTGCCACTGACTGCCGTCGGGACTCTTTTGCGGTATCCCTTTTTGTAAGAATTTTTTAAACAAACACCTTCATAACACATTTTAAAATTTATATATTTAAATGTATTTTATTTTAGAATTCGATTGTGATAAGAATAATGAAACCAATTTAAGTGTTGAATTGGTTTGATTATGCTGATTACACTTTACTGCTGACTTTTTCCGAAAACAAACCCTTTAAACCAAAGATACTATTGATAATAAAGTATTCAGTATTCATGAATGATTTTCCCTGTTGTGAACGGGCCTTTAGAATGATAATTTTCTGTGGGAATTCGCCTCAAAGCGCCCAAATTGTACAATCTCTTTGTTGTTTCGAAAACCGTATTTTTATTTACCTATAAATAAAATCTTACGTGTGGTTTGTTGACTTGGATGTGACTTTTATTGTGTTTCATATGCCACACAGAATTGCAAAAAGAGGACAGTATTTGATAACCTATTGTGAGTTTGATATTACTTAAGATTTATTCATTGTTAACATCAGCGCAAAGTATTATGATCAGTTTAAGCAATTTTTTATCAGTTTTTTGACACTTTGTATCTAGATCTTTAGAATATTTAACATGCTTTTTTAGTAGAGTTACGACAAAAAAATAATGGATGTTTTGGGAAAGTCAATAAAAAGTAACAATAAAATAAATACGACACCTCATCTTGTGAAGGCTGAAATCAGAAGTGAAATTGTATTTTGATTCCTATAATAAGAGTAAAAGTTAACAAAACATGGAAAAGTGTCAAATTTTTCTTTATTGTTGCATTTTCACTTTTAACATATACTAGCCGACGTGGACCCGTCATTGCCCGGGGACTTATAAATGGATTTGTGAAGATCCGCAAAGAGTGCAAAGCTGATGTAAGCGTAGTGAGTAAGATTAAGAAAGGGGCGCTTAGATGGTTTGGGCATGTAGAGCGAATGAGCGAAGATAGGAGTGTAAGGAGAATGTATGATGCGAAAGCGAATGGTATCAGAAGTCGGGGACGCCCGGGGAAAACATGGCACGATCAAGTGAATCAGATCAAATAAAAAATTATGAATGTAAATCAGGCAAGAATTGTGTGCCAATACAGAGTTCTTTGATGGTCCGTCCTCTGCGTACCCCTGGCGTGATGGTTAGTTAGTAACATAGTTAATTATTTTGATGTCATAAGGTTTAGCCAGCGTTAGCAATGTAAGCGCCCGAAAATATTATTTTTTTACAAAACATCGACTTTTCTCTACTTTCTATAAAATAACTAATTTTAATAACTTTTCATGTAAAAAAATAATTAGCACACCTTGATCTGGTGAACTGCAGTGGTTTTCTGTTTTATAGAATTGGTTATTATTAATAACATGACCGGTCGGTGGCTGAGTTGACATCGCGTTTGGGTCCCACCCAGGCGTAGTGTGTTCAAATTCCTCGGCTGGCTAATAATAATAATAATATTGGACAATTTGAAATCACCTTAGGAGCCCTTTACAGTTGATGCAGGTATTACAAAAAATATAAATATTACAAAAATGAAGTGAAGTAAAATGAAGAACAGGAACAGGTGACATGAAGATAGAAGATATAGATTCTGCAGCAATAATCCTAGGTGGTGAAAAAACTGGACCAGCTGATGCACCGAGAGAGTCCACCAACATTGCCAGCACGAGGTTCGTCATCTATTCAGGTATGTGTCTGCGGCTAATAAAGCGCCATAATGGCACCATATCCTTACATAGATAACAAACCTTGGCAGCACCGCTGTGACGTTCGACGAATATAGAAGATGGAGACTCTGCAGCAGAGTCTACCACGTCCACCAATAGTACCAGTACGAGGTACATCATCCGTCCAGGTATGTGTCTGCTCCTCATAAAGCGCTGACACAATATCCTCACATAAATAACAGAACTTGGTAGCACCGCTGTGACGTTCGACGAAGATAGAAGATGGATACTCTGCAGCAAGAATCCTAGTTGGTGAAGAAACTGGACCAGCTGCTGCAGTGAGAGACGCAACCTCGTCCACCAACAGTTTGTTTGTTTTTGAATCTTTATTTAGATGTACGCAAATTTTTTCATACATCTAGTAGGAAAATATAAAAAATACAAAAAATAACAATAACATTTTAAGAGAAAAAGATAAATACACAAAATTATATTATATAAGATATCTAGGTAACTAAAATAATATTGGTGAGTATGTTCAACAATCAAAAATTATTTTTTTACATATAAAGCGCATGTCCTACGAAAAGTGCTAAGGCTTGGGGCTTTCTTTATGACATTTGGTAGGTTATTATAAAGTTTTTGCCCTTTATAAAACGCGCAGTTTTGTTGTGCATGAAAGTTTAGTTTTGGGAAGCCTAAAATCTCTGCGTCTTCTCGTAGGATAATTGTGAACATCTTCATGGTACATAATATTTCTTTGCAGATAATTTGGGAGCTTATTATTTTGAAGCTTATACATCATTGTTAACGTATTATATATTATATGTTGTATTATATATTATTATTATTATTTTATTATTTTTATTATATTTTCCAAGTTTTGGAAACAGTGCCAGCACGAGGTTCATCATCCGTCCATGTATGTGTCTGCGTCCTCCATCACAACACAATCAACATTTTCCGCTTATTGTGGTTATAGTAGGAGATTATTCGTAACCCGGGAATGTTTGTCTTTCTTTTTAATAAAAAAAATACAGTGTGTGGCAAGCCTACGCACGAGGGAAGTGAAACTTTTAGTATTCTTCTCTCTCTCTTTTCATTTCATATTATTATTATTCAGAATGCTGTACATTATAGTTTTGAAAAGCATAAATTTATTTATAGGCGTGTTGTTAACAAATGAACGTTTAACCAGATTCTTAATATTGACATATTTATAAGTAGCATGTGATAAAAAAAATTAAAAGTTATTAAAATATGGGATTCGAACCCGGGTCCTGCATAACGAGTGTCGAACGCTCTGCCTCTAGACCGCGAGGAGAGGTATCTCGCGCGACAAGAACCGCGTATACAACGTGTACTCCTCAATTGACTTGTCCCGTATGGAGTCTGAATTTGAAAAACATTTCTAAATTTTGAAAAACTCACTTACGGCTGTGTTTTTTACTAGAAAAAACTTGTCACGCACGTCTGCGAGGGTAATAAGTCGCGTTATCGGCCATGATTAGTAATTTTAATGATTCAAAATAAAAATAATTAATCAAAATACCGAGCGACTCTACCGGCTCGATTTGTAAGCTATATTTCGACCAAAATATCATATAGGTACCGACCGTTACTTCTAGCCAATTACTCGAGTGAACACCTGCCGGTCTAGAGTCTCACTAAATGGATTTAGACATTTCGGGAGACTCTCGGTTAAAATTAACAAATTAATCCAATTTTTTACAACATTATTACAAATCATGTAGATATCTTCTTATATGTATGCCTGACAAAGTCGCAGCACGAGAGCATTTTATCACTTTTCCTCGTATTAAAAAAATCAAAAAAAGAAAAAAAAATTAGTTAAAGCGGGGATCGAACCTCGGTTCTTCACGACGACAGTCGGGCGCTCTGCCTCTAGACCGCGAAGCTGAGTTTGGAGAGTGACCTAAACTAGGTATATAATATTAGCTAGGCTCCTATAGCGAAATGATCACGGTTTTTCGTGACGGTCATGAGTCGGTTTTATTCCGGTCCTCGAAAATGCATAACGCGCGTAAAGAAGTTTCACTTCAATATAAACATATGTAATAATAGGAAAGCGTCTATTGTAAACTTCTAAATTCAAAAATACAGCTTTGCATGTGACTGACCATAATATATAGGGAAATAGAACGCGTCATTTTATGAGGACGTGTCATTTGGTGACAGATATAGCACTCCGTGATCCGAGTGTTTCAGTTTAGTATTCGGGCGAATCGACACGGTAATTATTTTTCCCATCTTTTACGTAATTTTATATTTTTTTGGTGGAGCGGGTTCTTTCTTCTAGGTACATATTATTTTGATAGAAGATAGAAGAGGGTGGGATTGACTAATCCAGGACTTTAAGGAGCGGGATCATAACACGAGCTGGGGGAGTAGGAAGCTTGCATAAGTCAGCAATTCGTTCCATCGTGATAATGATGGCTTTTGCATAATGACTATCTCGTCTGATGGATGATCGGCACGCGTCCGTAGTGAGCTTTGTGCACGGGGGCAGAAGGGTTGTTGGGAGTCATTGTAGTTATTATCGTTTTATCTTTGCCTTAACTACTATAGACGATAATTGGGTAGGTAGGTGTTTACTATTAAAAAAATAAAAACTACAATAAAAAATAATCTTATTGTATTTTTTTATCAGGAACCACGAGAACCGTCGTGCCATTCATGTAACACGTATAACAATAACAATGAATAACAAATTATAATAGTATTTCAATGAGTACCTACTTACATATAATGATTGTTATGCACAATGCGCGCAAAAAATGCGCCAGAAATCCAAGCGCCCACGTTCAATCACAAGTTCACAATAACAGCAATAATGGTCAGTTAAAAAAGTGTTATTGTGTGCACAATAAAAGAGAAATAATAATTGTGATCATATTAATCGAATACCAATAAAGACTTTTTAAATTACAAGCTCAACCCCAAGTGGCTCTGGTTTATTTATATTTTTTTAACATAGGATTACATGCATACCATTTTATTTTATTTATTTTTTAAATACGTTCTTTAATACCTCTTAGGTGTACTAAGCAGGTACCCGCCACTACGTAGAGATATTTTTAAAGTCTTCGACACAAAACTGTTTCAATGTGTGAAGTTTGCCTCCGTGGTCTAGGGATAAGGCTCTCGTCTAGCAATCCGAAGGTCGCGAGTTCAAATCCCAGCGGGTGCAAGTAAATTTTATTTGATGAATATGTATCGCCTTGGTGTAAGACCACCATTCAGAATTGAAACGTTTCTTGAAATGACCAGATCTGAATAGTCAGTTACTCTCCCACATTGCTTTTCCGTATGTCCTTCCCCTCCCCACTACCTTCAGCGTCACAACAAACCCCAATTGGGCTTGCCATTCAGTTGCGACTCAAGTGCAGTATTCACATTTAAAAAAAAAAAAGGTTTAGTTAGTTTTTAATTTAAATTCAATACTAATTAATGGCTGGTTTCCACGTATCAGTCATAACCAGTGATAATGTTGATAATGGCGGACACATTGAATTAATTCGCTTAGTCCCACGAAGTACATACGTGACAGACATTAATAACCTTTTATACCCGGAATTGCCAATCATGAAGGAATCTACATCTTCGATAACTAGGCCATTCACTCCAACGTTTTGTAATATGATTCTTTCGGTTTTGTTTCTCCCGATACCGTTGAGACTAATTGCGAAATTGATTCTGGCAGTGGTCACGATCTCGGAGAGCACCAAGGAAGGTGAAGTTATGCCTCCGCAGTATAATTCTTTTGTTTTTTTAAATGATGTAACCATCAGATGATATATTATGGCTCAGAATGGTGGACGGATCCTTGTCATATCTGATATGTGTATATATTACGCGACAGTCACCTCGGTTCTACGAAAACTGAAAAGAGGTTCATGGCTTCGTAGGGAGAGTAAACACATTATTGTTTTGTTTATGGTTTAAATGTAGAAAAGTACGTGCTCTTAATTCATAAAGAGTGGAGTCTCAAAGGAAATCACAAACTATAAGTATCTAATTTTTTACCAACTTGAATGGGCCTGTATTACGTTCTTACAAAGAAATATCAAACCACTCTTAATAATTTTTCTAAATATTCTGCGTAGTTTAGGAAAACGAATGTAGGAATATAATTGGAACATAAACAAATGATGTCAAAATTGTTAACAAATCGAATTTGATTGTTGAAAAACATCCCATCAATAAGAAACTTCAGTGAAAAGATGTAATAGATCAACAAATGTTGATTCTGAATATGTAAGTTTTATTTTATGTAATTATACGTAGAATTAATAAATCGTAATTTTAAAACGATTAAAACCTCTTGAGACAAAAACGTCCTGTGATTATGGGCGGATTTTGGGAGATCTTATACCGCTACCTCACAGGTCGGCCGGCCGGCCTCGTTCATTAGAGTGCCCACAATGTTGTCTGCGTAGACTCGCACACGGATTATTCAAAAGAATTTATGTATTTTGGAAATCTTGCTAAATATTTTGAATATGCTATGGGATTGACCTTACAGTTAACCGATAAATCCGAGGTACGTATGACGATACGCATACTCCGTTCGATCGTTTTAACGGGCTTTGGAAAAAGCAAACTTTGAACATTATTTTAACAAATCGAATTGTAACAGAAAAATTTAGAATGGGAACTATTATATAAAATAAAATTCTTTATTATTTCATTTCAAAATATTATTTCCCATATTTATACATTCTTTTAAAGAAAAGTCACGAATAAATTTGACAGTATTTGAAAATATCCTAATACGACCACAGTAAGAGGAAAATGTTGCTTGTGTCGTGATTGGAGACCCAAACGCGATGCCAACTCAGCCACTGACCGATCGGTCTTTAAAGGTGCTAATATTACTATTTCATGCAAGCACCCAATGTAAAAGCCTCACGGGCCTATGAAAGAGTAAAATAAGTACATTAATAAATAACGATTACATGAGTAATTACAGTAATCGGTAATCTTAGATCTGCCATATATAAATGGTTCTGCTTTACGTTAAGACTATTTTCAAATATTTATTTGTAAAACTAAACTTGTGTAAAGATAAAGAAGCTGCCTGACAGGAATACATTTATAAATCAGGCCGCAGAACCCAGACTCCGCCTATTCTTCAAACGCCAAATAATCCTCTTTGATCAACTGTTTACATTTTCCACCAAATTTGATTCCTGCGACCGTAGTTCTGGTGGCGCATATAAATTCGTTACTTAAATTACGAACGGTCGAATAATCACATTCGCATGGAAATTGGACGTTTTGCAAATCGGCACCAAGATAACCTACAGATCGGTCACTATAAAATGCAAGTTATAATTGAGCTGATAACAAAAAGGTCATCGCATCATTTTGGATGTAAAAAATTTACTTAGATCAGGAAAAAATCTTTCGACGAGGGACTCAAATATTTAAAACCACTGCGGACGAGGTTATACATATACTTGTGCGAACTGTGCAAATTTTCAGTATTCATATCGTTTTTCGTATCAGCGTGCGCAATCAGTCCATTTACAGCAATAATACTATTCAAATTGGTATGTTTGTTTGGTGGGGACTGCCGCTGCTCTTCAACTATCCCATCATCGAGAGGTGCTGAGAATATCAGCAGAGATAACTGGGATGAGACAATAACTGGACACACCTGCAAACAAAGTTACGTAGGCATCTGAAGCAGATAGATTTTTCTAGGCGATAAAGTCATTCACCTGCAGGTGCTGGGTTGTTATTGGTCAAAGAGACTTTGAAACGATTTCAAATTAAATTTTCAATATAAAGTTCTGACAAGAATTGAAAAAAAGTGCTAACTTTATTTATTTTGAAAACTGGATTAAGAATATTATTAAAAAAAAAAAATAGTTATACTTTTCGTTTTAACCACTGGTACCCACAAGATACAAATCAAACTATTTCTGAACCACTGGTTCCTCTACCAATATGGAAAAAAAAAAACAAATATAATAAATTTATATTTTCTTAAAATAATATTGAGTAGAGTCACACGGGGTAACCATGCGCGATGGGAATGTTTTGGGGCAAATTTGTGCACGATTCACCTGCGCCTATTCCATAATTCTTTAAGAGTTTTAGGTCGCCTTGAATTAAAACCTCCTATATCACAAGGTTGAGACACTGTATTAAATCAGCCTCCTAACTTGTATGAGAAACTCTTAAAAAATGTTTTTCATTTATTTTTTTAAATTAACAAAAACAATTGTCTTAATAAATAATAATAAACGCATATTTTTTGGTAGAATTTCATACAAGTTGCTACTTTGTGAGGCCTTACTTTTTATCACGTTTTTCTTATTTGTTTCACCCCTGTTACCGATGGGTGCTATTATTTAACCACTTGTGTCAGAACGGTGTGGTCCATGACAATTTTTAAATTTTTGACTAGTTAAATATTGTTAGTTTCACACACCTATTTACTATATAAACTAACCATTCAACGATAAAAATTATTTTTAAAATATACTTATATCATATCGTGTTGACATTATATTTCCGCAAGTAAGAAATTACACGGATAAATAATTTAGCACCAAACAGCAGATTACCCTACAATATGCGTAAACTTACCACTCATATGGGTCAAGTGTATGTAACCGAAATGCATGTGAACTTTTCAATACAACTTTTTGAACCGTGTGAGTTTTTTGTTATATATTAAACATATTATATAAACTAAAAATTTGGATAAAATACCAAAAGCTTTACTAAAATTGCCAACGGTTATCCCTCGTTACTCTAGGTACTTATACCTTTTAAATTTGTATTAATAAAAACAGTGATTTAAACTGAGGGCCACACTAATAAACATGTTTTTACACGACTGAAAAAAATTTAATGTATATTAAATTGATGTTTTCCCGTTGCGTTAAATTTTTAAACACGTTTATTAGTAAGGGAGTGTGTGTTTAGTTAATATTTAATTTAAAATAGTGCCATAAAGTTTTGTAGAAAAGTATAATATTATCACTAATTTTTAACTCTTTTCATTATAATATTGGACTATTTTTAAAGTTGCGATGGGTTACAGATTTAAAAAAGTTGATTTATAAGACATAAGGAAAATAAAACTTTACACGCTCATAGGTAACCGCTAAAATGTGTGGAAGGTTTATAGTTTATTTTTTATTCTGATTATTGTTATATTATTGATCAACGTGTAATTTTAATGGTTACAACTGGCTACGATGTCATTATGACATAGAAAACGGCTCGATTTTGCTCAAAAACGGCGCTCTACAAATCATCCAAACATTATTTATAATTATTATTACGGCTGTTACCGACGTCGCCCGGCGTGACGTCAATACTGCCGAAATCCCAAATTAAAATGAACAAATTGGCGGAAAATCGAAAATTTCACATTTTAAATCATTATAGAAAAATTATTCTTCAATATTGAAAAAATCTTTGCTATCGTATTTTTGTCAAATATTTTTTCGACCTATGAAAATATATTGGCTGCAAATCGAACATCATATTTATGGAAAATAAAAAATAAACGTTTGGTCTCAAACTAATAAGAAACTTTAAAAACGTATATATAAACAAAATGACTAAATATTTATTGAAATAATAACAACATCAAAAATGGAAAAGAAAAAACCACAAAATTTCATGTCTTTGAATTTCACCAAAACTTTATATAGGGACTAATTGAGACTAGGATAAAAAGCAATCAGTATTTAGTTATTACATTACCTACATAATCTTAAAAAATAAGCAATTTCATAATTCCAACTCACAGTATTATTTTCATTATATATTTAGATTAAATTTAATTGGAAAAAAATTGTCATAATTGATTAGATATTTTAGAAATTTGGAAAAGCGCTCTTGAGGTGCTTTGTTAATTAATAAGAATCTTTCTATCAAAATATGGACCCGTTTTGAGAGATTCTTGAACATAGTTTCAACTCACGAGAGCACGACAACTTTAGTGGTAAAAATAATTCAAATAATGGACTTTAACAAAGAGGGTAGGTAAAGTGTTACGCGAGGGGGTTGAATTTCACACCCAATTAGATTGCGCAATTTAAAAAATATATTTATCAGTCAATATGACGGTATGGAAACAAGTTTTTTCAGTAAAATGTTAATGTTTAAAAATAGTAATTACGTTATGAGCTATAACAGAAATATCTGCTCACCATTTAGATACCTTAGAGTTTTTATTCTTTTAGTAGATACTTTCTACTTTGTAAAATAACACTGTAAGATATAATTAAATTGACGATATTAACTGGCTTCTAATTTCTAAGGCGAATAAGAACCCGAAAAGAATAAACATAACAGTAAATAAAATATTATTATCATTGAGTGTGGTTATTTAGAATATGGTATTCTTCCCGTTAGTAGTCCACTGCCGTTATTGCTCGAGAAGGTTCTATTCTACCCAGTGTAAAAGTGCCGCTGTTTCCGTCTGCGCTAGAGTTGGAGCCAATTCCTCGGTCAGTTCTCGGTTCTCGGTTCCCACTGCCGCGGACGAATAATGAACCGAACAATGGCTAATAAAAGTGCTTTACTTTATAAGGTGATAATTACATTGCGGCAATCTCATTGATTGATGAGATCGCTAATTAAATCCTCCATTATTTTGTAAGTAGCAAACCCGAGAATCTAATGTTATTATTGTAACCGAAATTGAGTTGAACAATAAAAGAGGTCGTATAACGCATTCATTGTTCATAAATGCCATCGTCAGAAATGTTTATTAGAAAAGGCTGTGGCAATTAGAGAAAATTGTTTAGCAGTTATGATTTGATTGTGTTTTTGATACTGAAGCATGCAATATTTTAATCGTAAATTATTTTCAATGCTCTAGTGAGTTTTTAGTAAAGTCATAGGGAGTAAACAATGGTTCATAGATAAAAGCATTCATAAACAACTGTTCATTGTTCATTTTTTGTATTTAATGGTAGGCACTTGATAACTCGAATCTTCAGAGATATCATCGCGTGGTTAAATTCTCATTTCGATTTAACTTTGTTTTCGAAGTGCATTTAAATGCCAGTTGCGCATCCTGGAGATTACTAGAAGTTTGTCCAAATAGCACCTTTATTGAAAAAACTTATGTTAAGGTGAACCAAGACAAAGGTTATTCTTGGGTAAAGTTGGATTCTTAAAACACTATCGAGGAAAGATATAGTTCTGTTCTGTCTGTGCAGTTGCAAACTTTTACTGGGCAACTTGTGGCCGTTTGAACGAGGCTGGATGCATTCTTCTATTATTTGTTTTCTCTATTCAATAGTAACTAAGATAAATGCATTTTCCCATTGCTCGTTTTAATCTGTATACATTTGTTGAAAATGTTCCGTCACAATGAGGTTTTAAGTTCTACGAGTACAAAAACTTTTTTTAAATTTAAAGTCCCCGTTTTCATCCTTTTCATTATCTTTCCGTGTTTTCTTTGACTCTCTCAGTTCCCACGAAAAACTTAAATCCAGTCCTCTTCTTTATCCTGATTTCGGAAGGTTTGGGAAGAAAATTGGCACATTGCTAATCAATTCAAAGAAGCCTACTTTGCCTCGATACAAAAGACTATCCAATTAAACCGTGGTTTCAAGTATTCACCCATTTAAAAAAAATGTAAATTTCCTCACTTATTCGAAAAAGAATTTAACATTGCTCAATTGTACTTTCTGTAGTCTAGAAGTGGGAACTTTAGATCACATATATTTGACTGTTCCTCTCCAAACAAATATCCTCTCTTCCATCAATCTTTTTCTAAAATTGCATCCCCTCCGTTCAACATCGCTTATCTTCTAAATCTGAACTCTTCTCCAAACTTCCGTATAATTATGAAATTTGCCCATTCATATAAAAAGTAATGTTTAAATTCACAGTCCATATCTCTCTGCAATTTGAAACGATGGCCAGAACCCCCTTGAAGCCTTTGCGGTTTTTTTTTGCAACTTGAATTGACATTTTACAAGGTATCTTTGAAACTTCCTTTAAGTACCTATTTTCTTTCGCCCCAACATAATTTTTTGTTGATATCGTAGTGCGTTATTAAATAAGGCACTGAACACAATTTTTGTTTTTAAAAAGTTAACTTTAACGATTAAATTAATGTTTTCAATATACATTCCTACAAGGTTCAGAGGTAATTTTTCAATGAATCCCATCGATAATGATGATGGTTATTGTAAATCCAATGGACCAAACTCACCTCCTAATTATCATAATGCTTATACATATACACGTGCTCCGATTATTGATAATAACATTTAAGTGATGAATATTCAATTAATTAATAACCAACTAAATAATAATTACATGGGTGGGATGTGTATCAATTAATATAGATACGTAATTATTCTAATTTAATGAGCGTAAAGCATAATGGGGTAGTTATTTGTGTTTAACTGCTGGTATAAAACATGCTCTCAATTTATGCGCCCCGGGTGGATAAATAATTGACTTGCATCATTAAAATAATTGGTTTCTGCCAATAAAGTAAGTAAAGAGGATGTTCCGTTTTGCGATATTTTAAACTTACAAAGCGTGTGTGAGTGCATTTTGGGTTCAACCGACCAAAGTAAGAAAAAAGTTAATGCAAATATTGACAACTGATTTACTGCGTAGAATGATGGAAATGGTTCGTGAAGGAAATATCATCATCACGCTTCATTTGCATAGATAACTCCAAATCGTAATTGGAAACTTTGGATTCGTGTGAACGGATCATTTGGCCGAGAATGAGGAACCGTCGGAGGGAACTTTGATGAATGAACGTTTTGACGGATGGTTTAGTGAATGATACATTCATTTAATCTCGTGATCCACATTATACACTATTCAAGTTACAAAGTTACAAACTGTGTGCTATGTTAATCGCCTTTTTGTTTAAGCTCTTTCGAAATTTGAGGTTTTTAATCTTCTTCACTATTCAACGAACTATTTCAACCAAATAATCTACCGTGGCACATAATAACATTAAATGTTACAGAGAGAAAAATCACTGATAAAAAATAAGCAACACAGTTTATTAAGGAATTCTTCAAATTATTTGTATTCCGGTTAGAAATAATAGAAACGGGATTGCAGGCCCTTAAAGAATGAATTGATTGGTAAAATACCAATGTATTGTCATGATGTCGGAACACGTAGGTATTCATAATATATTATTTTATTAAGACAAACGTACGTGCATGAGCACGTGTTTACCAATAATTTTAAGAGTTTTTTAATACATCAGCAATGCTCATTTTTCTCTGTGTAGGTTGAAGGCCATCTTGTGTTGCGGGTATGGATACCGTCTCCCCGAGAACCATTAATAATTGGATAACAAACAACTCTGCCATAGGTCACCCCAAGTGATTCACTACGTTTGGTAACATAGTAGGGGTGCCCGTTATTTTGAGGTAAGCTTTGTCCAGGTCTTGGAAGTGGATGCATCAGTCCACTAACCTCATACCTTTATCCTTCCCAAAGCCTTCTCTCATTCATTTCTTTAACTCTCCGCACAGTATTCCCAAATCTTTGTCATCTGACATAGGCCCCGAGGGAAATTATTTTCCTCAGGGCCTCCTGTGTGGAGCTAATATTAAAAAGGCATATTTTACACTCGATATTTTCGATATTTCCAATCTTCCTAGAATCCAAACATGCCATAATTTTTGGTTAACTTTTCTTTGAAATTTTGAGGCTGAAAACCCTGTCAAAAATAATGAGAAATAAAATTCCCAGCAAAAAACATATATGAATATTTTATATTCGGTATTCTAAAAAATAAGTAGGATTCAAGATGATGGAAAAATCTACATCTTCATGTTTTCATTTGCCGTTTCGTGTGTTTTCTATCCAAATCCCCTAGAATTGGAAGACTTCATCTCGGTCCCCTCACGACGGGAAAATATTAATTTAATCCGGAGTTGAGTTTAATTTAGTAAAATAGACATTTTGACATTAAGCTATACGGCGCGGCACCAGTTTCGACAAAACGATTTGTCATTGTTCCGAAGACGAAGATAAACAAAGGGACGCTCTGACATTCTCCGTTTGATTTTTTCCTTTATAAATAATAGCAAGTGTCGGAAAGTGGTAAATAGACTGTTGACAATATTAATACATTACACACGGGAATGCCTTTGTGGCCGGGTTAGCAGTGTTAGTACCAGAGCGGGCTGGTGTAGGTCCCATAGCTTTATGGTTAGTACGTTAGTACGCGCGTTGTGACTTCGTGAGGTTTCAATGCTTATTACTCGGCTCATGATCCTAACGAGGATGAGACAGTTAATGATGTCATAAATTAGTTATTGTGGTTTTAATATGTAATTTTAGTAATAAATTCCAATGCAGAACACATTAAGCTAAGTATTATTATTGGTTAAACTGTGGAACCGTCGACATGACACGAAGGGTAATAACGATGTTAGCTGTTAACTTGCTTTGTAACGTTATTAGTTTAACTTCCTACTGCGTCCATCTTCGTTAATCACTTTCTTGGTAAGACGTGTACATACTAAAATACGGTAAGCATTTACGCTACCTAGTATATTGCTATGTTTACACACTAACTAGACATTAGATATCAAAGACAAAACAAGTCAATTTAATGCGGTATTTCCTTTTGCAACATAGCAAAAAATTAAATGAAAAACTTTTCTCTACCATAACCCTAATCCATGTCACGATGAGTACCTACTTTTGTCGTGTGGTTACTAGGGCTGCCACCTCTCCGGGTTTGACCCGGAGTCTACGGGTTTGCATGTCCGGGCTACCTGTTTAACATCAATATCTCCGGGTCAGACCGGGCGGTGGTAGCGAAGCGACAGACGACCATCACGGCGCGGAGCGCGTGACTGTCTGACTGAGTGAATGCATGGTGAATTTTACGGTGCCAAAATAATGAGAAATATAAAGTTTTTGAGGCCTTCTGATCGGGATCAATTAAAAAAAGAAGCCTATGAAGTTTACAGGAAAACTCTTGAATACATAAAGAAATATTATGATTTTGAGGTTTCTGTGTTCAAAATCTTTTCCAAATTATATCTAAAAAGTGCAGTAAGTTACGAAGTTACTATGCAAGCTGTCGAATCGCTTGGTTTGAAAAATCGACGAAGATAAACTTTATGACGAGACCCGAAAATTAAACCAAGTATTTCCTCAGTTCGTACAATCTAGTGATTCAACATTGCCTGTTGACTTACGACGGGTTCAGTCACATCAACCTTCACCGAACTGCCAAAAATAATTGAAAATGTTTTTCAATCCCTATAAGCAATGCTTTTGTTGAACGGGTCTTTTCTTCAATGGAAAATTTGTGGACAGACGAGCGAAACTGCTTGTCAGTGGACATGGTGAAGGTAGAGTTAATTGTGAAGATTAATTACATGAATTGCCAAGAATTTTTGAAGCTTTTGAAGAAACCTGAGCAAGAAAAGATGCTTAAACAATCCCTTCAGGATGAAAAATATAGTATAAAGTGACAAGCTGGTCCAAGTCAGCTTAGCACTAGCAAGGTCATTTATATTAAAAAAAAACATTACCAATGGTAATTTACCATGACATTTTGCCTTAATTAAATAATTCTTACTAAAAAAAATTTATTTTAATAAAAAAAACTATATTTCTAAAATCTCCGGGTCTACTGTTTTTGAAAGGTGGTAGCCCTAGTGGTTACTGACACAGGCACAGTTTATTAAAAAAATCTGTTGAAAAACAACTACAAAATACAATCATCAAAATACTCTTTTTTAGTTGTGGGTCTGTCTCTTTGTCTATGTAACTCTGGTTCGATGAACTCAGATTTGTTTTGAACTGATGTGCCATTTTCAAAATTGGAACTGATTGTGAATCAAGAAAACAATGCTTATTTATTAAAATCCATATAAAAACGGGAGAGCATGCCGTTTTCTAATAAACTTTTAGTTCATTCGTAATACATCGGAACACGTATTTATGCACCTGAATTTGTTTCCTGATAATACACAATGACGAAATGCAAAAATATTTGAATTTTTATGAACACGTATTCCGACATCACCGTAACACATTCGTGTTTTACTGATAGTTTATTAGGAAATCTGTCAAATCATTCGTTAAAGGCCTTCAGTCCCATTTTTAACCGGAATACGAATAATTTGGAGAGATTCTTAATAAATTAGCAATATTTTATGTCAGTGAGTTTTCTCCGTGTATAATATAATAGTTTAACAAAATGATATTTCAATTGTTATTTTTAAATTTCAGCTGACGTATCAAGAATTCAGATTATTCCATGATTTTTCCTTGGTCTGCACTAGTAATATTATAAATTTACGGAAACCGTTTCTATCATCATTTCTCTCTGGCTGTTTTCCTTCAGACATGCGGCTGTCTAATATCAGTTAACAACGCAAATTAAATGCTAGATATCATTATGAAATCTCATTCGTATTGCTAGATATCAATTTGATTGTCTGCGAGAATTACTATTGGTCCATTGGATATGACGCACAATCATGCTCACTTCAGTTTTAGTTTAGAATATCTCCCTCGGTGCAGTTGAGTGGTGTGAAGAAGGAACTAGCACCAGGATAGCAGAAGTGACAGAAGGAGGCAGGTAACTGGCATCAGGCAGACTTGCTAACGAGGTGTCAACACTACTCGGCGATCTGCAGGCTAGAGTATTATCAAACCACCCGCCTGTATATGAATACATGATTTTAATACCACGAATACACATCATCTCGTACACATTGTGATACGAATTCATCTAGATTGTATTTTCCATGCTAAAAGTTCATTCGTAATAATAATAAGAAATTACATTACATGAATAAATTATAACACAGTAATGTATTCCGTAATATATTTGTATTAAATTTTTCAGGGAAAATCATAATTTGATATTGTAATAACGTAGTATATACCTTGTACATGATTTTAATATTTTAAAATAAAAATAACATTATTATTCCAATCTATAGTTCCTACCGATGACACAAATACAAAGACGAGTTATAATTGATTGAAATCGAATAAAGAAACCCACGGGAAAAGAATATCCACAACGAATTAGTATGAATGAATGTAATAACTACAAATAACATCATACATAGTCAAATGAACGGAACGCATTAGAAAGAGAAAGCCACTAAAAGAATATGCGTACGCGTGAAACGGCTATATTATTAAGAACGTCCCTCGTTTCTTTTGCCTCCTCGCGACACCAGTTGCGAGCTTAAAGCGGCCCACTGACAGACGGGCAGCAAGCACGACTTCACAGACGAGCGACGAGCATTATTGTATCGACGTTATGCTCAGACTGCTCGCCGCGCACATGCTCGCCCGTCAATAAGCCGCTTTTACACTCAGTCTTGATGAACAAACGAGCAGAGTCGTAGAATACGACGTACTGTCTGTCCTTCATACTGATTGTCCTTTATACTCTCATGTGTTTCTACATTCACTGTCTCATTTAATTTTATTCAAAAAGCAACGTGAATTATTTATTTATTGAAATAATAAGTGATTTTTGAGTATCCATCAGATTTGGTTTTGCTAGAGAATGATTTTTGCATATCTCAAAATATACAGGAAGGCATTTTTTCACAAAAAAGAGCCTAGAGCGAAGTGTTTATGGCAGGCGGTGACGGCTTATCTGACCGACGGGCTTATGTGCGATACTAAACGCAGTAAATCACCAGTTTGTCCACTGGACTCAGTTCAGTACGACCACGCTCGTTATCTCAGTAACCTATCTTCCCTTTTAATTCATCTAAGGTTCCTACTTATCTAGATAAAAACAACATAATTCATTATAAAATCATATTTAAAAGACTCACATCATTTTTTGTTGTATTTCTTGTGCATTAACTATGTAATAGTTTCTAGACATTTTGTTATGGAGAGTTTCATTTCAATTTACATTTGTTGACTGATTATTAGAACAGATCATACGTAATGAGTTAACATGGAACAGTAACATAAAAAAATAAAAAAGTAAAACAATACTACATATAAGACAAATCACTAAAACTACATTACCAACGCTACTTCAATTTGAAGGATTCAACAACATTTTGGTATAGATTTCGCTTATTTCCATAAAAGGAGTCAGTTTTCATTTAAAGTAAACCATAATTCTGAATTTAAAATGGTTTATCTACATACCGTATTCTTACTGTTTTCAATAATTGACAATTTGTCATTGTATGTATTTTTTTTATTATTATTGTGGTGAGTAATCTTTTGTTGTTGTTGTTGTTTTATATATTTCTGTATTGAACTTAATTAATGTTTCTTTATATAATCTTTTCTTAATATAACAACTTCAGTTACCACCAGAATATGATCAATACAATAATTGTTTCTTTACATTTCAAGAGCGATTTTTTGTTTTCTATACTTTTCTAATCAATTTCATTATTTTTACTTTCTGTACACGGTCTAATTGGATATAATAAAGTCACAAGGAGCGAACTCATAACAAATTTTGTTTTTGCTAAATACTACACACACGGAAAAAATGTATATTGCTGAATTATTAAAATCCTGTTAGGAACGTGAAGGCATGCCATTTTTATTTTTTATATATATATATTTTTTTTAATAAATTAAGATATTAGTTCATTCAAAATATATCGGAACACGTGTTCTTGCAGCTGCGCTTATCTTGATAAATAAAATGACGAAACACTTGTTACGACCTCCTCACAACAAATAATTTGTATTTATTCGCAGAAACTGTTCAAAAACAAAGCAACGTTTGATAAGATAACAGTGATATAAAAAACAATGGTCTCTTCTATCCATTGTGACTATTTGGCATCGATAATATTAATTAATATTAATATCTAATTTTCGATAATATTCACTTTCTATTCGCCGACGATCTAAAGATGTTTAAATCGATCGGTAATTCTTCGATTTTTTAACTCTACAAATGAACTTAAATAAAATTTATGAATGGTGCATCGTAAACAAATTACATCTTAATATCAACAAATGCCAAACGATCAGTTTCCAAAGATCTAAAACCCCTTTATTATTCGACTACTCAATTAACAATGCCAATCTTAAAAGAGTTTATGAATTCAATGACCTTGGAGTTATCTTTGACTCCAAATTACGCTACTTGAATCACATTAATAGCATTACCAGTAAGGGATTACAAATGCTTGGATTTATTCTCAGAATTGCTAAAGAATAACATAAAAACTATAAAATTACTATACACGTCTCTGGTTAGAAGTCAGGTTGAATACAATGCAACCATTTGGTGTCCTCATTTCAACGCTCATTATTTACAAATTAAAAAAATTCAAAATAAATTTTTACGTTTTATTAATTTCAAAATTGGTATTCCTATTATTGAAATCAATTATGTCAATTTACGCAGTAAACTTAACTTATCGAAATTATCTGAAAGGTGAAAAATATTTGATCTCCTTTTATTATATAAAATTGTTCATTCAAGGTTAGACTGCCCTGACACCATAAACTTGATATATTTACATATACCTCCAAAATATACTAGACGGAATATTTTATTCTACAACAATAACTTCGCTACGAATTCTGTGTTAGAAAGAATACATAGGTTGGGCAATGAACTATGTGATGTCGCTGACATATTTAATTTAAACTTCAAAACATTTAAAGCCAAATTAGTCCAACACTTTTTAAATGTAAATAATGTATGAGAAATCATTATATTTTATTTCGATTTTCTATTGTTTGTTTTATACTGTTGTTAAAAATGAAATTTTGTAATTTTTATGTACTTAAAAGCCCAATAGGGCGTCAATAAATAAATAAATCATACTCAGAACTTTGAATATATAAGAGATTTGGCAACGAACTGCTTCTTCATTTTGTCGAAAGTTTTGCTCGAATGCATCAAAATGCCATAATATTCAAAATTGATCAGATTTTAAAATGTATTCGTACAGTCAACAGCAATTTATTCTGGTTCTACCTAATCCATAAAGTATTTGCCAAGTTTTCCGGTGAAGAAGTTGGCAGGAAGCTGGTGCCTAGACTGCCTAGTGGGAGACGGGATGAGAAGCGTCAGGTGGGAATACGTCCTCGCCGTGCGCCTTGCGCCATACGATTCACATGCATCCTAATATAATAATATTCATTTTAATATTAAAATATCTGTTGGGAGTCGAGCGTGGTGAAATAAAACTCATCATGTGGAATACGGAATACTTCTTGCCTGAAAACAGGGGCGCAGTCCATGAGGGATGAAATATAATACTTTGATAAACAACATGGGATTTTTATTCGTAACGAGATATTAGATCAAAGGGTAAGTATTTTTGCTGTCAGTTCAATAAAGCTTATTGGTTGCGCCAAAGCGCAATAGACATTAATTTATACACACATCTCATGCACACATACACACATACCTGCGACCACTGTACTGAGATAGTATTATTGTTCCTTTGTCCTACCTCCCGTTCCGTTCCTGCTAATTTTTATGTGCCCTTTGGTAATCAGTCAGTATGTTGCAATAACCCGAACCGCTAACAATAAACCGCATCAGCGCGAGGTCTCATCTCCCTTATCTTACGACATTATTATTCGCGACGATATAGTGCAATCCGCTTCATGTTAAGTGACATTGTTGTGAGGAGAAGACAGGAAGATACAAGTGCCCTTTCCTAATGGTGAGTCCTTCCTTTATCCATACAACAAATATTGTCTTATGTACAGTGGTCATTGCTCAATCATTCAAGGTCCTTCGACAATCATTTCTTACACTAACATAAAAAATAACTTCATAACTTCTTACACACCATAGTTGGCCCAAACGAGCCTGATATTGAACCGTAATTTCCGTAATTTCGGTAATAAACCATAAGAGTGTTATTGCGTTTTACATACCCGCGTAATTAATTAATAATTACCCGCATTTTATTTCTGGATATTCCTATCCGACATTACTGGATGGTTTAAATGGAAATAACATATTTACCCGCAAATAGAATAGATTTAATATATGCCAATACCGCTATTTAATATCTATTTCTAATAATAATACCGATATTGTTATATCAACCGCATTTAAAATTAACCGCATTTCATTATAAATAATTTAGTTATTGAAATACATCCCAGTATTGGATGTATTACACATAAAAAGAATAATACTTTAATCAGACGTAAAGTGATAAATTTATTCTACCGGCATTATCTATACTTAACCCTTCACGGCACCCGCACTGAGTTAACCCTACGGGCATAAAAGTTAATTTATTGAATAATAATTGAATATTAACCAATTTATTTTATATAAATATTATTATTATAATATTTTTTACCGCATTAAATAATAAAATAACCAGAATCAGAAATGGCTACAAGCGCGTCCGGGTCTCGGGAAGAAAGACTTTTGAAACGTTTGAATGCAAAATTGGCAGCTAGTTTTGGATGTTTACAATCAGTCTTTGACAAGATGAAGAAGGCTTCTGATAGTGTTAGCAATCGGCAATCTTTCTTATCAGGCGCAAGTACATTAGAAAGAATTCGGTCCGAATTTATAACGCTTCTAGATGAAAAGGTTAATTGTGAACTGGAATTGAATCCAGAAGCAGTCGCTGAATATTCTCAATTAAATGCTTTTGAGGAAATTTTCGGCATTATTAAATATACCGAAGCGAACATGCTGGCCAATCCAGTTGAAAAACCTCGCCGTCAAATTAAATTACCGCCTTTAGAAATAGCGTGCTTTGACGGAAAATTAGAAAATTGGCCTCTTTTCTATGAGACTTATATCTCGGTTATCCATTCAAATAATTCATTGGATAATTCAGAAAAGATGCAGTATCTGATGTCCAAGTTGACGGGAAAAGCTTTAAATATTTGCAAAACTATCACACCTACCGGTACAAATTATCAAGTGATATGGGACGCATTGTGCACCAAATATAATGATCCACGCGTTCTCGCTGAGTCATACTTTGATCGATTGCTGAAAATACCTGCTGTTACTTCGGTTACGCCCGCTTCGCTAGAAAAATTTGCAGATACATACGCGACTAACATTGCCGCACTGAAACAGTTACGAATCAAGGATCTCACAGAATTTATATTGCTACAACTGGGCCTTAAACGTCTTGACATAGAGACAGTGAAGGCTTTCGAATCGTCTATTCGGAATGATGAAAGTTTCCCGTCCAGCTCTGATTTAATTGATTTTGTGAGAGGACAGCAACGAATTCTTAATCGCGCGCAAATCGCACAACCTGCGTCGAGCCGTCTTGGCTCAAATAATAATAATTCCGCAAAGACATTTATTAATGTCGAAAAAGGCGACAATCACTTTGTCGAAATTTGTTTTTGTTGTCAAAGGGGATCGCACCCTTTGTATCAATGCTCTAAATTTAATGGTTTAGAACCACGCGAGCGATTTAATTTAATCAAGTCATCGAATATACGAGTTTGCGTGAACTGCCTCAGTACTAGGCACGGCACAAAAGCGTGCAAATCAAAGAGTACGTGTAAATCATGCACTCTCAACCACCATAGTTTGTTGCATTTCAAACAAACTGATCAGCATAAACCACAACGAGACCAAATACCGTCTCCCGCGTCGCAAGCAGATGTCGATAATGACGATTCAAATTCTGCAAGCCCGGTATCACTGTGCGTAACAAATTCATTTACTAGAGCAAATACTACTGCACTCTTAGGAACTGCCGTTTGCACTACCCGAGATGCTAAGGGCCAGGTGCAGACAATACGCGCTCTGATAGATAGCGGCTCCCAAAGGGATATTATTACGCGTAAATGCTGTTTACGTTTGAATCTCACGGTACGATCGTCGCAAGGCACGTACGTCACGGGAATAGGCGACTCAAGAAATTTGACAAAGGGCATGACTCGTCTAAAATTATACTCCCGCTACGACGACACTCACTCGTATATGATTGAACCTTATGTAGTAGAAACTATAACTAGTGAGTTGCCTACTGTTAACGTCAACCGCGCTTCGTTGTCGTATCTCGACAATTTGCCTTTAGCAGATAATACTTTCTGCACGCCCGGTGAAATCGATATTATCTTGGGATGTGACATGTTTGCTCGCATTTTTAAAGCACACAAAATATCAGGTTATCCCGGCCAGCCAATTGCTATAGAAACTACTTTGGGCTATCTCATCCTGGGCACTGCTCCAACGATGACTGAGACCCCAAGTATAAACGCCACACCATCATTTTGTACGTTCGCGAAAAATGATGACTTTTGCCTTTCGCGCTTCTTCGAATTGGAAGACATTCCAGACGAGAAGTTTTTAACGCCTGATGAACAGGAATGTGAAGACACTTTTAAACTCACCACTTCCCGTGACACGACAGGTCGTTACATTGTTGCGTTGCCGTTTCGCAACAGTCCTTCTATCCTCGGTGAATCGTTGCCAGCCGCTGAGCGCCGGTTCCGATCTCTCGAACGCCGACTAATCGCTCAACCCGCTATAAAATTAGAGTACGACAAAATATTGCGCGAATACCTACAGAAAGGGTACATTTCGCCTGTCGATAATACTGACTTACCCCATTACGTCATTCCGCATCATATTGTAGTTCGCGAGGATAAATCAACTACTAAAATCCGCATGGTTCTGGACGCGAGCATGAAATCCGATTCGGGCTACTCGCTCAACGACATTCTACATACCGGTAAGAATTTACAAGGTGATTTGTTTCGGATTATACTTAAGTTCCGATTGTTTGCAGTAGCTATTACCGCCGACATAAAACAAATGTATCTTCAAATTGTAGTGCAAGAAGAATGCCGTCGTTATCAGCGAATACTTTATAGATTTAACAAAAGCGACCCTTTACAATTGTTCGAATTTAATCGCGTCACATTCGGCATGTCTTGTAGCCCATTTTTGGCAATGCGTACACTACGTCAACTCGCGTCGCATGAACGACCTCGTTTTCCACTTGCTGCAAACTTGGTGGAAAATGGCTCTTTCTATATGGACGATTTCGTCACCAGTTGTTCGTCGGTCGAGGAAGCCTCCGAGTTATCGACGGAATTAATTCAGCTGTTCGCTTCTGGAGGATTTGACCTTGTAAAGTTCTCTAGCAATTCTCCTAATCTTTTGTCCACGATTCCTTCAGCTCGTCGTGTTAAGGAACATGTGGAATTTAATCCTGATGAAAACCTAAAAATACTAGGGCTTCATTGGATACCCGCTTCAGATAATTTCGTATTTGTTGTAAACTCCAACGAAAGAATTTGTACTAAACGAAACATTCTCTCGACGATTGCTCGTCTTTGGGATTTGATGGGTTTCGTTGCACCAGTTGTATTATTAGCCAAGCTTATAATTAAGTCTCTATGGGAATACAAGCTTGATTGGGACGATACTCCTCCTGGAACTGTTGTCACGCTTTGGCGACAGTTTGAAAAAGAATTGCCATTGCTGCAATCTATTAAAATTCCTCGTTTTGTAGGAATCGAACACCAATGTGTACTAACCCTTATCGGGTTTTCAGACGCAAGTGAACGCGCATTCGGAGGTGTTATTTACTTACATGTTTACTGTCCGAATACTGATAAAACCACAATTAGTTTATTATGTGCCAAATCCAAAGTCGCTCCTGCTAAGACGATTTCACTTGCGCGATTAGAACTATGTGGAGCGCTAATACTTGCGCGATTAATGCATACGGTCAGTAATACCTACGCATCAAATTCAAGAGCTCATACGACATTAGCTTTTTGCGACAGCACGGTTGCTCTAGCGTGGATAAATTCACCGCCTGCTAAATGGCAGACCTTCGTTGCCAATCGTGTGTCACAAATACAAAAACACCTGGGGGCTGAATGCTTCTATCATATAAAAGGGAAAGACAATCCCGCCGACTGCCTGTCGCGTGGTCTTACCCCCGCTCAACTCATAGACCATCCGTTATGGTTTAATGGCCCCGCATTCGCTCAGTTACCTAAAAATGATTGGCCTTTACAGCGTTTTGATTCGAAATCTGTATCTGACCCACCCGAACTGAAAACTAAAGTTTTAATGTCCGTTCAAAACAATAACCGCCTCAAACCGATTGCTCCACCATTACTGTGTGCACTAGCTTCTCGTGTTAGTTCATGGCCGAAATTAATTCGGATTGTAATCTATGTTTTTCGTTTCATTAAGAAATTACCGCGAACATTCGAATTAAGTCATATCTTAACTGCAGAAATAGCTGTTATAAAATCAATACAGCAAGAACATTTCTCGGAAGATATAAAGGCAGTCAATGATGGGAAGAAGGTTCGGCGAACTATTGCAAAATTGAATCCGTTTCTTCATCACGGTATTCTAAGGGTAGGAGGCAGATTAAAAAACGCTGAAATAGAATTTGACAGTCGTCATCCCATTCTATCACCCGCGCATTTTTTAACACTTACGCCGTTAAAATCTCTACCCGCCGCTGACTTGTCCCACGAGTCCGTAAACTTACTGCAAAGGAAGCATCTCGTCGATCATCTCGTCCAGACTTTCTGGAACCGCTGGCGTATGGAATATTTAAATACTTTACAATCGCGGCAGAAATGGAACACGAGTTCAAACCCGGTAACGGCAGGCACAATTGTAATGATCAAGTGTGACAATATTGCGCCTCTTCAATGGCCTATTGGCATAATAGTCAACGTATATCCCGGTTTGGACGGAGTGACCCGTGTTGCTGATGTCAAAACGAACACCGGCATATACCGCAGAGCAGTAGTAAAACTCTGCCCTTTACCGTCGCAATAATAGTCTTTGGCAACTTGGTCATCAGATGGTACATCTATGGCCCTCTTTTTTATTTTCTACATTATTCTATTTGATTTAGTTTAAATTTACCGCTGATTAATTTATTAATAAATTAGTACAATAGCATCACATATTAACATTTTTCTAACCTTTTTACAAATTAATATTAATTTTACCGCGTGTTACTACAATTTTGTTCGTTTTAACGTTAAAGCGTACTGACCCTTTTTATGGTTTATGGAAGTGGATTCTTTCATCCTCTTCCAGGCGGGGGGCATGGTTGCGCCAAAGCGCAATAGACATTAATTTATACACACATCTCATGCACACATACACACATACCTGCGACCACTGTACTGAGATAGTATTATTGTTCCTTTGTCCTACCTCCCGTTCCGTTCCTGCTAATTTTTATGTGCCCTTTGGTAATCAGTCAGTATGTTGCAATAACCCGAACCGCTAACAATAAACCGCATCAGCGCGAGGTCTCATCTCCCTTATCTTACGACATTATTATTCGCGACGATATAGTGCAATCCGCTTCATGTTAAGTGACATTGTTGTGAGGAGAAGACAGGAAGATACAAGTGCCCTTTCCTAATGGTGAGTCCTTCCTTTATCCATACAACAAATATTGTCTTATGTACAGTGGTCATTGCTCAATCATTCAAGGTCCTTCGACAATCATTTCTTACACTAACATAAAAAATAACTTCATAACTTCTTACACACCACTTATGACATCTGCAAAAAATATAATTTTGTGAAAGTTAAAATCACGGGATATTATTATTGTAGGATTTGTGAATCTAATTCCCACTCAAAAAAAAATTGAAAATTTTCTTGATAACGTAATTAAATGATTTATTGAGAAATTAGAAAGATCTAATAAATTTAATAAAGTAAATAGTAATGGAAGATAAATTTTCAACAGTAATTGTTTGTTAATAATGTGTCCTCTGCAAGGAGAAAAAATGATCCTGTCAAAAAAGTAATGCCAAAACATGACAATTTCCTGATGAAATGTTAGTCATTCAGAATATATCGAGAACACGTATTCTTTTCCTAATAAATATCTTGACGGATTGCGACAAAATCAGTATGTCATTTTCAATATCAATATTTATGTGAACGCGTGTTCGACCGACCTCATAAAACATTCGCTTTTAACTGATACTTAATACGCAACTCTGTGAATTCATTCGTTAATGACCTGTAGTCCCGTTTTTAACAGTAAAACGAATAATATAACCAGTAATTTAATAAATTGACAATATTTTATATCTGTGAGTTTTCTCCTTGTGCGTGCAATGTTGAATCTTCACCAACCTCAAACTTTCTTATAAAAGTGTGTCTATCTGTATTGATCTGCCAGGCAAATGGTATATTTCAAAAGAATTATTAATTAATAAAATAATTTTTATACCTGGTTTACCGTTCTTCTGAAATGATATACTATACTTAAAAGTTAAAATTTTGAAAATTAAACTCACGCATCACACAGGAATACAATTTCAAATCAAAATGCAATGACAACCAAAATTGGTAAGTTTAATAATAGTAGATAATAGTAATGGCTGCGATAACTTTAACTTCCACATACATTCTAAAAAAACAACAGTAGCATGTATTATTTTCCGATTTACACGGACAATTGAAAACTTCATACTGGTCTCACGGAAAATTCTCTTTTTTTCAATTATCATATTTTGACCTAAGATCACATATATCATCAATTCGATTGTGAAGACAGGAGTATGTAGTGTAATTGATTGAGGTTGTCTGCGCACAGATAAGTATTAAATTAAATCCACATGTCCAACAGAACATTAAAAGCCAATCAATATATGAATCAGGCAATTTTAATAATATTTCTGCAAAAAATTGACACCTGCGCATACATGCATCACTTTAGAAATTAAAATTTATTTTATAATTTATTTTATGCAAAAAAACCTACTAATAAACCAGCTCGGGGTTGAACATATTCCTTCACTTGACTAGGGAGTGGAGAAAATTACAACGTAATGCAACAGGCATCGGCGTAAATAGGTTCACTGCCATTGATATATAATTTAACTGCACTTTAAAAACCGTGATCACAACCAAACTGGTGAGTTGGGTTATGGTCAAAATTTCTTTAATTATTTTAAGACCCCGCATTTCGAATCTCTAGCGTTTGAACACTTTTAATTTTAAGTTCCTAAAAAAATATATGCTGTTTTTTAAGATAATATTTATGCATTTGTAGAGCTGAAACAAGAGACGAAAATATTGAAAAGTATTACACATTTGGTATGAAAAATCCACAGTGTACCTTTAAATGCAACATATGAATTTGTCGTCACATTTTTCTCTATTTTAAACAAGTTTGTCGTTTTGTGGTATCAGCGTGCTCCCTCTAACATTCGTATTTACATAATCTCCCTTTCAAAACATCTTTTTTTTAAACGCTTACTACGAAGCCATAATATTCGAATGTTTTCTTTGAGATTCCCAAACCACTCATCGACATTAAAAAAATCGTTTAACTATGAAGTAGATCTTTAGTTTTCCGTTAGTTTAGTTCATCATAGTCTGGGGTGTTTCACACACAACCTATGGATGGAAAAGTTGTTAAAAAATTATAAGTTTGTTAATCGCGTTTTTTTACAAAATTCGCAAAATAAATTGTTTCTATGATCGCAAAAATATGAATGGTTATAAAATTACCGAAACGTGGATCATTTAAATTTTCTAAAAATATCTCATTTTCGATCTCCCAAATTTCCAAAGTATCCGCGACGCCAAACTTCCTCCAGTCTTCCCCCGCCTGATAAATTAAAAGTTCTTGATTACTAATTTACTAAAAGGATAAAAGTTTTCTTTTCCAATAGTTTCTTTTACAAATTTTCGAAAAGAATTTTTGCATCAGTAATTATACTAAAATATATAAAGCGAAATTTCAACAACAAACGTTTTGTATTCGAGAAGTACACCCCGGGTGCGTTTATATTACATCGATTACTAAATATAAGCACAACATAATACAGTACAGTATAATAAGGTATAGTAAGGTATACTAAGAATATATTATATCTTGCAATGTCTTACATGATTACCTATACAATAGGTAATCATGTAAGATATTGAAATAGTTTTATTATTATTCCACATTGCAGTTTCTACCCAATTTGCCTTTTCCTTTGCTTTGTTAATTTCCTAAAGTCTCGCCTAAGAAGAAAGAAAATTTGAAAAAAGAAGACTAAGGACGGGTTGTTTCGGAGAATTTGAACAATTCATCAAATTTCAACGTTCATTTTCGGGTTTTGTGAAAGACTTATTCAAGTTCTGTTATTATATCACTGTAGGCTAGTTGCTTGACAAAACTGAAATAAAAACAGAACTTGAAAAAATCTTTCACAGAACTTGAAAATGAACGTTGAAATTTGATGAATTGTTCAAATTCTCCGAAACAACCCGTCCTTACTTAAGTGTTATTTTGCTTTGTGTTGTGTTGTGATTGCAAAACAGTTCGTGTTGTGGAAACAAAGGTACTTATTAGATCTATGAACAATTAATAGTGCCAAAAGAAACAATCAATATTCATAGGTAAAGGCCATCTTTTCTTCAAATACTAATATTTTTTGGTGATAAAAAAATACGATGGCTTGTACTTTATTCTCATTAAAACACAGTCCATTTCAAGTACCAATCGTCGCACAGTGGGACAAGAGTGTTGAATAGCGCACCTATATTCATAGGGACGCTTTAATGTGGAACGAAAGGTTTTATATAAATAACTTTTTTTATAAATAAATTTTATTGACTGTATGATACATATATATACGCAATTTATTTAAATAACACACAAAAAATGTGTTTTAATTCTCTTTGTTTGAGATGTTTGAGTCATCATCACTATCACGATAATCATCATCATCACGATCATCATTATTATTGTCATCTCTACCGTCATCATTATCCTGAGTACATGTTTGAGCCATCACACTATCACGATAATCATCATCATCACTACCATCATCACGATCATCATCATCATTGTCATAACTACCATCATCATCATCTTGAGTACTATGATGATGAACATGTGGAAACATGTCGGCTGTAATTATGGAACCGTTAAGAGTTCCACCGCTTCTTTAGGTGGTGTGGTCAGCTTTTCTTTTGAAAGATTCTTTTTGATCATTATGAGAGGATCTGATGACAACAAAAATAAATTGAAAACATCAGTATTGCAATTTTCTCCTTGATATTTTAAAGTCCTTGTTTCGTACTTCTTGGTCTTCTTCGGCAAATAAACCTATCGGCAATAATCACTTTTTATTATTTCTGACCCGTGGATAAAAAAAAACTTATGTAGTGTGGGCGGCATGACGTACAACGGATACTTTTGTATACGGCATATTTGGTCGAGTATAGTGTATGCTTGATTTTATTTCCTTCTGCAGTGAATTGAGCTAATCTTAGATTTTGTCAAAAGTTCTTAATCATCGTGAAGAATTCTCTTCTTATCACGAATAAGGTATCGATATGCACGAATGTAACAAAAAAAAAAAAAAATTATTTAATTAAACGTTCGGGTCAATGTAAGTAGTGTTGTATTTGTCACGAAACATCACAGGCCTTTGAGTCACGTTGAGCTATATCTGTCACCAACTGACACGACATCAAGTCTCTCATAAAACCCATTCTATTTTTTGTTTCTCTTATGATCAGACACGTGGTACAAACAGTTTTAGAAAGTAAGAACACTAACTTTTCTCTTTGAGTTTAAAAGTTTTCTATTATATACCTAACGCTTAAAATTTACTAACTGAATAAAACAAAATAAGTAAGATTTTGTAACAAACACGATATTATATTGTCTGGTTTCGAGATATTAAAAAACAACATTTTTAACTATAACCGTCGATCAACTTAAAACTGTTAAAAACTTTAAATGGGGCAAAATGGAGCAAATTTTTTCAAATTATTCGTAAATTACAATAACTACTGTTTTTTTTAAATATTAGAATGGAAGCCCAGAGGTGCCTGAAACTTGTCAAATCTCTAAATGTTTCTGAAGTTTTTTAAAGTTATTTTACTTCATTTATGTATTTAATTGATGTACACTTTTTACTCATCAAAACAACTGATAATGTTAACAAAAAAATGTTAAAAAATAAGAAATACCTGAACATGATTTTTCCATAATTACTTTTGAGGTTTGTATAAGGTATATTCAGAAATAAATGTGTGAACTTAAGGGTTGCAGTGATGCACGAAACGGGCGTATTGTCTCCACAAGTGATCGGTCTACCGAGAAGGTTGACAGGTAGAAGGGTTAGTTCTATCTCCTCTATCTGCTAATACATTGTGCTACAGCCGAAGGAGTATTTCGCAACAGACGAAGCGATATTGTAAGATCGATTTTTTATTTTTTGTTTTTAGTATTAAACTGTTGTATTTGGCCCCAGTGTGCGTCGGTACGAAATAAGTGTGTATTTACTCTGTAGACTAGCATTTTATTGTATAATTTATTGTATGCCATTTTGTGTTCCCCAATAGAAAATGTATAGTATTATCTGATTCATCCTTTACAGTTCGTTCTATTCTGTAGTGAGCAGGAACAGAATAATATTCCGCATTGAAGTTCCGTACTAATGTTTACCAACTGCTTTTGCGAAACGTAATAGCGAAATGATGTGAACGAGCTGCTTTTTCAGGCATTTTAAAAAGCATCCGCTGTTTGAAAAGCTCGCTTTTGTTTCATAAGAGCTTTGTTTTAATTTCACGTGAACGAGCCTCCATACGCAATAATAAGTTATTCTTCCCTTATTCGCCATGTGAGTGTGGACCGATATTATTTCATTTGCTGAAACAACTACGATAAACACTCGAATATTTTTTCAATACTTTGCAATATATTTCATGAAACCCCTTTAGAATGGAGTGCATTTAAACTTTAGTTTCTGCTAAATCGAATACAAAAAATAACAAAAGCACTAAGTGCCAAAACAACTGAAGCTGAGAAATAGGAGATTTAGAAAAGGAATCATGAAAAACACCTGTTAATTATCTTATTTTTTATTACCTTACACAATTTTTGCGACATATTTTATCAATATAACAAGATGCCGCACCTCCATTATCAACCATTTACATAAAACTAACAGTTGAAATTAGTGTTATTTTACAGATTAAAATAAAACATGTTAGCTCTTTCGCCCTGAGCCATCTTTTGGTGGCGTGGATGTTGCAATAATTTTTTGTGGGATCTAGGCGTCTATTAGTATATTGGCGAAGCCACAAAAACATTTATGCATATTTTTTAGTTTATTTTTGGCACTTAGTGCTTTTTTATTTCCTGTATTCAATAAAAGGCGTTTTTTACTAGTGAAACACCGTGGATACTGTTAAAATATTATTTTTCAGCTTGTTTAATAATTCATAAATTATATACCGACATAATGATTCTATTTGAGGAAAAATTTAAATAATAAATTCAAAAAACGTTTGAAGTAACTCCTTCGCAATACGTGTCTATGTTGGAATAAATAAACTTACTTTATAAAGGTACATAAATAACCATTAAATTAAAGAAAAGCAACAAAATAATGTATTTAAAATCAAACAGTTTAGTTTAATATCTGATCCTAGAGATGTTATTTGAACCGCTTAGTTCCAGTTTCTGAATTTTCTTTTTTTTTATCAGTGGTCACAATGCTTCACGATTTAATATTCCATACCATAATCAGAGTAATAAATTCTCTATGAAGATATAAATAAAGCATTTAAGGGTGAAATAATCATTATTCCGACAAGCTGGGGATTCCGGCCATACTTTAATTGTTGCAATTTCTTTAACAATGACATCGTTAAGCCCAGTCGATTTATTCAACAATGACATTGGTAAGCCCAGTTAATTTATAGGCCACCTCATGCGGACTGGGAACATTTGATTCGGAGATGAACTATTTACTTTGAAGGTAAATTAATGCAAATAAGAACCCAATCCATAAACTAGTCGACCCTATAAATTAATTTAGATTATATTAGTGTAATATAAGCAACGGTTATTACTTTTAATTAAAGCAGAAAGGAGAAGAAATTTAATCAAATTGTTGCATGTATCTATAAGCAGGTATATCAGTACCATTACTTTCAAATATTCAACCATTAGGTAGGTTATATAAGTAATTTGAGATTTAAATGTAATTATACTGTTGTGAGTTTTGAATGAGAGTGGGATTTTATTGTGGAGTTTAGTACCATGGTATAGGAACCTTTTTTCCCCAAATATTGTAATTGCTTGTTAGATATGTCTATGTATTTCATCCTAAGATCTAGTGGTTTAATTATAGTCATCAGAGAAAAGATAGATTTCGTTTCCGGAGAGATCACAAATATAAATTATTTTATTTTATTATCACAATAATGTAATGTAATTTAGTCATTTCAATGACAATAATTTTTTCAAATCTCATCAAGAGTCCTCACTGAAATTTTATACAAGCCTACGAAGTGGTTCATAGAACCGATTGAAAGATCGATACAATGTCCAACGAAGAACCAAGCTGATACCCTGTTTAATTCAAAAATTAACACGGAGACTGGCCGTAAAAATAAATCAGCCCCTCAGACATGGGGATTAGTGGCACGATGTCTATCTGGTCCATTACCATCCCATAGTACTGTACCATCCATAACTATCTTCGGCCGCCCGATACGGCCGCCCTATCTGGCCGCCCTCGCTAGACCGCCCTAGTGGCGGGGTGCTTTTGCATTGAAAAAAGCCAATCAGATACCCCATGTAAATTAGCGAAAGAATTAGGGGAGTGCTGACGTCACACCGGTTAAAAACTAAGGGAGGGTTAATCAGACGGTGAAATTAGAAATTAAATATGCAATTATATTTTAAAACGATACAAATAAATCTTGTATAAAATTAACATCGGTTGCATATCTAATTTAGGTTATAATTTATTGGAATATTATTTACGTGTTTAATGCCTCAGTTTATGAAATAAAATGTTCTGTATTCTAACACTTCCAAATCTCACACTATAAATACACGTACATACCCAACCCAGTGATAACTCGCGCAATCACAACTTACACCCACTACGTAAAATTACTACATTTAGACATCTTTCATGATTCCTTTCTAACATAAAAAAATAACCTACTAAATTTCTTAGCGTGACATATTTTAAAAATATTTTCACTTCATTTTTCAAAACTTCATTTATTAACAGTCAATTACAATTCCTGGACATATTACGATTCTTGATTTCAATTTATTTTTTTCTCTCTACACACTTTGTTCCTTTTATAACAATCTCAGGCGAAATTACATAATGATATTTTATGGACATAAGTAATATATACTACAACTATGTAATAACGAAAAATATCCTTAACTGTATCTTATTGTACTGTGTATGTTTTAATAAATAAATAAATACCGATTATAAAAAAATTGTGACTGTTTTAACTTTTGTTAGTTGCAAAAACTCTTTAACGAAAAACTCCTGGATTAACAAAACACTTTGAATTTTATTCGTGATAAAGCAAAATGACCTCTAATTTATTAAGAAGGTTGTAGGAATTATTCTGGGCCTTGACATTGAGATTGCAATTATTATAGTCTCAATCCTTGCATCATTGACAGCCATGTGCCATCTAAGGGGAACCTCTTAAACTACTATCCAGTTCTATCTATGAGTATCCTCTTAAACTACTCTCTGGGATATCACAATGATGAAAGAATAATTTTCTTAAATGCAAAAATGTTACAAATTAAATAATATATGTATACTTTTTACCTTGCTTATACGTATAAACACTAACTAAAAAATTCACTTCGTTTTCAACTTCCGCCAACCAACAACGGTTTTTTTTAGCTTTTTTAGTTAATAGTCATCATTCAAAACGGTGAATTATTTTTTGTTGTACACATTTAGTTAATAATACTTAAGTTATTTATAAAAAAATAATTATTTCAATGGATGTGCAACCGTATTACAGGCCAGGGTGTATAACCAAAGCGAATACCCAGAGCGTTTACCTAGGGCGTATAACCAGGATGTATACCCAAGGCGAAAATTTAAATAAAATCACTGCTGTTTTTGTAAGAAAAATACGAGTAAATTCTTGAGAAGCTTTATCTACTGAAGATCGTAATTAACGGCTTTTTTCAAATTGGTACAAATCATTAAAATCAACTTCAGATATAGTCGTTTTAGTGTAGTAGATTTTTTATCAGGTCATTAGATATGTACTTCAATAAATAAAGGGTTAAAGAATCCAAGATGTATTGCACGAGCCACATTGAGCAAAAGAAAGTATTGTATATAAGTTTTAATTAATTAGTAACTTATAAAATTAGATAAAATTAAAAAATAATGAAATTATCTGAATTAACGTAACTGTAAAAAAAACTAACATTTAACCTCGGCGCAAAATAAAAACCTCAACGGCTCTGACTTTTCAAATGTAATAACAGCAGAAACCAACAAAAATACATTTGAGTGAACATACATTGTACTGCTTTGTGTGAACATAATACCCTTATGTAGCCTCAGAGTAAATTACCTCCGTGTCGTTATTTAAATATTTAAAAACATCCAATAAACTCACCCCAAAATAGTAGAGCCTTTTTATAATTCAGGCAAAGCTCGCTCATGGTACCGACCTACCCCCATAAAGTGCAGCGTTCGTCACTTTAATATGAGATACTAATTCCCAGAGTACATTCAAGTCACTGTGAGCTTCGCTTCATTATCATAAACAGGTGGATTAGTAGGCGGCCATTGCCAGTAAACGAAAAATTATCGCTTAAGCTCGCTTCACAGCGGGTCCCGCGCGCAAAGCCCTCGCACGTAGTAAACGTGTTGGGGGCACATAAACACACGCACTCCATTAATTAAGGCGGGCTTACGGACCTATTCGGTAACGAACATTGTAATAAAAGTCCCGCGAATATCCGCGCTAATAGTTGTCCCCTACTAATTTACCACCGAAACATCGAAGCATTGCTTTCCAAACTTATTGAGTGTAATGATATTAAACACTTTTGAAAAGAAAATCTTTATTTTATTAGTAGAAAGGTACCTAAGAGAATGTATACACTCTCCACTTTCAAAGCGGCCGATATCAAAGAATACCCTTAACTGAATCCCCTCAAAACTACATTAGTTATGAAGGCCTCCCTGGTTGAGTGGTTTCGATCCTTGGCTACGCATCCAGAGGTCAAGGTTTAAATCCATGCGTGCGCAAGGAAACTTCATTTGACCAATCTGTGTGTTTCAACAAATTATTTATTAAAATTAATATTTAGTACATATTTGCGGCATGTTCCAGGGTGTTAGATACTTTCTCTGCCGCTCCAGATATTTTGGGGGGGAAACATTAATCTATTTATTTAATAAATGCACATTATATCTAGTCGTAGCTCGTAGGTTGGAAAAGAAAGAATATAAAGGACTAATTTAAATATTATTGTAGAAAACTATCACTTCGTGATTTGACATATTTAATAAAATAAAATAAAATACTCAAGCATCTTTAAAGTACAAATTATTACTAGACAAGAAGTACAAAGTGTGAGCTTTTAGATGTCCGACAGTGCTATATAAAAAAATTGTAATCCATGTTCATAAAAATAAAAACACAATGAAAACAGCCGAACACAAACATCAAACCAGAAGTAAGGGAAGGAATGACCTTTCCGTTCCAACAAGCAACAGAGCGGCTTATCAAAAAATATTCTCATATCTCGGTCCTAAAATATATAATAAAATCCTATCTCAGCTGAAACTGTGTGAATTGTCATCCTTCGGTCCAAGAGTGACAAAATGGTGTTGGATCTAGGCAGGACTGATTCCGAAATGATACTAAAAAATGTAATTTGAAATCATGAACGCCCCTATGTATCTTTTTTTATGTATATTTGCATGTAGGTATCTTCGTTTTAACATACTTATTTTAGCAAGTCTTAAATCCTGTATTCGTCTAGGATAACTTGAAACTTGTAAATTTGACTGTCCTGAAACGGGAATCCTTCCTAGTTGGACAGTCAAAATCATAAAATGTAATCAATATTATAAAAAATAAATATATTAAAAAAATTTGAGGGAGACAACATGATATAAATATAACAAACACAGAGAAATCATACAATACGTTTACACAAGTACAAAAGACATGGGAAAAACCGAAAGATAATATGTAGACTTATGGATTATAAAAATATATATGGAGAAACAAAGCATCAACTGACATGGTGATAAGGAGAACTTGGACATTTTTTCAAGGTTTATTGGAAACAAACTTAATATTGGACTACTTGATATATCCAATTGATTATTAAGAATAGGACTTTTGATTTTTACAGCTTTTTTTATTTCCAGTGCTTCTAGATTATTGAGTCTGTTACCATGCCCGTTTGTATGTAAAATATTAGCGCCTGTGTTATGACAGAAAGTATGATCTTTACTAATCAGATGATTGGCAAATTCAGAAAAAACCGTTATTATTGAGTCAACGAAGATGCTCTTTAATCCAATGATTAACATTAGGCGTTGTCTCACCGATAGTATATAAGTATTTTATTTTATTTTACTAATTTAAGTATTTGAAAACACTGACCTCGATATTTAATTCGATGGCTGCTCGAATGTATTCCCTTGGATGTTTGATTGCCCTCTGCAGACAGGAAACTCTCATTATATTATGAATATAGTTTTCTTATTCTTTAATAGACAGGTGAAAAATTTCCTCACAGGTGCTATTCAAATAAACGTATAATAAAATTAATATGGTTGCTTTATAACAACTATGATTTCTAATAATAACCAGTTACTTAAATCTAAGACTTATAAATAGTGACATACAAATAAGACATATCACTACTGGCTTAAAGTTAGTAACTTAAAATAAAATACATATTTACAACTGTGGCTAAAAGTTAGATACTTACAACTGACATAACTTTAATGCAAAAATTTCGTAAACTTAATGCAAAAAAATTAACCAAAAATCGTAGCAGGAAACATTTGTGTATTGAAAATTGCATTGCACTTCCCGTACTTCGTCCTCCTGGGACCTCCTGAAAAAAATACATGAAAAATGTGCATTCCTACATTTTGAAATCAAATACTTAATACAGGGTTTCGGGGGGTAAAGTGCGCTAACTTCAGGAAGTGATTCTACATGATGGTAAAAGTAAAAAATTAAAATATTTTTTTTGAAATTTCAATTATCATTTCACCATACAGAAATATTTATCTATTGAAGAATATTTATTTTTCAATACAAACCATTCATCTTTTTACCGAAAAACTATCTTAAAACATTAAAATTCCGAAAAGAAAATTTCAATTAGAAAACATCTAAAATAATGTAGAATAACCCCTATTAGCGCACTTTACCCCCGGACACCCTGTATATTATGTATTCTATTTGACGTAGATTTTTCAGTTAAATCTGGGATTCATAATTTCAGCGATCCATGGTTCTGCAGTTTGAGAGTCGCAGAATATTAAACGGCTAAAAGCGCACATTTGATGGATATAAACGCGGGATGCGACAAAGTGTGCGCAAATAGTGTTTGGGTTTATGCGGACTCTAATTTATCTGCGTGTTTCCCATTTCCTATTCAATTACTTCGCCTGCAAATGGACTAAATAACTAAACTCACGGATTCCACGCCAGTATTGCCCCGTGCTGTGCAATACGTATGTACACAATACAGGACCCACAGACTGTACCTATTCCTACTGGACACCGGACAGAGAGAACACCATCCCACCCACCCAGCACCTATATTATACTGCTCCTGTACAGGGTGGTATGAAAGGCTGTTTTTATGAGGCTATATTGTGTGGGCACGAAGCTACTACCATTGTCTAGTGGTTGTATATTTGAGGCAATTGTCCGAACGCATTGTACGTATCTATCCGTACCTGCACAATGCACCAATTCCCATGACAATTATTTCTGAAGACGGAAACAAAAAGCTGTGTGATACACTCAAATTGTAAATGGCGACTGAAAATTAGTGTTCTTTAATATAAGTTGGTTCCCTCTTTTAAGCTTGCGACAGACTACGCTATATTTTTGTGGCTTAGCTTATTTCAGCATATTGCTCGCCATATTTTCCGATTGTTAGTGTATTTATTAATTTTCGGGAAATCGACAGTTTACATTTATTTCAGTTTGTACATAAGTATAGTACCTATAGCCAAATTAAACCAATTATGGATTTCCTCCTTGTGACTTTACCTCTACTGATACAGCATAGTAAGGAATAAGTAAATTAAATTTGTAAGAAACGAATATGAATTCAAAAATTTATACGAAACAAAAGATTACATAAAAATATGTATGGCAAGCGATATGCTGAAATAGGCTAAGCCATGATGCGTATAGCGTAATGTGTCGCCTACCTTATGCTATTTTCCTTTTAGCGTCTAGGCGTATTAGGCAAGGTTGTGAAAACGTTCAATTTACTTTCGATCTCTACTAGGAGCTCAAACATGAACCGATTTTAGCATATAACCTATTTAGCATGATAGTAAGCATTTGTAAGATTTTATGTTAATGTTTATATCGAGAATACAATATGTTCATAGATATTTAATAATGTATTAAAATATTTAAAGATATGTCAAAATCTACTAACATTTTTTCACAAGGGTTAAAAACTGTTTTTTCCCTGGGCTTAAAAATTTAAGAAATCAAATGTAAGAAAAAACTTTGGAGGTCCCTTCAAAAGTTTGTCTGTAATTGAAAAAAATAGTTAACGTCGTGTATATTTTTGTGAATCAACTAAATTCAAATTTCTAGAGTTTTTTTTTTAAATTTCACCGTTTTTATTTTCGTGTTTAAATCATTATTTATATTATCTTATAAATAAAATAAGCGTTATTGATTGCCCCTATCTTTACAATCAATTATTTGGCTCACTTGATATTTTATGTTGATATTAATTGTTTAATATTCATATTTTTTACTGTTAACTAACCACTGCAATTTAGATACTTGAATTCGCGTCCAATATTAAAGTTCAAGTGTGCACATTATTCGAGTTTTATTAAAATCCGTAAATCTTTTTTCAGCCATTTGAATGTTTTAACCGGAAGCAGAGGGCATAATTTTGGCGCCACCCGGTATGCTTAGGTACCTATATCCGGTAGATGCAAAGCAATTACCCTCTAGTTTACGTGTGTGATACTCCTATCCTCTCTCCCTCACCCAGTGGGGGTATATCTGAATTAATCCATTTTTACTTCGTAGCCAACGCTATTCTTGTTCCTATAACAGTAACAAGATATTTAAATTTGCCCTGCCCTGCGTCACGCTGGGATGATATTCTGCATTTTGAAATGAGATAATGTACAAAATACATATTTTAGCATTTATTGTGTAATCTTTAAACAACAAATTATATTTTTTGTATTTTATAGTCACTTACCTATGTGGAAAAATATCAATTTGTACTTTCTACGTACAGGGTTTTCCAATAAGAGGTGTTATTTTGATATTCAATCGTAAAAGATCAATGGTCTCGTTGCTTGTGTGGCACGTAGTGCCATCTTGTTGAAATTAAACGTTATCCAGATCAATACCATCCAATTCCGGCCATAAAAAATCATTAATCATCTCTCGATAGCGCAATCCATTCACCGTAACTGTTGCTTCAGCCTCATTTTCGAAAAAGTAAGGTCCAATGACTCCGCCGGACAAACAGTCACACGTTGAGAATAGAGAGGCTTTTCAACAATAACTCTTGGGTTTTCCGAGCCCTAGATGCGACAATTTTGCTTGTTGACGAAGCCACTGAGGTGGAAATGGGCCTCATCACTCAAGATGATTTGTATTTGATTCACTCAAGTGAATTTTAATAATTTTAATGCGTTGTTGAAGCTTGTATCGTTCCATTTTTATTAATGGCGTAGTTTCTACTTGTCAAATGTCAAAAAATGACAGCTTCAAAAGTAACATCTACCGAAATAGCGGGCTATTCAAAATAACACCTATTATTGAAAAACCCAGTAGTACCTAATTATTGGTAAGTGTATTATCAATTCAATTCAATTCAATTTGTTTATTCCTTTAAAAACATTACAAAATTACATTTATTTCGTTTTTAAGTACATTTGTAAAATGGTATTACATAATAGTTAGCGGTGTATAAACTATACCAGCATCAATAGAGCTTGCATTTTAAATATTATGATTTATGTTATCTAGGAAATTCCTCTTCCAAAAATAAAAATAATCTTGTTTTAAGAAAGCATTAATTATTGTTATAATACCAGCGCAATGCTGGATTGATAAATTAATTTGACTTGATTATTATCTTTATATATTTATCTACCTCACCTATTTAATCTTTATGTTTGAATCAATTTCATGCAGGTGTTGGGGTGCTGTATTGAAAAGCAGATCAAAATTGTTTTAAAACAGTTTAAACTTTATCGAGATAATTAATAAAATTTTGCAATTTGGCATTGTATTTCGTTTGAAAGTCAGAAATAAAATGGAAATAATGGTTTGAAATCACAGCAAAGCGAGAAGTTTTGATTTCCCACCCAGTTAAAAGTTTGATAAATTGTTTCAACAGCTGTTTGCGTGGGGGTTAATAATTAATAAAGGGAATTTCCCAAAACAAACAAATAAATGATAGCGTAATTTATTTACACGGCACCATATAAAGCTAGTTGTTTTTATGATAACTTACGATAAATTTGGAAACAGGATAAATTAATTTATCGAATATACTGAAATATAACAACTAAACCTAAAAGTAACTACGTGTAGTTGTTGTGGAGAAATATGTATATTTGTCTGCATTGTTTTTAACCATAATAATAGTTTCAGTAAAAGTTACAGTGACGATGTTATAAAGGCATATATTTATCATATTCGGTAGAGTTTCCTGAAATAATATGATAGGTAAGTACACAATTTATTTTGTATACTTAACAGGGAAAGGTGTAGTAGAAGTTATACTAACATAACTAATATATAAGATGTGAGTTTCTAACACAAGAAGTACAAAATTTCTGAAGAGCGTTATCTATAGTATTTATATATTTTTTTTAAATTACTTCAAAATTAGCCAAGCATTATTATTATTAAGTTAATAATGTTACCAGTGTAGGAAAAATTAATTTTAGAAAAAAAAAACCATACATGAATTTCTATTTTTGGACCCTAAATATATCTACTAGCTGTACCCCCTCATGCGTTGCTGTGGCTCAGTCTGTCTCTGCAGGTAGAGAAACAATAGCGTGTGTTGCTTTTACGTCCAGCAAATGGCACTGTTTTTTTGTTTTGTTTCACTGTTTTTAAAGCATGTTTGTCCAATAGATGGCGCTGTTTAAAAAAAAAAAGTTTTTACCTGTCACAGATGACATCTATATAATATAGGTAAATAAAAACACACGTGTATTCAAATGAAACGTTGATGGAGATCTTTCAGAGATTTAAGATTTTAAACAAATGAAAATGTGCATTTTGAAGATAGATTTCGACACACAATTTTTTTTTATGATATTCAAATCCGTGTTATCACAAGATTGTCCTGGTGCGGGTGTGTTTTCAACAAATCTACAGTTTTATTCAGAGATTGATGAAATTTTACACACTAAACCTTCAAAATAGGAGAAAAATTGCTGTCTAAACATTTCGCAAAACTCCATTTAAAGCCCGGGCAACGTCGGGTATTAGCTAGTATCATAATATTATGTATTTTCATTGATTCACAAGTGAAGGATTATTTGAATCAATTAGATCAATATTCCTAGGAGAATGCATCGATGCATCGTTTAGTAAACATACCAATTTATTTCACAAACAAAAATATTCCCAGTGGATCACCGGAAGTGACTTGTTGTGCACATAGAATCGCATAAGCGGAAATCGATGCGACGTTTCCGTTAGGACTGCACTTTGGTCAGGAGAGCTCATGGCGCTGAACAGGAAATTAAATTCTTCCTATCCTTCGGGGATTGTGCTATTCTCTCAGACCCTCTCCACCGGGGAGTGCAGAGAGAGGGAATGACAAGGTGGATTGTAAACATTGAACATGAGAGCTTACTGCATAGCACACTGTATATTGCTGACTTTCATGACTGGTTGGATGTTTGCGGAATGCAGTGTCATCGTAAAAGAAGCCCACGTTTAATGATTTCTCTCCCAAACGTGAAAGCTTTTGGGTTAAACCCATTTATTAGGCGAATTATTGCTTCGTGAAATCATATTGTCACTTTAGGGCGCATCCCCTGTCAATATTTGGGTTAGTGATTATTTATTCTAACGCTGATTGTATTTGCACATAATAAATTCATCGCACCCGCAATTTCATCCGGTAATAAAATATACAGAGGAAAGGTACCAACCTACATTTATGGGAGTCATGGTATCAAATGTTATTGCCTCTCTTTTGATAATCATAAAATGAGGCAAAATTGAGTGTTTCAAAATTTCGAGGACATCTGTCCATCTATTTACATAATACGAAAGAATGTATGTGGGTGGGTGGCTTTGTTTTTCATGCGTATCTACGGTTTTATTGATGAAATTACGAGATTGATGAAATTTTTCACAAAAATAGGAGAAAGGTCTAGAAAGTCTAGTTTACTTGAAATTTTGATAAACCACCTTCACCCTCTTTTCCCACCTATTAAAGCAGGATTTTTATACTTTTTGATAAAATTTTCCACACTTGACTTTGACATTTAAAGTAAGAGGAAAATTACTGTTTACATCTGATTTCAAAAACTGTGCGCAAAGCCCGACCAAACAGACTCGACCTGATGCCAGTGACTTCAGATAGTACCATAGAGTTTCTTGTGTCTATGGCTAGTACCTAATAAATAATGTACCGTAATGGAAGATACTCTAAGCGAGGCTCACAATTCGGAATCTAAACATTTGTAAGTCACGTAACATACAATAAATGGGGATGACATAGTTCCACTAGCTCCAGGCAGTTGACGACTATTACGTTGGCATCACAAAACAAAAAAACCACATACCGTATATTTTTTGCAATATTTGCTATCGGCGTGAACCGCTGTAGGTAAATTTGACGTAAATAATAAAATAAAGGTCAACGTTTTCATTAAAATCACTCTCAACGCATCAAAATATGGGTCATGAAATTCATGTCGTCTAATCTATAAAATGTTAAATTTCGTAACCAGCTGAAAGAATAATACTCGCGTATATCTAAAACATCATTTTAAAATAATGGCCTCCGTGTAATTTTATTGCGCTATTAAAATAAGTAATGTTTTATTACGCGGCAGTTTATTATGAAAAGTGTGTGTAATGGTGCGGCGCGATGGGGCAGTGTGCCCAGGAACAATGCGCTGCGGATGTCAATTTTACTATTACCAAGATATATTGCTTTCAGAACTGATGATAATACCTAGGTTTTATCTATTATTCTTCCCTTTCCTATTTAAATGTTATTTGCTTAACGATTTAAAAGTAGTAATAAATTCAGGATCCTCCGTAACGTTTTAAATCACAATACTGCTTGGTTTCATATTCATAATTTTTTTTTCAACATTATATTTGAATTATCACGTCCAATAAATACAACACTAGACTTCATGCTACATTTCATGTAGTTGCTTTTCGCACTAACTTTATGTACCTACACTTATTCTCGTTCACAGAGATTATGAAACTTGAAAAGCAAATATAACATACAGATATATCTGTTTATTTTATTTATTATGATCATAAAGTTATTATAACTTATAACATACTTACACATATTCTTTATTTTTATTTTTTTAATATTAATGTATGTAAAACTTATAATAAATAAATAAATAATCGTAATTTGTATTATACTGGTGGTAAAACACAATTAGAATATAACATAATCAAAAAATGAAAATATTTTAATATATGTACATACCTACATGGTAAGTCAATGTAAATTAGCACTCCACTCCAATGTTATCATTTTCTTTTAAAAGATATACCAAATAACTTAACACGTTATTTCTCCACAGAAGTAGATATTGATGATGGAATGCCCCACAATTCTATCTCGGTATACGCTCCTGAATTAATTCCCATAAAAATATCGTTTCACACATAGGTACCCTTCTGTTATAGTTGCTTACTCTTGAGTTTCGTCCGAATCGTCAAAAGTAGACGCAAACTCTTCGTGGGATGTTCATGACTTCTTCTTCCATTTACTTGCACAATTATTCTCAACTCCCCTTTTTCTGTCCGTTCGAATCTGCTTATGTCCAACTTCGTCCATTCCTCAAAGATAATAAGTGTATTTATACCTTTGTATGCAAATAACACTTCAAGGAATCGAAATCGTACTCCATGAAAGACCAACAAAACTATTAATGAAGTTTAACAAGCATTATGAGTATAATATATGACAGTTTCTGTGGTCCCTTGCAAGAAGCCACACTACTTGTTGGTCAGTTGTTGGATAGGTATAACTTGGTGCTTGGTGCTTGGTGCTATGTGCTAGGTGCAAGGTGCTAGGTGCTGGGTCAGACCCAGGCGGGCGCAATTAGAGCAGCCAGATTGCCAAGGGGCTGGTAATACCTAACAACAAACGGTCCCAACACATCATAAAAACTGCACTACACAAAAACACAAACCACCCGAATATTACTGAGTGCAGTGATCATAGGCGTTTACTGGTTTTGATAAGAGGCGCCAAAATTTTGCCTGCACCATACACCGTTTAGCTCATGGCCGGCCCTTTCCGCGGGTTGGGTGCTGGGTGCTAGGTACCTCCTAGTTCCTGATTATTGTTTGGTAACTGTGAATGGCGATTAAGTGGCTCAATTTCCCACCCAAACTCTCTTACCTCTTCAGTATCCAGCTTCCAGCTCCAGGGCGGTATCCCCTGTCCTCAGGGCTGCTCTTCAACCGCCCTCCAAACAAACCAACACGCCGCCCTAACTTAATAGTGTCGTCGCTAGCGTCACCAGTATTCAGATCTGTATTTCATATAAGTGTGTCTTCTTTCGTGTACATAAGTAGATCTGATATAAACTTGAAAATAATATGTGACTACACTAATAATAGTTCAGTTAGGACGGGTTGTTTCACAGAATTTGAAAAATTTATCAAATTTCAAAGTTTATTTTCAAGTTCTGTTAAGTTTCTATTTAAGTTCTGTTTTTATTGTAGTTTTGAAACAAGTGGTCAAAAATGATATAATTACAGAACTTGAATAGAACCTTCACAAAACTTGAAAATCAACTTTGAAATAGATGAATTGTTCAAATTCTGTGAAACAACCCGTCCTTAATGAACTTAAAAACGTGACGTTTGTGAAAAAAAAATTAATATAAAAATCTCATCAAACTGATATGTTTCTTGGTAGTAATTATGATAAAAAATAAATCTAGAAGATTGGTTTTCCATGATCTCACACTGGGAGAAAAATGAGTTTGTATAATGCATTAAAAATAAGATTATTGATAATGTATTATTAGGCAGCGGCCTACAGTCCCTTTTTTTACCGGATTACCAATAATTTCAAGAGACTCAATAAATTAGCAAGGCTCATTTTTCTCCGTTTATAATAAGACTGATATTTTCAAAAGTGACCTCTTGACATATATAAAAAATTAAGTTTTTATCAAGTTCGTAGATAAGTGATTAATATTTAGAACAGACTGAATATAATCGTTAATTTTATTGCGAATCATTAATGCACTCGGGTACTCAAAAATGATGGTGGAGAGAAACCTACCTACCTGGTCTTTCGTAATTACCGTTAAATGATAATTAGTAGCATGTAAAGCGTTTTAAAATTGATTAGAATTATTATCATTGCAATACCGTTAAATGGTTTAACTGTTAATTCAACAACTTCATAGTCAATATTTCAGAAAAAAATTATTGCACTATTTTCATTGACGAAATGAAGCCACTACAAATCTCAACCTCACTGGTGGCGCAAATACTACAAAAGCTTTAAGCCGCACAATACGTTTTAGTCCATGCAGACCCAACAGTCTCCAGTAGGGTTCCAGCACCGAATATAATAAAATGATAATACCCGCAGTAGCCACCGAAGCCAAAAGAATACCACAGGGAATTCAAAAAGGTCCGTTCTAATAACGACTTTTAAGTCAATCATTCTTCAATGCAACAGAGAAGGTAGCACCAACATATATTATTATTACGCATTGTTTTTTTGTCTCCATTATGATGACAAGCAGTAGTGATGATGGGATATTGCACACAAAAAAAATCACCTTCGAAAACAATTTTCTCCATGCAGTAATATCATTTTACAAATCAGCCCACGGCGCGGAGCATTCAGATTATGGTAATTGCGTATTATATCATATTGTAGCTATTTGTACACTGCATTGATATTGACTTATTGAATTTACTTTCGAATGCAATGATGAGCATTAGTTACGCTATTAGCGGTTATTGCTCAACTTCTCATAATTCGCGGTGATGCAACAAGGCAAATAAAACAATCAGACTTTACGATTGCGGCGAGGTGCATTCTTATTGTTTCCACAAATAATGATAATGCACGACCGTAAAGAGAACATCTAATCTAAGGCTCCGTGGATGCTATTTAAAGTACAAACAGTAATCTTATTTGATGATCGTCGTAATGAGATAATTTTATAGCTCTCTATCCTTTGTGTTTCCTTAATAAGTTAAAATAATTTGTGCAAAAATGGCTCATTTCCGTGATGGTACGATTTGATATTAATGTAAACAAAATATAACGTTTTGAGTAGAAAGACTTAACTCCAGCTGGATATTACTAATTTTTAGATAAACGTTTTCTTAAAACATCACTTCAGGGTTAAGAAGCATTATTCATTATTATGTAGGTATCTAAGTAGATATTCAAGAAGATTAAACAAACGATGACTGATATTTGCATATTTCCTGATGTCGCGAACAAAATTTTTAACAATAATGCTATCGATAGACATTTTTACAGTAAATTTATAAGTAGGGTGGTTCATATTTGAAATCAAAAGATCGACTACCGAAATGTATTGATAAATTCTCTTCTGGAAAAAAATTTTCTACCCCATGGTTAATAAATTATTTGATAACACTAGGCCTATTTGGACAAATTTTGCAGTTTTATACATAATAACTGATTTCCCGGGCGTTTCACGGGCTTAACGCAGAGTTCTTCTAACCTAGATGCAGACCATAATTTTACTATTATTTTGAAGGTGAAGTGTACAAAATTCTGCTATAAGGAGTGGGAAAAGGCGATGGAGGCGTAGACTAATAGTATAAAACATCAATGGATGGGGGTAGTTTTATAAATCTCCTATAGATTGTATCCTCTTGTTTTGAAGGTCAAGTGTGCAAAATTTCATCAATCACGGAATTTAAATCACTTAAATAATATTTTCAGTATATTTGCGGCACGTTCCAGAGTGGAAGATACTCTCAGTATCGCCGCTGTGGCCATCTTTGGTAACCAGATCTGAACAGCCAGGTACTTCTCCACTTCTTCTTCTCCATTCCTTCCACTCCCCACTACCTACAGATTCACAACATATCCCAATTGGGGAAGCCATAGTCCCCCTGGCTATATGCATATATTTATGTATAGTAAAAATAAAAATCGATATATGAAACAAAACCAAACAAAACAAAACTCATTAAGCGAATGATTTTGAAAAGAATATTTAATGAAACTGTCATCCGGAAATAAGATCGTGAAGGTCTGAAAACTGATTAAAGTAGGTAACAATCGCGTTGTGAGGTAGGCTCAGATAACGGAAGAGAACCCATCGAGCTAAATCTGGCTGCCAAATAATACAGTCTGATTGATAATTAATTAATCTTTGCTCCAATCCATAATCCATTAGTTCGAATGATTGAATAGTATCCACCGCTATCTGTTAATAGTCATCTCCGGGGTACTGTCCACCCTTCAATGCGAGAGTACCCTTCAAATTAATTATATTTCGCTAAAGCAGACCACATGGCATGCCCTTTGATGGGCGACCAACCCCCGAGCCCGGCCACAAAAGACCAGCGAAAAGTCGAAGGGATGAATTGAAAATACCTGTTTTTTTATTCCACTGCCTTTGGAAAAGATCATTAATTATTTCTAGCGGCGGATGTGAGCGAAGCCCGAGTTTGACTTAAAACAGGATTTGTTGTATGAATAGAAAAAATTTAATTCTACCCCAAGGTGGTTCTTCAGCATTGTGATACATTGCTTTTTTGTATTTGTTTACAAAGGAGTTTACTCCTTGGCGAATTAGGGAGCTTTTAAAATTAAAAGCGTGTCTAAATAAGTCCTCTTATTGAATTTTGGGTGGCGTGGTTAATTTCATTAAAAACATATTTTCATTTTATAAAAAATACGGTTTTTGAAATGGCTAACACATTTAAGGGAGTTTTTAACGTCCTCGAAAATGATTATTTTCGAACGTATTGGCCGTATGAATGTATGCCCACTACGTCTTGAACCATTGCAATGTATTTAGATTTTGGAGATATGTATTTGTAGTACTTACATTGTTCTGAATATAGTCTGATGTGGTCCGACGAAACTTGTCGTTTAATAAGGAAGTGTGTATGTACCAAAAAGAAAACTGTCACAAGGTGGGATTATCTCGAGCGTTACATGAAATATTAGGTAGGTACCTACTTATAAATCATAGTTTTGTGAGAAACTTAATTGGAAGCAGGAAACTAAATACGTACAGATGAAATATGTCGTCCGTATCCAGCGCTTAATATTATTAAATGGTATTAAGGTGACACATAACCGTTGGATCGCGTCTCCTCCTTGTGGGGAATGTTCGTAAGGCACAGAATGACAATGTGGCGGGTCACCTTTAAGATATAAAGCCCAATTCAAAAGAGAAAAATCCATAGGCGAGTGAAAAGCGAGACTAATTTTGATATAAGACATGTTGAATTTACATGTTTAATAGATCCCACCATCGCGTAGGATCAAAGCAAACCTGTTTATGTATTAATGCTAAGTCAAGGTGTGTAAAGCGGAATCCAATACAGAAAACAGTCTTCAAACAACTTCTTCCCTGTATAAGATATTATTAAATTTATATATTGTAAGGTTTTCTTTATTCTCTGTAAATCAGTGAAAACATTATTTCTAAAGCCCGCGAATATAATAACACGTTTTACAACAATCTATGAATAAGCAAATATGTAGCTTTGATTCATATTAGTTATAGATATCTCACCTAACCAGCTTAATTATTTTGGAATTTTAAGTTTTCTTAATCCTTTTGTCAGATTCATATATTTCTAGTTCTGTACGCAATTATTTATGACAGTGCGTCACATTAGGCATAAACTTGGCGTCGTGTTCCAAAGACTGGATTTCAAATTACGCACTATATTTAAAAAAAAATAACTAACTCAGAGGTATTCAAGTAACAAATCATTTGAGAAACTTAGTAGTCCTAACAAAAGTTTACCAAAATACAATTTTTTTAATTATTTTTTAAATACTACGTGGTGATAGATGATAAGACCATTACACTTACTAATGTCGGTCTGTGAGTGATTTTAAATTAAATGATAATAAAAAATTAACTCTGATTTGTTTTGTATTTAAACGTCATTTTCAAAATCCGAACTGATTATGTCAAAAATTCAGACAAGAATTATTCATTATAACAATTATTGGATGGCCCTCGTGGTCGAGGGGTAAGGCCCTTGACTAGCAATCCAATGGTCAAGTTTTAAATCCCGGCGTGCGCAAGTAAAGTTCTGTTTGATGAATATGTGTAATTTCACAATATATTTATTTGAAATAATATAAAGTATACGTTCTGGGGTGGAAGATGCTCTCAATATCGTCAGTATGTTGTACTGTTGTACTACAGTTATGAAATGACATTAGCCGTAATTTGTGACAAGATCTGAATAGCCAGATACTTCCTCACGTTCCTCCTCCTCATCTCTTTCCCTTTCCCACTACTTTCTGCCTCACAATATACACCAATTATTGGGGATCCGATGGTCTCACTGGCTCTAAGCGGTTGGGACGATTATGCGGCATTCACACATAAATTAATTAAACACTTAAATTAAATAATTATTATTTTACAAGCAATAATTATTGGCCAGAAACACTCATCCACATTGAAAAATCTCCTGATAAAAGATACATGACGCCAACGGGACTCGAACCCGTGTCAGCTCTGACCACTGAGCTACACGGGTTCGAGTCCCGTTGGCGTCATGTATCTTTTATCAGGAGATTTTTCAATGTGGATGAGTGTTTCTGGCGAATAATTATTGCTTGTAAAATAATTGTTACCCTTTGTGCTATGCATAAAAAATCTTGTCTTAAAACATTAGTTTACCAAAAAAAATAATAATTAAATAATGATTGTTTTCAACATCCCTTGTTTAGTCTCAGTATAGACTTGAATTATATTTTCCTCGGCCAGTGGGATTCAGGTTGTCTTGTCTAGCGAAAGACTGGGATTTCAACTCGTTGATAAATTGAATAAAAAGGAGCCGGGGAATTTGAGAAGGATCATTGTCACAATAATTCCTCATCCCGACTGATGGATGCAGCAGGCAGGTACCGGCTAACTTGTGTGTCACGGAGTGTGAAATGCTACCTGACGTTATCTCGGAACATGGGACAGTTTTGTACCGAACCATATGATACTGATTAAAAAACATTTTCGGGCTACCGGCTACCACCGTTGTGGAATTAGTTAAGTTTTTTAGTTTTCTTCTTGGGGCGGTGAGTTCGTGAAGCCCATATGGCATATCTGCCGTCTACCCTAGGTCTGTTTACCATTTCTGTATGAGTTGTTATCTGATTGCTTTTTTTGTATTTTATAGAGGTTTTTTTTAATGATTTAATATGGCTTCAAGACCCGTGCCGGATCTTTGCCCGTTTCACATTAGTTCAATCAAGATAAATCATCCATTTATACTCCCATATTATAAAACGCAGTATGTGGAAATAAGAATCTCTTGTACCTGCCTATTCTTAAGCTACTGCCTAACTTAAGTTAGCCTAGAAGCTAGGTGTACTGTACAGCAGCCGCAGATACTTCAATAGGATACAACTGCTGACTCTGTACAAATCAGTGTTAATTTGGCAGCCACCTCTGGTCTGGAGGCCCAAAATACCTGAAAAAACCCTTGACTCTTTGCAGAAATGGGGGATTCGTTTGATAGATTCTCCCCTCTTAACAAATTGATTACAATCCTTAGACCAAAAACGTCAGATAGGTATGATATCCTTGTGCAATCGGTATTACAATGGCATATGCTCCGAGTAACTAGCTTAATTAATCCTTTCGACACCGGTGCATAATCGGTGTAACGTGTTCTATTACACGTTAATGAACCTTAAATCAAATCCGCAATAAATACGACAAAGAAGAGCTCATTCAATTCGTTTTGAATAAATCACGGGAAAAAGTGGAATGAAGGTACGCCTACCTTGAATTCCCCAGAATCCCGGCAATAGGGTTGTCGACGTACTTGCACTGTTCACGGGGTGAAATTTCCTCCGAAACGAGATAATCTTTAAAATGATTTTGATATTTAGCACAAAGCATGTGAATAATACAACGAGGACACTACGATTGCACCTTCTTGCTGCACGACACGAATTCGAAAGCTGTACTTGCGACAATTTACAATGCAACAAAAAATCTTCTTATTTTCAAGTGTGGGTTACGCTGTTTTTAAGGAAGGAAATGGATAGTAGGTATGACAGTAGGTATATGATGGGAAAAATGGTAGATATTGTCCAAAACTGTTTCAATACTAAACAATCGGAAAAGATATAGACACAAATGACATTTGTCACTTGAGAACGGGTCGCTTCTTAGGTTAAACGATGGTTCAACGGCTTAGCTGAGGAACGATTTGCTGGCCCTTGTGTTTCGTCCCTCCTACAACATGGGTCTCTTCAAGAAGATCTTCCATACTCCACCCCTAAAGGTGATATAGATTCCGAGGGAAATTATTCCTCGGGCCGCCTGTGTAGAGATAATGTAAAAAAAAAAATTAAAAAATTTCTTAAAAGAACAAACAGTTTTAACTTTATATTCTGACATGTGTGTGCTTGACAAGTGAGCTGGGAAATATATTTTCTTATTTAACACCATATTTTTTTTAAGATTTGCTTTATACCTACCTGTCCCACTCACTACTCGGAAAAGAATCACAACTTGACAATGTAAGTAGACACATTTATGTAAACTTTAATCTTTTCTTATAATCTTATTCATGCTTTTTTCCAATTTACAAATTTTGGATTAGTTATTAAGAATCTCTTCAAATTATTGATAATCCGGTTAAAAACCGAACAGCGGGACGTTTCCATCGTGACAATATATTGGTATTTTACTAAAAATTTATCAGGAAACATATCAATTAATTCGTTAAGGGCCTGCAGGGCTGATTCTTAATAAATTAGAAAAATGTTTTATCAAGTTTTCTCCGTGTACAACTTCATTCAAAATTGCATCTATCTCAGCGTGTTTTTATTTTATTTCAATAAATTTACCCAGTTTCTCGTGACAACGCAAAAACCCCAACATTATTATTTTGTAATGTTGTGTGGCGTGAAGTAAGTAAGTCTGTTTGTTAGAATAATAACGTCTGTACACATTGACAGGATTATCAACGGACGAGGAACAGAGAACGTGAACACTAAACTATGCACATGCATCGGGTCGCTGTTGTTGCACCTCATAATACTTCCTTATAAGCTCCCGACATCATGTGACACTGTGGGTAATCAAATCAGCCATCCATGAAGACCCGATTAAGCCAGCTCGGCCTGTGAGACCCGCGACCAGTGACCAGCTTACAGGCGAGCCTTCGCCTCCTCTCAGCCTCTGCTCTGTGCCTTAACTAAATGACCGAAGGTAGACATTTCATATCAAATTTAGGAACCAGCTTATTAAACGGCATTGGATCGTATAATGGTATACTGCTTGAGTGACTAGAGGGATATGCATTCCAGAATACCGCTAGGAAGTAAGTGGATATTGAAAGTTGCTAATGCTTAGCCATCTGCGAAGATAAACTCGAATGAATCGTTGAAATTAATGTTGATCTGTTATTAAAGTAATACAAATTAAAGTAAAAATGTAAAATTCAGTGATGTTTTACTGTCACTAATATTTAATACACTTAATACATAAATTTATTGAATAACCTACACCACTGACATAGGTCACCCCAAGTCGTTCGCTACATTAGTAAACTTAGCAGGGGTGGCCAGGTTCATGTGGTGTTGTTTGTCCTGGTTTGGTGGCTGACGCGTCTGCTCACAAACTGCTTGGCAGACCGGATCGGAAAACCATCCTTTCACCCCTCTCAACACCTTGCCTTACAACGCAGTGGGAGTGATGGATTCATACGTCTGTCAATACTGAATTCACTGACCGCAGATTCTTACCCACCTCTCATACCTTTTCCCTTCCCAAAATCTCCTCTCCTTCGGTTCCTTAAAAGATCTTCCACACAGCATCCCCAAAGATGACATAGGCCCTGAGGAAAACAATTTTCCTTAATTCATGGAGCTAGTGTAAAAAAAATATTTATTTACCCATATTATTTTACAATTAACATTAAAAATCATTATCACGTAAAACGTCATATCCTGCTTTAATATTGTTCTATTATTTATAATTATTATATTATTATTTATCCCTGTGATTGAACCTCGTGGTTTGTTAGCATTTAAAAAAATATATATATAAAGACGCCTGCTTCCGCACACATTTCCAATAAGGAATCTAATTACCGAATTTGCTTCCTAATAATTATTTTTCCTATTAAGAAACGAGCAAAAACTTCCCCGCGAATACTGAAAATCAACCCACGACGTCAGCCTTCAAAAGTGAAAAGTGTCTGGGCGCAATACTCCTTGGGAACATTTCACTCTGCGTTGACAGCTCGCCTCCGAGTCGACAGTTGTAATTGAGATGTCGGCGAAGCAGCGACAGCCGATGTAATATATTTTTTTAATACCCCTGGTACCTCCGCAGCCATATTATTTCCGATTGACATTTCGCAGGCCGCGATGTCACTTTATGTAAAGTGGCCATATTTGGATTGATCCCCCTAGCGATTGCTTCCAGTGCGATTGTCTGAAACACATAATATAAAGAAATTTTGTTTACATTTGATGCATTGTAACAATATGTTAACGAAAACCAGTTAGTGTGGGGTTCTCTGAAATGGTAAAATAAACTATTTTAAAACATTTTATTCACAAATAAAAATTATAAAGGTAAAGTCAACTAATAAAATTATTGTAAAAAAAAATTACATTGCAGATAAATTAAATTATCTTTTTAAAAATCAGATTTTTGTAGGAAGGTACATAACTTTGTTTAAGATTAAAACTTTAGATAATACAGAATAAATAATAATAATAAAATAACACTATACTATCTGCCTACATTATTTTAGGTTAAGGTTAACTTGTTTCAAGCAACCCCGCCCTCTTTAGCCCAGGTATACGAGTATATGTAAGTAAGAGTATTGAGTAGGAATATACTATCTATGAAGAACTTTAGTGCCGTCGTATTGACAATCAATAGATTTTATTATAAACAACTAACTATTTTCTTTACTACAGCGAAAATAATTGTTTCCATAAGTTGAAGGATGGGGTTGTTAATGGTAAAATTTCTATAAGATAAAAGATACGGTTGCTAATGATAGAATTTCCATAAGTTAAAGGAAAGGGTTGATAAAGGTAGAATTTCCATAAGTTAAAGGATAGGGTTGTTAATGATAGAATTTCCATAAGTTAAAGGATAGGGTTGTTAGTGATAGAATTTCCATAAGTTAAAGGATAGGGTTGTTAATGATAGAATTTCCATAAGTTAAAGGATAGGGTTGTTAATGATAGAATTTCCATAAGTTAAAGGAAAGGGTTGATAATAATAGAATTTGAAGACAATGCCCTAATGTAATTAATGGCAAACCATCTGCGAGTTTGTCATTACAAACGGAAAGATCCGACTGCAACACTATTCAAAAGTTGCTGTTAAGAAAAACACTAATTTGCATACACAGGAGAGTAGCTTGCATTCATCGGTATCTTCTGTTGTCCGCGACTTTCAATGGATTGTTAGCTGTCTACGCGGAAGCTAATGTCTGTCAGTAATTAAATCAATGGTCATCGTCACCAGCCTACCCGTCGCAAACTATCAGTGCCGATCCAGTGTTACCTGTCTGCTAGATGATGCTGTCTAATTAATAATATTTTCATAGGTTAAAATCTTACAAGTACAATCATGTTGTTTATGTCGGATTTGTCTTAAAAGCTTCTGGCTTTCTGCTTTGCTGTTCTTGGTCATCGTTTCAATAAATGGAAAAAGGGATTTAAATGGGCATTTTACGGAAATATTTTGAAAAGCGGAATGAGTTTAGATTTAGGAGAGATGTCAAATAAAGGGGGGGGGCAATTATTATAATGCTTGATAGAAGAGGGGGTACATCAGATCAGTTGACCTAGCAATAGAAAGAAGAAAATTTCAGTAAATCAGTTATCTTGGGAAGAACGAAATTTTCATATTGACCGGATTGATAAACAAGGAGAATTTTGATGAGGTCGCTGCGGATTTTGACGACGCATTTCAGGTCTTCAAAATCTACGTGACTGGTAAAAGTGCATTTTGCAGAGTTGTTCCGAGTTACAGACGGCATTTTTATTTTCTTATTTTCAAATTTGTTATAAAATAATAGTATCATCATTGCTAAATGTATTTATTTACGTAATCCCAAATGGATTTTTACACATTTAACATTTTTATCAGTACAGAATACTTGTGTAACATACATATGCAGAAATATAAATTTAATTCCAAATATAAAGTGGCAGAGAAAAATAATAAAATAATGTCAACGAAAACATAGAAATAGTAAGAAATAATTATAAGCAAGTAAGAACTATTTAATGATAATATGTATTTGATTAATAAATAATTGCAAGGAATCGGTAAATTGTGTAAAGCCAGAAATGTTTCGTTTCCCTATAAAGATTGCAGATTAAACGGCGCTGTATGTTCACCGTTCACAGTGTTCACACCTACACAAACACTAATACCGAGTTCTGGAGGTTCGCAGACAGTTTTATTGTTTATATAATATTTTTTTGACTTTCACTCATAATGAGGAATTCCAGTGAAATTTGTACTGTTTATTAATGTAGGTTTTTTATTATTATGCTAATTATTCACAGATGGTTTATTATTTTCATTTTCAAACCCACCAGAACGCCCATTTTAATGCAAAAAGGGGCAAGGGTCGATAGCTTCACACATATCTGTACAAATTAGCTCTGCTTCTCAGATTAGTTGCTAGGTCAGAACTCGTCTGATCAAACACAGAACGTTAATAACGGATTGTTTCAGAGAAACTGAACAATTCTTCAAAATCAAAGTTCTGTGAAAGTTTTTTTTCAAGTTCCGTTATTATTTCAGTTCTGTCAAGTAACTGGCCTATAATGATATAATAACAGAACTTAAATATGACATTCACAGAACTCACAAATTAACGTTAAAATATTATAATTTTTTTTTCCAATCATAATAGGGTTTTCCAATAAGAGGTGTTATTTTAATATTCACCGAAGCCACCGAGGTGGAAATGGGCCTCATCACTCAAGATGATTTGCATTTGATTCACTCAAGTGAATTTTAATAATTTCAATGCATTGTTGAAGCGTGTATCGTTCAACAATGCATTTTTATTAATGGCGTAGTTTTTACTTGTCAAATGTCAAAAAATGACAGCTTCAAAAGTAACATCTACCGAAATAGCGGGGTATTCAAAATAACACCTCTTTTTGGAAAAACCCTGTATATATACATTTGTTATGCTGAAACGTTAATCATATGAAATTCTGTCGACAGAAAAAAATTGAAAAGTAAGCTGTGAAAATTATTAAAAACCCGTTTTGTTCTGTTATGGGCATGAAAAAATTTACAGTGTATCTTTAAACCCAACTAAAGCATTCGTCGAAACAGTTTTGCTCTATTTTTAACGAGTCCTGTTTTATTGAATACTTTCACTTCGCTTAATTATTATCGTTTTTTTTATATTAGCGCTTTCCCTCTAACAGTAATATAACTATTTAGATTTTTATTTTTATATTGAACGCTTATTACGGGGCCTTGAAAAATAGAAAATAAATTTTTAAAAACTTATTTGTAAAATTGTTGTGGTAGTCATGATATTTTTTAATAGTTTACTTACACCTAACTGTTTTGTTCGTATGTAATACCTACCTATTTTTATTATTATTATACGTACTTTGTACTTATTTGTCGTTATTAATTATACAAATTTAAATGCATTGTTAGTTGTTAGGAATTATGAATGTGCATCATATGCAGCCATTAATTTCTTCTAAAGATAGATTATTTCAGTTTTAAGACATAAATCGCTATTTGAGTGCTTTTTAAACGATGACAGGAACATTTTATTGCAAGCGGAGAACAGAGATAATGTGTCGAGTGGGAGAGAATAAATTATATTGACAAACTCCTTTCATTGTATTTAAATTCCATCGTTCACAACATTTACAGCGCCGCATTTCCTTCTCCGATTCCTATTGCATTGCCGGCATCGCTCGATGAGAGCAAGCAACCAACCGTCCGAGGAACAATCCTCCGTTGAAAATAAACAAGATCTTAATGATTTCAAGATACGATACGCAAAATACGAGAGACGCGTTCGATGACACCAGCATTCAGTTTGATTCATACACCATTTAAGAACTGGCAAACCCACCTGACGATATTCAAAATTATTATCCTTCCACCTATAGGCGGGTAGGTACTTTATTATATACAGTTAATGCAATGTTTCATATCTTTAGATAATATTATTTTAGTGCTTAAAGAATGTCTCTTCATTACCCATAGTCAGTGAATCGCGGTCATCGGGTGTTTTCTGTTTTAAAAACTTCACTTCTCTGTAAGGTAGGTACCTAAGCATACCAAAAGTGTAGACAGCATAAATACGGAATGACTTTATATCTTAGCCATGGATGTACTTATAAATGTATCACTCCAATACACAAATCTAAAATCCAACTTATCGAGTTTAAGGCTGCAAGATGATTAAAACAGGACATAAGCTCCGCACGGATCAAGAGGAAACTAAATGTGATTGGAGTACGTACACACATTCATCAGCTGTATAGCATTGTGAGAATATTGTGGAGTGGTATTATTTGCTGTGACAAAATAGCTTCCAGCATTAAATCTTTTTTTTAACTATGCAGCTGTCTTATGATGTCAAAAAACGGGTCATAACCTCCGGAACCAATGAGATTATGGCACCACCATTATTGGCGATTTTAGTGTGGCAAAATAAATAGAAGGGGAAGGTTCAGGTCACTGAATATACCTAAAAAATGCTAAGATAAAATGTATTGTAAGCAATAACTTTTAAAAGTCGCAAGAAGCGTTATGGCGTTCTATTCTTGTTTTACCCTCTGTGTTGCTGTTTTTTCTCAGTGAATACGCACATAGCACTGACACCAAATAACAGTAAATTAAAATAACCGCAAAATTAAACTAACAACGATATTATTATAATCTCGGTTACAAAATCTGTTTGACTTGAATATAAATCATATAAAATGATGCAATGTCATGAATACTAATGTCGCGAAACTGTTTCACGTTTGCTGTTTGTTTTTTCTTTTGCCTTTTAGCTTTTCTAGGTAAGGCGTAGGTAATAGGTTATAATAACATTATATGGCACAACATAATGGTATGTACACAAAGTGTTCATACCACGATTTACTTCTTTATACAAAGAACACTATGATAATGATAGAATGAGAATACGATAGAACGAGGACGATTAGAATATACTGCTTCAAGCCACGAGGCAGGTGTTCTCACAGTACAAAATATATTAAATCAGTTTAATGAAACCAACTTTATAATAATAAATTAAACGTTCATAATTCATTTTCAATATACACCATGTTATGAAATTGCGATTTTACCCTCCTTATGAAATACAAATTTTAAAAAGTCATGCTTAGTTTTTAGTATTTTTTCTTTGCTATAAAATGTATCGTAAACTCTCGATAGTATATTTCAAAACGCTTTAAGATCTATAAAAATTACACCTGAAGATATTTTATTATCTCGCTAACAAAAACGAGAATTGGAAACTTCTGTCTAACGTTTCCTGGGCGTGGAGATTTAGTGCACAAGCTATAAATATTATTTATTTTTTAATCAAACCTTACCACACATGAAATGGCTAATGTAACATCTTTATAATTTATTGTTTCATTATGCTCGGCGATATAAATATCCTACTAAAAATATGAATAAAAATTTCTTGTGTATTATTATAATAATGGTAAAGAGAATTACACTGGTAGTGCGGCTGATTGTTGTGGACGAGAGAGATTTAAGTCTAGATTGCGTTTTTCAATTATGACAAAAAGCTTTCCGTGAAGCGTATTTTTTCAATTATTCCAGATATTCTATTACGGCCTCATTTGCTCCTACCTCAGCGGAAAGGAATGTCCCAAAGGAATCCCAATTAAGATATTAATCATAAAAGTGTATTCACGCAACAGGACACATTTGAATTATGTTTGTCCCGCTCGGCTCTGTTCTCTCGGTATCTCCTTTGCATTCAACGAATTAGTTGTCCTTTAAAGGAGATTAATAAAAGATAAGTTTTTTCGCTTTATTTTTCTTTTTCTGCTAGACAATAAAGATCGGTGATACAGGGTGGTGAGAGTATTTCTCATGCTCGTATTTTGAATACAAACTTGTACCGCTGAATATTTTATCGTAGTTTGCATTTGAAAAAATATTGTATAATTATAACTTTCAATTTTTGAGGCGGGTATGGGTACCGCTGCCCCGGAAACCATTTTTTTGTATAAACAATACCCCTGCCATGGGTCACCCCAAATGGTTCGCTACGTTTAGTGATTTAGCAGGGGTGGCCGGGTTCAGTTCAAGTCTTGGCGGCAGATACTTTTGCCCACACCTCAAACCTTTTTCTTTCCCAGAATTTCATATCCTTTCTTTCCATAAAAAGACCCTCCATACATCGTCCCCAAAGATGACACAAGCCCTGAAGTTTTTTATTTCTCAGTGCCTCCCATGTGGAGCAAATGTAAAAAAAACTACAAAAAAAACATACCAATCAAAAAAAATGGCACAGATTGTGAGGTATATTTTAATTTGTTTTTGATTGTAATTTAATCAACATAACTATCAATTTGATTCAATAAGTAAACATGATGTGATTACAGTAGTTGGGTAAGATCGGATTTGGTAGTGAGACAGTATTAGACAGGTTTATTCATATTTTTGCGCCAATTAAATCAAGTTAAAAATAATTTATCGAATCAAGTATAATCCGTTGTCTAGCCTAAGCCGATTAGAACTGTACGAATTGAATGTGTATGCAGATTACAGAGGCTTCTGAATGTTTCAAGATGCTTTCTTACAAACTGATAAAGTTGATTTATTGGAAACTATTCACTTTAATGATGGAAAGATCTCGTTCCCCTGGCCACCGCATTGTGGATTTGGACCTTGAGTGTGGTATTTGGTATCGGTAAATCTCCTCGCTGAACTGGTTCTCAAAATTCAAGTAGTCGTCGCTTGATTTACATAATGTGCTTCAAATATACCAAATGTCACCGACACAATTGAGCTGTCTCTCGCGCCGTAGCTGAATGCTTCGCGCTGAGTTGAATGGGCGGGGGCCCATCTGGAGACAAAAACCGGCAAACCTTCAACAAAACATGCATAATTTGGCATCAATTCGTTTATCTCTCGCAGCACTTAGCCGTGACATGATCTCACAAGCGTCGCTAACTATTTAATTGAAAATTAATCAGAAACTGCCATGAATCTCTCAACGGTCGAATATCCTGTCTTACTCCAATCAGAAGCCTTTCTAAATTGGGTTTAAAAGTTTCTACGAGAACAGATGGCCGATATATCAATTTTACAATAATGTAAACGAACCGGTCGTTTTTAACAATGAGAGCGATCCAGGAGAGATACGAACGTTCTATAACCCAGAGGGCTTTTATAAAGCCAACAAATGTTTATAAAGGAAATACTTTTAATTCCGTTTTTTTTTAACTTAATATTTTAACACTTTTGCTGGGTCGTATGAGTAATTTAAATAAATTATTGGAGTCGTCATATTTGAAGGTCATTAATCCTGTGGGTAGTTCGCTCGGTCGTATAGATACCTAATGATCGAGTTTTAAAATAAATATTTCATAACAATTTTGGCAGAGTTTGTAAATTTAAAGTTAATATGTATATTGTCTAAATTCCTACATAGTCAATTAATTAGTCTATACCTACGAATATATACGAACGATGAACGTAAATTTGGTAATGCACTTCAATATTAACATCGGTGCATTCACCCAAATTCGCAGTTATTGAAGTCACCACATTATTGAGCGAATACATTTTAATATAAGTATAGGTGTGTTCAAAGGTATTAGGAACTAACACGAATAATTCTGCCTCAACACAGGCTAGCCTAGTGAGGCGGTATTTGAGAAACCTCAACTGTAATTTTATTTTCTTTTTACTTTAACAATATTATGTTTGTATTTTTTGTAAATTTTATAACCTTAAAAAAAAAGTTACAAATCAATGTACACCATAATATGTATTTATAGTTGTAATGTGTAAACTTTCCTAAATAAAGATTGTTATTTTTTAATGATAAACTAACGTTTATAAGACAAGGTTTTATGCGTAGCATAAAGGATAACAAATAATTATAAGCAATAATTAGTCATCCTAAATACTAATACAAATTGAAAATATCTCCCGAGTAAAAATAAATGCCGCTAAAGGGAATTGAACCCGTGTCTTCTGATGTCCGGTCAGGTGCTCAGGTGAAAATAAATGCGGGTTGGAAATAAGCCGACATAGCTCAGTGGATACAGAGCACCTGACCGGACATGAAAAGGCACGGGTTCAATTCCCGTTGGCGGCATTTATTTTTACTCGGGAGATATTTTCAATTTGTATTAGTATTTCGGATGACTAATTATTGCTTATAATTATTTGTTAAAGATATTATTATTATTATTTTCACAGGAACAACACCCAGGCTGGTAGCGGAGATCGAACCCCGATCCAGTCAAAACGTAGAACATACAATTTATAATGAGGAAATATCATGCACTGATTCCACGCGATGAAACCTAATCAAAATCAGTAATCACAGAGGAGTACATTGAACGTAAAAATGGTCGTGACATTGAATAACAACACGGTTTTAATTGGAGATTATTATTTAAAAAACAAGCGTTTACCTTGACCAGGGGATATTCGACTTGGAGCAAATTGAGATAAACGGCCTTTGGCGAACATAGATCACTAACAATTAACTCGGTGAAGAAAGCGTCAGGATTTGTCGGAGCGTTTTTTGAGGAGTTAATCGCTTTTGTGTTGATTTATGAGAACCGTGCGTGTTGTTCAACCATAAGGTGTTCGGACAAGATTTATGTAAATCCATCTCGCATTGGTCGCTTTTCCACCCAGTCTACGTTAAATTAATTATTCAAATGTTCTCCACGGAACCTACCTAGCAATCGAACGGGTTAATTAAAGGGAGGCACATATGTACGTCCTTAAGGTGCAAGCGTGTATCTTGTTTATGGAGGATGGAACAAATAAAATAGAACATGGATACTTTATCAGGCTATACCTGTATCCGTGGGGATAGTCCTAGTTAGTCACTAATACGTAACTAGCCTGTCCCACACTCTGCCAGTGTGAAGTAAAGGTCCTAAGTTAGGGGCTCATAAAAAACAGGACTGGAATGGGATTAAAATTTTATGTAGATAGTAAAGCAAGTTTAATATTCAACGTACAGGTAAAAAGTTTTCATTTTATCGCTATTTTGATACAAAATAAGCATAAAGTAATGCTAAGCTCTGCCACCACTCAAATTCTCCTATGTGTGAAGCCCACGTAGAATTATTCCGATGGTATCACTTTGTAATTAATTAAGACCGCTCAGTCGCATTATTATTGGCAGTTAATGAGGCCGAACATTATAATGTAGATGCTGAGATATATGAAGGTGGTCGCGAACTACTGTGTGTATTAACGACCTAAACTATTTACAGGTGGTTTAATTAATTAGTTTATCTGGCTGACACTCGAGCACGCTGGGGAACTGGGTTTGTGTATTCCTGAATCTGCTTATGCTCACAAGTAGGTGGTGGGTTAATTAAGTTATTTCGGAAGTCACTACCTACCAAGAAGATAGTAAGATACGTTACATTTAATTTAATTGTCTTATGGAAAATGTTTTAGCAGAACCTATCTATTTTAGTCATCCAGTGAAAAGCATTGTCGTTATTTAGAGCGAAGCTCATGTCTGAGGGTTATAATCCTGGATGGCATGTATGTGATGAGGAATAATAACCCACATACTCTGTGGGTTATTATTCCCCATGACGAACATCTCAGGTTCCCAATTGATGCAGTCTGAGATGTTCGCAGGTGTTTCGGATGCAAAGACACTAGTGGTGTTTCGTGTGTAGGGTTTGCAATCCCGCAATCCCTCAATCCCGCAATCCCTCAATCCCACACCCCGCAATCCCGCACCCCGCAATCCCGCACTCCGCAATCCCGCACCCCGCAATCCCGCACCCCGCAATCCCGCAGGATTTCAGAAATATTTGATTCCGCTGATTTGCGGGATTTTCATGTGCCGGATTTTCGTGTGCGGGATTTGCGGAATTGTGGGGTTAAAAAAATTACTAAATTTACACCAAAAAGATTCAGTTCTTGTTTGCATGCATCTGTGTGTTGCGAATTACGTGATATGTAAGTGCCAGAACGCCCAGAAGTTTTAAAATTTAAATAGGTAAATACTAACAATAATTAACATTAAAATTTATAAAAAAAAAAAAAATTAAGATAAAAATAGGTAAATACCAACAGGTAAGTAATAATAAGTAAAGAATAGTATATAAACAAATATAAGAAAATGAATACATAATAATAAGAAAATAATTATAAGTAAAAAATAAGTAGATAATAACAAGTACATTAAGTAGATGATAATAAGTACATCAAGTAGATGTACTATAATAAGTACATTAATAGTAATTATAACGAAATTAAGTACTTATTAAAAGATAATAACAATAAATAAGTGAAGCATATGGATAATATACGGATATATGGATAATATCCAGTAAAGGGTTTCCGCGCTGATTTATAACATAGGTAAACCAAACTCACAACTCTCTGCAGGATTTTTGACCATTTTCTTGAATACATTTAACTTACCTATAGCTTTTGATATATTTTCTATAAGCATATTATAAAACAATGGAGCATTTTAGGAAAAATTCCTTTGTCCAAAGGATGTTCCGGTATTCACCGGCTAATACATTAAAGAAAAACCCATATTAGTGTTTCTCACTTGTTATTATCTTTTGGCAGTAACAATATAGTTGAAAACAGAGAGTCTGCATTTTGCAAATCGGCTTTACTGCCGTATTTTTTTCTTTTACTATATATAACGATTACGAATACAAAAAACTTTTCTAATACATTATTTTTTTAATTAATTTTTAGTAGTTTTGTGACAAGAACCCCAGCAGACAACATTTCATGAAAGGATCGATTGAACAAGAGCATTACATACAGTATTTACTGTAACTTTATAGAATATATTTCTTAGATTCTTGAAGATGTAGACAGGCTTTCTTATTATGTTTGTTAATATAATAATATGATTGTTTCAATTAATATATTTATCAATAATTCAGCTAAGATATTGTCAACTCTTTCCAAAGGTTGACAAATACTCTATTGTACACAACAATATATTTTTAAGGAACGGTCCAAGGATGGCTAATTTACAGAAAATTTAGATTTGGTCAGGTTAACAGTTTTTGATCAAGTCAACTTTTGACTGCCCTTAATCCCGCCTCGCACTTAGCATAAGTTCCATCTTATGTATCACTAGCAAACACCAAAACAGTGTCAACTGCAAATACAACTGAGGTACCAGAAAACATCAGTTTACAACGGACGTTAATATAATTGAATTTTTTTTATTTTAATTAGTTTTACAACCAGCAGGGTTTTTACATGGATTTTTAAAAACAGAATATACCTAGTGAGCTATCGAAAATAATAACAAAAAAATAAAGCATGATATAACAGTAAACTGATAATACATAAGTAAAATAAAAATAGACCTAGAGCACTACCCTGAAGAACACCATATAAAATTGATTTACTGATTACTGTCAATGATCTATTTCCAAGATAAGTACTGAATCAATCTAAAGCTTTATTAACAATACCCATTGAACTGAGTTTTTGGGAGTAAACCATGGGATACGGTGTATCTATGACAACAGTTTTTAAATGAGCAACTTTCAATATGTAATTTTAAACGTTTTATGAAATTATCAGTGGCTGTATTAATATGATTATTTATTACTGAAAATTCAACATATTTCGATTTTGTAATAAAATGATCTGTAACACTGGACCAACAAGTTAGTAAGTACCTAAAATGTTTTAAAGACCAAATTTTTTTATAAAAGTCTTCTTAAGTTAGTTACTTAATCTCAACGTCTTTTGGAAATAATAATAGTACCAAATATGATTGATCAAATGACTGTGGAGAGTCCTGTCAGTTACACTTCTTATGTTTTCAAATTATTGAACGATCTTTTTTGTATCAAAGTCTTGGTAAAATATTTATTGTGTTACCTTCTCAACATCTTTTTTTATAATTTTATTAGTATCAAAGATGATTGATATGGAAATTTCTCTTAAATAACTTAGTATGTTACCTTTTAAATGATTATTTTCACAATATACTAGTATCAAAGATAATTGCAATGTTTTTGAGATGTTGGTATTATTTCAAATTAATGTCTCTTAATAAAAATTGCAAAAATCCCATATTTTATCCCGCAAACCCGCGGGATTTGAAACAGTGCGGCATTTGCAAACCCTAATCGTGTGGTCTCTAAGGCTTTGGCCGAATACCTGTGCCACACGCTTTATGCAGGCCCTAGAGAGGCGCTCTTGATCAGGAAATCTTCAGCATTATTCTACGACTAACACCACACCGTAAAGGGTCGTTTCGGTGCAAATTGCATCAAAACGCTGACGATTTGGTAAAACGAGCTTATGCTGTGGGAATACCGCTGAAAGTTCCGATGTAGCCGGGACCTTTTTCTCATAAGTGATGCACGTAACATAAAGAGAGGTTACAATGATGCTTTTAGCAACGAGAAACCATAACAAAATGCACTAATTTTCATGCATATTCCGGAGGAAGGAGGACATTCATCAAACAAACGTAACTCAAACTAATTGAAGAAACGTTTAATCTGTATGATAATCTATGACCAAGGCGATTCTGAAACTATCTTCAGAAAATTAAGCCAGTAATCAACGATTTTAGAGAGTAAGAGCAAAAAGCTTACCAATCTGACACGAAGATTTTCTGTTCCTTAACTTAAATTTTCCAAACACCGTTTGTTTTCAGTGTGAATATGGAGAATAATAAATAATGTTGTTAAAATTTGCTGTTTCATGTGTTTGAGATTTTACACGTGTTTCTCTTTTTGAGTTAATCGAGTTTAAAGTAAGGTCACAACTTTTTCAGCCGGAAGGTGTGCAGATCCAGAAGTAGATATGTAAATTCGCTTTATAATAAATTGTGCAAAATCTGAGGGAATTATATTATTGTAAGAAAATTCATAAATAACTTCTGAAGATTTGAAATTACATCTGTTTTGATTTTGATTGTAGCACCAGATTAAAGCACAGTTCGTTAATGGGGGTATTTCAGATGAGTTATTTTTAGATTAATCTCGTTTAGTCCGCGTGGGTGGAATGAACTTGCTCATTCAATTAATTTGTTTTGATTTTAATTATACAACAGATAAATATATAATTAATGAAAAAGCCCTCATTACGGAACACCTGAGTGTTTTTAAGTACATAATAAATAGTATTAAATATTCTCGTATTGCAAAGGAGCCATAAAGACAAAATTTATGAGAATAGTATTTTAGTTAGTTATTGAATACACGTTTGCTATTAGGCTCGTATGAGGAAGGAACATTAAAACGTGTTATGGCTGATTAAAATAAAGATAATAATAATGAATTTAATTAAGTCGAAAAGGTACTCTAACAATGTATTTAATGAATGCAACTTGCGTACATCGGAAACAATTAGACTGTGCTTTGTTTATGGCATATTTATTACGTTAAAATTATTTTCCCCTTTAAAAAGCAGCCAAAGTTATTCAAGACGATATTATGCAATAAATCATAGTTTAAATTAGTAAATTCAACGAGCATCAAATTAATAATAAATTGGGGTATAATAATTAGAACTGGATGAAAATAATGGTTTTATTGCACAAATAAAACAAACAAGCTTTGTGGAAATGCAATCACTAACAATAAAGAAGCAATAAACTAAAATGAAACATAGTATTCGTCTGATTTATATGTGCGAGCCTCGCAGCCTATCTTATTCCGGCCAGTTATTTGTTTCTTTGTAATTGATTTAGAGTCCGTGAACTTCATTTTCTTATTTCCTCAATTAAATGGCTTCAAACGAATTGGTGGGCGAATTAATTCAATAGTATCTATTCACAAAAATTACTATCAAGATTAAACGTCGACGCAATTTATGATGTAAAAATTGAAGTAATATTTATAATCATCGAATCATGATGTGTAGGTATTGCAAAACATGGCTACGGGAATATCAGGGTGATTACCGACCTAAATTTGAAGTGGGGACTATCAGGGTGATTACCGACCTAAATTTGAATTCGGGACTATCAGGGTGATTACCGACATAAATTTGAATTCGGGACTATCAGGGTGATTACCGACCTTAATTTGAATTCGGGACTATCAGGGTGATTACCGACATAAATTTGAATTCGGGACTATCAGGGTGATTACCAACCTAAATTTGAAGTGGCGACTATCAGGGTGATTACCGACCTTAATTTGAATTCGGAACTATCAGGGTGATTACCGACCTAAATTTGAATTCGGGACTATCAGGGTGATTACCAACCTAAATTTGAAGTCGGGACTATCAGTGTGATTACTATTATGGTCTTCAAAACAACCAAGTTTGATAATATTTATCTTTGCAGTAGCTGGCGATTTTGAGTTGTACAAATTTACAAACATTCATAATATACTTTTTGTATTTCTTGAGCATTGTATCATTTTCTAGATATTTTGTATTTGATATTACCTACAATTATTGCAGGATTTGTAAAGCAAAGTATTTATAAAAAAATATTTGTTCCTGGATCGTTGCCTTTCAAATACAAACATTGTCAATTTCGGGGACGATCAGAAATATACATTTCTAATAGACGAGGATGCTTGAAAGATTACAACATCTGTCAAAAATCTAAACAAAAGAAATACGAATTTCAAATATGGAATTAATAATTGAAATAAAATATTTGTGGTAACTTCTTTATAAGTTGTCTGAATTATTCCCACAGTATGTTAAATTTTGAAAATGACACTTAAATTCGAAACAATTCCAAGTTCTATAGTTCATTGAACCAGAATTACACACAATCACGGGTTGTCTGGATTATCGACAAATCAGTTCTAATCCAAATAATTTGCTGTTAAACATGTTATACGCTAGGTATTTTATGGCTTGTCTGAATTCTCCAAACAAAATTTCTGATTTTTAATTTTCAATTAAATTCAAAGCAAAGTTCTAGAGTTCATTGAACCGGAGCTACAATTAAACACAGAGACACAATCGAAATTATTATTTCTATAATTAAAAGTTCTAAAAGTGTTGCGGACATGGGCTATATTATATTAAAGTGCCTTCGGTCATAATAATATAATTTGTACGTAATATCCCGTAATATGACATTTTGATGCTGTACCTACCAACATTTTGTTGTTGTTAATAAATTCTAACAACTTTTAATTAATACCGACGTATTTTTTTGCGATTAATATGATTATGAGCTTCAAAGTCATCGCACATTGTAATGAAATTATTAATAAAAAAGTCCGGCAAATTCCTGTGAGTCATTAACAGTACCACCTACCCGCTGTTATGTGATTAATGTCGGGCATTTTTCATTTTGTTCAACATTTAAATTAATACAACATACTGAATACGTCGGTGCCTACATTCATGCAGGTAGGTAGGAAAGTATGTACTGCTCATATTGTCCGAATAAAAAAAGGTTGTAACGGGAAGTTGTGAGACGAGGAACATGCATTTGTTTGAATTGAAATATCCATTCATTAGGCATTATTAGTCAAATCGAATAACAGTAATCATTATATAATGGCGTGAGAATATACCTACGAGTTAAATCATAACTCACAAACTTACGCACTTCTATGGGAGCTTTAATTTAATTAAAGTTTTTTATGCTTGTTCTATTTGAATTTCGATTACGTTTTCGAAAATGAATGAAGCATATCTTGGAAGTGGAAATTAACCCACTTCCCGACATCTGATCCAGCTGAAACTCGGCTGATAGACTCATCGTTGATGAAAATGCATTATATTAACTTTTGGTGGCAGTCATGCACACACACGGGCGCACACACGCATTTTTCTGAAACGTGGATTTAGTGGCAATCACGCATGCTCACACGAACATACACGCATTTCTCTGAAATTAGATGACATTACAGAAGTATAATGTGAAATAATTGAGGTTCTACACAATCGGGATTTGGGTCTGTTGTTAGCGCGGTTGACTCCAGTCTCTGGGGAGGAAAGTTAAATCCTCAGTCAAATCATTTTTTTTTTTAAATATATTTTATCTCTAAAAAATAGATGTATAGAGTTAAAAAAAAGGATGAAGAATGTGTCATTACCAATTTCGGGGAATATTGTGAGGTGGAATGTGATGGGAAAGAGGAAGGTCGAAAAGTATTAGATTAATCATCAGAGTTGAGTAGTACATTTTGGTCTGTAAAACTGTTGCCCGCCCAGTGAAAAATTTAATATTAAACAAAAACATTTTAAAAATCCAAAGTTATCCCGTTAAACTGAAATTAAACAGTTTGTCGACAGGATGTTCATTGCCAGTGTACACAATATTCTTAAGGCGATGCCATACGTGGTAATGCAAAATTATGTCTTTTTGGTTTGAAAATTTGGTCGCCTAGAAATGTTTCAGATGCTTTAATTAAATACTGCGAGTATAATACATCTTGGCCTTTGTAATGATCGAGTATTTTTTAGATAAGTCTTTTTATAAGCCCAGAAAAAAATAATGTATAAAGCCTCTGAAAACTGCTTTAACGTTCAAAATCTCCTACTTACGAACCCATTTTCGGTTATAATTTTATTGTATAGTGTGGCAAATTAAGTTATTTATAAAATGATCGAAAAAAAATAAATATTTATCCCTGAACATCCACAAAATAAAATAAAAGGCACTTTTTGGCCATGTTTTTTTCTTGCATAAATCAAAACAGGCGGATGGTGTTAAGCGGGAATTTAAACCTTATCGCCATCTACATAAGGGTTGTTATTGATAGCGGCTCAATTTAAAATATTACACGACGTAGTGCATCGCCTTAAACTAAAAAATCTTCGACAATCTTAACAAATATCATAACTATTTTCTAAAACAATACTCCTTTATATGAATTAATACTACTTAATTTTAATAATATTTAAATGTAATCCTCTGCATGGGAAATCCCAGTGAGGATATCATCTTCTACATTTGGTACAAAAACAAAGATAGTAAAACATTTATTTATTATTATTATTGTCGTATATAATAGCAATTCTACATGCTACTCTGATTATAATAATTGATTGATTATAATCGCCTACTACAAATTTTCTTGGAATAAGAATGAATGAATATGAGCCATATTTTTTGCATATTTCTATATTTGAATTCAGCGGGTAACTCGAAATATTTGATAGTACTTGGTAACATGTTTAATACGTTCGTTGTACGTATTTATTGCAATATATTTGGAACGAGTATGACTTCATTCTTTGTGAACCTAGTGTTGTGTTTATGTTCCACTTTCTTCTTACATTCAGAGTCAGACATGTGCTGAATCAATATTTTGTACAATAATAAGATCTGCCTGGCAAGATAGTTCCGAAACAACAATGAAATAAATTTACGAAAAATGTGTCTATGAGGTTTCATTAACTGAGGATCGACCTTCATCAACATGGACCGTAGTCAACAATGCAAACACCTTAACCAAATCAAAATTGGATAGTACCGACCAAAGATATTAGAAGAACGAGATATGCTATGTTGTCCGCCGGACCGTAGGCGGAGTACTAACTAATTAGGGTACTTTGAACGGTATCGGGACGTGTACGCACAGAAATCTGTTCTATGTATTAGTGCGGATACCTTAGCGATGCCTTAGCGTAAGCGAAGGTGTGCAGTAGTATTGGTGAACAAAACCGGCGACACTCGGCAAAGCAATTCCACACAGTATGAACTGCTGGTAGCACATCTCGTTCTTCTAATATCTTTGGTACCGACATTAACTGCTGTATTTTTTTTAAATATAATGTCATCTACGTTTCAGAAAAAATGGGAATGTGCGCGCGTGTGTGTGCATGACTGCAACCAAAAGTTGATAGAATGCATTTTCATCAACGATGAGTCTGTCAGCCGAGTTTATATTCGATCGGATGTAGGGAAATAGGTTAGTTTCCACTTCATTCATTAAATCAATCAAGAAAACAAAAAAAAATTGCGACCTAATCAGTTTTACTGCCCCACGGATTTAGCGCTCCTGCTGTTCAAATGTACTCGCTTCAATTAGAGAAAGATATTTAAATCAAATTGTCGATTCTGAAAGTCTTTCTGTAAATTCTTCACCAGGGCGATATATATAGTATCTACATATTTTATATTATTAGTTTTTGTAAAATAAATTAACAGATTCCAGACATTATGCGTTGTCACCCCAGGAGTGATTATTGAAAAACACGAAACAAGAATTTTTCATTTTGGTTTTCACTGTTTATGAACGCCCAAATTGTACCTTCCTATGTAGGAAACACCTTATTTACGAGTTACAATATGGAAAGCAATACGTTACGCGTTGCATAAGTATTCTGTTCACGTAATTTTGAAACGTTACAACGCGTTGTAGGAAACCAAAGTGTTTTTAGTAAATCAGTAAACTCTTCCGAATGTCTGCTCTGTATATTATTGTACACGCTGATAAATGGATGGTAATATTCTGGGGTTTCATTAATACATATTCAAAGTATAAAATAAGTCATATTTCAAGTCTGTGATTTCCTAAAAACATTTTAATTTTAAAAAAAGTTATACATTAAAAACTCCCCACAAGTGCCTACAGTGCCTAAATGTCAGTGAATACCGCTCAAGTATCAGTACTGCTCCCAACCGACTTTAGCCAGTGAGTCAATGGCATCCAAATCAGGGATATGTTGTTATGCTAAAGATAGAGGGGAGGGGAAGGATAAGGGGAAGAGGAAGGTGAGCAAATATATGGCTATTCAGAGCTGGTCACTAAACCTAGCTAAAGCCATTTCAAGCAACGTTTCCATTAATAACTGTATTTAATTCCTCTCGACAGAATACGACATTAGGTAAGGTTTTTTTTGTAACTAAACAATATTCCTTGTTTTTCTAAATGTAACTTCACGGAGAAATGAGTATTGCTGATTAAAAAAGCATAAAAACATTTAGAATATTTATAAACTCGTTTTCATGTAGTTACGCTCTTCCTGGTAAATGTAATGACAAAATTCGAAAATATTATATTATAATATAATGAACACGTGTTCGGACATCCTCATAGCACATTCGTGTTTTTACTGATAGTTTGTTAATAAATCTTTAGTATTTCAACTTTTTGTATATCCTGCGGAAATATGTAATTTTCTGTTAGAAAGATAAATAACAATTCTTTCTAGTTTGTCTCGAATATTTATACTGGATGCCATTAAGGCGAAGCTTAATGCTAAATCACTATTTTCGATTAATCGTTATAACGAATTGGTTTACATTATGAATACTTAAAAATATGATTTTGATAAATTGAAGGTTTTACTATCGTCTCCCTTGAGTAGGATACAAATAAAAAAATTAATTACGCAATAAAAAATATATATTTAAACTACCAAAAATAATATTTTTTCAACAGAAATGTATTAACGCATAAAAGGGACAACTTAAAACAAATACAATATTATAGCTAAGATTATCTGTGACAATTTCTCTTGATTAACTTTTTTTGCTTTCTTATAAAATTATTTACAAAATAAATTTAAAAAAACCACTTTTGTGCTTGAAATCGAGCGTTTCTAGACTCCGTTTGTCGAGCGGTTTTAATTTCTGTTACCTATATTCGTGACGATATAAGGAATACCAATAATATTTTTATAAACACATTTTTGGCTTGTAACTTCCTCTTAATACAATCCTAAAAAAAAACAAAATGAAAAAATAATATTTCATGTCGTTATCATAACAATCGGTTCAAATTTAAAAAATATTTTTTTTTTTTTATATGAACGAGATAAAAGTGAAGTTAGAGTTTTTTTTATATGAACGAGATAAAAGTGAAGTTAGAGTTTTTTTTATATGAACGAGATAAAAGTGAAGTTAGAGTTTTTTTTATATGAACGAGATAAAAGTGAAGTTAGAGTTTTTTTTTATAATTTCTCCGAACAAAACGAATATGTTTTCGAAATATTGTGTTCTCTCAATTTTTCTACAGTTGGAGTATAAAATCAAGTAAAAATATGGTTATGATTTAAACAACATTTTTCACGTTTGATATTAAAATTTATTATTATTTTGAAATTGTAATGTTTATTTTAAATGCGTACACCAAACTAGATAATTTTATCTACTTGCAATAAAAATTACAAGCTGAACAAAAGTGTAGAAAGTACGGAAGGTTTAAAGGCATGCACTCCAGTTTTAAACATATTTTATTTATTTATTTATTGATTGATACATTACTCTACAGTACTTCACATTTCAATTCAGCAACGTTGGCCTCACTGGGTTGTTCACCCGTGCTGAGGCCCCCTATATATACGGATAGTTTTCTTCGTGTTTGTATCTTGAGTCTGAAAAGTTGATTTGGCTTTATATCTGTGTGACCCTTCTCATAAAAATCCTTTCCGTAAAAAAAAACGTCTCTAAAGTTTTTATCTCTTTGTTCTGAAGCCTTATTCTATTCCCTGGATCCTCACATCCTCCTCCAGATCTTTTATAGCTTCCTGTGAAGAGTAACACGCCGTATCAAGTCAATTATTGTATTCAGTAGGTAATAAAGATACCGCATTTCACTCTAACTCCTCATAAACCGAAAATGTTTAAATTAATATGGAGATAACGGAGTCCTTCAAAGTTTAAACGACGTGCTAGAGGTAAAGGTCAATCCATATGCACACATATAAAACATTATTGCATAAATCTACTCACCTAGGTTAGACAGATTGATCTTTACATACCTAAGTTTTGTTTTTTTTTTTTTTTTTTTTTTTTTTTTTTTTTTTTTTTTTTTTTTTTTTTTTTTTTTTTTTTTTTTTTTTTTTTTTATATTCAATAATATTGTTATTGGGTTTATAAAAAACAGTTTATTTTTAAACAAGTTCTGCTGTGTAATTATTATTACGCGTGACAGCTGTTTCGCCCTCTGAAGGCATTATCAAACTGTGGGTAGCCCACTTACAGACGATACATTTATACTATTTCTAGGTAGGTATTTTAATTTCAATTACTGATTTCTGAGTAAAATATTAGAAATTATTAATGGTTATTACCCCAGTAAAGTTTCCCCAATTACTGTAATGTTTAAATTTGACTGAATGTCTTTATGTTAGTTATTCCCAAACGATGACTCATAGGGTTATTTTATATAAAATATATAAAAAAATAAAAAAATAAAATGGAGTTCTACAAATTAAACTTAATAACAATAAAAAATACCTAAGTTTTGTATTTTTATTTTCTGTAAAATATTATTAAATTTACCCATAGACAACCAATCACATTCGGAACGTTGTTTGAAATGGTGAACAAGTCAAACAGAATTCAGGTCTAAACTAAAAACTTACCTTAAATTAAATATACCTGTCTGAGAGTAGCATTCTTGTTTTGCTTATAATATATCATAATCACACTTTTCTTATTGGATATACATTTTTCTAAATATTTCTTATACCGAGGGACGAATCACGTTCAAGAAGATGAATTCTGATCAAAACCTTGTACTGATGTACCACCCAGCATTAAATTTGTTTTTACTTTCCTAAACACGCTTATCAAAAAACAGAAATACATATTATTAAAATGAATACCGGAAATTTCAATTATCTCCAGTACGTGCAAACCATATCCAAATTTCTCTAAAAAACAGTAAACAGTGATAATCTCAAGTGACCCACCAGGTAAGTGTGGTACTGTAAATTTTATGCAAATAAAAAATTTAAATAAATAAGATTAATAACATGCACGTTTGTAGAAATATTTAGCATCAAATATTTGTACAGCGCCCTTGAGGTGATTGTGCACAAAAACGGCGCAATAAAAATCATACAATTATTATTATTATTCCCCATCGTCTTCTATTTCCCACTTCTTTCAGCATTTGGACCAATTCGAAGTGACTTTGGGCTTAAACAATTTTTTTAATAATCCTTAATTTTTTTAATAATCCCTTCGAAGGGACACGGGTTCGAGTCCCGTTGGCGTCATGTATCTTTTATCAGGAGATTTTTCAATGTGGATGAGTGTTTCAGGCGAACAATTATTGCTTGTAAAATAATTGTTACCCTTTGTGCTATGCATAAAAAAATCTTGTCTTAAAAACATTAGTTTACCAAAAAATAATAAGAAAGTTTAATCGTGAAGAAAATACTTATTTGTACACGCAAAGGACACTATATTAACATCGCTGGATTCTATACAAGTTCATAGACTTGAATGACTTCAATATTTGAGATTCCCTATTCCCGTATAGATTTCCCATAAAATTATAACCATCTCCCTTAACTTTAACGGCACATAGCACTCTTTTTAGGGTGAATTGCCTAATACAAAAAAAAAAAAACACCGCTGGACATTGCATGATTTTACAAATGCCATTATATTATTTATTAGAATATTAATTGCTAGAGCAAAGTTGATTTTGTTTATTTTAAATATTGAAATTTTAGGACTGGAAGATTTTTTTTAAATGACGTTTAGAAACTTAAAAATACTATTTAGATTTAATTACAGCATTATCAATATTTATTTATATTTAATACAAATCATGTAGTTATTTGCAAGACGAGGACTGCATATTGTGCATATTAATAAGGGTATTTTATTACATTCGCAATTCTCATTTAGACATCGTTTTAACATGAAACATATCTTACTAATTATCCACTCGAACAATTTTTGGCATATTTTATGGAAAGTTTTCAAAACATCTTGGACGATTGCTTGACATTATGTGCCAAACTAATTTAAAAAATGAGATGAACGGTGAAATCTAAGTGGATTCATTGACATTGAAAAGCAATAGGTAGTTCATATTTTATTTGTTCATATTAATATTTTGAGTGTGTTATTAATTAAATCGAATGGCCAAATCGATAACGAGTGGTTATATACCTACCATCCTATAAACATTTTCTATGTTAGTTAAAGTTAGTTAACATAATAAATGTTTATGGGAGGGTGGGTATATAACAAGTAAAATTTATTTCAAGTTGAAAAGATATCTAAATGAAAATTGCGAAAGTAAATATGAACCCTTAATAATGTACATAATGTCAGCAATGTTTCACTTTCACAGTCTGTGACATTGTAAATAACTACACGTGTATAAAATGTATAGAACTGTTGGTTATTTCGTATTTAAACATAATTAGAATTTTTAAATTCTCCGGACAAATTGAATAGTTAAATTTCAATATTCAAATGAATTTCAATATTCAAATGAATTTCATATTTTATCATTTCACTTATATTACTTTGCATTGTATCTCATTGTTTGCTACGTTATTTACACATGATCTTAAAATAACTTGCAATCCTTTGTTGTTTTACACTTTATGACTTACGCAATTTGCACTAAGGTTTGTCCGAATATATTATACGTTACACCGTGGAAAAGGCGAAAGCCGTCAATCATGGAAATAAATAATATTATGATTGTCTGAAAAGACAAGATTCAGTTTATCTCTAAATTCAGTACGGTATTAACTTTTTTTAACGTCCGCAAAATATAATACAATCTAATTAAGTTATAATAATTATGAAAATACCTGGAGTTGAGATTTGGGATTGAAATTCGCGCCGTCACTCATCAGTCATCAGCGCCCACGGCCGGCGGCCGGCGACCCGCAGCCCGTCCCGGGACCAAGGAGAGGTGCATCGTATGAAATGGTCTAACAATTCATCAAAAATAATCGTGCGCCACTTTTTGTAAAAATAACTGGCTGCCCGCATTTCATTTTGGTCGCTGATTTAAATAAAAACCACATCCATCACCAACCTCTTTGTTCAGAGTATTTTAAAATATTTACTTTCCAAATTTGCGATCGAATAATATTGTATCAGATTAAATAACAGAATCTTAAATTTGATAGAAACAAAACATTCTTCGTCGCTTTTTTACAAATACGATCCGTATTTCAAAGTAGGAACTTTTTTATTGAAAAATAATCGAATATTTATACGATAAGTGAGCGATTTATTTATTTAAGCGATAAGATAAGATTTTATAAGTGTTTCAGGATATATATATATAGTACACGAAAAAAATGAGTATTAGGTACTAATTTATTAAGAATCTCAATAAGGTCAGATCGGGATTGGAGGCCCGAATGAATTAATAGGTTTCCTGATAAAATTTTAGTTTAGAACGAATATTTTATCACGATGTTGGGACACGTGTTTATGAAAATCCCACTTTTTTTGCATTTTGCCATTACATATTATCAAGGCAAATGCAGGTGCATAAACACGTGTTCCGAAATATTAAGAATAAAAGTTTATCACAAACCGCCTGAAATCCCGTTTTTAACCGGATTACCAATAATTTGAAGAGATTCTTAATAAATTTGTAATACTCTTTTTTTTCAATACAGGTATAATAAATCATATTCTATGTACTCGCCTTTACGATGTTATTTGCATTCATATGTATATTAATTTTAAAATGGTTTGTTTCCTACCTATTCACGTATAAAATAAATCATTTTGATATATGGTATAAAGAGTTACGAGGAGTGTTGATTTCTATGGAATGGTCACGTAGATGCTAACATTCCTTTTAGAAGCAGAAATAGATCCTGCAGTAAAGTTAGACGGCCAGGCTTAACCAAAGCACGAGTCAAGAGTTCAAGATACCAGCGTGTTGCGTGTTGCGTGTTGCGTGTTGCGTGTTGCGTGTTGCGTCTTGTGTCGTGGTTATTGCAACACGCTCGAATCTAGATAGATCAAAGCAGAGCAGAGCAGAGCTGTTTATCTCTTCAGTGGCCAGTGCCAGTGTCTCGCGTATTAAGAAAACACATAAATCATTTCGGACATTCGGATAACCGTTGAACCACCGGTCCCGATTTGGATTTGATCGCTGGAAATCCATTAAGACTATTAGCCGCTAATACCGCGTATGACTCGAGAGCCGGGAAGGTTGTGCAAGTCACGGGCAATAGCGATGGCCGCGCGAGGAAAAAATTGAATTTTTATACGGCCATCCGACGAGATAAGCTCTTTTATTGAATCAATTGAGAATTGCTTTTTAAGATGAGCCATTGAATATCAATTTGGGGCAAACATTGTTTCTCTCTCTGGCAGAGCTGCAGAGGTGGGCCTCTAAGGATTGGATCAAAGAGCCAGATATAGGCCAATGAGTGATGTACCGCTTTAGCTTTGATGCGTGAAATCAAATTATTACCCGACTTAAACGATTCCGAGTAATGGAAATAAGGTTTATTGCGATAAATAGCTTAATAATGCTTCGGCACTTACGTCCGAGTGTTATTTTTTATATTTTTTCTAGGAAAAGCAACTTATATGGTACCTAATAATAATAGCACGTTCCACGAAAAAAAAAACTAGAAAACTCTTATCACAGATTAAATTTCTTTCAAATCATATTATGTAGATTTGTAGAATGCACGAAAAAATCTTACTGATATAAAATATTGCTAGTTTATTAAGAAACTCTTAAAATTATTCGTAATTCGGTTAAAAACGGGATTACAGACCCTTAACGAATAAATTGATAGGTTTCCTGTTAAACATTGAGTAATGTTGAATTTATTATCACGATGGCGGAACACTTGGTCGTGAAAATTAAGAACACTATATATTAGGACTGTTCAAAAGATAATCAGGAAATTACAAATAATTTGAAAAGATTTTTAATAAATCAAGATTACTAACTTTTCTCCTTGTGGTACTAAACTAATAACGTTTATTCGTGAAGATTATTTTTGAATATTTATAATCCTATCTGGAACTAACCGTCAATCTTCAATAACATTTCGACTGAACAAACATTGTTGTAATGACAGTCTGAGAACGGCCAAGAAACTAAAACACTTACAATTCATTATTATTAAATTTGATATATTTGGACCAGACTGAATATGGCCATGATAAGCTGAAACCGGTAATGGTTAGAAATAAAAAAGGGAAGAAAAGGTCTAAATTTTTTTCAATATAATATCATTAAATACGATATAATTTAAATTTAAAAAAAAATGTTATAAATATTTTTAAGCTAACTGAATTGACTGACCACAAATGTAATGACCACAAATATGGATGAAAGCCCACACAATGCTGTGTAGACATACCCACCTTGTTTCATTCACATTCATACATTGTCTTATAGATTCTATTCAGTTTTTCCGACATTCTCAGCTCTCTGTCCTCTGCATAACTTTCGCTATTTCATTGTATTAGTATTTTGATCAAGAAAGTAACCAGATTAATTAAAAAATAACGGTCACTTAATTGGCAAACATTATGTGATCCCAAACAAGGATATTACTTAAAGCTAATTTTGGAAATATAATTAATAAAGGCGTTTCTTAACAGAGGGAGACAGCCTTATATTAGTATATTCTAGTTGTTCCAAATTTAAATGGCTTCCAGTGTGCAATTTTGATACTTATTTATTCAATATTTCATACTGGTAATAATTGTTGTTGCCGGCCAGTTGCCGTCGTAATTAATTTTTGCTGGTATTATTGCTTTAATAAATACATAGTGCAGTTCTTCTAAAGCCGGATAGACAAATTATGGGTTATATTTATCCCCGATAGATTTTACGTTTGGTCAGTTGTAATAACTGTATTTGAAGACTTGTCTCAAACTTTCAATAAATAATCGCTATTGAAAAACAGCTCGCCAAATCAGATCTCGATACGTAATGGGGGCAACTTTGACAATTATTGTAATTGAGATATTGTCAATATTACATTATACCTAACCAGTGTCATTCATCATGTTTTTTTTTTGCTTTCATTTCTGATTAAATGTTATATGGATTGAGTTTAAATAAACTCACTATTTGCGTACGTGAAGGAATACTGACTAATTTACCAACGATCTTTTAAGTAAATTGCTGCGGTAAATTAATTATTTAGAGAAATATTTACTTAAAACAGCGAGAAACGTTCCAATCATCATCACCTCTTCACACGCAGAGACAAAAGTAATCTAATTTAATCCGTACCACGGTTTTCAATTACCGCCGCAATATTGACATTGGGGCAACTTTAAAGTGGGCGTAGTTTTCTCGGTTGGGAGAGAAAAGATCTGCGCTGAAACATTGAATGCTTTGGGAATATCTTTCAGCAATAATTAACATAGCCGCCGAGCGTAGCACCAGTCGGGGGTACTGGAGAATGAAGTCAGGGGACTGGAGAATTGAACTGATCGGCTGTGGGATACAGAATTAGGCTGGGCAATTGGGCATGTCGTGGAACACGAATTCATGCTTTCATTTGCCTCACTAATGGGTTCATTCAAAAGATAGGAAAGTACTAGACTTTATTTTAGATTTCCCTAGAACTAGCGCTTCATAGCATTTATTGAATGAAATATAGATACAATCTACCAATATTCAAACATGAGTATCTGATAAAACTTTCATCAGTTGGACTAATCGAAAAGTTCGATGAGATAATTATTAAACAATGATCTCTGTTACATATTTATTATTAATTTATAACTAACGGCATAAGTGACATTTATATACATGATAGTTAATGACAGACAGACATAGAAAGAATAAATAAAATAAACATTGTAAGATCATATAAGTAAACAAGACAAAATAAAGAAGAATATATATTAGTACAAAAACAAAAAAAAACCTATTTAATATGATCTCGTAAAAATGTGTACTGTTAAAATTTGTAATAATTACATTAAAGTAATAAGCATATTAAAAACATCAGCTAACGTAGCATAAGAGTTACCAATGGTGAGTAATCTATTTTTAACAAAATTGTAGTCTGAAACCGTAGTATAATTGTCACAATAATACATATAGTGATACAAAATACATCATTCTTATTTTCTGTACCTACACATAATTAATTTATGTCGCCGTTCTTACAATAGTTGGTGATGTAATGGTTAACACAGTTGCCTTCCAAACAGTTGATCGGGGTACGATTCTCAGCGGAGGCATTTTTAAAAATTTGAAATGATTAATAAAAAGTAAAAAGTAGGTACTTTGTTAAATTCATAATTTTAAATTATAAATCTCGTAATCCTGTGTCTGCTCTAGTAGATATATAAAAGCTCTGTGAACACAGATGGCGACAGCAAATCTTCGGGGACGAGAAAACTTGTGACCTTCATGCATCAGTGGATAAACAGAAATGTCTGATTATTATAATGACTCAGTATTTATAAAAAGTAATCACCTTGTTCTTCATTACTTTTATCTCCGATACAATTTTTAAAAACACTTACTAAGCATTTATTTGTAAAAGATAGTGGTTGAATGTTTTAACGATTCGTAGTATGGACCCATTTATCTCAAATAATCAATCAGCATTCCATCACTTCAACTCATTTATCTGTATGCAAAAAGGATTCTGATTTTTATCGAGATAAGATATATTTTTGCGGTTAACCACATTACTTGTCCATCTCTTGGAATTATTTGTTTAACGACTCTAAATTACATTTATTTTACCATCACGACTATAAGGCGTAATTATTGAACAACCGGTAAAAATGCGTGTATTTTAATACCAAAAACCTTTAACCCTTCCAGCATGTCAGGGTCATATATGAAATACTTAATTTTTTCGACATTAGAAAGAGAAATAATATTTTTTTCCAGATTGCCTCCTATATTTATTTATACTGGATCCCTTGAATAAAATCCAAAAAAATAGCTAAGTGAATAATTAATATTTTGCGCCTCTAAAGGAACACTCAGCTTAACCTCTATCTTTTATTCTTTGAACGAGATAAAAATTGAAGTTGCGGTTTGCTCACAAATTCCCTAAAAAAAAAATGTGTTTTCGAAATATCAACTTCTATTAGTTTTTAATTAAGTAGAAATGTGGTAAGCGTTAATAAGTATTTATTTTAAATTCATATACATGAATGATAGTTTACATATTCTAGTTTCTAAGACAGTATTCGTTTTTACGGAAAATTGAAAACTAAGATGTATACAGTGTACGTTCCCTTGCTCTGATCTGGAGGTTTAGAGTTAGTTTGTTTTTGAAAAAAAATTATTCCAGAATAAGGGATGGCGTACGGTTTAAATAAACTAGCTATGATAATTACTGTCGAGCCTCTAAAAACAGAATGTCAGAGTTTTTTTGAACATTGATTGAAAAATTGATAACAAGATAAGCAGTAGAAAAACAACGAGTTGACAGTTTTAGCTATCAAAGAAGCATAGAGAAAATCAGACAAAGACACTTTTTACGTAGATAATTTAAGGAAAAATGAGACACAGGCAAAAATTTAAGGAGAAACACTCAACAAAGCACATTTTAATTACATAAAAGCATTGCAAACTGAACAAAATTTTGAAAGGAACTTAAGGGTTAAACGAATTACATATTATTCGGTGGATTAGATATAGTATTAAGCATGTGTCATTGATCGGGATAAGTCAAGATATTTTGTCAGAATTATAAGTAGGTACCTAGTATTATCAGTTTCTTTTGTTTACATGGAATATTATTCCTATGAGTATTGCGTACGAGGAGTAGGTATTTATGTATTATCAAGATAAGATATAATAATTGACTAATCCGTTGAGAGAGTTATGTTTTCCGATAAGAACATTCTCGCTTCGTTACGAGTTGTGACTAAGCGGAATGTACTAGTACCAGCTCCAGTACTATTTGTAGAAAGAAATAAGAAATAATACGCTCGTTTATCATTTCTAGATTATTACTTTTACGTATTATTATTCTGAATAGAAAATAATTAAATTATTTTTAGCATTCAATGGTAATCTCTAACCATAAATTATGAACAATCTTCTATCTGTGGGGAACCGAAATCCACAATAATTCTTGAACAAAATGATTTACCTACTACCTTTTAACGAGAATATAATATAATATTGGACCGTCAGTCGTCCCAAAAGCAGAATTTATGAAAACGGTTTTATTCGTCATTTGCTAAAATGTACTAAAATTTTATCTGCCTAATGTTACGAATATTTTCAAGTAGTGGTTGGAGAAATGTACACTCATGTAAAAAACATGGATAATACAATTATTGCAAGAAATCAATTCGCACTTTCAAAAATACGCGCGAAATTCCAGTTTCGAATCGTGTATCGAAAAGCTGTAACAAGTACAGGAGTTGATTTTCAAGTTCTGTAAAGGTTCTATTCAAGTTCTGTCCCAACACTTTGTCGAATCTTACAAATTAGAGTAGCGTTGGTAAAATAGTTTTAATGTTTTGTCGTATATGTAGTATTGTTGTAATTCCTTTTTTAACTTTATGTTACTCTTACGTTTTACTAATATTGCTTTACATTTAGTTTTTTTTTTTTTAGTTTTTTTTTTTTTTAAATTATTATTCAATATTTTCTCATTATACTTGTAATCCAATGTTACAATTGTGTATTTTGTACCTTCTTTACAATGGATTACATCTGTTTACTGTCAGTATCTCCTGTATAATACAGATATTCTCCTATATACACTGCATCATGTATCAATTCTATGTAAAAGCCTTTTTAGGCGTATATATAAATAAATATTTCTATTTTGTGAAACAACTGGCCGATAAAGATATTGTAACAGAATTTGAACAATTTTTTAAATTTAAAATTATTTTTCAAGTTCTGTGAAAGATTTTTTCAAGTTCTTATTATTTCAATTCTGTCAAGAAACTACCCTGTAATGATATAATAACAGAACTTAAACAGGAGTTTCACAGAACCCGAAAATGGGCGTTGAAGTTTGATGAATTGTTCAAATTCTGTGAATCAATCCATCCTTTCCCATTCAAAAGTACACTGAATTCTCCACAAAAATAAGACTAGGTTGTGTTAGTGTAAAGAAATGACGTATCTTTCGATGCAGATTACAAATGTAGAAGTCATTGCCACCATTAATTGGTACCTCTATTAATTATTACAACTTTAATAAAGAAATGATTACCGTATTATGCTAACTACGAGTATCATTGAAATATATAACAATATTAATGGTTTTCAATAATTGGCTCGTAATATGAATAAATGAAGAGGTTTTTTGGATATTTCACTAACTAACTATCAAGCCGTTTCCAAACCGCCGAAACAACTCGGTCTTGGCACACACTTCTTGCCTCATTCACATTCATACATACTCTTCTATTATTCTGACTCTTGACATGGCCCGACTCGAGTATCTGATTCACTTCTGCTACCATTCGCATTTTCATCATATATCCTCCTTACACTCTTATCTTCGCTCATTCGCTCTACATGCGCAAACCATCTAAGCGTCCCTTTCTTAATCTTACTCATTACGCTTACATCAGCCTTGCACTCTTTGCGGATCTCCACATTCCTCAAACGATCAAACATGGTTTTACCACACATACCCCTCAGGGATCTCATTTCAACAGCATTCAATCTACTTTCATCCTTTCTTTGCCAGTTCCATGCCTCACTTCCATACATCAAGATAGGTTGATACATCAAGATAGATTGTGGACTGCTAACTTCGCTTCTTTGGACAATTTTTTGTTAGCGCCAACTGCGTTCAGTCCTCCATTAACGGAATTACCTGCATTTACCCTTTTTTCAATATCTCTGTCAGCCTTCCCATCGGATAATCTCAATCAGCCATCATTAGCGAAAACTTACCAATTTTGTTTTTTTTATTGATGTCAAATAATTCGCTGTTTTTCCCATTTCCTACGCTGATTAAAAACTATGCGCACGCCACTTCTAGGTAGGTACTTATTTCAAGGTTGGATGTAGGATTACTATATACATATTTTTTTGATCAATAAAACCCTTCGACATTTCCTATTTTGTCTATTTTCGTTTAGAATTAGACTATGAACGAAAGGAAATTTTTATCGCTTTCTATTTATACCGCACCCGTACAATATCACCCGTTTCAAGAATACGGGGAAGATAAATCACCCGCCGAAAAAGAAATTGATATCCTCCCATAGATCACTCCGTCGCGGGCATAATTCACAATAATATGACGTCTCCAGCCTCCCTGCGACAGTCGGAGATGAAAAAGATCTCCGTAGAGACGGTTCGTCATCACATTTGGGAGGAGAAGGAATTAAAATTCTAATTATGCGCCAGAAGTCGCTCATGACGGTAAATGGCGCGGATAAAAGTTAACAGGCACAGCGAGTCTGGTATATTTCTGGTGTCATCTTCCACAAACTGTAATTGCAAACAGATTCTTAAAGTAACACGACCTACCTATCTCACTTTCAAGCTTGCCTTTCTTAGTAATGAGAATTACTACGGCAAGCTTTAAAGTGCTTTATTTACTAAGAATAACCATTTTTAGAATAGAAAGTGACCAAATTTCTAAATTTTCACATACATACCCTTCTATTATTCTGACTCTAGCATGTAGAGCAAATTAACGAAGAAAGTGGTGTAAGAACAATGTAAACCAAAAAAAGTCACCCGTTTATTATTCAAGTATAAGAACAGGAATAGAACTTTCACAGAACTTCAATTTTAACTTTGAAATTTTATGAACTATTCAATTTAAAAAAATGTATTTATTGCATATTGAGTTAGTTCATATAACATTTCAGATATAAACTAATATGTACATGGTTACATTTGATTGTTTATAAAATTATATTTTTGCAGTGAACTTAACATTTCTGCAAGTCTAGGAGTAAAACTTAACATTTATTTAGAGTCATCCATTCTTCAGAATTTCAGGCATTTCATCATACATCTTTAATCCTTTATACATTAAACAATTCTGTGATTCTGTTTTACTCATATGTGGCAATCTAATTCTAGTAACATTTCTGGTTTCATAATTATGAATATTTTTGTTAAAACTATTTTATCCTTAAAGTATTTAGGCATTCGGTTATTCATAAGTATATGTATAGAAATTAACACATTATATATCTGTCTCTTTTTAATTGGAATCCAATTCAGCTTCTTTCTCATTTGATTAACTTTTGCACATTTGCCTTTCTGTGATACAAGATACAACCCGTCCTTAGATCGCGAAAATTGAAGAAAAATCTGAAATGTGCGTTTCCGTACCTAGTTGAAGGCCATTTTCTATAAAAAAACAGTAATTAAGTATACTGTATAGTATAAGAAGATAAAATTAACTAGATTATTAAACCGTTAGTAAAGTATATATTTTTGGTGAAATGCTGATTCTTATTGGAATAAGAACGCTAAGTAACTGAAGCTTCGAGTAGCTGGACTTAATGCACATTACACATGTTTGACCTCCATAGCCTCTGCAATGGGCACGTAGTAAGGTACACTGTAATTTTAATTCAATTTGTGAAGTGATTTAAAAAATTAGTAAAATTGCACGTTTTAAGGTTCACACGGAACATTACGAAATTCTCGCTCGGAATTCCCAAATGAAACAATGTCATCAACCTAAGTAGACAAATAAAGCTACCGTTTTTTTCCCAACAGAATCATTATAATGTTTGTCTACACACAGAGATGATTGCTGTGGGGTACCACTCTCCTACACTCCTCTGTACCTGCAGCCATGTACCATGTACCGGGTAGGTACTATAGTTTATAGTTACCGTAGGTAAGCTGTAGGCACGGGGTCCCATCGCATGTCTCGGACGTAGAAATTTGTGAGATTGTTAAACAAAAAGTAGCATCAACCGCAAAGGAAATAGTGATGGGACGCACCGCACGTAACCAATTAAGAATATTATATTAATAACATAATATTTTTATTTTCCGTATTGTGTGCAATTAGTTAAAACCATTTTTATTTAGATTATCCTAAACTGAAACCAAATAAGTCAAATTTAAAAATAAACAAACTAACAGTGAAACAAATGCTGACCTTGAATACGATGATGTCTATACATAAAATAATAAACAACATATTGACAAAATAATATGTTAATAGTTGTATATATATATATATATATATATCACGTAATATGGCAGACTAGCATACTGGATTAAAAACATGAATAAATAAAAAAATTAATTAAAATATAATGCTTTTCAAATAAAATGATGTACAACAAGGACATTACAAACATTATACAAGAAGGCTATCAAAAACGGTAAAAGCTAATACACAAACATTGGAATATAATATTATAATGCGCTGTCTGAAAGCATAAAGCCTGCACCAACTTTTTTTTACTATTCATCAATGACATTGTTCCCAAATTAACAGATGTAGAAGTCCTACTATTTGCTGACGACTAACAATTATATAAAAGAATACGAAATATACACGATTGCCAAATTTTAACAAGACTATCCTGGATCATCTATATCAATGGTGTGAACAAAATGCTTTAGTTTTGAATATTCAGAAATGTCAAGTTATACCTAAGATTTTTAAAAGCTCGTTATATCTTACATGAATATACAAAATATTAAATTAATACACATTCGTGAATTGGGTGTAAAATTCGATGAAAATTTGGAATTCATTGCACACATCAACTATATAACTAATAAAGCTTTGCTTCCTTTGCAGAACTAACTAATTTTAAGTCCTTAGATTGTATGAGAACCCTCTATATTTCATTAATTAGAAGTCAAGTAGAATATAATTCACCTATATGGTCCCTTTTGTATCTCTAACAATATAGAAAGAGTTCAGCACAAATTTCTTAGGTACGTAAATTTTAAGCTCAAAATTCCAAATTGAATGCATTAATTATGTCAGTTTGATGAATCAATTGCATCTAATAACGCTGTCTGAAAGGAAAATTATGTCAGACCTGGTTGTGTTACACAAAGTCATCAACAACCTTATTGACACCGCTGTCGTTGCTACTGTTAAATTCCATGTGCTAACTAAGAACACAAGATAAAATGTAACATTTTTCTGCTATACATACACAACCAACTAATCAGACACACTCACTAACCAATAGGATGGATGATCTGGGTAACAAGTTTGGAGGTAGATACTATTGACATATTTACTGCCTACATTTATAGAAATAAGCATAATATATTCCAGATTTTGTTGAATCCTACAAGTTTATCAGTTCAACGATAAATATGTCATGCTTTAAAAGGTTTGTGTACAATATTCGATAGCTCACAAGGTATTTTCCGTTCTTAAAATCCATATAAAAGCCCGGCTGGCTGTAAAACCATTTTTTCAATACAAAAATTGATAGATCCAAGTTGGATTACAGCAGTCATATTAATAAAAAGAATATGCAATTAAAAAATCCAAATGTATACATGTAATTAATAACAAATTATACATTTGTAAACTTCGACGTACCAATGGTTAAAATAAAATTTAAAAGTTATAGTCACCAACATATCTACCAATTTTAAAAGAATTATTATTAGCATTTTTGAAGAAGGGTTACAGATTATGGCTCCTCTGCCATAAATACATAAATAGCATTCACCCCTAAGCCTATTGCCGGAGACATACCGCGATGCCGAGCAAATATTGACTTATTTGAAAAGATGAATTCCTGCTACAACTTCAGCCTACTGTCGGGATTACCTGTGTAGGGTGCCCGCCATACCTATATTGCTAGTAGCGTATAGCGGTAGAGTGGATACAGTGCGGCCCGCGCTTAGGCAAGGGGCCGCCGCTGAATCAACAACATAATTGGCCCGGACTCGTTGGCTGGCCGCGCGGACCAAACCGCAGAGGCCCCGGGCACACTCTACCTGGTCAGAACGAATCCAGTTAAAGAAACCAAACTTATAATTTTACGGGAATTTATGGTCGTTATAGACATAAACTCAGCCCCGAGACAACAGCCACCCGTTAGCGGAGACGCTCAAAATAAACCACGATGTTAAAACAAACACCGACTACCGACCGTCTCCGCAAGAAACACGCGGCCTTTCTGGTTGCGGGTCAACAATGCTGCCGACCCCTGTGTTGATTGGATCTGGAAAAAGATTTAGGGCTGAAGTACACAGCGATAGTTGTAATCAAAAATCAATGCTCCGATATGCAAATAAGACTCGAATTGGTATTGAATAGTTTACACAACGTTTAGGCTGCAGAGTCTGCGAAATTCTACTCGAGGCTGACTCAAGGCTGATCTGAAATAATTATAAATCTGAGCATACCTATTTGAATTTTGTTAAATCGATTTTGAATTATAAAAAAGGTCTTTACCATATCGGCAATTGCCCAATTAGGATTCTGTTGTCCGAAGACATTTTCTTTTTCCTGATTAATAGTTGAAACTATAAAATCCAACTTGATTATTCCCATCGATTGTATCAGTAAATATGGATACGGTTGCTCAGTTTGTGGCGCAGGTCTGTTGTCTTGTAATTTACATCTTTGAATGTATTATTGTTCATTTTTTACTGTTTGACCTAGGATGTAATGATAAATGATGATTCAGCGCGCGAGCATTCGTTGGGAAGACTGGGATGGAACGACCGCCAGGAAACATGTGTAACATTTTATCTCTCACCGATGCGGTGGTATTAGGATATCACGGATGGATTAGTTCGCGGTGGATTGCTGGTATTTTGTTTCACGGCATGTCAGATTTTACATCAATCTGTTGTCTTTCCGGAAATGTGTATTTTCAATAATCCAGAAAGCTTCTGGGTTTATTGAAACCTACACCGTGCTTCCTTTGGGTTTATTATTACACTAGCTTTGACTTTTTAAACTATTTATGAAACGAACATCAACTCGATATTTTAATTTCAAAAAGAAAGCCAAACATTCCCGGGTTACGAACAATCTTACAATATTTTAAAATCTTTTACTACCACAACATTAAGCGTAAAATGTTGCATTTGACATGATGGGGGACTTAGCCATCCAAAGAATTGAACGTAAGACAACGCCAGGGTGGGACCCAAGCGTAATGCCAAATCAGCCACTGACCAGACATTAATACAGTACATTATAATTGAACGGATTTTCGGTTACATATATATGAAATAATTTAGTTAAAGGTATCAAAATGTCGGAAATATTTGGTTTCCTACATACAATAAATTTCACAGAAAAAATGAAATGATCAAAAAGAAAACTGGTCATGTTCTCTAATTAACTACAATGAGTTCACTTTTCGAAGAACTACGTGACAAGCATGTTACAAGTTTCCTTAACTTACTTTTAAAACGAGTTATTCCCTCAACGGTGCTTAACAAGACTTTTAAAAAAGTACAGTCAAATTAAAACCTAAAGTTTGTTTCACTAGATGCATCATGTCATTAACTATCCGCCTTATGTTAAATGAATGTGTTTGATGGGTTGAACGTATGCATTTGAAATCTGTAAACACCCAACAACTTTACAAATGAATCTCTATACGTTTATTTTGGTTGGCAATGGCAAGACCACCGTAACTAATTAGAACCTCTCTAAAGCGAGACAATGCGCTCGGATATGTATTAAGGTACCTCAACTAAATATTTACAAGATAATGGCGTGGTCGGCATCTTTCATAATTTCTATATGAAAGCTGAAAGAGGCGAGATGTATCAGAGATTCTTTAGAGATCATTGCTTGCTACTTTGTTTCCCTTTTTAACCTGTTCAAAATGTATTGACTGAGGTAGTGTAACGTGTAATTTATTCTAAACACGCCGAAAATTTAAAACGGTCTTGAAATTTAATGAGCGTTCTTTAGGAAGGGTTGTTTCACAGAATTTGAACAATTTATCAAATTTCAAAGTTGATTTTCATGTTTTTGCCAAAAATGATATAATAACAGAACTTGAATAGAATCTTCGCAGAACTTGAAAATTAACTTAAATTTTTTTTTGAATTGTTCAAATTCTGTGAAACAACCCGACCTTAAATTTTATAACATTTTTTTCGAGTTAGAGTAACTTACAATTATTGTAATATTAATTTTTTTGAAACTCTAAAATTATTTTACGCAATTTTGCACAGGTTATAAGTTATAATGACGGAAGACAAACCCATTAGGGAAGTCCCCGCATCTCATAGCTTCGAAACTGATTGAGTGAAAATCGAGTTGGTACATAGAAGCATCACCCTGTGGGGAAGATAGACCTAATGATAGCCGACCTGCGATAGGAGAAGGCACGAGAAAACGAAAAAAAAGTACTCACCTATAATTTAACAGTGGCCTTTTTCACAACTAAGAAGAGAAAGAAATTTTTAGACTTTTATTGATGTCCATAGAAAGTAACTGGTTCAATGACAGATAAGTTAGACCTATTAAAGTTCCTCCCCTTTCTTGTAATAAGTTCGGTCCAGCGCAGCAGCAGAAGGTTAGGTGGAATACAGTACCGTCTATCGCAGATCTCATATTGGCTTGATTGATATTTATTATTGCTTTTGATAGACGGATGGAGTCATAATAGTCCATTTCCGATCCAAGTCATTGAACGCTTTTATAAATTTTAATTACTGATGTTGATTAACTTCTTCACATGAAGACAACATCCAATTTAATTATTGTAAAACACAGTAAACGATAACGGTTCAAATGATTTTAGATAAAAATTCTTTCATTTGCAATTGAACTGAGTATATTAATTTGGAAGAACTCTACTACGACTTTATCTACAGATAGATAGATTTATATTAGTAATAATTAAGGATAAAGCAGCAGGTAAACGGCCTTATAAGTGCATCGGTATATGTACAGACAAACAAAACAAATATAGCTACTGTGACAAAAATATTTTATGAATGCCTCGCTAAAAAACGTCGTGATAATTTTATTCACTTGATTACCTTGTATGAGAAAACCTTAATAATTGAAACGTAAAATAGAAACTGACATAAAATAGTTCATTAAAACGTATATATTAAATAGGTTTACATATTCAGTCAAAGAGTATTGTTTAACTGTTGTATAAAGTTGAAATAATAATAAATTCTCATAGAATTTCGGAATAAAAGATATTTTAAATGCATTGATCTCTGGTGATTTGACGTGTTGTTTTTTTATTATTTTGTATTTATTATATATATAATGCACTTGCACAATGTTGATTGACTATATGATCATTTGTGGAAAAGCGTGTTGAAGGGTTTAGTTTTTCCTGTGGGGAAGATTTAACCCGGACATAAAGTATGAAAAAAAAAATGACCACAAAAATTTATTGGTAGTTTGTAAAATTTTAAGAAATTTGGGAAATTTGTTCCAACATATAATACAAATAAAATAAGTTTTTATTTCTCTCCCCGAAAGCCGTTTCTCGAATGTGAATGTATCTATTCTTAGATGGGTTCTCGCATTATAATATAAGTGCCGACATAGGTACTGTGCGTTACTACACACTTTTGCCATTCACTCTCGCTTGTCTAACATGATTCCATTTTCTTCGCGTTTCTATCTTGCCATTTTCCATGACAATAGGAGAGGACCATTATGTGAAATGTGTAACAGCCAAACAAGAGGCCGACATCTTGTCCAACCAACATCATCTGTTGTGGATGCTGCATACAAATGTAAATCCCATTGTGAGGGCCCTTCACCATTAAGACAGGTCCTGCCACCAAATGGGCCCTTGGAACATGAAAGGGCCGCACATATGTAAGTATGTGGTATTAACGAAGGGAGTGCGCTGGAAGATTGCATCGGGTGTCACAGGCATCATCGGCTCAATTATAATTATTATATTGAATGGATACCCATCACGTCACGCAAGCACCCATGTACCGACAACCTAAATCAAAATGTTTGATAATATGGTATATGGAAATCGCCTGGTGGAAGCTTAGTAATTCAAATCCCATATGAATTTTTATAAAGTTAAAAAAAAAACAAGAACCTGAAAAAAATGATCCGAGAAGTCAATTATCAACTAACAGCAAAGTCAATTTATAACATATTAATATTTTATATATTTTTTTTACTCTAGTCTACCATTAATTAATTAATCAAATATCGGCTGACCGAAGTTAAAGAGAACGAAGTTCACATGACATTCCTTGGACCAATCAGTCCGATGGATCAATTACCGGAGATGAAACACTTAATCCAGCGGATGACTGCGGAACTAACTGAATATAACTGGAAGGTCAGAAAAATTCTTGGATCCGGTGCTGATAATGGAGATCGTCGTGTTTCCCACGTCTTTCTCGGCTTCTCTTCTCTCGCCTCTGCCGGTACTTCTGTCCTGGGCTACAATGGGATTATCCACGCCCTGGCCAGGCCGACAATACCGCGGACGCGCTAGAATTTATAAAACTTTTTTTCATACAACGGACGTAGTTTTGCATCCCAAAAGCTGGAAAAAACTTCTCCCTGAAAACGAAGCCGTACGGTTATTTCACGTCTCTCCAAAGGGAGGCGAATTCGTGCTTTTTACACCGGAAAAAATTCCTCAGATACAATTTGTTGATAAACTGGCCTGTTTCGGCTTGTCGCTGCAATACCTACAGTTACTTTTTTACATTCTCGATAATTTAAATAGTAGGTAGTTACTGTAAAATTGGTTAAAATAAAATCCAAAGATAAATAACGAATCAATTGATTATGTTTTTGTTTGTTTTTACTGCAAATTAAAGCTGCCTTACTAACGAATTCAGTAAGAACCTGCACATTTGACACCAAAGCGGAAATAAAAAAAGCATCTGCACGTGGAGGAATCTAAAAACGGAAGTTAGATTATGGGTCTTTTGTAATTGTGTCAAAATATTGAACGTAAAAGAGCGGAAACGTCTTGGAAGGCATCAACTACCACATTATAATTATGATTCGCCTCATTCATAAATTCAGCAAAATTTACACCGAAGATTTATTAATAGTTTGTCATTTTATTGTGTAATTCTCGCAATTCAATACGTGTGTGGCAAACCAATTTCTCGTCATATCCTATAGACACTAAATGGCCAACGTTTGAACTGTTTTCGGTTTACCCGACTTCACAATAAGAAACCGAATATTTCGGTCAGTATTACGTAATTGGGTGAAACCTGCACAAAGGAGACTTTATTTCCTGGAAGGTATTCACGTATTCTCCTTTGTGGGGGCTAGAGCCCAGAGACCAGAGACGTGTGTGCATTGAAAATCAAAGCGGCCATTCATCAGATGTAATGTTCCCAATTGACACGAAGCCAGTCACAATATTTAGTGTCGTGGTGAGACCTAAATGGCTGTTGTCCGATTGTGTGGGGACCCCACTGTCACTCACACTCACACACTTACACTACACATACTCACTGGCGGAGAGTGAACTAGGATATTAAACATATCAATTTTCATTCAAATTTTTAAACAGTTTCCTTCCTTTGAAAAATAATTCATCGTGTTTACACAAAAATTGAAAGAAAAATTAAATATTTTGTTTTCGTAATTTATTGTCCTAATTTAAATGAAGGTAAGAAAACGTTTTTAATTTGCATCCATCCAAAAAGGAGTTCGTAAAAACTATAAACGTATGTGCCCACGCCGTCCATGTGTTTTCAGAGCACGATTAAATAACGAACTTGCTTATATAACCTAAGTAAGTAAAAAGGTAAAGTAATTTGGAAAATACACAAACTTAAAAAATATATGTAAGGATGTACCTATTTAAAAAATAATGCGTACTCATTTTCGCGATATGAGTGTGAGAAACGGCGAGAAACGTAATGAATTTTATTGGTTTTTTTTATCAACATACTCTCTACTTATGATGAGCTTTTAAAATATCTTGGTCATGAAACCATTTTCTGCAACTCTTCTTCTTAAGTAGGTTTTTTTCAAAATTATAACTGATTATCCAGGTTCCTAATTAAAATGCATCTACCAACAATGGTAAGTACTACCACAAACTAAGCACATTGTGAACATTTTCCACAATACAAATAATTTGCTAAATGACACCCATTAATGGCCGCCACTGCGTCTGTTTTCCCTAGAGGTGCACAGACAATACTATTTACTATCATTTTATATTGACGCCTCTAATAATGCATTTAATGGAGATTTGTGTGTGCATTTTACACGGGGACGCTTTACAGCGGATTACAATAGCTGCTGCTTTTTGTGGCAACCACACGCCATCTGTGATATGAGCTTCTCTGGCTGGATTTTGTGGATAGTACTAGGCACTAGCACTGGGTGCCATATGTCGACATTTTTCTGTAGCCGTTTCGTTATGGGTATCATGTCACGGAACAAATTTGCAATAAAAAAATATAGGGGCATCATCATCTGTTTTACCGTTCCGTTAGCACCCCTTTAGCGACATATCATGGCCGTTTATAATTTGATTTCTCCTCTCTCCGGAGCGTACAATATCACGGCGGTGTTGTGGGAAGAAGAGAGCAGAGAGGATATTGATTTGAATAAATAAATAAATAAAAAAATTTACAAAAACAAACCAAGCAATCCACGTGAGTCACAAATAAAACCATCAGTGCTAACACAAAATTTACGGTACAATTTCCTACTCGGTTTGATTCTTCGAATTTCATGCATTTCAACGGAAGTACTTCGCCTAACACGGTCACTCTTCTAACTTTCTTTTATGATATTGGTGTCGACTGTATTGTTGTTGACTAAAATTTATATTCTTAATATAATAAAACACAACAGCCTAGTCTTAAACAATTTTTTTTTTACTATTTTTGCCGGCCAGTCGGGTATTAAATATCAACAAACATTTGTAAAGTTATCTGTTTCGTTTATTTTAAATATCCATCACTAGTTATAGCTTTTCACTAAAACTTATCATTTCTCATGGTCGTGCTGACTTTCATGAAAAATATTGCAATAAAAACAATATTTGTATAAAACCGCACCCATAATGATTTATTAAGTGATTGTAAGTCTGTCGCTATTAAAATAGATTAATGTTTACAAATGGCACATCCATTTATCATGTTCCCTCGATGAACACATTGTTAAAATACTCTGCTGCTCCTCTGAGTTAGAGGCTCTAATCTCTAATGTCTAACAGTTACAGTAAATATGCATGATTAGAGACAAACGTTGGAATAATATATATCTTATCTTGTAGTAGGGCACTTTCACCATCCTCTCTTCATTTATGTAGTTGTAAACATTTATGTAGTTGAAAACATTTATGTAGTTTAAAACATTTATCTAGTTGAAAACATTTATGTAGTTGAAAACATTTATGAAATTGAAAACATATATGTAGTTGAAAACATTGAGATGTGAAGGATTGGATTGGAGTAATGAGGAAAGATTGTAATACCAATTTCAGAGGAGAGTATTATATTACGTAAAACAGAATGTTATAAGTATATCATGAAAATTCTCCTTCTATTAAAAATCAGCTTTCTGGAAGCCGTATCTAATTTTTATTTTTTTGTGAAAATGTTTCTTCAATCATTATGTAAAATTAGTTTACATCTACATTTAATCAATTAACTTAGTTTAAAAGTTAAACAGTTTTCACTTGCTAACATGTCACTGCAGTCAGAATTCAGATTTATAGGAAAAACTTTTGATTTTTAAAAACAAAAACTGAAAATCTTAATTTCAAAAAAACTAATTACCTAGTTACCATTTAATTGTTAAAAAATGTTGTACATCATTTTTTTTTAAATATAGATGTCGGTTGACATAAGGTTCCCGTGAGCACTTTGGTCAGAGGCCCATTTGCCATCTCCTATTTTACCTCATTTCTTTAACACTAACCCGGTCCCTTTTATAAAGTTCACCAGGGTTGTCATTGGATATGTTGCTATTTCTTCTGGTTCCACAATGTGTCTTCCCAGGTATCTGAGCCTTGATCCCAACAGAGCGGGACATTGGCACCAAAGGTGAATTGGAGTCTCTTCATCCTTTTCACATTTCCTGAATCTGTTAGTGATTTCCACTCCCGACAACTGCATGTGTCTCCTGAGATGACAGTGTCCCTTTAGTAGTCCTACCAGTTCCCTCAGTGAGTTTCTGTCCATATTGGGCACTTATCATGTAGATAATAAGAATAAGGGTTTTATATAAAGTATTTAGGTAAGTAGATTGTATGCTGTTGAAATGAGATCAGAAAGACATGGCAAGTGAATCAGATACTTGAGTCGGGCCATGTCAAGAGTCAGAATAATAGAAGAGTATGTATGAGACGATGTATGAATGTGGCAAGAAGTGTGTGCCAAGACCGAGTTGTTTGGCGGTCTGTCCTCTCTGCCTACCCCTGCTGGGAAACGGCGTGATGGTTAGTTATTTAGTTACTTAGGTAGATGCCCAATTAAAAATAATTTCGGGTAATTGCACCGAAAAAAATAAGTATGGCCGATTTATTTAAATCCTGTTTAAAACATGATTTTCCATTTACATCATCATTAGAAACTTTATGAACACGTGTTCCGACGTCCTAATAACTTATTCATGTTTTACCGACAGTTTGTTAGGACACCTGTCAATTCATTCGTTGAGGGCCTGCAGTCCCGTTTTTAACAGGAATACGAATAATTTGACCAGAATTTTAATAAATCAGCTATAAATCGACAAGTGCGCCCTACTGTCGAATTTGGCAGCCATCTCTGGTCCGGAGCCCCTAAATACCTGAAAAAAACCCTTGACTCTGTTCAGAAACGGGCGGTCCGTTTGATAGATTCCCCAATCTTAACAAACGGACTGCAATCTTTAGAGCACAGGCGTCAGGTAGGTATGCTGTCCTTGTTCTATCGGTATTACAATGGAAGATGCTCTGAGGAACTAGCGTCATTGATCCCTTCGGCACCGGTGCGTAGTCGGGATACACGCCAAACGCGCGCCCAATATTTGTACACGGTTGACATTTGTCACATGAGAACGGGTCGCTTCTACGATTCGTTCTTAAGTTCAACAGCTCGGCTATGGAACGAACTGCCGGCCTCTGTGTTTCCTCCCTCCTACAACATGGGAATCTTCAAGACCCATGTTCACTCCTTCCTCTCCACAAAAAGACCCTCCACACAGCATCCCCAAAGATGACATAGGCCCTGAGGGAAATTATTTTCTTCAGGGCCTCCTGTGTGGAGTTAATATAAAAAAAATATGTATTTTATATCAGTAAGTTTTTTTCCGTGTGTAAGGCGTGAAGTCATGTTTTCGTTTTCGTTTGATTGCATACAAAATACAGTTATTTGTATTGAAAAAGTAGAAAATAATATAAAACGATGCTGTGGTTCCTTCGGGATTCGATGGAAGCGCAAGACGGTCTCTCCCCACTGTCCACTATCCTTTCTCTCAGTTAGGAAGTTGTAGAGTTCATTCGATTAATAACAGAACTATTGGACTGCTCATCTGGTATTCTGTCAGCGCCCAGCGGTGAGAGAAGGTAATATGATTCACGTCTCGCCAAAGCAAACATTCAATGAGGGAAGCATTCCAAGTCACATTATTATTCTTCCGTCGCATCGTCATGTGTCACAGACGTAATGCACATTACGAGAACTGACATTGTAGGTATATGCAACTTTTACAGCAGGCAGTAATAGTTTTACCCACAGTAATGCTTTATTTCCTACTTTCATTTTGACGACTGTGCGATTCCTAAAGTGGATTGTTTTGATAAACTGTTCTGTTTTTTAGCACATCACTATGTATGCACAATACTATGTAATCATTATTTTGATTGATACATACAAGTTGAACTTAGAACAGGAATAGCAGATTACTTTTACATCTATTACAGCATCTTTCTACAACAGCTTCAGAAGATCGCCCAATTTTTCCTTAGCACTACTACTGTACATTCAGGTCAGGGGATGTCTAAACTCATCAGAAAACTATCTACACGGAGATAAAATACTGATAATTCGTAATATTCGTAACCCGGTTAAAAACGGGATTGCAGGCCTTTAACGAGATAATTGATAGGTTTCCTTATAAACAGGTGCAAACAAGATGCATGAACACGTGTTCCGAAATATTATGAATTTATTAAAAGTTTTATAGGAAACGGCCTACAACCCCGTTTTTAACTGGAATTTAATAAATCATCAATACTAATTTTTATACTCATAAATGTTGGTCAAAAGCTTACTTCTTAGTAGCTTTACGGGTGTATTACTGAGCAATTTATCCCTTGCTAATATTAAATATTTCATAAACTCATAAATGCACAATATGAACTACATGCATATTTATTACAAAATTACAAGCCAAACATAACTACTCTACGAATCGAAGTATTGCAATTAATGAACGTGCGAACAAGATGTTAAATATTATTATTTGAACACTGTATTTACTACCTGTTTTGTCGATCCTTTCGGTAGATATTCTTTCAGGATATTTGATATTTTCAACAAATTCTTCATGTCGTAAATGTATGAGGATCCTTAGTTTTTTAATGATAAAAAAGCATTTGATCCTTCGGTAAAGTAATTTGAACCGTTTCGTGTGTGTTCTTTTTGAGACATTTCAAGAATTTTCTAATGTGGATACGTGAAACCTTTTGATTACTTTCGGTAAAATATTTTACAATAATTGATGGAAGGCTGAATATTGAATACTTCGTTTGTTGTTAAAGAGTCATAATGTGTTTTATAAGAACACCACACAAGAGAATCACTGCCTGCAGCAGTTTTAGAATGGCACCCTCATTGTTCGATTATGCATATCCGTTTTAACCGCAAATGAGTATTCCAGTACCTATTACAGGTAAAAATATTAACCACGGTGAAGGGTACACAGGAACTGACAAGATCTGAAAGTAGAATTATTTTGAAAAGGTAGCAAATGGAATGATTTATATATTTGTTTGTGAAAGTTGCAGTGAGAAATGAAACTAGCAGGAGAAGAACGAAAGTAGACAGAATGAAATTTATTTAAAATCCCTTTGACCTTTGTTTAACAACTATGTAATAATAAGTAATTGATAAACTATGTAATTCCAACAAGCAACAGAGCGGCTTATCAAAAAATATTCTCATATCTCGGTCCTAAAATATATAATAAAATCCCCTCTCAGCTGAAACTGTGTGAATTGTCATCCTTCGGTCCAAGAGTGACAAAATGGTTGTTGGATCTAGGCAGGACTGATTCCGAAATGATACTAAAAAATGTAATTTGAAATCACGAACGCCTCTATGTAGGTATCTTTTTTTTGTATCTTCGTTTTAACATACTTATTTTAGCTAGTCTTAAATCCTGTATTCGTCTAGGATAACTTGAAACCTGTAAATTTGACTGTCCTGAAACGGGAATCCTTCCCAGTTGGACAGTTAAAATCATAAAATGTAATCAATATTATAAAAAAATAAATAAATAACTATGTATGAGGAAATCTTAATATAATTAATATTATTATGTTGTAATACTTTAATGTAATTTTAAAGATAATCTCGATACATTTACCGAGTTAAAAATGTAATTATATAAAATTCCCTCGGTAGAAAAAAAATCCAAAGTATACTGAGAAAATTATAAAAAACATATTTGGTTCTGTTATTTAACATATTATAAGAACGAAAAAAATTACAATATTTCTTTAAATGCTACTTAAGATATTGGTGGAGAGATCTATATTAAATAATTCATGCTTTATTAAATATTTTCGCTCATGCCTTTTAATTGCGATAGTTTTTTTAGCATTTGCGCGCACCCTCTAACATTTTTTTTTACATATCTCCCTTTTAAACCATATTCTTCCTCTTTAAAAAAGGCATACGTACTGCGAAGCTTTATGCCCCGTATTAAGCGTTTAAATATGGTTTGAAAAGGAGATAAGTAAATATGAATGTTAGAGGGAGCGCGCTAATATTGAAAAAAACGATAATAATAAAGCGAAAATGGTAAAATTTTTTTGAATAAAACACGATTCGTTTGAAATAGAGCAAAAATCTCTCGAAAAATGCTCTAGTTTCTCATGCCTATAACATGTTATTAAATAACAGAACAAAACGTGTTTTTAGTAATTTTCGAAACTCTTTTTTTTTTTCTATCGACGGATTTTCATACAATTTACATTTCGGCATAACAAATGTATAAATATCATCTTCAAAAACAACATATACTTTTTATAACTTAAAAACTTAAGGAGTTAACGGTAAACTTGTTATAAATCGTTAGAAATGGGGTATGCGTGGGTTTAAGAAAGGGACGTTTAAATGAAGGATCGAGATGGTAGTAGAAAACACCCTAAGAAAACATGGCTTAATTATATAATTGAGTTCGATGTATAACTATGAATGAACCTAAGATTGAACGTTTCAATATAATAAATAAAAGATTAACAAACATTTTTAATAATTACCTACCAATACAAACCTTGCATATTGAAGTACGTCCTATTTTTTTATATTATGACGTGAAGGTATTCCTACGATTTCTATTACTATTTATATAAGCACTCGGATAAAAATTAATGTCGGCATGTAAACATCAAACATGATTCACCTAATGGTAACCTCCGATAAGCAAACAAATCAACATTAGTCAAAGGAGAAAGCTAAATAAGGGACAGATTTCCATTGAGCCGATACCTTATTGCTCACGGCTGAAGGTACAAGGGACAGTTTAGTTATCATTAGGAAGTAGGTAGCGCTATAACCAATTTACAAATGACCGTCAGTCATCGCGCATCGCCTGTATTAATCAGTTCAGCCCACGACAGGCCACCGATAATCATAATATGATGTAGCCTTAATGTAGGCTTAAATTATGTCGTGGGATGCCCTTTTATGACTAAAACATTTCTAAGTGTGAATGATTTAAATAAGTAACAGATCGATGATCAATGATCATTGTTGGTTAGTTCCTACACTATAAATTCCATAAAACGTCCGATATTTAGGTACCTACATATTATGTTTGTTACACGTAGTAGATATTCAATGTAAAAAATGAAATTGGCCAATTTAGATTTTCTTATTACACTACATTCTTTCTAGCTGGAAAAACAAAAGATTCTTCAGTTATTGGATTTCGATCCAACTCTCAACATTATTAAAATTTATGTTCCTACCTACCTATGTAGAAGCAGGGTCTAAGAATAACCCTCGACCATAGACATTCAAACTGATAGACCAGCCAATCAGGGAAATGGGGACTAAAATCAAGTTGCGCGGAGCGCGAGAGCCAGCGTGACCGTTTCGCTTTCTGTGATCTGTCAATAAATGAACCTGAGAGTATACAGGCAACTCGCATTGAAATATCACCATTCAGTACTCGAAAATAAAATCTGCTCACGAATTACTAATCCTTTTTACAATAGCGCAAAAATTGCTGGCTGCGTAAAAACTTCACCACAAATCCCAACCGGGTAAACAAAGTTTGGATTTGTTTTAAAAATGTTTTGTTACTCTATTTAGTTAGACACCTCACTAATTTAAACCGTCGCTACGCTAAGCGGTTCGTTTAAAAACTAACATTCAGATCCTGCAAAGAAAAGTTCCACAATGTACTGCGCTGCAAACATTTGCCTTACTTTAGCGAACTTTATTTTCTTAGTTAGTCGAAAGGATACTCATGTTAGGGCAAGTCTATCAACTTGGATGTCTATGCCCTCGACCAAAAGCTGCGGCACCCACCAAATGGCGAAAAGATCACATTTTCGATATTTCACCGCTCCAGGTATTTATAAGTCTCCAACTGTTTCCCATTGTTATTGGGTGTTTTTTTCTATTATGGGCCAGTATTTTTTGTTGTTGATTTTACCAATATTCTCAAGATAGGGTTTTACAGTCGGTTTCAAAACGTACCTACCTCGCCGTTGTTGATTTTTGATCTATTTCGGAATGACGCGTGTCTATTAACACAATCCCAGACATTCAGAAATACCATTTGGTTGTGTTTCCGAAGGGGTAGGCAAAGATTTGTGCGTTTTCCCAGCATGAGTGAATTCGATGTCTAATGGTGAAGACTGAAGGAGTACAATGTTATAAAACCTTTGTTAACAAATTAGCTTTATTCTCACCAACTAGCGACTAGCGACTAGCAATGGATGGATGGATGGATGGAGCGGTTGGCTAAAGCCCAAACAATGATTGATATTTTAAATTGTTTCCAGTTATCTTCGGAAGCATCTCCCGTCCATCAATGGAGTGACTTTCGCCTTGGAAATATTCAAATTTATCAAAGTGGTCCATTTGGTGATCTATCGTGAGTTCGGTTCGTTAGTGGCTAGCAGGGTCGCCTCGCTGCTATTATTTCCTTGAGGTGGGTGTAATAATATTTTATATTAAAGAGTTACTGAAATTTTATGGTTTACTTTAAAAGGAATAGCTCTCCTTAATTATTGACGTCATTTTATAAAATTTTATTAATTTTCTAAAAATTAAATATTATTTTATATACCTTGTTACCAGCGTAGGGTGTTAAGGGACGTATATTGTTATTATTTGGAGTAAAAAATGTAAGTGACATTTTGGTCATCAGTAAAACTTTTTTTAAATATTTTTTTTGTCACTAAATATCAATAGGTATTGGCCAGTTAGTAGCGGTTATTCTGCTAAGATTTGTTGTTGTTTGGTTTTGAAAAAAAAACGAAAGGGTGTATATTTATTTATTTGTTACAATATTTTTTGTTGTTGTTACAATTAAGACACCAGTTTTTTGTCTACTTTTTGTTTTGTTAATTTTTTTTTTAAATTATCAGTAGGTAGAAGTATGGGAGGTACATTTTATAGACCACAAATCATATTTTGGATTGTAAATCTCAAGATAATTGATCAAATCACTTTAAAAAAAATCTGTTTTTGAAACAAATTATTCATGAAAATCTCGCTGTTAATTTGATGCCATAATCATTAGTTTCTATATATCTTCAGTATTTAGTTAATGTTTAATAATATATTATTAGAATACCCCGGCCAGCCCTTGCGGTTATTCCTTGTTATGAGTGATGCTGGTTTGGGAAAATATTTGATCATCACTGGACCCGCCGGCAGCTCTCAGCTCCGCTCTCCGCTCATGCAGCCTCTATAGCTGGCCGTATGCCGCGTGCCCCGCTGTTAGCTGTTACCGAGAGGCCACTCTTGGACTAAGATTCTTATTATTTAACTGTTAAAACATAATATAGTCTTATTTATGGGCTTTATTGGGTCGGCCCTTCTAATATTCATGGAAATAATATATTTAAAGCATTTTTTGGCGAAAATAAAACTTTCGTAAAATCCGAAGTAAATATTTATATATTATGATAATACCATAATGTTGGATGTGAATATAACTTACAATTTGTTCACGAAAAGCTCTTAGGAGAGAAAAGCTTTATGGTAATAAATACATTCACACTACTTGGTATTTACGGATACCGCGTTACTTACTAATAAAAAAATAATAATTGTATTATGTGCCTACTAAATTATGAACGAAAATAATTCTATAATTAAAAAAAATTTATGTGTTTTAATTATAAATTATGATGAGCCACAAAGTGAATGCTTTTTACAATTTAGAAAATAATTCTGTTGTTTTTATTTTTTTTTCAAATAATTTTTTTGTAAAAGGATTTTCAAGAATTTTCAGCGATGTGATTGCTGAAAATCTTTTTTTTATATAAGCAACAAATCATGGCTGCAGAGACGTCAATAATTTCATGTTTCTAAACACGGTGTCTGGAAACACATAGTACTAGCGGGAAACTGGTGTAACTTTTTGATTTGTGTCTCTGCTCAAAAAGTAAATCGAGTCCATAGTTGAATTTTTATTTTTAAATCGGTTTAAATAATAAAATTTAAAAAGTAACGTTCCGCCACTACTAAACACCATCCTTACTAAAAAAAACGCGATGCAAATTTTATTCAATTGAAAAACGACCGTGTACGAGAAAGTGTAAAAAATATAGAATCTGGCATAAAATAGTTCATGCAAAAATAAAATGTAAACAACATTTATACAGACAAAGAGTCTGTCGAATAAACTTAAAATTTCTTATCGAATTTCGTAATATATCCAAGGTATTTTAAATGTGCTTTATTTTCTTCTTGAAGACTTCGTAAAATCAAATACAATTTTAAGAAACTACCTTTTAGATTTCTGTATTTGAAAAGTACTTTGATGTTTTTTTATAAATTGGTTTGTGTATTTTAACGGTTGTGATTTATTTTATAGTAAGGCTTTCACGTTTTTATTTCTTCACGGTGAAGGTCAGGTGGGTTCAAAGTTCTTTTTATTTTTTCGTTGTCTTTGTAGGTTTTTGAAGTATTACCACAACGTATTCTAGTTACTCATAGATACCATCTTAGAAGTGTAAATAATAATACGCATACGAATGTAATACTATGATTTTAGAAGGTAGACGTTTAAAGGAAGAGGCATAAATTATTTAGATTTTTTTCGTTATTTTTCCACAGAAATAAACTTGTGAGGGTTGAGTGTTTGAGAAGTGTGTGATGGGATATGGCCACCATTGCGAAAGTGACCATTATCCATTTGTTCCGCAAAACTAATGACTGGTCCGCCATGGGACGGCCCCGACCACTTCAACCATCCTCGTCATGTCCAATACTGCTGAATCAGCATTCCTGTAATTATTATTCACTCTGATTGTGGGCGGCGGGAATAATACGAAAGACTTTTGTTATTTTATGCAATCAGCAATCATTAAATGACTATTAGGTCAATTCAAATTTAATTCATGTTGATGCATCTATAATTATTATAAGCTATTATTTGACTAATTTATATTTTATATACAATGTACCATGCTCTGGTACAGTTCAATGTTGCGAAAAAATGTTTTTCCTTGTTGACAATGTAGGAATTAGCCAACACAGGATTTTTTTATTTATTGTACAAGTACATAATTATGAAATGAAAATACATGTTATGGAAACTATATACTAATAGATTTTTTTGTGCAATCCTAAAATATCACTAGGCTGATCCTGTTACAAGGTGGTAGAAATGGAATTGAGTTTTAACATATGAATTAAATGTGAATAAGTCAGAAAATAATAAAATGATATTTGTATAATTTGTACGGCGCCGTTTTTTTGTGTGAAATGTCACCTCATGGTCATTAGTTATGGAACAATGCTAAAAAAAGCACATCGTACTGATATATAAAATAAGAAAAGTTACAAACATAACGCATGAGTTAAGCCCATGAGAAAAAAATTGAAAACTTATTTCCCTAATTTGAAAAATCAGTAAGATTAACAAATTAAATTAATTAGTGCAAAATATAAAAAAAAATATAAAATAAAATGTATTAAAAAATAAGGTAAAATAGAAAAAATATGTACCCCATCAATTTCATGAATGAAAATAATATTCTCCCGATTAAAGTGCTCGGTGTAGGATTGCAAAATAATAATAAAAACACTTGGCAATAATAAAACGGTGACCGGATAATTCTAACAATGATAAATCATCACATCTTTAAAAAGATATATAAAGTCATAGAAAGTGATGAAAACTAACTGGGTTAAGTAGGTTAGGTTAGGTTAGGTTTAAATTTATTTATTTCATCGTTTATAATGACTTTATATCACTTTTTAATAGTGTGTTGAATTGTCACTGTGTTGAGTTATCATGGAACCAATAAAACAAATTTTCATATTATCTTTTGAAATATTTTTATAGACGTTTTTTTACATATATAATTAAATTTTTTGTTTGTTTATTACATTATAAAATAATCTATTTAAGACTACCACGATACGGGCATGAGCCTAGTATGATAATAGTCGATATAACCAAAATAAATTGTACTTAATATCTATGTAAAAAGTTCACAGGTAAATAAAAAACTGCATTTTCAATATAATACATCTAGGCCCTATATAGGTACCTACCCTATGCCTACAGGTAGGTATACCTACTATATATTTTAAAGAAAAATGGTTTTCAAACATTTTTTATTTACCTTTCAGAAAAATGAGATATCGAATGAATTGATAGTAATAGTGTTTCTTTCAAACATTAGAAAAATAAACGAAATGGTCAGCATAAAAATAAAATCATTCGCCGGATTGGAATTCCACTGTGAATTATTATAGAAGATGAGCATTTAGTTGGTTTGCTTACCTTTGTATTCGTTGTTGTTGTGGACTAAGCCATGGGTTGGTTGGATGGGTAGAAGGTAGAAGGTAGTGGCAGTGGGTAGGTACCGTACCCGTCTATAGTCTACAGCCGCTGCCGCCACCACTTGTTGCCCGATGTGGGGCGCAGTGCGGGGCAGGAGGAGGGCGGGGGGATCGGAGCCTCCGAGGGGGACCCACACCGCGCTCACGTCAGTCAGCTCTCAGCACTCGTCGAGAGCGGTCTTTCATTTAGAAACGCAGAACAGTTTCGCATTTCTCCGTAACGTACACTATTTCTGTTGTGTTCGGAAAGTTCAAAACTTTTATATAGTTGTTTTTACAAGTTTCAAGTGAATTCAAAGTTACGTCCGAAGTTGAAATACACTGTTTTTACCTGGAATATTATTTGATACAATGAGTTTTTTTAAAAAGGTTTGGTGATATTTGGACAGTTTGTGCAATGTTGACGGAGTACAGTATTAGTGACCGGAATAAAAGCGCTGTATTGTTAACTCGCGCGCGGTGACCATCATGATGATGTTAACAATGTCCGTGTCAGTATCGTGTGTGTGTGTATTGGTGACCCTTGTTGGTGTACTGGTTGGAGGGGCGCAGGGCCGAGCTGCGCGCCTCGAAGGGGCCCCACGCCACTGCTCTTGGCAGCGCCTGGCGGCCGAGGGCTCGCTGGGCCTAGCCTGCCGCCTTCGTACCGTTGCCGGTGCCCCCGCTCTGCTGGCGGATCTGCCCGCGCCGCAAGCTGAGCGGGTCTCCTCACTTTCCCTCGAGTGCAGCGACGTCCTCTTCTTCGAGAGCTCTTTGGAAATTGGAAAACGCGCCGATGACGCCAGCTTTCTAGGCCATCTGAAAAAACTCAAAGAACTTCACATTGAGTATTGCAAGATACGCTATATTCCTGCTTCGGTGTTGGCCCCGCTCCGCGATCTGCGCACTCTGTCTCTGCGCACCCACAACACAGACTGGTCTGCAATGTCCATGGAGTTCCACCGAGATAGTTTCCGCGGCCTCACGGAACTTCGTATCCTAGATCTGGGAGATAACAATATCTGGACACTGCCGGCGGAGGTATTTTGCCCGCTGTTTAACCTTAAAGAACTGAACTTGACATCAAACCGCCTGCAGGATATCTCGCAAATGGGATTTTCCGATTGGGGAGAAGGCCCCACGGCTCCCGGAAAGTCGTGCAACGGAGCTCTGGAAACGCTCGACGTATCTCAGAATGATATCATAACCCTGCCAGACAACGGGTTGTCCAGTCTGCGCTCATTGCGCAATCTGTTCCTTCAGGAGAACTCCATCTCCTCGGTGGCTGACCGCGCCTTCGTGGGTCTCAGCGCGCTGCAGGTGATGAACCTGTCCAGCAACAGTCTCCTTGCGCTGCCACCGGAGATGTTCCAGTCCTCGCGCGACATCAAGCAGATCTACCTCAACAACAACTCCATCAGCGTTCTCGCCCCCGGCCTCCTGGAGGGACTCGATCAGCTGCAGATATTAGACCTCTCCGTGAATGATCTGACCAGCGAATGGGTAAATAGAGATACGTTCTCCGGATTGGTTAGGTTGATCGTGTTGAATCTATCGCACAATAAAATTTCTAAAATTGATTCGTTGTTATTTCAAGACTTAAACAACTTACAATTTCTAAGTTTAGAAAATAATAAAATATTGAAGATTTCTGAAGGAGCATTTTCAAATTTAAAGAATATTCATTCCCTTTCGATGGCTCACAACAGATTAACGCACGTAGACAGTTATCATTTTTCAAATCTGTATGTTTTGAATCAGTTGTTTTTGGATGGAAATCGCATTGAATCTGTCCACGCCCGATCCTTTGAAAATATTACTAAATTGCAAGATCTGGGACTGAGTGGGAATCTTCTGAAAGAAATCCCTGAAGCCATTAAGAGTTTAAGATTCTTAAAATCATTGGATTTGGGAAATAACGATATTAGCGTGGTGGAAAGCAGCCTATTTGAAGGCTTAGACGATCTCTATGGCATGAGATTAGTCGATAATAAGATCGTCAACATAACTAAAGACGCATTCATTTCACTTCCATCGCTTCAAATTTTAAATCTCGCATCGAATAAAATAAACCACGTCGACCAAAGTGCTTTTGGATCGAACCCGACAATAAGAGCCATCCGTTTGGATGGCAATGAACTAACAGATGTTAGAGGAGTGTTCACCAATATGAATGGCCTGGGCTGGTTGAATATCTCTGATAATAATTTAATGTGGTTCGATTACAGCCACTTACCCGCGAGTCTCGAATGGCTTGATATGCATAGAAACCAGATTCAAAAGCTAGAGAACTATTTTGACCTCAAAACCAACGTCAATATAAAAATGTTGGACGTGAGTTATAATCTACTCACAAGCGTAGACGAATCGTCAATACCGAATAGTATTGAAGTTCTCTTCCTGAACGACAACCAAATAAATAGAGTAAATTCCGGGACATTTTTACACAAGCCGAACTTAGAAAAAGTTGTATTGTACGGTAATAAGATAAAAACGGTTGACATTGGCGCTTTCGCCCTGTCGCCAGTTTCCGAAGAAAAAGATTTACCCGAGTTTTATATCGGAGGGAATCCATTTCACTGCGATTGTACAATGGAATGGTTACAGAGGATAAATCATCTAAGTCACCTCCGACAGCATCCTCGGGTCATGGATCTAGATATCGTTACTTGCACGCTTGCGCACTCGAGAGGAAAAAATAGCGATTTCCTGTTAGATGTGAAACCATCGCAATTTCTTTGTCCATACGAAACACATTGTTTCGCTCTTTGTCATTGTTGCGAGTTTGACGCTTGCGATTGCGAGATGACTTGTCCAGACAGATGTACCTGCTATCACGACCTCACGTGGAGCTCCAACGTCGTGGACTGTTCCAACGCCGGCTTCGAAAAGGTTCCCGACAGGATCCCTATGGACGCCACGGAGATCTATCTGGACGGCAATAATCTCGGCGAACTCGGAAATCATGTTTTCATCGGGAAAAAGAAACTACAAACATTATACCTAAACAATAGCAACATCAACTCCATACATAACAGATCATTCAACGGAATCGACAGTTTGAGAATTCTGCATTTAGAAAATAATAACATAGAAAAACTGGACGGAATGGAATTCAGAAAATTATCTAATCTAAATGTTTTGCACTTGGAGCATAATAAAATACGCACGATTCATAATGAAAGTTTCTCAGCAATGTCATCGCTCGAGATTCTTAAATTGGATAATAACGGTATCGTTGATTTTCTACCGTGGAAGATATTAAGCGACGCTTCCCTTCAAACCAAACTCAGTCTACAAGGCAACAAGTGGCAATGTTCGTGCGAAGAAATAATGAAACTGGAACAGTGGCTCCTGTCACACTCTCAGGACCCTGACAGCACGCCGTGCCACGCTCTAGGGGGTGATGCTGGTACCACCGCCAGCTCAAACAACTCCACCAATTCCACGGTAGCCGGATTCCTCCTCAAGTGCCGCAAGCTGGTGGAGCAATCCACCGTCGGCTCCGTCACCCAAAAACATTTATTTCTCGACTCTTCAAAGCTAACTGAGAACTATATTCCGTATGTTGCGATAGTACTTATAGTGACAATTGTAATTCTACTGGTTTGCGCCCTTCTATTCATGTTTCGTGAAGAGTTCCGACTCTGGATGCATTCCAAGTACGGGGTGCGAGTGTTTACGTGCTCCGCTAAAGAACTGAATGACTTTAAGGACAGAGGTTATGACGCGTACATTGTGTATAGTTTAAGAGATGAAGACTTCGTGACAAGAGCTATCGCCACCGAGCTGGAGCAGTCGGGCCATTCTCTTTGCCTGCACCACCGAGACTTGCAGGCGGGAGAAAGATGTTCGGACGACGGCATTGTGCGCGGAGTGGAAAACTCTAAAAGACTAATAATAGTGTTATCCATTAGTTTCCTTCAGAACGAGTGGTATAAAGCGGAGTTCAAGGCGGCCCTTCAGAGTGGTATAAACAGTACGAACGCTAGTCACAGGCGTCAAAAGATTATATTTATAGTGACCACTGACCTGAGCGCGCTCGACTTGGACCCCGACTTGAAAGTTCTTCTTAAGACGTGCACAGTTATCGTGTGGGGGGAAAAGAACTGCAGGGAAAAGCTAAATTTTCGCTTGCCCGACGTGAAGATCAAATCCCCCAATCGGACGCACAGTGTGAATAACGCCAAAATAGTGAACGAAGGTGGCAAAAACGTGAATATGCGCTACACCGCCTCCCCCACGTGCCACGACACGTGGTTCAAGTACTACGGCGGGGCGGGCAGCCCGGGGGTGGGCACCCCCAGCCCTCCGCAGTCCACTTACGTGTCGGGCGTGGGGTCGGAGGACGAGGCCGGCTCCGAGGGGCTGGAGCACAGCTACGCCAGCATCGACAGTCGCGAGCAGCTGCCCTTGCGCCAGCCCTGCAGGCCCTGCGCCCCCTGTGTGCCCCCGCACCCGCCCCACCCCTCACACCCTACACACCCCTCACATCCCCCACATCCTCCACACCCCCCCATGCACCACGCGGCCAGTAGGAAAACCTACTTTGTGTAAATTACGATTTAAAATTATCACCGTGTATATTAAGTGCAAATGCCAAACATTATTTGAGTCCTACTATTATAATATAAGTCACCACATACTATACTATTGAGCTCTTTCATTATTTTATTGTTGTGACTTTTATAGAGAATCAGTTATTCTAATATCTTTTAGAACATTGAAAAGTGATATTGTTAATATGTAAATAAAAATGTAGATATATGAAGAGTTAGGAGATGGGGAGATAGATGTATAAAGAGTTAGGAGATGGAGAGATAGAGGGAGTAATTAGGAAAATCAAAACAATATTTGTGTTTTCTTCGATCTTTCACAATTTATTAAATTAGCATTCCTGTAAATTCATAATTCATATTCTTTAAGTGTTAAACAATAGGTAAGCCAACGGTTAAAACTAATTTTGTGATTTATTTGTAGGGCTACCACATTATTATCGTGCAAATGAAACAGACTTTATAGATCTGATAATACAATATTGTTCAGAATCAGTAGTTTAATTTAATGACTGTGAATTACTTAAATTAGTTCGGTTCCTCCATGAAATGTTTATGATCTGCTGGACTGTCGAAACTAGTCAATTTATTGCTTGTATTATAGTTATATTATGTTCACCTAATCGATTGAATATTGTACATATTTTAGTTATTAATTTATTGTCATCTTTGATGAGTCATGCGATAAATATTTTTGCATTAAACGCTTATAAATATATCTGAAAACTGTTTTTTCTGTTCTCCTATCAAAACCTTAACATTGATTTAAACTAATTTACTAAGTCATTAAAAGTATCCACAAAGAAACAAATAAATCTACCTATCAATAATTATATTAAAACATATATTACAATTTATTTGTCACGGATAATTGCTTTTAACGACTGTTTAAATTGTGTTTATATATAATCACTGTGACATTCATAAACCTTACATCGATTCTATGTGTTGTTTGTCTCTAAACACACGTTGAATTAATATAATTATATCAATTCAATATAATATTATTATGACTTCTGTTCTCAAAGGTGAGATGAAATTGATGATTTATTATTATTATGAATTATTATTATCACTATCACTGTATATTTTTGTTATAATTAAATGATTCATCAATAATCATTAATTTATTAGTCATTTACATTCCCTACTAATAATTATATCTCTAGTATAATTATAACATTCTGCCATCATCAAGTGGAAAACAAAATTAAGAATTAAAAGTTAATTTTTAATTTGGTTTCCTTACTGACATCTGAACAGATCATTTTTCATTCTCAAAACACATTTTTCTATGGTAATCATTCACATAAATAACACATTTTTTTATGGTTATCATTCACAATAATAATTTTGCACTTTGATAATATGTTTTTTAAAATGAATATACTCTGTATGCTTCTGTATTATTTGGAGAAGTAATTTGCATCTTATTTGCACCATAAGAACAACCATGGGAAATAGATAGATACTTATCTTACCTGGGGTAATAATACCTACATATCAGGGGAGAGTTCCTTTCCTACAGAGACACAACGAGCCCATTATAACCTGTTCCGAGCTTAATTAGCAGAATAATTATAATGAATCATTAATTTATTTCATCGAAACAACAGAGGGTATGAACCTGCACATCTCAGCTCTACGTCCTCCTAGACAGGTATTTAAATACCAAGGAGGCAGTGAAAGGTGGATTACTTCTGTTCTTGGAAGAATATCAGGATTTTTATAGCTTTTATGAATATGTGTTCTATCTTTAATAAGCCCTGAGAACTATTTTCTAACCACCACACGTTTCTTTGAGGGTCCCGGTAAGAATAGTAAGGCCTTTTTTATTAATTTATTACCTTTCTTAGAATATAGGTATGCACGTTTTTATTTCGAGTTTCACCAAATATTACAGATGCTCATTCTCTACTTCAAGCGCCATGGTAGCATTCATTGACTTATATTCAGTTGGTATTAAAACTTTGTTCAGAAACAAACGCAATAAAATTAAAAACCCATTAACAAAAGCGAAGGATGAAAAAAATGTACTTTTTTGCTGTTCATAAATCTACCGAAGCGTTGTAAGTAACCCAACGTTCTTGCTTCGGATTCCAAAAAACTTGCCTCAATAAAATTCGTCGCATCTCGGTGTTTGGGACTATTCAGGTGAAAGTGACCTCACAAAGATACAGTCGGACAATATAGGCCTTGTGAATGGATTCGACGGATCTGGCGGGCAGATTCTAGTCACTAAACTAGTCGGAGAGGTCTGACGGTCCCTCCCTCGCGGTTGCCCCACCCATAACGTGTAACTTTAAATTGAAATTCCGCGTCCGATCGCCCGCCGCATCCTCATAGTCTCCTGGTAGTTCTAACTCATAGCTATATAACTACATAGCTAGTGGTGAGGCTTGGGAAAATGTTACATACGGACATTTATATTTGACGGCCGGCGTGGTCTAGTGGTATACGCTTTTGACTACAGATCCGAAGGTCGCGGGTTCGAACCCGGCGTGCGCAAATAAATTTTATTTGATTAATTTGTGTTATTTGACAATTAATTAATTTAAAATTAATTAATTTAAAATAATATATAGTATATTTGCGGCACGTTCCAGAGTGGAAGATACTCTCAGTATCGCCCTGGTGTAAGACCACCATTCAGAATTGAAACGTTGCTTGAAATGGCTTTAGCCGTGTTTGGTGACCAGATCTGAATAGCCAGGTACTTCCCCACCTTCCTCTTCCCCATCTCCCTCCCCTCCCCAATACCCTCAGCCTCACAACATACCCCAATTGGGGATGCCATAGTCTCACTGGCTCCAGACGGGAGCAGTTGGGACTCTTGTGCGGTATTACTGTAAAAAAAAAAAAAAAAAAAAAATAATTGAAGTTTTATTCGCGATATTATAGGATATTCCGGATACAAAGGCGTACATTGTAATCTTACTTCGAAGTTACTTAGCTACCTTTATTTGAATTCCATCAATATTAACATAATAATATAATATGCTACTACCGAAAGTTGTTTCCGAGAATGTAAACGTACGGAACAAACATCACGTTGTGGATTTTTAATGTCACTTCTTTATTGCCTTTTTGAGCGCTTATTTATTTGACATTATTCCATACTACCTACTAACTAAAAGCTGCCGTAAAATCGTTTGGTGTCAAGTTTCACGATCCAATATTACATTGAAATTTGTAAGAAAACAGACATATCAAGTCAATTTACGCGTCTTTAAATGTACCTTCAGAATTCTTTAGAAAAAATTAATAATGTTTACTTATCAGATACCTATAGGTACGAATCGAGTAGGAAGTACCTATTTATAATATTTTTTTCTACTTTAGGAGTGTTAACGTCTCGTAGCATATGGATAAATTTTGTAAATAAATTTCTGTAGGTTCTTGTTAATTTTTGATAATTTTCTTCGATACCTTATATTTATTCTTGACTACCTGGCGTTGCTGAGGGTTATCCTTAGAGCAGTGTTTTGACCCCTGGGGGGGTCGCGAAGCCTTCCTTGGGGGTCGCCAGCAAAAGGAAAAAGGCGAAGTTCTAACTACAATAAAAACAATATTTCGTGAGAAGGATGAGCTTGTTTATTTTTCAAATCGTTGTGCTATTTTTGATATGTTAATAATCAAATTATTTTCTAAGTTTAATCTGTTTCTCTTTTTAGTTTAATTGTCCACCATTGAAGAGAATGTCAGTTCACATAATTACGAAGTGGCAAATGGCACTAATAATTTTAGAGTTTCCCTTGCCAGCTCTGGATACCCTTCATTTGTTTTCATCCAAAACACGCCAACACTTTGTGGCGTCCAAGTCAAAGTCGCACACAGCCTTACCAACTTACATTGTACTTAATTTCAAAGCTCTCGGGGCTTCCTTTCAGAGTGTAGGCCGTAATAATGAATATAGGTACCAAAATAGAGAAAATAATTAACTTTAAATTACCAACTTTTTGTCTGTATCTATGGCCAAATGGGGTCGCCAGAATTTTTCAAACTGTAAAGGGGTCCCGTATTCAAAAAGATTGAAGAACACTGCCTTAGAAGACAGACATACATCACCTTACATTTTTTGTAGGCCTTTTTAAGATATACAATTCCGTAGTACATTATTTTGATGTATCTCATAAGGTTTAGCCAGCATTAGAAATGTAGTGATCGAAAAATATTTTTCGACTTGATTAGAAAAAGGCATCTTTTCTCTACTTTATATAAATACAATATGCATGTATTATATATTTAAACCTTCCGGAAGAAATTTTCAAAATGATAGTGAAGACCATATCGATATCCGTTGCGTAGTTAAGAAGAACTAAGCGCACAAACAGACAGACGCGGATAGCGTCTTTATTTTATACTATTTAGGGATTAGAGATACGCCATGGGAATATCATGTTAAGGCTCTGTTATAAACGATCAAAAAGTAGAAGTAGATTACTGAAGATTATTTAAAAGGGAGAAATGCAAATACGAATGATGGAGGGAGCGAATATAAAAATAAATACATTAAAAAGTATAAGCGACGGCTGTGAAAATATTTCACAAAACACGACTTATTTAAAATGAGCAACATCTCTTAACATCTGAGTTAAGTTGTATGTAAGGAAGCAGTGTAATTTTTAAAAAACTTTTGACATGCTACATAAAAAAACCAGACGTTTTTTATAATTTTTTAAGAATACTTGGCGATTTTTTTCCCTTAAAGGAATTTCATGTAATTACTTTTTCAACTCGAAATCTGAACTTATCTTCAAAATGAACACATATGTGTTCATAGAATGTATGTAATTTCTCAATATAAATTCGTTATAAATGGATAGTGGTGCTTATTTATCAAAATTATACTTGATTCGCACTCCACGACAATTACTATAATTATTATTTATACAGTTGATACTATTAAAGTAGTCAAAATTAGTTGCTTTAATAAAAAAATTTAAAAATCATTAAGTTGAAAGTCCATTTATACAGTCGCGACGGGGAAAACTATTATTTTAGTCACGTAGCTTGAAAATGACCTACGAAAATCCTTTGAAAATGTATTTTGTTGGTCTCCGGAAAATCCCGCGTTATTTCAATGCCCTTCAAAATCCCGACATCGTCGTATAGTGGTCAAAATTTGAACAACGAAACCATGAATTATTAACTTTAGCTTTATTCTCGCTTTTCCTATCTAATTTCCTTCGTTTAATTTGGTTTCATTGATGCCTGTTAGACTGGGTATTGTAATGCCAATTGTTGAGTTTAATGATACTTTTTGATGAACACCTTAAAAGTTTTTGAATTATTCAATTTTTTTATCTTTGCAATATTCTTCAAGATAATATCAACAACTTGTTAATTTGGTACAATGAAAAGAGACTGTACTAAAATATCTCAAAATTACAAATAGACAGATTTTCTCTAATAAAAAATCCTTTGATCTTTACTTTGTATAATTTTATTTTTTGTTATAAACACATACGTCCACATTTTACATTGTTAGGAATTTTCAAATCATAGACCAACAAAATAACGACATTCAAAATTTAAGACCACATCTTTAATTAGAACATTGTTAACAATACTCTTGAGACATTAACACAAATTATTAAAGACTCCCTTTTCAACAAATCTTTCATTTGTTAACTACAAAATATAAATCTCTAACAAGGGCTTACAAATGTTGGGATCTATAAATGTGTTTAACTAGAAATTTACTGTTATATTTTACCTTTGTCAGACGTCAACTTGAGAACAATTCTCCAGTCTGGAACCCACATTATAATATTCAAGTATAGGCTATTGAAAGAATACAAAACAAACTCTTACATTTTCTAAGTTTTAAAATGGGTATTCCACATAGACATAAGAAAATAGTTACAGCAATTTTTTTGAACGACATCACTTTTTTAAAATCAATATGCTCAAATTGTCGGACGGAAGAATTTTCAATGACTTGGTATATCAAAAGTCTAAATGATGCATTTGATAGTCCATAATTGCTTACATTGATAAACTTTCGGATTCTAATTCATTATACTAAGTCGATATTTATTTCAGTACAAAAATTCTGGGACTAACTACCGTATTATTCCTAATAGCCCAGAATTCTTATGAAGGGAAATAATTATGCAGAGGAAGTGGATATCTCAAATTTATCGCTTAACTAATAAAAAAGACTGTTACTGAGGCAGTCCAGTTATTTATAATAAATACTCCAAATGGGCGTTAATAAATCAATAAATAAGAGTGCATTAGAAAATGATTCTACAGCTGTCGTAAGGAACAACGAAAAAAAGTAATTTCATCCAACCGCAAAGCTTCGTTTTTTCTTCCTTTTTAAAATATTAATCAGTTTGTGTAAACAAGGTTTTATGTATCGAAAATAATTGAAAATTTATTTTTCACATTGAAATGATACAGTGTAACATATTCAATATTTTTCCGGACTACGATTATATTTATTCAAATTGTGCCCACAATATTTACATTCGCAGGACATTTTTAAAGTAATCGCTAGATGAATAATATTTATTTACAACACAAACCCGTGAGGAAATAAAGATATTTTATAATTAATATAGGATTTGTCAAGCTGAAATTATTTATAAAATACTTGCTTCAGTATCTTTGCAATTCAAAAAATATCAGAGACATCAGTAATTTACCTTTCGAATGAATAAAACCGTTAGTTAATGTTATATCTCTGCCTTTACTTGCAGATTTAGTGTGTTGGGATTTCTTGATAAAGTAAAAGGTTCTTTACAATAATTGCGTTTATTTACGTTACAATATATAAGTCTGGATTTAGCTACACTGTTCATTACCCGAGGGTTGGTAATTCTCTGTTTCTAGAAGCTTGAAGTCTGACAATGATACCCCACAGGCAATTGCTACACTCTAGCGACATCTGTCAGACTCTGGAGTAAGCTTTCTGACTAGTGCCATCTATCGCTTGAATACCCAACTTTTTTCCATACATTACAGTAAATATTAATAAATATAGTTATTCAGATTTATAAGTGTCAAATATAGGCATATATTAAATTTGTCAAAAGTGTAAACAAAAGAAATGTGCATTTCAAATACTGAATTATTTAAATTCATTATTTTGTTGTACTTTTTATTGTATCGCTTGTCTGATATGATTTAATACCTATCAGTTACAATTTTGAACATTAGAAGTTCATTGAACTTGAATAATTTTACGCATTACACCACGCATGCATACACCGATAATCGAAACAGTAGGTTTAATTATTTTTTTTATATATATTTTCATTATTCTACCTTTCATGTTTTATTAAGGTAATTTCTGGTAGTAATTACTACCCGGCTTCGCCCTTGTTTCAGCGCCCTTTTAGAAATTTGTTTTTTGCGATCGAATATGTAATTGAAGAATATTGAAATAACATTATGGTGCCTGGCTAATTACAAAAAAGTATTGCATAGTTAAATTGTGCGCAATGGAAATGAGGCGGTATTTAGAAAAGAGCAGCATATTTCATAACTTCAGTGCTTACTCTTAAAGGTATTGAGACTTGCAAATTTTGCATTGAAAACAAGTTTTCTGATTTTAATTAATATTTTTGTGGTATAAGTAGTAGTTGGTACAACGGAGTCTATTTCACCATTTTAGTAAAAAAAACACCCGGAGGGCGCAATTAGGTTTTGTAAAATAATTAAGCCATTTGTAGGTCGGTACCTACTCGCTATACATTTATTATTATAGTATTTAAGGCGAAGCACTACGAATTAATGCAAAATCAAGTGTTTTTGTATTGAAAATTTGATTGCTTGGAAATATTCTAGACGCTTTAATGAAATGCTACCAGTGGAACACATCTCGACCTATGAATTAATTTTTTCGATAAGCTAACTATTTTTTAAACTTTAAAAGAATTATGTGTCGGGCCTATATCATCAAAATCTCCTACTTGCGAACCCTACTTCAGTTTATAGTTATATTGTTTACTATAACAAATTAAGTTCTTTAGAGAATTATTGTTAAACATTTAAATATTTGAGCCTGAACTTCGCAAAATAAAACTAAACACACTTTTGGGTGATATTTTTTTTCTTGCTTAAATCATTTAGGTATTAACATCATAACAATTTTACTTACTTAACTGTTTATACTGTGATAATTTTTTTGCCTTTTTTTAAAAATTACCCTAAAGCTTATAAAGTTATGTAGGTAATTATTAATGTTACGTAGTATTAGCGCAGACATCTGTAACAACGTTAAAAAAAAGAAATACACGTTTCAAATACTTAAAGATTATTTAATTAATTAAAATAAAATAATTTTAATAAATTCTTTATCTTATTTGAATTATTGTTCCAAGATCAGCCCCAGTTCAATGAACCGGAGTTACAGACGGAGGCACAACTGAAATATAATATTTAAATAAATAATTTTTAACAAAAATATGGAATACAGAATTAATAAAAATTTTATTTAGGTTGGTATTACTACTAATACCTACTAAGAAAGTAGTTTATTTTGTTAATCTTTACAAAAAACCGAATACGGGAACATTTCATAGTTGGGTACGAAAAAAAACTCTTTTATGGCTATCAACATAATAGTTATAAGAAAGAAAGAAATTTAAAAATTCGTATTTCCATAACTTTTCCTGTTATTATGGCCCGGTATATCAGTCAGTCCGTATCCTCGCTATGTGCAATCGGCCGCTTAAGCCTTAGAAAGCCGCAGAATAGTCCCCTGAGACACCAAAGCGCAAACAAATGTCAAATATGACGTTTACGTAAGTAATTACGTACTCCAATCTCACCAAGATATGGACTGTTACATTCATCGAGCGAAGGGGGATGTCGATGTTATTAATTGATAATCAATATAAAACAGACAAATAGTCTGGTAAGGTAATATAAAAGGAATTTTTCAAAGACGGTGTTTTCAGCGGTTTGTTTGTCATAATTTAATGAATAGCGCATTGACTATAGCAAAACAAATACTATTTAAAATTAGAATGCTAATTGAAGTGATGAACTTTACCAAAAAAAACTCGTAAATTAGCCCGCCTAAAACATTTTACATTTTGATAGCCCTCGATCTCCCGAAAACGGAGGAGCATAGATATACCACTCATGCAGCATAGAAAATCAAGTACTTTCCTCTAATAAAATCATAGACAATACGTGTAATATTGCTGATATCTAGACTTCCGAGCTATATATGGTTTATGTTCCAAGCCGCGCTAAGCTCCACGTTCCTACCAATCCGATCTTCAAATCAACCGATACACCGGACCTAAGTGATATATACCTGCTCACACGATGTTTGGTCAAAATCTAAACAAATTTAATATCAAAAGTTAGACAAGGAGAATGACTTGGAATTTTTTTGTTGATAGGCATCAAGTAGGTTGAAGGCTCCGGCCTAGAGACTAGAGCTGGAGAGCTCTCGAGAGCTTACCGTTACGACCCGAAAGCATGTAAAGTGTTTTATTATCTTTTATCTGTGTACTGCTTCACGAAATTTGACGATGCAATAAAATCAAACAAAAATAAAATAAAAACTGTTGGTAATATCGACCATCGACCAGCGACCACCGTCAGTCAGAACAAACGCTGCAAAAAAACAAAGGGAACTCTCGATGGATTGAGGCAAGGCGAATCAGGTAATTCGGTGAGTGTGTCCTCGGCACGTGATCTGCCGCCGCTAGGAGCAGCGCAGACTTCATCATAGTCCGCATCATCCAGTCATCCGCCCCCCGTCCGACAATAAAGCTTCCACTACGACCGGTTTCCGCTCATTTGTAGGAATCATCGTGGTCTCGTGTCCCATCAGGCTAAGTGCGGCGGTGGAGACGGGAGACGCGACGGGCGGACGGGCGACCCTCTCAGGTTACCGCGCTCCGCTGAACGCAATCAAAACATAAATAAAAACGGCACAATGCCACTTTTGTGTCGGTTCATCAGATTTCATGCATTTCCGGAATTGGATACAATTGCAGCGCGGGAGCAGTTTTATATTGTTGTAAGTGTACTTCCAATATCATTCACGATTTTTTATTCTAGTATTTACACCACACAGGAGGCTCTGAGGAAAATGATTTCCCTTAGAGCCTATGTCATCTCTGTGGATGCTGTGTGGAGGGTCATTTTAAGGAGAGTAAGGAGTGTACATGGGTCTTGAAGAAACCCATGTTGTAAGAGGGAGGAAACACAAAGGTAAGCAAATCGATCCACAGCATAGCTGTTGAACTCAAGTCGTAGAAGCGATCCGTATTTCATATGTACCACATATCAACCATGTACAAATGATGGGCGCGCGTTTGGCGTGTTTCCCGATTGGAATGAAGGCACCGGAAATATTGTACTTAAGTTCGCAATTCGGAATTGCACAATACTTTTTTTCGGCTTTTAATAGACCAATTTCAGAGTGGCAGCTACTCTCAGTATCACCCTGGTGAAAGACCACCATTATTTGAATAAATGAAAGAAAAAATGACTTTAGTCGTTTTGATGACAAGATCAGAATAGCCAGATACTTCCCCACCTTCCTCTTCCCCATCATCTTCCTCTTTCCCATCACTTTCCTCTTACTCATCACCTTCCCTTCCCCTCCCCATATCTACCTTTCAGCCTCGCAACATACCCATCCAAATTATTGAGCGGTATTCGCATAAACAAAAAAAACTTATTATTATTATTATTACGAGTAGGTAAACACCTAAATTACCCTTTTCTAAACCTACTTACTCGAAAGTTTCTTTCTTTATGAATTTAGATGAAGTTTGCGAAATTCTAACCTGCAAACTTTATTTTCAAAAGTTTTAAACCGCGTGAAATTAAATAGGATATTTATATTTTTATTTATAATGAATATAAAAAAATGTTTTGAATTTGAACATAGAACATTAATGTTTTCTAAATTACTCAAATAAAAATAAATTCCCACAGTGTTATGGAATGACACTGCCATGAATCAGATCAGAACCATTGAATGCACTTTTGATACAATTGCTGAATAGTTTAGCGTCACATATGTTGTGCGTATTGCTTGCAGCTCGTCTCACGTTTCTTCAGATATCTATCTAACAGCTCCTCCCTCCTGTTCTCCTGCTCCTCGCTCCTGTTATATTGTGCAATTCAGGATGTCGTGGTTGCATTATTGTGCGCACTCAGGAAGGTACGAACCACATTCTAAAGGTAATCCCGAATACCTGCGCTTTGTGCATAAAGTATCTTTTCGAGTTCCGATTCTGAGAATTGTGCTTTTTAAAATGTAAATTTAATGTCATTTTTTATCGTTTAGAAGGTAAGTAGTATTTACTTTAAAATGCGTGTACGATTGTGTAGTTCTGTTTGTTTTGTTTTTTTTTTTTAAATTTAATGCTTGAGATTTTTTTAAATAACTATTCGCTGTACTTAATAATTTTATTGGAAACATATTTGCATGTAAAAATGTTTCGAATATCTTAACCATTCGGGCTAATTTGTTCGTTTTTTGTCTCACAGAAATCGTTGCGTCTCCCTTACTGTCGTGGTGAGAACTATGATCTAATCCGTGTTAGAAAGAGAAAACACCATGCTTTATATTTAAATTTAGAAGTTGACCACAGAAAAAGTTAAATGTTCACCTTTATGATACCAAAGGTTCCGAACTTTTGAATTGAACTCAATGAATTTTTTATATGAAACGATAAAAAGTGAGGTGACAATTGCCTTTATAAAATAAAATAAGTGTGCTTTTGTAAATGTTTTCGTCATCAGTAATTTTAGTTAAAAAAACGTAGTGAACCACTTTTATTCATTTTTATTGTTTACATTCAAAAATTTAATATAATTTTTTATGTTTATTTCTAATAATTTGAACGCGTATTTCATCATCTTTCCAAAACCATTTTTAGTTTTCGGATACGTTCAGAAATATTCCAATATTTAGATTTTATTGCAAAGCGGAAATACTCCGACCTTCTCACAGAATAAGCCTGAGGAGTTAAGTCCCTTGGTCTCTTTAGAATTTAAACATTGACTATTTGTGTGGAGTATTATAAATCGATTGAGATTTTTCTATTATCTGTAACAAGATTAATGAGCTATCAAGAATTTAGGTAGTTGAACAAACGATAATGGCCGGCGATACTGTGGTCTGCTTTTTTATTTCCGATCTCTCTAATACGTGAATTGGCCAGTGGAATTGTGACGGCAATAAAATAATATCGATACCATCGATGCGATGGTTGATCTGATTATTTTTTGTAGTCAATAATGAATCTGCGATGGTCCAATCTCACGAGATCTCGGAGCAAAAAACTGGCAAAAAACAAACACAATAATGGGCCTGTTGGTCCAAACAATGCCGACCTGTTGCCTGTTGCCCGTTGCCTGATGGCTGTTTGCTGATGCTCTTGTCTTCAGCATTTAATTTACTTTAATTAAGAACACGGTTCATTTACTTAAGTACCTACTTCATCAGGAATCTACCATCTACCTTTGCTGAGCATTGTGTATTGATAATTCTTGTTATCGGTGATGAAATTCCTTTGAACAAAATACCTCGTTGTCAGTCTCTTGATTGATATGAAAAGGGCAAACATGCGATTAGATTTTTTTTATATCTCCGGTTTTTTTTTAATGACGGTAAATATTTGTGATATACCAATCACGTTGGAAATATTTGTTGTAGAATGCAATTATTATTGCACACCACGTCTCGATCTTCACAAAAAATAGCAAGACTCAAACTCCCAACTTTTGGGAATAACTCCATAATGATTGCCTCTGAAGAGTCTCATCACTGCCTGCATAATGCATGTTACCTCTTTATTTTCTAATTTTTAACATAAAACAAAGACGGTCGGGGTCTCGATAAATATATTTGGAATTTAAACTTGAACCACCCTCGGCGAATGACACCATAAACTTGTCCACTTCTTGGGGCGGGTTTTTTTTCTGGGGCGGTTCAGGTTCAGTGTTCCCGACCGCTCATTGCGTCGTTAATTTTTATGTTTCGATCTCTGTATCGCTGAAACAGAATCACTTATCCATTTAAATTTATTCACTAATTTAGAATCAGTATCATTTCGGCCAATGCACTAACTAGCACTAGCCAATTACAATACACGGCCTAAACGTGACGTTGCATTACTTCCTTGACACGTTTTAGATTAGCCGAATCTACCGTCGGTTATACAATTATGTTGAGAAGGGACTATTTGGTTCATAGTTTCCTGTATTAATAATTATAATACAATTATTTATCAAACCACTTAAAATTGATTGACCAAAAATTGTCAGATTGACGAACTTCGTAGCCTGCGGCGTTTTGCTTCATGGGGTTTATGGTTGTGGGTTATATTCACTTCGCGGCCACCTATTGGGTCACCGCATTATAAGGTTTACTCTGACCATTTATTCCTTATTATAAACTTAACATTCCTCTTAAAAATATAATCTATGACTCTCAAATGAAAAATTTGAAATTAAAAAAGCTGTCCGAAAAAAGATTGATCATTTTTAATTTTTAAAATCATTAATTCGCTTATTGACGGTCCTGCATTATTGCAAATGATTTCATTTCATGTTCCTAATATAGTCACACACCACCAAAATATATTTCACTGCAACAATAATGTCAATACCAATTCATTTATAAACTCCCTTGTACGATGCATATGCAGCTTTTGTAACCAATATGTAAAAGTAGCAATTGTTTACATACTTACTTAAACCACGCATTCGCAGCTTTGGTAACTAATATGCAAAAGTAGCAAATGTTTATAAACTCCCTTATACCACGCATACGCATCTTAGGTAAACAATATGCAAAAGTAGCAAATGTTTATAAACTCCCTTATACCACGCATACGCATCTTTGGTAACTAATATGCAAAAGTAGCAAATGTTTATAAACTCCCTTATACCACGCATACGCATTTTTGGTAAACAAAATGCAAAAGTAGCTAATGTTTGAATGGCACCGAAAGAACTTAAACAAAGCATTGACATATTTTTTGAAAACAGTTATTAGTTAACATTTTGTTTCATTTAGCATAATGGTAAATTTTAATTGATTTGAAGCATATTTGACACTGCATACCAAATGTTTTTCAATTTTGTTTTATCAGAGAGTTTTATTTTGTGCATTTGAAGGTACTTGCACCGTAAATAAATAAGCATATAAAAGCGAAACTATTTTAGTATTTACTTAATAAATATTTCATATATAATTTTATTATTAATTTGGACTCTGCGATATAAATGAGTCGTTAGATCTGGTAGACCTTCTTTCTACCTATCTTTTAAAAATGGGTTTACCGCTGCGGTGAGGAATATTGACCAATAAACAAGTAGCTTTTTCCATAATTCATCACATTTTCTTTAAATTGTTTGGCCTTATTTCCGCCAAATTAGGTACACGTTCACATCATGGTGGTAAAAGTGAAAACTTTTTTCAGTGTTATTAATTTATTTATGGCACACTTCATATAATTTATATCGTATAAAACGAATACTAACCAGAAAGTGAACACAAAGATAAAAAACTCAAATCATTGAAGACGATATTAATGACTCACAAACGAAAAATGTGAAACAGAAATATTGCAAGATGCGACCGAATCATTTTCTGATTTTTCTGTTTCACATGTTTCGCTTGAGAATCGTTAATTTTGTCTTCAATGATTAAATATTACAATTTGAGGTTTTATTGTTTTTTTTTACAATAGACTCCACACAAGACGCCCTGAGGAAAAAAAATAGCCTCAAGGCCTACGTCATATTTGAGAATGCTGTGTGGAAGGTTTTTTTTGGCGAAAGGAAGGAAGAAAGTTCTGAGGGGTGGGTAGGAATCTGGGGATCAATGTGTTCAGAAGTGACAGATCAATGAATCCATCCCTCCCACTGCGGCGCAAGGCCTCAAGAGAGGGAGTTCGGCTGGAGAGGCCAATAGGTATCCCTCTAAGACCTAGACAAACCTCACCCCATAAACCCGAGCACCCATGCTAAGTCACCAAACGTAGCGAACCACTGCGGGGTGACCTATGGCAGGGGTGTTATATGCTCCCGGGGTCGCGGTACCCATACCCGCCTTCCAAATTATAAAGTTAACTCGTTAAGTTTTTCCAAACATAACAATAAAAATACTCATTATAATTTGCCAATACAATAGATAATTCGACTGTGTTTCGGTAAAACCCTTCTAGCCACATTTTTTGGGAATAGGATTTTTCAGTGGTATTGTTTAAGTAATATGATTAAGTAATTTTTTTGATGTTGGCATTTTTAATATTAAAAACAAAACTCATGTATACATTTTTTAGGTTATTTAAAACCTCAAGATTTTTAATATTTAAGTTTAACGAATTTGTAAATATATATTTTTTATTGTCTCATGTTAATTGTATGTTTTGAAGGGTTTTACCAAACCACAATCGATGTGTAATATTATTATGAAATCAAAATGCACGAATATTTACAGATTTAAATACTTGCTTATTTAAAAACAAGGTATCTTGAGCAGGCCCTGGATTAAAAAAAAACAATTATTTAGGGTTACTTATTAATTATACAAACGTATGCCTACGCTTAGTTGCTACATCGCAAAAATCATGCAGGTAGATATTAAGTTAAATAAAAAAAAGTTATATTACTTGTAACCCCCAAAATGATACCCGTATATTATTCATACGCACTTCACATATTTTGTATCACCGGATTTTCTACACTTCTGAATACGATTATTTCCTTCTTGTGTGTGTTTTGAGGTTTTTAGACATCACATTGAATGTTAGAACCCCTATCTTCGTAATGCCGGGCATACGAAGACAAACGCCTATATTTTAACAAACTAAACCCACAGGCAGAAGAACTAAAGACACCAATACTAATGCCGGAAACGTATCCAAACAAACAAAAAATAATCCAAGCTTTCTCATTGTTTAGATATTACAATAAATTATATTCTAAATCCACTCGTGTCCAATCGGGCCACCCTGGGGATAACCCTTTAGGCTACATTATGTGCATATGAAATGCAATGTTACTTCGGAATAGTTGAACTGCAATAGTATTTTTTCATTAAACATTGTAATGGAGAATGCATCATTGAGACCACTCAGGGAGAAAGTCTTTTTATAATTTAATGCACTTTTCTGAGAAAATACTGGTTGAAACACGCCACCCTGCAGGCTTTTACAAGTACTCGTAGCTTTTACAAATAAATTATTTAAGGTCCAATTTTTCTGAATTGAAAGTTGTCTGTTACATTGAAATGAAAGTTATTCAATGCGTAGGTTTCTGTATGCAAATCAGTTCGAATCAGCAAATCAAATTCTAAACGTTTATTGACGTAAAGTGACGATTTCTCATGTTTCCAGTTGTACCAATTAATTTAGGTCAAAATTTATGAAAAATATAGTGAACTGTCAGAGGGTGGACGAGAGGAGACTAAATGCATTTGGAATGAGATTTCTGAAGTGCATTTGTGGTTGAATCTTTTATTGACAAGATTCGGATAAACAGAAGGGTACAACGCATGAATTCCGATGAATCTAGGAGTGTGCGCCGGTATATAGATGTGTATAACCTTTGCGATTGTTAGTTTATTTTATTTTGAACGGTCAGTATTCGAGTGATCCAAAGAATCGGGTTCTATTTTCCAGGAAAAGTGTTAGGTTTTGACTCTGTAACTGTAACTCTGCATGTAAATATGTTTGCGTGTTCCGTGTCTGGTCAATCCTGTCACTACCTTTGTGTCGCAAGCTGTCAACTGTTGGAGTAATAAACATAATGCGAAGTCAACGATTGTAGGAGGAATTCAAATATTCTCAGGTCTGTATTCGTAGTCTGAATTTTTTAATTCAAAAACACTGTTTTTGAAAATTTTAGCTTTACTTCTGATTGTGATAGGGTGAGCACATAGCAGACGTCCAGTAAATAAATTGTTGGATATTAAAACATTATGTAAAAAATCAAATAAGAAAAGACCCAACGCGAAGTATTTTGTCTTGCACGACGCGTTATTAGATGAGTCATGCGTCGGGGGCTGAGGTTGTTTTATATTTCCTCTCCTTGTTGCAATGTGTTACCTTGAGTTATGAGGCAACCACAATAGACTGCTCCCTGAGTTTCTACTTTTCTCTTTCATCTGACGGTAAACATGGCACAGAATACAGAATACAGCACACAGCAGCCCACCTTTGATATGCGCTGATGAATGTAAACAGACACAAATCCCATCGTGGAGACACGCGGCGCGTTCGGTGATTAGTTCCGCTGCATGTTTACTAAATCGGATCCAAAATGATATAAAAGGATTGAGTTTGTTTTGTAAAAACCAATAATTCATCAATGGGGACTTAAAAAGGGGTAAATCGATTGAATAGAATTAAGTGTATTGTAGTTGTATCTACTTATGGTTCAGAATGATAGTGATCTTCTCACATAAAATAAAAACTCAGGACTGTCCCCGCATAACTTAAATATTTATAGGAATTTATTCTCAATAATTGCAATAAATAATAGAATAGCTTAGCAGCATTTTTATTATAATGAAATATGCATTTGATTTTGAGTCGGGAGCGGGAGGGTGCGGGATCGATTTTCGCGCAACTCAAAATAATAACTAATCGGAATCATCAAATTATTATAAGCTCTAATTAGTCGCTTGAAATATAAACACAATTTGAAAATATCTCCCGAGTAAAAATAAATGACCTAAAAATATAATCAGCAGTAATTGTTGGTTGAAATACTATTACATATTGAATTATTTGACGTGTTGCAAATAAGCCGACGAAGTCTCAGAGCACCTGACCGGACATCAGAAGGTGCGGGTTCAATTCCCGTCGACGGCATTTATTTTTACTCGGGAGATATTTTCAAATTTTATGGATATTACAGGCGACTAATTATTGCTTATAATAATTTGTTATCCTTTGTGCTATGCATAAAAAACCTTGTCTCATAAACATTACTTTATCATTAAAAAAATAATTAGAATCATGTTCTCCTCAGTAAAAATATGTACCTACATAAGTATGAATAATGGTGGTAGATTCATTACATAAAATATTGGCGCTACGATGTCTTCGTGGATTTCACAAATATAACAGTTGGCTGCTGTTAGTTAACAATATGTGTCGGTCGGTTTATACAAACTAGCATGCACAAAAATCCACGTAAATATAAAATATAAGGGCATTTACACCTTAGTTAAGTATTGTAGAATATTAGAAAGTTATGTATTTTTCACAGGCAAATTTAGTATTTTACTTTATTTAGTCAGTTAAATAACACTGTCGAACTTATATACGTTTTTAGTGTATTACTTAGATCAAAGGGAAGTGTGTTTTACATTCAATTAAAAAAGTATGTTTTCAAATTGAATTTTAGTTTTGTAAGATCAATTTTGTGATGTATTAAATATTTTGCATGACATGTTTTCGAAAATATTTTTTTATAATAAAATTTGGACAAACGTATAAATCACCTTTTTCATTTATGGTAAAGAATCTGTAAGTTTCTTTCCGTGACCGAATTTTTTTGGGAGTTTTTACATGGGAATATTGTATAACATTATAATCAATTGTATAACTATTAAACAGTTTATTGTTTATTTATTTTCGTATCTTTTTATTTAGTTATAAAAATTAACATTTTTATATCTAGTATAAGCCGTTTAACAACTTATTTCTATGACATTAAGGACATTTTACAATACATCTAAAACTTATTCTTTATAGTATTTAGGCATAACCCACGAAAAGCAGCAAGACTTTTAGCTTCTTTAACATCTGTCGGTGGTTCATTGAAAATCTTACATCTCTTAAAATAGAGATTTTTTTTATTCGATGAAAATTATTTATGCATTGGAGTGATTTTTTTTTTAATATTTTACAAAAACGTTTTGAGAGATCGATGGTCATAATGTGCCAGATCTCTAAAACCTAAGAATATGAACTAAATATCGAAATTTAGGTGGATTTATTGGCTTTAAACCGTAGAAAGCAGTTTCATATGTTGTAATATTCATATTTTGAAGCAAGGTATTAATTAAATAAATGTATATACATATATGACACCAATATCTGCGGTGGATAACTGAATTGCCACAGCAACAATCTTTTGTATTTATTAAGTGATAATTTGAAAATGTCCACTGAAGAATCCACATTATGACCCTCCATTATATTCTGGGCAATGAAGAGTATATATTATAAATTATAATATGTGTGTTATCGTAACGGTAACTTTGTTTAGTTTAAACGTGAGTAAACATTGCATGTGAGTAATAACAGTTATGATGTTGTGGTTGGTATCAACAGAAAATTATCAATCCCAGTGTTTTTCCTCGCCAGTCGCCATGTTACGTGTTTGGTGTTTGCGGGGAGGATAATATGCAAAGCAGAAGGAAGGAAGGAAGGGTAAGCAGAGACGATGCGCTGCATAAACTAAAGGGATTTCAAATTATCCGTAAATCAAACAATCCTTATGACGCTCCAGGCGCAGCGCTTCTAGCTCTGCTCTGTATTATATTACTGTTATGGCCCTTTCCGCTTGCTCCCTTGTTCGTGGTCGACTATTCTTTTGTCCTTCACGGTTTACAGGAGGAGATAAGGGTTGGGGGCTTCCATTTAAATATTGATTGTTTTAACGAATTAAGTTTTTTTTAAATAGAATATCAAGGTTGTTTTAAATAATTAAAAATAACTTTGTGAACGTTAAAAAAAATTGTTATTTTTGTACACTTGTTGGAGGACTATTCTAAAAATAATAAAACACCGCTAATTTCTGTAAATGCGTTATTGTGAAGTGCCTAATGTCGCAGGGGAGTTTTCAAGGCTAGAAAATATATGTAAATGAAATACAGAAACATTTTCTTAACATCAATTGTCTAAATTTTATTCAGCGTTTTGTCACCAAAGGATAATCATTTTTAATACTCGTGTACTCAACATCTCATCTGTGGATTGCCAGCGTTTCCTACCTCCCACAATATTGGTCTCTTAAAGAACCAGGTTGCCTTCTTCCTTTACTAAAGATCTTTCAAAAGTTAAATGGGCACTAGGGGAAACCTTTCGTCGAGTCAATATTGATTGAATAAGTAAGATTTAGGATTCTCGTACAATGTTGTTTAACCTTCTGGGTATCTGTGCCTTTTTCAGGCAAATCTTACTTTTGAATTTGAGGTCAAAATACACAACCAAACTGAATAATTATTTTTAATACCAAAGTGTCTAGCAAATTTCGTGTACAAATGTAAGTTATTTTATTTATTCGTATTTTAAATTATGAAATAAGGTCAAGAATAACAGTTTAAATAAAAATTATTGGTATTAAAACAAGTTATTTTATTTTGGATTAAAATGATTTAATTTCATTTAATTCGTTTCTTCTACTAATATAAAATTAACTCACATCCGCACTAGATATTTGCTATACATTTTGATTAAAACAATTTTTCAGTATGGTTCGTTATTATGGCCTCAAATCTAAAAGTAAGCAAAAGCTCTTCCTCTTAAGCTGTGTCAAGTCTTGGTATAGCCAAAATATTGTTAAAATACACCAGAAGTCAAACAATCTAAACTTGAGGAATTAATAATAAATAAAAACGCGGGCAGCAGCCCTGGTAGAAAGGCAGGGATCATTCTATTGCAATCAGTTTAACATCCCGTCTACGGATCCGTCTGCCTGTTGTGCAAATGTGTGATGTTAGCGTCTGTTGCCCGCGCCCTGTTCCCTTCCCTCCTGTAAGTTCATAATATGTACGTCTAGTCTGTACGAGTGTATTCCCCACATTATAAAGGGTTCAGCCGCTGTTGGTACAATGTTGATACGGGGGCCGGCGTTTCCCCACCCCGTTAATGTATAAATCATCCTTTCCTTTCAAATGTAACATTTACTACGGTGTGTTTTATTTTATCCCTTTTTAAAGGGCAACTTGTCTTTGATGGCGTTTTACAAATGTTTCTGGAAGCACCCAACATAATATATACCTTTTACCTACCTACTTACCGTATGTAAATTTGAGAATTCAACGCCGATATCGTTTACGACTCGCACGTAATAAACTATGACAGGTATTATTGATTTCTTTTGAACTTACTTTGTTGCATAAAGTATTATTATTTCTCATTTTTAAAATCCTGTTTTGTTTCATCGGGCTTCTTGGAGAATCCTCACTGGACAGATAGTGATTTAGTAAAGTTGTGTGAGTTATGTTGGTGTATAATTAATATGAGAAATATTTAAAATATTATCTAATAAAACTAATTTATTAACATAGCGCTGCATGAATCACGGACAGGTTGTATGATTAGAGGCATGCAAATACTCGCACATACCTCAAATTAAATAATTACTTCATGGCACGAACCAAAAGCTTTTATACTTGGAGTGGATTCCTGAATAGGTGGGTACATTAGAATACAGCAAACTCTCGTTCAAAAGATCAAAAAGATAAAATCATGTGAATAATAACTCGTAATTGCTGCGTAAATACAAATAAGGATTCGATGGTCTGTTTGTTGTGTGTCCTGTAACAAAGTTAACAGGAGTTTGCGAAAATTGTACTTTTATGGAAAATCGCATGTTATCGTGTTGCTTTAACTGCTTTATTTGCTTCAACCGTAAAACCCGTCCAACAGAGGTAATTTTAACCATCTATCCTTGTACATGGTAAGGCATGGTACAGGTACTGTGTAAGTATTTTCTATTCAACAATTTTAAAGAAGGATTGTATGTTTTGAAGAAGGATTGATTTCCGAAGATAAGGTTGGTTGATGTCATTAGCAAGACGTTGTTGTTGAGATGTAAATCCTAGGTTCTGTCTTCCTGCAGTGGCAGAGAGCACAGCCTTGGCAGGCGCCTTGTCCGCTGTCTGTTACTGTCAACACGGCGCACAGTGGACTGGTCACTAGACACTGGACGGTGCGAAGTGTGGAGTTGTGGAGGTAGCCAGGCATGTGTGACAAGTGCGCTCTGTCATGTCGTGTTGTCGGAACACTTCCGCCACTTGCTGCCGTCCTGGTATCGCAGGATTGGGTTATCCGATGGGTTACCGACTCTGCGGCCATTTTATTGTAATTGTTAAAAGCAGCTGCTTGAGTTAGTTTGCTTGTTACTGGGCGTGGCGTTCCCCATCACGCTTCACGCACACACTCTCGCGGGCGCACACTCGGCACCGCATTGGCTGGCTTTTTAAATTAAACTCGATTGCTTGCCATTAAAATGGGAGTCGCTTTCAGCTGTTTGGCTGAGAAGGGTAATAATAATTTGTTCATCGTCCTTATTCAAATTATCCTTAACCAACTGAAAAATCTTCTGTAAGTCAACGTGTAGGTGATGCATCATCGCCTTCTGTTTGGTTTTGTACACCCGAGTTATTGATGGCTTATTAGTGATAACTGATAACCCTTGTCAGAGATATGTAAAGGTTGTCTTGTGCGAGGCTTTACTTTACGTTGTTGGGAACTAGGTTATTTCTGGTTGAACGCATAGATGAATAATAATTAGGGCTTCATAAGACAATGACGCTTTATTTAGAAAACCCATTGGTTTACTGATGGCAAGGCCGATACAAGCGTAATGATCATTATAAAGAATGTACGTGCAGGAAAGAATGACTAGGAAAATACATGACACGCAATTAATAGAAAAAAAATCAACTTGAAGATGTAAATGTTGGAGTCAGAAGTCGTTGATTATAATGGCTTTAGCCGTATTTGGTGACCAGATCTGAACAGCCAGATACTTCCAACTACTTTCAGCCGCAGAACATAATCTAATTGGTGATTTCATAGACTCACTAACGACGGTTAGGAGCGGTCCGGACTCTTGTGTGGTATTCACATAAAATAAATTGAAAAGTTGACAATTTAATAAAATTCAAATGTAGAATGTTTTAGTGACGCTCCAACATCTCCGATCCAATATATTTTTCCAGGACCAAAATGAAATATTTCATTGGCACAACATCATTAGGTATATCCTTAACGGAAGAACTTTTTTGATCGATTATCAGAAGAAAAAAACTCGAAAATTCAACTCTGTGAAGAAATATTTTAAAGACATTATCATCAAACAAACTGTTTCCACTCGAATTAATGTTAAAAATGTTCCAGGCGGGCGACGTTTGTTTTATTTTTCTTCGAATCTCTGTACTATTCCGAGATTGGTGACATTTTGCACACTTGACCTTCAAAACAAGAGGAAGGTCACTGTTTACATTGAATTTTAAACAGCTTTATGTAAAGCCCGGGCAAAGCCGCGGACATCTACGAGTTATAAAATGAATAACCTGGATATGGTACAAACAAAAATTTTATTTGTACCCAAATAAAGGACGTCCTAACTTTAAAACAAACAAAAAAATGATGTGGTGAAAGAATGGACGTGAGTTTGTTAAAGAAATTATGTAAGCGAGTATGAAAAATGCATATTTTAAATATTATTTATTTTCTGAAATTTTCTTTTCATACACTTTTAAGTGGACGCGAGGTTAGCTGTTGTTAGTAGTTTCCTCACCCGTCAGTACCTGCGGTAAGAGTTTTTTACCATGGAAAGTTCAGAGCCGGTTTTCCTAGTTGTTTAGCAGGCAATCGAGGCACTGAGAACTGTGCATGTACTTCAACTAGTTGTTGTTTTAATTTAAAACAATTACAATATGGGCGTGCTTTGGAAGTTAACAAGTCGTTACTTATAATCCTATACTGACGAAATTAGCCAAATTCTCACAAAATGCGCTCATTCCCCACACTATCTGCTTTGTGAAATCACCGGAGCTGTCTATTCACCTTGTTAAATTGTACGTATCTCATAATCCACCATCCGCTTACGTACTGTCTTTATGGTTATGATTTAATTAAATCCAAGCTTTTTGTGGGATTATTACTTGAGATGAGCATCAAGCACTATTAATAGCGCCAACTTGTTATTAAACGAGTAATCTGATATAGCATTTGACGCAGATATGTCGCGTCGGAATAACACTAATTTATAATACTATAAATTATACGGCTGAATAATCTAGTTCACAAAAGGCTGAATGTAAGTTGATCCGACAGCGTAATCTAGCATCAAGTAAAACTTCTCTTAATTGCGATAATGTAAATCAAACTTTATTCTGTTGTATAAAAAAGACCCCGGGGATTAATTTGCGAAGAAATAACTTACATCAGAGTTCGGGGCTCGGTAGGTACAATAGACACGCCCCAGACAATATCGTCATTAAAACGTATATTTTTTACCGGTAGCTTTCAAGATCGCCTCGCAGCGTCCCATCTCCCGGTGCCCGCCTCACTTTACTAGGGGGAAACTCCGAATAACTCAACATATTACCTCCTCTCGTGGTACCGATCGAAAACTTCAAAATTCGCCAAACGTTACATGAGAAGCGGGTATACCTGTTGCCACTTGGCACTAGGTACATTAGGTACTAGGTAAAACAGACGGAAGTAATAAAATGGAAATCTTAAGAACAGCAAAATCAAAATTATGCGATAATGTTTAACAGGATGTGTGGTGTGTACTTTGATAATAATCGCTATTATTATGGACTATAAAGGAATAAAGTGAATCATTTATTTTTATAACATAATCAGACAATTTATTAAAAATTAATGGCATCAGCAAAATACCATCCATTTTGGTGAAATTATTTACTCTAACTCTTTACAGAGGTTGGCAAATTTCATGAGAATAATATTTCAAACGTTCGTTATTTCGTAAAGTAAATTAAGAAATGTTGACATATTTATGCAAAGAAGGCAAGAACAAACCTCTCGACTCTCGACCCGCCAGTTTCACGATTCGCCTTCCATCTCCATCAGCGGTTTCAGTGATTTCTGATTTTTCAAGGACGGGAGAGTCTCGCTGGTTCCGTGTGTTGTCTCGATTTTGCTCTCGTTTTATGGACGGGAATGATTTCACGAGCATTAAACTAATGATTAGTCTCGACGAGCGATCATCGCTGCTCCGCTATTGTTAGAACACTCGGTCTTGGGAAAATCGATTACCACAAGTATTCTAGAACTTTGACAAAAAGGAGCTTTTCACCAAAAGGTCCAATTCATCGATAGAAGCTGATGATTGGAATATTTCTATTCTGTTGTATGGTTTGTTCCGCTATCGCCGTGTACCACTTATTAGAAATGTAGCGTGGGAGACTTGTATGTCAGAAATCAGCATGTCTAACGCACTCATTATCCGTTCTGAAGATGTAATCAAATAAAATAGCGGACTTTATTGGAATTACTCACGTTATTGACTGACAATACTCGTAATTTGAGCCAAAACTACAGTTATACAAGCTCGACGATGTCCAGCGATGGACGCTTGCTTCTCGCGACCATGTTTATGCGATTCTGATTATTCGACAAGCGGATAATGGGTTAATTCGTCATTTTAAATTGCGTCCAAGCGCATGATTTGTTCATTGTATTAGCGTATTTAATAAATTTCCTACGGAACAATCTAAGGATGCCGATTGGGTGTTGTTTCCTATTTATTAGTCTGATATCAAATCTAGGAATTTAAAGCTCAGCCAATAAATTGTCTTCTCTTCGTAACAATGGATTCGTTTTAGGCGAGTAGCGAAATACGTGTTTTGTAAATTTTTTGCATAGTTTTCAAATCGCCTTTTTGTTATAATCCAGAGTTTGACATCGACATTTGTGTATCCGGTTGGTATAACTAGTTAAATTTGCTAAGACATTTTTGTATCTCATGTTAAAATCGAACATAAAATAAGTTTTTGTAAGTAAATCCGTGACACGAATAATAAAATGTCAACCTTCAGCATCATTTGAAACCTTTGAGAATATAAATAGAAACAGATAAATATTTAGAATAATACGATGAAACGTAAAAAGGGTTTCTCAGGAGTTGTAATGACCTGAGTATCTGCCCAACAATAGGGTCTAATCACTACCCCCAAAGGAATAACTCAAAAATGTCTTGGAACAGAAGGTAGCTATAAAGCGAGAACACCATTGTTTGCAACCAAATGCAATTATAATTTATTACGAAAAATCCATCCGATAACAATATACAAATAAATTGTACCTAACTTTAAGGTTGTTTTATTTTATTGGCCATAGTAAGTTTGTCGTAATATCTACCTTTGTAATAATAATTACCTTGTTGGCAATAGGTAGTTTGTAAAAATACCTAGCTTGTAATAAAAAATACAGTATTATATAATAGTATTTTAATAACATTTTAATCTAAAAGTGTAAAAGATTTAACTGTAATTACTCAATACTTAATTACTATAATTACTAGTAATCGAAATATATGAAATACCTAAATATCTATTTCTCATCCCGTTATTTTATTTGAATATTTTATTAGGTACCTATAAAAACCAAATACAAATCCACCGTGTCCGGATACTTGTAGTACAAGCGGGAAATTTGGAAATTTACACCAAACCATACAAAAAAACTTTTTAATCTTTTTTTAAAAAAATGTTCTATCATAGCAATTCGATGATTTAAAAAAAATACAATTTATACGTTTTATAAATATTTTTGTAGCCTGGTCAACGCTTTATTGCATTTTAAAAGATATTAAATTGCTGCTAACGGCTGATGTTTTCAACCAAAAAATTCCAACTTCTGACTCGATTTACTCGGAAACGAACGCTGAAATCAAAAAAGGTATACATCAAAATCGACCATCAATGTGATGTAGATTCACCAGTTTTTTTTACCACGATTTTACGGACACCGTATATAATTTTATGATTTGTCGTCAGAAAAAAATATTTTTGGGTTAAATTTACATACAAAAATCTTTACAAAATGATTTTCTTTAAGATAAAACCGTTTGAATGTATGCTTGTGAACGAAAAAAGTATTGTGTGTCTATACCCAGTTCTTATGATGGATAATTAGTTATAATTTTAGATTTGCTAAAACCTAAAGAAATCGTAAGTATTTACCTTGTTCCCACCACGAAATATAACTGATCTATTTCCCGAGATTGACTCGTTATAAATAAATCGATAAAAAATATTTGATGGATCGAAAGACGTTCAAGGCAAGGTCGTAATTTTATGTACCGACTCCCAAAACATTTACTTTCAATTGACATTTTGAGTCTGATGGTTTTTTTTACTATCCGATAAACAAAATGATCAGTTTAAATCATTCAGATGTCGGTTACTATAAATATTATGTATCTGCCCAAATACACGGGCTGTGTTTGTTCTAACAAAGCATGACCGTACTCGATCCAAGCTTTTTGCCTGATCAATCAATGTCAGTAGATTAAGAGTCGAATTACAAGTTACTTCTTTGCTACATTGCGCACACTCGATTTAAGATTGTCTGGAGGCGTTCGATAATAACTGGTCTCCATTTACAATCAGTATCTATACTCATAATGCCGTAGAATTTTATAGGTACAGAACACCATACTACTGTTCAAAGAAAGTGGATAATTTTTATTTTTTTTATGGGCGATCCACCTCGAAATGTAACATTTGAAATTCTAACTCGCACTCCTTCCGCAAATGACGATAAGGTTGAAAATTTCGCTAAAGCCGGCCGCCTGTTTTGGTTTATGCAAAAAAAATTAAGGCATTGAATATTTTATTGTTTTCCAATTATTTTTTTATTATATTTTATTTTTTTGTTTTAATTATATTTATTCAATAAAAAAATTTACAATGTGTGATATACATATATATATATATTTCACTAGTAATAAGTTGAAAGATATTATGATATGATTGATATTTATTATTTTTCAATGTTCTCCCATAATAAGCAATTGCTTGTGTGTATGGGATGAGATATTATTTGTTTAGTTTATTATATTTTATAGAACATAATTTTCCAAATTATACAATAAAGCAGTATCCGAAAGGGGGTTCGTAGGTATAAGATTTTGCACTTAAAATATTTTTGTAGGCCTCCTGTATGTTATTATGAAAATCGATATGAAAAAGATCGATTCGAGTAAAATCCAAGATGTACATTACTCGAAGCATTCAACTTTCATTAGAATTTTTTTGTAAGCAATCAAATTTCAATACCTGAACAGTTTTACATTTTTTTTAATTTCAGATTTTGAAACTGACAATTCGTGGTGGACTAATATTATTCCTCAATGATTATTATGAAATATATATTTTGAAACAATTGTAAACTTTTCATTAATTTATTTTTTTTACCGAACTCGGATTCAGCTTATCATGGAAATGTTTCAGATGCTTTAATTAAATACTGTGAGTAGAATACATATTGGCCTTGCAAATAATCTAGTATTTTTTAGACAAGTCTTTTTATAAGCCCAGAAAAAAATAATGTAAAGGCCTATGAAAACTGCTTTAAAGTTCAAAATCTCCTACTTACGAACCCATTTTCGGTTATGATTTTATTGTATAACGTGACAAATTAAGTTATTTATAAAATGACCGAAAAAAAAAAAAATTTATGCCTGAACATCCACAAAATAAAATAAAAGGCACTTTTTGGCCATGTTTTTTTCTTGCATAAATCAAAACAGGCGGATAGTGTTAAGCGGGAATTTAAACCTTATCGCCATCTACGTAAGGGTTGTTATTGATAGCGGCTCAATTTAAAATATTACACGACGTAGTGCATCGCCTTAAAAGTTTAATTTTGTCTTCTAGATAAATTTTAATTTCGGAACAACAATTTGTATGAAGCAAGCGGTGGTAAATGAAAAGTAGGTACCTATCTATCAACATTCTTTTTAATAACATAATTTGTTTAATCATTAATTAAAGTGGTGGTCGAAATGAATTAGCGTTCTTAAAATATTTGTGACGACCTTGAAATTTCATTAAGAAAATACGCTTTACATCGTTTCTAGAGTTTACTTTATTTAACATGAATAACATAAAACAAGTTTAATTCTTTACAAACCGATTTTTAAAGATGGTACAGTAAAATATTATTTTAAAGAGTTGTTTTATATTTTTGGAAAACAAAACATTACAATCGTAATTATACATTAGCTTGTTTTCGTTTTCTATTAAAAATAAATAAGGAATTGTTTCTTAATGGTACAAAAAGCAATGGACTAGGAATCCAGTTAAATTGCCAGAAAATGTTAAAATTTAGTATTTGCTGATGATTTGCATAGCGATGTTATATAATTCGAGCCGTCCAGTGCAGAAATCCTACACCCATCGAAGTTTTCAAATATCAGCCTGATCGTGAGGTTTTTTTATTGGGCGTTAAAATATTATGAAATAACTATTCTCCGACAAGCTGTATAATAAATGGCTACAAAATGGCCGGTTACATTACACTGAATAAATTAATTATAATTGAATTTTCTGTGATTGTTTTTAATATTTCTCGACCTACGCTTTAAGTCTCAACACGGTTTAATGCGAGCATGATTCTAATTACATATTTGTTATTTTTATCTCTACTCATTTGTCTTGAAATGCAAACAAACAGTTGTAACTATCCTTCTTCGATATATCTTACATCCATGTCTCTGCATTCTATACGTTTGCTCAAATTAATCAACGTAACAACATGAATGTCCTGTTAAAACGTTCCGTTTTCTTGGTATTAATTATCATTCACTGAGTGAATTATTGCAATAACTACTGACTATGATTAAGGAGACGATATGGACGGGGTAGGCAGTAGGTAGAGCGCAATAACAGAATATAATCATAATAATAAGAGACAACCATCGATCATACACTAATCGCATACTTATTTGTATCATTTTGCTTTGGGGAAACACAACCCCTCAGTTTAATTAAGTAAGGCCGTCCCGGGGCAGATTCCGGGGTCACGTGGACCCCAAACTGATCTAATGTTGCGATGCTCCCCCTCTGGCCATTTTATTAGCTAGATAATATGGTTCAGCCATGCAAGAAATGCCAGGATTCCATATTCCGGCAAGGGTTGTTCCCGTTAACTTATTGTGTAATAAGTAGCTAACTTCGCTGCCTATCTACCTACTACAAAGTACCCAGTAGTAGCAGAAGTAGGGTGGTCTCTCAGACGTTATTAGGCCCGCTCGTAAAGACGTATTAAATGTCTCTTGTAACATTAACAAGGCAATATGACGATATGATGGAAGTTTGAAGCTGTTAGGATTATTTTCGGGATTACTCCAAACAATAAAGGCTCTCCGACTAAATTGGTTTACGCCCAAACTTTTTGATTATTCTATAACTAGAAGTTCGTAACAATATTATTATACATCAGCATTAATTTATTTAATTAATTAGGGCAAATCGCCCATTAAATTTCGTAATAAAAATCACCGGATTAATTAAACGTAGGTTTATCATGAAAACCATTGCTTAATATTTACGTGTGTCATATAAGCTCTTCAATAAGAAACTTCAGTGAAAAATATTACGGCTTAGAAAAGATACTTCCGTAGATCCATAAACGCTGATTCTTAATACATACGTTTTATAAAATATTATTGTACGTAGAATCAATAAATATTTATTAAAAAACGAATAAAACACCATCACATTAAAACACACTATTTGGTTGGTACGAATGAATCGGTAGATGTATGGCATCACAATCAGTATAAGTAATATATCTTTGGTCCACAGAAATCTGAACAGAATTCACATCATTTCTTTCGTAACAATGCAGGTTTTTAAACACCGGTAAATTGCTTATCAGGTTCGGTAATATATGTATTTTTGCACTTTCGTTCAATACAATAACATTGGTCAGAGATGCTAACATTTTACCTGATATTCTTCAATGTTAAAAGCGGATAGTATAAATATAATAACCAAAAGGTCTCGACTTCCATGTAATATACAGGGCCGGTTGAAAAAAAGTGGCTTTTTGAAACTGGTAACTGGTGACGTCACTGCTCACGTATTTGGTGCAATTTTGGGAGGACTTAAAAATTAAAACTTCAAAAACTATGTTAACCATTGAAAGTAACTAAAACAATAAATAAATATACTGGTATTTAAGTTAGAAGGTCATTATTTATATAACAACAAACTATTACATTACATATGTAGGTAGAACATTTCAGTCTTTCTTTCTATACACAAGCGCCAGCTTCTATAGAAGAGGAACATTAAAAAATCAAAAGCACTGAACTAATTTTATGAATTATTTTAGTTATCATTAATGATTATACTCTGTAAATTGATTACTATGTGGGTAAAACATTTCAATCTTTCTGCAACATGATATAAATAGTATTGGAGTATATTCTTACGAAATGAATGCCTATTATAATAATAGCACAGTAGTTTGAGAGGTCACCAAAACTGTTCAAATTACTTCAGGGCAGTTAATTGGTCGAACTTCAGATACGATTGTCATTGAATGCAATTTCGCTTTAGTTCCAATTATCTGGTCATAATGATTCGACTGAATTGCTGTGGTAAGCTAGAGCTAAAGCATCTAACACCGCTCTGGGACGACCAAACCATAACTATTATAGGCGAAGAAAATCTCACATATTCTTATCAGCGCAAACGCAAAGTAGCGTAATCACGTAAAGTACCTACATCTTATTATAACTACGTGTACGTATATATAAACTTTATGTGAGATTCTTGCCACATTACTAGCGTATTATTATAATGGTCTCGTAATGCTTGAACCACATTATTTAAACTAACGTAAGTTTCCCAAGGGCTTTAAGCCGCAGTCCTAAAAGGTTTTTAAAACTTTAAATCGCCGTTATATATATACTAAAATTGTTTGTATCGGAAGTAAATCTTATAATTTACAAACTAGAATTATTATGACCAAAACTGACAAAATGTTAGAGAGACATTTCATAAAACTTTAAGTGTTACTAAGTTACTGAAGAAATCGTATCATAAATCTACTGTTTTACGATTGTCGTGATTTTTCCGATAAAGACATTGATTTGTGGAATTAATGCATTGAATCGTAAATTATATATCGAATAAAGTCTCCACTGTGATTCAATTAAGGTTTTTAGCGAATTACTCGGCATTGTTGGAGGTGTCGGGTCAACACTTACAAGGTAAAACGATGTAGATAATATCAATTGAGACAATAAAAGCCCACCTCCGCTGTCAAGCTTGGAGATAGCCATCTCTATTTATTTGGTGCAATGCGATATTATATTTCTGAATCAGTAAACGAAATTCTTACATTCAGGATGCCAACAATTCAATGCCGAAAGGTAGACGTCCAGACAAATTAAGGAAAGCAGAAGAATGAGCCATCCGAGAAGAGGCTGGACCTAAAATGAACCAAGGTTACCAGAATAGCTCGAGATATTATAGACGCGACTAGGAAAAAAGTTGAGGATGAAGATGATCGGAAGACTAAATGCCCGTATTGACACGCGATGCAAACCGGATTTAGAAGTTTTTGATTTCTTGAAAAGATGTAAATCTTCAGCTCGTATTTTGAACCAGGCAAAACACATAAATTAACATTTTAAGTACTTCACAGGAATTTATTAGGCTTTTTTGTTGACAGAAAACGCAGAGTAGCGTGCCAGTTAATGGCTCAATAAAATGATCAGGCGAATGAAACTAAACTTGCTCGACTTCCCCACAGTTAAAACTTATCACTACACTACTTCATATCTTATAGATTTCTCAATAGCCCAGCGGAACAACTGAAACAAAAAAATAGTAGGTGAGAAAGAATCAAAAAGAGTTTAATTTTTGATGCTATTCCTTAGTAAAGCATCCGTATATATATATAGGAAGGTGAAAGCTAAAAAATGTATAGGGGAAAGAAGGAAAGGATGATGAGAAGTCGAAGGTTTGGAAGTACTTGTCTTTACGTATACGAGTATAATCACTGAATATTGCTAAAGCCGAAGTATCCTTATTAATGGGAAAGTGAAAGCTAAAAAATGTAGAGGAGAAGGAAAAAAAGGATGATGGGAAGACTAAGGTTTGGAAGTACTCGTGCTTGTATTTATGAATATATTCACCAAATATAGCTAAAGCTAAGAAACTTTTCGATTCTTAATAGTGGTCGGTCGCTTCCCCTTTTGTTTTTCATTATGATAGTGAATTAGCGCTTGGGTATAAGAAACTTTTTTTGCCCACACCGGGTTTAGATCCAGCGACCTTTTGGTCCAGATGCTAGGAGCTTACTTCTCTGCCTCTGCCATGGTGGTTATAAAATTGATAAATATTTGTTTAAGCCGTTTGTTTCCCGTGTTGAAGGCTGAGGAGAATTATTGACCTTATTCAAATGAAACCACATATGTAAAGGTCGAGTTGGTGTGTCCATGAAAACAATTTAATTTAAAGTCACCACACAAAAATACCATTGAAGAATAAACAGACACGCAACCTGCGAATACCGACTTCGAATGTTACTAAAAGAAAATATTATATACGTGCCTCCATCATAAACAAGGTTTTTTTAATCAATAGCACATGTCACAAGATCTTTTCCTGAAACAAAGCCAATAAATCTCACCTGTTTGTATAGGGAAATATGCAGTAGGCAGCTTCTCGCATATTTGTATACCAAAACGGATCAGCACCGTTGTAGACCGAGACTTAATGAACATATTATAGTAATTTATTTGCACGCGCATGTTAATGTAACGTGATACCTACTTACTCGCATTTTTTCTGGGGATTGGATAAAGGTTATGGTTATGGATTGAGTTGTTTTATTTTGAGCCCAAGCACTTCGCTGGAGTGAGTGAAAAGCGTAGGAAGTTACCTGCTAGAAGATAACACGCACGTTAATTGCTTTTATAAATCAAATTATTGATCACCTACAGTTTTTAATTAATAGGCATATCTTTACATATTTTTTTTAAATATAGCGAAAAAATATATCCTCAAAATTAACAAGAATGTGAAAATGATGTATAAATTTGATTTATTTTATTAATTAAATTAAGATAAGTTTCAAATTTAACCCACGCTTGTCTATTTATGAGGACCACCTTGGTAGATCTTAGATAGAGATACTATAATGTCGTCTTCTTGTTTGCATGTGGAATTATTAGTGACTGAAGATAGATTCAATGGGAAAATGAAACCATAATAGATTTCTAATACACTTTATAATTGTATGAGTTATGAGTAAAGCGGATATTAAATTGTTGAAAGGTAGCTAACCGAAACGGTATGAATAATTATCATATAATGCGATACGATCTGTAAATAATGAATATTATTATTATATTTTAATTACCTTCTCCGTAAAATGAACATTGTTTTTTCAAGTGTTCCTGGTACCCGAATCGAGTGGGACTATGACATTCTTAATTACGGAGGCAATTGAAATCCACAAAAAATTAATTCATGTCAATAGAGACACCGCGACGGTGCTATGCTTAATCGTTCTTGATATACGACCCGGTATTTAACCGCTACACCAAAACTAAACGACGAAAACTACAATAATGTAACTAAAATTTAAATTGTGTTACGCATATAAAGATGATGTATGCTGAAAAGCAGTTTTGTGAAAAATATTTCTGTTAATAATCTTTTATTACTCTGTTCGTACTTTTTCTGATTATGTACGATTATTTTTTTGTTGTTTTCAGTTTTTATTTATTTATCTATTGTCTAGGATTAAAATGATAAAGTAATATGTAATGTATACCGACCCTAAATATAAAAACGCAAGTATAGTGTTAATAAGAACCCGTTGACAAACTTCTATCAAACTTGACTTCATTGATATTATATAACATACCGACATCCTGGCAAAGCATAGCATGACGAGGGGAGTGGTGCTGTTGAACGAACTAGGAAAGAATTTGGATGTAAGTGACTGTTCTTTAAATGACCTAAAACAATTATTGAAGAGTCACTTACCGAAATGCTGATATGATGTACAATTGTACTGTAACTGGAATGAATGTTCTGTTGTACAATAAAGATAAAAATAAAAAAATAAAATAAAATACATCAAAAATGATAAATTGGACCTCAAAAAATAAAAATACGGCCAAAAAAGGATTAAAGCGATGCACATCATATCACCTCTATATACATAAACTTGCACATCAATCAATCTACACATCTGTCCTGTGATGCGAAACATTGGCATGTGCAAGTGATTCACGAGATGGGACATTGGGATAGAAAGAAGATTTCACCCTCTAACCCAGAGTCCAAAGCTAAAGAGGTTATCACTTTGCCATAGAGGTAGTCATGTTCTTATGTGTTTTGTTTATCGTTAAAAAAATAAGTCTGGTATCTTGCATCAACGTAAAATTTTTGAAAATACCAATTTAATAATAATATCAATCATGATTATTTGGGTGTTATTTTCCTTAGTTTTGTTTACGAACCTTTCATAATAAATTTACCACAGCTATTAATCCGATCCTGGGCACTCGACCACACAAGTTATTCTAATTCCTAAAGCGTTAAATTATACCGCACGCAAAAGTTGTGTTCAAATTTATTTTATTTTTGAACAAGTTTAATCAAACCGAAGTCGTCGTTCATTTAAACGCGGGCTGGAGTGGAAGTGAAGGGAAGTGAAGGGAAGTGAAGAGAAGTGGAGGGTAGTGAGGAAAGGAAACAATATATCAGATGATGCGCTCAGCGGGAGTTCACAATGGTTTCACACTTGTTCAAACAATAATGTATGCTAATATTCGCTTTAAATGCACCTCGCCGTGTAGGGAGGCCCTTAGCAGAAAAGGGATCGAATATAATAAATTATTACTTCACCGTAACCCTTCGTTTTACGTGTATTACTGATAATTTTTTTTTTTTTATTAATATCAATAGCAAAATTTGTACAATATGTAGGTTTAAAGTATAATATAAGTATATTTTTTGTATTTTTTTCACAGTCCTCCTCACTAGGGTTTCCTGTTCTGAGGCGGCCTGTAGTTTTTCTTAAATTTTTGTATTTAGTTTTGAATTGTCTTTACATTGTCTTCATAATGTTTGTAAGTTGATTATTACTTTGATCTCTAAGCCATGTTTTGACTTTTGTTTTAAATATATTCATTTCGTTTATTTTTTTGGTTTCATTTGGTAGAGCATTGAATAATTTTATAGCATGGAATTTATTATTTCTCTGTCCAAAGGATGTGTTCAAACTGGGAGTAATCAGGATATTTTCGCTTTTTGCCCTGGTTGTGTATTTATGTTGGGCAGTGGAGTATTCGGATATGTTTTTTTTCAGTTTAAATAAAATATTTTTTGAATATAGTTTCTGTACATTGTAAACATTGAAGTTTTTGAATATTTCTTCTGTCGGAGTTCTAAGCGGAACTTTCAGTATAGTCTTTAATACTCCTTTTTGTGCTATATTGAGCCGCTCTGTGTGAGTGCTCAAGGCAGACCCCCATCCAGTTATTCCGTACTCTATTTGTGATTGACACAAAGCATAGTATACTTTTTTAATATCGTTTATATTGAGGATATTGCGAATGTTTCTAAAGAAGTATATGTACCTGGTTAGTTTTTTTGTAATTACATCTATATGTGAGTTCCAACGGAGATTATCATCAATTTCAATTCCAAGATATTTGATGCTTTTGGAGTGTGCTATAGTGGGACATGGGCATGATAAGGATTGATTTTTTTGATAAATTCCTTGGCATGAATGTAATTTGAGATTAAGGTCCTCTGACGGCTGCCCTCTGGCTGTTTTAGAAAATGTCAGATATTTTGTTTTATTGACATTAAGCGTCAGGGAGTTTCTTTTAAGCCAGTTTTGCAGGAGACCAAGTCCGTGTTCAGCTTCTTTGTAGGTATTTATCCAATCTTTTTCTTTAAATAAAATTACTGTGTCATCAGCAAAACTAATGATTTTTCCTCTTGTTTCTAGGTTACAGATATCATTAATGTATATTAAAAATAATATCGGACCTAGTACGCTTCCTTGTGGTACTCCATGGTTGATTAGGAGAGGTTTGCTTTTTCTCTTATTAATTTGGACGCTCTGTGTACGCTCCGTATAATTTTAAACAACTTTAATAATGATAATGAGAGATAGGTTAATAATCTAATTCAATAATTTGTATTTACATAATATTAACTTAGGAGGCTGGTACGGCTATCGCCGCCCCGGGAACCGTTTATTGGCGAACCAACACCCCTGCCATTGGTAACCCCAAGTGGTTTGCTGCGTTTAGTAACTTAGCAGGGGTGCTTAGGTTCATGGGGTGAGGTTTGTCTAGGCGGCGGATGCGTGGTAGGTTGGATCGAAAGAGATTAGTTGAGAGAGACCTTTTGACCTTTTCAGCCGGACTCTCTCACGGATTCATATGTCCGTCACTCCTTGACACATTGACCCTCAAAATCCTACCCACCTCTCATACCTTTTACCTTCCCAGAACTTCTTCTCATCCCTCTTCCTAAAAAAGCCCTCACACAGTTTCCCAAAGTTGACATAGTCCCTGAAGAATTTTTTTTCCCTCAGGGCCTCCTATGTGGAGCTATTTAAAAAAATATATATATTTTAAGCCCAGCCGGGCTTTTAGATGCATTTTAAAGCAGAATTTGTTTAGAAATCTATAGTAAAAATTAAAAAAATATGTTATTTTTTGTGAAAAATCCTCTCATGGGCATTGTACAATTATGAGTTCCTGGGCTCTATCTAATTTTATTATTTACAAACAGATACAGAAAACACAATTATCTAGCAGGTCACTTCAGATAAACACACTTTTATTAAAATTGTACTTGGAGAAGATAGGACTGATTTTAAATTTGATATTTTACTACATTTACGAGTATTGTAAGATTAGTGGCAAAAGAATAGTTTATATTTATTTTTAAATACTGTAGAATTTTGACCACTTTAGGTCTGGAGAATTTTTGTATGGAGTTGCTTGCCTTTTTTTACAAAGTTAGTTATATACAACGTCGTGGACTGAGATTGAAAGGTGTCTAACTTCATACATATCGTCGTTCTAGTTCGTTTTTATCCAACAGACCAAAACGTAAATCGGAAGAAATAGCGCTTCAAAGTTTTTTTACGAAAAACTCATATGCAATGAAATTATCTTAATTCTAAGCTCACTAAAATTATTTAAAGTGATGGAAATAATTATTTTAAAGTAAAATTCGTTCCAAATGTTTAAAAGTACGCAGAAAACATGTTTTTAATTTGGATGTAGGACAGAGTGTTGGATAAACACACTCGGAATGTTGTTTAATTGTGGTGGACTTAAGACGAACTGCGTCTTGAAAACACGTAATTTTTTTTTCACTTGTATCGTATAAATAAATGCTTTCTGAGAAAAACTGCATACTTTCAATTTTGCTAAAAACGGTCTGTTGGACAAAAACGAACCAGAGCGACGATATGACTGTCTGAAACATTAACCCGAAAAGCCTTGGATAAAGCATTAGTGCGATTTTGTATCAATGCCTTTAAAGCCAAATTTAGGGTGTGAGAAATCGTCTGGCAGCCATCTTGTATGACAAATCTTATGAAATGAAGTGTGTTCATAGTGGTACTTGATGAGAATAATTTAATTTAATAAAATTGTTTTCGAATTGCTCTGTCCAAGGCCCTTTAGTTCATGGTCTGAAAAGGTGAGTTTTAAGATTTGATTTAAATTCTGTCGAGTCGACTTTGCGTGAAATGATATAAAGTTACTTGTTTTATCCGAATGCAACTAAATACATCAACCATGTTGTTTTGGTGCATACGGGTAGTAGTTGAGAAGACAAATGCGTCGGGTTCCGACCGTGTTGTCATATAATCAATGCTTGCTAATATCTCCATCATTGCGCAAACAATACTTTCCCATTATGATGATAGTAGGTACCTATTATATAACGTTATTAATGAGAAAATGTAGTCCTTTTTTTTAAGAAAAAAATCTCTTTTCTTAGTTGTGAAATTCCACGTAAACTACGAATCTTTTAATTTTTTGTACTGGACCGGATTGACTCAGCTGTGAATGACACATTTTAAGGTTTGAAAACAAATCATTAAAGAAATTATGAATAATACATTTATTAATCCAATTTTAAAAAACATGGCCTTTCTTTGCACAAATATAGAAAGAGTAACGGACCGTCTTGCAGGCTCATATAATAATTTATTTTTTTTAGATTTATAGTAAATCAAAATTAATTAGCTCTACAAGTATTTTGTAGTAAATATATAACTGCCTACTTATATTAATTAATTTTTACGTCTCTGCTTTGCTAATTTTAGGTCTGTATTTTCAAATTATGGTTTACCGAAAGCAAGAACTAATTTCCCTGTAAAACTGTAAAGATTCTGTACAATTTTAAATACACCAATACTTATTTTAATCACTGTGCTTTATCACAACACTCAGGTAATCGTGGTCATATATATATATATAATGCTGTGTAATGAATTAGTAGCTTTAAAGCTAACTAATCCTACGAAGAAATGATTAAGATAAAGCAGTTTTTTAAATTGGTCTTCACCGCCGATGAAGTCAAATTAATTTGTTTTTATATAACGTTAAAGGTTTTATCTGAATTTAAAATAGCGTATTGCTAGAATCGCTGTGAAAATCGTCGATACTGTGTTTTGTTGGCTCTAGAAACAATGACTTCTGATAATATTATCGATTATAAATGCGGCGCATTGACTTGAAAATATGCAAATAAACTCCCTACAGCGTTCTTTCTTTCTTTTGTGATTTAAGCCGACTGATGACTTTTGATGTTTGGAGAAGGTGGAAGAATGATGACAATTTGCTTGCTCATCAAAGAGGTTTGAATATTCCGGTAAAGTCGGTGTTATGACTTATAGCTCGCTTGACCTTTTTCACGCCTCGCGCTTCTTTTAATGGGCTGAATAAATAATAGGTGGATTTGTGGGGTGATATAACGCGAAGCGACGAGTCCTGCTGAGATCACGCGGCGCGAGACACGCTGCCTCGCCGCGGGATTTTGTCGTTTCATTAAAGTTCTTGGTTCGAGTTCACACCCGTGTCCGTGTTGTATTGCAGTCGATTCTCCAACTGAACCGTGTTTTAACTGCCACCGACAGGGCTGACGACTTCACCTGAGTGGAGCGCTGAGATCTGAGAGGTGTCAAGATGTGCGTGCGAGCCATTTCCAACAGAAACACTTACATTCATAACTTACAGCACTTCAGCGCGGTGTTTTCTATACGCGATTGATCTATAAAATACACCAAACCAATTACGTTACTGATTTGTAAGAGTGAATTGCTTTGAGTTTTCCGTTGCGCAAGTTTTCATTATTATTTTGAGTTATCTGCACCCAAAAAAATGAGTAATTTCTAATTTTCTTATTTTCTAATAAAATAGAAGTCATTCAGAATATATCTGAACATGTGTTTACGCAGGTGGTCTTGTACTAATAAATATACTGACCGAGATTGAAGATAATGAACGAGATAAAATATTATAATTTTTAAGAAGACGTGTTCCGACTTCTTCATAATATATTCGTGCTTCACTGATAGTTTGTTATCAAATTTTTCAATTCATTCGTTATAGGCCTGCAGTCCCTTTTTTAACAGGAAAACGAATAATTTGACCTGATTATGAATAATTTAACAATATCAACATCACAATCAACTGATGTAAGCTTCGCAAACATTTTACCGCAGTAATATTTTAATAATTTGTATTGCATAAGTTATCGTCCAAGCAAAAAAAAATAATATATCACAATATAAAAATGTTTTTTTCTGTTTATATAGAAACCGAAGACTGTCTCAAAACAATGGAATCCTGGTAGGTAACTTAGCCACGCTTATTTTATTTTATTTGTAAGATTAGTTTCATTATATAAAACTTAGTAATGTATCTACGACTATTCGTACTTTTGCAGGCCGTGTAATTGAAATTAATTAAACGTTCCGCATAACGCTATAAATGTCAACATATTTTTCTCCATAACAAAATTATCATCAAAATAAACAGAGTTAAAAATGTCGCCACAAATATAAATATCACATTAAATTTATTATGAAACATTTATCAACTTCAAAGTGGACAATAATATTCAAATTAGGATAAATACGTATCGTTAATTTGCTCAGCATGCGTGTGGTCTAAATTTGCCATCATTTTTCATAATTTTAAATATTTCTTTCTTCTTCCATTCACGTATTGAAACTTGACTGATTTTACTTTGATGTGCAGACTTTGCGTCAGGTGAATATACAAAATACAAACGTTCGTAAACAAATTGCGCATTTGCACAAAAATGAGAACATCATTCAAAGTCAAAGCGATCAAAATAAGTATAGTATAAAATCATTTTTGCTCAGTGGCATGTTCTGACTTAATGAAGAATATAACGCATCTGTTTTCCGCATGCAATATAAATGCATCCCTCCAGTAAATGCTGACCGCTATGTTTGCATTTCAACGCGTAACCTGTATTTAAACGGAGATAAATGAATATTACGAAGAAATTAGTCAGATAGCTGCCAGTGGGTGATTATTTTACTTTTATTTTCCTACCCACATACAGCGGTAGTACCTACCTACAGCCTTAGAAGCAGCGGATAATTTGAGCCCTTTTCCTTTTGTGTCTATTATGTATAGCAGAAAAATAACAAAACTGGTTAAAACTCATTTGCGTTGGTAATTACACAAGCAAACAGAAAACTCTGTAATGTTATTTCTATCTACCAGCGTTATGAAAATTCCTTCATCCTACCTGAAATGATTTCATTTTCACGCATGATCGTATTTCTAGGCTAATGAGAATTAATTCAGTTGTCACTCCCTTTCAAACTTTTTTCATTTTAACGAAATTTTGTTGTCAGTATTTTGATTTTTTATTCATTATTCTTTCTTTTAATAAAAAGTTAATAAATCAATAATCAATCCAGTTATACCGGTGTCTCTTTGCAAATGAAAACAATGTCTGAATGGTAAATTTTTCGTTTAGGAAAAGACAAAAACATCATGAATTTTCATTACCTATTAACTTTAAAATATTTATAAGTTGATGAAATCAGAACGTGAATGCATGAAATTTAGTAAAATTAAACTTATTTGCAATAATTCATTTTATAAATATTGCAAAGCAACGTAGGTGTGACTTTGTTACATCTTTTATCTTCACTCTCTAAAATGTTGGCATGACCCACAAAAAAACTGAAAGACTTAGTAAAATGTTAGTTAACATTTATATGTAAGTACTAGTAGTCGATTCGTAACTGAAAACCATTGCTTGCTGAACCTAATTATGCCAACCTGTTTTTTATAAATCACCTGGTGCAGTGAGGAGAATCGATCGATGGCAGTCATCTAGCAAAACTCTACAATTATTCAATTCTTAATTTGTGTCTGCGGCAGCGTCCCATTTAAGTCCAGGCGGAATCTACTCCCTGCGTATTCTCTGCAGTCTGCAGTTCGTTGGTGCAGTCTGTAACAGAATAATGTATAAGTGCGGAGAGCCGTGAGCAAGTCAGCAATTGAAAGCGAATTAAATATCATCTACAGTAATTACCGATCCTGAGAATCATGCACGCAGCTATTAACCTTTACTTGCATGTTCAGATTGTTCAATGTTCAGTGTTCAGAGCCCATTGCCGTGTTCACACATACATTAGGAGATTGGAATCCATGGTGGCCATTAGGTATATTATGTGAACGTTTTCACTTTTTTATTACCGTTGTTATTTTATCCATAACCAAGCCTTGGAAAATTGTATTTACATGCTGATATAGATACATTAATATTATACTAATTTGTGAGAACAATGAATCTTTTCTTTATTCGTAGAAGATATTCATTTTGTATTTCTTAAAAATCTCTTGTTTGCACAAATAATGTAATCGGAACCAATCATTCAGAAGTTTCGGTAATACTCTGATACGACAAGATGAATAAGTATTCAAAATGCATTAATCCTTTTTAGTCAGGCTTTTAAATATTTTTACCTAAAAGTTCCAACGGCGGTGAAATTTCTCATGGAATTAAAATTGGTATTTTAAAAGGTTTTTTTATATATTTTTTTTATTTTTGAAGTTGTCGTTTAAACAAATACCATTTTAGAAATAAGATAATTTTTGTTTCTGATATTTGTATTTAAAATAAACATTTTGTTATTCTAAATAATAAAATTCTAATAGCTTACGTGAAAATGTTAATAAAAAAACATATCGAAACATCTTGACTCGAAACGTTCATAATTATGATAGAATTCGATTTTTAGAAAATCCTTTTTTGTAAGGAATTTGTAAGAAAATGTATACAGAGAATCAAGTATAAATAGTAGAGACAAACTAAGAAGAATGATTATTTCTCTTTCCAGCGACGAACAAATCACATATCTCCGCTTTATAGAAAAAAAATATTTGTTCATTGAAGCAGATGCTTTGTGCTGTGACATTACAATTTAAAATAAAACAATAACTTAGTAAACACCACTTTTATTTTTTATATTTATTGTTGACCGGGTATATATACATGCCAGCCATGAAGAAGCTGCGGTTGTAGCGAAACCCGGACGGTTGGACCATTTTATTGGTTTATTTAAATAAATAAAATACTTATAATTTATGGACTCCGGGGTCAGATCTATTCTTCAGAGACCTGTAATGGAAAGTGTTATTTGTGGATAGTAGTTTCCTTCCGAGGCTCATATGGTTAAAGGGTATGACAGTCATTTGCATTATTAGAAAAACTGCTCAGTTGAATGTAGGTAGTTAGGTAGGTTCCTATTCGCAGTCTGTTTTGCAGACGCACCCCTTTCGGGAGGCGAACCTCCCCCTGGTCCTCTGGGTGGAGTCAGCGGACAGGACAGGGTGTTTCATTATTTACGAAGGAGTCATTTGTTCCCTAGTACAAGTCTAGTTTACTAAATCAATATTTGAGTTTTAACTCGCGCCGTAAAATCAGTGTTAACGACCCCTTTCCTCGCAGAATTTAATTATGCTTGCGCGTCTAAATAATTACGAAAATAAATTCAAAATTTTAAAATTAATATCCATTATAATTAGACGTGAAATTTGACTACCAAAATGAATTGTCGTTCGCTTTCAAATTGACTTTTGATTAACAACGTTCTCGCTTTAATCGGCCGTTTTAAGCCTATTCCTAAATAACAACATCTCTGACACACGACAGCGCTTCAAACGAAAATGTTTACGTCAAAGCCATAATGATTAATTACTTTCGACTCAACATCTCAATTGATTCCATGTAAATTTAAAACGCTCGGTGATTTTTTTTTAAATGGAGTCTTCCCGCGTTTCATTATAGATTGTGTTTTTACGGAATTACATTTCACCCGGATTGACGGCCGTACAAACTGATTACACGAGGAACTAACCGAGTATCTTTACCCACATACGAGTAACGCATAACGGGAACTTCGGAATAGATAATATGTTCCAATCTTGGCATTCCCAAAGGCTGCTATGAGAGGGAACTATTTAAACAAAGTATGATTATCTTTATGCAAATATAAAACTTGTCAAGCAGACAACACAGTTATTGAAGTGCTACCAAATTTTCTAGAACTAATTTACACAATAAAATCGACCCCCGAACGAACTCTGTCATAGTAAGTTAGAGATAACTAATATTAATATATATGCTCGTATATTTAAAGGAAAGATAAACATTCCCGGATTAATTACACGGATTAAATAATTTTAAAATCTCCTACTACACGTAGAGAAAAACTAGTATTGCTAATTTATTAAAAATCTCTTCAAATTATTGATAACTGACATTTTTTGTAGTAAATTCTTAATAATATCAGAACACGTGTTAATTCACATTTTTATGAACACGTCTTCCAACATCATAACAAAACATTGGTATTTTTTCAGGAAAAATCAATTGATTCGTTAAGGGCCTACGATCCTGTTTTTAACCGAGTTACGAATAATTTGAAGGGACTTAAAAATAATTTCAATATTTTTAATCAGCAAATTTTCTCATTGTACCACCACAGTAGGCGGAAGATGTTGTCAGTGTCGTATTATAGGACTTAGCCAGCCGGAGAATTGAACTCACGATGCCTGGAGACAAGATACCAACTCAGCCACTGACCGGTCAATATATAAACCTTTTAAAAAATGTATACCTTTTAGTTATCATAATTATGCAGTGTACCTGCCTATCAGTAGCCCGACCTATACCTTGTAATACACCATCGATTCATTAAGATAGATGTAATATACATACATTAGAACCTATTATATCAGACGCAACGTTCTCATTTTCAAGAGTAAATTAATTTGTGTGTAGGTATAAACTCAAAAATATTTTCTCGTTATTAATTAATTCTCACTAACCGATATTTTTCTGACGTCACGTACAACAAAATGATTTATAAAATTCTGCCTCTTAAATTCAACGCACAAAAAATAAATTTGTTTATATATCGTTAGTTTTTTTTAATTGCGCACGACAGCCAGGGCAGAGTACAAGAACGTCCCGGGGCGATCGGGTTAACAGTGTGGATGTTGGACCTAGCGGCGTCTCCTCTGCATAATGAATAAGATATAGAATACTGGAAGGTAGAAGGTATAGCCTATGTCTATAATATATAATAATATGCTACAGGAACCACACACAATGATGTCGGGAGCAATTATTCGGTATGCGGTCGTAAGAACATAGTACCTGTCGTTAAGCTGAATTGCATAACAATCTACGGTATAGTTACTAGTGAGTTAATAGCTTGGCTTTCGATGCCTTGTGCACTGTGCGGCGTGCTCTATCCACGTGTATATGTTATTACAATACAATGTGATAGTGACAAGAGCATGGGCCCGTCTTACGGCGGTGGTTGTGTTTGGTGTTCAGTGTTCACTGTTCATCTAGCCAAGCATTAACTCAATAAACCGACAGAAATAGCTTACCGATAGTTTATATTCGCTTCCATGGGTTAATACCTTACCAAAGGCATTACTAACTGGTGTCATAAGGGGTACTTATCGGAAATTCAATGCAAATATTATTATGTTAACTTAAGTGGATACATAAATTGTAAGAGTTTAATTTAATTACTTACACTATTTAAGTAGCTAATAAACTACTTAGGTAATACACATTTCTGGCGATGCACTACGTCGTGTAATATTTTAAATTGAGCCGCTATCTATAACAACCCTTACGTAGATGGCGATAAGGTTTAAATTCCCGCTTAACACCATCCGCCTGTTTTGATTTATGCAAGAAAAAAACATGGCCAAAATATGCCTTTTATTTTATTTTGTGGATGTTCAGGCATAAATATTAGACATTTTATAAATAACTTAATTTGTCACGTTATACAATAAAATTATAATCGAAAATGGGTTCGTAAGTAGGAGACTTTGAACTTTAAAGCAGTTTTCATAGGCCTTTACATTATTATTTTCTGGGCTTATAGAAAGACTTATCTAAAAAATACTCGATCATTTGGAAGGCCAAGATGTATTCTACTCGTAGTATTTAATTAAAGCATCTGAAACATTTCTAGGCGACCAAATTTTCAAACCAAAAACACATAATTTTGCATTACTACGTATGGCATCGCCTTAAACAATGAAAAATACATGACGACCTCTATGGCAGAGCAGAAAGTTCTTTAACTCCTGGGATCCGGAGGTGATGGGTTTGAAATCCATACAAAATTGTGGCGATCATAAATTGCTGCACCAATTTGTGGTGATCTTAACTACACCAACTTGTGGTGGACTGGTTCCTCTTTGATATACTTAGTGTGTTTTTCTGTTAGAGATTAGTGGAAGATTTTTAGTAACATAATGATGGATAGACTTAGAATAATACAAATTGTAAGTACGCTATTTAAACTTTATTGTCACACTACTGGTATATATTACTCGTACCTACTTCAAAGAACGTTACTGGTAAAAAGACGAATACTAAAACATACCCTTATTATTTTGTAATGATAAACTAATGTTTGTATGACAAGGTTTTTTTGTACATAGCATAAAGGATAAAAAATAATTATAAGCAATAATTATCAATACAAATTGAAAATATCTCCCGAGTAAAAATAAACTGTCTTGTAAACATTAGTTTATCGTTAAAAATTAATAGAATTTGACAAGTCAAAAATATTTCATCAATAAATGAAGATATTATATGTCTCGTCGCCATCTAGTGAGAAATTTAGCACTAACAAAGCCTTTCCTACAAAAATAAAGTTGGTTTTTTACAGGTGGAAAAAATATAATAAGCAGTAATTGTTGATTGAGGTACTAGTACATATTGAATCATTTGGCGGGTTGTAAATAAGCCGACATGACTCAGTGGTTTCAGAGCACCTGACCGGACATCAGAAAGCACGGGTTCAATTCCCGTTGGCGGCATTTATTTTTACTCGGGAAATATTTTCATTTTGTATTGGTATTTCAGGCCACTAATTATTTGTAAAACATACCCATTTATACAAGTTCGCATAATCATGTTCTCTCTTTCATTCACAAATGTCTCTTTCATACATTTAGACATGCGTTCATTACAAAAACAAAAATAAGAGTTTTAAAAGCTTATTTTTCATACACATTTTCAAACATTTGTATCCCGATATTATGGTATAATTTGCACTCCATTCCAAAGTGGGAGATTCTTCTATTGTGACTCTCGGGAGATACAACTAATCAGAATCGGAAGGCTGTTTTAAATTTCTCTACATATGTTTAGTTTCCCGATATGATTTTCCTTTTCCTCCCGTTTTAATTTTCCTCCTCCACACTCTCCAGTATCACATCATTCAAAAACATAGGGACGTCATGTTAAAACTGGCTCTTGGAAAAAATTATCAGTATTACAAATCACTTATAAAAATTGCAAAATAATTGATTAAACAAAGTAATTCATTAGTATTTAGAACGTTTGGATTTTTCGCATGGCCGTTGTCAATATTATAACTCCAATCACGAAGCCTCATGAAGCTAATGTGCAGCACGTGAACGCGGTGCATTATCAAAACTAACAGGTAGCAGTAAGTTAGTAGATGGTGGGTGGTGGGTGTTTATTTAAACAGTGATTGATTCCGATCAATAAACTGACTCAATAATCTGTTCAGACCAATACATTACTTGCGGCTCCTACCTTGCAAGTGTTTACTGTCTGCATAACAACATACATACCTGCATACGTTAATCAGATGGAGTTTCCTGAATAATTTATTGTTTCATCTCGAATTTATTATTTCTTAAATAGATTATATATTTAGTAGCAAGAGAAACTGAAATAGCATTTTAACAATAGTTTCAACAGCTCAATGTCAATTCCCCACTTCTGCGTTCTTTCTCTGCACTTTCCCACCGAGAAGTTTATTTGTGTATTTATTGATAAGCTCAAAGGTATAATAGTTTTAGAATTAAGCGTAACGTAATATAATAATAAACTTTTTTTATGTGACTACCGCACAAGAATCCCAACTGCTCCCAACCGTACGGAGCCTGTGAGATTATGGCATCCCCATCCCCGAGGATGAAGGAAGTTGAGAGGGGGTGTCAAGTAATTCAGAATGGTGGTCTTACACAAGGGCGATACTGAGGGCAAGTATACTTCATATTTTTTTAAATGAACTAATTGTGAAATAATACAAATTCATTAAATTAAATTCACTTCTTTATGCCATATGATATGGTTGGAACTGTTGCCTCCTAGCGAAATAACTTACTTTCATATTTACTGTTTATTTATTTTATTATTTTTTTATTAGTTTACGGATTCAAAAATTGAAATATAATATAAGTTTAGCCATATTAAGATACCCTCTTCAAATTCCACATTTAACATGGTTTGTTATAATGTAAGCAGTATTTAAGTTAGTAGGTACATGTAATATATAAATTTTTTTTTATAGTAAGTTGGTTGATATGGTTTATAGAAATTACTTCTTCATAAATATTATAATAATAATAATAAAAACATTTATTTGCCAATAGATAAATTTTACATATTTTTTAACATAAATTCTGTTGACAAAAAGGTCACTGCTCAGCTATGCATTCCGGATCACTCCGGGAATGCAGCTGATTTTTAGCAGTGCCTCCAATATAATAATAATAATAATATATACATATTTACGTATAATAATGAACAATGAAATAATATTAACAATAAAAAATCATATCAACACAAACAAATAAAAATAAAAATAGAAATAGTAGGTATACAAAGCAGTGCAAATTAATAATATAGTCAACAAAAATTCAAAATAAACAATAATCGCAACCACATGTATCTAAGTATCCCCTTCATTGTAACGATAGCAACCATTCGCAGCAATGCAAATATGTTGTATAAAAAGGAGAAAAATGATTGAAAATAACACGATGAATTAATATTTTATCGGTTTGTACGAGACAAGAATTAATAAAAAAATTATTTTAATGGAACAGTTGTTCACATTTCCTGAAACTATTTCAAAATTCATAACTTGAATCAGAGATGCCATCAGCCATCGTATCCCAGTTGAAGGAAGCAAAGATTGTAACTTAACTTCTGAAATGCATATTATAGGGTTTAACAAAATTTTGTGGTCTAGGGGTAAAGGTATCGAGGGGTTCAAATCAATTCAAATAAGTAAATTGTTATTTCACACTTTACTCATTAAAAATGATACATTGTATATTTGTGGCACATTCCATAATGGAAGATACTTTCTCACTACTTTATGACAATATCTCTTTCCATCTCATTTCCCCCCTCATTACCTTTTTTTTAATTTTTATTTGTTCTTAAATATATTTGTATTACAATGGTATAGTATATTGTCCTCCACGCTAGGAGTTCACCTGTGTTGTGGAGAACTTTTTCAATTGTAAAGTTATATAATACTAAAACAATACAGTGGAGTTGGTTACACAGAGAAACAATAAAAATTAAAATATAAAATCGATTTTTCCATAGTTATAACAGAAAAAAAAAGTGAAATATAAAAAATTAAATATGAAAAGTATTGTAGCCAGTTCCATATGTGTTTTTTGTATTCTGTAAGATTAGATGTTTTATATTGTGTTGGAAGTGAATTGTATAGTTTTATAGCCTGGAATCTGTAGTGTTTTTGTCCAAAGGATGTGTTGGTTTTTGGTATTAGTAGTTGGTGTGCATGTTTTGTTCTGGTATTGCGAGAAGTTTGTGAAGTTTTTAATGTGTTTAGGTTCTTGTAAAGGAAAGTAAGTATTTGTTTTGAATATAATTTTTGAATCTTCAACACTGGGAATTTATTGAATATGGTTGAAGTGGGTGTTAGTATTGGTACTTTAAATATTACTTTTATTAAGGTTTTCTGAGCTTTATACAGTGTGTCTATGTATTTTTTACTGGCATAGCCCCAGGCAATAATGCCGTATTCCATTATATATTGTGCTATTGCGAGGTATATATATTATATATATTACCTTTAACCTCACAACATATCCCAATTGTAGATGCCATAGTCTTGCTGGCTCGAGACGGTTGGGAGCAATTGGGACTTTGGTACGGTTTCACATAAAAAGACAGAAATAAAAAAAAAACTTGGTTCAGATCGTTGTTTTACTTGATAGCAAATTATCCGGAAATCGCTAATTTGTAGCGATTAGGTCGTATCATTTCCCATGAACACGAGTAAGCGCATCGATTAACAATTACTTAGCCTCAATTGAGCCAGCCGATTAAAGTTCAGCTTCTCATGGTAGTTTACATCAACACAAGACACAAGATGAGAGGTGTCAGCTGTCTTTCGTCTTCTCTCTTCTGTCTGCTGTCCGTGGATTGAAAACCACGCGATGCACAATGAAATTGAATGCAGATGACGATTAAAACATAATAATACCCTGAGATAACACCATGAAGTGAATTTGCTATTATTGAAGAAATAGTAACATTAATGCTTTCTATAAAGCGCTTTATTTTTTTTTAATTTTAATAATTATATACAGAGAAGAAATTTTAAATAAAGCCGCACCATTCAGAAGAACAACAAATCTCAGGCAAAAATATATGTTACCGATTCCGATACTACATAGCTTTTTATGGGGGTACATCTTTACATAAAACATAGATACATAATTATGAAAATGAAATGTTACTACAAAATAATATGTTATGCATATTAATTTTTACTCTGTTATCAATTATTATATTTATACATATTTTTGTACCAGCAAATTTCTTAAAAAATATTCACAATAATAAATATATCATATATCAGTCCATCACTCATAATATTATTCAATATTTTTTATTCACGGTTTCGTTATTTTGTATATATCGATGCATATACCATACCAATGTCAAATGTCATGGCTCCTGCCAAATCAAATATCCTGGTACATGCAAGCGATGTATAGGTGCAAAGAGAAACTTTGATTGTTTCAACTCTCAGCCTTGGAAATAATAATTGTTACACCTACACGTTTAGTTGGTTGGTGGTACGTGTAATAATTCGTCATAAAAATGTTCAAATTAATTTGGCTCGGCATTGCTTATATTGCGAGATCGTTTTCGCCATGGGCAAAGAAATAATAAAGTTTGTCTACAAGGCGAGAATTTCTCATTATAAATAATTGATCCCTTCTGAACAGCAATTATTACGCGATACAGTTAAAGCGCTGAATTGTTTAGAGTCTGCGGACGAGGGGCATGCATATCTTAAAAAATAGAACAATAGACAGAAGAATGACAGAGTCTATAATTTGTGAATGCTCGATGCCCCTATCTTTCAGAGCCGGAGTATTGTCTGCGGGGCGGGGATCATATAATATATTATGTGCAACAAACTAACAAACATCAAACGGGTTTAGAATGAGCTGTCCGATAGAATGAACGATTCAAACAATCTCCAAACAAAACAGTGCGCGTGTCGACGTTTTTTCTCCCATTTCCAAGCGAAACCTTCGCTCGGACGAGAGATTTTGACTGAGTTTGATTAAAATATTCTGACACAGTGTCAAGGTCTCCGTAGTTCAAGCGCATTCTTTAGCCAGTCTGGGAAGTCGCCGTGTAACTTTAAAAGCGTTTAAAGCCAAACTCAATTGGGAAGCCATGCGTGCGAATGAGTAAGGCGGTGAATCGTCGCTTGATAATTGAAAAGTCGGTGGGGTTTTTGTACGATGAGTTTTTTCCTCCAAATCCGGTATTGTGCGCTGTAAGGTGATAAGTCGACTTTGGTATAAAGTTATGGTAAGTTTCTATTAACAGGTATTATTATAGGTAGTATTATTGCTTCGAACGGTTCACAAAATAATAATATTTTAATTCATCAATTGCAGCTTTAAAAACCAACGGAAGTCTCATTTTACCAAATGAGATTATAATACAGTAGAAGATGCTCTGAGGAACTGGCGGCATTGAATAAAAGTTCCTAACGGCCTGATTTTGAAATGGACACGACTAAGATATGACCGGCATTCACCAACGGTTGACTTCAGTTCGGCTCTGGAACGACCCGCCAGCTTTCATGGTTAAGGGTTTTTTCAAGACCCGGGTTCACTGTTTCCTATCCTTCCGTACAGAATCCCCTAGAGATGATATGAACCCCGAGGGAAATCTCAGAGCCTCATTCGAGAAATAATATAATAACACTTCCACCTGTGTGTAAAGAAAATTTTAATACTTCGGGTTTATGGCTGGTTTATCGTGGGACATTTCGGTAAATATTATATTAGAGAGTTCAAGCAAAATGACTGTTCTAAATTTTCGTTTATGGTGTGTGCCTTACGGTAAATTATGATTTAAAACGAACTCAGCTGCTACGAGTATGTGAAAAGTTTCTGAAAACCTTTTAATGCAACGAAAAAAATGAGTATTAAAAATTTATAACGAATCTCTTTAAATTTTGGTAATAAAAAGGGGATTGTAGACCCTTAACCAATTAATCAACAGATTTCCTGATATGTACGAAATTATAAAAATACAAAAGGTAAGACAAAAAAAAAGTTAAGATGACTTATTAATGAAATAAAATAAATTATTTTCTATCGATGCCAATCTGTACAAACCCATAAATAACCGTTATTATCAAATTACAGGTGACTTAAGTAGCGTAGCTATCTGTTTGTTGTCAGAATAAACACTTATTTTTTATGGTTCAAGAAAAGACAAAAAAAACAATAAAAAATTAAAAAAATAAATATATTTAAATAAAAATAAATAAATAATAATTCTTATAAATTAGCAATACCTATTTTTCTCCGTGGAGCACAAGCTTCTCCATTACATCAACCAAGGAGATGAACAAGAATAGGGAATGTCGCCACAGAAACGTTAAATAGTCGCATCGCGTGTTACAACGTGAAATTTAATATTATAATTATGTGCTCTAAGGTTCTGTAAATAAAACCAGCAGGTTTGGCCTATTATCCTACCTGTTTATTTTGGTATTGAGATAACAGATATAGGGTTTGTCAAATTGAGCGTTGGCGAGTGATGATTCGAAATGGCTCTCGAACACGACACATTCACCAAAATTAAAGACATCCAAACAAACTGGTCTCCAATCTCATTTCAAAATACTCAAGTAATTGCAATAATTATTGAATTTAATTTATTTGTAAATTGACTGTGCGGTATTGTGTTTCAGTAATATAATACCATTTATTCAACGAAGACCTAAATATCAGTTTTATTGAGCGAACCGAAAGTAATTATTATGAAAATTTAATCAATGAACATCGATATTCCAGCGATACTTCCTGTATCTGCCTATACTGTTACGCTGTTTAAAAACAAACTGCTAATCTGATAACACCAGGAACCATATAAAATTATTTTTTAATCGATCTCCGTGCTGTGTAATTATTATAATATTGCCGGTATTATTTACAGATCGGAATAGATTAAGGCAGGTATGTTTTGGTCTAAACGTAGCTAATGGAATAACGATTGCTCGCGTATTTGGACTTGGCTGTTGACTAATAATAACTGATCCGTTGATTAGCCGTAATTTGACGAGTTAATTGCAGGAAAACAATAAATGAAGCGATATCGACTGATACCCCTCGCCTTGTGCCTTGTGTGCGGCGTGATGAAATGTGGGAACATCTGTTGACGTCGCGAGGCCATTGGATATCAATCAAACTCTGAGGTGTATCCTCCTCTTCTCGCGCTCGGCCCCGACCAGCTTTCTACAGAGATAGAGGTTGGAGGTGCCTCCATTGTGCCACACTACCTACCCAGTACCAGGTACCAGCTAGAGCAAGTCCGGTGCCTCCGCGCAGACGGCTTCAAGAGAATGCGATCGGATCATCTATGTGATGCTTATTTCGGAATATCAAAGATCTTTATTGAAGTAGGACACAAATCTCATTATTTAAAATTTTCCTTTTTAATTGTGTATAAATAAATATGGGATACAGGCAAAAAACGTTTTTAAGTTTTGTAAAACAAGCATTTAAGTTTTGTACCAACTTCAATTTTTTTTAATCTAATTAAATTTAAAAATATGATATCATGATGTGTGTTCATTTAAGAATAACTTTTTTAATTTTATCCTTTTGATTTTTCATTACGAACAGTCAATTTTTGAATATTTCCAAAATGGTAGCAAATATTATATTTTGACAGAGGTTTTTGTTCTGGCAAAAAACACTATGATACTAAGTGCTTTTTAATCGTTAGGTGCATGTTTCAAATTGAAATTTCGCTTTCTTTCCAATGCACTATACCTACATGTGCATTACACCTGCTTTATAAAAATAATATTCCACTCAAACTGTCAAAGAAAAGCAAAAGAGTGTGGATACGCGAAACGCCTTAAGCCAAAAACAATTAGTTGAGTTAAAGTTTTCTGCCAGAAAAGGGCAGATACAAGTCCACATCCATAGATACAATGTAAGGAATATCGATTTGAAAGTAAAAAAGAATTCGTTTTGGACGTTAAATTTTTTTATAATTATAGAAGATTTAAATTTAACACGACTTGGTGTGTTCTACCATTCTGTAGAGCGTAAATAACTTCATAATACACATTATTAAGTCAAAATGTCAAATTTCAGACTTACGGTTTTTTGACAGTATATTTCTTTAAAAAAATAATCATATTAATATTTTGATAATTTGTACATTTACTACAAATTTAGATATGTTTTTATTCTTATTTATTTATACTTTGTACAGGCAGATAATATACAGTACCATAATAGGACAGGTAAACGTCATAAAAACATAACCTACCAGAAACCTATAGATATTCGAATAAGATAATCTGGATTAAAAGTTAACAATGCCATTTTAAATTCACCTCAATATTTCTGGTTTTAACTTAGCCAGGCTTTTAATTGACAGGCGTTGAATTTTTGAAAACAAATACCGATTTTCAAATATTATTATTTATGGTAGGTACCTAACCGTCTTTACTTCCTCGATAACCATGAGGTGCGAAACATCTAATAAAATATGTATGTGTTTTCAATTTGTTTAAGCATACAAAAATAAACAAAGACAAAACTATGGCAGAGAGGTAAAAATATTTAAAAGAAAATTCTTCTAAAATATTTTTAATATTTGTAGAAAATAATCAAGGAGCAACCAAGGCGCCTAAATAATAACTATTATGCTAAATATTTTAGCTATTTATGAAAATAAATTTATGAAATGGGTATTTAAACCGAATTTGGCATTAATATTTTATTCAATTTTTCTAATTTCAAGTGTAGGTATATAATTGTAAACCCATTATAACCGATTGTGCGTAAAATTTTAAAACCTTAAATATATTAAAATAATGATTTGTTTCCAAAATATAATTGGCAAGTTCAGAATAATTATTATAACCTTCTCAAACACCTTATGTTCTCTTTAACTATAGTAATTAAATATTTGTTATATTATTATTTTTCCATCGATGTTGTGGTCTTTGAAAATACTCATATTTTGAATTTAAAATATTATATACGTTGCACAATGCACATGTTTCGTGTCCAACGTCAGACTTTGCGGTCGCGAGTTTTTATAAACGCCAGAGACCCGAAACAATTAGGAAACCCCGATCATTATTACGATAAGACATAATAATACGTCTTATGCGCTTTTTGCTATCATTATCTAATCATTATCAGAAAACAAACATTGAGTTTACCAACCAAACCAATAGGGATATTGCAACTTAGCAACTTTATTTTAAAAAACGAGCTTACATGAATTCGTATATATAATAAAATTTAAAAATTTAAAAAGCGCCATTGAAGAATTTAATAATTAAAAGGCATAAATTAATATTCGCTACAAATGTTAGTAGATAGATAGTTATAAAAAATAATTCCTTGAATATTTCAAACTGTTCCAAATAGTTTTTTTTTGTATATTATTTATTACTAGATGTACCCCGCCACGCGTTGCTGTGGCTCAGTTTGTCTGTGCAGATAGAAAAAAAACAATAGTGTGTGTTGCTTTTACGCCCAACGGAATACGCTGTTAAAAAAAATATTTGTCCAACAGATTACGCTGTTTTAATAAAAGGAAAATTTTAACCTCTCACAGTTGACATCTACATACTATAGGTATAAAAAAACACACGCGTATTCGAATGCAACACTGTGTCAAAATTTCAAAAAAATCGGTGAAGAACTTTCGAATATTTAAGATTTTGAACAAACGAACATTACATTATTTATATGAATAGATATACTGGTACCTGCATAATGTTTCTAAGTAAATGAATAAACGTGTTTTGAAATATTTTTCAACAAGTATTTCGGTTTAAATTGAATAATTGCATCATTAACACGATAAATTTACTGCCGGGGAGATCCAAAAAAGTTGATCCGTAATACTTATAAAATAATTGCCCGTAAACATAAAGATCAACATTATAGATAATAGGTGGCATTATTTTCAATAATTCTTTATATTCCCTATTTTATCTACTTGAAATACTTCACTATGATAATTTAAGAAACCCTATCATCAAATCAAATGGGTACCTAGGCAGTTAGGCACATCCTTCTAAGATGAGTTACATGCCTTAATCCCTCGGGTTATATTTTATCCTTTAATTTTTAAATTTTAAACACCTACCTTATACTTTTGCAAAATAGAAACATTATTAAAATAAATGCGTAAATATTTTTCAAATGAACTTCCTTAGTTTGTCTTACCTAACTGAAAATAGGCGTGCATAAAATCATTAAAGAAATGTTGGATTTAAGATAATACCGATGGATTCGAGGAGATACGAGAAAATAATTAAAGGGTAACAACTTCGTGTAGTGGCAAAACTCGACTTCGATAATAATATTTCAGTAACGGGCCGCGATGACAAAGGGAAATTTCGATCAAGGCATTAATAAAAGTGCTCACAAGAGGGGATTGTTTTTCGGTAACCGCCTTCATATTCCCTGGTGTTGGGTTGAGTGTAAGCTCGCAGTTTTCGCCTCAAAGGCAGCAGCTCCACGAATTGTCCAGAGAAATTAATTACCTCCGTTCCTCCCAAAAAGAAGAAAAGATGACATCGTCCGTGGCTCATCGTGTGTGACTTATCGGGGTATGAAGCCCGCGGAGGGAGAATATGGCGGATAGCAGATAACCCCGAGATCAGCTTCTGCTTGTCAAGTGTACTCGTGAGACTCTTTTTAAAGTAACAGTTCTCCCAGTCCAAGCTCTCAGCGAGGAGCAAGAAGCACTAATAAAATCTCAGAATGTAAGTCTTCACGATAACTCGCTTTTCGTTTTAAACTAACTCCTCAACGCTCCATCAAATCTGTTTTCAATTTGTTTCCCTCGCTTACTTTTCGAGAAATATTTGGCCAATTACCTCCCAATAAAAAACCTCTAATTGAAACATTAAATTATATTTCATTCGCTAAAATAAGTTTTTTAACCAATTACCGTTCGGTTCAGCAAAGCTGAGAGCAAAAAGTTAATTTGCGCAAACTGAGCAAAATATAATTGCAGGCGTGCAGTTATGGAATAAGTCGCCTCAACAGAGGTGGTTGGGAAATAATGATAATATACCATTATCTACGGTTGACCACAAGTGTGTGTGTCTGTGTGTTGGGATGTTTTGGGATGTGTTGGAATGTGTTGGGATGTGTCCCAATTAGTCCTCAGTAACCGGCTCAAGTCCGCCGCGTCATGGCGGGCTTCCTAATCCAGGATTACACCAGGATATCCGGACTTCATGTCCGACAAGCCGCAGTTGCCAAATGGTCCAAATTCTTCCATTATATCCCCGAGGGAGAATACCGTTTGGATTTTTTATCTCTAAAACTTAAAAAAGGGAGAAATTTCTGATATGACTTTTACGAATATTTTATAAACAGTCTTGAGTGGTTATAATATTTTCTGTCCAGCTCTTCTGACGTCAATTATTTGAGTCCCAAGTTCCCAAGTAAGAAAAGTAGAAATATGAACGTCATTGTTCCATATCGAAGTTGTTCCAACGAGGCGTATGCAAGTTCAACTTTATAATAAAAAAATATTGATGCTGTTATTTTTTCGTGTACTTTATGATCATTTTGTTGTTAATAAAGAATTTTAACTACTATCTCTAAATTGTATAAAACAAACTCTCGTTCGCGTCTGTCCGTGCGCTTAGTTCTTCTAAACTACGCAACGGATTTTGAGTGAACTTTCACTATCATTTAGAGATTTTTTTTCGGAAGGTTTATATATAAATATATGCAAAGGAATAAGTACCTACCTAGAAATGTCTAAGATTCCTTTGTGTTTGAATTATGAATTTTTATTTTATTTTATACGCTTTTCAAATGTCATTGATGTCTTGTCTTGGTTACAAATTAAACAGCATTATTATTTTCTCGCTGTGTGGCTGACATTGAGTGATAGATATATTTAATTGTTTAATAAAAAAAGCTCGACAAATATATGACAAAAATAATTATACGTATTTATAATACATTTTATTTTATTTTATTGATACATGATTCAGAGAGTTCATATGGTTTTTTGTGATATTTCACCCTCTATGCTAGGGATGACCCTGTGTATATCTAAACATTTATAATATATACATTACTATAATATAAAAAAGATAAATAAGAAAAATTATGTATAGCTAGTTTGGGTTGCAAGAAGAGGATGGAGAATTTAGAGAATTATATATACGAGTATAAATATTTATTTATAATTATACATGCTTATCATATTTATAGAAAATAGATAAAAGTCGAGCAACGCCAGGTACACGTCAGGTAGTTTCTTACAAATAACTTCTATTTTTTGTTTAAAAGAACTAACTAACTAACCATTGTTAGTTTAAAAGAATACAAACAATTAACAAAAAAAAAAGATAATATTTTTGTTTATTAACACTCAAATACTATAATCTCTTCTCTACTTCAACTAATGTTTCTTCTCTTTATTTGATATTTTTTTATTATTAGAAAAATGTGACAAAATGTTTCCGTTAGATAGGAGAAAAATGTGACAAGTAACTACTTGTCATATTTTTCTCCTACATGTGCATGAATTATTAGTACCTGTATTTTTCATTTTTGTTTATTTTTTTTATTTATCTAATAGCTTTACAATTTATGAAAAACTGTGTTAATTTCGTTTTATTCAATGCATTATATTTGCATGATATGAATATTGGTATTATGTATTTTAATCTACCTGCTGATAATTAATCAATAACCTAAAAACAGGTCACAGACTGGGTAAAAATTAAGGGTACTGAATTTTTCTAAATCCTATTTACCCCAAACCAAACTTGACATACAATTTAATTAGTTTTTTAATAATATAATTAGATATATTGAAAAGTAGATTATTATTGTATTTTTTATATATATGTACATTGTACATATAAATGAAACACTTCGTTTACTACACTTTTAATAATAATCTACATATTTCAAAGCCAGTGTCTTATTCTTCAGGATAATTAAAATTAAAGAATTTAAAAATAGATAAGTACATATAGAAAAAAATACTGTATTGAAAGGTGATTATTTAGTTTTTATTATAAAAATAAACATAAATTATATAATAAATTGAATTTTTGTGAAAAGTTAATTATTACATTTATGTATAAAGCGATTTTTATTATTATTATTTTTTTAATATAAAATAACACATTAATGTATAAATCGAAAACTTATATAATTTAACATAAAAGAATCAAGGCGTAATTAAGATGAATAAATAAATAAAAAAATACAAAACTAAAAATATTACCAATATATAAATAGTGTAAATTTAAGAGATGGATACTTTTAACAATATTAAAAAGTTTAATTATTTGGAAATTTTTTAAAAAATCTTTTGAAATTCGAAAAAAGTTAGTTATCTTTTTTACTTCTACCATCCCGAAGTTTGCGCACTTTACCCCCGGACACCCTGTATATCTCCTGATGTCTCGTATTTGTCATGGGCGACCCTCTTTTATTATACGAATCCTTTAAAATTTGATTCTCAATGCTACCGGATTACGGTTCCCGTTATAACTCAGTATAAAAAGTTAATTGAGATCCCAAGTTCCAAATTACAATTCCTCAAAAGGTATGGAGAAATAATATCGCCGGAGTTCCACGGTGTGTTACTCGATGTTCATAATGTATAAATTTGAGAATCGTCAGGGTTCGCCGTGTATACGAAGGAAGATGAAGAAAAAAAAAATTAAGCAAATCTTACAAGGATTGAGACATAAAACATCGACGAAATTATTTGATGGTGTTTTTTGATATCGCCTCGCGGGCCGGTCCATACCAAACATTACCAAATCCTCAAGGCGATGTATCAGACATTTCGTTCTGAAAAGCCACATTTATTTATTCATTTCTATTCTCTCACACAGTTTACATAATAGGTACCAGTTGTACAAAAATATAAAAAATCAGTATCTCTATGGGTTAGTATTAGTGATTTAGTTATTATTTATATTAGTTGGGGAAAACTTAGCAACTACAATTGTATCATATCCAGATGATTCTATCACTATAAACACGGATCAAAAAGCAATCCAGTCCTTATACATGGCCAAAACAAATAAAACAGAAGTTCTCAGTATCATCTCTCAACTAAAGTCTAATGTATCTCCAGGTTTAGATAGAATTACACCAGTGTACCTGAACTTTTGCAAAGATATATTAGCTGACCACCTTGTTTTTCTTATTAATCAATCCCTGGATAGTGGAATCTTCCCAGATCAACTAAAGATAGCAAAAATAATTCCGATTTACAAAGATGTTTGCAAAAAAAATCCTTCTAATTACCGTCCTATATCCATCCTCTCTGTTGTCTCTAAAGTTTTTGAAAAGGTTATTAAGCTTAGGCTCACTAAATATCTCCTATCAAACAATTTACTCACATCCCAACAGTATGGATTCAGAAACCAATCTAACACAAAATGTGCTGCCTTCGATTTTGTATACGCCCACCAAAAGCATATAGACCTGGGTAAGCATGCTGCAGGCTTATTTATAGATTTAAAAAAGGCTTTCGATACGGTTGACCATGGGATACTACTAAAGAAGCTAGAACACCTAGGCATAGTAGGCACTCCCCTGAAGTTACTGTGTAGCTACCTCTCTAACCGACACTGTCAGACCTTTGTTGGAAAAGGGACAAGCAGCATGGGAACGATAAAATGTGGCGTGCCTCAGGGCTCCGTACTTGGACCATTACTATTTTTAATATATATAAATGATATTGCTAAATGGGGACTTAAGGGTACAATACAACTCTATGCAGATGACACAATGATTCTTTATCACAATAATGATTTAAACGAACTTGAAAAGGAAATGGAAAGGGATGGAGCTTGCCTGGCAAACTGGCTGCGATTAAACAAACTTAGCCTAAACATAAAAAAACACATTACATACTGTTTGCAAATAAAAAAATGTAAGTCTTAATATAAGTCTTGATAATAACCGCCTTGAAAGGGCTGATGTTACAAAATATCTTGGCCTTTTCATTGATTCACAACTCACATGGAATCACCAATTTAAACATGTTCTATCCAAAATTACTCCTATAACTGGTGTTTTATATAGACTTCGCGGGTTACTTCCTCCCTCTCTATTAAAATCGATTTACCATGCTATGATTCACTCACATCTAATATATCTCGCCGGAATCTGGGGATTTGCTACAAAAAAAATGATTTCAGAAGTCCAAGTCGTCCAAAATAGAGCCCTGCGAAATATTTTCAGTTTACCTTGGGACACACATGTCAAAGACATCTACAGAAACACCCAAATACTTCCTTTTAATACCATTCCCACTTTTGAAATAACGAAAACTATATTACAAGTAATTCAACACTCGGCACATTCCAACACTACACTCTATTACAATTACGACGTACACCAACACAACACAAGAAATCACAACAAACTACATATACCAAAAATCAAATCAAGAGCTAGAATACATAGCTCACACAAAATATAATCAACTACCCAACGAGATCAAATGTGCAAGTCAATGTAAAAAGACCCAAACTAACATGCTCAAACTTCATCTTATTAATGACTATCTGAAATAATAATGTTGTGTATGTCCCATCATATGTCCATTTAATACATACAGCTATATGTTTCATGTAATGCGTATCATTCCCGCAATGAGTTTATTAACTCCTGGGAGTACAATGCTTTATATAATATACTATATTCTGTATTGTATACTTTTAATAAATAAAAAAAATAAAATAAATTAGTTAGTTTTTTGAGAACACCTCACCAGGAGAACCTGTTGTGAGGTGTTCGCATGTTTTTGTTAGTGTTATAAAAAACAGTGTTCTTAATTATGCCATCATAAGTAAAATCAGTATCGTCCTTTGACACTCAAGCAGGATATTGCGTTTCCATCTATGGCAGCAGTATTGTTTACATATTATGTTAGTAGCAGTTAAAGTGCATCCTGATATTACATAAACACAATGTAGTAACAATTTGATAAAAAGAAAGGGAAACTACATGAAATGTACTTATTGATGCAGTTAAGAAGAAAAATTATACAAATACATAAAAAGCATTTGTTCTGCTTGTTTACCTATATGCTATCTTTACTTTATGAATGATATGAAACCGCTGTGCATGCATAATGCACAGGTTGGATGCCTTAAAGACTCGGCAATGTGTGAATGCGGTGCGGTGCAGACCACCGAATATGTGGGCAAAGATTACTGATACTGATCTAGAGTCTAAGGACGGGTTGTTTCGGAGAATTTGAACAATTCATCAAATTTCAACGTTCATTTTCGGGTTCTGTGAAATTCGTATTCAAGTTCTGTTACTATATCATTGTAGGCTAGTTGCTTGACACAACTGAAATAAAAACAGAACTTGAAAAAATCCTTCACAGAACTTGAAAATGAACGTTGAAATTTGATGAATTGTTCAAATTCTCCGAAACAACCCGTCCTAAATGTTCCCGTCTGACTCCCCCACCTTACGAAAGAATAAAATGTGAAAAATAATTTTATTCCATTTTTTACCTCCAGAGTGGCTGCCGGGCCGTCCGCCGCTACAGGTGCATCTATCTGTTGGTCAGCGGCGTGCAGGCCGGCGGGCGGGGGGCGGTGGAAGGGGAATAAAGGGGATGGGGAGGGGGGACCACCGGAGAAGCGCCCGCCCGCCGCAAAATAATTATTCCTTCACTCAGTCAGGTTGTACAGGTACAGGGCCTCCACTGGCCGCCAGTATTGCCACTACAAATGGGGCAGTACGTTGCTTAAGCGATAAATATATTTCGCAGGTACCTACCTAATTATTTTTAGTCTGGTGCTCTCTCTCATTGAAGGTTGGCAATCATTAGTACAAAATTCTCTCTTAAAGTAATAATCTCACATTTTGGTTCATTGTACAGTTTTAGTAAAAAGGAAGGAAGACCCTTTTTCTCAATACAAAAAAAAATATTTTCGGTTCAGTTCAATGAACTGTAGAACTTTGGTTTTGAATTTAAGTTTCATCAATCTTCAAAATTAGAAGTGGTTTTTTGGTAAAGCGATAAAATAGATATATAATATTTTTAATTAAAATTTATTTAAATTGTCATTTTCAAAATTGGAACTGATTTGTCAAGTACTTGTACCGGAAATATGTTGATATTTGCGGCCAGCCGAAAAGCTTGTGATATCACGGTACATGCACTGAAGCACTGTCATTCGAATTATTTATTGTACTGAATCGTGTATCCTGTGAAGTCACGAGTGTCACTTTAAAAATTCATATCTTCGTCATTTTTGGAGTTTTCGAAAAACTAATTTTATTGTTGTTAGTAACTCTTAAAAAAAAAAAATATAGATCTAATTCAGACTATCCCGTGGTTTTCAAAGGTAAGTATGACCTAGTATTATAATAAAATATAACGTGTAATTTGGCTTTATCTCTAAAATAATGCTTCATAAACTGAGAGGTGTTGAATATTTCCATCGGAAATCTCAATAAAGCCATCTGCTTATTTAATGCCATGGAGCTGAAATTAGAGGCGCTACTGCTTACTAATATCTCGTCGAAACTTGTTCCACTATTAGAACGCGATAAGCAGTGAGCGTAGACAGGATTCGATAGTTTTAGTTAGAGCGTTGGGAGAGTTGGAGGTCAGTTGGAGGTAAAAAAGCTGAACCAATTTTTTCGCATCATGTCTCATCTAAATATAATAGATCAATGCATAATTACTGTATTTTCTCCTTGATCCACTTCTTTCCATTCCTTTTTACGGAACCGGCGTAATTAAGTGTCACTTTATATGTGTGATTTCTCTAACATTTTTTGTTATCCATAAGAAGCTCTAAACATGTACATAAAATAATATTAAGGCTTCTAGGAACATTAGGAAGGTGGACGTTTGACCATCGCTAAATATGTATGGAAACTTGCTACTACAATGGATATTGGCCCTTAACGAAGGAATTATTAGGATTCCTGATAAATTTTAAGTAAAATACGAATATATTATCACGAATATATTATTATAAAAATCCTAATTTTTTCGCATTTCTCAATATATATTGTTACGGCAAGTGAAGGTGCATGAGTACGTGTTCCGATATATAAGAATTTACTAAAATGGCCTGCAATCCTTTTTTATCCGGATTACTAACAATTTGAAGAGATTCTAATAAATTGGCATTACGCAAATGGACTGGTATAACAATTTTCTATTACAACAATTTTTTTTTAAATAAATATATATATTAGATAAGCATAAAATTGACAATGTGTTGTTTATAGTTTTGGTAAAAATTAGGATAGTCCATTTAATATAAGTAAAGTGGAGTACGGAAAATTTAATGTAATTTACTGTCCAGCAACTTTTAAAAGAATTGCATACGTACAAGCTAATTTAACACATAATTAACTAACTTGATAAGGTCTCCGACAATAAAACAAAGTAGAAAACAAATTAACTAATTTTTTGCACTTCCTTGCAAATAGTTTGCCCAACATATTAACGCTGAGAACGAAACGACAGACCTTTGGTCTCATTTCCTAAATGAACGAATAAAACAGATTCGCGAGTTCGTTATTAACCTTTAATAAAAGGCCAAGGATTATTTAATTCAATGATTGAGGTATTACAACGCCGAACACAGAACACACTAACTCGGGAAGGGAACACAAGTCGGGCTTGTAAAGCATTATTAGTGATCTGTTGTATAATCTGAGGGGGGTGTGGGATGTGGGATGCTGGGCTCACTTTATTCACCTCCTGGGAAGAATCTATTTCCATTAGGATTGATTTCTCCAAAACATCGGCTTTTTTCTTTTAGAGGGAGAATTTTGGACATAAGCCGAGGTGATCGGATTTATTTCGCTAAGGGTTAATTATTTTTTTGGGCTTTCTGTGTTATTTAGACATATTAAGCCGGTATTAAAACACAAATAACCTTTACTCGAAGTGAAATGAAAAAACAGGCTTCTTAAGAGATTAATGTTTTTATCGATAAAATGGAGATCGAATCGTGGAGGCCTGTTTTATTATAGACACTAGAACTAGGCGCACGTCTTATTGAGAGTATACCCACTTCTAACTGGCCTCTGGGGATAGCGGTTAAATCTTCGTCAACATTCAATTCCCAAACAATTTAAACAGACTTATACTTTTGCATTGAATCTCTTGCATCTAAATGTTTTCACAATTACTCAATCACATTTATCTCGTTCTAGGTTATTATCATCACTAACATTAACATAACAATGATATTTCAGAATTTGGTGTTATCAGACTTGATGTCAAGTATGCTTCAATTGTAGAAGCTTCACTCAAAATATTAACTGATAAATAACCATTATACTGTACTGTACACTCCTCTTCCAACCACAAGCTAACGATTCCATGGAAGAGTAGTATTCAAATCTCATAATATGAAAAAACCCTATTTAAATACTATTTTATATGTACACATCATATTTTTTTGATAAAAAATAACAACGTTGTTAATATACTAAGAGGCACTCCTGTTACTGACTTCCACGGTTGCATCTACCCCGTTGATGGACACTGTAACGCTCTTAAATTTTGGCTAAAGAAGGAGGAAGTGCAACGAAACACAATACCCTAAATTAATCAAATAACACTTTTGGCCGTAAAAATCTCAAATAATATCCAACCTTGTAGTTAATTTTATTAAGACGTAGGCACAAAGGTGGTCATATCAGTATTAGCGGAAACATTACAGGTTGGGTGCAATTAAGTAAACAAAAAATACGTGAACATAATTTAGGCAACTGTTTTTTTTCCCAATAAAACAAAAATTTAAAAATAAAAACAAATTAAGAACTTTCAAAGAGAAAATTTGATCAACGGTTCCATAAAATTCGGTACCTACCCAGTTGGAAGTGCTGAAGTATAAGTTGTTCCCAAATCTACTGGTTTTGATTTGAAAAAAAACGTCAAAGTTAATAAAAATCTTTACTTGTAACTCCGATGATTGTAGATGAAAAACTCTGTTCCTTGGTGCATTGTATAATAAGTAGGCTCCGAATGTGAATTTTACTATTTATATATTCGTATATTTATGTTTTTTTAGGTCCAATTTATTTCATACAAAAAGCCCAAGAATATCGAGTGGTTTATTCATGCTCGTAAAGTTCGTAAGTACAAACCATTACCAACATACGTTTTGATAGTTTTGAGTTCTGAATGCTCTTAATTATTGCATTTTTACCATTTACTTCTTTGACAAGAAATATGATTTACTCACTTGTGTACTTGGTCACATCGGCTGGCGTTAGGACATTAACTTGGGGAGAAAAAATAATTATGAAGGAATTCGTTCAAACGACGGTTTTATTCGTCCGGCGAGACTCTCTGTCGGACTCTAGCGAGGTCTATGGTTCTCATTGCGTCATTCTAGCCTAAGTTAAACATAATGAACGTTTGGTTCAATGGAGTAAGATGTTGGCATTCGCCTATTAGTAATATTGTGTTTCCACTGTCCTCCCACGTGGCTATTGATCGATTGTTATACAAGTGCCTATATGTTTTTAAATTACTTACTGAATTCTTGAGTAATAGTGGAATTATTTCAACAATATTATATCTAGACATCGGCGCTAATTTGCTTATTAATGATACACAATAGTTCATTAATAATATTCATATTTTCCGTCAGATAATATAATAAAATCGCATAATATATAGCAGAAAATGTATTTTGAATCGAACGCGTAAATCCAATATTCACAATTACTTGAATTTTCTTTTTTTTTATAAACAAACGAAAAAAGGGTACCACATACGAAATTATTAATTTATCTCAGAAGCATAGTCCTCTTATTACAAGTATGTTCAACCGGTGCCAACATACGAAGTTATTAATTAATCTCAGAAGCATAGGAAGAAGATAAGTGTATGTAGGTATATGTATGTTGTGTGTATGTATTTATATGTATATGCATAAATGCATGTATGTATGTATATATATTTGCGTGTGCATGTGTATGTATGTATGTACATACGTGTACTACTTTATATATTTGTGTTTATTTTGTAGAAAACTATGGCAATTTTTGTGAGTTATTGAAAACATATTTTTAACAATTTTCAATTTTTTTTTTATAATTCTACCAAAATATGTTTACACTAGACTTAAATTCAAACTAACCATTCCTCCATTGGGCACCATGAAACAGGTAGCTGCCCAGTATGGTGTTCTAATGTATCTTATCTAAATATAAATGTATTAATCAATTAACATGTACTTATAAATAAATAGTCCTCTTATTACAAGTATGTTCAACCGATGACACCATACGAAGTTATTAATTTATCTCAGAAGCATAGATCTCTTGTTACGAGTAAATGCCACGGGCGTCACCATATGAAGTTAGTAATAATTTATCTGACAAGCATAATACTCCTATTACGGGTATATGCTGCGAGTGTCACCATACGAAGTTATTAATTTATCTAAGAAGCATAGTTCTCTTCTTACGAGTACGTGCCACAGATGCCACCATATGAAGTTTTTTTTTTTTTTTTTACTGACCATCAAACAAAAAAATCCCTCGGGGCATATGACATCTTTGGAGATGATGTGTGGAGGGTATTTTATGGAAAGGAAGAAGATAAAGTATTAAGAAGGAAAAAGGTATGAAGGATGGGTTGGAATCTGGGGGTCAATGTGTCCAGGAATGACAGACGTACGAATACCACTGCAATGCAAGGTGATGGGTCGAGAGAGTCCGGGTCGTGAGGTCAAAAGGTCTCCCTCAACCAGTCTGTCCCGATCCAACCCGCCACGCAGCTGGTGCGCAGATGCATCCTGAACACACTTCACCCGATGAACCCGGGCACCTCTACTAAATCACCAAACGTAGCAAACCACTTGGTTATCCAATAAATGGTTCCCGGGGTGGCGGTACCCAATCCCTCCTCCCAAATCGAATAGTGTTTAAGTTATTAATTCATTTATTTTTCACGTGTTCGGTCATCTCATCATGCATTTACAGACTTTTATACTTTTCCAATAGAGCTACCAACTGGAGTCATCATCTGGCGAGTAATGATGCGACATATTCCTATCTATTTGTGATTGGAAACGAATGATGATATCAGGTGACGAGGGACGGAGGATGGAGAATGAAGGCATATTGGAAGGCTGTAAATATAAAGGTAGATGACCAGATCAGATAAGCTACGAGAAGTTGTATTAAACCAGTTTTGGCAACCCACGTTTTCCCACGAATATTTAATTAAATCAAATTATCTATTTCAATCATGAAAACTTTTTTAAATTACAGGTTACGTTTTTTTGTGCATATTTTGTACGTAGGTATGTACCTACTTTCTTCAAACCGAGTACTCGTGTAGGTAATTACGTTTTTTAAATCTCCACGACAAATGTTATTTATGATAGCTCTATATGGAATCCACTGAATAAACATTATGTAAAGATATTTAATAACTATGTATTTACAAAATGCATACTATTAGGTATGTTTTACGTAGGATGTAGGTTATACCGTGTTGTCGTTATTAAAAACAAAACGGTTTCAAAAATGATGTTTATAAAAAGATAAGACCTTCATTTTTTTGGCTCTCAATTTGAGTAATTTGGTGTCAAATTTTTTACCATAAATATACTCCAGGTAGACAAACGCACGTCCTTTGTTTATAAAAAAAAACTACATCCTTTTTTTACTTCCTATAGAGGGTTCTCGCGTGTTAGCAGATGCCACCAAATAAACCGTCTCTTTTGACTGAGTGGTTGTAAAATAATAGGAGATATTTATGTGAAGTTTTCAGTCGGGATTTAGTTTAGCGATATATCCACCTGCATAAAGCCTATTTGTCTTAAGACAACAGCAAGGTAGACCATGTTTCGTTGGAAGAGGCTTCTGTTCTAGAATACAAATAATATAAAAAGGATATGGCAGGGGTGTACTGTGAGCAACTTAACGACTTTTCCATCCAAGACCTCTAAATTATGTACATTTTTAATGTTTTATTCATACTAGCAAATTTGGAAACGGAAAAATTAGGAAGAAACAAAATCATTTCAACGGAAGACATTAATGAAATATAAATAACCAAAGTTTTTGCAGAAAAAATATTTCTTAAAATGTTTTAAACATTTTCCATTGCACTACCAAAAGAAATTGAAATAATTGCCTGATTCAACGTAATAAGACCTGATAAAAACTTTATAATCGATGGTACCTAACATCAAAAAAAAATTGCACATCAAACCTTCTGTTGGCACTGTATTATGCGGTAAAATATGTATCACGTATAAGTCCATCAGGGCGTTTAAATAAATAAATATTTTCAACGGCTGGTAAACCCGGCGATCTTTTGAACACCACATCATTAATATGGGTACGTATAAGATTATAGTTATTAATTGGGTATTTTTACCAACTATGGATACCGTTAACAATGAATGGATGACTTAAAGTTAAGTTTTCTAATTCTGTTCATCATGCTAAAATGCGTCGTTCTATTATTTTCCTTTCTTCCTTTTCTTCCTTTAATTCCTAAACATACAATGTCAGTATAGCGTAGAAAACGCTTCTGGAAGGTAAGACGTCTGTTACGGGTAAGGCTCAATACTAGCAATCCCGAGTTTTCTTTCCCGAGGCTCGCATAAGTGAATTTTAAAAAGGTATTTTTGCGGTACGGTCAGAATTGAAACGTTTTCTGAAATGGCTTCAGCTTTATTTGGTGACTAGATCTAAATAGCCAGATTCTCCCCGAATTTCCTCTTCTCCATTATCTTCAGCCTTACATACACAAATTGCGGATGCCATAGTCTCACTGGCTCCAGCTGGAACAGCTGGGACTCTTGTGGGGTTTTCACTTAAAAAAAGAAAATTTATTCGTCAACATATAATACATACACAATACCCGAGCCAAAAACAAAGAACTTCTTCAAACTCCTTTTGCTAAAATCACTTTTGTGCAAAGACATTTTAAATGCACAGCTTGCAAACTATACAATATACTACCAGCCACGATTAGACAAACAGAGTCAATGACCAAATTCAAAAATGAAATAAAGAAATGGATAAAAAGTATTGGACGTCCCACTATCGCAAACATCTGCAAACCAAATTACACGTAAACAATAACAACAATTCACACACAAAATAAAATAATAGAATCAATAATTTCAAAAAAGCCCCTTTGTAAGTATGTACTCCGACTAGATGCATTTATTTTCCATATACATTTATAATATTGTCGTCCCTGTACCTACACTTTCTATTATCTTTCTATTGTCTCCATGGTTTAAAGTGTATACAACTTTGTAATTTGTGTTTTGGTTTAGTTATGGGTGTAAATATTCTTTAAGTATCAGAGTACGTCTGTCTCGACACAGGTGTACCCTAGTGTGATAGATGTCGAAAAATATATGTAAAAAAACTTTATTTTGATAAATAATAAAAAAATTAACAAAAAAGCGAAAAAAACCTGTTGCTAGTTCATGAAAAAAACTTTTAATTGAATGTTACTTATTATTCAGGAGGTATGTGAAATGTTTACCTACATCTGAGGTCTGAGGTAGAAGTCAGTTATATTATTATTATCACGTCCTTCCTCCGTCGGCAACTAAACTGGTGGTCACGTCCTATCTGTACTGACAGGACTATAATATGTGAAGAATCATCTGGTTTTATGTTTATTCTATCCTGCCTTGAATCTTGTATCTCGCTCCCGGCGTATCTAACTCCATGACTCGCTCGTCACGTAGAGGCTAAAATTGTTTTATTTATAACTACATAGAAATATTGTAAAAAACTATAGACCATCCTTGATTGGCAGCCAGATAAGAATGTCATCAAAATGCGAGAAATATTGCTTCACACGTCATCAAATTATTTCTTAGTTAGGGGGAGTTTTCTCATAACCCATTACTCGGGACCATTAAAAATTCAAACCATCAAAATCTTATGCAGCGCTGGCATTTTATAAGAACTTGTGATTTTTATGTCTACCGTTTTTTTTATTGAAAGTATTAACCACTTCCTCTTTAAGATGTTAAAAAAAATAATCCTGAATAGGTTAATACATTGTTTCGTGCCTTTATGACATTAGTACTAATTTTAAATAACTCAAGTACCTACCTAGGAAGTAGTAGGAAGGTAGAAAAATGTTCCCAAATATAATTATGTGATAAGAAGAAAAATTAATTACAAATAAAATTACCATTTCATCCACAGAATCAAATTTTTCGTTAATAGTTAATTTTATGATTTGAGTAATTAACTCAAGAGAGACTATGGCATTCCCAATTGGGGTATGTTGTGAGGCTGAAGGCAGTAGGGAGGGGAAGGAGATGAGAAAGAGGAAGGTAAGGGATCATCTGTCTATTCAGATCTGGTCACCAAACACGGCTAAAGCTATTTCAAGCAACGTTTATATTTTGAATGTTGGTCTTACACCAGGGCGACACTGAGATAAGTATACCAATATTATTTTTAATTAATAAAATGTGAAATTACACAAATTTACTTTCGCACACCGGGATTGAACCCGCGACCTTCGGCTTGCTAGTCGAGAGCCTTACACCTCGACCACAGAGGCCGTCTATTATTATAGTTATTTGATTGAATGTTCATGGCTAAGTCCCCGGCGTTGCCCGGGCTTTTCGCAGAATTTTTCGAAATCAGATTGTAGACTGCGATTATTTTCAGCTTATTAGCAAGTCAAGTGTGCGAAATTTCATCAAGAAGTATCAACGCTCTGTTTAAGAGGCGGAATAGAAAAATGGGGTTGATTTTAAGAAATCTTCCGAGACACTTTTCTTCATATGTATAATTAAATATAAGACAGATGGAAACGTAGCAAAAAAAAATTATAGCATCCGTACCTAATTCATATATGTATTACATGTGTTATTCAAAGTGTAGGTAACTATCTCTAAGAGCAAAAATTAATTTTTTTACGAAATGATTTTAAAATTAATCACCATAGCACGTCGTTCATCTTGAGACAAGTATTCAATTAATATTAACATTAATTAAAACATTACAGCGAGCTTTTACAATATATTTTAATTTATTTAACCGTTCGGAAGAAGCGGTCCCGCTGATATACGGACGGATAACTTATTCCGCTAATTAACCTCGGATGAATCTCCCAAGTCCGTTGATGGCTGGATTAATCATCAATTATTTGTAGATTGATATGTCATATTATTTCTGTTGAGAACTTGGCTAACTCCAGACCAAATGGAACCCCGCTGACTTCTACCGGATCGTGAAGGCGTATTTACATCTTTACTATTCCTAACAAATTCTAACGCGAACAAATCTAGTGAACCAGCCAGTCAAGAGTCAATTCATACCCCTGATCAATGAAAACTTTCATTATCACAAGATTAATATGAAACGCTCTGAGAATTCGTTCATCTTTTCATTAATAACACCTTTAATCAATATTCAAATCAAAGTCGCCTATTTTCAAATCTTCCATCAATCTTATCCGTGATTTTTAAAGTTAATAAAATTTTTGTGCAAGGCCTTTTGTAAAGTGAACAGACAACAATGAATAATATTTGTAATATGTTTTTTTTCGGGTAATGTTTTCTAATGGACTTATTTAAGTAACGTTTGTATTGGTTTCAACAATAAACGTCCAAAAGAACATAACGTTTAGTTTATCACATAGACAGGCACTTACCAACCTACCCATTTTATGATAATTATGACATTAAAGAAACTAATGAGATGTTTTAAAAGGTGTTGGTTAAAAAAGGATATTAACTTCTGTATACGTAGCCACGCGGGCTGGGGAATATTTATAATAATATATATATATATATAATGTTCTCATAAACTTACTAATATGATATGATAATAAATGAGCATCTCTGGGCAAGAGAAAAAGATTATATTTTGTGGTATCTATTGATGACAGCACAAGAGTATTAGGTTTGACGGCCTCCGGCCTCGGTAAGGTTCTCGACTAGCAACACGAAGGTAACGGGTTCAAACCCCGGCGTCCGCAAGTAAATTTTATTTGATGAATTTGTGTTATTCACAATTTACTATCTAAAAATAATATATATTATTTATGCGGCACGTTCCAGATTGGAAGATACTCTCAGTATCGCCCTGGTGTGACCACCATTCAGAATGGAAACGTTGCTTGAAATGGGTTTTTTAAATTAAACTCCACACAGGAGGCCCTGATAAAAATAATTTCCCTTTGGACCTATGTCATCTCTGGGGATGCTGTGAGGGGAGTCTTTTTAAGGATAGGAAGGAATGAACATGCGTCTTGAAGAGATCCTTGTTGTAGGAGGGAGGAAACACAGAGGCCGGCAAATCATCCCACAGCGTTCACAGTTTCGTGTGACAAACGTCAACCGTGTACATATTTTTGACACGTATCACGATTATGCACCGGTGCCACGAGTACCAATGACTCTAGTTCCTCGGAGTATCTTCCATTGTAATACTGGTAGAACAAGGAGAACATACATACCTGACGCCTGTGCTCTAAATATTGCGATCCGCCTGATAAGAAAGGGAGTATTTAGCCGTGTTTGGTGACCAGATCTGAAAAACCTGGTACTCCCCCAACTCCGTCTTACCATTTCCTTTCCCTCCCCACTACCTTAAACTCACAACATACTCTGATTGGGGATGCCATAGTCTCACTGGCTCCAGATGGTTGGGAGCATTTGAGACTCTTGGTCGGTAATTCACATAAAAATGTTTTTTTAAGCCGCTGTTCGATATGTAACTAAGTAATTAGATTTGACATATTGATGACTACTGAAATATATTTTTATGCAAATCTGGACTAGTTCCATTTGTTTTACTGCCCATACTAAAACATATTTAATAGATCGTAAAAAATACGCGCTTAATTTCGTGGTGTTGAACTTAATTTGAACATTTTTACAGCTTCTGGGTTCAATGCCTCCTAATAAAATAAGTCATTTGATGAGACATTTCATTCGATGATTAAAATACAATTTTGAAAACAAGTCCATTTAATATTAAAATATTTGACTACTTAGTAATTAAAATTGATGTAAGAATGTCCATAGAGAAACCATCATTACTTTTATTCGACCGTTGCTTTGTCTTATTTTTTTAAATGCATGGAAATAATCTTATCAATCATTATTCTTATAACCATGACACCGTAAATTGAGATTACTTTGATTTTTTTCTACTTTAAATTAAATATTTGTACGCATTCTGCACCTTTTTTTTTTGTACAACAGAATATTTATTACAATTACGGTACAATTTTACATAGTCATATCAGCATTTAGCTAAGTGACTCTTCAATAATTGTTTTTACATCCAAACAGTCACTTACATCCAAATTCTTTGCAAGTTCGTTTAACTCCCCTCCTCTCGTTATGCTGTGCTTTGCCAGGAAGTCGGTTTTGCCTTTTGGTACTCTGAATAGGTCATGGTTTAGACTTCGGCTGTAGTGGTCTGGTATATATAAATCATATAAGATAAAATTGTACCAAATTTTGAAAGACATAATAGCTAGACTTGCTTTTCACCTAGTTTCCAGACTAACAGAATTAGTTTCCTCAAGTAAGTCGATATGGTGCATGAACCTAGAATAGGTTCCATGCGTCCGCATATAGACATACCTGAGGAATTTCTTTTGGATTGGCTCTAACATATCAATGTACTTCTGGTGGTACGGTGCCCAAACATCGCTCGCACACTCCAGCTTGCTTTTCAGTATGCCATCGAACAATGCTAATATAGCATCTTGGTTATTGAACTGTTTGCATGTCCTAATGACGAATCCAAGAAGTTTTTAGCAAGACTGAATGAGCTGCGATATATGGTCAGAGAATTTCAGTTCGGGATCAAAGACTACACCGAGATCCTTTACGGAATTTACACGTGATAGTGTTTCGCCCTTTTATCTTATAATCGTAAAGTACAGTATTTAGAGAACGAGTGTAAGACATAGTGACACATTTTTCTATGTACACGTCAGAACTGTGGGTAGATTACACTGCATCACAATGGCATAAGCTAAAAGTCGCTTATAAATCTTATAATAATGCTTATCACCAACTATTCCGTCTACCAAGATTACTGCAGAGCTACGGAAATGTTCATGGAGGGACGAGTGCACTCTTTCAGAGCGCTTCTCCGCCACCACATGGGAAGCTTATGGCGCAGACTACGCCAATAAAATAACAGAATCATCACTGCCATGTTTACCTGGATGAAGCCCCCCCTGATGTCCCTCTGGAGACAAGAGATGTTCAAATATCCTCCGTAAACTGCTGCTTGCATAAATTTTTTCACTTCTTTTCCGCATTTTTTTTAATTGTAATTTTGTCTAATTTATTTTTCTTATTATTTGTTTATTTATTATTTGTTATTTCAAAAGTAGGAATGTAATTTATTATCATTATTATTACATCACTTGCGTTGTAAAAGTTTAGGTCATATTTATTGCCCATGTACTATCTCAATATGTGTAAAAAAAAATTATACGTGATGGTGTAAAAACATGGTGATAGTCACCTTCCTGAGTGTGGAGACTTTGATATACATTTGAATGGGCTTAAAAGCAGGTGTATAATAGAATGACAGACACATTCTATTATAATCTTTGAGGAATGTATACAATTTAGGTACTTATTTACATTTTTCTTTGTTCGAAAATATCTAAAAAAAATATTTTACAATAATTCAATCATCAATATATGAATTTACCCAGAAACCAACTAATTTGGAACATATTTTCGATGCGTCATTTTACCATGTTACCCGAAACAAAACACCATTAGAAAAAAACGAGTAATTTGTGTGGGTAGTAGCGAAAATTATACAAATATTCGAATAATATTCAAATTTGCCCCCCTGATTCAAAAATCTCCCAATGTTAAGGGACTTGCGCATTTCACTTACCTACTTGTAAAATAATAATGTCAATGAACTCTGGAACTGAGATTTGCTTTGTTTCTCTAAATTGGAATTGATTATGGGAACCATTCAGAAAGGCAATACAGTAGGTACCAACATAAATATACATTTGTTTAAATTTTCGAAGGATTTCGTAGTTTTAAAGTTTACTGACGGAGTCCATTCGAAAGATAAATTTAAGATTGTCTTTTAAAGTGCATTGATTCTTGGGCAAATATTAATTTACAATTACTATCGGCTTCACAAATCCTACAATAATTATAATACCCCGTGATTTTTCACGAGTAAGTGCTATTTTTTATATAATATATTATGACTATGTGAAAAAGAATGCATTAAAAGTAGTAGGCATTGGTGGGAATTATTATTGGTATGACTATGAACTTTTTTTGAATAGCGCAAGCTCTGAAAGCTCTCGTGAAAGTTTGAATTAAGGGGAAACTGTAGCCAAACTATAGCTCTACATAGGGAATGCGATCGCGGGCGCTACATTCCTACAACCATAGGTATAGTCCACTGGATTTGGGTACAGCACAGCAAGGGGTAGGTACAGTGTACGTGTATGTTTCATAAGTACTTCACGGCCGTCGTGGTGGTTGTGACCTGTGACTGCCGGGAGATGGTGGCCTATGATAGAAGCGTCCTAGAACACTTAGCGCAAGCTATTCTCGGGGCAGTAAAATATTAAATTAGTCAGTAAAAATTAAAATTTTATTAATAAAAAATTGTGAGGATTCCCTTTTCAGAAGACATGTTTTATGTAGGATTATATTTATCCTGAAATCGATATGTTATGAAATGTACAATTTTTTTGGTAAACTTCCGTAGGCTCCACTGGCTGATGTTTGTGCAAATATGTACAACCTGTAATACCGATTTTTTTAAAGCTTTTTTCATCTTCAAATACCTACACAATATATCCTAAATTTTAAAGAGAAGAAAACTAAATACGTTGTTTCCTCACGGAAGACTTTCGTGATGAGCTCTGGTAAATAAAAGTTTTTAATGTAAAAAAACAATATTCCTCTAGAAACGTCATTTTTTCCATGAACTATGGAGCTTTAAAATATGTAAATTAAGTCTTAAATAGTTGCAATAGTAAAATAATGTCTTGAAACGTCTTTCAAGACATTATTCGTCATTTGTGAATCAGTAATATGGGGAACTTTGTTGCTGATGGTATAATTTCGGTACTTAGAGAGTTAGTGAGTACATCACCTAATACACAACAGAATGATAGATCTCGTGGGTAGCTTTTACTCTGTCTGGGTATCAACTTATTGTGTGGCTACAAACTTAAGTGGCGACAAACGACGACTTGTTGGAACAAAACGTCCTGAATATGAATGTTTGTGTAAAAAATGAAAACAAGGGGAGATGTGACTTGAATTACAATACGATCTTCACCGCTTGTTATGGACCACAAATTACTGCGGAAGAAGATTTTAGATGATATAAATGTGTCGCCCAAGAGATCGAGACGTTCCTTTTAACTATACAAATAAATATTTCTGAGGCAATATTAATACATACGGCGATTGTTTACAACAATAACTTAATAAATAAAGAAATGAGATTAGGTACCGATAGCTTCCTATTAATTATTTATTTATTTATATATATTAATTAAATTAAATATTGCTTATTCCGGTTAAAAACGGGTCTTCAGACCTCTGACGAATGAATTTACAGGTTTTATGAAAAACGAATATGTTTTGGCAATGTCGGTACACGTGTACACATTTTTTTTTATATTTTGCATTTCGTCATTGTGTACTATCAGGACAAACGCAGGTGCATGAACAAATGTTCCAATATATTATTAATGTACTAAAAGTTTATTATTAGGACATGGCATGCTATCCCGTTATTAACAGGATTTTTAAAAATCTACTATAGGTACTCATTTTTCTCCGTTTACCTACTAGTCTACCCAGAAATCTAAACTTAATTAAAAATGAACAAAAATTAACGTGTTTTTTTTAAATACATAATTTGATGTTTTTTATTAGAGTGCGGTGGAATTTTTTTATTTTTATACTTATATTTTAAAAATCGTTAAATATTATCTTTAATTGGATGCTTTTCATTTAACGCGGTGGAATACGAATATGTAGGTATATATATTTTTTAATTCTTAAAAATTTTATATGATAATTGGTAATGCTAAGATTTCTTTGGGTTACTCAGGAAATTCAAATCAAAGCAAACGAGTGGCGAATCCACATCTCTGTAATCAACTTAATAATTCAAACAAACATGTTACCTAGTAGATACCGTGCAAGCTTTCAAAACGCAACAAGTAACTATAGCTTTAATGTTTTACACACAATCCGAGAAAATTATTTTCATCTCATTTTTTAAAATAATGAATATCGAGGTTAATCTATTTTGTGAAATAACCAGTAACAATACAGTCGTAATGGTTATGTTGAGTTACATAAACAATAGTTCCACAGTTCTACGTTGCTAAAAATGTGTTCGTAAAAATACAAAATAAGCCAAACATCTCGTGGAAGGATTTCGTAATATTCGTAAAAAGCTTTTATGTCAGACTGGGCGAGTTTTTACAATTCCACACAACGTTAGAACTCAATTATTCATCGCTCAAATAGCGCGCTTTAGTGCTTATTTTACAGTTCTTTTCAAAGCTTGTTCGTACCAAGTAATGGAGCTTTGCAAGTTACATAAATACCAAACCCACAGTTGGTTGGAAGTTACTGAAAACAAAAAATATTTATTTCACTGGGTTGCTATTCCAGTGGAAGTATGTGGGTCAAAATTATTAAGCTCCCAATTGCATAATAAACCTTCATATTGCACATATCTGAAAGAAATAACTTATTTAGTTATTGTTTAGAACTCTCATAAATGCTTTCAAAATATTGTTTAAAATTCTGCCATAAATATAATTTTACAATAAAACTCTTGCTTTGTTCTACGCCGTCATTCAAAATCATAGGCTTGTCTTATAAAGTTTTCTGAACAACACAACTTTTGGAGCAATTTGTAACTTTTATTTTTTTGGTCATTTATCTCTCAAAGCTTTATCTTTATGTTAAGCTCGAGTTAATCTTTTACATTCCGACTCTTTAATAAATTACTTATCGCTTACAACAAAAACTCGTAGCGCGACGTGTTTTTATTCGTTGGCCAACTTTGCTCCAAAACCATGACAACAATTATTTTGATTGCCAACAAGTTTAGTTACCATAATTAGGTCGTGTGCAGTGTGCGTGAGTGTATCTGTACGTGTTTGGACTAAAAATAAATTTTAAAAAATTATGAAAATGACAGTATTTTTAATTAAAAGCGCGTTGTGTAACGTTAGAGAATGATAAAATATCATATTTTAAACCAAGTTACAAGGTGAGGCGGTTTATAATAAATTTCACTCTCTTTACTATAACGTGTTCCCATTTTTCACTTGTTCGTGTTTGACTTGAAGAAATAATACACATGTCGGCGTCACGCTGTGAAAACGAATTTAGTCTATTATCAAATTATTAGCAGATTAATCACGTGGTAACTTGTTTAATGCATGGCCATTGATTCGAGTCCTAGGAAACAAATTCATTCGTTTAGCCGAGCGACGTCAGTTCTTGTGGGACTACAAGATTAATGTTGGTGAAACCAAATTAAACCGCGTCATGGCGTTATACTGTATTTAGTGGTTTTAATTTACATTTTATAGCTATTGTTAATTATTTGCTCACATTCTTTAGAAATCAGATGAGTTATCCATACACTTTATAATATATACATGCCCCCGGATAAATCAATAACCTAATACCAGTTAACAATCATTCACGGTTTCGATACATTTTTATTTCGGATAGAACAGGTTGAACCATTTGCGTTCATTTTCTTAACGAAACATTGGAACGATGCTTCAATTAAAATAGATAAATTACCTTTTTAAGTCTTATAACAGAAACGGGCCCTGATTTGACGAGCGACCAGGTAAATAGCAATAGGTAAAAAGTGGTGAATCACGAAGAACCTGTCTTTTGCGCCACCGTCAAAGGTGAAGGCAAAATTGACACGGTGCCTTAAACATTCTGATGCGGTGATTCTGTAACGGTATCAGATCTCATAGTAACCGGAAGTGTGATGACGTCACGTCAGTCCGTTACATCATCTGTCTTGTGGAGGAGTGTTCACTGTTCCTGCTTGTGTCGGTGAGGCGAAGATGACCCTAGCACCCAGCCGGCCACTGCCCCAGGTAGACAATTACTTCGGTAGCGAGCTTCACCGATATGTGATATTGGGTGTCGTGTCGAGGAAGCACGCTTGCACCGGCCGATTATGGAGATTAGTAACGGAATTAGTAACAGATGTATCGTAAATTTGATTGACAAAAATTAAATGATTGGTCTTAACACTTTCACATTTTTTACTTACGAGTGAAATTCGAGCCTTACGTTCATCGTTACAATTTTTAATTCTTATAGCCTAGATAGAGGAAAACATTGGATATCTAAGGCATATGTGTGATAAAATCTTGTGCCCATGACCATTTTGTGATGAGATGATACGAAAATGGTTCAAAATTGATGTAAGTGCTTGGAATCCAGATTGAAATTATGACAGGGACGTTTTGACGAATTTGATTATATTTATTTATTTATTTATTTAGACGCCGTAAAAGGCTTTTACAATATACATGATTTATGTTTACAGTGGTTCACAGGAGCGAAACAGTATTATGTTAAACAGAATAATTACTGAGAAATTATGTTGAAAATTAAACAAGAATAACATCTGGTATACATAGGTACAATAGCATTTTTATTTTCAATCCGTACAGTAGTTTAGTATTGAGGTTATTGTTACCTTCAATATTGAATTTGGTTGAATTTGCTGAGAACTAAGAGTTAGCTCTATTGAATCAGGGCTGTCAGTAAGACATCTTATTGATTATATTGATAATAATAATAATAATCAATATAATAATACATTATATTGATCAGATGGACATGGAAGGAGTATCATTAGTAAAGATGGTTGGTTAAATAACAAACGAGTAAGTTTAGGACGCCAAAATGAGTTAATTGAACAAGGTTAAGTAGTGAGAAGTTAGGTTAATCGTGATTTTGAATGATACAAGGAGTTCGTATCAAATGTGAGATTCTGTTATTTAAAAGACGTGGTCTTTAATTACTATTTCTTATAAGATATAGGTATCTTAATCCAACAAGGCAAGGAAGATCAAACAAGTCACAGGATTTTACTCAGCGGTGGAAAACTTTTAGCAAGCCTGGTTTAAAAACAACAGACCTGCATGGAATATGATAATGTTATGTACTACTATAATAAGTGGATAGCGACAAGCCAATCATATTGAAGTGAAACATATTTCAAGTTCAATCTCAGAATACAGACAAGATGGTTTCTCTGGTGGTGTCTGTCCCTCTTGGTGTAGGTATTTATACAATCATTAAGGGCACCTTCCTCGCCCATCGTGCTCGGACTGGGTGGTCTTTCGATTTTTCCAGAAACGTGACTTTTTGTGAGTTCACGACGAAGATCGTAAAAGATGAAGACGAGATTGTTTGTGTTAGCAATATTATGTCCTAACAGAAATACAACTCACAAGCATGAACGACGACTTCACAAGCAATTTACACTCACCAAAAAAAGGTTTAAAGATAGTAATATTAACCTCACAAAATTATGGTGGAAGGTTTGACGTTTTTATTATTGGCCTATTGATAATTGACGATAGTTTTTGTTCTTGGATTATACCTATAGGAGTTTATAGGATTTTAGCTGCGTTTGAATTTAGATCACCTACGCCTGCGATACAACTGAAGACATTTACATCAACATCCGAGCCTAATATTGAAGGATAAGCGAAGCACGGATACGGCGGCTTTTCTTTGTTGTTATCTTGCTTAAGGTTTGTCTTATTTGTCCAGAAGAGTGGTAAAACATCTCTTTACTTTTACTCTTTGACTATAACAAGTTCAGTCCCCAAATGGTAAACTGAGTGAAAGGCACCGGACCGTGTATGTTTAACTTTAAAAGATGTCTAAAATATGGAACATTTTTTACTTCCAATAAAGCAGGGTACCAACTTTTTGTTGGTTTACAACATATTTTATTATATTTCAAAAAATCTACATAGTTCTTTTGTCCTCAAAAATATCACGTTTCTTATAACTTTATGGCATGCGGTAGTAAACATAGACTTTAACGCTTGTCTTATTGTGAGTGTAAACAGTACACAATTATTAGTGGCGTGAAGCTTTCTTGGTTTGCTATTTTACATCTTTGACCGACTTATCGATTGTGGTAGGATTTTTTTAGAAACAGTACCCATGTAATATAAATTAATGTTTCAGATTGGACAGGTCTTGCTAATTCAAGTAAGTTGAGACGCACCATAGAGTCAATAGGTACTTTCAAAGAAATTAATTCACAAACCATGAGAAAGATTATGTACGCTGTACCAAGCTCCGAGCTTCAGAATTAATTATTCATATCCTGTTGCCCTCCTAACCTTATTAGGTAAAACAGCCCTGGACAGAGCATCAGTGCCATTTTGTATGAATGGCATTGAAGCCAAATCTGGGGAGGGTTCATCAAATTGTTCCCAAATAGCTCTGTCTAGGAAATTTTAGTTTCATGCTCCTAATGGAGGCAAGCTATCATTTGAGGTAACTTCACTCAGCAGGCGGCAACAGGAGGTGCGGAGACTTCCTCCATTTCTACTTTGTCTTTCATAAATTTATTGTGGTGTATAATAGACTACGTCCGTTTCCTATACCTTGACACAAACAGTAACGCTTTATTATAATATAAAGTTTACTTAAGTGGTATGTTCTTATCCTAATGCATTAAAAGTATGTTATGTATTAACCGCACTATTTGCATGTTTCTTAAAAGCGTCAATGTTTTTGTTGAAGTTATCAAGATACATATCGTTTAGCAGCGCCATCACCCGTGTCATTTTGTGCTACGCCAACACGTAGGTCCTTCCATGTAGTATGCAGAACAGGTCGCAGTGCCGTCCCTGGCAGTAGATGTTTGGTACAAACAAATTATAGCATTCCAGGAGGTATGGAATACCTATAAAATTATGCACAATTTTATATGCTACTGCTAGGGCCCTACTCCTTCTCTGCATGATGCATAAATTGCGGGTGTTAATTCTCGTACAAGTACCGGAGAAATTAGAATCCTCTCGTAATCTTGCATTTGTCGCTGCTCATGTTGTGACCAATATGGTGTAGTTTTCTTGTATACCTTTCTAGCAGACGTGTATCCGGAGTTGCTGGGGGGTTATCCTGAGGAGATAGACATATACCATCGCGATATATCATACCATATTTTGTATTTGATAACAATACATCGACTTTTCTCTACTTTCTTTAAATAATGCATATTTTAAATATATAAAACTTCCGGGAGAAATCTCCTAAATGATAGTGAAAACCCTATGAAAATCCATTGGATAGTTTATAAGAACTAAGCGCACAAACAGACAGACGAGGATAGGGACTATGTTTTAAACTATTTAGACATAGATATGAAAAACTATAATAAATTAGTTACCCCAACATATTTTGAGTATTCGATTCTTACGTATTCAAATTTCAAAAACTTCTATCTCTCCGATTGATTTTTTTAACTTTTTATCTAAATAACTCCAACAATGAACTATTCACTAGCATTCTATACTAGCGGCTTTGTTATGACAACCCTATCAAAAGGGGACGCCGGGAGCAATCACCACAAATAGCCGGCTATCCAGGCGCAGTACAGTTACAGTTGCCAGTGGGTGGGGATCTCCCTAATGGCGCCCGCCTATCAGTTGATGCGACAAATTAATGCACAATCAAATTATAACACCAGGTAATGTACGATTTAACTTGAACGAACATCGAACGCGCGTTAGCCGGGTGTGATTGTGTTGTGTGCAAATGGGTGTGAACATTTGACGCGCGTACATGTATAGATATATAGTATTATATGGCTGCGGCTGTCATACACCTTGTGGGGAAAGCGGGGGCTGGAGGTGCATTTTAAGAAATTATGAGTTTTGGTTTATTGGTAGAAGAGTGAGAGTGAAAAATAGTCGTTATAACAAACAATTTAGTTCAATTTATTATTTATTTTTCGTGCTCAACTTATTTTCATCTTATTTTGCGCGGCAGTAGTCGATAGTCTAAATTCTTGACAAATCAGTTCCAATTTTTAAAACGACACAATTAGTGTTGTTTTCTTTTACAATATTATATTATAAGTAGGTATTATATCGCTCATCTGAACTCTTCATACGATCAGTTCTAATTTTGAAAATGACACTTAAAAACAAATCCGAGTTCATTGAACCAGAGTTACACAGATAGACACACAATCGAAATCAGCAAACAGTAAAAATCCTAAAACCAAAAAAAAAAAACTTTAAAAAAATGCAATGTCAACCACTAACTGCACACGCCGTTCATTCTAAAAATCGGCTTTTGAGTGATTAATCTTGTTAAATAAAGTAAGCCTGCTAAATTTGAACGTCTGAATCTAAATCCAATAAAACTAATGAGAAATAAGTATAAAGTTCTAAAAACCCCTGCGTCAAGCATCCCCAACCTCCCTTACCTACATCGTTTATCTAACTACGTGTGCATAGGTACTGCATACGTATTTCTACACGATACCCCGATTTAGTTGGTAGGTACCTACTGTTCACGCTTTTACCGATATGAATGGCCCCGCTCTCCCGATGTTATAATTAAACGCACCCGCTGTACTCGCATTGGATATTTGGTAGGTACGTTAACTTACTAGCAGTGGAATGAACCATTTTTAAATTAATCCAGTGCATGTAGATTTGGTTTAAAAACTTGTGGAGTGATCTGCATTAAATTAAATCTGAATTATAGAAAGATTACAAAACATAAGCAGGTACATGTCTGTATAACATCGGCAATAGGTAGCAGTTTAAGAGGTTACCCGTAGATGGCACATAGCTGTTGATAATGCAGGGATTGAGTCCATAATAAATGCAGCATAATTCACAACGATCATTGTTATCCAACACACATAAAGTCAAATGTGTTTTGTTGAAACTATCTAATAGTCCCTTAGTTAATCTTACTAATTACGCTTACATCAGCCTTGCATTCTTTGCGGTTCTCCACATTCCTCAACGATCATACATGATTTAATCACACATACGTCTCAGGGATCTCATTTCTACAGCATTCAGTCTACTTTCATCCTTCTACCAGTTCCATGCCACACTGCCATACATCAGGGTAGGTACTCGTACGTACCAGCACTCCGATAAAGTATTCTTACTTTATCTCATTTCGACAGAAGTTGTATTTTTTCTAGATTTTTTTACTTGTGTATGCATATATAGGTAATAGGTACATATATTAAGTATTGTTACTACAGGATGAGAAGCATTTAAATCTATAAATTTAGTGAGGTTAAATAAATCATCAGTAGTCAGAATAGACATAGAAATAATATACTACATAATATGTGTAATGTTATATCTATCATAATCAGGGCCGGCACTAAGCGGGTGAAATTGGAGCAGTCCGCTCCGGGCGCCGACCTTACAAGGTGTCAATGCGCTGATAATCACATCACCTCACCCTTGAGATTATTTTTCATTTAAGCGGCGCTACATAAAAATATGATGTCTTCAATGGCAAAAATATAATAGAAAAATGGCTTCTCCGAATTCGCCAACAATCTCATTGAAACAGACCACAAATTTAATAAAAAAACATAGGGGACAAGTTACTTCACAAAAATGAAATAGGAATCAGACTGGATCACTTAGAGGCACTGGAGTTACGGAAATCCAAAAACATTAATAGCATAGTCATCAATAATCAAATCAGCCAAAATAAAAGTCCAATACTTGACTGGTTGATGGGTTGTTCCTTATTGACAAAGACCACTCTCTTCCCAACCCCTTACCTACTCTTACTACCTCATCCATTTAGTCCAATTCTTGGCAACCCTATGGGTATATTGATAATACTTGTTTCTTGTAGATTTTAGATTTGAATACAGTAGTTTACAGCCCTGAAGAAGCTACGGTTGTAACGAAACCCCGTGAGCGCTAAGCATAAAAAATATATAATTTCACATCACAAATTATTTGCCTTATATGCACAAACAAAAAAAATACAATCCATCAAAATATCACTGATTTCAGAGATAACCTACCTGTGTATACTGTGTAGCAGTCTCGCTGGTTAAGTACCTACCATACGTACAGTCAGCATTCTCAAGTTGCCGTCTTGTCTTTGCGAACTACCCGAAGGACGCGGCGCAGCATTTGGTTTTCGTTCTGGCAGTTGTGGCTCGAGTCTCGGTGGCGACGGTACGTTTTGAAAGACTTGCCGACCTTGGCGTACCCTGAATTTACGTAAGAGGCCCTTATAATTGAGATTGACATATTTTTAGTTTATTAGGGATTACACTGTTAATTTATAAATTTGTTCGGATTTATCTAATTCCGAGCTGGCGCCCATTTATTTCTTATATCATCATTTATTCTTTGTAAAATCTTAAACTGACATGACTTGCACTTTTAACTATCGAGCATCTGTCTCGACACACCCTGAGATTATTTATATTTAAATTATTCATTGAGTCTCTTGCTATGTTTTGTTTTAAAATAAATTATATTCCGTAAATATGAATCTTTCATTCAGATTATCATCCACATTATTCTTACATTTAATCACAATATTATAATCACAATATTATAATAACAATATTCTCTATGTTACAATTGGCGCCCGACTTTGGTAGAATCTAGTTAACGAGAATATGCAAGTTCATCCTCATTTTAATATTGTTTCCTGATTTTTCGGTTAATTTTTTTTACAGAGATAAGTGATGCTATATTTTTTTACTTTTCAGTATGTCAATCTCTTTTGGAGGGTCTCTTGTAGATTCTGGGTGGTCGGTGACTTTTTCAATTGAATCGTGTCCACGGGTCTATTTTAAATTTTAATTTTATGCAGTTTTGTTAATCTCGGCCCAACTCACAGAACGCCAAGCGTTCATTTTTTTTTGTGACGTAAAATTCGATATCGTCATATATTTTATTTTTATTGTTCCCGTTCCGAATCCGTGACGTATTTAGTAAGGCGTCATCGCATTATTTAAAACATTCTGAATCAGAATATTTGATTCACTGGCAAATTTTATTATTTAAATATGTATAATGATTGTGTGTGGGTAATCTAATTATTATTTTATTTCCTCAGTGCACCGGTAATTTATTTTTTTCACAATATTCGTGAACAACATGCGTCGCAATTTTGGTGACTATTTATTACAGCAAAATTATTTGTTCAAACGGAGTAAGTTAAATTCTTATTGTTATAATGGATTTTTTCTTCTCACATATGTATAATAATAATGTTTATTACTATTATTATTTCAATTATATAGCGCCGTTTTGTGCAAAATCTCCTCAAGATATATTAATATTCTTTTTCAGGTTATGTTGAATTACATTTGCATACCAATTCAATCCTGTATAATTTTATTAATAACATTATAATATGACACATCTTAGTCATTTTCATTTCAATTGACATAGACTTTTAAATCTTCCTGGCATAAATAGAAATTATTTTTTTAAATTAATAATTTATTTATTTTTGAAATATATTTTCCTGTTATAGGAAATAATTAAACTTTCCATCAATGATAAAAGGGAGTTATTTTTTATTTATTTTTTAAATAAGATAATGAAATATATAAATGTGAATTTCAGATTTCTACATCAAGTATCACGGGATCGCTTGCTGGTAGTTTTGGAGGAGACGTCTTTCATCACTTCGGCAGACGACTCCTGTATATTGCGGTTTGCCTGTATAAGCATTGCATAAAGAGGTTATATGGTTTTGTTTATTTTGTTGATTTTCTTTGGGGCTACGCGAGGTGATATAATGATATCTTCTAGGAAGGATTTAAAGTCATTTTATCGGTTCAACTGGTTTCGTAGGAGTTGACTCAATTAAAAACAAAAAACAAAAAAAATTCTCAATAATTATTTTCTAACTGTTTATTGTGGGTACTTTATATTTATGATTGGTATTGCATCATCTGGGATTAATTGGAGTCTGAATTTTATCACAATCATATTTGATAGTCAAAGTTACATGCTTATTTAAATCATGACATGGAAGTCCATTAGTAATTTCGATATAATTAACTTATTGCTATATTGGGTGTAACACATAGTTTGCCTAGTTCGATATTTTGAATTTTCTGAAGAATTTTTTTTTTGAAGTCAGGCAATTAATTTTTGCGTTAATTTATTTCGGAAGGAGATTATTAAATGACTAAAATAGAATCATTTTTTAACTACAATGGTTCTTTTAACATATTACATACGAAACAATGTTACACATTTATTCGAGGAAATATTTATAATGTCAATATTATCTATAGAAAAAAAAAAATAACGTCACACACACACAATTATTATTTTCATGCATATATTTTTTTCTTTCACAACACATATTTGATGTTGATGATTTTTCAAGTAAAATTTACTCTAATATACTTGAATATTTTACTACAACATGGTAAAATAATGTTGTCTATCTCACTATAAATATTTATATTATTCGTTCTTTACAAGTTCTCGTAATCGTTTGAACGCCACAAACGAGAAATGACAATTTGATCGCTTACATTTGATGCGTAAACGTAACGCGTATGTTTACACATTAAATGTATGTTTTGTTTTGTACTGTTCGGTAGTCTTGTCGTAATGTCAAGTTTTGTTTGGGTAGGTCTTAACGTATGATTTTCAACTTTATAAATAAAAAAATATGTTAGCCTGTATCTTACAGTGGGAATGTCACTTCATGCTTGGGTAGCCTCTGAAAGTGAATTTTTCTTTTACATTGCACATGTTTTTAAATATAAAACCGCTGAGGCTTTGTACAGCTCGTAAGGGTTGACTGTAAGGATGGGGATGATGTACATATTTACATTTAATGTCCATAGGGCATAGAGGGCCTGTAGCGTGTGGAAGTTTTTGCCTACATGAGACAGGGGAACTATGTTCTATGTGATATAGTGAAAGCAATTGGCTTTTGTTGCAATTTTCCTCGGGAGAAAAGTACTACATGCTTTTTAGCCTCTGAGAGTACATTTTCTTTAATGCCGCCATGCTTTTATATGCCTCTGAGTGTGCGTAAAGGATTAAATTGTTCAAATGCTAATTTCCATCTCTATTGCGGAGGATATGTTGGATATTATTTGGCAATTTTTTTTTCAAATGCTAATTTCCATCTCTATTACAGAGAATATGTTGGATATTATTTGAAATTTTTTTTTTATTGCTGTAAATTCAGTAAATCTTAGACAATTTTTGCTATTTTCTATCTCTATTACAGAGGATATATAAGATATTATTTGGCAATTTCCTTTTTTTAATTGCTGTAAATTCAGTAATTCATACTATTTCCATCTCTAATATAGAGGATTTGTTGGAAACTCATAAACAGTGTTTTTTATGCTTTATTGTCCATTGATTTGATTTTTTTTATAAATTTGGACTATTTTGGTCACTTTCTTTCTCTATTATAGAGGATTTATCGTAAACTTGGTTTTTGGATTTCAAAGCGTAACATTTTTTTTCACTAAATATTATAATGTAATATGCTTTCAAGGGCGTATTAGAATATCATCTTAAATATATATAATGTAGAATTTGATAATTCTTCAGGGTATTCTTATCGGGTAGAAACAAATACAATTGAAATTGTAATTTTAAAATAAGTCCAATTTAATGGCAATCCAAGTTCAATTTTATATAATCTATTAGTAATTTTGAGTTCTTGAGCTCGTGCAGTTTATTTAAAGTAAAAATAAAATTTAATATTCAACTTACATTTTCATTCATTGATAATAATTAATGATGATTTAAATAGTAATTTTAAATTCATACATAAATTATCTCGTATTCGAATTTTACAGGGAAGCTCAAATATGACAACATTGATAGCTTGACTTAACAATAAAGTTATTTTGGTCTTTATTTTAACTTATAAATACATAATATAGGAACTTATAAGTTAATCTTTACACACTTTAGAGTTATGATTTTCATAATTATTATTTTGTAATTTAATAATATTTACTGCCATCTTTTGGTAATGGTTCTAAACTTCGAACTCACTTTTAACTAATAGGTTAGCACCTTGGATAGGATGTTGACATTAATCGATATTAATTTTGGCAATATTTTTTTTAGAAAATACCATTGAATTTTAAACAGGTGTTTATTTCTATTTTACAATTTTTAACTAAATTTTTTTTATGTTCGAACATAAGTAGAACTAATTGGGTCATTTTTTTTCTATAATAACTAGTATTGCAGTTTGTTCGCTTCAGATGCTCATAAATTGCTATTTTTTTTTGGTAATTTGGGAAATTCCATATAATTAGTTTTGCCAAATTCATTTTCATTGTTATTATAACTTTTAGGCGTTTAGATTTACGCAGTCTGCAAGTTATTTTTTTAGCAACCGTTTATTAATGCTCTAGCTCTTGGTAATTTTCACCACAGTTTAAGTTTTTGGATTTTGTGTTATTCTAAGTTTTATTATAAATCATTCATACTTTCTCTTCATGTCAGTAATCCATATTGTAACCTTTAGTTTAGTTCTCAATTCAGACGCTTCATGTTAGTCAATCTCCTTCTACATTCTACATACTTCATCACTTCAAGACCTTATCAAGATTATTCTTCAAGGATGCGGCTTGTCAAAATTATTCTTCAAGGATGCAGCTTATCATAATTATACTTCAAGCAAGCGGCCTGAAATCTTTAATTTCGTGCTTAAGGCAATTCAAGATCTTTTCTCTTTGAGGGTCCATCATCAACTGGAACTGTCAAGATTGATCTTATTGGACGCGTCATCTCGTGAGCCAATTCATTGATGGATGGAGCAGTTACTCCTGGCTTCTGTTGCTGTCGTCTTGCTATACGACTTACGATTGCAGTGGTCCACAATTACTACCCTGCGCTTTCGGATTTCTTCAAGGATATCAGAAGATGTTCAACATTCTGGCGTCTCTAGATCTCCATGGCTTCCTGCTCATCTTGGCGTCATCCATAGGCATGATCAGCTCTTGCTTCTGCCATAACCTGGAGGGCTTGGATCCTTCTGAGAAGAACTCAGACTATTGAGTCACGATGGAAAAAAAAAAAAAATTGTCCTTTGGAAATTTTTTTTTTTTGCTGAGGAAAGGGGATAATGTAGCAGTCTCGCTGGTTAAGTACCTACCATACGTACAGTCAGCATTCTCAAGTTGCCGTCTTGTCTTTGCGAACTACCCGAAGGACGCGGCGCAGCATTTGGTTTTCGTTCTGGCAGTTGTGGCTCGAGTCTCGGTGGCGACGGTACGTTTTGAAAGACTTGCCGACCTTGGCGTACCCTGAATTTACGTAAGAGGCCCTTATAATTGAGATTGACATATTTTTAGTTTATTAGGGATTACACTGTTAATTTATAAATTTGTTCGGATTTATCTAATTCCGAGCTGGCGCCCATTTATTTCTTATATCATCATTTATTCTTTGTAAAATCTTAAACTGACATGACTTGCACTTTTAACTATCGAGCATCTGTCTCGACACACCCTGAGATTATTTATATTTAAATTATTCATTGAGTCTCTTGCTATGTTTTGTTTTAAAATAAATTATATTCCGTAAATATGAATCTTTCATTCAGATTATCATCCACATTATTCTTACATTTAATCACAATATTATAATCACAATATTCCTATGTTACAACTGGTTTTGATAAAAGGTGCCAAAATTTTACTCGCGCTGGCGCCGATTGACTTAAAGCCGGCCCTGATCATAATATAATAATACAACCTTGACAGATTAAGGGTAATAATAAACATGTGTGTTCAAAAAAACCTTCATTATTATTATTTTTACCAATGTAATTGGATTATAATTGATGGTGATTAGAAAGGTCTAGGACACGGTTGTGAAATACAATATACTCGTACAAATCTGTATACAGTATCACCATGAAATAGAAATTTTCAAGTATCAGTTGCAAGTTAATTAAACATCTTACAAAAAAAATTGAACGAAATGAAAATGAAAATTGAAGTTTTTTAGTAAAAAAGTTTTTTTTTTTTTTGGTTTTCTCTGAGGATTGATTCTTCCTCCCCAGAGTCTGACTAAAATGAGTGAAACGCTAATAGATTTGTACCGAGATTCATTTAGATCATTAACTGTTATATTACCACTTTCAGAGAAATACCTATATGTGTGAACGTGTGTGTGTGCATAAGTGCCACCAAAAGTTGATAGAATTCATTATCTCATCGACAATAAGCCAAGTTTCAGTTCGATCGGATGTCAGGAAGTGGGCTTCATTCAGTGATTGATTCATTCATTCATTCAATCAAGAAAAGCAAATCCAAATTGAAAGAGATGTATTTAAAATACCTAAAGTTCATAATTATTTTTCACGTGTGTACCACCACTACGACCAGCCAGCTAAGTTTTCATTTACCTCAACCAATTTAGAAACCAGGAAACAAAACGTTATTATCGTTCTTAGAGAAGATCCAGATTACACTCGTACCTTCGATGATGAAGATTTGATTTGAAAAGATTATTGTAATGACTGCCGATGCAGTCGTCCTGCAGTAAGTGCACTGGAAATAGGTAGTGGCAAACAGATACTGGTAGTAGATGCTCAGTTGCATATCTCTGATGGGTATCCATGCAAGAACACGATCCTTTGTCCAAGGTGTGGTGAAATGGACGAGAACGCATTAGAACTCGATGCCAGTCGGTCGTGAAATCGAAAATGCACCGATGAACCAACCCATTGAGACTCATTCATTACCTTATGTTAATGAGGCTGACAAATTGTTCGATTTTGATTAACCGAACGGCAAATAACGCCCGTTCTCGTCCAATGATTGCCGCAAATATTATATCGTTGCCGTTTTGCGAAACAATAGAGGGGCCTGCCCGGTTGTCCGTTGCCCACTTCTAACCGAATGCGAATGTTGAATATCTCCTCGGACTGATTGGATATTATTTGATGCAGAACTGTATGGTTTGATATCAATTCGAAGCCGAACTAATCAATAAATTGTTATTTCCAAAAGGCTAACACGTAATACTCTTCTCTACCGACATCAACAACGCGTGACAAACTAAGTACGTACCTTACTGCTTTACCTACTTCCTTGAAAAATCTAAATAAGTTTAATAGGTTTATGAAGAAGACCAAATCAGTTTGCCTTACAATCAAAGACGCATCTGGCATAACCCACCAAGAATGTTAAAGCCATCAATGCCAGTATCATCAATAAGAAGCGATCGTGTCCATTTAATAATCATTCTTTGCTAATCCCCGCAGCCATTCAGTCAATTCTTCAAGGCGGCCAAACATAATGGTTGCTATCAAAACATTCAGCATGCAACCAATTGCAAATACTTTTCTATGGGTAGGTACTGGGAATTAAAACTGTGACCTTATGGCCAGATAGCCAATACTTCTTAATAATCTTCACATGGTTTGCACGGCACTGGATGACGTTTTCAGTTGCACGAACATGATTAGTAAACGTATGTACCTCGTTTGATTTGTACTCTTGCTCTAACACGAGGATTACAAGGTCCTTACATACTATTACACAATAAAAAATGAACATTACAACATTTGAAATAGTACGAGGAAAAACAATAAAGATATGTGGGATGTCATTCTAGAACAGAAATACATGGACTTGAACAGGATACATCATCATACATTGAACGAATCTATCATCTATATAAGGAAGAATGTCTGTGGCAGGCGGTGTGAATTTGATTTTTTAGAAATTTACATGAAGAAAACTTGCTGATATGAAATACTGTTAATTTATTAAAAATCTGGTCAAATTATTAATTTCCTGTTGAAATGAAACTGCGGGCCTATAACGAATGAATTAAAAGAGTTCCTAACAAATTATCAATCAAAAGCGAGTGTTTTTGATTGATTGATTGGGCGGCGGAAAACGTGTTCACACAAATTCTGATATTGATATTGACATACTGATATTGTCGCATTCCGTCATGGTGTGTATTAGGAAAAGAACACGTGTTCTCGATATATTTTTAATGACTAATATTTTATCAGTTGAAGTAAAAGTTGGCATGCTGTAACTTTTTTAACGGGATCATTTTTCTCCGTGAACTCCGTTATTCCAAGAACACGAAATTTTGCAGCCAAAAAAGAGAAAAGTTTTTTACACCCATTTTCTTACCATTTAAAGCAGAATTTTGATACTTATTGATGAAATTTTGCACACTTCGTTTGACGTTCAAAATAAGAGATGAACTATTGTCTCTATTAGTAAAATAAAACTCTGAGGAAAGTCAGGGGAAACGCCGGATGCTTCAGACAGTTAGGTATTATTAAGAGTTATTTTAATCACATTGCAATGTTTTGTGCCTTCCCTGTCAGTCATTGTTCGTATGTATTCACCAATCAACCCGTTAATCTATCCGTTTAAGGCCTTTCACTGTTCCCTTTATGATTGATCGTATCATTTAAATTAAACGTTAATAACATGAAGAGTTTTTTTACAATCGCGTCAGCGCCAGTTGTTCCATTTTGAGTCCTCGCTAACAGTCCTACACTTCCCTGTGTGACCGCGTGTGAACGGGAGTGAAAAATTATACGTTGGAGTTAACTGCTTATTGCGAGAACTCAGCCGTGAAAGTAGACTCTAATAATAAAGAGGGAATACTCGACCGTTGCTGCTTTATAAATAATACACATAATGACACACGAGACACACGTCACCATTTCATGTCTGTTCACTACCGTCTGTTCTTATGCCTTGGAGACTGCCTCAATATTTCAATTATTTTCGCTCATAACCCTCCAAAGTGACACCATAAAACATTACTTCGTTGAGTGATTTTCCTTTTCTTGGTGTAAATTCATAATACATCCGTTTTCATAGTAATGCAGACATGTTAAAAATCACGAAATCTGACTTTACTTGTCAAGACTAACCATAAGAAATTTAATCAAAAGAAATACACAATTACGGAATTAAAATAATTTTATGGCAAAAAAAAATGTTATAGACAGACCCCTTATTGTTTGTTTGAATTCTTGAGACCAATTTAAAAAGAACAGTTAAAATAATTTTCTATTAAATATTGTGCGGGTATTATGGGCAGGTACTTTAATTTTGAAATTTTGATTTTCTTATTAATTTTCTGGGGAAACTGCCTATGGTATATTAAATAATATTTTTATAAATACATATAAAAATACGTTATCGGGTAAGACGGTACAATTTACAAAAACGTTATTTTGCAAAAATACAAGTAAGTTTTTACGAAAATACAATCAGTTGACGCACTGCGATAATTTAGTTCTAAAACTCAAAAATAAATACGACTTTATTGAAACAGAGTTACAATCTCAAACACACAGCTAAAGTAAGTATTTTTGAATATTTTCCTTCCAACATCAAAAAAATTTTTGTCAGATGATTTATAATTAAAGTGCTTAATCTCTTTGGATAGGTTAGGCAATAGATAGGTTACAATAATTACAGGAATTCTAATCTAGGTACTCTATGCATAAACGTCTCCTATTGGCATCTCGTTGATGCATTATTATGTTGCCGGTATTGACATTAAGATGACACGAACATATCGTAGAATTGCAAAGCTTAATCAATTCTTTCCCAGGCATGTTTATATACATCGGTATACTGGCTGTCAATCAATAATATTACTAGTTATAGATTTTTTAAGCCAATAATGCTTGACTGCATCAATAGATTCAATAACTACATACCACTATGGAATTTAATTGATATCGAGATGCAATCTCTTTGAATAATAATTGTCGGGTAGTGTTGCTAGCAAAAAACGCCAATAGCATTCAATTTGAACCATAATAGCATTGACTTGGCTATAGGAATGGAATAATCCGGAGCTCTTTGTGGAACTGCGATTCTACCAAAGCCAGCAGTCATGGAAGTTGTTTGCTTGCAGCTCCGCTACAATATTGATTTCATTAGTCACTGCGTACTTAGTACTGAATACTTCACACTGACTGAAGATCTTATCTGCCTTAATTCCGTGATTGATCGCCGGCATGACATTTCCCGCGATTTTTTGCCTCCGCCTATTTTTACGTGAGCATGTTTAACTTTGACAGGAATCTGACATGTTTATATTTACAGTGCACAATGCGGAGTCCGATAGCATCTCCGATCAATCCGGCTTTGAAGTGTGACTGCATGGAAGTGAACAAGGAACTAATGAAAACATCTCATTTTTATACATTTATTTTTAGAACAGCTTTTTCAATAATATGTATTTACTAGGCACCTAGGAATTACATTTTGATAAAATTTTAATAATATCTAAGTAGGTACTTTAGACTTTTACATCCGTAGAAAGCGTTTTAAAAGAAGAAGTTGATTTGAAAGGGAGATAATATGTGAATACGACCGTTAGAGTGAGTGCGCTTACATTTAAAAAAAAAACTATTGAAATTAATAGGCGTTAGCGAAAATATTTCATAAAGCATGACAAATTTAAAATATAGCAAATCTCTCGACAAATGATTTAAATAGCATATAAAGAAACACTGTGAGTTTTTTCATACCTAGAACCAGGTGTGTTTTTCAGAATTTAAGAATAGGAAAAAGGATTTCTTATCGAGGGGATTTCTTATGCTTAGTTCCTTTTTCAGCTCTACAAATGTAAAGAGATTATCTGAAAAATAACACACATTTTTTGAGAGCTTCAAAATTTAAATAGCTTTAAGTACTAAAAAAATGTGTAAAATATTTATTCTATTTTTTAACGACCGTGTATGTGAAAACCATACTAATTGAAAAATAAAATAGTTGGTCTTTTCTGTTAAAGAGTAGGTTGAATGATTGGGCCGTTACGATAGGAGTTTCTACCGTTTTGCTAATCGGTTATCAAAAACGGAATGGACCAATCTCTTGCCACCGTCCATTCCCCGTGGGCAGCTTCTTACTTAACATCTCATTCCTCTGACGGGGAATATTATTTAATACATTGAAGAGTTGGGCTATCCGCTGGTCCACGACCTCTCGGAGGGGAGTTCGTGATCTCTTTGTGGTAATCCACTTCGTGATGCTGTGCGCTGTGTATCATCTCTCCATGCTCCTGCCTCACGGTCCTCGCTCCAGTGACGGCGGGCAATGCAGCGCACATGGCTTGGCTTTCTGCGGTGCCCCATTGCCTACAATAATATTGTTCGCTTCATTATAAGTCTGTGATCACCGATATGCAACAATACTATTTATGAAACTGCACCATCAAAAAAAAATTCAAGAAGCTTTTAATTTAAGGCGATGCCATACGTAGTAATGTAAAATCATGTGTTTTTGGTTTGAAAATTTGGTCGCCTAGAAATGTTTCAGATGCTTTAATTAAATACTGCGAGTAGAATACATCTTGGCCTTTAAAATCATCGAGTATTTTTTAGATAAGTTTTTTATAAGCCCAGAAAAAAATAATGTATAAGGCCTATGAAAACTGCTTTAAAGTTCAAAATCTCCTACTTACGAACCCATTTTCGGTTATGATTTTATTGTATAATGTGGCAAATCAAGTTATTTATAAAATGATCGAGAAAAAAAGAAATATTTATGCCTGAACACAACAAAATAAAATAAAAGGCACTTATTGGCCATGTTTTTTTCTTGCATAAATCAAAACAGGCGGATGGTGTTAGGCTGGAATTTAAACCTTATCGCCATCTGCGTTAGGGTTGTTATTGATAGCTGCTCAATTTAAAATATTTCACGACGTAATGCATCGCCTTAAATACATCTATTTGAATTTCACTTTTGTTTTCGTCAATAAATGCAAATCTTGGAAACTAGCCGACTTTCCCCATTCCTATCGAGCAAAAACCCTGCAGATAGACTTTTCGTCGGCTACAATGCATTCTATAATCTCTATGTGGCAATCACACCCAATCATACCCACTCGAACATTTACGCATTTCTCTGAAGTTCGATGACACTACAGCAGTTAATACACGAAATAAATTACTCCTACCTGATCGGCATTTGGCGAGGTTGGTATAGTTATCGACACCAGTTCCTGGGAAGGAAGGTGCATTGTCATCGACAACAAGTTTATTTACTGAGTTTCAGCTCGATCGGATGTCGAGAAATGGGTAAATTTCCGCATACAAGATTTGAATTCATTCATTCATTCATTCATTTATTCATTCATTCATTCACGAAAACAAAAGTTAAATTCAAATAAATGTATTTAAAAACAATAAAACACAAGAATATTTTCGTAATTCTTCATTACATTGTATTTTTTCCAAAATTAGAGAGAAAAAACATTTTGCTAAATGTAAATAGCTATTATAAATATGTATATATATATTTATCAGATTGTTTAAAATATTATCGCACTATTTACAAGAACATAATTTTGCTAGTAAGTTATTCCGAAAATAGTATCAGCCTGGGTATTGCGGGCCGCTCGGCATTTTAGCTGGCAACTACTCGTATATTGAAAATTGGTTTGTGGTGGAACGTTTTTGGTAAGAAGAAAGCTCTTGGAAAGTTCTTTAAATATTGGATACGGTGACCGGATAAAACATCAAAACGATACTTCATCACATCTTTAAAAAGTTAAATAAAGTCATGGAAAGTGATGAAACAAAAACTTTATTAACTGGTTTAAGTAGCTTAGGTTAGGTTAGGATAAAAAAATATTTTTTTCATCGCTTTTAATGACTTTATATCACTTTCTAAACGTGTGTTGAATAGTCACTGTGTTGAGTTAGCATGGAACCATATATGAAACCAATCGCTCGAGTGGATTATCTTCTAAAAATATCATCATTATTATAATGTCTATTTATTTTTAATCATTCCTGTCTATGAATTAAAAGAATTCAATTTACAATCATTTTCGAAGCAAATAATTATATTTTGCGTGTCATACATTACTACACTGTGCTGACCTGTAAGTATATTATTTTGTTCATGAGAGGAAGTCAAATTTTATGAAAGCGTTAATCTGCAAAAAATCAGTAAAGAATCTGTGATAAAACTAAATTGGTTACCGTTTTATTGTAGGTATTCGTAACATTGACACTGATTCTTTTATATGACTGTTTAAAAATATATAAATTTCTGCGACCCATATAAATGTTACGCCAATGCTTTTATAGTTACAATACAATTCGTGGGATACAAATGACAGTGACATTGAAGAATGGAATAACATAGCGGAGAAGGAAGATTTCATTTGTGTCGTCATCGTAATCGGCTGCAATATGCTGATGGTTTATATGGGACATAGCTACGAGTATAATACCAGATAATATACACTATCCATTCATTAACCTTTAGCTATTTGGGTAGGTGGCCGTACGATCCACATAGACATCACCGGCGTTGTTTGATGTTTTATTATAAAATCTTAAAGATCATTTTTTTTATTTATTTAAAGAAAGCAAGACAAAAATATATATTACAGTAAATAATAAAATAAAAATACAGAAAAAAACAGAAAACTTCCAATAAACTACTTTTCAGTAGTTTGTCGATGGCAACTTTTCACATAAAAAATATTAAAAAAAGATAAAACTTATTTTACTTAAAAACATTAAAAAAAAAAAAAAAAATTAAAATATAAAAACATATAGGTACACAACAGTGATAGTATCTACCAATAGTTTGTATTAGACTCTAATACAAACTATTTCTTTCAGCGAGCCAATTTTTCAACATAATATTTGTTCTTACATTTGTACATTTTTTTATTTCAGCAGGTAACATATTTAAGCAACTAGGTATCATGTAGTCCAGTGTACTTTGTCCATATTTATTTAAATGCTTAGGTACAATTAGTACTTCATTTAACGTAAAACGATTATTGTAAGTGTGGTCCAGTCTATTTATGTATATAAGGCTATTTATATGCTGAAATATAATTTTATACCACAGAATTGATCTTACTGAGAAAATTTTAAGATTCTTATTTATTTATTTATTTATTTATTTATTTATTTATTGGTAAAGGTAAGAGACAAACAGCTTATACATAAAAAATAAATATAAATATATACATGTTAAATACAGTCAAGCCAAAAAAGTCTCCTATATTAAAATTAGTTGGAGATGGAGTTTTATTGCATAAAAAAAAATATATATATTTTAGGTGAGGAGGGGAGGAATAGGAATTTAGGATGAGGATAGGAGATGCTCTGGATACATTCCATACTATTGTATTAATTTTCGATCGTACGAGTTACTTCTAATCGATATTTGTGAAGTGTATTGCTAAAAATGTCTATGTTTTGAAATTTAGTATTATATTGGGCACATATACGTGGAATTGGTGAATTTTTTCTAAAGTTAGTTCTACATGTAGGTAAATGAAACAAATGGGATTGCCGTGTTGATCTTGTTGGAATATGAATATTTATTAAATTCATTAGCTCTGGTGAGTCGAGGCCATTGTTAAGAATTTTAAATAATAAGATTTGGTCAAAAATCAAACGTCGCGTATGAAGTGAGTTGAAGTTGTGGTAATTAATAGAATCGGCGTAATTTGAGAAATGTAAGTTTTTTTTAAAATTAATGTGTTTAAAAATTTTTTTTTGAATTCTTTCGATTCTTTCAATGTGAGCTTGGTAAAAAGGAGTCCAGATCGGTGTGCAGTGTTCTAGGTGGGGACGGATGAACGCTGTGTAAAGGGAATATAGAGTCTTAAGGTTGCGGAAAGGTTTCGTTAAACGTATTATAAATCCTAGCATTTTGTTGGCTTTGTTGATGATTGCATCAGTGTGTTGAATGAAGTTTAATTTCACATCCAGTATTACCCCAAGGTCTCTGATAAAATCTACTTCTTTGATTTGTGTCCCGTTTAATGTATAATCAAAGGAAATTTTATTTTTGTTACGTGTAAATGATAATTTATTGCACTTTGAGGTATTTACTACAAGTTTATTTGATTCACAGTAGTTAAAAAGACGATTGAGATCCTCTTGAAGTTTAATGCAATCTTCGATTGATTTGATAACTAAGTAGATTTTTTTATAGTCTGCATATGCTAGGTAATTGGCGTGTAAAAAACATTTGTGAATATCATAAATATACACATTAAATAATAATGGCCCTAAATGAGAACCTTGAGGTACACCGGAGGGCACGGAAAAGAAACTGGACTTAGTTCCCGCAACTGATACACATTGAAGTCTGCTCTGAAGGTATGAAGTGAGCCACCGAAGTAAGTCACCATGGATGCCTATTTGACTTAATTTTTTAATTAAAATGAAATGGTTTACTTTATCGAAGGCCTTAGAGTAATCAGTGTAGATTACATCTACTTGGTTTCTATTGTCCATATTGCTCGTTAAATATTCCGTGAAATTTACCAAATTTGTTAGTACCGATCTTTTTTGTAGAAATCCGTGTTGTTGGTTTTGTATATTGCGAACAATTGTTGTATAAATTTGATCGTAGACAATTTTTTCAAAGAGTTTACTAAATACAGTTAAAATTGAGATTGGGCGGTAGTTTACAATGTTGCTTTTAGAACCTGTTTTATGAATAGGGATTATAGTTGCTTCTTTAAACTTTGTAGGAAATTTTCCTGCTTTTAGTGACATTCTAAATATATTAGTTAGGGGGTATGAAAGATTTTTTGCACATTTTGAAACAAAGAATGGCGATATACCATCACTGCCAGCACCCTTACTAATGTCTAAATTCTTCAGGTATTTATTGATCAAAAAATTGTTTATTTGTACGTACCCAATCGGGTTATGATTATTCATATAGGTAAAACTATCGACTATACTGGGATCATTCGTGTCCTTATCATTAACATAGGTGGACTGAAAGTGTTTAGAGAATAGTTGACACACTTGTTGAGCACCGGTGCCTGACTCATCTTTAAGGTGCATGATTTGTGGGATGCCATTTGTTTTACTTTTGCTTTTAGCATAGTTCCAAAGTTGTTTATTATTTATAAGAATATTAGATTCAACTGAACTTATGTACTGAATAAAGCAATGCTTCTGTAAGTTTTTTTTTTGGGTACGTTTGATTGAAAACTCTATGTAGTCTACTGGATTATTATTGGATTTCCATTTTTTATGGAGTTTTTGTTTATCTTTAATGATTTTAATTAGAGAAGCTGAATACCAGTTTGGAAATTTTCTGATAAAGGTATTGAACATTATGCCTTTGTTCGTATAAACTTTTATGAGCTAATAATTAAACTAGTGAATTTTGAACTGATTGAACATGGTTTATATTTGTTTTACATGAAAGTCCCCAAGCTGTGATTCCATACCTTATAATAGATTCAGCTAGTGATAAATAAATTATTCTAAGTGTACGTATTGGAACATAAAATTTTATATAATATCATCTATTAACAATAGATCTCAGACGCTCAGAGACTTTATTTATTTGTAAGTCCCATTTGAAAAAACAATCAATAATAATACCTAAATATACATACTCTTATACATAAAATAAATTCATGTATGTCATTTTGAACCTCATCATTTTGCGTCAATAGGATTAACTTGGTGAGCAGAAAATTCACGGAAGGCTTAGCGATTAGAAGGCTTAGTCGTTATGATATCAATAAAGGATCTTTCTAAACACGTGCTGTAAGAAATTTCTGCTTATTTAAGTAATTCAAAAGTAAAATATCAATGACATACGGTAAACGTGTGATATAAGATATAATATAAAAATTGTATGGTATTATGATAATTTTCTTTCTTCACATTTTTTCAATAAATTGACTAATTTAATTTTTTAACTCTGAACTTACTCAAGTCGCTTTATTGTGTACGTTGGGAAATTTTAGGAAATCAAATTTGATCAAATCTTCGCAGTTACGTATCTATAAGATTACTATTGATTTTTGTCAATACCAAAACAGCACCCAACGTGATATCTACTTTTTAACATTAGCAGGAGGCCTATTTCGTCTTTGGGGATGCTGGGTGGAGTTTTTTTTTTAAATCAAATGAAGGAGGGGAAGATAGGTGTGAGGTGTGCGTAGGAATCTAAGGGTCTGTGTGTCTAGGAGTGACGGATGTTTGAATTCCTCCCTCCCAGTACGGTGCAAGACGATGGGTCAAGAGAGTCCTGCCGGAGAGGTAAAAATGTCTCCCTCGACCAGTTTCTCCAAATCCGGCCCGCCACACGGTCACGAAGCAAGTTGGGTGACCTATGGCAGAGGTGTTGGTTATCCAATGAATGGTTCCCAGGGCGGCGGTATCCATATCCGCCTCCCAAATCGTCTATATCATAAACTAATTTAACGTTACACGTTTGCGAGAAATGGAAAGAAATTGAAACATTAAATTAGCAACAACTAATAACTTTGTAAAACTCTTTATAAAAGCCAAATGGGAGAATAATAAACAAAAATAAAATAAAAATATTTAAAAAGTTTTTTGTAATTTTCAACAATGCAGTTATCGTGACACCTAGATTCCTTGTAGCAGTAAAGTCGTGAATGAAAGTAGGAACTATCATAGTAGATTGAATATTTTTCTTACTAACGAAGGAATGTAGAATGTTGGTATGTTGAAGGAGAAAAAATCTCACACCCCATAAAATCCCACAAACCAACCTAATAAATGGTTGATTTCATTACATCTGTTTTTTTCTTCATAAAGACTGCACACAAATCGATTCCCCATAGACGAAATCGAGTATTTAAATTGAATTGACGCATGATGACGCATTGAGTTCTCACAATCCTCGGCGGGGGAAAAATCGATTGATTGATTCAATAACGCCATCGCTGAGGTTCGGAGCCGACTGCCCTAGCGCTAGTAGCCCTTTCTGCCGGAGCACCGGAAAACACGCAACACATCAATGAAATGGTATGTTGCAGGGAAGAGGAATGACAAAGAGAACGGAGGTTCTTATTAAAAAAGTTTATTTTATTCACACCAATCTCTCTAGGTACTTACTTACCAAACTAATGGAACGAAAGGTTCAAGTTATTCCCTAAGCTCAAAAGAAAAGATATTACCACTATTTATTTATATCCGGTTGACAAAGAGTTTGCATGGATGTATCTATATCTCTCCACCCTTACAGATATATTTCGAACGTTAGCTAAAAAGTTTAATGTAAGTCACATACATTTTTTCCAATAAAAAATAGATTCGCTTTGTCCGAGAAAGATACGTTCAAGTTCTGAATGTCAAGAATAATCAACCCCGGCTTCACCACAATAGAAGGTGAAATGTAACGAATATCTAACTTATTTATATTTTTAGTTTATTAACGTCATTTTTACTGGCTTTTACAAATGAATCAAAATGATACATAGTTAATACATATATATATAGTTAATAATTATTATACATAACTGACCTGCCTCAGTAACATATTTTGATTTTTTTTAGTGGTAAATTGAAAATGATCACTGCTTCGATATAATTATTTCCCTCCACTATTATTCTGGGCCAAGAGGAATACATGTCGTAGTTAGTCCCTGAATTTCTGCACTGAAATAAATCCCGACTTTTAATATGACGCAGTGGAATCCGAAAGCTTATCAGTGCAAGCAATTCTGGGCTATCAAATCCATTATCTAGAATTTTACGTAGAATTACCAAGTCAGTGAAAAAAATTTTCTCTGACAATTTAGGCATTTTCATATCATGAGTACTTCTACAAATTTGCTGGAATTGGAATTGGCCAGTTACGATTAGCACTCGACGCACGATAGAAATTACTTGTAGAAGGAGGATGAATATCACTGAAATATATCATTTTTTTTTATTTTAAAAAAATACTACCGTATTCCATATTCCGTAATGGAGTACCCAATCTTCAAAGTTTAGTAGCCCTCCCCTGTCACAAGTCACACAGTCCGCGACGTCCCGTCTTATCTTCTGGGAAGGGTTGGTGGCAGAGTCCCGTGGAATACCGATTCGCCCCGCCGCCATTGTGGGTCCGTACCCGAGACACCCGTGACGGATGGCCCCCTTCCACAGGCCCGCAGGTAGCCGGAATTTTAATTTGGCCCCCGTGCGGCACTGAAACTATATTTTTCAATTCCCGTCACCGGACATTTATACGCACCTGGGGTAGGTCACCAGGGTCTTGCCGAAGTCGATTTAATCTAGAATTGAACACAATTAAAATCATTGTGATCGGCCCGGATCAGAAATAGATTTAGATCGCGGGTGGAACGCTTTCGTGAACATTTTTTCTATTCTCTTTGAATTCTGCCTGCTCTAATATATTATGTAGCTATTACTAGTAGTTATGTGAACAGTACAACTTGCCTCCAAAAAATTATGTTCCTAATTTTATCTTAATACTAGCTATACCCCGCTCCTTCCAGAACTTTCAAGACCATTTTCGAACTTTCCAGAACCTTATAGACTCACCGACACCTTATTGAACCTTCTTGAACTATCTCCTTCCAGAATCTTCTAGAGCATTCGAGAACCTTCATGAACTTTCTGGAACCTTCCGGACTCACCGACACCGTCGGCGGCTCATTCTGAAATTTTCGTCACCCACTCCTACCTACGCTCAGCCACCCCCACCAAACTCTCTTACTTTCGATGTGACACCTAGGGCTATCTACCACCATAACCACTGGTGGGTGGCAGTATCTGGTTGTGAAGAAAATTAGTCGGGTATAATTTATATATATTAGATTATTTAAGCTATAACATATAATCCAAAACAGTAACAATATAGTATTTATAATACATTATTTCCAGTGAGTTTATTAAAGATCAGTTCGGGAAAGACAAGATTATACAATTAAATAGAAATTATTTGTTCACAATATTATCAGTTTTAAAACACAGTTAATTGAATTGAATTAATACATTGAGGCAGATATTTAAAAGTTAGAGAGTTTTCTTCAATATCTTTTTGTTTATTACTGGAAGTTTTAGATTATTAGGTAATGCGCTAAATTGCGTATTGGCGATGTGTTGTAAGTAGTTAATTCCAAATTTAGCCGTGCGAGTAAATATTTAATTTAATAAATCAAAACCAAAATTTCCTCTAAACTTGTAATATTTGTAGATACTTAAACCCATACATATGTACTTAAATATAAAAGGTCATGGAGACATTTTTTACTATTTTGTGACATGCGTCAAAAGATGTCTGCAAGTGACGTTAAAAATTTCGATGGTTAAATGCAGAATCTTTAAGCAGTTGAGACGCCTCTGTTGATTGGAGAGTTCTAATAGGCATAAGTCCTCGTTTAGATGTAGGGGATCGGGTCGGATTAACTCAGTGGTCAAAGCAAAATCCCGGCAAGGTGGAGGTTCTGGGTTCAATTCCTAGATGGAACCCAACCTTTTCTGATTTTTCTGTTTCACATTTTTCGTTTGAGAGTTTTTAATATTATCATTAATGATTAAAAATTAAATTTTTAAGGTTTTACTCAATAAGTTAATCAGCTATTAAAAAAGGGATATTGTATTGTTTAAGGCAGTTTGAATTATATAAGTTGCAAGGGTATTAGCGTAAGGGTTACGTACCCACCTGTGTAGGTAATGATGGAATCAGTATTGTGAATACCCTTGGAACAGAGACTCATTCAGTTTTGTTTTTTGCGTCCGGAGGTCCGCGGCCACATAGCTGTCATAGTAGCCTGCACTGCATGGTAGCCTCAACAGTCCTCTCAAACGCAGGAGCAATGTGGAATAGATGTCGCGGAGGAATGAGGACTTTTATTTCGCCTTTTAAACTAAATTCACGCGAAGACTGGTGGGAATTAATACGCGGGTTCTTTCTTTGTTTACTTTTGCGACAAATTCCTCTGTTCTCTTCCCCAAAAGGAGCCGAATATAATGCCTGGAAGTCGAGTCAGCATTCCCCGGCACAGCATCGCGCTAACTCAGGGCAATCAAGCTGCCAGGCGTGTCTCCTTCTCCCCATTCTACTTTTACGACTTGTATTGAGATTCCTATTTTATTGTATTTTTAAGAAAGTTAACGGTGTCTCGGCTTTGCAGCAGATGACAGGTCCTCGCTAAATTAACGTCTAATTATTTTTATGGCGTCACTTTCATTCTACGACAATTTTAAAATCAGGGGTCTAGCACACTTAAATCGATAACTTTACAATATGGGATCGATAGGCGTAACTATCGATGATTTTATGAGCACGGTCGCGATGTTGATAGCTAGACCGGTATCGATAATGCAATAAATAAGAAATCGACCTACGCTGGCAACACTGGCACATCTGTCTATGAATTGACATTCTTAAACGCTAAAATTTTAAAATACTAACAAATTGACAATAAACCGCAGTAAGCAGTTCATATTTTCCTGTATTATTATTTGGAAGTATGACAAATAATCGAATGGCTGAAACGAAAGCCAAACACCTCTAAATCTGCGTCGCTCGAATGTATTTCACTATTTTTATTTTATTTTATGTTTTACACTATTTGCATATTTAACTTTTATTTTTAAGAAGTGTGTTTTCTGTGTAATTTGATGTGTTTCTCGTGCGTCATGCTTTGTAAACATCCACCAACTAAAGTCTAAATGCGATGTTTGAAACTTATTTTAAATATCAATACCATGTACTTGCTATACCACTGTTATTACACCGCAACCGTATTATTGTAAAATTTATGAATACATTTTAATTTACCTAAAGAGCGCTCTACAAGTTCTAGGTAATGATGTAAAGATAGGTTAATCTAATTATCGTAAGTCTTCGAAGAAAGTATGAAAAAACCATGTATAATTATCCCGAGGAAGACGCGGCACGATCAAGTGAACCAAATACTTGAGTCGGACCATGTCCATGAGCCTGATTAACAAAATGGTATAGGTGAGATAATGTATTAATGTGAATGAAACAAGAAATTTGTGCCAAATCAGAGTTGTTCTGGGCTGGTGATCAAAGAATGGCCACTGCGTCCAATGCAAATCACAGATTATCCCTCCCTCAGGTTTGGCAACTCTCCAAGTCAAAATTCCAGGGCTGTCAATTTGACCATTAGCAAAATGACAATGTGTAGGTACTAAAAGGTCCCACACACCAAGATCATAGATGTGATGTAAGTAAAGTGATCCCACACACCTTGTTACAAATCCTATATGTAACAGATTGATAGAAGAAAGTTTTGACCTCTCCAGCAGGACTCTTTCGGAACATCGACTTACGCCGCAGTGGGAAGGATGGATTCATAAGTCCGTCACTCCTGGACACACTGACCCGAGATTCCTACCTGCCCCTCATACTCTTTTCCATCCCAGAACTTCCTTTCATTCCTTTCCTAAAAAGACCCTCCACAAAGCATCCCTGCAGATGACATGGGCCCTGAGGGGAATTATTTTCCGGAGTCAATGTAACAAAAAGAGGAAGATATCTTATGGCTTCGAAGCCTTCGTGATTGGCGCAAGTGCATGTTTTTGTAACAGAGTTACAAAAAACTTAAAACTTTTGTTCATAACAAACGTATAGGTCAATTATATTATTAGCATAATGCTGGCAGAAGTATTATTTCAATGTTACCTTTTATTCAAAAAGATTTGAATAATTCAATATTACGTTTTTATGCGGTAGCAAGAAAATAATAATTATTATGCAAATGTGTTTTTTCGCTTGGTAATCATGTCAAATGAAATATGTACGTACAATATAATTTAATAATATTATAAACACGTGTCTTTATAAAATATGAAAGTTTTGACTTTGACTTTTTAGTATTTGGACGTGATATATTTGAAATTCCTCTCAACTCATCATTATTGAGATTCTATGTTTTACGACATTTCGAAGTGGCATTGATACAGCGGTTGATAACATCGTCTGTTTCAGCTCCTGCGTTCCGGGTATCCTCTGACTATAAGACTGAACCGGCTGTGAGGCTGTGTGCTGTGCTTTGTGTCATGTTATAGTTTGGAAGTCCCTCCACGTAATCGTTACAGAGAATGGATATTGCCGCTAAAAATCGTAGCACGAATTCCATTCGCTTCTCCTGTATAGCATACACGCTGTATGATATAACGCATGTAACCGACAGCTGCCTGTGTAGTAGTGTAGTGTGTTTTGTGTCTCAAGTCTCAAACATGTTTTGATTCCGCACGTGTGTCAAGAACATCTATTCTCTTCTCGTAAATGTCGATTTCTGTTTGGCTGACAGATTTATCCACACTAAGCGAACAACATCCTCACCACGCTCCATAACCACGGTTGAATAAAAGATGTGTGAAGGGTGCATTTTTGAAAGTTACTTTGTGTTCAGCTAAAACAAGTCAGAAAACTGTATAAGAGAAACATAAATAAAAATAAACGTTAATTTACAATTTCAAAAACCCATTATAATAATACATTTCTTTTATTTATTACAAAATATTATATATTATTATTATTCCCAGTGAGTTTACAAAACTCATTTCGGGAAGAACAACATTATAATTAAAGACAAGAAAACATAGATACATTAAAATAAATAAACGCAGATATTATTTTGGAGTTCCAAAGAAAGAATTTGTCGGTCATTAATAAAACTGCTGAGGAAATAGCTTTTAAGAGCTTTTGCCAATATTTTTTTTGTTCGTTGCCAGAAGTTTTAGATTACTAGGTAATGCGTTATATTGCTTATGTGCTCATAATTGAGATTATCAGTCGAAAGTACTATCGTGATTCATTTTTGGGTATTGGAGACAATGTAATGCAGTCCGAAACGTTGGCTAAAGAAGGAGGAAGCGCAACACGGCATAATAACCCAAAAATTAATCACGATTAAACCCACAATAATTAAGCAGCATAAAGAGCAGGGGACTTACTCTGGACCAATACATCATTGGGTCAAAAAAGAGAAATATATATTTTTTAATGATTAATGATCTTGTAAACTAATGTTTACAAGAAAAGGTTTTTATGCATACCAAAAAGGTTTACAAATTATTATAAACACTAATTATTAAAAACCAATAATTGTTAAATGAAAACTACTAGTACATAATGTACATTCTATTATTTGGCGGGTTTGGATTAAGCCGACGTAGCTTAATAGAAGGCCTTCAGAAGGTTGCAGGTTCAATCAAAACCTCCTATATCACAAGGCCGGGATACCCATTCAAAGCAACCTCTCCTAGGTTGTATGGAATTTTACAAAAAGTACGTTTCAATGTTTTTTTCAATGTATTCTTATTTATTAAAATATCTAATAATGTTTTAGTTAATTCAAAAAATATATTAAAAAAACACCTATTTTAAGGTTCCTATTAAAGTTAGGAGGCTGATTTTGATTTAGTGTCCCGGCCTGGTGATCTAGGAGGTTTCGGTTCAATTCCCGTCGGCGACATTAATTTTATCTGAGGAGATTTTTTCAATTTGTATTTGTATTTCAGGATAATAATTATTGCTTACAATATTATTTGGTATGCTAAACGCAGTGCACAAGTATTTTTAATGACTACTAAAATTGAACTAGATTACCAAACAGCTAACAATTGATTTATTTTGGAACACCTTGTCGTTTTATTTGTTTGGTTAGATAAGTGATAGGGCCTTGGCATTCCGTCACGCGTGTTCCGGGCCTAGTTAGGCTGGGCCGGTTATCTGGCTTTCTGGTTTCTGGTCTGGGTTGACCAGCGGGACTACAGGACTACAGCGGGTTGAGAACCGCAAGTTATGGAGGAGGTGGAGCAGGTCCCTCGGGAAGGGAGGTCACCCCTCACCAGGTGCCACCGGGAGGGTATTGCGGTGAGATGGTAGGCGGGGTGCATTCTTAAGGGATATGCAAGCATTGTCTGAATATTAATTAAACTTGGGTAGGAACCTCATTAAGACAGCTATAAACCAATTTTTGCGAGTAGAAACACTGCCTACAAAATTCAACCGTCAACCTTTTATATATTTTTTTTTTTTCAAAAGAAGCAAACACATTGTGACTTGACATTTTAAATAATAAAAAGGGAAACACTTTGTTTACAGTCACTTTATTGAAATTTTTAACGTCTACCGGTTTCGGTACCTCCGTACCATCATCAGGACAGTTATAAAAATACTAACAAATACAGAATAATACACATATATATAAACAAATAGTTGAGAAAGAAAGAGATAAAAAAAAAAACAGAGAAGATGTTCTTAGTTTTTTAAAGAAGATGTTCTTAGCCACTCAGGCGTATATATGTGTATAGACGTATATGTCAACAAATTGCATTCTTACGGACTTCCCGCATCCCTGTGTACGTGGATTGCTGACTTTTTAAGGGATAGGTCGATTCAGGCGGTTGCTGACGGTTTCACCTCTTCCTCGCACTCCATAAATGCTGGCGTCCCACAGGGATCGGTTCTGTCTCCGACTTTGTTTTTGTTGCACATCAATGACCTTTTGACATGTGCACCGATTCATTGTTACGCGGATGACAGTACAGTTCATGATAGCTTTTTGTTTGACAAGCCCCCAAAGGGCACACAAACTCCAACGGCTCGGAGGGCTTTGAAGCAGAGAATGGACGGTTATCTCGAGAGTATTTCCTCCTGGGGTAAAAATAATCTCGTCGAATTTAATGTTTCAAAGACTCAATCCTGTCTGATTACGTCTAAAAGGGATCCAAATGATAATCTAGTCTCCTTCAACGGAAGCAATCTTCCGAACAGGCCTTCCATTGATATGCTTGGTGTAACTATAAGTGACCAGCTCAGGTACGGGGGATCCATCGAAGCCAGAGTAAAGTTGGCCTCTCAGAAGCTGGGCGTACTGTACAGGGCCCGCAGATACTTTAATAGTACACAACTGCTCACCCTGTACAAATCGCAAGTGCGCCCTACTGTCGAATTTGGCAGCCATCTCTGGTCTGGAGCCCCAAAATACCTGAAAAAAACCCTTGACTCTGTGCAGAAACGGGCGGTCCGTTTGATAGATTCCCCAATCTTAACAAACGGACTGCAATCTTTAGAGCACAGGCGTCAGGTAGGTATGCTGTCCTTGTTCTATCGGTATTACAATGGAAGATGCTCTGAGGAACTAGCATCATTGATCCCTTCGGCACCGGTGCGTAGTCGGGATACACGCCAAACGCGCGCCCAACATTTGTACACAGTTGACACTTGTCACATGAGAACGGGTCGCTTCTACGATTCGTTCTTAAGTTCAACAGCTCGGCTGTGGAACGAACTGCCGGCCTCTGTGTTTCCTCCCTCCTACAACATGGGACTCTTCAAGACCCATGTTCACTCCTTCCTCTCCACAAAAAGACCCTCCACACAGCATCCCCAAAGATGACATAGGCCCTGAGGGAAATTATTTTCTTCAGGGCCTCCTGTGTGGAGTAAATATAAAAAAAAAAAAAAAAAAAAAAGGTCGTCGAATCCTTAGAAATAACAGATAAAAAAATATACATTCAACTGTGCAACTTATTACGAAAACAAACTTAAATTTATTGAAATTTTGTGTATCTTAAAATGCATATTTTCCATTTATGAATATATATTATTTGCATTAGCTTGTTTTATTGATAATAGGTACACCTTTTCATTCGGTCCCTAATAATACTGTTCCGAAGAAGGTCTCAAGCAATTACGGTGTTATTTGTGTTCGAATTTACAATTTATTAGCTTCAAACATGAAGGTAACGAACCTTTGGCTATTTTAGTTTTGTTCTAGTAGTGTCTTTATAGGACATCGGGCTCCCTTGCCTTCCTCCACGCATCGCGCATCGCCTCTGTACTTGGCAAATAATGGCCTGTATAAAGGGGCTCGCCTCAAGGCTGGGGTTGACAAATGCATAATGCAGGATTGTAGTACTCCTGCCTTCTGGTGAAGCTGTGGTTGTGTTTAATGACGTTGCAACCAGGATACTAGAAGTCAAGTGAGACCGCAATAACCACGAGCTTTAGCTGAGCTTTGTTTGTTTATTGACTGGTCTTCTCAGAAAACCCATAAATAATGTGGTTCATTCTGATAAATTCCACGGTGTTCATTCTGTGCTCGAATTTGTTTTCCCCTTTCACGTATAATCTGCTTTAGCAACCATGCAATCTTCAGCGGTAATACCCGTGCATTTCATATATCAATTACCAATTGCCTTTGATTAGGGCTTACAGGTTAATGCACAATAATTATTAGGAACAGTAAAGTCGTGCAATAAACTGTCCCGACCGCTTGCGATTGTTCGATATTCAAAAGCTTGAGGCTCTCTTTCAAAGCATAGTTTATCGTAGGTAAATTACTGAATTTTTGCTTAGTAATAATAATCATGCAACGCGTTCTGTTATAATATCATTGGTATATTTCTGAAGATAGTGGGTAGAAAGTATGTAGGTATAAGAACCTGTTTGTTATTACCTATCGTAGAGTTTGTTACGGTAATGAATTAATTCGTAACGCCACGAGTTTTATTCCCATGTGCATTCCTAAAGCCATTACAAATTCCCTTACAGCAGTTTTTTCTACATAAATAAACATACTACATACGAGCTAGGTACCTGTAGATATTTTTGTAGTCTTTTGGTGTCCCAAGTCTCAAGAGTTCAGTGTTAATAAAATCAAAGATCTTTTGTGCTACTTCACTAATTATACCATTACTCAGTGGTGGTTAAGGGATATTTCAAGCTGGACCTTTCGTCTCATCGGGGGAACGAGATTGAAATTCCGGAACCTTTAGGGATCATTCCATAAAGGGACCGTATCACTTTCTTGGGAGCCCGCCTTTATCTAAGACGCCGCGCCGTGTCTCCTTAAAATACCAGCGGAAGATGTATGGTGATGACCCGGCGGGCTGCAGGAAGCCAGGACCCGCACTCTTAGCAGTCGACTTGCCAATCAAGCTAACTGAAAGAACGGACGAGAATACCAGAGATTAAGCAAATCAGCTCAGTTAATCTTGTCATTCACTTTCAAAAATAAAAAGAAAAAGCTATTATTTTACAGCTTTCGCTTATTTAAAAACGTGAATTAAAGATTGTACCTACTAAGCCCCGGTCTCCAATGTTAATTCAATAATAATTGCATTCATGGTGAACAATGTCAATATGTAGTTATTTTGCGGTAATAACGTAGACCTGCATAAATAACGTGGTTACCTACATAAAGCAACAATCTTCTAACGAGTTTTTTTCTCTGTACCAAATAAATATCGGAATGAGTATAAACGTCAAGAAACATGACGCACATCTTAATGCCGATCCATTATGATTTGAACACAAAAGACTCCTGCCTAAATGCACAAATGTTGCACTGATTACTCGTATTATTCGTTTGAACAGTTGTATTCCGATCAATTAAAGTTTCATACGTCTGGGCTCGGTAGGCAGGCCGGGTTCCCGGCTGCTCTGGCCGTCGTGTTTAAATCCCATTGTGTATCTTGCAGGGAACATTTGCAGATGAAAGTGCATGGATGTAAACATAATCACCGAAGGGTGATGGTCCATTGGGCCCGAGCCGCTGCAGCCATTGCAGTCCTCTCAACAATCTCTGGGCGGCGGCGGCAGAAGCACCAAAGGAATCAACGCAACAAACTACTCTGCCTCTGCATACATCCTGCGTTATACGTTATACTCGTACGTTATACGGAGAGGATTAACCAACACGCTTTGCGATGTAATTGTGTAACAAACAATCCTTTCTTGCAATGCGAATGACAAATAAACGATACCTCTTCTAATAGCATTTTATTGCGAACAAATGAATGAAGTCATGTTTTTTATTATGTACATAAACAATCCGCTGTTAACATTTATAATTTGTTTGTTTTTATTTAGAATTTAATTCGCGAAAAATGGAATAAACCTCTTTCCAACACTACTATCATTGATTCAATAATATTACATGTCAGTATATTGTATGTAGTTTAGGCCTTTCATCCTACTTTACCTATCTTGTATTGTTTTTCAATAGCAAACACAATAATCGTCTGTTCTTAACACATCGCAGGATAAGCCATTCGCCATGAATTTAATAAGTCGTTAATAGTTGTAATTTTATTATAAAAGTCAGTGAAATAAATATTAAAGCAGATTTCTGGTAGTCGGTGGGCTTCAATTCAACACACCCGTTACACAGACTAATCATTACTTTATTTTTTTGACAATTTCTTTTGGCAACATTTTTAATTTGCGTCATTTTAAAAGCAATAATAAGGAAGCCTAAAACGATCAATTTGCATAAGCTTTGTTCCGCCCGACTTTAAAGCAGAATATCTACACATAAACGATACGCATAACAATTATTGCCGTGTAATATTCGGCATAAAAGTCTCTGATTTGCTAAACTACCTCCTAATGCCGGGCTTGTGAGCATCGTTTATGCCATTACAACATGTTTAACATAATACGATGTCAATAAACACCATGCATAATTATCCTCGCAAAATGGTTTTCACTGTTAATAATACCGGGGGGATAAAATTAATAGAAGTTAGAGGAGGTTTAGCGGAAGAGTTGTGACGGATGTCGATGGCTGACTGTAGGTATGTCCTGGGTCCTAGATCCGGGGTCCGGGGTCTGAACTATATTTATCTCCTGCCAAAGGTTATCTGGCAACATGATTGCTCATTAGACTCACCGGCGCTTCAGTCGGACTGATCAGCAGGACATATTTAACTGTGTAATTGCTGCCCTTTGTTGTACAATGGTGACACAACGACGCTTGTGAAGAGAATTCCCATTTAACAGACGTGACTTTTATTTTCCAGCATCTTTGTCCACCCGCTGATGGGAACTGGATTAATGTTAATTGGTTTTGTTTGCTATTTCTCCACATTCGTTACACAAACAAACACACACGTGCTAAGCTGGTCTCGCAAACTGTATCAAACAGAATCGTGCCCTCAGATCTCAGTGAGACAATCATTGTGCACAAGTACAAGGTAAGAGAACAGGCGCACTCTCATTCTATTATTAGTGCTTCGGAGGGGTTCCGAACAGCTCAACGCAATTAGAAATCCCGTGTTTCGTTTTAGAATGCGTAAAAATATATAAATTGAACGAATGGGATTTTTTTAATACAAGGATAATCGTTAAACGATATCTGCAATTCAGATCAACTGGAACTGTAATTACTTTTATTATATTATACTGGTACCATTAGTTTTTCCAATGCTTAATGTGACATCGCATAAGAGATCCAACTGCTCGGAGCCGTCGGAACTTTTGGCATTTCTATACATAAAAGTTAAGCAAAATCTTAATCTCCTTTATGGAGAATGCTGTTGGGCTGAAAGAGGTGGGGGAGGGGAACGTGAAAATTATGAAAAAATTTCGGCAAATCATTGCTTGTTTTTAGTTTTGGTCACTCAAATTAGCTTAATCCATTTAAAGCAGGGTTTCGTTTCTCTTTTAAAAATGATAGCTTATTTATCAATTTTGGAAGCGGTATGCGTACTGTATGGGTATCTTATGGGTACTGTACGGGTACCCTATGGGCGGCGCGTCCTGAGAGCCATTTATTGAATAACCAACAACTCTAGATCACCCCAAGGTGTTCGCTATGTTTGGTATCTTAGCAGGGGTGTCCAGGTTCAGGGAGGAATGCGGATAAACTGGCCCACCATCTGCGTGGCGGGCCGGATGAGAAGAGGCCAGTTGAGGGAGACCCTTTGACCTCTCCAGCTGAACTCTCTGGACCCATCGCCTTGCACCGCATGGATTCATAGTCTGTTACTGACCTCCAGATTCCTACCCACCCCTCATAAATTTTTCCTTCCGAGGACTTAGACTCATTCCTTTCCTCAAAAAGACCCTCCACACATCATCCCCTAAGACGACAGAGACGCCCTGAGGGAAATTATTTTTATGTTAAGATAAGAAAGTGAAATATGTAGGTATATTTCTGTTATTTAAATAAATAAAAAACATATATCCCCAAACCTCCTCTGTGGAGTTAATGTAAAAAAATCCACTTCAGAACGAATGTATACATCAGCTAATTTTGTATAAAGTGTGTGAAACAATTCACAAAAGGTTTTTTTTTAATTTTTTTACCAGCCCTTGTTTAAATTTTGAACCCAAATGCTCTGCGTTCAGAACCAATGTGCTTCATTCTGCCACAAGTGGTCCGTACCTTTCTAGTTACGCCACTGCACAAAGTATTAGAAAAGTCATGTTTGTACCGACAATAGAAAATATTTTTAGCAATAACCGAATATTTAATTATTTGCTATTTTCGTCAATGCCAATATGTCGCCCATCAGAGACAATTACAAGTAAATATCCATATTGCATTTACACTTAATGTGTATTATTCTCTTAGATGTAATCTCCCTTTGCATACCGCCACTAAGGTTTATGATCGCAATAAGTTATACCTGTACACACACTAATTAATTATTCGTGCATTGGAAATGCAAATATAGCTCATGGGTTTATGGCCGGTGATAAACTCACGAATATCAAACTTGATACCTCGCTATAATCTTAAGGAGGTACGACTTTATGACCCATGATCATCCAATCCAATCCCCATAAAATATAAAGCCGCCGGTGAAATGAAGTCAACGAGAATATGATAGTCCGCTTTACGAGGAAAATATTTTAGTAATGGAAGAAGTTAGTTTCAATCATCTAATTCGAACATGGCAATATGGCAGTTGGATATAAGACTCTATTAACCTGGGTTTGATCGACGCTCACATTTCAATTATTTCTCATAAACGTATTACTAAAATCTCAAATATTTCTAAAGGGATCTCTACGCATGTAAGTTATTTATATTTAAGATTAATAAAAACAGGACGTTACCATTAAAATATTTTATCTAAAACGTTTGGAAATTTTATAAAACATTTTTCAAGTATAAAATTAGCAGTAAGCACCAATTTTTTTATTTAATTAGATGAATTAGTAACTTTTACATCTGAGATTTTATTAATACGTTCATCAAAAATAATTAAAACAAACCCCACGGAAAGATCGATTTTCTAGGCCTGTTAGGGCAATGTCGACCGAATATTGTTTTTACATGACTTCATTACTTATCTCGTTAAGATTCCCACTTTATTTTAGAGATTTGATAGGGCAAATGCAACCTTAGGTCTGTCCAATACACAAGGGCCGCGCGTTGCATATTTTTGTGCATAGTTGATTCACTTATATCGTTAAGATTCTGGCTTTATTCTGGCTTGGCAAAGAAAGGATGAAAGTAGATTGAATGCTGTTGAAATGAGATCCCTGAGGCGTATGTGATATGAGGAATGTGGATATCCGCAAAGAGTGCAAGGCTGATGTAAGCGTAATGAGTAAGATCAAGAAAGGGACGCTTAGATGGTTTGGGCATGTAGAGCGAATGAGCGAAGAAAGGAGTGTAAGGAGAATATACGATGCAAATGTGAATGGTAGCAGAAGTCGGGGACGCCCGAGGAAGGCATGGCACGACCAATGAATCGGATACTTGAGTCGGGCCATGTCAAGAGTCAGAACAATAGAAGAGTATGTATGAGATGATGTATGAATGTGAATGAGGCAAGGAGTGTGTGCCAAGACCGAGTTGTTTGGCGGTCCGTCATCTCTGCCTACCCCTGCGGGGAAACGGCTAGATGGTTAGTTAGTTAGTTAGTTAGTTAGTCTCGTCTTCGAAATAATTTACATTGTGGAAAACGATTGAATTATTTTAATTGGCGGTAATCTGCTTTACTCCGTACTGGATAATGTGATTGGTAGCATATAACTAGTATCTCTTAATGGAATTAGAAATCAAACGATTCGTTTACAAACCCTTAAACTAAATGAAATATATTTTTTAATAGATTAAAAAGGATAGTACCTATTGGTAAGGTAGGGTGGTATTAACAGACTGATGATGCAATCAATTTAAAATTACTGAAGGATTATTATAATCCAAAGCAAATATTAAGTCGAATAATATATTATTCGACAGTAAATTTTAACTGATAAAATTGATTTATATCAGAATTAATTAAGTTAAAATAATATACAGAATATTTGCAGCACGTTCCAAAGTAGAAGATACTCTCAGTATCGTCTTGGTGTAAGTATACAATTCAGAAATTAAATAGCCAGGTACTTGCCCATCTTCCTATCTTCCCCTCCTCACTTCCTTCAGCCTCATAAAATATGCCAATTAGGGATAGTCTCGTTGGCTCCAGAATGGAACAGTTGTAACTCTTCTGCGGTATTCACATAAGACAAAAATAATTCAAATGAAAAGTAGACGTTGAGTAGAATGTTGAGTATTAATATGATGTTATTGGGTATGCAAATGATGATATTAATAATGTTATGTGCATGACTGGTGAAAATTGGGTGTGGTAAATATTGGATACCTAAAAGAAGTTGTAGTGTGTAGAAGCAAAAATCGTGGAGAAACCGAGAAAGACGTGGCACCCTCAAATGAAACTAATGCTTTTCGAGAGTTGTACTTCAGCGTACAATTGTACAAGAGTATGACAAGAATACAAGAAAAGTTATGAATTCAAATGAAGCAAGAGGTGTATCCAATGACAGAATCGTGTAGCTGTACATCATCTTTGAATTCTCGTAACATAATAAATAAATTTAAAAAAACGTTTACAGGTAGGAATCACATTGCGGTAATATAATTTAATAATAAATACTTTAAATGAATCAATTAAATATTTATGTTTAAACAACTATTTTAATAAAAAATATTTCTACGTATTTCAGAACCAATGGTTCCTTCAATAGGATACAAAGTATTCTGACAATTATTAAAAAATAGTAAAATAGGCAAATAAGCATAGACAAATAAGTAAAGAAGGCCAATATATGTATAATAATAGGCAAATAAGCATAGACAATTAAGGATAGACCAATATATAATAATAATATTTGGCTAATTTATATAACAAAGTTTTCGTGAAAAATCACCTCAAGGGCAAACATATTTCTTAAATAGTTAATATTAGAACTACTAACTTAAAACTAGTGACTTACCTCTAAGACTTGTATGTAGTGACTTACGACTAAGGCCTATAACTGCTATCTTAATGACATATATATTTAAAAACTAACATTGACATTAACGATCTAATTTTACTAGCGCCAGAAGAAAAAGGAAGTTCTATTGTATTAGGGTGTTTTTATCACTAATTTTAAAACACGGGTGCAAAATGCGCCCAATGGGTTAGCTAGATATATATCTTAAATTAATGGATAGTAACAAACAGAGAGAGAAGGTAGTTAATAAGATAAAAGATGTTGTAAAAAGAATTTTATATTTGATATATTAATAAATAATTATTTATTTGTGTATTACCACCTTACATGTATTTTGCATGTATCTGTTTATTCTTTTACATGTATTTGTTTATTCTTTTACATGTATTTTGGTACAATGTTTTACATTTCTTATTGCAATTTAGTAATGTTGGCCTCACTACCCCCTTACCCGTGCTGAGGGTAAGTATAAATCATTATAGATAAGTTGTTCACAAGTATAATAATAAGTGTATAGTACATACTATTAATAAATTGAGTAAGAAGCAGGAAAGCGGGTACAATACAGGTTATCATAGAAAGTTCCATTGTACAAAGGAGTTCAATAATTGTATTTACTAATAAGAGTACAAAATGCGTAATTAAGGTACTATGAAAGTAGTGCACAGCAATGTTTAGTAACTTTGATGGTATTTAAAAAAATAAACTAGAACAGTTTCTTGTAAAGCATGTTTGTATTTAGCAAACCTTGATTACGCCAGACTGGGTATTTTACAAAATACAGGAATTATTAATGTATTAATTATTAGAGGTATTATTTATAATAACTATAGCAAAAACTTTTATAAATTTAAACAAAAGAATCAAGTAGCAACCAAGAAGCTTAAATAAATTGAGGAAATGCCCTTTTTTGTTCGTTTTCACACTTTTTTATTCGTTTTTGTACCTAAATAAATAAATTGTTGTTTAGCAGTTGTGTAAAATTTAGAACACGTTTATTAGTAAGTAGACACTCAATAAAGTTTAACCAAGGTATTTTTAAACAAAATTATAAAAAATAAATCATTTCTTAACAATTTGTTATAGCCGTAGTATAAAATTAGACAATATAGATCATTATATATATCTGGTGCGTTACTGAACAATTTAAAAATCAAATTAATGTCATAATGAGTACCTGCTTATTGCACGGGTAGGTATGTAAGATATGATTTTGATTACGGTAATATTTCGAGTCGAGGAAAAGAATGGGGGGTCAAGCTACTCGCTACTCGTGCCTCCTCGCGCGGGCCGGGGCCGGGGGTAAAAGTCGGGACTAGCCCGGGGAACAAGTTAACAGTTGATGTGGACCCAACCAAACCCAACATGAATAATAGGACCACCACCACCGCCAACAACCGCCACCACCATCACAGCCACCACCATCACCACCACCACCATCACCGCCACCGAGCTCACATTTCTTCCTTACCCCAGGCTATCGAGATTGTTACGAGATAATATGATGCTAAGTTAACATTCAAGAATTTTATGAAAAAATCCATAATTTTTATTAGAATCTAAGATAATTTTGGAATTCATCGTATATAAATTGAGCGTAACGTAATGCTGGAGATTTTAATTCAAATTCATTTATAAAATCCTCAACAACGCTCTTAAACGTTGCTAATTCATTAGGAATCTCTTCAAATTATCGGTAATCTGGTTAAAAACGGAATTTCAGGAACACGTGTCCGAACATCTACATCGTGATAATATATTCTCAATAAATTTAGCTTTTATTTTAAGTTTATCAGGAAACTTGTTCATTCATTCGTTAAATGCCTGGAATCCCGCTTTAACCGGATTACCAATAATTTGAAGAGATTCGTACTAAATTAGCAATAATCATTTCCCTCTGTGTAACAATCATCATCTCTTTGATAACATTAATTTGTACTGCCCTTTAGGAAACTCCCGAACATCCGCGAACCTTATAGTGATTTATTATTCATCCATCAAATAGGTACGACATTTTCTCCGACAAGTAAAATACTTTTTATATTTTTATAGTGCAATAATTTATTTATATTTAATCATTGAAGAAAATATTAGTCGGACTATTAAAAAAAATAAAAATTTCCGCTTTGGAATAAAATCAAAATAAATGGAAATATTTTTTTCTGAACGTGTCTGACAAATTAAACCTGTTTTTGAAAGGTGGCGAAATACGCTTTCAAATCTCATTATTAGACAAAACAAATAATTTTTGAAATATTAAAATTTTTAATGCAAACATAAAAAATTAAAATGGCTCATCTTACGTTCTTTCAAACTAAAATTACTGATAACTTAAAAAAAACACACGTTTCTTTATTATTTTTTTGTCGTTGCATATAAACCTAATTATTACAATATTTCACTTTTTAGTCGGAACCTTTGGTTAAAACCATATGAGTAAAAGCGAACAAATTAGCCCGAGGGGTTAACCACTCTTTAATGTTAAGTTAAATTAATTTAATCATTGAAGACTATATTAACGAAAAATGTGTAAAAGAAAAGTATTAAAAAAGACTCGGTCGCATTTGGGAATTGAACCTGGGACTTTTGCCTTGTCGGGGCAATTCTCTGATCACTGTGCTGTCTTGACCATATCAACTTGAGTCATTTTTAACTGTATCATACTTCGACAAAGAGCCACTAACATTATCTCAATTTTCTTAAACCAAAAATTTAAATATTTTCTGTATTCTGTTTCACATTTTCTTTTAAAAGTTGATAAATAATTAATAAAATGTTTAAAACTACACAGTGAAAACTTACTGATATGAATTAATATTGAAAATGTATTAGGAATTTCTTCAAATTATTCGTAATCCAGTTAAAAACGGGACTACATGCCCTTAAAGATTGAATTTATAGGTTTTCTGTTAAACTTTTAGTATAAGAGGAATGTATTATCGCGATGTCGGAACACGTGTTAAAAAAATCCTAATACTTATAACGCATTTTGTCATTATATATTATCAGAGCATTATGCAGGTGCATGAACACGTGTTCCGATCATAAATTTCAACAGGAAACGGCCTGCAATCCCGTTTTTAACCGGATTACGTTTAATAAGAGAGATTTTTTTTAATAAATCAGTTTTTGTAAGGCTAAAGTTTTTTTTAACTAAAGACACATTCCCTAGTTACGAATAACTTGACAGAATTCGAAAATCTCCTACTACCATCACAATAATCGAAAAATGCCGAGAATTTTAACTCACGTCACCTGGGTGGGAACCAGTCACGATGCCAACTTAGCCAATAATATTTTAGCTTTCCTATTTGTACGTAAAGTTTGATGGAACCCTATTATTGAAGGTGTGTATAGAGCGCAAAAGAGTCAACGATTTTATTATTCAAAGAGTTTGATAGCATTCCATGAATAAATTTTAAAATAAGCCAGGCAATTCGTAGAAAATGTTCATTGTCCTCTCCGTTGTGCAGGGCCTATCAAATGATATTGAGGCAGTTACATAAATACTGGGAACGCTACTAATTCAGCAAAAAGAGGTTTAATTCTCAGTTTATTGTAGTCAGAATCTTTTTTATTTAGTATAAGTTATATTGCTTGCTTTGTTTGATTACTTGTTCCATGATAACTCCTCAAAATGACAATTCAACATCCCTTTAAAAGATATTATAAACTCATTAAAAGTGATGAAATAAAAACTAGGTTAAATAGTTTCATATGTAACCTATTTAACCTATTTAACCTAGTTTTTGTTTTATCAGTTTTCATAACTTTATAACACATTTTATAGGTGTTTTGAATTGTTATTTCGACGAGTTATCCGGTCACCTGATTACTACACGTTTCATTCGTTTTTAGAAATTTTTTTTTTTATGGATATTAAAAACTTCTCTCGTTAAGTGACAGCTTAGCGCAAATTTCAGAGCTCATGACTGAAATTTGCAGTCTTTTAAATCTGTTACATCGAAATAAATGTGCTAATATCACGAATTTTTTAAACAGCTACCGCTTTTCTGCTGATTTTAAGTTAATCCTACATACATACCTGGATTCAATTAAATCGATACCTGGTATTTGCACATATTTTCAATTCATGTTGGGGATGTAAACGAAAAATCGTTTTTTTTGTCAAATTCGTAATATTATAACAAATCCGTCACGTAAAAAAATGGGTCCACGGAAAAATAATTTTCTATGAGGAAAATTCTTTAATAAATTACCAGGAAAGATAAAATTCATTAATTATAACTTTATAGCATTAAAACCACAAATGAAAAAATACAAAAAAAAATTTAAAAAAATAACAACAGTAAAAGTACAAGACCTTAATAATTTTTTTTCTTTCTTAGCTTGGCTTTAGGCTCCCCCGTGGCTAGTCACCTCATTCCTCTCACCCCCGAAATATTCTTCCAATCTTCGTCAAAATCTCCTTAAAATAAGATACAGAAGTTCATCATTGTAACAATGAAATGTTGCAAAATCTGAAATCTGACATCTTCTATTTATCACCGGATAAATACAAACGATTATTTCTGGGGCAGTTCACTTATGTATAAAAAGTAAGAATAAACGTAATGTAATTATTACTATTCCTATGTTACATCCCCTAAAAAAGGCGTTAATAAATTAAAAAAATATTTTTTTTCTCTGTATCAATGTACTTATATATTCATTATTGTTCTCTTGTTCAGTTTTTGTAGGTAAGTTGTTCAACTTACCTAAAACAATGTATCCACGTAAAACCTCCAAGTCGTGAAATTTCTTTGTAAAAAATATTCTTTGAACCAAAAAAATATGGTCTAAAGTTGCTGGCGCATCTAAAACTACAGATTTGTCAAAGAACTTAGATTAATAACCTCTGCGTTCGGATGCCACGGCCGCTTATTAAGGCGACATTACCTAATCAATTCCTGTCGTTTCGTACGCACAACTACTCGCATAGCTGACTGTAAGGTTTGTCGGCGGAAGAAGCTGGCGTCTTGTCCTTTAGCTGGCAACCCTGGCAACCGGATGTGGGTCCGTCGGACCGCGTGGTGCTCTCTGACCTTTATTCGGAGCTTAGTATCGGCGGGTCCGGTAGACACCGCTCACCACTGTATCGAGAACCGTTCCGTGGCACATTGTCGTCTGCGAAGGAAGGTAGATTGTATCAAACATGTGCGCCTATTAATTTATAATCTTCAAAATATTGTATGCCAGTCTATTATATACACTTACTTGAGACCTGTGAAGGCTTTCCGGCGCCAGGGAAGATCCCTGATTAGTCCCTTGGTCTGCACGTTCTTATTATATCATATTGTATTCTATAGATTACATGCATTAACTCATAATGAGTTTCATATGGCGGTCTTTTATTAAAAAAAATATTACTCAGAGATATCCAGAAATCTACTTAGAAGTATCGAGTGCCTATGTAATATTATAATATTCTAAATTAAATTTTAAAAAACTAAAGCTATCTTTCAAAAATGTCTATTCAACTCTCAATTAGCAATCCGGAGGTCACGGTACGGGTTTGGGCTAGGATTTTATTTGATATATTTCGTTATTTCACGATTTATATATTAATTTGCGCTCGTTCCCCTTTAGAAGATATATATATATATATATATATATATATATATATATATATAGATACATAAGATAGATATGAGATTTGCTTAGAATTTCTTTAGCCGTGTTTGATGATCTGAATGGTCGGGTATCTCCTCACCTTCCTCATCCCCATCTCCTTCCCTTCATCGCTACCTCCTGCTTTACAACGTACCCCAATTGGCGATGGCCATAGTCTCACTGGCTCAAACAAGTTTAACAAAAATAAAATTACAGATATGTAGATGACTAACAATAAAAAATTTACTAGCGCACGCCGTAATTTAAACCCGCGTTCTCCGGATTCGTATCTCAAACACGATATTATTAACAACTATTTTGTAGTTATTTACAATATCGCGGATTGTTCACGTAACAAAAAAAAAGTTTAATGAAAACTGTAAAACGGGAACCTCGGCTCACATTATCAAATTTGTAATTACTTATAAAAAAGAGTTAATGTAAGAATGAAAATAAATTAATTAATTACTTCTAAAAATACCTGTGATATTTCAAAATATTATTAACTTAAAAAAAATAATTTAAAACCATGTCAAGGCGTAATATACCTGTGTCATTATTTTCATTGGATTTTTTAAAAATTAGTTTTTTAATACATCATATTATTATGTTCAAGTATACAATATATTATAAGCATTTTAATTTATTCAAATATTATCTAATCATAAAAAATCATACAATTAAACAAAAATATGTTTGATAATTCAAATTTTCTCGTAAACGAAAAAGAATAAAAACATTATATAAGTAGGGAGGTACCGAGCAAAGCACCTTATTCCAAGCGAATATATATCACTGACAAAAGAAAATACTCTATATACACCTACAGTTCTGAATAACCTTTAGTATACGCGAAGTCTGGTCTGCGTCTAAGATAGGTAGTGATTTTAAAACTAATTTATATTTTTATTATTATCAATGTCTAGTCGAAAAGAAACATGTTTTTTATGTAAAAAGAATGTAAAAATCAGGAAAGAAAATATTTTAAAAAAAACGAACTCACATTTCGTTTAAAATCTATAACAAGGTCCAACAATTTCACACATCACAATTTATTACATACGTTTATTTCCACGACACATAACCTTCGACCTTTCGTGGGTCATATAAAATTTGCAGCAATTATTGCTTTCAGCCTTATCCTTATATATAGATGTAGATACGGTTATCCCAGTTTAGATTTTCAGGTATTGTCGGACCCGAATATCGCTCCTCTAATGTCTGAATAAATAAAGGGACCCAGACCAATTTCTCATGTAAGCCACAATAGGGGGGGAGGGAGGGGGAGTCTTTCCAGACTACAGCCTACTAATATATACAGCTAGATCTACAGCCTTCAGCTATAACCTCCCGCTAGAGCAGTCATTCTCAAAGTGGACTTCGAGCAGCAGGGGATCAATGTCAATGAAAAAAATTAATTGAAAAAGATGTAAATTTGGGTCCACGAGAGTCAATCCAATTTAGGCCGGCGGTCACCAAAATTTTGGCTTCCCGTAAATGTAATATATTTTAAAGACAATGAAGTAAACACAGATATTACCTATGCAGGTTTTGCATTTCCTAATTATTATATTGACTGTGCTTTGTTAATCCCTTCAAGCCACAATTTTTGGGAATGTCAATTTTCTGTGGTTTCATATCATGTATTGGTTTTTAAAAGGTCAACATGGTAAAGTATTTTTTTCTGATTGAAACGTTGAAATTTTGATATCAAATTTGGCTCATTCATCTTAGTTAAAGATTTTTTTTGTTGACTTGCTATAAAATTTCTAGATTTTTATGTTGTCTTTAACTATAAAACAACATATATATAAATGTACATTTATAAATACAATACAAAAAAAAAACAGTTCTAGGACAGCGGGACAGACTACGGGACCAAAAAGTTTGTGGACCTCTGCGGATAAGATCCTCCAACCCTATGCCTTGTGTCGCGGCCGGAATGTCAACGTACCTCGCGAGCGCCATGTATAAGACATGACTTTAATCATAACGCCTTAATTGAGATTTGTGTAATTCTGGGTTACCAGGTACAGGTTGACGAATTTTCATTAGCACTGGAGTTATGTGGAGCATAAATCCGTCTGGAGGCCGCGCGGGGTGACTTAGATAGTGCCAGTATATACACGGCATCTAAAATTTGTATTGTAAGTTATCTGCGTAATAACGCGACGTAATCAAGTTTATGCCCCATCAAATTTATTACTTCATCGTGAGTGGTGAAAAAAATAACAACATTCCTTGCGCACACACAGAGAAAAATGAGAATTTCTGATTTATTAAAATCCTGTTAAAAAGGTGACAGCATACCATTTCCCAATAAACTATAAGTACTTTCATGAAATATCTGTTTGTCGTGTCTCTGTTTGTCTTTTCTTGTTTCTTATAGTTTCTCTTGGTTCTTCTCGCCTCTTCTTGTATCGCTTTGGGTCTTCTTGCATATTTTTGCATCTACTTGATTTATTTATTTTTAAGTCTTGTCTCTTCTAGTCTCTTCTTTGCTTTTCTTGCCCCTTTTTACAACTTCTTGCAACTTCTCGCCTCTTCTTAGCTAGTCTTGTCTCGTCTTGAATTTTCTTACTTCTCACCGCCGCTTCTAGTATCTTCATGCCTCTTCTTATTACATTTTCTCGATACTTCTAGGCTCATCTTGTCGCTTTTTATCTCTTCTTGTCCTTTCTTGTCCCTTCTTGTCTTTTCTAGTCTCCTCTTGCCACTTCATGTAACCCATCGCCCCTTCTTGGCTAGTTTTGCCTCTTCTTGCCTCTTCTTGTTAGTTCTCGTCCACTCTTGGCTAGTCTTGTCTCTTCTTGAATCTTCTAGTCCCTTCTTGGCTCTTCTAGTCTCTCTTCATGGATCTTCCTGCCTCTTCTTGCATCTTTTTGCCAGTTCTTGGTTCATCTCACCTCGTCCAGACTCATTTTGTATCTTCTTAACTCTTACCGACCCTTCTGGTCTATTCATGTCTCTTCTAGCCGCCTTCTTCTTCTTGCTTCTTCTTGCCTCTTCAGTGGCTCTTCGAGTATCGGTGAAAAACCGAAATGGGGTTTATTTTTCGATTATATTTTTATTCCGTTTAAAAAACAGATATTTCTTAAAAATATGTTCAGCTATTTAAATGCGTGACAGCTGTGTCGTCTTTTGAAGGCATTATCAAACTTACTTGTTTACAAATGAACAGTTTTTTTGTAAATTGAATAAAAATATAATGTACTACCTAAAAGAAAAACTTAAAAATACGATGGAATTCTACAAATTTTATTTGATAAGAATAAATAAACAATTAAAATATAATAAGCTACATATGTTACAATTTTGTGCCAAAAAAACGCTTTCATATAAAAATTATTATAATATTATTATTATTGGAATCTAGGAACCTACTTTAGAATACTCAGCAGGCTATGGGGCGGTAAATCAGTTGCTGTTTATCCTCGCTAGGTTGTTATGACGAGCTTAGCACGTGATCCTCATATAGATCGTAAGTGCAGATATCACCAATATCACTTTTTGACTATGATATTAATAGAAGACAGTGTTTCTTTACAAAACCATGCTGTCACCACGATATTAAATTTTCTGTGGGTTTAATTATTGTTTTGTTAAATCATTGAACTAACTATCTGTTCTCATATTGGAACTTTTAAAATCCCTCTTATACTCACCAAACTAGTTGAATATTCTCCTTTGTCAATTAATTTTCAATTTGAGAGGCGGTATGGATACCGCCGCCCGTGGAACCATTTATTGGATATGAAAAAATCTGCCATAGGTCACCGCAAGTGGTTCGTGTTTGGTGACTTAGCAGGGGTGCCAGGGTTAATGGCGTGAGGTTTGTCTAGATCTGGGTGGCGAATGCGTCTGCCCACCAACTGCGCACTTTCTGTGTAGCGGGCCGGATGGGAACCTCCTGTGTGGAGCTAATGTAAGAAATATCATCGACTTTCCTCAACGCTCGATGAATCGTCAAAGTCCATACCGATAAAAGTAGCCAATTTACTTAAATGTCGTGGAGACGAAAGTCCGTAATTATTTACGTAGATGTCAAATTTGATATCTGTTACTACCAGCGCCCCAGCGTATAAAAAAGGAACTAGGTTAAAAAAGTAGGACCAAATTAGCCGGCTTAAATATGAGCGAGAATTTAAGATTCACGTACGTATCGAGAATAAAGAGCAATTTTTACGTGCCCTATGTTCGTTGAAACTATCCAAGTGACTGCAATAGTCATCAGAGACTTCCAGAGACACGTGGCATAGCAACGGGAGAAGTAAAACCTAGTATAACTGCAAATTAACAAAGGCTACGTATTATTTAAGCTAATAATTACCTCCTTGCAGTATCGCAAGGGTTCTCAGGACTGTGTTAATTACCAGTTTTGTAATACTTTCCCATCCTGCGCAATTATTGTTGCTTTTGTTTGGTGCAATTTTAACGCATGCATTAATTACCAATTGGTCATATTAGCCTTTCGTATGATTGCTTAACCTGTTGGGGAGACCGTGATATGATGGATTGGTGATGCATAATTTCCTCTGAATTCGGTACAACCATTATACATAACTCGAAATGCCAAAACGCACGAAGGCAAATATAAAAGATCACGACTGCTTTGGTCATCAACATCGGCCCGTGACTCGACTGGGCTGGAGGGATGGGATGGATAGCGGCTAGTAAAACAAACAACTCAGTCTGAGGCCAATTGTCTGAGAATAATATTTATTAACTAAAGATTGTGATGAAAGGCTTAAATCACAGTGAAAAACAGATAAACCATAGCTGCTAAAAATTTACAAATTATTAATGAAAACCGTCATTCTAGCGACATCTGTTGAGGTTAAAATTGATTCAGTTTGGTTTTCAGTAGGCACCTGTAATAGTTGGAATTATGTTGAGATTCTATAGTATAAACACAGAGGTCATTAAAATCGTCTAGGAACGACTAGGAACCCCCTTTTGAGGCTTCAAAATAAACATTGAATTTTGTCAACCAATAGATCTGAACAAAGAGCTATAAAATTTTGAGTAACCAATCAGTGAACGAAGAGGCGTACATCAAATGCAGACAAAGGAATGAACTGTGGATCAGGCAATAAAAAAGATAATTAACGACATTTCGATTCTCACAGAAATTGGAGGTGAACGCACTTTAGGGTCAACATCGACTTTCAAGGTGACAAACTCCTGGGAATGTTTACAATAACTGAGACATTATGGGGTATCGAACCATTGAAATCGGGTGCTTGGAAGTTTTACAGGTTGTAAAGCGCACACACAAAAATGCAATGAAAAAAATTATAAACGTGATAGTATAAAAAAAGGACGGGAAAAGCAAAGGAAAGTTACTGGCGGAATTTCAACTGTAGTGCAATTATTTATGATAGAAGGAGGGTGTCATGTTCGATAAAAAATCGTACTAAAGAGAGGAGTGAGTGTTGGAAACAATGGAAATTAATCGTTATCAATTTAAGATGAAACGGACATATTGGTAAATCAATCTGGAATGAAAATCTCGCAAAAAAAATAGACATTTTAGAAAAGTGCGGCGACCGAATGGAAGGATAATACAGAGATTTTAGCTGCTACAAAGGTCCTAGGGGCATAAAAATTGAGTATCAGAAGAAGACAGTAAAACTGAACATATAGCGATAGATTAGATTCAGGAAAAGTAGACATTTTACATACTTATTAGGTTAGATATATATTAGAGTTACCCAATATTACGGAGGGATCGAAACAAGATAAAAGGTTGGCGGTCTCATGTATATTTTGAAGGATAAACAATCGAAATCCGAACATGATTTTTATTTACGTTAAGGTAATAAACGATTAGAAAAGCGATTAACTTTAACGTTGGGCTTATGAAGTATTTAGATTAGGAAAAGAGATTAAAATTAATAGGTTTGAAATTAAACTAAATTTACGGCCGTAGTACATAAAATCTGAGACGTAAACATATGTCCAGACGTATAATTTATGTGAAATCTTGTAAGTGAGGGATGGAGAATGGGCGGAGATTGGGTCAGATAATAAAAATGACAGATATCCCAGAGTCTAATTAGGTATATCTCCTGTAGAAGTGTGGAAAACTATATATTAATTAATAATAAATGAAGTATGAAATTTCCCAGGAGACCACACACATCGGGAAAAGTGAAGAAAAGATAAAAGGAAGGGTAAAGAACGGAGATAGGAAATGATCCATGTGGAGAAAAGCGATACAATTCGAATTTATCCGTGAAATTAATAAATACGACTTGGAAAATGAGTAATTATAAGAGTTATGAGAAATGACATAAGAATCAAGAAGAAATTGTGCAAGAAAACGTCGCGGATAAATATAAAATTCAAAGATAAAGGAAAAACTCAAATCTGCGACAGGGAGATAGAGAGTACGGGTGGAAATGGAAAAGCTCATATAAGTGACAATAAAATTAAGTAGATTTTAGACAAATCGAAATTCAAAAATGCATAGTAAAGATTTCGCCATGGATTTAATCATGTTTCGCATGAGATGCATAAAATTGAGATCTATATATATGTTACTTAGGACGGACCTATCGCGAATTGAGAAAAAAAAGGAACGCAAAATCATGAGATTTTAACTACATTTTGTATGAACAGAGGACAAAGGGAGCTTGGGCGATTAACGCAGACTTACCCGATTCGGACCCTATCAAGTTAGCGACGTGAGATAAAAATTAACCGCCACCCAAAGCCGGACAACAAAAGATCTTATGTAGGAACGATCGAAATTAGGGGAAGGGGTGTTCGGATTTACGAGATGATAGGAGATAGAATTAAGCATCAAGAGAATTTCAGATACGTCTTTTGGGACCTGAGAGGGGTATAAAAGATGGAACACATCAGTCAGGAGTCAGTCGCGCCGAGGATTCGAAAAGTTGTTACGTGGCGGTACTACGTCTTTGGTAGGATTAACAGTGAAAAATCTTTAAGTGTTAAATTTTAAATAAGCCCCTGGACTTAGGAAAATTTTGTGAAAAGTACAAGTGCTAGAGTCAGTGAAATTTAATTTGGTTAAACAGTGAAAATAAATATAATTTAAACTCAGTGCTTAAAAGTGTTAAGTGAAGTGCAGAAAGTGATTACGGAATTAAGAATTTAACTAAAATTTAAAAATAATTATTTCATTCAAAGTGAAAACATTCAAATTAAATTTAAGAGTTTGTTATCGTTAAATTAAAGTGGATGTGCTCGTGAATTGATATTTAAAAATAGATTATAATTTTGTTTAAAATTATTAATAGTAAATACTTCATCTTAGGTTAAAAGAAACACAAAAACAAAAAAAAAGGATTCGATAATAATAAACGTTTAAACCTTTGTTCTAAAATTAACAGTTAGAAAAAAATTAATTTATTAAGAGTCGAGTTTAATTAAAAGTTTGCACAATTCGGAATAAATTTTCTTATCAATTTATATAAAAAGAAATTTAGAATTAATAAATTGTTCAATTAAAATCCATCGTGCGTATAGCGACAGTGTTAAAAGTGTTTGTCGTTTTAACCGGAATTCTAATCATCAGTCTATCATTTCGAAAAGGAATTCGAAACAGCTATCATTCAAAAGCCTAAACTAGAAAAGTGTTATTAAATCAACGGGTTTTCTGAATTAGGATTTCGTTCGGAAGAAAAATTAAATATCAACTAATTTATACGATTCAAGCGAGAATAAAATATTAAATAGGAATAAATAGTCGAAAAGATTTATTTTGAAATTAGTTGAAAAAATACAATTAATTAGGTAGGATTTCTTCATCAAGGTTGTTGTGTACACCCGACCGGAAATACCTTGACGGGGGGTAAGTTTTCTTTTTATAAATAATTTTCAGGACCTAGGAGTGAGGAGATACAGCTGATTATGGTATATCAATTAAATTATTAAAACAACAAAACAAAGCATTACACATTAATATATGTATATTATGTATTTATTTATATAAAATAAAGTAATATATTGTATATAAAGAATAAATATATGAGTAATGTATTTATATATATGTATTTTACTTATTAATCGAAGCAGCGAAATGGTAGCGATTTTTAATACCTACCCGAGGACATATCTATATTATTGAAAAAGAAAATATGTATTTATTAATATTCCAGACTATGTAGAATCATATATTTTATATTTATTTATTAATATATGTACTCTTTTTTTTACATATTTTGACAATCGAGATATGTGTACTTATATATATATATATATATATATTTATATTTAATTTTCACCTAACTTCTAGTAAATTTACTAAATTCGGAAAATGAAAAATAGTTTAACTTCAAAAGGAATTAAAAATATTCTAATTAATTATGCACAATAAAAGGTAACATAACTGAATTATAGAGAGAGGTAGGAATATTTCTTAAATAAACAATCTCGCATCTAGGTTAGTGTGTCAGGAGATGTTTACATTAATTGTTTACAAATAGAGACACCAAAGATCTGGGTCAACCGCATGGTTTGAAAACGACCTTGGCCGTAACTAGATAATCTATCAGGGTTATAAGGATAACCATCAGGATGTCATTGTGCAATGTGCAGCGATATGGGTCATTTACAAATACCTATCATTCACAATCTACAATTGAAAAATCATGGGTTAGCAAGATTTATATCGAATATTACATGAAACATTTGAATACCATTGATTAGATAGTCGCATAGATTTTTATTAGTTACTTGAAACAGCTGGGAGCCGCGTGTTTACAATTACCTACCATTCACAATCTACAATTGAAAAATCACGGGTTAGTAAGATTTATATCGAATAATTATACAAAACATTTGAATGTTATTGATTGGGTGCTCATACAAAACCCCATCAGTTGCCTGAGACATTTTAGAGTCGAGTACTTTCTAATGCGGCAATCAACTACTTGAAACAATTGAGAAATCACGGGATAGGATGAACAAAAATTAATGTTGAACCCTGGAGGTAAAATTTAAAACAAATACAGTTCATCGAATAGGAGGCAGTGGTCGCTCCTATAACAAGACCATTACCCAAACCAAATAGAGATGACGATTCTCTTAAATAAAAACGTCAAAAACAAAACAAACAAAAGCCTGGAGTTCGATAGCTCTCCAAAACAAACTATCAAATAATTTCTTATTCTACTAGTATTTATTAGTATAACCTTATTCTTACGTATATATTCGGTTACCAAGCTAAGAATTGTGCAGAATTCTTCGTGCGAGATCCGAGCTCGGAATGCGAGGTAGATAGCCTCGTATTGCGAGTTATAAACCTTTCCCAAACTGTATGTATACATATATTTATTCGTATGTACTGTTTACTGGAGAATGCGGACCTGCATACAGCTTGCATTTAGGTCGGTAGACCACTCTCGCATTCTCTTTTAAACGTGGAATGAGGATTCACGACCCGTAAGTCCACACCAACCGTGAGTATATGATTGTATATAGGACGAAACCGGTTCGCCCTAAGTAAATAGTAGACCTTGGAGGAGATGGAATTTGGAGGTATCGGGACCCGAGGGGAAACTTGAAGGCAGTGCATGATGACGTGGAAGGCTCTTTGGGACGCGATAACTTAGGTATCAATCAAAGAGCCGTGTCAAAGGATTGTGCAAATTTCTTGTTGACTCACGATCATCTCGTTTACTTGCAGGAGGATTTGGAGCCAAATTATGCCAGCAAATGGGCTATTCCGAGTTCGTCAAATATGCAATTAACTAATTACATTAACCTACTAAATCATTCTTTACATGTACCTTATAGCAGCAGAATCATAAAGGAGTGGCGCCAAACAGACAAGAGTTAATCAAAATCAAACTTACTAACAATTAACCATTTGAGTTATATTTAATTACCTGTCCAAATAAACATGTATAATATCTTTTATCAGCGTTTAACTACGATTTTGTTAGGGTGCAGGGAATCAATAATTACATTAGGAAAGTTAGCTCATTCTGGGAATTCATTTAAGTCTAGGTTTGCAATGGAAAGACCAATTAAATTGTGAAACTCAACACCTCGATCAGAACAAAGGGGGTTACCACAAAATGAAAGTAATTAAAATCCTATATCATAAATCAAAAAATTACACAACGTTTGATGGAATTTAATTACAATATAAATACGGGTATATTTGCGTTCAAGATCGTAAATAACGTATAAATTAGTTAAGTACATATGTCTATAAAGATATACAGTACAAGAGGGCTTTAAGTAGCTTTCTGAAGTTATCAAAGAAATTAAGGGTCCAATTTTCATGGAGGCTTATGTGTTGTAGGGGAGGAATTTCCCATCCCTGCGAACACATATGCAAAGCCTTAGAAAAAAAAAAGAAGTATCGATCATAGCCAAGAGAGAAGAAAATTTTATATTGTTTTAAACAAGTAAAAGAAAATGGTGAAAAGGGTAGAACATTACAAGATACAACGTTGTTGATAAATTAACAAGCCCACTGTTGAGCTATATTACTGATTGTCATTGTCATTGTCATGTTTGTGGAGAAGGATTTCGAAAAGCCGTTTGATTGATGATATTTAACGATGTTTATATAATTTAGTGCATTTTCATTAACAAGTATGGAGTGTCTCCATTATTAGGGTAATTAACGGTTCCTAAATAATATTTCATAAAGTCGGATCATGCTAACCAAGTTCCCGTTACCTGTAGGTATGTTATTTGGTTTTTAATATGAAACTTACCTTTTTGTTTTCCCTCTCGGCAGATCGATTGATGAGTTCTCTTATTTTAATTTACTGAACATCTAGTCTTGTAATCACACATTTTCAAGTGCTTATTTTAACAATTATAACCATTAATAATGTATAATTTGTAAAGCGCGGTGTATTAATATGACTTTCTAGATTCTCTAATAAAGTGCGGTGTATTAGTATGACTTTCTAGACTCTATCTAATAAAGTGCGGTGTATTAATATGACTTTCTAGACTCTATCTAATAAAGTGCGGTATATTAAAATGACTTTCTAGACTCTATCTAATAAAGTGCGGTGTATTAATATGACTTTCTAGACTCTATCTAAATATGCACAAACAGATACAGAAAACATACCTACATGGCAGGTCACTTCAAATAAACACAGTTTTATCAGAAAGTGCTTGGAGAAGATATGATTTTGCACCCAGTAGAGACAATATTAAAAAACACTGCACATTGTGGATTGTATTATTTTACAGATGCTATTCTATCCTCTTTTATTATTAATATTACATAGTTGATATTTATTTTTAATGTTATTTTTATAATTGTTGTTTAATATTATAATGAAAAAAAACATGTGTTTAATGCGTTGTGGAATTCTTTTTAAATAAATTTATTGAGACTTTTTTTCACACAAAAAAATATAAAAAATTATATCGGTGTTTTAGTCAATAGAAAAGTCATATTAATATGAATAATGTAATTGAATAAGAAGGAAACTTCAAAACAAATTTGACCATCTCGATAGATCTTCGTGACCTGACTTATGACTCGAAAAATCCGATTGAGAACCTCTGGTCAATATTGCTCTATTTAATTATGTTAGTTAATACACGCGTAAAAAAAATAAAGGGGTGTTTTGGATCATTTTACAGATTAAGAGAAGATACCTAAAAATAAAAGAAGCGATTCATTGAAAACAATTTACCAAAAAAGTATTTGACACTAATGAATGATTTGTGTCTGTTGGGATCGGGGACGATCAAAAAGTCGATTGATTGTAATCTCCGACGGAGTTGACTCGGTGTCACAGTGTCACGGCGCGGACATGGATATCCCCTGTCCCTGTGTCCAACAAGTCTCATTCCTACCCTTACCCCCCACACCCTCCCACCCTCACACGACACGGAACAGCTTATCGGGGGACATTAGCCCGTTGAGATAAAACTAATTAATTGGACGACCAAAACTGATTCCCCAGTGATCTCAACAAAAAATCAGCAAGTTGATGAAGAGGAAAAGTAAAAAGCATTTTCAAGGAGTTATTTTTTGTTTTGTGTTTGCTTTGATTCTTTTTATGAAGGCTGCGCTTTTTCCTTTCTTTTCAGAGGGATGTTTGGCGGTGTGTGGATGTCGTTAGACGGTGGACCTGTTCGAGGCGCGGCCGGGGCGTGTAACGATGTGTCGATAGGGCAAGTGATGTACACAACATCATATAAATGATACCATAAGTTTTTATTTAATGTTTTGTTTCCTATGAAGCTCCAATATAAAGGTCTAAATTAGAATGCCTATTTGCCCCATCACAGTAGATAGATTGAATTCTGATCAATTTCCCATTGTCTAATGGACAACTACCAGAGATCCTTAGATAATAGAAACTTTAAAATCATTACGGATTTGAACAAAATTACAATGGTAATATTATGTAAAGAGAGATGGAATAAATTAGTAGGGCGATCCGGTTTTTATCCTGCTCTGAGATCAGGATAAAAAAAATTGAAAATGTATTTATTTATTGATGCAGATGTATAGGTCGTATAACGTCTATCTTTTTTTTTTAATTTCTACTCACACCTCTTAGACACATTGGAATAATTTATTTTAAAATAAGTACCAGTATTTACGTGCGATGTAATGTAGAAACTTACCTTTCTAATCTGTCATAACTAATGTCGCTTACCATTTTATTTTCCCAATAAAAGTGATTTACATCGGTGGTATAATAAACAGTTATTCTGATTGTTGTTATTTAGCGAGAACCCCTTTCCATCACCTGACATGTGGACTGGAACTTTCGGTGAGTTGTAGGAATTCTCCCAATAATAATAGTGCGAATGGAACCGGTCTGGAATGAATGGGTATTTTTTTTTAATTCCGTGGTATGGAATGGCCCTTATACAATGGGTTCTTAAAATGTTTTGATATGCTTACCCCAATATAATAGCTCGAAGAGCAGGTAAAATTATGATCTCCCACAAAAAACTGAACCACTTTTGATCTTGTTAGGAACCCTCCCCAATAAAAGCACTACCAATTTAATAGAAAGCGCTTGACCGCAATTTCGAGGGGATTTATATGTTAGCTTTATTTTGAATTTGTGTTCTCGTGTTGGTTTATACAACAGTCTTCCATTTTCTGGCATTTTTACCAATATTGAAGGCCGCAGTTTATTAAAATCCGTTATTTAAAATGATAATTTTAAAGGGCATTCAATGAATCACTTTGAAACTTTTATTTAAAAGCAGAGATAATAATGAACTTTCTTAATATGAAACCACACGGAGAAAAATGGCTTGCTAATTTATTAAGAATCTCTTCAAATTATTGGTATACCGGTTAAAAACGGGATTGCAGGCCTTACGAACTAATGAACAGGTTTTTTTTATATTTTTTTATTAAATTACGAATACATTTCCACGGTGTCGGAACACGTGTTCACGAAAATTCGAAAAATTTTGTTCGAAAAAATTTCGTCATGATACACTATCACCTATGGCAAATGCGCACACATTTTTGATAATCATGAAGAAACTAAACTAAAATTTTCTTCACTTGTTAATTCATTCGCAATTCCTGCAATCCCGTTTTTAACCAGATTACCAATAATTTGAAGAGATTCTTAGTAAATTTTCATTACTTATTGTTCTTCATGATCGAATACTGAATCTATGGCAACCAGTTTGGGAAATTCTTTAGAGATCTGTAAGAATAATAGTAATATTTGGCTAATTTACCTATATAGCGCCGTTTTCGTGTAAAATCACCTCAAGGGCGCTGTACAATTATATTTATTAAATAATAAATACAGCTGGCTTACAACTAGGATTCTGATGAACGAGAAAGTTGGATAGATCTTGAATTTTAATATCTAGTGACCCGATTTTGTACATACATAATATCTTTACATAAATTAACTGGAAACGTTAAAAAAATTATTATTAATACTTGCATATTACACTGAAGATTTAAATTTCAAATGACTTTACACGATACCAGATAAATAACACATGTGAAAGAATAAAATTACTTTTGTCATTTAGTATCGAGAACATGGCAATATAACAATGGCTATTGGTTTTTCTTTTCTGGGTAATTTACCTTATAAATAAATAAGTGTTTGCTGACCTACCTACAATTCAATGGTAAACCTAGTTTTCGACAAAGGGAACATTCGAATGTTATGTTGGTTACACAAATATAGATTCATCTGCATAACTTGTGTAGGAGGTAGATACTATAATATAGTATTCTAAATTCCTTTGACCGCTTTCTTTGAGTAGACACATTTTATGGCTAATAATTTACATTCGTATACAAATGATTGAATTTATTTAGACGCGGTCTTATATTATTAAAGTCATTTTGTACAAAATATTGGGTCGTTTCAAGGGTCCTTTTTTTAAATAATGTGAATGTAGTACCTTTTTTCTGGTTCCTTTCGTTTATTTGATCTTCCCAAAGCAACCCTAATTATGAACTCCGGGATAACCAATTAAAGTAGAAAAAATATTTATTTGCCGAAATAAAAAAAAAAACGTTTCATGGTTCAGCAACGTAAATTATTGGACAGATGAGACATTAGACGAACAAATAAAAGTTCAACATTTGCCTTCAGAAATGACTGAAACTGATCTTTAAAAAAACCACAAAGAGAGCACAAACATAAAAAATTATTTTAACGACATACAGCTTTTCAAAATTATCGAACTTATTATTACAAAAGACAGTAGGTATTTATTTATTTATTTATATACACGCCTAAAAAGGCTTTTACATAGAAGTGATACATGATGCAGTGTACATAGGAGAATTTCTGTATTATACAGGAGATACTGACAGTAAATATATGTAATCCGTTGTAAAGAAGGTACAAAATACACAATTGTAAAATTGTGATTACAAGTATAAAGAGAAAATATTAAGAAATAATAAAAAAAACCTAAATAAAATAAAAAAACTAAATACGAAGCAATATTAGTAAAACGTAAGAGTAACATAAAGTAAAAAAGAAATTACAACACTACATATAAGACAAATCATTAAAACTAATTTACCAACGCTACTCTAATTTGTAGGATTCGGAGTGTTGGTATAGATTATGCTCAATTCTTGTATTTATTTATTTTTTATTTATTTCATCTAAAAAATTACAGAATATATAATATATCATTAGTAATTAAAATACCTATATGTAAGTTAGTAACAATGACATTGTTGAAAAACTAATGTTACAATAATAGAACAGTTTCTAATAGAAGAAAAAGTAAATATGTACGAGTATTATAAAGATATTCTATAAATGGAGTCAATAAATAAATCAATAGCACCCCCATACTTGTTGCCCAGATCATGCATCCTATTGGTCAGTGAGTGTGTATTGTTTTACGAGATCAGTTATCTGCATTATTAAGATTAGACCTACCGTAATTGAGGGAAGACAAATTCCTTATTTATTTTCATTTTTATTATGTAATATATTGATTGGTTCCATGACCATAATGATTGAGTAGTCCATCCATGATGGGGTTTAATATTTAAAAAAGGTCTTAAATCTGAAAGAAGGATGCATTTAAGATTAGGGTAGCAGATTAGTGGTGTTCAACATCAGTCTGTAGAGTCTGGAGACATGAACACGTTTTTATATTTGATGGAATACTCATATGACTCGATTAGGACTAAGATAAAGAAGATCAGGTGGTATTAATTGCATTTGTATAAGTATTACAAAAAAATGTATTTATTAATGATAAAACCCAACTTTAGTCTTCTTATAATTCAGAGAAATTGCGCTTAATGTAATGTATTAAAAGGGTACTTTAATCAATACATTCTGTCAGTAATTAAGTTTATTATAATCTCATCAAGCCGTTGGTTATTAGTTATTACGGCAATCTTTTATTAAGAAACACTAATTAATATTGAGATAATTAGTTGCTTTCTGGTGGAATATTATACATATATATACAGAATTAAATATAATATCAACCATTCAACATGTTTCCGATGAAACCTCGTTTAACCTCTTAAGGACCACGCCCGAGTATACTCGGGCGGCCAGAATTTGGAATTCATACTAAAGAAAATTTCAGTCCCATTTTGGGCCCGAAATGTCTTTTATATGAGGATATATATTTTGAGTAAATAAAATTCATTGATAAAAAAAGGTGTTTTTTTTCCATTTTTAATTTTTAAATGATTACTGAGGGGGTTAATGTATATCTTTTTTCCCCTACCCTATCTAACTCTAACACCTAGGTTATTTATAAATCATTAATCATGTTACTATATTGTGATAACAGAATATATTTTTGTATTTTAGCGATTTTGTATTTTGTATTTTAGCGATAAATAAAATATATTCTTAAAAATTAAGTGTTTATGGTCAAGGCTTTTTAGCTCATTTTGATATTTATTTATATATATCATTTATATGTTTGTACATAATAATTAAGTGGAAGAGTAATCAAAACTAAAATTTGCATTTAAAATTGTAGATATGTTTTTATAAACTTCTTATTACATGGAGTTGAACATATCTACAATTACTTCGAAAGCATTGCCAACTGCATGCAATCTCGCTTCAAGCGAATATTTAAATGACTTAGTCCTGATATTATTGTTGCAATCAAAATGAATTTTTGATCGAGTAGTTTTAGTTGGTGTGTTAAAGGCGTTTAGACTCAGTAAATCAGGGTTTTCTATAATTCCATAATAATTTTAAAAATAAAAATCAACATGAAAATAAACAATTTGATTGAATAAGACAAAAATATTATTATTATATTTTCCAAATACAGTGCGATATTAACAGTTATAAGTAAGTATATATTTTAGGATCTTATCTGTATCTACTCGAATGTATATAGTATATGATAAGCGATTTTATTTGGGTATTTTATACACATTATTGGCTTACCCGTGTCGGTATTTTCTACCAAAGAACGAACATACCTTACTGCTTCTAACTAGTATCTAGGTTTACCTGGCTATGTATTTTGAGGTTTACCATAGAGGATTAAAATTTTAATATTTATTGACATGGGTAATCTCCATAAGCGATATTCGTTTGAAAATCAAAACTGGTTTCGTGGAATCTTAAAGAAATTCCTCTGGCAGCCCCAAGGCTTCAGGACCGGGACAGGGTAGGAGAGAGGAGGGTAGAGGACAGAGGTATGTAGTAGTTGTACCTCCCAAGGGCGGATACGTCATTCTATTGGATACTCGTGGATCCTTGATTATCCTCATTGTAGAAGGGCTAATTTGGCCAGTAAACAGGATGCTCGCCACAAAGGCGGAACAAGCGAGACCTCTTCAAACAGCGCTTAAGAGATTTGACTAACAGCGCAAAGCGCACGTATGAAAGAAATTAATAAAAGAAAGTAATCTATTCACTCATTCACTTTACAGGAGCTTTTTGTTCAATTTCTATACGGATTTTATTTGATGTGAGCTCGTCATTCGGGACAAACGCACTCCAAAGCAATATTTGGTTGCACTTAGTAGGTACGAGTAAAATTGAAATTACTCCTTTTTTATTTTTCAGATACCTACTCTATGTAATCAAATACATTAAATTTAAATATAATAAATATCTTTGTAAATACCACTATTTAATCAAAAAGAATCGACATGTTTCAAAACCAATGGTTTCTTCGTCAAGAATATCAAATTTAAAAATAGGCAAACAAAAATGGACAAATAATTTTAATAAGAATTTATTCCAGAATGTATGCAGTGGTAGAGATATGCAATACATTGCATATTTTAAAATAACAGACAATAATAATAATAATGCAAAGATAGGCAATGCGGAATAGAAGTGAAAAATGTGTGCAAGCAGCCGTTTATAGAGGATATTTGAACATCTCCTGTCTCTAGAGAGCCATCAGGGGGGACACCATCCAGGCAACAATAGCAGTGATGATAGAGTTATTTGATTAGCGTAGTCTGTGCCATAAGCTTACGTGGCGGAGAAACGCTCTGAAAGAGTGCACTCGTCCCTCTAGGATCATTTCTGTATCGCTGCAGTATCTCGGTAGGCGGAATAGTTGGCGATAAGCATTATTGTAAGCGACTTTTAGCTTATGCCAGTGCCAGTTTTAGGGATGCAGTGTAATCTACACACAGTTCATCGAAGTGCAGAATTCGTTGAATAGTATCCTTCTGACGTTTGTCTGCAAAAGTGAAAACGCCTTGACAGCATACCTGCTCCAACGGATATCGCTCTTCCAAATAGACCTATAGACAAAAATGTTACAATGAGCTGTTATTAATTAGTTATTATTATTAAAAAAAATATATGAATTAAATTAAATTTTCATAAAATGTGTAATTATTGCAAAAATTTTACATATATATCATCGCAAAAATAAATTTTAAAAAAATGTTACTAACTTTTTTCTTATTTAAAAATTTCAATGATATCTAATTTTAAGCTCATTTTAAAATTTTAACCCTTTTTATATCAAATAATGGTTTGTTTGTAAAATGTGATTGGCAAATTCGGAATAATAATTATTATTATGTAAATACCTTAGGTGCTCCTTAACTCTAATATTAAAATTTCTAGATGTTTTACCCATGTAAAAAGGTTACAATCGTCATAATGTTCTTTATTTCACTTAATTTAAAGAAGAAATAATTTAATTATTTTAATCGAAATTCACACATTTTAAATGTGGAATGGAAATTCACAGCACCAAAGTTTTTTAATGCATTAACTAATATGTTTTAGCCTTAGTTTTTCGGAGCACCCTTAAATATTGAAATACCAATAGAACAGACACACTGATTTTACCTATCTGTGTTCCAAAGATTGCAATCCTTTCTTTGAGATAGGGGAAACTATCAGACGCCATGTTGCACATTTCTAGCTTTGAGATCCTTACAGGATATTATTTGGAATCAATTACCAACATCGTTTCTAGTGGCTGTCTCGCAGTACGATCAGATAAAATAATTTCAAAGTAATTTCCAAAATTTGCCAAGAAGCGATCCCCGTAAGTAGTATACCTATGTAAGTATGTTGGCAACAAATTGGGCAAGGAGCGGGTCCGGGTTCTCTCGGCCGCGACCCACGACTCTGCCCGCGGACGGACGGGTCTACAAATTGCCATCTTAAACACACAAGAATGATGTTTAATCACATAATGTTTGTATACTTAAATAATTGCCGACAAATTCGGGAAGGGAACAAACGAGGGCTGCTATCCGGGCAGATCAGCGGATCCGGACGGCGGACAGGTGCGGAGGAACCCTGTCACAATATTACAGGGCTCAGGTGGTGCCTAACAATACCTGCTGCCAGGGAACATAACCTCGAAGATCAGTATTATTCAGCGCTCAAAACCACACTTATATAAGGTCATAGTGGCTAGTTTTGTGGAACCCTCATTTAAATTATTCTATAATTTGCTAATATACATTTATCGCTTGTTGGTGATGAATCAATAGTGACAAATATTAAAAAAATTACAAAGTTAAACAAAAAAATTAGGCTGAGCGACTCAAAAAACGCAACTGACAACTCACAAAATTACGCTTGTCTGGCCTCAGCCTAATAATTCATAACCACTGCATAAAATTATAATATAATATTCCTTTTATCGATAACTTAACTATTTCCGAGAAGGACAATTTTTTGTGATATTTATGGTAATTATTAAAAAAAATAGTCTTAGCAAATATACTAAAAAATAGAAGATTGTAAGAAAGGTATTTTGGGTTGTAATTTTAAAATTATATACAATAAATTTGTGTTGAAATGTAAATCGGTCGTTTGTAATTTAAATTTGAACCCATCGAATTGCTTTTTTAATAGTGTATATATTTTACATCTTTAGTATATTTAAATATTAGATAATATTTTTAAATAATTACCATTAACTCAAAAAATGATTTCTTATTGGCCCTATTTTATAACTTGAACAAAAATAAATAAAGCAGCAAACAACAGTACTAGATATTTTCTACACCTTACTAAACTATTTTATAAGTATTTTGGCCATCCAAATTTAAGTTTTGTATAAAAAGGGACGCGCAGCCATCCCCCTTACTCTATTAGGTAGGTTCCTAAATGAAATATATTTATATGGAGTCCGGAGATTAGTGCTACAAGCGGTAAACTGGAAATCTTTAATATATTTGGAGTTGATTTTGTGGTATATATTTTTATTTATTTGTGCTTGATGAAATGTTTGTATGATGTAAAAAATGTTTGTGTGATGTAGTTTCACCAGTTTCTCGATTGTACCACTAGTTTCCAAACAGAGTATTGCATATAATTTAATTTCGGTATCATCTATGTGTTTAGTAGCAAACTTTAAATACAAGACTTGTATTTAAAGTTCGTTAAGTAGCTAGATAGGTATACCTAACGATATTAATGATTTAATTTGAAAGTTATCTGAGCGAATCAATGATTTGTAACAACATCGCATCATTCAAAATAGCAATCAAAAAGAAAACGCAATACTAGAAACGGAAAAACATTTTTTTTAAATCCGCAACTTCGATAAATGCATCACGCCTCAGTAGCTGCCAATAATGAGGAAAAATAGTAAACTGCTATTATTTCTGTTGAAGATCAGAATGAGTGGTGTGTTATAAAGTTAATTAAAATTATGTTTACATAATAGAAACATTTAGTTAATTTTAATAGCACCATTTCCTTGAAATATTGCTTCTAGAACGCGTTTCAAAACTAGGCTATAACTTAGAGGCTAATATACGTAACCCTAAAAATACTTAACTACTGGCATAATATACCTAAGATTGTACGAGGTGTTATAAAATAAACTTTGAAATTTTGAGAGAAATTAGTTGAATATAATAATGTTAATTCAGAATTTGAAATATGAGATCGACAAAAAAAGCATTAAATAATTAGGTCCCAATGGCCGAGTTGGTTGAGGCGTTGTCCGGTAAGACGAAGATCCTGGGTTCGATTCCCAGTTGAGACCGTTACCTTTTTATTTTTCTGTGTCTTGTTCTGTTTCGTATTTTGTTTAGATTTATCGGTATTATCTTCTTCTTCAATTATAATAATAATCTTCAATTTTAGTTTGTGAAAATTTGATTTATGGTTATTTTACAATATTTCGGTCAGCTTTGTCCAGGTGATATTATTATTTATTGGGTTTTATTTTTAGCATTGTTGTAATTATTTGTAATGACCCTAGTTCGGAAATAAGGTGAAACTTTTGGTTAAATAAATAAGGTAAGAAAGCAGACCTAAATTAAGACAAATAATATCGCACACCTTTAAAAGTTAAGTACCGCTCTGTCAGCCTTCCCGAGCCGTTTATCTTACTGTGTTAAGGGGTCTTTACATTTCACATTAGGTATATTGTAATATATGATTAGGTATGGGTTTATAACCGTCGGTCAAAGCTTCTGCTGTTTGAACGTTTGTGCGGGGAAGCGATTCCACCAACACACCTAGGTACACATGTTGTTCACAGTAAACAATATCAGCTATTAACAGCGCGATAAGGCGAAACCGTTCTCAAACAACAATGGGTTCTGTCGAATTCGATAAGACACCCTCTGGAGTTTTGCAGCGCCTGATTATTCTACCTGTTGTTTGCCCAAGGAACGAAATGAACAATCTTCTCTGGAATCCCTACATATTAATAGACAGGTAGGTCCCTATTGGCATAAAAAGCATACCATGAAGAGGTTTATTGTTTTATTGACGAACGAATCTACAAACAGACGGTTTTATTAACAGGTAGGTGGCACCTACTAATCAGATGTGTCTTCGATATATTCTTATTTGAAGAATGATTTTTTGTAGTTTTCCGTTAGGGTTCAGTTTTCAAATAAGATTAGATATTTTTATTTTTATTTAAAGTTAGTGGGTATTTACCTACCTTTTTAACATATTATTGATCAGCGACAGGATTGTAAATTAAACAAATGTTTTCAATAGTAAGGATGTTTATTACAAATATGCACTTAAAACATTCCGGTTATTTTATGTTGAGCATTAATTTGCACCTTACATGTAAGTAAGAATCTCATTATTATAGTCCAGCCTTTAATCCACTCACATCTCGAAATCCAAACCAGTCGAGTGTCGAGTATCGTTAATGTTATGTCTTTTTAATTCCTATCCACTAACATACTGATCAAGTATTGATATGGTTACAGCGTTAAAAATTTTGTGTTGGAAACTGCGCGACGCGGGATATAAAACAGATATTTCTTAGTTTTATGTAAGTAGATGGCTAGTTTTTTGATTTCTTAAAAAGTGACAAAATTTTGAATGAGATTCATATTTCATGCTACGATCATGTATACAATTAAACATGCTTTGTTCCAGGCTAGCTGAAATATGTAGAATATTATATTTCAATCTTCGATCATTGAAACAATGAAGATAAACCATCTTACTAACAATCGTGACATTTCATTTAATGGGTGGGCAGGGGGCAGACTTTCACCCAACTCTCTATTGACATACACTCTTCTGTTATAATTAACGACTTCAATCCAACAAACTTGACCTTTCTTGTGATTATGTATTATTGTCGTCGCCTGAGAGTTGTACTGTGACATCTAAATTCTTTGCTAATAAAACTCGTCATTTTCAATAGTGTTCTGGAATATTTGGTATTAGAGTAAAACTTATTTGTATATACCACTACATAAAAAAACCTACCATCTTAAGTGCAGTCTGGGATAACATGCATGTCTCACTTAAATAATTTAATAAATATTTTATAGACGACAGGATAAACGTAACAACGGGTAACTTAAGTACTTGCATATGTCTCACTATTTCACTTGCATAAGTTAACAAATATTTTTCGGATACAAGGAAAAAAGTAAGAACGGGTAACTTAAGTACTTATGTGTGTTTATTTTTGGAATAACTTAATGAGTAAAACCTCAAATTGTAATAGTTAATTATTGAAGACAATATTAGCGATTCCTAAACGAAAATCTGAAACAGAAAAAGATACGGTCACAACTAGGACTCGAACACAGGACCCTTGCCTTGCCGGGGCACTGCTCTACCAACTGAGCTAATGGGACCCTAGCTCCTTCCCTACCCTTCATTACTTATGTATGTCTCACTATAACGCTTACACAAGTTAATAAATATATTACTGACGCCAAGAAAAACGTAATAACGGGTAACTTAAGTATTGGTCTCACTATAAAAATTACATAAGTTGGTAAATATTTTTTACTGATGCCAGTACAAAAGTGAGATAATAATGTAATATGATGTCTCAGTGTGGCATTCACTATTATTAGGTATGTTTAAAAATATATTTGGTTAAAATGTCTCATTTTGCAGATTATCTATCATCTATTGTGTGTTCATCATATTGGGATATATTTAAACACATTTCGAAAAAATAACGATGAACAAAAAATGTGATGCGAATATTGCTAAATTATTGATAAAATATTGCTAAATTCCATAGAACTTTTCCCTAAATATTACCATAATTTTGGAATGATTACACAACACGTTTTAATTATAGTAAGAATTTAAACATAAATATCTTCAAACTTCAAATCTCCAAACTACTCTTTGTGAGATACCCCATTATAACTCTCAGGCAATGTTATATTATGTTTTTAAAATCTTTCTCTTTCTAAAACATATTTTTTATTTTCCTTTTTTATAGATAGATACCAATGTAAAAACATATACATATAACTGCTTTTAAGTAGTATTTACTAAGGAAATTGAAAAGAGCTCTTCTCAGAGAAATATTTATTTGTTTGTTTTTGAATATTTATTTAGACGTATGAAATTTTTTCATCCATATTGTAGGAAAATATATAAAATACAATAAAATAAGATGCCGTTCAAGAATTACAGTTACAGTGGTTTACAAAATAATTTTAAAAATATATTTATAAAGTACCTGCGCGTTCAACACGCTCTTCTGTCCTGTTCAGGGTGGATCAGTGAAAAACGAACTCTAAGCAGAATTCTTGCCTGAACAGACTATGCAATAATTACAATAGCGTATTATCCTAGGTGGATATTTTCAGTTGCGAACTTACTGAATACAAGAGGTCCATAAAAGAATATTTCTCTGATGTTTTGTGAATAATGTTATGTCTCTATTTTTTCATTTCTATTATGATTTGATTTATATCTACAACCTCTCTCCATGGCTATAAATGTATTGATAAATGTTTTGTTTTCTAAATGTTTCGTTTTAATAATCTTTTGTTTTATATAAATTTTTGATTTCATATTCCTTTCTTACAAATTTAAATTACTTATTCCTTATTATGCTGTCTCAGTAGAGGTAAAGCCACAAGGAGGAAATCCATAATTGGTTTATTTTGGCTATATAATACTTATGTATAAACTTAAATAAATGTTAACTGTCGATTTCCCGAAAATTAATAAATAAATAAATATAATCATAAATTTTTTCTTACATACATAGCACATACCCTACGAAAAGTGCCAAGACTAGAGGCTTCCTTTACTGCCTTTGGTAGGTTATTATAAAGTTTTTGTCCTTTATAAAATATGTGTGGGATGCTTAACAATATTTTTATCTCTTCGCGGACTGCATCCAACGATGTATTTTACAAGTTCGCTTCAGTTGAATGTCCATGTCCACAGTCCGTGGGGTGCATTTAATGTTTTCAATTTTATTAGGCACCAAATGAAGATTGATACGGGTGACTGGTGACTGGTGACTGGTGACTCCATCGCGGCTATTTCCTTGCATTCTAAATCAGAGGAATGGCGATTTGATGCGCCAATAAAGGATGTATCCAGTTATTTGGCTCTTTCCCTTCGTTTAATGGTATTACTCTGAGACCAGTAGACTATTGACCAGTGGGATTTATTGATTGATGAGGTCCAACATAAGTCAATTTAACTAATACTTGAGTTCATTAATTTAAGGTTTATATTCTAACTATTCATATAATATATAATTTAGGTGTTTTTTTTAAACCAGGTGTGTAAATAAATATTTTTCAAGGCGAAGCACCACGATGTAATCCAAAATCGTGTGTTTTTGGTTTGAAAATGTTGTCGCTTAGAAATGATGCTTTAATTAAAAACTGCGAATAGACCACAACTTGGCCTTTAAAATAATAGGACACTTTTTGGTCAATAAGTTTTTTTTAAGCTAAAACAAAATAAAGTATCAGGCCTATAAAAAGTACTTTGATCTTAAAAAATCCAACTTACTAACGCCTTTTCGGCTATGTTTTTATTGTATAATGTGGAAAATTAAGTTCTTTAGATCTTTAAATAGTGCATATATGTGTCGAAAACTTCGCGAAATAAAATAAAACACATTTTTGGCAATGTTTTTTCATGCATAAATCAAAAAAAGCGGCTGATGTTAAGAGGGGATTTAAACCTTATAGCCATGGTCCGATTCCAAATGTTACATGATTCCAAATGTGCATCGCCTTACTAAACATTAATATTGTGTGATTGATTTATTCTAACTGGTATGACGATGTCATTATGAGAATGAAATCAGTTTAGGTAGGTGCCTAATAAATACCAACATAAAATATTACATATTATGTATTTTATTTGCGATACGTTCCAGAGTGGTACAGTTTTTGTTAAAAGAAGACAAATATTCCCAGATTACAAAAAACATGACAATATTTGAAAATCTTCTCCTACCATCACAGTCAATGGAAAATGTTGCTTGTGTCGTGTTGGGGGACTTGGCCAGGTGAGAAATTGAAGTCACGGCACCTGGGACACAAACGCGATGCCAAATCAGCCGCTGACTGGTGACATACTCTCAATATTGCCCTAGTGAAATACCACAACTCAGAATCAAAATGTTACGTATCCCGATCTCTCTTTTTCCCATCTTCTCCCCTTCCCTACTCCCTCCAGCCTTACAGAACACCCCAAATGGGGATGTTATAGTCCCACTCGCTACAGGCTAAAAAACCTTAATTTAGGTACGTGGTCAAGCATTTTAGCACATTAATTACCCTATATTTTATTTGTACAAATATCAGTTTGATAATGCCTTCGAAGGCGAAATAGCTGTCACGCGTAGTAATAATTACACAACAGAACTTGTTTATTAACAAAAATAAAATTAAAAATAATATTATTGAATATATAAAAGAAAAACTTGAAATCGAAATTGGGTTCTAAAAATTAAATTCGGAAAAAATGAATTCAAAAAAATAGAAATAGTTTGTTTTGGATTATTGGGAAATGTTTATGTTTTAAAGGTCAAATTATTTATTAAAATAGAGCATCTGCAAAATAATCATAAAATATCAAATAAAATGTTTATCCGAGACACTATCTAGGTTACAAACTAATTCCATTAGTAACTTTGTTTACTTTAAAAAGGTGGATGCGAATAATATCTGAAAAATTAGTTGCAAAATGACATTCTTAATTATGAATTTAAAATATCAGATTGACAAATACGATGTTTAATAAAAAGATCCCAATTTAAGGGATCCTGGGTTCGATTCCTAGTTGTGACCGTTATTTCTCTTCTATGTCTTGTACTGTTTCATGTTTCGTTTAGAATTATTAGTATTATCTTCTTCTCCAATAGAATTATTAAAAATAAAAGTCAACATTTATTACTTAAACTACGTAATTTTTTTTAGTCAAAAATGATGCTTACTGTATAGTTTTGGATTCACCTATTGCCTTCTTCAATTTGATTATATTTTTGTAATTTTTTTTATATTGCATAGGTAATCTTTCCCTAAAGATATGCCCAATGTCCAGTGCACATGTGTCCACTGGGAATACCGGTGATGTGGCTGTTGAGGTGGAGATTGGTGCGAGTGGTGAGCCCCCGATATCATTATGTAATTTTAGACCGTCGAGGATTTATCGACTGTAAATTTAATGTGCGTATTAAACATCTAACAGTATCGATTTTGAACATCGCCGCAATTTATATTTAACGGCTTATAAATTGATACCTCACGCGCCTTCTATTGTTCGTAGTGTTGAGACTGAAATATACATGGATTTTATTAGAATATATTGCCCCATTTATTAAAATTTAATACCCTTTTTATTTTTGAATGCGACTGTTTTTTGGGATAAATTGACAATAAAATAAACCTCAATCAAATGATTCAAGTGCATTCAAAATTTGATTATTACCTAATTTAAAAACGAATTTTATAATAAATATGTGCTTTCAATACATTATAATTATATTCGTTTCAACCACTAGCTTAACTCTACAATAATTTTTATTTAAATTAAATAATCTATGCAGGTCACAGAGCTACAGTTAGAGGTGCCACTGCTTACTAATATCTCGTCGAAACTTGTTCTACCATTTAGTTGTTTTAGTTAGAGCGTTTGGAGAGTTGGAGGACAGCGGAACCTATTTTTTCGCTTCATGTCTCATCTAAATATAATGCATATTTACAGGCGGGTTTTCTTTTAAAATTAACATTTAATTAGCCTACGTACACCTTCTCGTACGTTCATACATTATTGTTTAAATAAAATGCGTTAGCAAACTATCTATCTACGCGGAAAAATTTAATCCTGTTAAAAAAGTGATAGCATGCCGATTTCCTGATAAAATATTATTCATTCATTCAACTAGAAAATATAATGACGGAATACCAATAGACGGTATGTCAAAATCAATATCAGGATTTGTATGACCACGTGTTCTGCCGTCCTCATAAAACACTCGCTTTTAACTGATACTTTCTTAAGAATTCTGTCAAGGCCTACAGTCCCATTTTTATTACGAAAACCAATAATGTGCACAGATTTTTTTTAAATTAACAGTATTTTAAATCAAGAAGTTATCTCCGTGTAGGAGATATTAAATTTAGTCAATCTTAAAAAATCTCAATGAAATAAAAAAATTGACCGGTCGGTAGCTGAGTTGACATCGCGTTTTGATCCCACCCAGGCGTAGTGTGTTCAATTCGTCAGCTGGCTAAGTCCTCCATCACAACACAAGCAACATTTTTTGCTTATTGTGGTGGTAGTAGGAGATTTTAAAAGATTGTCGGAAATGTTTGTCTTTCTTTTCAAAAACAAAACATAGGTGCTGAACTTAATTTTGGATTTGAGGTCCAAATGCTCAATCAAACTGATACTTTTTTATGTGAAAAGGTGTGGCAATTATCTAGTAAGGACATGAACTATTTTTTGTGTTTTGAATTATAAAATTTTATAGGCTATTGAAAAAATCGATTTTTCATATTTTAGAGAGAACTTTGACAATTATTCAATAGGTTAATGACAATTAATTAACAGGTTAGGTTAGGTTGTGTGTTCTTTTTATTTTTCACTTTTTAGAGAGAAATTTTTCAATTATTCAATAGTTAAATGTCAATTAATTAATGGGTTAATTACAATTAAGCAATAGGTTAATGTCAATTAATTAATAGTTTAGTGACAATTACTTAATGGGTTAATGACAATTATTTAATAGATTACTGAAATTTTTTGCTAAATAATTTATGCCCTACCTACTTTTTAATGAAATGTAAAATTATAATAAAAAAGATTAAAAATCATTCTGATCAACATTTAAATTACAAACGACTGATTTACCTTGAAACATAAATGTATCGTGTATAAATTTTAATTCCGAGCAACAAATGCGCGTTTTTTACGATACATCATTTTATATTTCATTATATCCTCACAGTTGGTTGGGCAAGATTATTTTTGATGGGCAAGATATTTGCTTCATACTTTTATTAAGAAAATAAATTATTCTTTTCGGTATGGTATTTTGGCCTGAAATAAAAAAATAAGTTTTGTAAAAATTGGACTCGCGGCCGTTCCTTTAGGGAACCGATTATAAAACCTTTTAATAATAAATAAACATTCATATTCTTACTTCAGATAAATAAGAATATATGAAAATATTGCCTATTTAATTCTTGAAAAATTGGTTTGTCAATGATTTCAAAACCTAAAGGAGCCAGAACTAATTCACAAATTCATCTTAAATTTAAATAAAATAAATAACTTAGTATACACCGCTATATCATCAAAATATTCAACATGTTTCAAAACCAATGTCAACAAATCCTTCGATAGGATAATGAAAATTAATAAATATATGAATGGACAAACAAGTATAGACCCATAGAAAAAAATATTTTAACGAGCCGTGCTTAATTAGTTATTTTTGGAAAAAAAATTATAAAATTATTTTAAAATATTTAAATATTGCATTTATGAATATACAGGATTTTCCAATAAGAGGTGTTATTTTGATATTCAATCGTAAAATATCAATGGTTTCGTTGCTTGTGTGGCACGTAGCGCCGTCTTATTGAAAGTAAATATTTTCTAAATCATTACCATCCAATTTCGGCCATAAAAAATCATTAATCATCTCTCGATAGCGCAATCCATTCACCTTAACTGTTGCTCCTGCCTCATTTTCGAAAAAATAAGGTCCAATGCCTCCGCCGGACCATAAACCGCACCAAACAGTCACACGTTGAGGAAAAAGAGGTTTTTTAACAATAACTCTTGGGTTTTCCGAGCCCCAGATGCGTCAATTTTGCTTGTTGACGAAGCCACCGAGGTGGAAATAGGCCTCATCACTCAAGATGATTTGCATTTGATTCACTCAAGTGAATTTTTATAATTTCAATGAGTTTTTGAAGCGTGTATCGATCCCTTTTTATTAATAACGTAGTTATTACTTGTCAAATATAAAAAAATGACAGCTTCAAAAGTAACATCTACCGAAATAGCGGCCTATTCAAAATAACACCTCTTATTGGAAAACCCTGTATATGTATACTTAAATCAAACATTTTATAAAATAACACTACAGATTTTTTTGTATTGAAACATGTTGATTATTTTGATTAAATAGTAGTGTATAAAAAGTTATTTATTTGATTTAAATTAAAATAACGCCACAAAGTGAATTTGCAATTATTGAAGAAATGATTTTTTTCGCTGAACTGTTAAACTAATTCCCACGAATATAAACAAAGAACCTACGGGATTTTAGCTTCCGAGTGTAATTTAGCTTCTGTGGGTATTTTTAAGGGTAAGAAGCTTTTCATGTGGTCATAATAGTGATTGTCGGACCTCTCATTGTTTATTCAACTTGGTTGTTATTGGCCAAATAAACGTCAGTATATTTCAAACGGCAGCCCCGCAAGATAATTTATGACTTCACAGCTTACAGCCTTTGCAAAATCTCCAATGAATATCGTAAAGCATTCTTGCGGTTGTAAAACTCACCATGGAAATATTTGCTTTCAGTCGATTTCAACGCAGAATTACAGGAAAAATAAGAAACATAGTTTTATGACGCCAATATAATAACATAATGAGTTTAGTGTGTGGGCATTACTGCTTGCGGCCTCCTTCTGTGGGAGAGGATTTATTGGGCTCATTGTCTGCGCGAATAGGTAGGTACCTACCGGGTAGTTACTTGAAAGTTGGGTAGATACTAGTTATATGCGGGAAGGGGGCGTTTAACGGGACCGTCCCGTAGCTGATTGTCCGATGTGTGGGTCCTAAGAAATTTGAAAAGCGTTGCGAATCACATCCACGAATTATGTACCTAATTTTTATAGATAATTTTAAATTAGGGGTGACCAGAATAGTAAACCGTTTTTTGGGCATCATAATTAAGAGATATTGTATTTTGATCAACAATCTTTCAAAATCAAACGTTTGTGGCTTCTATTCTCTTCGTTATAATTTGGAATCATTTTCTCGTCCTGAACTAAAAAAATATATTGGTACGTCTTCGACTCTTTTTAGTGTTGTGTCTACCTATGCAAGATATTATTATCTTTTAATTCTATCACATAGCAGTCTAAATATTTTGTAAAAAAAAAACCATGCACCTACTAATTTTAATGCAGAAAATCACAGAACTGGCGTTATGAAATTTCCACACTCGTTGTCACATTTTTTTTTGTTTTTGTTTTTGTTTTTATTTTCTCATTTCAATTCTTTGATAACGAAATCGATAATTCAAAATAAATAAAAAGGTAACATACTTCACGTCACTTGAAAACTTTAAATTATTAATCTCTTTAAAAATATGTTATTTATTATGATAATCTCTGTGAATATTTTTGCCGTGTAAAAAAGTCATTATACAAAATTCCAATAGATGTACGCAAATTATCCTCCGAAAATTATTAAAAAAACACCTCATCTGGTTCCGTTATTTATCATGTCATAGGATTGAAAAAATTACAGGGTTTCTTTATTTTTGCCGAAAGATTTATACTTTATTTTAAATAATCATGATAAAATAATTACACTTGTTTTTTTTTAAATATTATTAAACTTCTTCTAACATTCGTATTTACATGCAATGCGTCTCCCTTTTAAAACATCTTCTTCTTCATATTGAAGGCTTATTACGGAGCCTCAACTCCGAGTATTAATCCTCGTAAATAATACCCAGTAATGACTTTAAAATAATTATATTACCGATATGCCGATAAATAATGATAATAAGCCTATTGTTTACTTTGTCTGTGAGAAAAAACCGCAAATTTCTCAAATAAACCAACGACCTTCTTGGTAAAGTAGGTAGGTAACTAGTTCATTGCGAGTGTACCGACTGAGCGCTTATTACTTAATGTACGAGGCGGGCCCACTGCTTTTGGTCAGAAGGAAAGTTGAAAAGGAGCTTTGCCGCCCGCATTTATTTAAAGTATTTAACTGACTTCAACTTTTTAAATGATAATAATTTATGACTAGAATCGGTGTTCGATATTTTAATACAAAGTTTCTGTGGAGTCATGGTTTTTAAACTGGTTGTAAAACTATTTGAGAGATGTTTGAACATAATATTATTTTATAGAAACTAATTTCTGTTGTATGTGATATGAAATATTCCTGCTGCATCTCAAATTTGCGTTGATTTTTTTCAATATTGGAACTGACGATTGCTTGAATTCAGACAAGCCATAAAGTAGGTACCTATCTACACATAATCAGAAAATAGTGTAACTTTTACTTAATTAATATTTTTGCATTTGAAATATGCATTTCTTTTGTTAAAATTTTTGCAGATGACTTTTCTGAAATGCATCTAATTTGTGAACAAAAGTTTATGTTGAAAATTGTCAATAATTGTGATCCTTAAGCACATATACATTTATATATTATGTTGAACTACAACTCTAAACTCAACTCTACAACACAGAAGAATTTTCACTGACTTGGTATTTCTATATAAAATTCTAAATGATTTAGTTGATAGTCCGGTATTGCTAGAATTTGTAAGCTTCCGGATTCCACTAACTACCGATTCTGGGACTAACTACCATATGTATTCCTCTTTGCCCAGAATACTAATGGAGGGAAACAATTATACCAAGTCAATTTATATTTAAACAAATATAAAATGTTGTTAATGAAGCAATTCAAGGAAACCCCGAAAAGGGCGTTAATTAATAAATAACTAAATAAATAAAACCTCTAAACGCTTTCAAGCAAATTTGTTTTAAAAACTTTTAGCTTCACAAAGCCTACAATTCTAATATCCTGTGATTTGTCACAGGTCTACGCTAAAATATTACCTACACTACTGCTAAACTTTTATGTGATACAGCACAAGAGATGCTGCTGTATCACATAAAAGTCAGCTGCTGTATCATAGAGAAGTCAGTGTAACAATTGCATTGACATTTTGGGAATTATGTGCAGCTGAATAAAATGGAAGAAGTGGAGTAGGTTGTTAAGTTTCTGACTATTAAGATATGGTCACTGAACTCTTTCATTGTCAATTTTAATAATTACGTACGTTCACACTATTAGGCGTCGTACTCGAGGGCGGAAGTTGAAATAACCTATTTAGTTCAATTAACTTACTAATTAATAAAGCAGAAATTGTAGATGTGTTCACTGCACAGAATATAGATACAAGAAGGCTATAGTAACATACCTCAATAATATTAGTAACCAAGCTAAGTATAATACTATTCTTCTACATTTCTATACGTATTATTAATGGCGAACTTTTATTTGTTGATTTCTGTTGCTCTAAACTATTATGTATATCAGATGTTTGTAAAAGTCTACATGGGTGTAGAATAAACAAATAAATAAATATTTATATTCACCAAATCGATTATCTACATTATAAAAACTGGAAGGACAGGAGTATTGGGGTACAGAGGCGCAAACGGGATGTGAACTCGGAACTTTCCGCTATTTGAGCGTCGTGTAGGATTATATGCGTTTGTAGTGTAATTATCCTTAACATTTTTAGTAAGAGCAAATAATTCATTAGAATATTTGTGCCACTTTCTAAAATCCAATGATACATTTTTTTTCATTAATGAGATACATTTATAATACGAAACATTACTAAGCATGAGTATAAATTATTTTTTTTACTTTTTTTTATATTATTCTTCAGTCTTCCTTACTAGGGATTTCGGGATATTCGTGTTTACTTCTTTTGTTGTTATTTTAAAAGTTGCTTATTTTCATTTGTTAATCATTAAACAATTTCTTGATATAATTCAGGTACCTATTGGAGCGCTTTACCGGATTCTTTGAATGGATGCATGATTTATTGTTTTACGATTCACAGCTTTACATATATTAGGTTAATGCAGGTTAAGGTTTGTGGGTGAAGGCAAAAAGTCCAACCCAGTTATAGAGTCCTACTTAAGTACTTTGCAGTTGTATAAAGGGTCATTTCCTTTACTCCGTGGTTTGGGAATCGTTCTTAAGCCTGTAAAGGATCACGGCGTTTGAGGCTTTCTCGCTGTCCCGGTCACACTAACACCAACACACCACCAACCAGCGGCCAGCACTAACGCTGTGATATATGGTAGTTAAACAAAGGTTAAACGTGTTTAGTGCACTTGTCACTACTGGTGCATCCATAAATTCTGCTGGGCTCAGGGGTTTAGTTTTCCCAATGATATCTGACTGCAGAGTCGAAAGGGTTCATTGGGATATAAAAAAATATCCCGTACTTCGTTACTTTCTTCCTACGAATTATGTTCTATCAGCCTGTCACCTGTGATCGCAGCTTTATTAGACTCATGTGTCATAAGCGGATACGGCAAGCCGATCTTTGAAATTGCAGCATGAATTTACTATGTGTATTTTAAATTTAGAAGGACTAACCAACTAACTCACTATCACGGGGTAGGAAAAGAGGATGGACGGCCAAACAACTCGGTCTCGGCACACACTTCTTGCTTCAGTCACGTTTACAAATATTTTTATACACACCTACACTTTTGTTATTCTCTTGAAATGACCCCTCATTTCAAGAGAATTTCAAGGTTCATTTGATCGTGCCCCGTCTTCCTCGGGAGTCCCTGACTTCTTCTACCATACACATTCGCACCATATATTCTCGTTGCACTCCTTACTTCGTTCATCCGCTCTACGTGGCCAAACCATCTAAGCATCCCTTTCTTAATCTTACTCATTATGATCACAACAGTATTTTTCATACATGGCTTTGTCACACGTTCGCCTCGGGGATTTCATATCAAGACCATCCTTCCTCTTCCAGTTCCTTGCATCACTGCCATTCACCAGGGTCGGCATCAGAAATCTACTGTGGACTGTTAAATTAGCTTATTTTTATGTGTTCAGTATTCCATTAATGGAGTTTACGTCTTACATTATTTACCCATATTTCGATATCCCTGTCAGTCCTTCCATCTCTCGTAATTGGAAAATATTGGGAATATTTTCCTTCTTTGAATACGTACCTACCTCAAAGAAGAAAGACCTTTCAACTACTCTATGATGCGACTTAAATAAAAATGGCTTGTAAATACTACGACAATTTCAGCAAAGTGAACAGTTGAAGGCTTTTATTAATGTCATGGTGTACTTGTATGTTGTTATTTATGATCAACAATAATTTCTATGAATCTTCTTTTATTACCCGCACTCTCTTTACGATGCCTCCGATTTGTAAAGTGTGTTTTCAAAGGACATAAATTTCCCGGTGGAGATAGTCTGTTTACCGGATTTTATTGTTTTATGGCTGCAAGAAGCCTTTAGAATTATTGTCGGTGTGAACATACATTATATTTATTACACGTATATATCAATAACTGCAGTAGCTCTGTAGCCTATTATTATCACAATTGCTCACGGCTACTGGGCAATAAAGGTTTCAGAAATAATTCCTGAAAAAGCTTTGTTTGTTGAAGTATTCCGCATTGTTTTTTCACCTTCATGGTACTTTCACAAATTCACGAAATTACCCCAGGAACTGAGGAAGATTTACGAAAGAATTGGTTCAGCTCAATGTAGATAAAGATAAAGAGGCTTTGTTTAAAAAAATCTCACTTCGGTGTTTGTGAGTAAAAATCTTAAACAGAGATGCAAAAACCCAAGCATTGTTATTTTGTTTAAATATTATGTCGAAATTTTAAAACATCCTTGATTGTATAGGTAGGTATATATTTCCTTTGTGTTCAATATTTTTAAAAATAATTTTTGTACCCACGCCAGAATGTTGAAGCTTTTAATGCATTTTTAATAGGATAATGCGTCTTCAGTCAGGTAAAATATTATCAGAGCGGATGTCTTTATTCCTGAGAGGGTAGTGGTCATTTCATTAACAATGAGATAATTTGAATGGTTGTCCCGGACTAAAAATAAACCCAACAGACGGAAAGCGACAAAATACCGTGTTGATATTGAAACTAGGCATCTTAGTAATTTCCAACCGATTAACGATGAATTGCACTTATAAAACAAACATTCTATTGATATTAATAGAATAATAAGGGCTGGATACAAACTGTTTTATTACGAGTGTGGTCATGTGAAATGAAATGAAGAAATAATGGTTATGTTCCTATATCCTATATTATTATGATTGCCACAGATGGGAAGGCTAAAAAGGCACAGATGAAGATGAGATAATAACATGGTCAAATAAATCGAAGGTTGACATTCGAGGCGGTCAGCCTGCCCGCGCTTGACATTCACAAGGAGAATTCATTTCGAACTCGCTATTGTGCAATATACTTCAGACGGGTGGATTTTTCAAAACTGAATTTGAATGGCGCGCTGTTTAGAGTAAGGTAAAATTACAATATTATTTTCTTATCATTTTATGAGAGTTGACTGCACAAACGCATCTTAGAGAAAACCGCCGATGGTACGAACATAGGTTGAGTGATATTTCAATATATTTTTCATAGATTAGATTTTCTCTGCATTATTAATGGGACTATGTTTTCGCAGCTTGCATTATTAAGTCCTGTACCGTAGACAGTAAAAATAGCTTCAAATAATCCCATTTACCCACCGCAGAGCCGAGATAGATTAATCATAAATATTATTTTAGCGGAAAGAGTGTTTGGTGCCTCCTTTGTAGTGGACACAAGATCCTGAAGTCAAAAAGGAACCACTTATAAGAATTTCATTTAGAATATTTCGCTGATCCGTTTGGGTCAAACGAATTCATAAGCCCCCCTTTCTTCTTCTTCATCTCCCTTTGACTGCGTGCCAGTCTTTTCGCAAACAAAGCGAGATGAATTCACACTCTCCAGCCTCCGGTAGAGCAGTGGAGGTTTATGAAGTTTTTGCATCTCTTGACAGGATTATCTCGTGGGCTGTCAACAGAGAAGGCAGTTGTGTATACCGAAAGTGATTGACATTTCTTTTAAAAAATTTAATAAGATATTCATTGTCAGTATTGTGACGCTGATGAAAGAAACCCACATGTTTCTGGATGTATCAATTACCCACTGCAGATCTTTCGGAGGGGGCTCATTCACGCGGATATGAACTATATTATTTCCATTGAAAATTCTTAACACAGATTTGTTGGTACTAATTTTATAACGTTTTTTTACTCTATTTTGACTCGTAAAACCAGAAAAATACGTTATGTTTAGAATTACACATTACCTATGTACCTAAAAAAGTAAAGATGATTCCTTAGGTTAATTTATCAATTTTGGAGACAGGTATGAGTACCGCTGCTCCGGGAACCATTAATTGGATAGCCAATACTTCTACCATAGGTATTTAGATATAATAATAATAATAATAATAATAATTGGATGACTTGCATAGCGCCGTTTTTGTGCAAAATCACCTCAAGGGCGCTGTACAAACTTATAGTACATTTCTACAGTGATCTATGTTTGGTGATTTAGCAGGGATGCCCGGGTTTAGGAGTGAGGTTTTTCCAGGTCTTGGTGACAACAACGCAGTGGCAGGGTGGATTCAATCGTCCATCACTCCTGGTCCCATTGACTCCCAGATGACTACCCTTTTCTCAAACCTTATGCTTTTCCTAACGGCATCCCCAAAGATGACATACACGGAGCTAAATTACTGATAATATAGATTATTTATTAAAAATCTCTTAAAATTATTCGTAATCTGGTAAAAACGGGATTGCAGTCCATTAACGAATGAATTGATGTCTCATGATAAAATTTTAGTAAAGTACGAAATTAAATGTCACGTTATCGGAACATGTGTTCATAAAAACCCGAAGATTTTCACATTTCGTTATTATATATCATTATAAGACAAACGCAGGAGCACGAACACGTGTTCCGATATTTTTACGAATTTACTAAAAGTTTATCGAAAAGTGGTCTGCAGCCCCGTTTTTAACCGGATTACAAATAATTTGAAGACATTTTTAATAAATCAGCAATACTCATTTATCTCCGTGTAGGCCCTGGCGGGAATTATTTTCTCTCTTTTCCCTCTTGAGTCTCCTGTGTAATGATAATAATAACAATGCAATATTAGGAAATAAATTGTGGGTAGAATATATTTAATAAGAATATCGCAATCAATATAATTTCCAATCGATGTTTGAAATAATGATCATGAGAGAAGGAATTGCTATACCGATGGCTATGATCCAATCCTAGTCCGTGCAGTTGCGATAAAGTTGTGGAAGTAATGTTCAGAGCGTGATGATGTGTGGGGAGTGTCTATAAGTAGGTATGGTATACATGTAGATATCTTTGTATTATCCTAGCTAGATAAAGCTTTTAGTTCCCGTCCCACGTGCTGCATGGTGTATGCTGTATGGAGCCTGTTTGGAGAATGATGTAATAGATAACTGATGACTGAATCACCCGGTGTGACCTTATAGGAGCTCTTAATTATTATTGTTACGTCTTTAACCTTTGTCCACATTTCTAAATCCTCATTGTTCTACGCCGGGTATTAACAAATAATATCACAATGATTATCAGCGCCCATTAATTTACACAATCATTTTATTATGCGATGGCCTCAGCGGCATTATATAAAGCTGCATTTTAATAGATAGGCTTTTTACACACGGTATATTCTATAATTACATACAACTTCCTAGGATTTCCACTTTATGAAAAATATGATACTCCAAAACATACAATTTTAGTAGGGTTTTTAGGTAACAATTTTTTCCTTACCGAGAACTACAAGGCCTTTAAGTCTATAATAGCTAGGTTACATTTAAAACACCCACATGAGGTAAAAATTGTGAGGCGCAATGACGCCGTTCTATTTGTATGAATAACAGTAACTTTAAAATCAGTAAATTAAAATTTTTCACTTTTTTATGGAAAATAAGAATCTAGAAAATGAAAAATAATTGACTTATACCACGGGACGGTTGAACTCAGTACATTTTTCCAATGCTATGGGTTACGGATTTTTATCAAAAAATTGGTGCAGTGTAAATAAGAATCATTTCCAGTTTTCAGAAACAGTTTCCGAAAACTATTGTAATACTTTTATGAGACATTTCTTTTTTTATATACCGTAGGTACAAGAGTTCCAACTGCTCCCAACCTGAAGCCAGTTAGATTATGGTATCCCCAATTGGGGTATGTTGTAAGGCTGAAGTTATAGGGGATGGGAAGGAGATGGGGGGAGGAAAGTGAGAGAGTACCTGGCTTTTCAGATTTGGCGACACTGAGAGTTCTTCCACCCTGGATATTTATTAATTGTAACCATAAATCGAATTAGAATTCATTTACGGAGACTATAGACTTATACATCTTACGAGCTTCTTGTCAGAATGTAAAAAAGAATCCCCTTTAGAGAAACGAAATAAAGATCTTATTTTTCCGCGGTTGCATTATTTGCAAAAAATATTTATCTCGTCCTGTTCAGCATTAAAATATCAACAGGCGTGAAGGGTGTACCAAGCTGGTGAAAGGCAACACTACCCGACACACACACAACACAAGGTACCCCAATAACAACATCACGTCAAGCATGCAAATATACATATGTCAGTCTACAGCCTCATGCCCTGGACCCGTGAATGGCAGATGTGGTCCCACAATACGACAAGGCGCGAACCTTCGCACTGCCTTTGTGGAAGGGTTGACGGTTGACTTCAATTCTACAAAATATTTGTTGGTCGACTACAGCCCGACAAAACATTTGTTGTAAACGCAACTGCCTTCTCAACAACAATAAGAAAGCATTCTAAAATCCATTTAAACAAATTTTAATTCCATTAGCGAGGGCCTTCCGACTACACAATGAGCACGGTGGTTCTTGGTTCTTGGATCGGACAGAATGTTTCAGGGTTTTTCAACAGTTGCAATTGAGTTGTAGCATGCATTATTTTTATCAGTCAAAAATAATCATATTTAGATACCTATTTCATGTTAAAACCCTCTTAAGAGTCTGGGTCTAAACTCTCTTTACTGAACACTCCAATCTGTTTTCTTAATTCTGTTGAAAATCTATGATTAATGTTCATAAAGCAATAAAATTTCTAAAAGATTCTAATTTATAAAGAATTTAAAATGATATAAAATACTTTTTGTTTTAAAACCACGAGTTTTTAATAATATTTTGAACCAACCGGTTTTGCTTTACTTAAGCATCATCAGGGTACAAATTATTACTATACAAGAAGTACAAAGTGTGGGCTTATATATAAAAAAAAATTTGAGGTAGACAACAAAATTTTGAGGGAGACAACAACTCAAAATTTTTTTTTATATATAAGCCCACGCCGAAATTCGAAAATATTCAGATTCTATATGTATATTCGTAATTTACTAAAAAAATTTCAGCAAATCTTTTAATCATTCGTTAAGGCCTGCAATCTCGTTTTTAACCGAAGTACGAATAATTTGAACAGATTCTTAATAAATCAGCAATATTCATATTTCTCTGTTTGTGTAAATCCCAACGACCCAATGTTATGATATAGGTTAAAAAATTGTTCATTTAACGGGCTTTAAAGTAATTTAATTAATCCGTAATCAAGTCTTTATAAACCTAAGCATTAATTGATGTTCTTAACCCTAAGTATTTATTTTTAGTTACAATATCGTGCTTTCAAAGCTATAGCATTTGAAGACTAAGTCTATAGTTAATTTGTCAAAAACACTAAACCAAGTAGGAAACAATGTTCCCTCTAAAGTATGCGCGTGTTCGTCCACACATTTGTTAAAAATTGTCCGAACACATGTTTTCATCTTCCACACACAACTCAAAGAAAGGAGCGTGTCACAAGATTTTTGTTTTACGCAAGTATACACAGAAAATAGGTTGTCTGATTTCGTACAATATGTTGGTATATTATAAAATAAAATAGTATTTACATTATACAAATTAAATTTATTATTTAGCAGTACATTCATTTGATTCCTTATTTTTACCTACTACTTTCTTTAATCTTGCACACATTAGTGTATGTGCCGCACACACAATGAACAAATTAAAGGGAACTTTGGTTGGGAGACCATCATTAGAATAAATTCATCTTCCTGTTAATATCCCTTTTCTCTAAAATCATAATTTAAGTAAGAAATTATGTAAAAGATTTATTTACCTTTACATAAACAGATCACAAAAAACCATAGTAAGTTTGTAAGTTTCAATTATTGAACTAAGCTCTGAAACTCGTAACCATAACTTATAGATAATCTGAGGGATTAAAATTTAAGTAAAATAAATAACAATTTGAATATTCCTGGTGAAGAATAATATATCGATGTCAGGTGTCTGGTAGGTCAAGCAGGGCCGGTAATTGAAAAAGCTCAAGTAATCGTGATCGCGAAGGATTATCGCCTGTCGGGGAGTGGGACAAGCTCTAGAACGGTATGACAACTTGTCTGAGGTGTTAAAAGGCCAGTCATGGTGGGATATTGTGAGTCCTTTGTCACGCCTTTCGTAAAGGACGCCGCCATAGCATCGTGCTAATGCTGAAAGGATTCATAATAATTAAATTTCAGGGAATGTGAATGGCAAGGATAACATTGGCCGGAGACGTCAGCGATGTGTCATTTTTTGGCAGTTCGAATAATTGCAGCTTTTGTATGTACAGGATATGTAGCTATAGCTATCACCGTGTTAAATTGCTGCATAGTAAAAGTGTACTAGCAAGATATTGATGATAAAGTGTCAGAATATGCATATTGCATATTTTGTCACCTGGCACAATCCCCTTTATATTTTAAATTGCAGTCAACAAGACTCAGTATCTACTATCCAGGTGCTGGGTAGTAGATACTGACTGATACTCATCCCCATTCTCAATTTCTTTGTTCATTATTTTTATCTTAAAAAGTCGATATTAATGAAATTTTAATACTAACAACAAAAGAGAAGTCACGCCAAGCTGCCACAAGGCAACTTGTCTTCAAGTTCTACCATTTAAAAAAATGATAATAAACATGACACGTTTTCATTTTGTTGGTAAATTTAGATAAATTTATCTATAATGCACACTCTTCTTCTGATTGTAGCTGCTTCATTTATGTTTCTATTATTCCTCTCTTGGATTATCGAGTCCATTTTGATGATTTTTTTTAATTCCTCCGATTACCAGTTTGGTATATTTGTATCTTGAATTCATTAGCATGTACCATAATCACCTAGCTCACAAGGCCAGGATACTGAATCAAATTGGCCTCTGAAGCTTGTTTGAGTACCTGCAATAGTTGTGTTTTTATTTATTATTAAATTAATTAAAACATTTAAAAAAGAAAAAACCGATAATTCTTATGCTGGACAAATACGGCTTTGCCCCGAGGCTTCCATTTGCCAGAATCGTTTGGACCGTGTACAAATTAGGAGGCCTCACTTCAGCTTAGCCTGGCTATTTTGATCTGCGTCACCATTGAGTGAACAACTCAAACTTGTGAACTAAAAACAAACATTGGTGAATAAAATGTTTTTTTTTCGCAAATAAAGGATTATTTAAAATGAAGCACTAAGAAATAATATCAGGAGATACGTAAAATATGTATATATTTTTGTACCATCCAGACTAAAATCACGTCCGTTTGGAGAGGCCGCACTTACGATTCGAGGTCTAAAGTATAATCTCACACATATAGTGGAGCTGACGAACCATCGGCAAGAGAATTTCAAACACACGGGGAGCCGAACCATGAGCCAAGGCTCGTTGGCTTGACTCGGTGAATTTTGAGTTTTGGCTATGATGTTGAGTTTTTCCTCGGCGCGGTGCTATTTGGCTCGTTGGCTCTGCCATGTGTGCCCAATTTTAGAAGATCTCAAACAAGTTATGGGAATGATTTTATTCAGTGTCCCGGCCTTGTGATCTAGGTGGTTTTGCTCGTACACCGTGTTTCATGTTCATTGTATCGACACTTTGGAGGATGATGCATTTTTAGATATTTATGTAAATGTATGTACAAGCGAGAATCAAGGTAAATAGGTACGGATATTTTTTGTGGGAACCTACATATTTCACGTTTATTAACCTGAAACAGGTTTATAATATTCGGACAGAAAATATTACATTGCTCGACCTGAATCAACTAACAATAAGGGGTGTTTGTTAGGTACGACATTTCAAATTGGAATATTAATTTGTTCGAGTGAAAGCCACCTAGAACGCTGTCCTCCCCTACTTTACCAACACTTGGAATTAGATAAGTTTGTCTAAAGAGAATAATGTCAGGTGAATGCAAGTTGGCCGTTATCCCGCAATAACGCAATGAATGTTGATTCTGTGTTTGTTGTCGGGTAGTTAAGTGCAGAATTGTATTACTGCTTCTGTTAGTTTCAGGAAAAGCCATTTCATCAGACATTAGGAACACTGTTGTTTATCCGACTGGAAATGTTTGGATTAAAATCATATTAATGTTATTATTTATGTTACGCCAGGATCGTTATTATTCTAGTAGCTACTAGTTCTAGTAGGTACTTCATTATTAATCAAATCGAAAAATAACAGATGGAACGACATACAATTTTTCAGACCCTTCTCATTTTCCTCGTTCGAGTATTTTGCACATGTAAAATAATATTTTTGATATCTCTTTCTCCGCAATCAATGCTGTCTCTTTCATATGATTTAACTACCTATTTTTATAAACTTTATAAATATTACATTTGAGTATATTATAAGCGGGCTTATTTTCTGTGTAATTTCAACAAATGTAAAAAACCAGAAATAGACTCATATTACTTTCTTTAATTATATGTATACGGAGAAAATGGGTTAACATCTGGATTGCAGGCCTTTAACGAATGAATTGACAGGTTTCATTTTAAACTTTTAGTAAAAGGGGAATATATTATCACGATGTCGCATACGTGTTTATAAAAATCATTATATTTTTTGCATGAACACCTCTTCCTATATATTAGGAATTTACTAAAAGTTTATCAGGAAACGGCCTGCAATCCTGTTTTTAACCAAATAACGAATAATTTGAAGAGATTTTTGAAACATCAGCAATACTCATTTTCCTCCGTGTAAATATCGCGAAAGAGTATCAACTGCTCCCAACCATCTGGACCCAATCGGTGAGGATAAAGGTATTGGGGAGGATAAGGAGACGGGGAAGAAGAAGGTGGCGAAGTCCCTGCCTATTCAGATCTGGCCTGCAAACATGACTAAATCCATTTTAAGCAACATTTCAATTCCGAATGGTGGTCTTACACCAAGACTATACTGAGAGTATCTCTGATCTCTATCTGAGAGGAACATGACTCAAATATTAATATTAAAAAAATCAAGTGTCACTGAGAACGCACACGCTAATCTCCGAAACTTCCAACCAATTTCAATGAAATTTGGTGAATGTGTATGGTTGGTTCCAGTTTGAAATATAGAATAGTTTTGGACCCGATAGGTGGTTCTGTTGTCGAGATCTAAAATAAACAGTTTAATTTATTTTTTCAGATTTCTCATTTAAAAAATACATACAGCCACAAATTTTAACTTCCTTACATAGAAGGCGGTCTGTGGCAGAAAAACCCACAAAGGGCCCACTAGTATACTCTATATTATTTTTAATTAATAAATTGTGAAAAGAACACAAATTGATCAAATAAAATATGCTGTCAAAGTGGAAGAAATAAAAGTTGTATCCGAACGACTCAATTACTGATAAAAGATTTTTTAAAACTTAATTAAAAAATAATGCTTAAATCCATTTTTTAGGCTTCCGGCAAGTCGTAAAATTGAAAAGGTTAGTGTGCAGTAAAGTCGCCTATAGCTTAGGACTAAATTCAGTATAAAGCCATAGGAGATCGGTGCAGATCTGAAGCTGTGAAGTTGTAAGCCAGTTCCGGCGCCTTTGGGATTTTTCGCTTCACTGATCTGCTCGGTCCTGATCTGTGAAAATAACATGTGACGCCGGTAAGAGATTTAATTTGCTGACTGAATAAAGGATCGACATCGAGAACCAAAACAGTATACCATCAAAGTCGCTTGAACGGTGAAAAAGTTTATTTCTATTTACAGTACTCATCAAAGTTCGTTCAATTCTTCCTATAAAGCAATTCTCTCAGTATTAACTTTGTAAAATCTAGACTTCTAGTGTTTTACAAAGAATAATATTTGTGCGTTATTAACAAAACTTTGGTTTTAGTCAAACTCATTTTTTTTAATATTCATTGATCAAGTATCATTCTTATAGAGCGTGTGAACCTCAAAATTTACACCGAAATCAAGCATATTGGTTTAAGAAAACATTTATCCAAAAGAAAGTGCATTATTTCGCAGTCGAAAGATCGAAAGAAGCTTCGCTTTTTATTAGTTTATTGGTTTGCACGGAGCAAATTTGTCTTCTAGCAAGTTCGTCTCAACGCTCGATAGACTAGCTATGAAGATCATTTTTCAAATACGATTTAGAAATCTTTTAGGCGGGGGCCCTTACGAATTTATTCAGCTATATGAATATTTAAAAAATATACACCTTATGCTTAGCTTCAACGCGGCCGAAGTAATATTAGAAAAAAAAATGATTCCAACAAAAAAAAAACGAGTTACGACAACACTTTTGCGACAAAACGAATGATCTTCGCTGGTTTTACGTTTTCACAAGCTTGTATAACAAGCTTACGTCAAGAAGGGGAGTTTTATTCTGTGTGTTATTCGAGATGTCTAATTAATCTATTGTCATTTTAAATAATAATGATATTACCTGAAACTTTTCAACTATAAAGTATTATACTAGTAATTCTGTGAATAGTAGACATCGCGTCCAAAAAAGGATGTTTCTATTTTTCTCTTTTAATAAATCGCTACAAAATTTCCTTTTGAAATCATAAGATTTGTAAGTGGTTACTTAAATACCTACCCACTTAATAATAAACTATATTTATGTAACATAATTTTTTTTATTTCACAATATATATTAACTTTTTTCAGGCTACGGGTAGGCACAATAATATTGATTATTCCGTTTTGACAGCTCGCAGTAGGATCCACGAGCATGCTCACTCTGGCGGGTTAAATGGGTTGTATCCAACAAGGCCAAAACCTTAAAACAGAACCGAAACGTAACAAAAAAATTTACGGAAAGATGGATTGGCAAATGATCGAGTTAAAACTGGAGTTACGCTTGACAACAAAACTCTGAGTTGTTAAGGGAAGACAACAGGAGAATAAAATAAAAAATTTCAGAACTTCATTAAAACACTGGGAAATGAGTTGTGTGTAATGAACACTGACCGTGGTGCGGTCCTTGGGAGCAAGTGGTACTGGTTGAGGGTGGAGGGTGGGGGTGTATGTAGTTGGTAGAATGGAATGGTGGAGTGGGATGGGGTAGGGGGGAGCTTTGAGGGGAAGATGAGTGCAGCCAGAAGCCTGCTCAGTTTTTGGCAGAAGCGAGGACCACTTCATCCCAGCACACTTGTTTTTTCCGCAAAAAAATCGTCCAAATAATATTATGAGTGCCACATTATTATCACCGTCCAGTGTTTTCGTATTTATGATAAACCACGAAACCTAGCACTTAAGTTATAATTACTTTCACTCTTTAAAAAAAAAATCTGACTTAAAGTTTCTGGTCAGTATTTTCTTTCCAGCTGTTTACCTACCAGAGAAACGACAATAGAGACCCAGAGACGGAAAATTCCAGTAATTTTATAGCAACTGACCGGAGATAGAACTTATAATAGTTGTAACTTATGTTTTGGTAATAACCTCAAAAGTCTAAAATTAATTTTGAGTGAAAACAAAAAGGTGTTTGTTTCGTAAATAACAGTAATAAGTACTTGGCTTTGTGAAGCTTTTCAAAGCTAATTTTGATATTAAAAACCAGACCTGGTTATTACATATTCATTTTACAGAAGATTTCGAGGGTTTTGCAAATGAGATTTATGGAACAAACTTTCCGATAGAGAAGTATGTTCGGATTTAAAAATGAGTTTTCAATTTCACTATAAAATCCGTAACCTTTTTTTTGTTCGTCCTGGTTAGTTGCTATTTTATTTCAACCTTTAGCCGAACTTTGTAAATGGTTAGTTACCTGCACTTCAATGACTTACTTCAATTATAAAAAATCCGACGTGGATAAAGTCTACTGGGTTTAATAAATTGGCACACTATAGTGCAATCCTCTTCGAATATAGGTGTAGTCGAATTTCACGCCCAAATAAATAAATGCACTTCATGAGTAGTAAACTCTTTCAAAAAATTACATCGCGCATTTATACCTACCTCTATACCTATAGCATTCACCTACGGCTGGTAATTTGTATATGTTACAATGTTTATATTATTATTATTTATTCTATGTGCCTCTGCGGTCAATATTATTTGTTTGGTAGACACATTTGATTATATGTACCAGAGAAATCTCTTTGTAAAAACGGATACGTAATCGGTTTGATATGGGTATATTATGTAACGAACGGATTGCAATCTTTAGAACAAATAGATTAAAATAATCATAATTTTTCTTTATTTTAGTCAGAAACATACACAGTGTCCGCCATATTCCTGAATATTTAGGCAATAAAAATATTTCGTTAAAATCACATCTTAATATAATTTGAATAAGTACTCTATTCTATACTTAAATCATATGGGCATATCAAACCAATCATTTAGTAGAATGAGTATTAAAACCTATGGTAAATATAACGCACATTCTCTTCAGACATCATGTGGGAATGCTGCGTTTGTTTTACTGCTATTTCTCAATTGATATAGTTCCGAAAAAAAAGCTTCTTTGCTTTATATCAGTGCTATTGATGTAATTATATTTGGTCGATGATCAGAATGCACGTGTATACGCGTGCCCAACATTTGTATGGAATGTTTTATTTGTTTTTTTCTTACCTTCCTTCTACAATACGGTGTTCTTTAACACTTTACTTTCCTTCTGCTCGGCATCCCCTATACATCATGTCCAAAGATTGAATATATTACAACGATGTTGAATTTTTGATAGATCTTGTAGATTGAGTACAAAGCACGAACACGAGAAGGCATGAGAGCAGCTGCCCTTCGGGGTCAATGAAGTGAACCAAAATCCGAGTGCGCCCATAAATACCCATTCGCTGTTTGTCGCTTTAATAGTCGTAGCAAGGTATATTCATTCCTTCCAACGTTTAGCAGAAGCCCTATTAGGTATTTTATAATACGCATTCTGGCGACATGTGATAAATCTGTGCAGCGTGCCCAGCCCAGTGCCAGTCTCCAGATGACCACGACATATGCCGCAGCCTTGACGCTGGACCACCGGGGTTCTGTTTATGGCTTACTCAAGGCACAGGTGATTACAAAGATTATGATCGACAAGCCAGCTGCCGTTTGACTGGTTTAATCGATAGTGATTTGAATAATTTCAATTATTTGTCGTTATTTATTGCCGCATTATCTAAGCAGCTTCCACGTCCACAGATCTGATCTTTACACATCAGTATTATCTCTTACTGGAGCAATCTCATCTAAATGGTGACGATAAACTAAAGAAATCTTATTCTAAACAACAACAAAAAAACTAAAACGATTCAACAGTAAAAGCTTCTTAAACACTTTTATATTATTTGTGTGGATCACTATCGTGTTAAATACATACGTACTTGTAAGTACCTCCAATGATGGAGAGCAAAGGTTAGCTTTAATTTCAATAAGTGTAAAAAAATATTACTCAATATTAACAACTAACATGTTCAAATATAAATAGCAAAGTAATTCGTATCCGTAAAATGTAATTTTTTTCGAGTGTGTTTATAAAAGAATCAATCTATCACTTTCTATTACCAATACAATCACTTACGTAAATATTGCGTAAAATTTTCGAGAACTTAGGCAATCATGTCATGTTTGACGTTTATTTTTAATTTAATATTATTTCTTTACCACTTGAGTGTTGGATTGGTCGAGAACAAAAGCGATTGAACACCTGAAAGCGATGCGACCTCCCGATCTGTGCTTCATGCACGACAGGTGTACTACAAGCTGAATACTGTACCATGTACCCGCTGTCACGTATGCAGTATGATAATGTACCTACGAACAAGAGGTGCGATCAGTAAGTTGAGAGAACGACTGAAGAGATATATTTTAAAGCAATAAAATATTTTAGCGGTTATATTTAACGTGAAAACGTTTGTAAAAAGGCTCCTACACTAGTTAGCGATGAAAGTTTTTTCTTTCGCCAAATATTTCTATATATATATCGTGGCCTAAGGGTTGTGGCGCCAAGTGGCATACATATTCTAAAAACAAACCATGGTCCGTTGCTTGTTAGTGCTCTAATGACATCGTGCGTTGATGTCAGAAGGGGTCAGATTCAGAGTCGAAATTCATTCTGCGCGACCAAAAATTCAGTCATACCTCCGCAACAGAAAGGGTTCCATGAGTTATTTGTACGTCGTCATCTAGATCTTGGGGTGCTCTAAAAAAATATATGAAAAGAAAGTATTATACTTGTCGAGTGACAAGTTGTGCGTGGTGACAGTTTAAAAAACGTTATGAAATTGCCTGTTTCAGATAATATGAACTATATTTCATTACCTTGTTCTTAATTTAAAGTCATTGTAAGATTCACTAAGACAAAATAAGTGAATTATGCGCAGTGAGGAACGAAAGACAAATGCACGCAAAAAATCAAGGGTAGTGTAGAGGTACCTATTAACCGCCCCATTTTTTCCCTTACAGTGAAGGATTGTATTCAGTTGGGGCTTGAAAAGCAGTTATCGAAGGAACTAGTTCACAAATTAGTTCTCAAACCAACCCTGATAAAGGGAATTAAGGCAAGGAGCTGGCAGAGGATGGTTCAAAGTAAATTGAGTAGAAGTAAAAAAGATCTGTGTTTCAAAATCCAAAATCTTTGCAAGGCCAACGCAAGGGATTTGAGCAAACTTAAGAAAGGGAATCTTATGGGTGGAAAAATTAGTAAAATAAGAATAGGAATATTTATTTATTTTTATTTATTTATTGTTTGTTTGTAAATATTACATAATACAATTAATGAACTTAAAATGTCCAACTAGGCGATTGCCCGTTTTAGAACATTCCAATATGATAATGTTTTTACATGTAAATTAAGTAAATTATAGTGTTGACTATTCTGTTGTTAAAATAATACATATGTATATTCATATTCTAGAATACTTTCAGTTATACCATGACATATTTTACTATTGTTTAGCTGACATAATAAACTAAAGAAATATTAATAGATAAAAACAAGAAAATGAATTTGAAAATGAAACTGAATTGAAGAAATTCTGTTGGTAAAGTAATACAAATGTATATTCATAATCTAGTATACTTTCAGTTATATCATTATGTTATATATACATTGTGATAGTTTATTACCATGTCCACAGATAAGGGATTTCACATATTCTCTGATATAATATTTATGTGAATGGAAGAAGAAGTGCATATCAGTAAGACATGGAAGGCTCAAGTTTTTAATTTTTTTATTGCAATTACAAAGCAATTCATAATATGTTACATTACACTCTTAACTAACTAATTTAATTACCCAGGTAGTAGAGACATATTCTTGAGTATAACTAGGGAGCTATTTTATTTACTAATAGGTTATTAAAAATAATACAGGTACAATAATAACTGCTTAAAGACAGTAGATATTTGCAGTATCTTAAACATTACAAATATAGCCCGAAAACTGATTGAGTGAAAAAACGTAGAAAATAGCAACAGAATAGAACATTAGGTTATTAGATCTACTAAATGGATAGTAATTATTTAGTAATTAAATATTTGCATTAGTTATCATCTAATTTTGTTTGTTTTATTCTATTTTTCTCTTAACTTCATCTTTAGATACACTCCATGTAGTATCATTTTCTTTTCACTAAATTGTTAATACAGGCCTAACCTTACCAAACCTAACCTAATAAGTATACAATGCTGCCAGCATGGATCGAACCAAAGTATCCTTCTTGAGAGTCTCAAGGACGATTCTATGTTTTGCCTTTAGACGGTATAAAATAACACTTATAATACGCGAGCAAGGAGTGCGTATGATACGATGAAATTTGGGTGAAATACAAATCCCCATATGTAAGCAAGATACTTAATCTTTGGAAATATCCATAAATCTATACGTGAAGACTTAGATATTTACATGTTAACAATTCCTAACCAATAACCTTCATTTCTTCTCAAAATTTCCACACAACAAGAAATTGCTACTTAATTTTCTGATTTTCTCAATCAATTTGTTTAGACACCAGAAATATGAATAATTATAAAAAAATACATATATTTCGATGTTTTGTATAACGCAATTTTTCTACAAAATTACCTGAAGGGCCAATAGGTAACGTCCAATCGCTGTTGCACGGAGAAAACTTACTGATATAAAGTATTGCTAATTTATTAAAAAATCTCTTCAAATTATTCGAATTCCAGTAAAAAAAGACTGCAGGCTTTAAACGAATGTATTGGCAAATTTCCTAATAAACTATTAGTAAAATGTGTTATGGCGATGTCGGAACACGCGAGCATAAAACTTCGAATATTTTCGCATTTCGCCATTGTGTACTATCGGGACAAACGCAGGTTCATGAATCCGTGTTTCGATATATTATGAGTGTACCGAAAGTTTATTAGGAAATTTTAACAGTATTTTAATACAACTGCAATACTCCTTTTTCTCCGTGTGTCAACTTGACACTGTCAAGCCTATTGTTCTCAAAACTTTCTGATTGACCCTGGTACAATGTACGTGTATTCACGTTGTATTGTGTAATTCTATATCCCGTGTTTTTACTCCAATCTCAGCACGTTGCGCAAAATATGCATTGAACAGGCTGATATAACACCTGGCATCTCGCCATCAAATAACAAATAACAACGGGGAAAAAATCATCTCATCAGAGGAGAAGTAATTTAAATAAAAAATGTATTCCTATACGAACCATGAAAGGGAAGATGCCAATACACAAATTGTCAAAAATCACCACAATTTATAAGAATAACCTCATCATAATAATTATTATTGGTATAAAAAGATATCTTGGGAGTTTCCTCGGCATGGAATTAAATTTTTAAATATTAATGACCTAACTTACATAAATTCCTAAATCGTACCAAATCTATGATATGTGTGTGATCAGAAGAAGTCTACATTTTATTACCCTATTTAGTATGGCGGCGTCGAGAGTCTAGAAGATTTTTATTAATATTGAAGAACACTGAAGTAGTTTAGATTGGGGAATCTAATAAATGTTTGCTTTATATTAAACCTATATTTTATTTAAAGTTTGATTACACTTTGGTGAGTCAATTGCATAAATAACATGACAGTTTCTAGAATTTTTCCATTATGGTACCTGTTTTTAAGTAAGAATTAATCAACAGACAAGTTTATTCCAATACAATTAAATATGATTGTAGTATGATGCTGCTCAACTAATTAACAACTTGGGAAAATTGTTTGACTTTCCTCGTATGTAACCGATATCATATATGTATGTATTTATTAAGAGCCTAAATAATGTTTCAATCACATCAATACTGAAACAACATCAATGATATCTTTTAAATTCAAACAAAACCTGAGTTTCATTGGATCAATCTTAATACAAACCCGAATGAAATATGGTCATTGTGTGAAATGGTTCTGTGACCAGTGACGTCAGAATCATCAGATTCAGACGTACCGACCAAACAAGTAGTTTTAATGTGAAGGTATTTTATTCATTTTTAAAAGAGGATTAATAAATTCTGCTTGTGATAACATATAATAAAACATATATATTCAGAAACAGCGTTTGTTGATCTATATGAACATTTGTTTCAAGTCATAATATTTTTCACTGGTATTCCTTATTTCCCGGTAGCAAAATATTATTAATATTTCACTGATGTGTTCGTCCAATGTTCATACGGATCTCGCTGCGTGTCCGTAGCCGTACAACAAAGAAAGGTATCAAGAAGTCATCACATTTTAATTAATTTCGCATATGCCCCAAACCTCGTTTCGCTGAATGTAACCTTGTAAGGTAACATAAATCAGTGGAGATGTTTGCGCAGTGTGTTTGTGCTGCGTGATAAGCCACCGGGAAGATTAATCTGTAACTCAAGTCGCGTCAACTGCGGCCTTCCTCGCAATCTACTCGGCTCATGGAAAGAAAAAACAAACACATTTTTCACAACAGATACGCATTGCATTTTGCAGCAAGTAACGGTAAGCATCCATTATGCAGCGATTCAGTATTAAGTTTCTTTGCTCTGCGCTGAAACCAAACTTGATGCGGCTTTAATGAAGTCATCTGGGAGGTTCAAATGTGCGCCACGCGCTTATTGCCATGCATTTTTTACAGTTCTTTGATTGAAATTATGATAATTCTCATTTCATGCCAATTTTAATGAATGTTTAAAATCAGGCGTTAATATTTGGGTTCAGGCAAGATGCTTGAAAGGGATTTGATCATTATTATTGAATACATCGTTGAATGGCAGACATCGTTTTGATTTTGACATAATATCCAGATTACAACAAGAATACGGTTGGAAGTAGGAAGTAGGAATTACCCAATTAGTTTCATATCGAATCTGAAAGTATTTATTCATATCCGTTATTAAATTAGTGTTATTATATTATATATTATACTATCAAAGATGGCTTTATTATGTAAAAATATAATTTTGGATAAACAATAAATTGAATTAAAAAAAGAGTCTGCGGCAGTTTTGCTTTGAACATGTTTAATTCTATAATCTTTGGTATTCTTAATTAATGTTCAGATCAGTGAAAAGCCATTCGTTTACACAATTCTTATTTATGTTTTGGTAAATGGATTTGAATACATAAGACACGGCAAGAACGAGAATATCCAGTTTGAAATGTTTTTGTTAATACAAATGTTTTATTGCTTCCTACTGGTACCTCGGACTTAAGCTCATTCGCGGTCGACTTGTTAAGCCAAGAATCATTATGAATTTTTATGAAATGAATGGAGAAATAATCTCATTTCCCTTTGGGACCAAAAAAACATTTATGAATTAGCTTAATTTAAATATAGGTACGACAAGCGAGGCTTAAAACAACAAACTTGGTATTCCAGTTCACCTCGTGTTTACATGGTTGGATTGGGTTTGGTGTGCTTGAGACCATCAAATATTATATTATTTATTTATTAACGCATATTTTGGTCTTTTACATGAAATTTTACATTTATTTATTTACAGTATGTGTAATAAGAATAAATTGATATCTAAATACAGTAGTAGTGCTCGCAATGTTACATAACATATAATAAAAAAAATAGATAAATACTAATACTATGATAGATATTGATTTTAATAACAGTTGAAAATTTAAAAAAAAATCAAAATATAACACATCAAAGCAAGTATATACATATATGTATGCATACAATTATTCGGGTGTCGTAGAATACCTATACCTACTCGTAAGGTATAGAATTATGTTCATGTTCATGTCTATTGACTATTGCTAATTTATTAAAAATCTCTTAAAATTATTGGTAATTCCGGTTAAAAACAGGATTGCAGGAAGTTTCCTAATAAACATTTATTAAATTCCCAATATATTGGAATACGTGTTCATGCACCTGCATTTGTCTTGATAATATATAATAACGAAATACTAAAATATTAAAATGATAGCATTTTCGTATTTTACTAAAAGTCAATCAAGAAACCTATTAATTCATTCGTTAAGGGCCTGCAATCCCGTTTTCAACTGGATTACCAACATATTGAAGTGATTCTTACCCATTTTTCTCCGGGCACCATTATTGTCATCTTCCAAATCAAATATGTGTTTAGATAAAATCTATAGAGACCTAATGTGTTGGGTATTTTCTGGTCCCGTGAGATGTCCCATCACTCGACAGGGCGCGCCATCATCCGCACCGGGGCCGCTAATAATTATTATTATATTTAATAACAATCGAATTAACATTCCAAATAACTAATTGACCAGTCTGCCATATTTCTTCCCGCTGCCTGCTACCGACTCTTGCGTCTCTATCCTTCTCCAACATCCCATACATAATTACCAGTTTCCGTCCCACTCTCTTACGACCATAAACTGGATCTCTTATAACGACTGCAAATGGAAAATTATTTTTATTGTTGGTCTTCAAAACAGGATCGCGAGTAAAAAAGTTAACATAACTGTGTTTGAATCATATTGTATAAAAATATTTTTTTATTAGGTTCATCAGGTTATTCCTTGGAGTTCGAAGTAATTATTAACAAGACCACCAAGTTTCATGTTATGTTATTGATTTTTATTTTTTACGTTGTATTATTTATCTTTTCCGTTAACTCCGCGAGTAGGTACGTACCACTGACGGTAGAGCAGGTCTTTCAAATATAAATCTTTCCCTCTTGTAATCTGGTAATATACTAGTAACAAGTATCAACGAAATCTCACAAATATTTTGTATTAGCGCGGACCAGTTAAACATCAGAGGCTATTATAATTCCATTTAGAAAAAGACAATTTAGATCATTTTCTGTTAAAAATATTATTTTATGGGTAGGTACTAATTTTTTTACACAGTAAATAACACTTTAAAAAAACATGGTTTTTCTGATTTATGAAGGACCTCTTAAGTATTTTTTTAGTATTAATACGCAGGACAGACATACAATTTACCTATCGTTTTTCATATTTTAAAATGAGGAGAGTTTTCGCAAAAATAAATATCTACCTAAATCCGTTTATTATTATTATTATTATTCTCTATGTAGTTGTAATAATTTTCAAAATTGTGGATATTTCGCTTTTGCCAAAATGCGTACTATTCGTATGTATTTTTTAAATAAACATGGCTTTTCCTAATATTCATCTAACAGTTAATTTAACTATCAATTAAAGATTATTACAAAATATAAAGCTGGAGGGATAATTCACTTAAATCTGTCTCACGAAAAATAAAATTGTAAATATTTTTCATTGTGAAAACCCTTTTTGGGAATGTTACACTTGCTTAGACATAGTAATCCGTACCACCAAATCAAAAAGAATAATATCAATAATTATTTATTTGAAGATCTTTATGCAGACTATTACTTACAAATACTCCGTTTCTCCGCAGGGGTGGGAAGATAAGTTGAATTACCACCGAACTCTTTCATGGTACAATAATTCCATAGTTTTATTTAAATTTTTATTTTGCTCTCGACTACTCGACTCTTATTTGATTAAAGTTCGCTTGGTACCAAGTCTCTCTGCGATGTCTTCAATTTCATTCAGACACTTTTCATTCCATATATGTACATTACCTCAACAATCTCAGCCTTACTTTCTTAATCGTATTCATATCTTTCCAAACCTTGCTTCTGTATCTAATCTCTTCATCATAATTTGGTTATAATATTTGTATCTCATTTCTGCTACTATTTGCCCCCTTTTGGCGGAATCTACACTCTATACTAGTGATGAGTGGTTCATGAATGAGCCGCGCAATTGAGATAGCTCTTTTTGATGAGCCATATTCGTACGACTCCAGGTAAAACGTACCACGCCTCAATTGGACGGTTGCTTTTTTTATGAGGAGATGACACTTTACAAAAATATCACCATTAAAATTATCCAAGTATTAATTGTTATTACATACTCAGAGGCGTTAATGGCGTTTGACAGTCCAACATCCGAACGTGGAAATATGTACTCTGTAGTAAGAGTCGTATGATCATTCATACGCTTACGCTGGTAGCCTAATCGGGGGAGCCGTACAAAACGGTTCATGACGGACTAACTGTACGACTTACAGTATAATACGGAGTACAAAGTCATCCAGTGGGGCAGGCACGACGACATCTTCAAGCTGTGGCTACAATGGGGGCAAGTTCTAATTTTCTGTTAATCAGAATGCTGCAGCAGTATCATCTCCAATATTGTCTTTCAATACTTAATAAGTTGGGTATTTGTCTGAATTACCTGCTTGGACGAGACATGTAAATCAACTGACCAAATCCTACAATAACGAAACTGTCATTACCAGATGTCTCTTACTCATGACATATTTAGATAATTTGTCCATCATATCATCTCTTTGAATTTCACATTAACTCTTTACTACTGACATCATATTTGAATAATTATTTATTTATTATTGATTATTATGAATAATCTGGTACGTGCCTCGGCGTCTGCGTGGATTTTGCCAAGACATGAGGTGGAAAGAAGAACTGAGCAAGGTAAAAATAGTTGCATCCTACATCCAAAAACACCTAAAAGTATAAATTCTTTTTAACAAGCATTAGGTAAATATATCATGACATTCATATACTTTTTTTAAGGTAAACTCTTTAACCATAAGTGAGCACAGTATTTCCATGCCTCATACGCTCTGAGCTCATGTCTCCCATTCAATTGAGCCGTCGTTCAATTGAGTCGACTCTTTGAGCCGTACGAAAATATTGAGCTAGTACCGTGGCTCCCGCTCATAATAAAATGAGTCATGACCCATCGCTACTCTACACAGCTATTACAAATAATGTTGTTAGATAAGAAAATTCATCTACAAGGGTTGCAAGATTTAATGGTTGCTACATTTAAAATGTGTGATTTGTACCTACTGTGTGAACGGGAAACGCTGAAATACCGACTTTATTTCAAATAATTAATGATCAACGATAATTGGCTGTACCGAGTTAGTTTGCTTAGTCCCGAACAAATCATACAAGGACTAGGTTAAAATACGCGTGGGCAGAATATCGCCTGCAGAGACAACATCCTATAATAACCCTATTGATAATTTAATATTAAATTCCTGCCGATGGTTCTTCGAACCTTATCTAATATTCAAGCGATAGACCTTCTGGTTAGATTCACGTACAGCTTTTAAACTAAGGACGGGTTGTTTCGGAGAATTTGAACAATTCATCAAATTCCAACGTTCGTTTCCGGGTTCTGTGAAAGTCCTGTTCAATTTCTGTTATTATATCATTATGGGCTAGTTGTTTGACAAAACTGAAATAAAAACAGAACTTGAAAATATATTTCACAGAACTTGAAAATGAACTTTGAAATTTGATGAATTGTTCAAATTCTCCGAAACAACCCGTCCTAAATAAAACATTCATCGGGTTAAGGCCTGGAATATATTTCAAAATTTTAAAAAAATGTAAAGAAAATAGATTTCTGGTATCTTCATTTGAGAAATCTATCTGAAGTGGGAAATGGGAGGAAGAGTAGAGAAATATGTAGGTACTTAACTCAAAAAATATAAAAAAATTAATGCCGCACAACAGTCCCAACTGCACTCAACCGTCTGGAGCCAGTCAGACTATGGCATCCCCAATCGGGATATGTTGTGAGGCTGATTGTAGTGGGGAAGGGAAGTAGATGGAGAAGTGAATGGTGGAGAGATACCTGGTTATTCAGATCCAGTTACCAAACACAACCAAAGCCATTTAAAGCAACGCTTCAATTCTGAATGGTGGTCTTTGAATAAAGCAATACTGAGTGTATTATCCCCTCCTTAATAATATTTTCCATTAATATTTTTTGAAATAGCACAAATTAATCAAATAAAATTTACTTTCCGGGATTTGAACCCGTGACCTCCGGATTGCTAGTTGAGAGCCATACACCTCGATCACGGAGTACGGCTTGCTATTCGGATCTAGTAAAACACAAAAATACAATTAAATATAATATTTGATTTAAAGAATTGATTACATGCAGAGTTAAGCTAGATTTGAATTATACCTATTTTCTTCTCTACAGGTTGTAATCAAAGTTGTTTTTAGAATGATGGTATGGAGTCAAATCTGATTAAAACATCGTAATAAATAAAACTAAATAAATTTATACATTACCTACGTATAATGCGATGGTTTTTCAGAATCTTATAAAATATCACACGTTTTTATCAGCTCAATTTTGATATCTCTATTACAAAATTAGGTAGGCAAAACATCTAAATGAAGCCATTTTTCCTGACCTGCTTCAGATGCAAATTAAAGATGGGTGATATCAATAAAGCTGACGTTCCGCAATCTAACTCCTTAATATATAATTAGACCGTAATAGAACATTAATAACTCTCCAAAATGCGATAAATTGTAACGTGATACAGTCTTAAAACACAGGGTGCATCATTTTTAAGATGACTTATTAAAATATATTTAATCGTGGCACATAATTATAACGAACCACGGTCATAATGAAATTAGCGGTTTCCAGCACATGAGGAATTGTCCATTGTCTTTCACATTTCATTAATATTTCAGTTCCCGTTTCAATAAAGCGGTCATAGACGTTCTCACTTAAATCATGCACTCACACGCGGGCGCGGTTATGACAGTGCACGTGTGTACACGTTCTGATGCGGTGTGCGTGTGATAGATTACAGGTATAAATTACACACACCATGATGGATGATCGCGAGAGCTGGGGGGACATGAGAGGAGTGCGGAGCTGACGGACGATGAAATCTCGCTGATTGAATCATTCGGTGTTTATCGACAAGTACAGCGAAACCCGGTTATTACGAAATTTTCCGTTTTCATACAAATATTTTTTTTAATAAAATGCAACATTTTTAAAGCATGCTCCTAAGCATTTCAATGCATAAAACATAACCATCTAGATCACAAGTCCGGGGTACTGAATCAAAACGGCATCTTAATTTTTATGACCGTTAACCAATATCTAATGCTACGTATACACACGCGAGCCGAACTGACGAACCGAACCTCAACTTACGGGAAAGGAACGAAGCAACCGCAAATGACGCGAAACGCCACTTGCAGTTGCTTGGTTCCTTTTCCGTAATTCGTGGCTCGGTTCGCTTTTCGGTTGGTAAATTTATACATACCATAACATATTCTATTCATTAAAATTCTAGCACTAACCCCTAGCCGACTTTATAAGATCGTATAACGTTCCTATTCCTGAAGGTTGGGCGGTTTAAAATCAGCTATTAATTAGACCGCTGCATTACGTCCGGTATACGTAATACGCATGCGAGAGAATATATTATGAGTAACATTTTTTACTAACCCGTTCTCATAATATCAAATAGAATTAAATAATTATTATATGCAACAAGTGTTTAAAGGTGTAGCTTCATAGTTAGATAGGATTGGATTATTCTGAGATTTGTGGCTAACCCCTAAGCATAAGAGACGTGTCGTGATAGGGTTGTCCCTCAGCTTCATCTACTATACAGTTCTGCAGCGGACTGTCATGTTGTTTATGAAACATCGCGGTTGTCGTTAAAAGCGGGTCCGCCCAGCGGAGGTCGTGAGTAATTTGTTTTCTTCTCTTGTGTTTACAAGGTGGGTTCAGCGCGGCCGCTGATTGGTCAAGATTACACCGGAGCGCTTTAGCCGAGAGCACTAAAACAAATTATTATTCATTAGTGTTGCAATGGATAAACATCCCGCAGACACCAATATTTGCTCAGATATCTCGTGGTAGACATAATAAACCTACATAGATAAAACATAAATTTAAAACCAAAAATATATACATATGCAAGGTGTGCGGGATTATAGTACACAAACCTCGGGAGGTGATTTTACATGATAATACAAGTAACAAAGATCATTAACTTTCAACGTTTGAAGGTAGTTTTTGGGTAAAAATATTAAATTCTAAATTTTAAACGATAAAATAAACAACGTAATTTGGAAAAGAATTATTAATCTCATTTCTTCTACCATCATGTCAAATCACCTCTCAAAGTTCGTGCACTTTACCCCCGGACATCCTGTATGTATACATGTATATATATTTTTGTTGTTTGTTTTTGGGGTGTTATGCCGTGTTGCGCTAACTCCTTCTTTAGCCGACGTTTCGGACAGCGTTGCAGTGTCCATCATCAGGGCAGATCCGGTAGATCCGAAGATGTGTGTATGACACACATCTTCGGATCTACCGGATCTGCCCTGATGATGGACACTGCAACGCTGTCCGAAACGTCGGCTAAAGAAGGAGTTAGCGCAACACGGCATAACACCCCAAAAACAAACAACAAAAATGCTTTTGGCCGTGAGAATCTAAAAACTTACATGTATTTATATATTTATTTTAAGATTGTCGTAGATCACCGTAACACCTGCTTTATTTTTGTATTCAAAAGAATCACAAGTATTTCACATAGGTATGCCTCAATAATAAAGAATTTCAAGCCAATAATAAAAAAAGAACAAAAGCCATCGAAATCTAACCCCGTCAATAAGAGGGGAAGCGTACGCACTTGCGCGTGGTTGTTCGAATCGAATTTCAAAGTCAATTATGAAATTCTTCCCGTTTTTCTTCAATCATCCAATGGACGATCATTGAATTTGGAATGTACCTTCATTATTTGTTGTTGTAGAACGTGTGACTGCAGATCCGAGGGATGCGAGGAGAACGGAGAGGGAGAGGGATGGGAAGGGGGAAAGGGACGGAGGGTAAAGGGTTCCACACATTGTTGGGTTTGACCACCCGCGATATTTAAGTGGAATCATTTAAGGAATGGTGGGCGGAATGCGCACTCCGAGTCCATCCAACAAAAAACAAGAATTCTACCTTAATCAAACCGGAGGTGCAGATCGTGATGTTTAGTTGTGGGATTTTTTGATAAGGGAAATTATTTAAAGGCAAACAGTGTACAGGTGCTACGGGAAAAAAAAAACTTTAGAAAAAATGTATGATTTGTCTTTTTAGACGAAAAGCAGGCTGGATAGAGCATTTCAGGTCACGAAGCTACAGTTTTTGGTGATTATAATATTTGAAATTGCAAATTGTCAACCATTTTTTTAACCACCAACAAATTCAAAAAGATATTTTAAAAATATATATATTTGTATAGGAAGTTATTAAATGAAACATTTTAACTGATAAAACATTTCTAGTGATTTAGCAGCAGTTTTAAGTCATAATAATTTCGTGGCTCTCGGGTAAGGGTGGAAACACATCATGCTATACGCATCATGGCGTGGCCTATTTCAGCACATCGCGTGCCATGCACAGCCAAAGGAAATGTATGGCGAGCGATATGCTGAAATAGGCCAATCTACGAGAATATAGCGCGCTTAAAGCGTAGTCTGTCATAAGCATAAAGGCTTGTATCGAGAATTTTGCTCAAACAAAGTTGATCAAATGGTGATTGAATGAAATTTTATCTTCATTACTTTCTATAAACGAAAACAGAATTAGAAAGACGTTATGTTTGAGTAAAGAGAATTCATTCAAGATATATATTTGTAACTGTTAGAAAAAACGATAGTGAAAATAGCTTGTCAGATGAACTGCTCACATTTACGTTTGACTTACCGCAGTGGTATATACATTATTGAAGTATTATTTGCATCCACTGGTTGACACTGGTGTATAAGTCGTATATTGTCGTCCGTATTTGGACAAAAGGACATGTATGTAACAGAGTACCCCAAGGAATTTATTTTTATAAATTGTTTTAAATAATACACGTGCCATGTGCATCATTAGAAAGGTGATTTCATTTCCAAGAGTACATTAGTCGATAACGTAGGAACGTTTTTTTGGGAAAAATATCAAACTTTTTATACCCCTTCACCCTAGAGAGTGCAAATTGTCAACTATTTTATAAACCACCAATAAATTCAAGTAGATATTAAAAAATATATACATTATAATGTATTACTTAACCTTAAATAAATCAATTTTAACGAATAAAGCATTATACGACATTTAGCAGAATGTTAGGTTATTATAATATTTGATATTGCAAACAATTGTCCAACCACCAACAAATTCAAGTAAATATTGAAAAATAATATTAAAATTTATGATTAAACCTTAAATAAACCAGTTTAAACAAACCTGCTAATGTTTCAATCTTAAAACAAAACAAAGCTTACTTGATGGACTAGGAGTTTCGCTTACGAATGTTTCTTATGACCCCTGTCAAGAGTGTCAGGTGCTGGAGTTCTTGGAATTAGCTTAGTGCTTAATTGAAAACAGAAAGAACAGTAGAAGTGAACAGGTTATTCAAAGATGGAAGATACAGAGGTTGAATGTCAAGGTGGAGGACTTGAGATGGATCTTATCTCAGATCCAGACCTGCACTGTGTGCTTTATGCCTTTTGAAGGTCAGCCGTTGCGCCAAAAAATAAATTGCTTTTTTATTGAGTGAACTGTCTACCAAAATCTATCTTAATTCATTATACAAGACATGTAAACTCTATTACGTTATACCTATCGTATTTCATTGCACGTTCGTGGGAAATTTTATGTGTACGCATATTAAAACTCTAAACACGTTAGTTCGTCTGTGAATCACAATTACCTGAAATGTATCACGAATAGAATCTAGCAGAACCAACGAATAGAAATTGTATTATCTTTAAACGTATCGCTGATTCTTTGAGGTTTTGCATTTTCATTAATATTCAAGAAAAGACGCGTGATTGGCTCTAATTCGATTGAGGTAGTTTCTAAAATAATTCTTACATTAATACCTATTCGCGGTGCAATCAGCCGCTGCGGAGGCGGGATGGATGTAAGTTTGACAGGGCCTAATGTTTTATTCATTGTTTGGTTACTTTTCCGTGGCAAGAAGCGATGTATGACAGTGATTGACATATGTTTGTAGCATAACATACACACATATCGCCCAATTTTCATCATGAGACGCCTGCGGAAAGATGGTTTAACATTTTGAGGCGTATTATTTAACGTGTTCATCATCGGAGGGTGACCTCAATGTTTCCAATAAGTAGCTAGGAACAATTGGATAGTATTATAACACGATGTACCAATATTGGCTTATTGTATTTGCATATTTCCATAACAAATTCATCTTGTTCTGTAAGCTGCAAAACTCTTAAGACTGGATATATAGAATCTTAGACGCGAAGTCATAAAGACACTTGTGCATGAACCACTTTCGATCCCGAGTAGTGCTTGTTTGGTTAGGTACCTAGGTTTAGGTACTTACATTTAGGTGCCTACGTTTAGGTGATTACGTTTAGGGAACACGCAAAAACTTAAGGCAGAAGCGTATCTTATAAAAAGCACCTGCAAAATATGATATTTACGTATGAGTCTTTGTAATCCTATCGAAGTGGTTTTGCCAAGAAAAATAATAATTCAGTGCCAGAGATAAAAATTAGGAGCTGGAAAATAATGTTCATTGGGTTGGCCAATGCAAGTTGGTTGTGAGTTGGTTACGAGCCGCGAGCAGGGGCAGCCACCAGTCTCAAAACAAAGCGTTATTATTTTTGAACGGTCGGCGGAGCCGGCAAAAAAACAAAGTAAATTCCATTTTGGACGAAATAAAAACCATTTGCCCTCTCGAAGTTTGCTTTTAGTCACGTGATTAACATGTCCGACGGCAGTAAATGAATACGCTTCAATTACCAAAGAAAATAATTAACCTGTCTTTCGTGAATATCTTTATCGTTCAACGCAACAAACACATGTATACAAATATTGCTGTTGATTGAATCGAAGTGAAGCTGAATTTTGCAATCAAATTTAGTTATATGGGTTGTAAAACATCAATGTATGCATTTCTCAATGCCTCACGATTGTTATTGAATATCGAAGAACTTGCCTAACTGATTGTCTTCAACTTTTTCTAAACTGAACTTTAATAAATGATCCACCTACATTTATTTAGTAGTGTAAACTTACAATATATATAAGTATATTATTTAAAAAGTAGTTAAGTCTTTAAACAATTTTCAGAGTTGAATAACTCACTTAATCCAGTAAAGGTTTAACATCTATTCTGATTATTCAATTTGTTGTTCTTGTAACTACCGTTTGATGAGTGTACGTTTATGTTGATTAAATAAGTGTAATTATTTATCTCACGCCACGCCCCACACTTTAACCTTCCAGAGGATCTCATCCTGCCCCCTGCTTCCCGCTCTGACAGATATCCTTTTATTTCTCCGCATAAAACATGTAAATCAAGGGCGTGCAAGAAGCAAGAACAAGCAGCAAGAAGGAACGCGCCCTGTCAGAGAGGACTAGCGAAGAGACGGTGATGTTATTATTATGTTACGTGCTGCAAAGTGCAGACTCCCAGGAAACTGAAACCTGCTTGTTGTGCATGGCGATTATCTCTGCTATTCATTGAGAGATACTCTTGTAACTTGTAGTAATCTTAGTTAGTTACATGCCATTTCTTAGACTACATACCTCAAATAGTATACAGAATTTACAGATTGTCATTTGCATAACGACTTATGTACGGTCAAATAATATAAGTTATCTTTGCTTATGTACTGGAGTACTGGATGTATAAAAAATAGTTTTATTTAATAATGACTTTGTTATTGTTAGGTTTTTTGTTTGAAGAAAGAACCAAAAAACACATAAAAAGAACAGGAATAAATTGTGAGTCTAAATTTGAAACGGTATTGAAAAACGTCGCTACGCACCCAATACCTTTGGGCAATAATTATGGGGAATTGAGAGCTGTGGGAGGTAGATTTTATATAAATTTGAATTAAAGGTTGCGTAAAAAAACTTATGCACATCATTTTTATTTGTCAATTTAAATTATCGCTCTATGTAGCTTTATTTGTTTCCGATGAAGTAATTTTAGGGAGATTTAAACGATCAACTTCAACCATCAGACCCCGCCTAAACGTGCATGACCAAAGCTGTTATCTCCATAAATGTAGTTAATTTGAGGGGGATTTGCGATTATCAGGAATGCCACGGCACGCCTCTGGAACTGGATGCCACTTTCGTATCTGCGGGTGCGTACTCACTATTTAATTAAATAATCAATTAACAGATGGGATTAAACTATATTATTTATATCACACTCTGAAGACAGAATCTAGCTTACCATGTCTAAGTCAAGTTGATAGTGATTTATAACTAGGATTCGTTTTTAATCAGCCAAGAATTTTAATCCGGAATTTGTCTCGGTCTCGATAATCGCCACCAAACCATGTTGATTCGGTCATCCAGTCTACCTACCTCCTATAGCTATTATATCTGCCACGTGTTGGAGCGGTTGAATAAACTTCAATAAAAATTATAAAAATTGCCTTTTTTGATGTAGAAATTATTAACGTTAAACGCACTTCATGCATGGACTAAAAAACTAAATACATGGCGATCTCACAGTGTCTATAAAGCATTTTGCGCCGCACTTATATTTCGCGATACAACTTTTTAAAATGCATTATTTTTGTCTTGGTTATCAACCCTTAAATACAACACAGGGTCCATGCTGACAAATAAAATATTTTTTCTCTCCTTACTTCTTAGTGACGGTTCAGAATTAGGAGCAGGACGCTACTTGTCTAAGTTTTCAAAATATTTTACAAGTGGGTCCACACTGTAGGATCTTTAGTGTTAGTGTGGTACAAATTACAAAGGTAATGTATTTTTATATTTCTCAAATTTGTTTAAGTTTATTTTATTTTTGATACGTATCGTAGCAGTATAAACATTTTATGCAATTTGTCGTAGGTCAGTCCATAGCTGTTACTAATAATCCGAGTTAAACCTGATTGTAAACGATGAAAACATTGAAGGATCTTAACCTTCTACAAAATTAGCTCAGAGGGGTCGATTGCAAATTTTGCAAAAAGATTACATTAAACGTATCATAAATGGTCAAATGAAGATTTTTCAATTTTTGTTTAAAACAAAGCCCGGTGAAAAAGCATTGAAAACTTTTTTTTTTTTAAATCTCGTGTTCTTAAATTACTATCAAAATCAAGGGTCCGTATCGACCCAGTATAATATTAACACTTAGCGAAATTAAGTGTAGTACAAATAAAGTTGATGTTTTCGTAGGAAATTAATCAATTTCAAAGGTAAATTGATTTCGATGTATAATGCAGGAAAGGAGTATGTAGATTGTAGATGCACAACTAAAATACATTTAAGTTTTTTAGTTGCGCATTTTGTAAAGTTCCTTAATTAAAAAAAAAAATATTGAACGCTATGATGTTTTTTACCTAGTTCACTTATGGGAACTAGCAGGAATGTAAATTCGGTCGATGGCTCGAGGTAACGCAACAGTGAAAATTAGCATTGAGTTTCATACAAATGAGATACTCCCACGTCATGTGCCATGTGCTGCTTCTCATTTCTACTACAGCTTCTAGATACACACAAATTCCAGAATCTCAACAAATTTACAACAATCTACAAGTAAAACTTTCTAGTGCCCATAGAACAAACATATTAAGCCAAAAATAGAACCCGGCTATCATGGCTCTTTACATAGGTTTGTAGTATGTAGCCATAAATTCTGAAATTATATTTTTGTTGGTAACGAGTTTTTACGACTAGTACAGTACAATAATTTTTACAGTTATTAAAACAAAATTTCCTCTGAAATCATAAGTTTTGTAAGTAGTTACTTAAATATCAATCTACCTTATTACCTACAAACCAAATATTTAAAATAGTCTTAAATTTTTATTTCTAATAAGAAATTATTAAACTTGTCCAAAGAAACATTACATTTCAATTTCAACTTTTTTCACCTTTACCTTCGATAATATCAAGTAGAATCCACGCTCATCCGTACTCTGGTGAGATACAAACGTATTATCTGACACGACTATCATCTTGAACTGGAAACGAAACACACAAACAAATTTACAGATAGATTAAATGCCAAGCGGTCGAGTTAAAACAGGTCTCCGTTACGCTCAGTCAATAATACGTGTTTAATATTGAAGCAGTCTTGTGATTATTCAACATCCCAATATCCTATTAAAATTTTCATTTCCTTTTGTTCACTTCCTTCTCTAAAAGTCTTGACTTGGAAAAAACTAGAACTGAAGAAAGAAGATCAGAGGTCATTTATTTGATATTAGCACACATATGTCATTAGTTTTTGATACGAAATTTCGGCGCAGTTGAGAGTGAATGTTATTTCGCTGCTCATATCAATAATCTCATGAAAAGTCCTTAAATAGTGCAAATTTTAAACCCATGTTGTCATATTGTCGTGTGGTGAATGTAAACAAAAAAAAATAACATTAATGGTGATTTTATAAAATGTACAACTAGAAACTATAAGTGACCCATGGAATCAAGCTGGACTCAAAAAAAACCAACGTCATCACAAGGAAAAGGCTTCCTTTCCTCTCTCCTCATATTTTGTTGTGATAATAATACGATCGATTGATCTTTACATTAATTTGAATACAGCCCAATACAATTGCCAATAGGGCTTCAAACAGTATTTTTATTAAAACTTTATTTGTCTCACTGGGTGCTTACTTATCCGTCTTTGCTCGACATGTTTAGAGCCGGTGGAGAGTTGCTAGTGGCCGGTAGCATTGCGCAACCTTAACTTATTTGCTCCACGAGCAATTTGTACCTTACGTTGGATGAGAAATGACAGCGAACATTAATTTGTTCTGTTTTGTTGAAATCCCACCGCGGCTGCTGACTTCAGAGAAGTAATTATAAGTCAATTAACAGAATTCCAGCTTTTAAATTATTTTTGCATATCTAACACACACCGCGGTTCAAGGCTGAGACAGGGTTAAGGCTACTCTTCTAAAGTACCTACCTGCGTTAACCTACGTTAACGAGCGGAATAGACAGGTAAATTTGTATACACCCATATGAGGTAAAAATTGTGCGACGCAAATGACGCCGTTCTATTTGTATAAAACACAGTAACTTTAAATTCAGCGAATTCAAATGATTCACCACTTCATGGAAAATAAGAATCTAGAAAATCAAAAAAAGAGCTATACAAGAGATAGTATAGATAGATCGACATGTGACTGCCGAAGTCGATAATATAGAAGAATACTCTTTTAATACATTTTTGTTCTTCTCTCCACTGAATAGTCAATTATCAAGCCCCCATGTCTCTGGCCTATTTACTTGTATTGTACTGTCTTAAACACCTATACCAATACACCTGTATTGTACTGTACTGTCTTAAAGACGCTGTCAGAAGGTAGGAGAAATTTCGTGTATTCCGCTTTGAAATATAGATTTTATTTATGGACGCATCCGAAAGCTAAAAACTGCTTTTGAAAGGTGGTTAAATTCGCTTCCAAATTGTATTATTAGAAATAACAAAATAATTTTTGATATTTAAATATTTTGATGGCAAACATAAAAAATGGCTTACATCACTTTTTTCGTCTAAAATTACTGAAAACGAAAAAAAACTTTTTTTAATACATATGTCTCACCTTTTTGTAGTTTCATATAAAATAATTACACAAAGTTTCAAAAATTTTTCACAAATTGCTCTCGTAAACTTTGTTTTCATGTAGGACATAGATGCGTACATTTTAATTATTTTATAGTTATCTTCTTGATTTGAATATAAAGCGTGGTATTTTTTTTTCTCAAACCGTTTAGATTATATTTCTGACTACGACAGTAAGGGAGATACAACAATTTCTATAAGTCCATATATGAGTTGTTCACAAAAGCGAACACATTGAATCTACGGGTAATAGTTGAGTGTTCCCAAAATCGAACAAATTAGCCTGAGGGGTTTAATAGGCTATCTTTTGGTAATCGATCGAAAAATTCAGATCACGCTGTGCGCACAGTTTGACTGCTACTCAAACAGATGCAATGAGTTTGTGAATGATGCATTTCTTCAGTTAATTGTAGTGAAGGTCTGTAGGCCGCTTGACAGATAGTGTTTCCCCCGTGCATTGTTTCCCTAATGACGACACCCAAGTAATTAACGCCGCCCGAGACAACGTAAGTGAGGCATTATCTGAAACGGACAATGGCCTTTTGATGTTTTAAAGCGCTGTTTTGCATAACAATATTGTGACCGTGTCCAATGATACGAATTGGTCGAGAGCGTGTGTCTGGCGCCACGTGATTAGCGCTTTCTAATTACTTGTAATTACACCTGGAACTGGAGTCGTGTAAACACTGGAGAGCAGTGGGAATGACCCACAGGTGGAATACGTGTAGCGCTGTATTGCGGGGACAACTGGATTAAGAGAAAAACACGTGTGAACAGGGAGCTAATCAGAATAACAAAACAGGGAAATGTAGAGCAGAGGTAGGACGGATTAAACTCGTTAGCAACACACAAAGAACAAAGCGCCAAGAACTGCAACTACCTACATTGTAGGGATATCACGTACCATCGTGATACTGATAGGCATCGTCATCACCCAATCGGCCAACGAACAATATTAAGATTCACAACCACAATCGTGGTTTCTTTGGTACGATTTGGAATTTGTAAATATTGAAACCTCTTAAATACATTGTTACATTGTTAGTTTTCAAGTGAGATTCAGTTTAATTCTGAACACCACATTATCACAAATAATAACCTTTATTTTATGCAATTTATCATTTGTTTACGTACCAAAATATCGAGGAGAGATAAACAGTCTCGTCTTAGATTTTGTATATTGTCCATTGCAATTTATTCTGGTGTTTAAATATTAACTGACTTATTAATAAGATATCTTGCATTTACTTACAAGAAGATACTATATTTACGTGACAAAATCCAGAAGAACAGAATCATAAAAATTGTTAATTAAATATTGCAATTGTTTACTTTGTTTTATTTTAACTGCGTGGCAGGCCGGATCGGGAGGGACTGGAGATTTGAGACTTGAGGGAGACCTTTTGACCTCTCCAGCACGACTCTCTCAGAACAGCACCTGGCACCGCAGTGGGAGGGATGGATTCATATGTCCGTCACCCCTGGATACAATAACCCTCTGATGCCTACACAACCCTCCTACTTTTTTCCTTCCTAGAACTTATACTCCTGCATTTCCTAACAAAATACTCTACACATGGCAAAATATATAATAACCACACTTATTTTATTTTATTTAGATAAATACCTACCTATATTATTTGAAATCCATGTTAACTTGTCTTATTTTACCATTATTGTTTAATGAATGAATTAATATTATGAATCAATTTTATGATTTTTTTAGCAAAAACAATAATGCTGTTTTTTATAATATTTTTATCTGTAGGTAATATCTGATATTTGTATGCATAGTACTTTAATCATGTTTTCCTTCCCAGAAATGGTTTATTTAAACTCATTGGAAACATACAAATAGAACAGCTTTTATGATTAGTATTCGTATTGTAACATACGAAATGAATAAATAAAACTCGACGAGTATACTTTTACGTTGGTATGATTCATCCTGGTATTAAATAAATAACATGTCAACCCTTATTTAATAATACGTAATATTTCCCTATATGCGAATTGTGAAATCCCCTCTGACTAGTGGCCAGGTCATGTATAGTAAAGCGGTAACCTGTAAATACCACCAACCCCCGCACAATGTTTGCCATTAAGATGGTACCAAACGGTGGACCTTGCGGCATCCCAGTTTGTATTGGTATCTGGGGTATTCCCACACGGCACGAGATGTTTCTGCGTTATTTCGACTCACCTGATTGTACTGGGGGTATATCATTACCTGTCGCATCTACCTCGTTTTAAACCACATAATATAAACAGGAAGATTCTTTAATAATGAAAATACGCAAGCGTTAAATAGGTACTATACGAATACAAAATGAAAACATTCGTGAGGGTATATTTATCTGAGAATTAAAGAAAAAATATAGATATTGACAAAACAGTGGATACTGAATATTTTATTAAGGAAAAGTAAATATTATATTAGCCTTTATTGTGGGGTTAGGTGGGTATATTATCATTCCTACGTACTTAATTAAAATTGTATGTACCTCAGAAGAAAATGATCGGTTTTTTGGCCCATTTTTTACGAATTTGCGTTGTGGATCAGGGTGTATCTAAAAACACTTTTTCGGAAAATTAAAAATATATGCTTGATAAAAAATTGTCTTTATGGACCCCAACATATCACAAAAAAATGGTCAGATTCCAAAATATTTAGGTCTCCAGCGAGTGGATTAATGTTCATAATTTTCATACAATACATTTCATTTTCCTCATTTTTTATTAATGAATGATGAAGTGACTTTTTCCATGTTTAAATTTTAAATAAAGGGTGTGAAATAAAAGTGTTAATTAAATTATTAAAGTATTACCTGTGTTTAAAAAAAACGCTAGTGAAAGGTTTGTGTCTCCCGCACTTGGCTGAACATTGGGTAATTTTGGAAATTTTCTTATAATAATATTTGGTTAATTTATATAGCGCCGTTTTCGTGAAGGGGCTGGGGCAGGGCATCACCTGAAGGGGCTAAAATATATATTAATGAAGCAGGGAATGACAAATCTAATAAAATAGATATTTATTTTTAAGTATCAAACTGTATGGTAAAAAAAATTATAAAATCAAAAACGTTTGGCCTCGTACGGAAGACCCAAATGTTTTTTAGTCGGGCTAATTTTTTTCATTTAGATATTTTGATTTCCAAAAAAAGTTATATTTTTGACTTCAATAAATAAAAATACATAATAAACACCTTTTTGTGTCTACATAGAAATATATAGACGGTTGTCTTACGTCGACATTTGAAAAGGTCAAATGTGTGATGTCTTCACACTCTTCACAGAGTTCAGACTTGAAATATATTCGTTGTTCAAAAAAATTACCCTTGCGACATTTAATGTGTTCTTTCCGTAGACAACCAACGTTGTTCTTGTTTGTTTACTTCTTAAAAAAATAAAGCGAAAACCACTAAAAAATTCAACTATCCAAGGTGTGAAAAGACAAATTAATATTTGTTACTATACAACTGACAATGAGAAAACAAATTATGAAAGTGCAAAAAAGAGCTACGTTAATTATACAAAAAAATACAGATACGAAAATCGAGGAAAAGCTGAAGGATTTAAATTCATTGTCATTTAACCAATTTTTTTACTTCAATACTATATTTTGAATCTTAATAAATAATGGCCATACATAAATTGTATTTATAATAAAATTGAAAATCTGAAATACACAAGAACGCACATGAGACGAGGAAAAGAAAACAAATGAGACTCCCCTCCAGAAAAAAAAACCTTAGTCAAAAGCCGTTGATATACGGAGTACTGAAGATATTTTTTGAATTACCAGAAGAAATAAAATCAAAACATGGAAAATTTTAATTTAAATTACGAAAATGCGTGATTAATTTTTACTAAAAAAGGTTTTTCTAAATGTTAAATAACCAGTGGCGATTCGTGGCCTATCTCAGTGGGACTTAAATCTATAGTATTTTACGAAGATTTAAAGTAATTTCATCACATTAACAGAGATCAGTGACCTAGCAACAATATATGATTCGCCAATTCATTGAAACGTATGTAGCAAAAGAGTACAATGTTGTAGATTACAAAAATATTTTTGAAATACGAAATTCACAATTTACACAACAAACTGTTCGTTGTTTATACATACTAATAATATCTTCTTTTTCTTAACCTATTTTAAAACCAACTTAAAACAATTGTTGGTTCTAGAAAATACTATTCCATTTAATTTTGCTCCTGACAAATCTTATAGGTGCTGCGCTTGTAAATTTCCAGGATTTGCAGGTCTACCACTCTGGCGCCACTAGTATGAACCAAAATACATTTTTATGAACTTAACAAATATGATGGAAGGTTCCGTAGGTGCTATATTCATAACGCACGTATGAGATCTGGAATTAATTTCTAACTCGCTCTTGAGCACAACGTCTATAATTCGGACGGGTGGATTTTTCGCACGGAATTTGAATGAAGCAGTCTTATTTCCTTACATTTTTTATGCATTTTTCAAATGCACTATAGAGAAAACCGCCATTGCAACTGAATTTTCAAATAAACATTTAAAAATACCGTTTGCTTCTGAGATACATACGTCATTTTAAAACTACATCATTGATGTTATTCTCTTAAGAAGTCTATTGGTCTCTGAATGCATGTTGTGTAGTCGGTTATTAAATATATTTTGTTCCGTCATGTTGGTAGTCACATAAAAACATCGACGATAAAGTCTCGGGCCATAATCAAACAGCGATGCATAAAAAGTCACTTACTGCGGCCGGTTGATAAATGGCCTAATTGCCCACCGCGTGGCACGGTAGCCCGACCGGGCGCAGGCAATCTGAGCTCTGATCATATGACTCTGGTCTGCTCTGGTACTGGGCTGGGAGCTGGAAGCTGGGCGCTGGACCACACCAGGGAAATTATCTTCAATAAAAAACATAATAACTATACACCGTACCCTTGAAAAGGGGCACATAACCTTTTGATGGATGGTCTTCGAAGGGATCGAGAGGAGATGCAAAAATATTCACCTTCCTCGTCACCATCTCTTTCCCCTCCCCGCTACCTTCAGTCTCACAACATACCCCAATTAGAGATACGATAGTCTCACTGGATCTAGACGGTTGGGAGCAGTTGGGATTGTTGTGCGGTTTCACATTATAAAAAAAACTTGTTTTAACTGGGACATTGGGTGTACTCATTGATAGTTAAATTATTGAATCGTGTTTCTTATTTTTTTATTAGGTACAATACTTTATGTACTTTTAAAACATTATTTGATGTTACTTACGTTGCACTCTTACTAGCGGCTGCTCTACGTATTGTAACATTTGTTTAGATAATAATCTGTACCAGGATTCCTTCATTCATGAGAAGTAGATTATTTTCAGAATTTAGGGTACACTTAAGGTACGTACTAATGTAGCCGTTCATAGATTGTTTTAATATAATTATTTTATGGAAATTCATTTTTTTTAAGTTGTGCTTTAAAATATTAAGACGAATTATTCGTTCGCGCCCGTACGTACGCGATATGAATTTGAATAAATAGTTTTGTCCGTATAAAAACTCAATTCTTTCCAGAAAAGCATGCAAATACAATATTGGATTGAATCACCAATTTAATTTTGTATTTGTATGTCTTTCTTGAAAGTATTGAGTTTTTTGTAAAAATGAAAACTATTTATTTGTATTCATATTGCGTATGTACAATATATGTAGGGGCGCAAACAAATTATTCTTCATTATATTTTAATGCATAACTTTGAAAACGTTTAATTCTATTTAATAATTCATTTAACGCCATATACGCATAGATTACAACAAACCTTAAGCCACCTAACTTACAACTAGTATTGTAATACCAATCACTTTATGCCATATGTATTACAGATTTAAGAAAGATATGGTAAACATAAGGAGACCAGATAAAATGAATCTTGTTTATACAGGTTGTCCGGGGGTAAAGTGCGCTAACTTCGGAAGGTGATTTTACATGATAGTACAAGTTTTAAGGTAGTATTTACGTTAAAAATATGAATTTTTTGTGTTGGAAAATATTATAAGTTGGATTTTAAATATATTATAATTTTGGATTATCGTACATTATGAGTTTAGATTATCATATAATATAAGTTTGGATTATCATTAAATAAAGTCAAACGTTTTTAAAATATCTGATTTCCTCACAGCTTTCTCTTGTATCATTTATCTTACGTCCAAAATACAATATTTTATCTTGTGATATTGAATGTGTCATATGAATAAACGAAGTTGCTTTCTGTTTTTTTTTTGTATGGAAAAATAAACATTGAAATTTCGTACAAAGTTATGTATCTTTTTTTCTTCTGCTATGAAGTAGAATCACCTCTCGAAGATAGCGCACTTTACTCCCGGACACCCTGTATAGAAGAATGAAGAACATTGCATTGATTTATTGAGCTGTGAATACACTACCACACATATATATATATTTTTTTAACACGTTTTTATGTAAAGTTTTTAGTTATTCATTTCTGCATTGCCTTGGTTCATACAATTAACAGTCTAACAAAAAAAATGAAAGCATTCACTTAAACAAGCTAGTATAAAAGACTATCTGAGATTTTTTCGAGTGTTTTGGTTGGTGACCCCTGCTGCTGCTCGCACCTACTTACAAGAAGGCCAAATTATATTCCATCGTTAATTTCCCCACTGTAATAACTTCACATGCTACAATCGTTTATTTGTCTAGATAACTAGATGATTTCTCGGAATATTTTTTTTTGTAAGATAGAATCAACCTACCCACAGATTTCATCAGAAGTAAAATAATGAGACACGATTTATAATAATAACTTTTAACATTTTATTGGAGAACGAATTACGAACAGTTCGAAAAGTAACTCTCTTTTATTTTTGAACAAATAACGTATTGTGTTACTCACATAAACGAGTAAACCGGATATACCTAAGTGCGTTTAAGATAAATAGGAACCTGTACAGCAGAAGTCGAAGGTCGGTTGTCAACTTTTCTTTTTTGCTAAAACGTGTTACTTTTGAGGTTTATTTGTTATCGCGTGATGTACCTAACCAGAAGTGTGCTTTATTATACTTTATGGATTATCACATATTATAAGTTTGGATTATCAGAAAATTATAAGTTAGGAAAATCATAATATATTAAAAGTTTAGATTATTCTATATTATAAGTTAGGATTATCATATATTTTAATAATGGATTATCATAAATCATAGTCTTAGATTATCGTCTATTATAAGTTTAGATTATCATATATTATATGTTTGGTTTATCATTTATTAAAAGTTTGGATTTTCAGAAAACTTAAGTTAGACTAAAGTTAGGATTAACATATAAGTTTTGATTGATTATAAGTTTGGATTAACATATATTTTTAGTATGGATTGTTATATATTATATGTGTTGATTGTAATATATTATAAGATATTATAATTTTTCGAAGAAAACTTCTTTTAAGTGCTTTTCACTTTGTGATGGCATAATTTTTTTTTTTATTAAAACACAATTAACTTTGTTGACATCACTTTATTTCAAAAATCTCAACATGTTTCATGAACCAAGTTCACTTCATTAGGTCAAGTTGAGTATACTTGTGCTCCTGATGAAGTGAACTTGGTTCATGAAACATTTTGAGATTTTGTATCGAAATAAAGTGATGTAAACAAAGTTATTTGTTTTTAATAAAAGATAAATTATGTTTGGATGTCATATATTATAAGTTTGGATTATAAAATATTATAAGTTGGATTTTCAATATATTATAATTTTGGATTATCGTACATTATAAGTTTGGATTATCATTTATAATAAGTTTGGATTATCATATGATATAAGTTTGGATTATCATTAAATAAAGTCAAACGTTTTTAAAATGTCTGATTTCCTCAAGGCTTTCTCTTGTATCATTTATCTTACGTCCTAAATACAATATTTCATCTTGTTATATTGAATGTGTCATATGAATAAACGAATTTGATTTCTGTTTTGTTATTTAAAAAAAACTGAATTATCGTACAATTTAGAAAATAAGAAAGAAAACACATGAAATCAAATTATTATTTTACTAAACTAACAAACTCTTATCGCTCTCGAATTGCACGATGTAGGTACCTATTATTTAATCGCATAATTTTCCATAACTTTCTTAATAATCCCTTATTCACTTCTTTTGGGACAAAACTTTCAAATGCAATTATATACATTATATGATCATTTTAATTATACAGTTGCAAATTTATTTAATTTAATAACATAAATGAAAGTAAGTCTAGCCAGGATATCTTTTTAATTCTTTTTGAAGTCCTCTATAGAAAATCGGCCATAATCAGCCTAATAAATAAAGAAACAATTGAATGTTTCAGTACGCGGATGTATGATTATGTCGGCTGGCCAGAGGTCCAGCGCACAGACTTGGAGCGAAGGGACACTGCTCGAGGGTTAGCCCTTGGCCCTAACCCAGCCCGACCCGGCCACCCACCAGGTGCTAGGCTTAATGAAGGATCTTTACAAGTATACAAATAAACTACACTCATCTCTGCAAGTAGGTGCAATCATTCTATGGGGGTTTATTTAAGCGCTTTGTAGTTATCATTTTACTGAAGTATGATATGGCTTACTGCTGCATTCGAGGATTGTGATCATTATTTAAGAATCGATCGTGTGTACAACATTAGTATCACTTTAGTAATAACAAAATTTAAAATCTAACATCTGCGTCTAGAAAGAATATTATATCAACATCACAGCAAATATATTATAATTTTAGGCTATAAAGAAGCTATTACTCGTACGATGATCTTGAATAAAACTTAATCCTTTCTTCTTTAGAGAAATGCAGGAAAGACTTTCTCATCTGTATTTACAACATTAGTAACTGTATTTTTTTTAAATACCCTAAACTAGGCAAATGCCCTTATCAAGGTGGTAACATCTTACAATATATGTAGTAACATTAATAAAAATAGTATAAAAACAATAATAATTAAAAAAAACAAAAATAACAGATTTGGGTGCCTCGGTGTTGTTAGGCAAATCCTGAGAAGTCACGTTGGATAACAGCAGATTCTAAAATCAGCTTCTCCAGTCCAGTCATCAAGTCCAGTATTGTCTAGTCCAGTTCTCAATTCAATTAGACAATCATTTTCTTCAGGAAGCTTTTTTGATTTGCCTGCTTTGTTGCAACTCATACCTTTCAATATCCTTTCCCATAGGCTCAAATAATGAATTGCTTTCCCTCAATCAGCACTCCACAAATCATGGATACTATTCACCAATGTCCAGAATGACCAAACTTTTCACCTCAAGTCAGGTCTTCAAATTTTGGTTTAAGTGTTAAATGATTTTTGTCTGTCAGTAATATTTTGTAGTTACTAAAGTCGTGAACTCCATCAAAACCTTGTTCCTGTCTTAACTTGACAAGATATTTATTGTTTTTGTGGCCTATTTTTGTCACAGTTGTATTTTTTTATTATCCTAAGTTGTATAATTTATCCTTGTATTAAGTTGGTGTAATCTGTATTACATTGTAATTGAGTTATAGTACGTTAATAAATAAATAATGATTGATGATTAATTTATCTACCTCACCTGCAGATTGGCGAGCATCACCGTAATTCCAATAGGTGTAAAATTTTAAAATTTAACATCGTTCACGATTCACATAAAAAATTGTTGTCATTATTTTCCTTATATTTTATTGTTTCTCACCGAAAAACTTAAAATAGTCATTTTTTTAACTTAAACCAATAGGTGTAAAATTTTAAAATTTAACATCGTTCACGATTCACATAAAAAATTGTTGTCATTATTTTCCTTATATTTTATTGTTTCTCACCGAAAAACTTAAAATAGTAATTTTTTTAACTTTTATTATTTGGCAGTTTATATCATCTTTTTATTAATTTATACCTTGTAGTCACTATACAACATTTTCACCTCTAAGCTCATTTTGGTTGTTTCATCAGATTTATTTTTCTAAATATATCCTTTCTTTTTCTCTATTACAGTCGTCATGTACGAATACTCATAAATCTTTACTTTTCGTTAGGTTATTTTTTACTAATACTTCTTTCTAAAAACTAGGTACATATTTTGTTTAATTCTCTCTATTATTGAACATGGTACGAACAAATGACACATTGAATAGAAATATTTATTATATTTCTCTAATCTTGAAAGTTTATACCTTTTCTACGAATTTCCTTAAATTATTATTGTTATTTTGTATTTACTTTACTGTTTGATCATAATCATTTTTTATTTTTCGTTATTTCTATTGAATTGTGACAATATCAACCTCGATACAGGTGAACCCAAGCAAGGTTGATCATTGTTTGGAAAATAATATATTTTTATAGCGAAGAAACAATAAATAAATTTGATGAGTTCTTTTCCCAGATGTTATTTTCAATTCGTTCCTCGGAAACAATCTGTGGAGCAAAAGATTTTATTATTAAAAACAAAAATATATTGATTTTTTATTACATCACTATGTACTCGTACATATTTATTTATTTTATTTTATGCCCAGAGGGCTTTTACATATATACATAAACAAAGTACAACTTAACATGAAAAAGAAATATACGTACATACATGAATTAAAAATAAAAGCAACAAAAATTTTACGTACAGTGAAAAAAAATAACAATAAAGTAACGATAAAAAAAATACATGCAAGTTATAAAATTACAGCAACAAAAATTTAAAGTACCGTGATCAGAGAATCATAACATTATTGTTATGGTATTGGTTCGGTATTGGTTTCGCATAGTACGAAACCGCTGTACCGGGGAATTAGCTAGTTGCAGGATTAATTTTATTAGATAAAATGTTTGTTTTCTTCAATATATCTAAGTAGCAAAAAACATTTTTTTGATGTAATATTAAATTATGAAATAAATTTGTACCAGGTAACAATTATATACAAAAGGATTAAAACATGATGCCATAAAATAATATCTATCTTGAATGTTATCTCATTAGGTATCGAGGATTCGGGAAAGAACGCGATGGATGAGAGCCTTCACAGCCACCGGATTGCAGTTAAGTATTTCTCTCCCTTGGCTGTAAGTGTACTTGTAGGTATCTGTATTCTGTGCCTGTACATCGTACAGAGGATATATACATTATAATAGTCGTGTATGTGCTCAGCACAGCCTCCCAAGCCTGTATTAAGTTGATGTGTTCAGTGTTGGTGTTCACGTGCTTGTAGGTAGCGTACGCAGCATTTACCAAAGCCAATACACCACGCCCATGAAATTGTCGGTTGGCGGTGCGCGGTCTGCCCCATTACTTGTAGATTATTCCATCAGAATCAATTTACTATCGCCGGAGATTATCTCACGGCAGAAAAGCAGAACAGCAGAATAGCGGCCTCACAAATAATGAAACCGGAGGATTGTATTTTCTTTTACGCGACTAGAGAAGGTCATGCAAAGTCTAATATTTCATTAACCTCATCAAATTTCTGAAAATGACAATTATGAAGCAGTTAATTTTTTTTTATTATTATTTATTAACCAATAAATTAACATCCTTTTTTTCGGTAGAATCCACCTCACTAGGCTGAGCCTGTTCCGAGTTTCCGATGATGTTCCTGTTAATTAGATGCGGAACTCCATCTTAATATTGTGTTTATATAGATTATTTATAACTTAGTTACACTTATTTATCAATCCGCATCGGTTTCAGGTCAAAAGTAAAAACCCTTCTGATAAAGATTTTACCTATGTCATTTTTGCACTCTTTTCACCAACTTCACAATAAGAAGAAACAAGATATACCTACCTTTAGCCATAGCATCGTTGTATCAAACAATCCAATTGATTCGAATCTGGGATTATTTAAGCTCTCTTAAAATTTAAAGTGCTAATCGAAAATAATGGATTGCTATAAAAGTCTGTATAAGGTACATACAGATATTCTTAATGGTACGAGGATAACAGTTGTACATAATATATATTATACAAAAATATTTTATGGAATGGAATTCGAGTCTCAGTAATCGTGAATATTATTATTATTTATTATACTATTTACATAAGTGTAGCTTCTCAAATATCAATACTGGTCCCGTACCCCACTTCAAAACGATTTCTGATTTTATTGCACCGGGAGAACATAAAACGGAACGTTTTGATTTGAGAAGATTCCGACAAGTTACCTGAGATCCGAGAACAAGTCTCTACCAGAGATCCAGAGGGCCAGTATTGAGTACTGAACCAGCTGATCGCTGAGTGACCTTGTTGACTCCGGCTTAAATCAAGATCGCTCTTCGAATCTTGTTATTTCAATTCTTATCTCTTTATTCAGAGAACACAACGGACTCTCGAAATCAGACAACTTGAAAATGTAATCATGCGGTTAAGAAGATCATCCTCGATTGGATGTGGTTTTGGAATATTGTTGTTGTAAATACCTACCTCTCTACCTGTGCTGTGAGTGACTATAGTGATTATATATGCGGGTGGGTACATTAAGGATGGAGCCTGCTTCTTTTTTACACTTTGTTAACATAACTAGTAACTAGGTAACTACAAAACAATATCAAAGGAATGTTTGTTCGATTGTAACGTTGTTTTTTTGCATCATCATTCAAATGTATAATTAATTATGAATGAAGAATAAACGTTGATTGCCATCTGTGTTCATTTCTATAAGTCTTAAATATCTTCTAGCAATATTTTTAAGCTCCAGTGATTTTATTTTAGTTGGGCTTTCTGCGTAAATAAAAATATTTTTTATTTTTATGTTGTGTTTATTTACTTTACAGTCTTTGTACAATCACATTTAACAGGGTTGGATTTTTTTTTATCACTAACCAAAAATATAACGACATTCAAAATTTAAAACCAAAATAAAAAATAAATATCTGATAAAGTGCGTCCACTTAAATCCACAAAAGTATTCCATTTAAACATGGAATGGATAGCAATTTAAAAACAAAAGTATAATGCGACATAATTATTTTTTTTAAAGTTTTTCTTTTATATTTTCAAGTATATTACTCAATTTATAAAAAAGCAGTTTATTTATAAACGAGTGCTGTTGATATGAATAAATTTTTCTTTTAATTTTAACAATATGTAATACATAAAAGAAAAACTTTGAATTAAAATGCAGGTCTACAAATTAAACTTGATAACAACGATTTATTCATTAATAAAAGAAAAAAAGGAAAAAAGGCAATGTGATGAGAAATAATATGTTTTTTGCGTTACACATGTTCGATGGAGTGTTATTTTTTAAGTATGTTATGAATTTAGTGAGGTTCTTGTTAAACACTTCAAATAATCTGTTAAACATGATACAGCATCATCATGATTATTTATTGATCTTAGGATTATGAAATGTGTCCGGAGATTGAGTAATTTGTAGTAGCTACCTACATGCTATAAATAAAAGGATATCAATTAAGGTTTATGGAAACAGTTTTCACTTATCATGGCGTTTCACCAATTTATAATTTCCTCCACATCAAACGCGGCCTAGATAAAAATATGCCACTAGCAAACCTGTAATAGCATTTTACATATCTTCACCGTTATCGAAATGCTGGGTTCGAAGCCACTTCTTCATGTGAGTGAATTGTGTTTGTGTCATTTTTATTTTCTAAGTAAGGCTCGCTGTACACACAACCTGATTCAAGGCGACTCAGAATTGAGGAACGAGCGAAGAACAAACTAATTTGACGAAAACATCTCCGCGTACACTTACCCACTGCGCATGGTTACCCCATGCGACTAATCCGTACAAAGCACAGTGTTAAAGTACAAAGCATTTTAGTACAGTGTCTAATGCTAAAAACTACACAAACATACTGCAGGTTTCAATAATATGTCGAATTTACCTCACAGAAAGCAAGTTTTTATAATATTTTTGCAAACTTTATGGAATAAAATAAATCATTCATCACGAATAATTTTTAATAAATAAATTTCCGAGAGGTTAAATATGTTTTCTCGTCTCTTCTTTGCAGCCTTGATTGATTTACGTACTTCAATATCACGACTTTAAACCTACGCGCGTTTACTGAAACACGACTAGATTATGGAAATAATCAATATAAAAGTTACAAAACAGTATTTTGTATCGATTCAACTGATTCCTGCCTACACGATAAAACGCCAAGTTAATCATTCTGTCAAGCCACTTTGTACTTTATTTAGAAAAATCTCTCAAATAGTTATTCATTTGACAACGACGAAAATATTTGGATGTTTTTAAGATGCATGAATGAAATGAAATATGAGAATCGTTTATCATTTACAAATATGAGATTGGCTTTGACGTCAGCTACTTCTTTGCTCAGTTGAAATCTAACAAATCCGATAAAACCATCCGAATATCATTAAGTTATTCCGTTTAGTATTTACTAATTCCTCGTGTGTACATTGGGCCCACTCACATATCTCCCTGTTCACAGTTCAGTGTCTTACAGCTCACGGCATCACACACACTCCGTATGGAGATCTGCGGACTAGAGCTGCCCTCGCCCACGGAATTATGGCTGTCCCCTTTGCCTATGATAAATTCTACAATAAATAATAAAGCGCTATCGATCGTGCGAGATTAGGTTTTTATTCCACCGATAGCATCCAGAAAAGGCGTTCGAATAGCTTTCTTATTGCTGTTTGGGATTCCGATAAATTGTTTTTGAAATACGTCAGTAATCGGGGTCGTAAATTTCAATTAAATAAAAAGCTGCCACCTGTGAGGGGTCACGGGCCACGCTCGTAATAAATATCTCCGGAGATTTGGACGGAAAACACAATATATTTCTAAGACTTATACGGATAAGTGTCCGATTATGTGTAGCCACAAATACGATTTATCGCTGGAATCAATAGTTTTTAGGAACGTCTTTTTGTAATAGATTTTAAATACCGTATTTACATACCGCGATGAGCGAGAGCCTTAATGATATTCAGTAAGTAGTGGGGTATCTATTACAATTTCCATTATAACGCGTTTAGTGCAACAATTAAGCGAAATCCGACTATCTAATCGACGGTAAATAAAATATATCGGTGCTATTTTTTCATAAAAGTTGTTTATGGTTCAATGATCTTCGACCATTCTGAATATTGTTAATACCTACTTCGTTTGAGTCCGCTTAGCGCTAATTTAATAACAAATTTAATGGTAGATGATTCTTCATCTTCCGATGAAGTAGAAGACATTTATTTGTCTGCGATACAGGTGAGTATTAACGGTATATGTGTTCCGTATAATATATACCTGTATCTAGCACTTGTCCTTAATGCAGACTGGGACATGTTCGTCTTCAGGCCACGTCAAGTGCAGGGCTTGGGCATTAGGTACTATCCCCGGCCGACCTCGGTTAGCCCTGTTAAAATGAAAGCACCGATCCGTTTTCTGGTAACATGACATTACAGATATTTATGCGTTGCATTCAGATTTTTATAGCGATGCGTTTGGCTCGCGTGGGAGATGCGACACGGGGCCGACACGACCCAACACAGCCCCAAACACGGCCGATCAATGTTCCCCAAGTACCTACCTCAGTACCTCCACTATACAGTCTACAGTCCGACATGCATACCTAGTATCTACCCCGGTGTGGGCTCTAACATTTTAACGAAAATTTACGGCAAACTTTTATGCCCCGGTATAAAGACGGACTTTTCAGCGGGGCGGTGTTGCTGTCAATTTTTTATTCAAGAATTTATGGCACTATTTTGGATAAATCGATGACGGGCAGTAAAATCCTGAATTATGCTGCAGCAAAAAAATGTTCTTTCAACATCGCGTCAGTCAATTTACTTTTTGGCGAACAATGTATTTTTATTTCGGTATGCTAAATTATTACAGCGATTGAAGGCCAGTAATTTTTTTAAAGTGAAAAGCTTCTGCAGTTTCAACAATGCATGGCTCATTTTTCCTCAAGTGTATCCCTACATTCCTTATCCACCTACAGTTTTTTGTTCTTCGTATACCAAGTTGACTATTCTCGGTACGACTTAGAGAGATCTTTATTTCCTACCTGTATGATTGTAGAACTAGCCGTTACCGTTCGGAGGTCTGCGTGCTCTCTGCTCTCCGCTCATGTGCTCACCTGACCCCGTGTCCTGTGAACAAGTGAGTCGCGCAGTGTTATCCTTAGTTGACTCTTCCTGTCTGCCGCTGGGAAAGTTTCACGATTGTATTGTAAAAGAGGTATTTACGAGAGTAATAATGATGTAGGTATTTCTATTAAACAATTACGTAATTACATTATAATTACTTCGTGCGCAAGTCACTATTATTATGTGATCACGACCAGTGAACATTACACAGAATCACTAACTTACTAAGCATAAAGTGTAGTTTTCGTCATTCAACTAATACTAGCTAGGACTTGAATATTTAAGAAACTATATATGCATTGACTTTAAGTTGTGTACGGTCATAAAGTTTATAAATTCATGACGTAATTAGGGTATCCCGTAAACTTGAGCTATGGATCCCGATAAGCAAAGAAGTGGGGTTAAGAGGCAGGTCACCCATTACGTCATCAAAAAAAATCAAATAGAGTGCATTTTTCTTTTTTGTTCTTATTATGTATCTATCTGATGAGAGCATTTTTAAGAACCCCCTATCCATATTAGAATAGAAAATCTAGTTTTTTGTAATATTATTTATTTTAAAAATACTCAGCTTCTGAATGAAACTGAAAAAAAAGTACCATATAAAGTTGAACTACAACTTCAAAATACTTGTACAGTTGATGCTGATTCCAGCGAGGTACGACTCATTTGCTGAAAAAGTTAAGTATTGGACCACCATATATCTGAACATTTTGATTCTCCCGAAGTTGGTGCCCTTTACCCTTGGACGTCCCTTGTACCTATTTTACAATTTATATTTTTATACTCTATCATACATAGGAATGCATATTAAAATATAATTTTTACTATCCGACTTCTACCAACCAACAAGTTTATGATCAGCTAAAATTATATTTAGAACGTCGTTAGGTATCTACTTATCGAAGCAAATATCAACTGAAGAATCAAATAAATAAAAATAACGACATCTTAAGCTATCTACAAATATCCTTGACTCGCTAATATCGAAAAAAATAATATATATTTACTATTAAATCAATTAATATTTTAATTAGAAAATAGTAGTTTAACTCGGGGACACCCGGTAAGATAAGGCACAATCAAATTAATAAGATACTGTCGTATCTGATTCAGTAGATAAGTCGTATGAGACGATCTATTAGACGATGTATGAATGTGAATTAGGCAAGGAGTGTGTGTGCCAAGACCGAGTTCTTTAGCTATCCGTCCTCTCTGCCTACCCCTGAGGGAAACGGCATGATGGTTAGTTAGTTAGTCGAAACTAAAACATAAGTACCTACGTAATATTAGAGCATATTATTATAGAAGAAATCATTTATATCATCAGAAGTACATTGATATGTTAGAGCAAATCCAGAAGAAATTTCTAAGGTATGTCTATATGCGGACGCATGGAACCTATCCTAGGTTCATGCACCATATCGACTTCCTGGAGGAAACTAATTCTGTGAGAACTGTTCTCTAAATAACTTAAAACAATTATTGAAGAGGCACCTAGCTAAATGCTGATTTGACTATGTAAAATTGTAGTGTAATTAGAATAAATATTCTGTTATACAGTAATAAAAAAATAAAATATCAAAAACAAATTATGGATTCATAAAAGAACGCTGAGATCAAGGAATATATTTTAAAGGTTGTGTTGCTTATCGAATTATTTTTTTTAAATATCCCACTAACAACAATACAACAGTCTTTACTGCTAAGTGTCTCATGAAACCCATCAAAATGAAATTGCTAAGAATTTATCGGTTTTTGCATGAAATAACAATAACATACATTAATTGTGTGTTCCCGTGGCGTTGTTGAATGAATGTGAGCAAGAATCTATCAAAGTATTGTTTTTCACGCAAAACGTCCAGTCAAATGTACTCCGTGATATCATCTCGCGGCAATTTGTAGTTGAGTACCCATTCCTATGCTTTGCTAAATACCTACTGTTCACGAATATAAAAATGTTCAATAAATAACTATTTAACAGCTCCGTCCGGCAAATGGAAGTAACGGACTAAGAGAATAGAACCTTCCTTTGACACCAGAAACACTTTTAATCTGACTTTTTACGGTTTTTTAGCTTTAGTTTAAAAATATACATTTTCACAATTTCTGACCTTTATAATCATTGCATAAATTATGTGCATGTATTTTTAAGTTTGTAGCGAACTCCAAACGAATATCATTAAAGATGCTAATTTCAATTGTCTGTGCGTGAATTGTAAGTTATTCAGTCGTTAACTTTTTTACACGTTTAACGAAGACAAATTTGCTTTGAATTAAAGAGTAATTTAACGAGTACCTATACAACACCGTAGTGAATATACATCTTTTCCAATTTTTATTTATTTTTACATTTTCTTTTTTTTTTAAATACTTTTATATGAATTTATAATTTACATTATTTAATTTAATTAATTAATCTTATATCTCATTTTTAAAAAGCGAGTTGTCTATACTATTTCAAATGTGCTTAACATAAATGTGTTTAACTTTATTTATTACTTCCTTTAACAATTTGATTTATTTAGGGAAACAAACAGAATTTTTTAACATCTATAAATAATAAACTTACTAACAATATAAATAAAATCTGATGACAGATTATCACATATACCTCAAATTATAACAAAACAACTATGGGTCTAAAATATTTACAAAAAAAAATGTAAATATTAGATAAATTATAAAAAAAGATAAATGAACGCAAATAAATATTTATAAAAATATATCCTCACTACACTAACAACAGCAACTATCACTAATTAAAATGAATGGTATGCCACTGAACAGGATTCATAGCAACAACATGATAACTTGCAGTACGTTATTAAAAATTATAAATTACTCAATATTAGCAAGGATGTATTTTTTAAATGTTCTTGAATTACACTAAAATATGTCAATATCATTATAATAAACAACAAATACTTAGTTAACACGACTGAATACCTTACATTTATATTAATTTCATGTAAAAGCCCAATGGGGCGCAAATAAATAAAATTTCAAAATAAGTAGATACTTATCGACAATCAGAAAATTATTTAATTTTTATATCTTATAATTCTATATTTGAAATGTGTATTTATTTGATTTAAATTTTTGACAGATGTCATTATTTGTCAAGTTTGCTAACGGTGTTCATTCGACCGGGATACTATTTCTAATCATCTCTCAAATTTCTCAACCAAAAATAAAATTATGTTATAAACAAAGTTGACAAGACTTATTTGTTTTTGAGAGGTAAATACTTTATAAATACTTTCAGCGTCACTTTCAATGTCTCGTGATCTCGTACGGGTATATCGTGTCCTGAACATCCAAAAAGTTGAACTTACTATGTAGATGGAATTTTTCGAATTTCATTGTAACACTGTTAAATTAAGCACTGTTTTAATTACCAATAAGAAAGTATTCTAAACAATTTAACAAAAATGTTTTTTTAATTTTTTATATTTATAATAATGTTTGGAAAATTTCTATAGCGCCGTTTTCTTAGGAAAATTACCTCAACGGCGCTTTAAACGTAATGTATACATTTAAACTATACCCAATCACCTTAGGGGGTATTTCACTATTTCTGATTATGTTCTGACTAAGCACTAATCCGCGGATTAGTCATTTTTTCGATTTCACTATATCTGAATAACGCTAACGCTCGGGTCAAAGTTCGATTTGACTAATCAGTGCTCGAACTTCACGTTAGGCGCTATTCCTCGAATCAAAGATGGCGTCAAAACATTCCGAGTTTGATAGCTGAGAAGTGAGTCGAATTTTGTTGAATGAAATTGAATGCTTGTATGATCCATCCTGAATTATTTGATTGTGTTGAAAATAAGAAACAATGTATTAATTCGACACGAATCTATCTAAAATGACCTGATAATCAACATAACATAACCAAAAAAATGCACACTTCGTGGTGTGCGGACTGTGACGCATGACAGCCGTGGCAGTAGATGGAGTAACTGCAAACATTTTGCGATGTTGCCAGACTATTTCGAGTGTTATCTATCCGGAAGCTCGAAACAATGGTGAAACGGTCGCCGTTGAATAACGAAGTTATTCTGATCTTTAAAGCCAGCCAACGGATAGCTAGTCAGATATTTAGCCCGACATAGTGAAATACCCCCTTAGAGTTATTACTTTGATTTATTACTAGTGGCTAAATAAGATTTATAAGTAGTGACTTAAGACTAAGACAAATAATAGATAAACATATTATTATTATTAGTTTAACTATATTTTACCTTTCTTATTACAATTGTATACGTATATTGTATTACCAAGTGGTTTTAAATCGTTTTTCACAGGGTGTAACAGCATAAGGATTTTAAACAGTGATTCCTGAGCATATTTGGAGTAAAAAATAATGACTTAATTTTTCTGCCCGATGATATTTTGTTTCACACACACTGTGTAAAACGATTTAAAACCACTCAGTCATACAATATGTATCAGTCAAACTATTATTAAATTAAGTTTTAAAAAGCAGGTAGGCCCACACTTCCATTGAAAAACCTAGCCACTGTCGGAAATTGTGAGTCCGGTGTTATTGCGTGGGTCTTTCCCCGCTCTTCTTCCCGTCTCCACCCCTCACCACCGCTCTCAGAGACCGAGCCTTGCTAGAGATGGGAGATGGGAGATCTGATGTAAATTAAGTTTCGATAATATGTCAAGTCACAGCCATCAACATCACGCCGTCACACCGTCACACCGTCACGGGGTCAAAGTTAAATTAGCTTCATCTCGGGATAAACACGTCCACGGCAGTGGCAGCCCGGCATGGCTTATTGGAATTCAAACCCGAACTTATCCACTTTCAAACAAATTATTTAGGAAGATATCTGGACTGGACGAATATATTATAAGTTCTTGAAAGCTATTAGTCCTAGTGGTAGGAAGCAGCTTTTAGTACCTACACCCTAGCTTCTTACTAAATTAATATTTAATAATTTTCTCCTGATCGCTAGCTCGATTTGCAGTTGCAAAGCACGATTTTAATTTTGCATGTCGGTACAAAGTTTTCTTCATTAGGCTTTAAAGCATCCAAAATCACCAAATATTGAGCACATTTTCACTTTAAATCTAAGTTTTGGGTTTATGTAAATTTTTATTAAATGCAGACAAACATTCCCGGTAACAAATTGGGAATTGAACCAACGTTGCGCAATTACACAGTGTTGCGAAAATATATGTTGGTTTGGTAGGAACATTGTGTTCATTGCGAATGCCATAGAGAAAATTTTAAATATTTTTTAATTTGCTGGGAAAATAAACAGTAAAACATGTATTTTTTTAAACTTACATTTTACCACTGAGGTGTATAAAATCTTTATGCGTGTTGTGTGTTGCATAAACCAGTGAAGTTTCCGCATTAAAAAATGATACAACAGTATTTATGTATTTTCATACAGCCGAAAAATCATGCGGAATAATATTTTTGCTTGTTCGTAAATACCTGTACCTACCTTTATTTAAAAAATTCTATATTTCCAAAAAATAACTTATAAAATGAATGGATCGTATGTTTACACCATTTATTGGTACGCCACTGGCGAACATCCTTACTAATTTAATAAAATATTGTTAAAAAACAGAACAAAGGATTCAGCAGGGGATCGTAAAAGCGATGCTCAGAAGCTTTTGTATGAGATTTGGGGAATTTTTATTGAATGCAAATCAATTTCAAGTGATCACGAATGGTGTGTAAATTTTGATCATTGCTTATTTATATACCACTTTAAATTCCAACGATATTCTCCATTTCCTATTGAACACTAAACCTGACACTTCAAAGTACTATTTAAGAGTCGCTGTAAACGTTATTCGATTAAAATTATTTTAAACATCTATGGTATAGTCGCATTATAAACAGATTGGAATGAATCAATAATTTGCATAAAATAAAATTATTTACCTTCAACTTTTCGTGGATGCTTGCCATATTTTTTTGTTATTTGACTTTTATAAACCTACAATGAAAGGTAAAATCTCGGAAGTCTCAGGAAGATTTGGCCACGATTCGGTGAGTCAAATAATACCTGACTGATTGAATGTGAAAGAAGCCAGGAGCGTGGGCCAAGACATATTTGTGTGGTAATCAATGCCAATCAACCGTCAATTCTTGGGTAATCGAGTTATTGATTTAATCTAACCACCAATTAGTGGCACCCTGCGAGAGAAAAAAATCATCTACCCTTATTTTCACGAAGAAAGAAATAGAATATAATAAATATAAATAACACTGATTTTGCAACAATGATGGTCTAATCAACAAAATATTTGTTGGTTAAACACTCCTCTTAATAGGTCCACAAAACTAACAAGGATAATCACAAAATAATGCCCCAAACTCTAGCATAAAATAGCGTCACGGGATGCCTGGCAGATGTGAAACTTCGAAATTCGTTTTATTAAAGCAAGTGAAAATGAAAGTAAACAAGTCCATATATATTTTTGATAAAAAAACTATTTTTTTTATTATTAATAAAATATATACAAAGAAATATAGTAGATACAGATTAAAAATTCATTCTCATCTTTTAGAAACCATTGTGAAATTAGTTATAGTGATTTTTTTTTTGGGGTATTATGCCGTGTTGCGCATCTCCTTCTTTAGCCAACTTTTTGGACAGCATTGCAGTGTCCATCATCAGGGCAGATGTGTTGATTACACAAACTTTGGCTAAAGAAGGAGATAGCGCAACACTGCATAATATCCCAAAAACAAATCATTATAATGCTTTTGGCCGTGAAAATCTGAAATCATACGTGAAATTAGTTGTATATACTTTTGGGCTAGCAGCATCCCATCGTATATGTCCACTTCTGCGGAGAAATGGCTTGGCGGTTAGCTACTAATTGACACCCAGATTAAATTTTACCTGATTCAAACGTTCCAGTGAATATTATGATTTGCTCGTGACATTCCAATACAATGTGTGACGTTTAATTACATATCACCTATTTAAGGTCATTAGGTACATTACTTAAATCTGACTACCATTTCTGGGAATATTGCCACTGCTTTGTGGAATGAATGATCAAACGATGACTGTTTACGTTTGCTGATTGAGTCACTTTACAAAGCGCATACAGTTAATTCCCACCCACCACAAACTTTATACAACTATGCTTTATTTATACCTACAACACCTAGCGATTATGACGATTCGCATTGACAAATATACATAAAATACATTATTATGTTCAGTTAATTTTAGTACAGTGGTTACCTACCTACATGTTATCTCTTTAGTTATGAATTTCGGGATTTCAATAAATATGATTTTTTTATTAATAACGGTTTGGTACATAACCTAACAATTCAGATTTTACAGTTTCTTATTTTTTATCTTATGATTAACACTGATCTTATATTAGAAGCATTTGCTTGTGTATGGAAGAGGAGTGTACACATTCGAATATCTTTATGTACATATAAATTAACTTTTAACTTACACCTAACCACAAAGATTAATACAATTGAATATTTGTTATAAATTTTACCATTTTGGTATCATTTTGGTATATATGATAGGAGATTAAAAGTGTATATATTTTTTATAAGGAGAGACAAAAATTTATAGCTGTAACGATTTTAGAGCCTGTGCTCGGATTATGTTTGACAAATATAAATAGGTTAAAATAATATCCAAATATGTAAATGTGTATGTTATGGCGATTTTTGTGAGTCATATTTGGCGATTTTCATGATCAGTGATTCACACGAAACGCCTGGGAACCTGCCTACAGTCCTACAGCGCCTACCGACAAGGTATTATGACACGTGGAATTTGTGAATCTTAAGAGGTAGATACCTATTGTTAGCCAGAACATAGGTCCTCACTTAAGTATTGACAACCACTTTGGCATATCGTTAAAATCCTTTGCTCTATACGTTGAAATTTAAACTTACCACTGGCATGGGGGGCGCAATGAGTAAAATATATTCAAGTTGTAATAATTTGTTAATATACTCTGGAAATTTTTAAGTTATTCGAAGTCTACATTTCTACACTCTAGGTGTTGTAATATATGCGACGTCCAGAAACTCGCAGTACAAATGAGAAACTGGTAAATCTAAAACATTCAGAAAATCAAAAGTAAAATCGATTTTATTTTTTTTTAAAGACATCAAACAGCTGATAATAACCCCCGAACGATTTTTTTTCAAATTTAATCCAAATAATTCCTACCATGGACTACATTTACCCGTAAACGACAGCTCAAATCAAAATAGTTATGCACAAAATCGACCCTAAATCTCATTAGTTTCCAGCTTGTACGGCGAATTTCCGGACACCGTGTGTATATGTTTGTTAATCGGGCGACTTAGGACAATGGCAATTTAACATAATTTTGAACAGTGATATAAACTCTTGAAAGTGATGGAAAAAACTTGGTTAAATGGGTTACATTAGGTTAGGTTTATAGGTAGTTTTTTTCATCACTTTTATTAACTTATATATTGGTTTTCAAAAGTGTATTGAATTGCCACTGTCCTGTGTTGCCATGGAATTATATATTTGACCTCCTATCGCACTTGAGAAGTTTTGAATTACAGAACGTGGAGTTTCCTCCTCATTTCCATTATCGGTGTTCGGACATCTTGCTCCCGAACAGAATAATCCCGGGAGATAATGGCGATCTGTTAACATGGGGTCCCGCTGGGAGGGTGCGGGCCTTCCGAATATTATCCGATTTATATCAAAATTCTTACAATTCAGATGTAAGTGTTATTAATAACATTAAGGAAGAGACGCTTTGATGGTTTGGACACGTACAATGAAGAAACGGTGTCTGAAGAATATCTGATGCACAAGTACCTGCATAGATGGTGGGTCACGAAAGGGAATAAAGGGGTGAAAAAATAGTCTCTCTACCTAAAACAATAATCGTATCACGTAGAGTAAGTTGTCTGTATGTTTAGGTACCTACTACCTACATACATAAAAACACTATATTATTTAGTGTTTTTAGTGCAGCAGTTTGTTTTTGGTTTCAGTCTGTATTTTGTGTCGGTAACTTCTGATCTCACTATGTTTTGTATCTAGCTTTTCATTTGAGATTTAAATCTTACATTTTCGTTGCGATTTTTGAATGAGAGTGGAATTTTGTTATATAGTTTAGTTCCATAGTATATGAAGTTATTTGTGCAAATTTTGTAATCGTAGTTATGTACTTGTTGGATTTGTTTTTGACCCTGAGATACTGGTGTTTCTGATATTTATTTATTTATTTATTTAATAACAACGGTATAAATATACCATAAACAATAAATCAAATACAATGAAATCAGAAAGTATAAAATGATCAGAAACTCTATAATAATATTCAAGTAAGAGATGCAGGTACACGCAAAACTTCTAAGTAGACTCTCTAGGTTTAATTAATATTTATTGAAAATATATGATATTATAGCCTTCTTGCAGTTAGAAAAATAAAATAGTGATTTTAAATGTTTTTCTGCGAATTTTCATATGTGTGTTATTTGTTATTTCTTGTGTTTTGTATTTATGAATGTAAAGGAAAGGGTATTGTTTTAGAACAGATTTGTTTAATTGATATAGTGTTAGATTGTTGATGATTTCGTCAGTGCTAGTTTCTTACAGGGACTTTCAAAATAAATTTCATTATTGCTTTTTGGACTTTAATTAGAGTATTTTAAATTTTGTCACATCCTCATCCGATAATTCCGCATTCTTTTTATGTTTTGCGTGTCCGTAATGTCCATGTACATGATGTCCGGAAACTAATTATGTTTTGCGTGTCCGTAATGTCCATGTACATGATGTCCGGAAACTAATTATGTTTTGCGTGTCCGTAATGTCCATGTACATGATGTCCGGAAACTAATTATGTTTTGCGTGTCCGTAATGTCCATGTACATGATGTCCGGAAACTAATTATGTTTTGCGTGTCCGTAATGTCCATGTACATGATGTCCGGAAACTAATTATGTTTTGCGTGTCCGTAATGTCCATGTACATGATGTCCGGAAACTAATGCTTTAATTGGGAAACTGGTCAATCTGAAACATATTTTGAGTCGATTTTATGGGATAACTTTTTTGATTTTAGCTTTCCTTTTCTAAGTTAGATTTTTTTAGGTAATATTGTAAAAAATCATCTTTAAGATGAAATGGCTTCAAAAGATGTTAGTTGCCAAAATAAAAAGGAAAAAAATTTAATAAAAATAGTAATGCTGAATTTGAAAAATAAGGTTTTTTTTAATTCTCTGTACGATGTAGATTCACCAGTTTCCAACTTTTACCACTAGTTTCCTAACACCTTGTGTTTTATGCATAAAATATTATGCCAATTGATGATTCTTCTTCATTTTTATCTGTCTGTATTGCTAACATTATACTTTATTGTCTAATTTAAGTTGATCTGGTTTGACTCCTTCTTGAATCTTTTATGTTTTTAAATTTTAAAAATTTAATGTACCCTGCAAAAATAATATTGTAATATGTCTTTTTAATATTATATACAATATTATAAATTTAGCTTAACAATCATTCCAGTAAGCTGCCATCTCATAACAAGCGTTTCACATCTAGGGAGATGGGCAAAACATTAACAAAATATTTATAAATAAATAAAATATAATAAAATAAATTCGTGTGTGGAAAAAGCAGGCGTGCGGTGCGTCCAGATTACGCCAATGCTCGCTTATAAGTTGACATAATACATATTATAGCCATTCTCTTCAATTATGAATACGTAATACTCTACTGGAAGTATAGGTATTTTGTCTAGAGGTACCTACGTAATTTGCATTTCGGTCGTTACATCAGCTGTAGAAATCGATTATCGTTTCTTTTGTTATTGTATGTCAATAAATTGTAGGTAATAATTAACGTCAATTGCCCCCGCGAAGGGTGAACCCGACGATCAAACAGAATCCGAAGACCACATAAATCATACAGCAGCTACTAACAAGAGACATGATTGATTGCTAACCTGATTTCGGCCAAGTTACACAACCATCTGACAGAGGCGTTTAAAACACTGTTTGCCTACGAAATGCTCAAAAATATCAATCAGCGGATTTATTCCATAAGGAAGTTCATTAGAAATACAGTAAAAATAAAGGTAGGCACCACAGACATAAAAATTAATAGACTTGCTCTGACGTGAAATCTGGGTATCATTTCAACGAAAAATGAGTATTGCTGATTTATTAAAAATTCGGTTAAAAACGGGACCTCAGCCCGCCTCCTGATATACTTTTAGTACATTAGTAATAATTTCGAAACACGTATTCTTCATGCACCTGCATTTGTCTGATTAATATAGAATGAAGAGGTGCGAAAAGGTTAGGATTGTTATGAACACGTGTTTGAACATCGTAACTGGTAATTTATAAAAAAATTATCAGGATATCTATCAATTCATTCGGTAATGGCCTGCAATTCCGTTTTCAACCGGATTAGCAATTTTTTTTAAGTAAGTTTTCTCTGTGTGAAGGCAAACCACATGATCATATTATTGTCACCAAGAGGGTTCTAGAATGCTTAGAATAAAATACAAAATCAGTCGTACATTGACCACCGAAGAGCGCTCATTGAAATAACAAAATAAAGTAAGGCAAAGGAGGGACTTTTCTGCGCAGAATATGGGTGTTCATTTTTTAACGATCGGCCCGGCGTAGCGAACCTAAAATTGAGTAAGGTGGGTAAATTATATTAATTAACATTAAATTAGACAGCGTAACAAAGTATACCATTTTGGAAACAGGCCCGATAAACACCTGATTTGGGATTTGTATTAAGTATTTTGATCAACAGTCTCGTCGCCTCCCGCGCTCCTCGCCCCTTGGTTTATTCCCCTTTTCTGATTGGCTGGTCTATTAATTTGAATGTCTGTGGTAAGCACATTATTTATGTTATATTGATTGTGTAGGTACTTGGATTTTACGATTGCGCCGTTATTAGGGTATTTTGATATTTATGTGCATGCTTACCTCTATCTAATCCTTCGATTAGGCGAGGGAAGAGATCGTAACTTTGGAGACAGACTTATCACGACTGAGACAAATCTGTGAATATGAATATGGAATTACGTTGCCACCCACAACTACACAACTCTTCGGTACACCAACACAACTAAATGGGCATGGTATCAAATCACATCACATCACAACATTACCTCTTGGGCGAAGTGATAGGAATAGGTGTATTAGTAAGAACTAAGAACAGCTTAGGCGAATCATAAAGATATAATGATTAGATGGTTACTAGGTATATCTCTAGTAGTAGTGCGGTCATTGACCCGTTGGTTTTCATCATTCTTTATTCTATGGTTTTCATTAATGATTTTAAAAGGGTCCCCAGTAAAATTCGAAAAAAATCACCCACTCCAAAAACATCGTCAAATTGCATGTTTATGTGATTTTGCGAAGTTCAGACACAAATATTAAAATGTTTTCCGGTCACACTCTAAAAACTTAATTTGCCACATTATACAAAAAAACTATATTCGAAAAGGGTTTCGTAAGTACGAGATTTTACACTTCGAAGCATTTTTTATTCCAGGTTTATAATACTTACTTACTTACTTTGTGCAGGTAAAGACCAAGATGTTTCTAGGCAATCAAATTATCAAACCATAACACATGATTTTTCATTACTTCGCGTTGCATCTCTTTAAATGTTGTTTGTCTTTTATTATCGTCTTCACTCTACTCTTTTATTATCGTCTTCAGAAAAAATATTAATTATTTATTAAATTAAAAAATATTAATTATTTAACACTCGATTAAAAAGTAAGGACTTTTGAAGATACGTTTGATTTTAATATTAACTTTAAAAATCTTTACTTTATTCTTCAGTAAATTAACTATTCCAACTATAAGAATCATTGAAATTATATTCTGATTCACGCTAGGAAAAGAATTAATTAAAAAAATTTCAATCAAATAACTGAACAACATGAAATTAATAAATTTATAGAGTTAACTGTCTCGAGAAAATACAAAAATTCTTTCCATTGCTGTGTTGTTTAATTGAGAATATTTGGTCGGTAGAAATTATTTTCTATCTTCCATCAAAATTAACCATAAACCTCACGTAACCCACACCTACTGGCAGCATACATATTATATTGTTACAAAATGCATGTCAATGTATTTATCTATGACCTGCGACATGAAGGAACCCGCAATCTCTGATTCAAATCCCCACCAAAGCGCCACACAACTATCATACATAGAGTATACAGAGAATAGAGAATGATCCAACATGATATTATTAGACAACTGACCACTCTAACCAACCCATGTGCTTTGGGCCTGAGTAATATATCCCCACCAATGGAGATTTTGTAAAGAATTCTGTCACACATATAAGATGTCATACAATCAATAACACCCGTCATGTTCATGTAATTGATGTGAAGGGTCAATGTATGTTCAAATTGAAATCATTAAATATTGCATCACACCGTGTGGCTCGCTTTGTAGAATTCCACGTGACCGTTGTGCAATGTGCAATCATTATTAAACTTTTGTTATGCAACATGAAATAATAACGAAGCAATGAAGTTTAATCGTTTTTTAATACATTAAAAAAATCAGATTTTTGAGAAGTTTAAGTGGAATCAATCATGTTCGGATATTGCAATATTACGAACATTTTTTATGTATCGTCAGTTTTATTGTTGGATAGTAAATGTACCCACATGATTACATACATTTTTTTCTCATTTTTGATAGATTCTTCTGAAGCTTACCTGATCCAACCAAACAATATACATAAAAGGATTACAAGTATAGGTATGTTTAATTTAGTAATTTAGTAAAACTAAAATTTTATTGTGCAAATGCTAGGTACTTTATATTTTTACGTTGATATTAGTCCCTAGCTAGGCTGGTTGCCTAATTATATATAACCAATATTATCAAAGACACCAGCCATATGAAATAGCGATGAGTCGTTCATAAACGAGCCGCACAATTGAGCCAGCTCTTTCTGATGAGCCGTATATGGACGACTCACGGTAAACCTAAGGTTTACATATTATTTATAAGCTTCTTATTTTCGTCGTAGTACGAGGTGTCGTACCGGTACCAAAAGTTGTACAATCATTCAAATGCTCTAGCTGGGAGCTGAGAGCCGTATCTGAGGAGCCGCATGAGGGAACCGTATCGGGGAGTTGCACCGTGGAGCAGTATCAATTGAGCCGTCGTTCAATTGTGTCCACTCTCTGAGCCGTACGAAAACATTGAGCTGGTACCGTGGCTTCCGCTCTTAATAAAATGAGTCATGCTCCATCGCTAATACGAAGTGTCTACTTACTATTATATTATTTAAATGGCTAATCCGTGAACATGCCAGAGTGGTGGCAGGTACTATTTAAGTACTTCTTCTAACCCTAGCATTAAAGGCCGTTTTATCATTATGGAAATCACATAGCATCGTTGCATTTAAGTTTATTGATGCCTGAGTTGCTAATTGTGTACTTGCTTTTGTAATTCGGTGATTAGTGAAAACATCTTGGTCATTCGCCTGCCATGAAATAATACTACATAGTCCCAGATTAAATCCCTAGCCGAACCCTCTATGTTACATATCTATTTTAAAGCAAGAATTTAACGATTAATTAAATCTAATAGGCATCTACCAAGTAAGCGTCAGGCATGAAATTATGGGGACAATAAAAATTAATGTTGTACCGTTCAGCATGTAATGTTTTTAAATACCATCATGTTGTTTCGACGTCGACAGCCAGTGTAGATTTAATTTATATGATGTAAATAAAAGTACATATTATAATGAAAGTCAATCCCATCAGTTATCCATTTACTTTAGCAGGTTAGCCAATGCAAATCACCCTCCACTTGCCGGTTCTAAGTATTGGCCCTTTCGTGACAATGTGCGCATCAATTAGTATGCTTATCCTTCGACAGATGTACACTATGTATAATGAGAGTGGTCAGAATGGAGGTTTTGTACACAGACAGGTATTATAAAATGGGGGTGTATCTCAGATCTTAGAAATAGGGTGTATTGAAAAGTTATCTTCTAGCTTTCTCGTAATGTAACAAATGAACGCTTTTGAAAAATTTAAAATCGATGAAGATTAACTCATCGAGTTTTTTTATTGAATAAGCAACATCAAACAGATATTTTTTTTCCTTTGTCAATATTTAGACATAGGTAAACACAATAATGCTAGTTGTAATTTTTTGTTTCTTGATTTTTTCATTACACTCGGAACACGCGTATTTGCCTTGATAATATATCATGAGGAAATGCGAAAATATTCGCATTCGTATTATAAACACGTGTTCCGACATCGTGATAATAACATCGTAATTTTCTAAAAGTTTTTTTAGGAAACCTATTAATTCATTAATTCATAAGGCCTACAATCCCGTTTTTAACCGGATTATCAATAAATTACAGCGATTCTTACGTAGGTAGTGATAAAGTGTATTTTTGACACACCTGTAAAATGTTTTAAACTACAATCCTTACTTCTAAAGTTCACAATAAAATAATGCGTTTTGACTTAACATAATTTTTTTAGAAACATACTCGTAGTAGGTTTTGGTGTTTTTCTGTAACATTAATGTTCAATAATCAAAATTTTAGTTCGTTAGTTATTGTATTAAGATTCACAAAAATATCTCCTGTCATAATTGATGTGAAAATGTGCTTTGAAAGTGAAGCACAATAGCTTTGATTTAACACCACCATTATTTATTATTGAGAATATTTACTTAAGTTTAACTACCCACAAATTGTTATTGCATGGAGAAAACTTACTGTTATAAAATATCGATAATTTATTAAAAATCTTGTAGAATTATTGGCATTTCTGTTAAAATGGGACTGCAGGCTTTTAACGAATAAAATAAGGTTTCTAAAAAACTATCGGTAAAACACGAATATACGTCTAAAACTGATGTAAATACGATCTTCACGGAACCTCACGCTATAAATCTTTTAACATGATCAGGATAAATAGAAAGGAAATCTAACAAGTCATATCTAATCTTAAAATTAAAGCGGCAGCTGTTTTAGATGGTGTAACCTCTCTCCTACTCAAAAATTGCAAACACGAACTGTTGGATGACCTCGTGTTCTTAATAAATCTCTCTCTGTCAAAAGGAGTATTTCCAGACAAACAAAAAATTGCGAAAATTATACCTATACATGACGAATGTAAAAAAATGTCTTCAAAATTATCTTCCAATCTCTATACTTCCAGCTATCTCTAAAATTTTTGAATGTTGAAATTCTCGAACACAACAAAATTTTCACGTCAAAACAGTACGGTTTCAGAAGACGGTCTAACACTAAACGTGTTGCTTTCGATTTCATATCGAATCCACAGAAACATATTGATTGTGGTGATTTTACGATGGAAATATTTATTGATCTAAAGAAGGCTTTTGACACAATAGATCATAACGTATTGATCGAAAAACTGAAACATTTTGGCATTGTTGGCACTCCCTTGGAACTTTTCCGATCTTACCTATCGAATCGCTTTTCAGCAGTAGAACTGTGTGAAGTCGCGAGTGACTTAGGTAAAATAACACGTGGAGTGCCTCAGGGATCAATACTTGGACCGTTGCTGTTCCTCATCTATGTTAATGAGATAAAAAAGTGGGTTATTAAAGGAAATCTACAGCTAATGAAATACACAGTAATTTTTTATATCAAACCGAATTTAGCGGAGTTCGAAACGGAAATGAATGTTGATGTTTCCCTTCTTACAAGCTGGTTGAGAATAAACAAACTGACCCTTAACATAAAAACAATACATAACATACTTTTCGGCAACAAGAAAAATTGCAGCCTCATTATCAAAATTGGTCACAATTGTCTCGAAAAGAAAACGAATACAAAATATCTGGTCCTGTTTGTAGATTCTCAGCTATTGTGGGATCACTACATAAATCATTTGAAGGAGAAAATTACCCCCATAACTGGTGTACTATATAGGCTTCAAGGATTACTACCCATTCCTATAATAACTTCGGTGTCTTATGCCATGGTACATTCACACCTATCCTATCTCTGCTGTATCTGGGGCTTTGCCTCAAAGAAACTGATAGCTGACCTGCAGATGGTCCAAAACTGAGCTCTCATGAATGTTCTAGATCTTCCGTGGGACAAACATGTCAAGGACATCTATTCAATTTCCGGTATTCTTCCAATCACAGTCCTTCCCAAACATTAAATCACGACCACCATCTTACAAATTATTCAACAATCAACCCACACTAACATCAAGCTACTTTACAATTAAGACATCCACAACCACAATACTCGGAAAAACATTAATATCCGCATTCTTCTAACACACAACATGAAATATGGAATAAAATCTATTAACTATATTGCACACTCTATAACACTCTTCTATATATATAAAAAAACAGCCAGCATAATCTAAAAATTCAAAGTAAGGCTTTAAAAGAATATTTTTTTTAAACATATATATCGAAAATACGTAATTCTTTTCCTGTTGTACTTTGTTTTGTTTCTTTCTCTATCCCCTGTATTTCTAATCGAGCATAATCTATTTTTACCAATGTATTTGTGGGTAAGTACCTTCTTCAAAATTCCTACCTTGGCTCTGTGCTTATGTGTATATCCTTGTCTCTTTAATTTTGTTTCTTCTTGTTTGTCCTACGTAACCTCCCTTTTTCTATTTGTGTACTGTTTTGTATATGAAACTTATAATTATGATAGTTTTCTATTTTTGTACTGTTACGTATGTGAAACTTATAATTTTGATATCAAAATACAAATGTAAAATTGTTCCTATTAACTCCCACCTATGTATTGTAAGTTTTTCTCATCCTACAATGAGTTTTGTAACTCATCGGGATTGCTCTAGCAAGAAATAAAAAATAAATAAAATATGTTGTGAGGATGTCGGAACAAATGTTCATAAAAATTTTAATATCGTAATATTTCGTCATTATATTTAACAGGAAAGGACACCTTCGTGAACACGTGATCCGATATATTCTGAATAGACTAATGTTTTATTAGGAAATGGATTGCAATCATATTTTAACAGTATTTCAATACAACTGATTTTGAAAGAAATAACCAAGTTTGATTAGTTGTTTACGAACTGCTATGGTAAACTTGTATTGTTTTGTGTTTTACATTGTCTTTTGAACAAGTTCTTATTCATTTGTTAGCACCTCAATGCAGTATGCAGATATTCGTACCAACAAGCGGTTGATGTAAATAACATTGTTTCAGAAGTTGGCTTGCAGAAAATGAATGGTCGCGTAATGAATGGACTAATTTCCTTGGCTATGAAGTTTGTTGTTCTGCAGTCTATTATCTTCATACAGATCGGTATTTACTTCGGTAAGAAGTAACGACCCAACTAACTGGAAGACGAGGACTACGTGTGCCTAATATAGATGCATTTCCCCGAACCGCGACCCCCGAAATGCATAATGGATATTTGTATTCCGTTTGTTGCGGCTCTTACATTTTAATTTAGAGAGATGATTGCAATGAAAGAACACGTATCACGAAGGAGTCGCATGCAAATTAGTCAGCAGACACGATCCCAGCAGCGAGTACCCACCTTGTACCAGTAGTAGTACTCAGGCAGCTCAGGCTGGCAGTAGAGGGCGCTCGACTTTCTGTCTCTAGCGATTTACATGTAGCATTTATTTTGATTGTCTGCCAGCAATGTTGAAAACAGAACTCCTTTAACCTCTTTGTATTTTATTGGGAATATTGTCTCCACGTCTCCTTGTCTCCGTGTCTCTGTGAATCTGTGGCTCGCCCTTCCACCAATACTACAGCCATACAAAATACACGACTATTCCGATTGTTGAAGTCTCCAATACTGTTAAGTTTTAAATGTCTCTTCAGTAAAAAGACTCCGATAAATTCACTGACTTTTATTTTACATGGAACAATCACATAATGATTTTAATATCTAAAATAGAAAGATGCCGATTCAGAAGGTAACTCAAAAACCGTCATTGACCCTTTTGCAAGCCACAGGTTTATTAAATTGATTTTTAATTTAAATTTGTATTTCTACAAATTATCTGATAAAATAAATTTGTGAAATTTAAATGAGTTGAGAAAACGGATAATTTAATTTTTTTTTTTTATGATACATGACAAAATTTATTTATTTATTTGTTTGTTTGTTCACGCCTTGACGGCTTTTACATGCAAGGTAAATCATACAGGAGCATTATAACAAGTATATAGCATCATAAGAAGTATAACATAGTAAATAAAATAATAAGCTGAGCATGAAAAACATAAGTAGGCACAAGCACAACACAGGTAGGTATTAGTATACGATAAGTAAATTGTATATTGTATAAAGGAGTTCAACCAGCAAATACTTATTTGGGCTCAGGCTACAGTACATTCAGCAATTATGATTGTCACAATATTACACAAAATATAATTACAAACATACTCGAGGCATACCGGTTAGCAGTGGTGTAAAACATTTTCTAGCGATTTATAAAAGTAGGTAATATTCTTGTAATTTAAAATATATAATTTGTTTATGTTTGTTTTTTTTTTGCTATTATAAATATACGTAAGTTTGTTATTATTATGACAAAAATAAAAGGTACACAAAGGTACCCAGCTATCGAGGAACTGCGTTCGATTTGAAACTGAATGATCGGTACAGATATTGGCAGAATGACGAATACAAAAATTCAAGTAATGGAAGACTGAATGCAGAAGTCGCATACAAAAAGAGAACATATCAGTGGAAGCGAGACTGGTGTTGAAAAAGTCCAGTCTGTGTTTAACCCCGAAGGCACGTGGAATGGCAATTAATATGACAGAGAAAGGACGAAAGTTGATAAAACATGCAGCAGAAATGATAAATATGAGCAATCGAAAAATCACTACCCCTTTTTAACCTGTATTACCCCTTCTCCATATGTATGTATATCTGTCAGTAATTTGCATCGATATTGAGAGTATTTTCCAGATGATGGAAGTGTTATTCCGAAACCGGTAGGTCAATGTTTTAAAATTAAAGCGGTTTCGAACATATTTATGTATTTACTAGCACCCGAGAAAAATCACGGGATATTATAATTGTAGATTTTGTGAACCCGAAAGTATTTATAAAAAAAATATTTGCCAAAAAATCATCATTGCCTTTCAAAAGACAAAAGAAGACATCAGAAATTAACCTTCAAATGAACACCGAAACACAAACTTGAAAAATTACGACATCCGTCAAAAATTTTAACAAAAAAAATACTCATTAAAATATGTAGATTTATTTATTGATAAAATAATATCGTACCTACTTTATCGCTTATCTGAAACGTTCCCACGATCAATTTCAATTTTGAAAATCAAATAAAATCCCAGTTCTAGAGTTCATTGAACTCGAGTTACAGATATTAATATATAATTATCACAATATTAAACATATAATATTGTGATAATTATGAAAGTGATTGACACCATTTTACTGACGATCAAGGATATTTTGATAGTCTCCTTATTCTAAAATGATAATAGTCCAGCGAGACCAATGTTAGAGTAAAAAAAACTTTGAACAAAATAAATAAATCGTTTATCTAACAATTAAAAATAATTTTCTTTATACAATATCGTTAAACATGTAAATTTGCATTTACATCTTAATTAAGAACTAATCTATGAAAATGTCCGTTAGCTCTGCTTATTACATCCCGATGCCAATTAGATAACATAACAGCTTAACTTGAAGTCATTAACTTCTTATCACGCAATTATAACATTGTTGGAGATTGCGAATTTAGCGGTGGACCCGAGGAAGGTCATAGCTTCAAGTGCGGTGACATCAGTGGAGGCGAGCAAGACCACTTCAGGGAAGTTACATGTGGTCAAGTGTGGACAGAATATTATTACCAAAGCACTTGAAACTGCTACATTGGAGTAGGTACCTATGCGATGGCAGTTTGCAGTCATAAATGTATATACGTTATATTTATTACAAATAGAATAATCAGTACTATTTACTCAAGTAACAAATAAATACTACTTTTGAACAAAGCACGTAGAACTACTTAAAATTAAATCACAACAATCTATCTTTCAAAATCAAATAAAAAACTAGATTAAATCAACAAGAAAAGATTTCATACACAAATAAAATAGGAAAGAAATACCAACATTGTACGACTAAAACCTTTAATAATACCTTTTAATCTACAAAATACAAAACGGTTTAATACACACGAATAAAACATTTAATAAAACTTCACAAGTACATAATCACTATACAAGACTGGAAGTGGTAAGAGAAGCACAGACCACGACAGTATACAAATTTATAATCTTCTTTCAAAACGGAGAATCGAATAAGTAAAGTTAAGAAAAAACTGTTCAATCTTAAGGCGAAGCTTAATGCTCAATCACTATTTTGATTAATCTTTATAACGAATTGGTGTACATTATGAATACCAAAAAATATGCTTTGGATAAATTGAAGGTTTTCCTATCGTTTCGCTTGAGTAGAATACAAATAAAAAAGTAAATTACTCCATAAAAAATCTATATGTAAGCTACTAAAAAAAATACTTTTTCAATACAAATATATGAACCCGTAAAGAAAACAACTTTTTAAAAATACATTATTTTAGCTAATCTGTGACAGTTTCACTTGATTAACTTTTTTGCTTTCTTATAAAATTATTAACAAAATAAATTTAAAAAACAGTTTTGTGCCATAAATCGAACGTTTCTAAACTCCTTTTTTCAAGCGATTTTAATGACAATTACCTACAATTATAGGTTTACAAAGAATATACACATTTTTGTCTTGTATCTTCCTCTTAAGGTAAGTAATAAGAATTATAATGTCCTTTAATATAGAGCAATTGTTAAGATGGATATTATGTACTATTGTTATATTGTGTACAATTATAAATGTTATGTGAATTTATATTATATTGCTTATATTTATGCAGTTAGTTAGACAGTGAAATATTTAACTATAATAAATAATAAAAAATAAATAGTTCATACAAACCATAAACTTAACACAAGCAACCTAATTTTTTTTTATTTTTGGGGTTCAAATCACCGTGGAATAATGAAAAACAATAATTGTAATAATTTTACAAATTTTCCTCTTCTGAGAGGTATGTCTAGTTAGGTCTACATAAGTAAGTAATAAATAAATGTACAATACCCTAATATTCAAATTTAACTTCACATTTTTCGAATAGAGTTGGCAAATGGTGGAAAAATATAGCTTTGTTACATGACTAAAATAACTTAACTACGTTAGTTCTGGCCTAGTATGTGCTTATGCCGCAAAAATATCACCCGAATGAAATGGGACAAAAATATCACCCGAATCAAATGGGACATTCGACAAACGGCGAATAATAACATTTATTTGAACAATGTTTCTATAGAATTTGCAAGTAAAGCAGATGAATGAAACTCCTCTTCAACGTTATTCTTCGTCGGGAAACGCTAATAATAATACATTCAGGCCCGGTCACGCCGATTGGGACATTTTCGGTCCGTGAAATTAGCCATCCGGTGTGAAGGGGTTGCGATTGTAGTTCATGCAGTCTAAAGTGTAACGTGCAAAATTTACAGTTGTATTTGGTATGTCGTACGGAGCACAATATGTATACTGCACTAAGTGGGTATTGTGTATGGTGAGGCAGTATGGGAGATCATGTTAATGCTAATTCTGGACATGTCAATAATAACGACAACAATACAAGAAAGGGACACGAACATTTCAATTCAGTCTCGTATACAGGCAATGCACGAATTCCACGACGGAACGACTTAAATTGTATCATTTAGCGTATTTTAAATTGTCAGGGCTACAGGAAGGATTCAATTAATATATGGGTTTTTGTGTGAAGTTGTAGATGCAAAAATGCAATAATCGAGCGCTAATTGTTATCTTCCTTTACAACTCAATTTCCAGAATGTCTGAAAACACAGACTAAAAAGCAAATAATGGCTAGCGGAACTTGATGATTTCTGTAAAATTTGTAAATGTACACGAATATTGATAATTTATTAAGAATCTTTTAAAAGTATTCGTAATTCACTTAGAAACAGGACTGCAGACCCTTGACGAATGAATTGATAGGTTTCCTGTTAAACTTTTATTAAAAAATGAAAGTAGTATCGCGATGTCGGAACATGTGTTGAAAAAAATCATAATATTTTTCGCATTTCGACATATATTATGAAGGCATGGTGCAGGTGCATGAACACGTGTTCCGGTATATTAGGAATGTACTAAAAGTCTAACAGGAAACGGCCTGCAATCCCGTTTTTAACCGAATTACGAATAATTTGCAGAGATTTCAAATAAATCAGCAATATTCGTTTTTCTCCGTGTGCGTAGTACAGGGTTTTCCAATAAGTGATGGTATCTGGACAACGTTTACTTTCAACAAGACGGCGCTACGTGTCACACAAGCAATGAAACCATTGATCTTTTACGATTGAATATCAACATAACACTTCTTATTGGAAAACCCTATATTATATTATTGAGGTACAATCTGTAACAATTATTGTACAATGCATAAAAAATAATACAAAATCGCTAAATCTTAAAAAAAACAAATTTTAATTTAGTTAATTTTTTGGAGCCGGTGAGACTATGGCATCCCCGAATAGGATTTTGAAGGGGATAAATGTGGGGAAAGGGATGGATCGGAAATACCTGGCAAATCAGGGATATGATAAAGGATAAAGGATAAAGCCATAACTAGTTATGTTTGATCATGAGAGATGAGATGAAACGAGGTGCAAATCTACTGTAGGTATAATAATATGGTGTTGGTTAGTTTTATTAATGCATGTAATTGAAGCACCTGCAACTTGCTCAGGCACATGTGGGTTGAGAACATTCCATTAGTGTGTTTATTGTCCGGACGGATCGGGCCCGCACCGTCCGGCGTCCGACGCGTCCGGACCCGCTGAGTCCGCTTTGTCCGTTCTGTCCGGGCCCGGTCACGACCGGGATTTACACTTTACACTTTAGACCGTGACTTGAAAATGTTCGATTCCCGAGAAAAATAATAATAGCTACCTTGTCCTCCAGAAAACAGTGAAATCTTACAATTAGATGGCCAGCGAAGTCGACTGTGTTCAGTTAATTGATAAAAGAATTCATGTATATAGGTGTCTCTGATTTTAAATCTATTTAAAATATGTACGTACATAGTTTATTATGCAGTACAAATACGCGTTTTGTGGTAAAACAATATATATACAGTGTTAAGAATAAATACATGATAACATTGCATCATCGAAATTAGCCTTCGCTCATTACAAGATTGTGAAAAGGAGGCTTAGGTTTCGATATAAAAAAGGGGAGTGTAATAAGAATCCATCCACAAATCAATCATAGATCAAAGTTACCTTGATATATTATACGAGAGTGGATGAAAAAGTAAGTAAGGAAGATGTGACATAATCAATACATAGAGTCGAAATAACATACAAATTTGTATGAGACAAATTATGTATGTGTATGAAGAAAGTAGTGATTTCTAAGGCAGTTTTGTCTGGCGTGTTTTAATTCTTTGTTATCCTAATCAGCACGTTTCATAGCTGTGAATTGTGATGTAGATATACTAAATAAATACGATAGGAAGGTAGGCTCTTAAATGATTTTCTCCAATACTTGAATATGTTCCATTTGTTAAAACAAGGAACCACAGAAAAGCAAGTGGTTGGTTTTGACAGGTGGATTATCGTTCAGATAAGGTTAGAAAACAAGTATGTACTTCACTCAGTAAAGCAGGCTGGAGAAAGGCTTTGTATTAGTGGGAGTTTACACTATTGTGTGGTTATGTAAGTTTATGGTTATATTGCGAAACAAGTCTAAATCAAGTTTGATAAACAGAAGAGGAAAGTAAAAGCAGAATTATTAATTTGCTCATTGCAAATACCCAACAGCTCTTTCACTATATTATTATTATTTATGTTGTGTATCTATATGCTCAAAAATAGTTAATATAGGTAACAAGGTAGCTACATAATATTCAAAACACTGACTACCAATTTGTCCAGCGTACGCTATACCTACATTCCGATTACGTCTAATTCGATAACCGCTTTTTTATGATTTGACTTACGTGTAAAATAAATATTCCCGGACAGTTCAGCTACTCGTATGAGCTGATGCGATTGACCGAGTTATGCGATCACTAAAATAAATCATAATGTTTGAGAAGGAACACGAACACTTAAATTCCACTGCCCCGACCGGTTGTGCTCTGCTCTCTGCCAGTGATCAATGACAACACATAGATTCCACCTTACACGGTGTGCCTCAAACCTGTCACTGTTTCTTATATCCTGCTAATTATGTAAACTTGAACGTCCAACGAATTTTATTCAGCTTAGTGCATGTAGAAAACTGAAAATTAAAAAAAGTGACAGCATGCCAGCTTCCTGAAAAAACATTATTCATTACGAATATATCGAGAACACGTGCTCTTTTCCTAATACATATCATGACGGAATGTGACAATATCGGTATATCAATATCAGTATTTGTATGAGCACGTGTTCCGCCGTCCTCATAAAACATACGCTTTTGACTGATACTTTATTAGGAACTCTTTCAATTAATTCGTTATAGGCCTACATACCCATTTTTAACAGGACGACGAATAATTTGACTAGACTTTTAATAAATTAACAGTATTTCATATCAGTAAGATTTCTCCTTGTGGCTATTAATCAGTCACATAAATTTTCTTACAATGGTTATGTGAATATTTTAATGTTTTGAAAATTGATTTGTTATTTCATCTTATGATTCGTAGGTGCACTCTGTCAACTTATTCTCTACGATATAAAGGTTATGCTTGTGTTTCTATAGGTACTGCCAATTGATAATAATTATTTAAAACCATGTTAAAACTTATTTCTTATACTATCTTTCGGGATCCAGTAGAACTGAGAGAAAGTAGAAATGAGAAAGAAAATTAATTAAAAAATCGCAAATCAAGTTGTATAAATTTGAAGCAAATTTTTAACTTAGTTAATAACTCACTAACATTTGAATGATTTCAATAGCGCCGGTATTTGCGAAAAAAAAATTTAAGGTGAATTGCACAAATTTAAAATATTTTACTAAAATGCTATGTCTTATTATTAATTATAGACTAGATAAGCCATTACAACAATTTATTACTAACATATTGCATCCGCCGGTTCATCGATCAATAATACAAAACTATATGTGCAATGCGTTTGCCAGTGAACGTGGTGCTGCATTAGAATAAACATATATTATTGTTTGTTTATATTCTGTACATACAGTTAATATACAGGACCATAGAGTTATGTGTAAATTTAGAACAATGTTCTAATTTATGTCAAGAGATGTCGCTTATCCATTTGGTCAACTTATCTACAGACAGAATAATTAAATTATCCTTAAAATATCCTCTATAACACAGGTGAACGGTGAACTCGGTTCGAATAGCTTAGAGGATTATATTCAAGCTCATTAAATAAACAATATGCTTAAATGAAAAATATATATAATGACGCGGTTTTAATTTTCTACCATTTCTAAAGAACAACCCTACGAATTATATCTACTCATACTGCAAAACCTAAATTAGACACAAGTGTTGGCTGAAAATACCATATTTATTAACCGTTTTGATGGCAACACAATAAATGTAACTGGCATATAAAAACCCGCTGTCGCGGCTTAAAAAGTGCGACGGTTCTTTTTGAAAATAGCAGAGGGCGCCACTTCCGTTTACAACAATCCTAAACTGTACATTAATATAATAATAATATCAGATATCCTTAACTATCTTGGCTAGAATGGGGAGCAAGTTACTCACATATGTAGTGATATATGCAAAATCCTTCAATGTAACTATGTTTGGAGAGGTTTATTTAATTTGTTTTAATTTTAATCATTGATAAGATTACCATTCTCTCAACCAAACCATCATCATGAAACCTATTTATATCGATCTGATTATAAAAATCTAAATAAACACTTTACAAAGAATTTATAGAGCGAAAAATCCAGTCTATTAGAATCTCTAACGATTGAACCAAAGTAGACTAGAATCGTAAAAAATCAAAACTCATTAAAATATCAGTCAGTAAATCAATATGGCTCAGCCGATCAAATTATCTCTTTATTGACTTCTCAATCCAATCAGCGCCGTTCTTTAAACTATTAAATAAAATGAACGACGTTGTTCTGTTTAGTGTCTTTATTAGATTCAGGCCTATAAAATCTAATTTAGTACGGCGAATTACTAAATTAACTCCATAAATATCTTCTACCATCTCCCACGAGAGCCGAGTTCATTTAATATTGCATTAACTTATCCGTTCATTAATTAACTTATCAGGTGGTAGCATTCACCCACGCGGAGACGGTCGATAATGATTGTAATAATTGTTCCATGTCGTTTATTCATGCATCGTGCAGCAATGACGACCTCCTTGACGTTCCTTGGATATGGACATTGGCCTAAGATTGCGGGTTTGTAACCAAACACGCACGTATAATTTCTTCTAATTTCTTCTAAGTACTTTTGGAAAATACTTTGACTGCAGCTAATATCTAAAAAAAAATAATATAATATATTCTTTAATATACTAATATCTACGCTAAACTCACCGTTTTAGACTGTCACATCCATAGAGTCAGAAACTTTTCACCTTTACAACTATATCAAATCAAATCAAATCAAATCAAATCAATTAATTAAATCAATTTTTAATGAAAGTATGTTTATCTGAAGTGACCAGCCAGGAGAGTATGTTTTTCTGTATCTGATTGTTAGTAATAAAATTAGATTGAGACTCGGAATTCTAAATAAATTGTGCATTGATTTTTGGCAAAAACGGCGCTGTGTAAGTTATCTAATTATACTTCCACGCATGGTATTTCCGAATTAGCCTCTTCCACTTCCTCTCCATACTTCATCCTGGCTCAATCGGTACGTAACCCAATTTTGGGATACCATAGTTCCACTGGCTTCGGATAGTAAAACACTTATACAGTATCATAAAAAAAACATTATTCCAGGTTCTTCATTAAGTAGGTACCTACTTGTCCACATCTCACCTAAGAATTCCAGACTTTTATGACGGAATTTTACTTTAATTATTAAAAAAACGACGTGAAATGAAGTTAATAATCGAACTGAACATAATGAATATTCCTGTCGAAAGTTAATTGATCGGTCTGGCCCAAAGCGCAGGCGCCACCACAACTTGCACTAATACTGCAACAGAGTATTTATTTCAAATTTTAAAGGTCTTCCGTGAAAGACAAACGGGTTTCGGTTCGAATATTTCCATCTTCTCAGGGGTTGTCAGGAGCGGAACGTTGGGGTGGTTTCGATTCTGGGGTTGGAATATTTTAAACAGGAAACTGTAACTGCTATTTTGCCAAAACTCATCAATATAATGTCCATCATAACGCATGAAACTTAGTTATTTTATTCATCGCCACATTTTATTAGGTAATTTCTGGATATCTACCCTCCAAATAATGTTAAACTATAAAGATATTATTATAATGAGCTTTTGGTCGAAACTACGTAATATACAGGGTGCATCAGCACGTACCCGAATGACTTTAACTAGTGATTCCTGAGCATATTAGGAGTAAAAGTCATTTTGCTGTCCGACGACATATAAGTTTTAATATTCTCCTGACGAAGGACGGGTGCTTCCGAAACCGGTAGAGTGTAATTAAAATTAAAGTGATCTGCAACAAAAATATATTTTTTTATTGATATTTTTTCAATTAACAACAAAAACATATTTTTCTACCACATCGCCACTGCTACAGTTTGCAATGAATCACATGGTACGCGTTCTGTCTCGTCTTTGGGCTGCTGGAATGGGTGAAGTGCGTATGACGTAATGTGCTAGAATATTTACCCAGTGGCAACCTATGATGGAAAAATATGTATAACGATTTTAATTGAAAAAAAGGTCATCGGACAGCAAAACGATATGTGCATTTTTTACTTCAAATATGCCTAGACCGCACATATCAACCAAACTGTTCTCAGAGCATAAAATAAATCTGTTAGGTATTAATTGTGATTATAGAAAAGTTGTATACTTTTGGTATTAAGGTGTATTTTCAACACATTTCCAGAACCCATAAAAAAGCACATTCACCTTTACGGTGGCACATTGAAGAAATAAAGCGGAGAATTTATCAATCTCAGAAAGTAGTTTTCCCTTCAGCATGAGCGGAGTTATGAGCATTCCCAGAGATGAGCGTAAATTAACTTTGCAGACTGTTTGCTGAGAAAATAAAGCGGGCATTAAGTTCCGGATCTCCTCCCTCATCCGAACTAGTGATTTATCTCCCCGCTAAGGACCGAAACCGTACTTCATTACGTGTGACTAATTGCCGCGTAGATAAGAACAAGCAGGCGAGTACCTGCCGCTAAGGAACTCACAAAAACAATACAAATCTTTAATCTCTTAACGCGCCACCCGAGCTGTAAAGCTTGACTTGAAATGCCGGCCGCCCGCGCCCTAACACCGTGAACAGTGAACACTAAGCAGTAATGCGATAGGGCGGGAATGTTTGGGCGGCTTACTGGTTGCGATGCGGCAAGTGGCTCCCTCCTAATAACTTCTTCGAATTTGACTTTTCCAAATTAGAATGTCACGTGATAAGTAATGAAATAATGACGCATGAGGTTATTTCTACAGTAAAATTACTTAAAATCATTTATATATACCAGTATATATATATTTTTTTTACTTCTTCATAAATAAAATAAATGTGTTTTTTTAAATATCATACTAGGCACATGCCCGTACGTAGATGATTTAAATTATAATGTATTAATTGGGATAATACTATTTTGAAGAAACAAATAATAATAAAAAAAATATAGTGTCCTAGTTTAGATGAACTGGATCACCAATTAAATTAATATTGATGGTTAGAATATTATAATGATCTTTTCGCACAATATTTATACTGTGAAAAGTAGAAAGCAGACACTCCCTTTTATACGATATGAATAATCATGCTGTATCATTCATACGCGAATACGTACATTGCAATAAGGAGTAAATATTTATTTAAGGAAAAATAAAAAAAAATATGTAAACAATAATATAAATGAATTAAAGATTAAACTGAAGGATGAAAAACATGTTTTAGATAAAATAGAAATTAAAATCAAAATATTGAAAGGGAAGATTAAAAAACGTGTAAAATTATGCCAATTTATTTATTTAACAAACATTTTAACGCAGGTTAATCATGGTAACTACCTATCTAGAAAATTACGTATTTAAGAGGGTGACAGATAACGCTATAAGTTCATAGCGTTTTATATAACTCCGAACAATCCCATACAGACCTGTCACACCTAAATATATGATGTGTTATAAGTGTGAGTGTGGTGACGATATGCGCTGTGATCTGCTAGCCAGGCTATATTTGAAAATTATGCGACCTCCAGGAGAAGGGGTCACAACAATTTACGGAGCGCCGTAACTACGTGGCTGTCATCTGTCAAAGTGACAGATCCTGTACAAAGAAATGATATTCCGATATATGATCTGACCCCCTCTCCTGAGAAATATTATAGCGTAGTGTATTATCCACGCCCAATTTATGCGCGCGTAATATGGTGTAATGTGTCTAAGCCCTTATGGTCACATTTGAATTTAGTGTTGTGAGAAAAATTGTAAAAAGATAGAGCATGAATTTTTTTTATCACTGTCGATACTTACATTATTGTGTTTCACAATGATGTTCATTTGATTTATTATAATATTTTAAGTAGATCTACTGACTATAGTAGTATACATCATACCTTTTAGGATCTGGGCGGCCACGTCTGTTGTTCCAAATCTTAGCCCGCCCAGCCATCATAACAATCAGTCATTTGCCTTTTTAACGTTTCGCGTAGGTAGGTATTAATTGCTAAACAAAAAATGAGTCTGAGTAATTAAATCACAGAAAGGTAAGGCCATGAGTTATTATGATATTTGCAACCAGCAACCATGCGACCGTTCCAAAGGCATGAGAATTCAACATTCCTGCAGAAGGATGGTAACAGACGTAGGTTAGTGTTGTTGGTTGGTTTAGTCGGGCCACACCGGAATGACCTTTTTGCTGTTATTAGGTCGGGCCCCAAAATAAAATGATTATTGCCTGCCCCTCCCAGGAACCGTTCAGACTGCTCCACCCCTCAAAGTAAAATCCTTTTAAATTTGTATTTCGTATCTCATTGGTTTGTTTGTTAGGGGTGCAACAGTAATTCCCAGTCTTCGCCATCTGTTTTTTTACGACATTTTTATTATAATGATTAGGTATGAGCTTCTTTTTTGTTTTCCCATTAGTCGTTATTAAATTTTATCGACGTTCATAAAAATGTTTCTGTTTTTATGCTATTTCAATTACATAGCGCTTCAAAAATATATTTAAAAAATAAGTTTATTACGAACTTATAAACCTCATTTAATATTTAATCATTGAAGAGGAAGGCATTGATAACTTTCTGTAAAATATAAAACTGTTCCATGATAACTCAATACAATGACAATTCAAAACACAAAGTGATTTAAGGCGATGCACTACGTCGTGTAATATTTTAAATTGAGCCGCTATCAATAACAACCCTTACGTAGATGGCGATAAGGTTTAAATTCCCGCTTAACACCATCGGCCTGTTTTGATTTTATGCATGAAAAAAACATGGCCAAAAAGTGCCTTTTATTTTATTTTGTGGATGTTCAGGCATAAATATTTAATTTTTTTCGATCATTTTATAAATAACTTAATTTGCCACATTATACAATAAAATCATAACCGAAAATGGGTTCGGTTTAAAGTAGGACATTTTGAACTTTAAAGCAGTTTTCATAGGCTTTTACATTTTTTTTTTCTGGGCTTATAAAAAGACTTCTCTATCTAAAAAATAGTCGATTATTTCAAAGGCCAAGATGTATTCTACTCGCAGTATTTGATTAAAGCATCTGAAACATTTCTAGGCGACCAAATTTTCAAACCAAACACATGATTTTGCATTACTACGTATGGCATCCCCTTAAAGTCATCAATAGCAATAAAAAACTAACCCATAAACCTTACCTACGAAAACTATTTAAACTGATTTTTGATTTTGATATAATATCATTTTTAAAGGTGTGTTTATAATTTATTATTGTTATTTTGATGAGTTATCCGGTCACCATATAAAACAGATAACCCAAATCAAAATAAAAGGGTAACAGCCTCAAATGGGACACGAATGGCGATCCTCTGGTCTCACCGGGACAAACATTACCAATTGAGCTATTGAGACCTCATTATATTTGGTCGTTTTTACCGATCAATATAAAACAATCTCAGATGCAACTGTTACCATTTTTAAATTTTCTGTGTCTTTGTCTGTTTCATATTTTATTGAGTGTTGTTTAATATATACTATCTTCATCAATATGAAAATGTTGGAGCAAAAGTGCTCAGCCGATTTCCTTTGACTTTGTTTATAAATAAAAATAATTATTATAGCACAATTATTCCGCGTTCTTGAGGGTATAAATAAAAAAAATATCATGTTTAAAATAGCGATCCTTGGTTTGCCATCGTTTATTCTGCTTCTTACTTCACAAAATTCAAATCCGTGATGATAGGTTGATGAACTGACGAGTTTTGGCAACATTTTATTTTATGTACAACATCTTCGAAAACTATCGTTAGTACGGATACAAAAGGTTTCTTAAATTTACAATAAACTTATTCGAACAATGTTTTTTATAAAACAGCTATTAACATCTTTATAGCCGTACACTGTGCATTGGATAAATTTGTCATCTCTTATAAATCCATACCGAAGCATTAAGCCAATAAAATTATCTGGAACATGAATTAAAATCGACGGTTTTCATAAGAAAGTTGGCTCGGCGTTTGGTATGAAAGTCTCGAGCCGAACTAATAACTAGCAAAAACTCGATAAAAGGTTCATTAATAATTGAAGAAGTTGAATACGTACTAAGATTTTGTTTTCAATAAAGCTCTATTCATATATTTTTCAATAAAGCTCTATTTCTGTTCATTTTGAATAAAAATAGAAAACAATCCGAAAACCTCTCACCGCCTTGCGAAGAGGGTACTTCAATATCCTTATTACGAATTATCGAACTAACACTTTATTGAAAAATGCTGCTGCAAAATAATTAATTTACTAAACAAATTATTTATTGCACTTCAAAACCAAATATCAACAAAAGAATACACTATAAAACCAAAATCAAGATCATGGAAAACATTACTAAATTTATCCTGCATAATCTCCATCTAGGATAACAAATGATGACGCTTGCTTTTTCGTAATTTTATAGTAATATAAACTTCTCGCGAATTTTACGAAAAAAAAACTTTACGAAAAAAAAGCAAATTTTTCCCATCACTCTATTTCTCAATAAATACTAAGTTAAATTTATGTTGGCTTTTTTTGGCATTTTTTAAAGGAATTTAGCATATTTCTGGCATATTTTTCCCATCACTCTAGCATATTTTGAAGTAGTTGAGTTGGCAACACTGCTTGACAGCCCCGGTGGTTGAGGGGTAAGGCTCTCGACGAGTAAGCCGAAGGTCGCAGGTTCTAATCCCAGCGTGCGCAAGTAAATTTGAATTGATCAATTTATTTTGTTTCACAATTTATTCATCTAAAATATATATATAGTATATTTGCGAAACTTTCCAAAGTGGAAGATACTCTCAGCATAACCATTCAGAACTTAAAAGTTGCTTGAAATGTCTTTGGCCGTGTTTGGTGACCAGATCTGAATAGCCAGGTACTTCCCTACCTACAACATAACCCAGACAAAATTAACTATTTTAAATTATATTGGAATCGGAATGTCCGGTTATAATATATTATTCACGTTCTCAAAGGGTTACAAAGACTAAAAGTTACCCCAAGGTTTTATTTTTATTATTACTCTAAAGTTGCAAAAGTTTATGCCAGCCAGCGAGAATAAAAATCAAGTAATTAGTAGAAAAGTAGTAAAACTGAGTGAAAAGTTTATTAAGTTAAATATTTGCATTGCAAAAAAGTAACCTAGATCTCAGATCCTTCAGAAATTGATTAATTAATTAAAAAAATATTGCTTCGTTGCAGTTTATTAAACTCAGTCATAAAGGAGGGGAGCATTAGAAAATATTTCCTGAAATTAGTTACCCGCTCTTTTGAAAATAAGCTTTAATTTAGATTGTTTTGTTTTATAACGTGGTTTTGCGATACCTTCTGAAAGTATATTTGAACCTGGAAGTCTGGCATGGACGATTTATAAAGACCTATGCCAATACGATATTGACAAAATCCGTCATCTATAGTAAGAAATTTCGAAACAGTCCAGAACATGCGAGAGTATTCGAGAGGATTCCAGAACATACCGAAAATTCTGGAATGTTGTGATTGACATTATGATATGCGAATGAAGAATAGTCTGGAACGTTCGGGAACATCTTAATATATAAAAATTCATCCTGATTATGTTCGTGCTCGCAAAACTCGAAAAGTAGGCGACCGACGTCGGTGAAAATTTAGGTTAGGGATACCCGAGGAATACTGAATACTTAATGCAATATCTCTGCATCTTAATGAGATTCGGAGTCGAATAAGTCAACGTAATGTAATTTGTAACAGTAACATTATGGTATACAGTAGTGAATGGTGGAAGAAGTCATAAGCGCCCGAGAATGACATTAGCAATAGCGAAGCATTGCGGGGGATCCACTATTCTAAATAAATTAATACATTTCGAAATACTCTGTGTAAGGCCTGGAAATCACCGGGGGTTTCAAGTAGTTTAGTAATATATTGATACCACGTTTATAAATCATCATCGTTAGCAAAAATATTCATATTATTGATAACTTTATCGAAAGTTCGTCATTTGATCGTTAAAGTAACCGAAAATTGTAGCAAGACTCTGGGTTTATGTGCGGTGCACTGTACAATAAAGTGTACTGTGCTCATATTATAATGTGGCTTAGATTGTTTGGGAGCCACAGGTAGCTCGAGTAGGTAGCCCAGGTAGCTGAAGGTTTAGCAGACTTCTAGCGTGAAGGATATGTATCTAATCTAAGGAAAGTGAAGTTTAACTGCCGACCGGCTAATAATAATTCTTCTTGGCTGTGTTTGTTTGATTTAGGGACGGACAGGCCTCTCCAGGGCAGGGCCCGGCCTAATCTGGATTAAATATTAATGTGGATGGACCGGAGCCGATGTCTTCGCTTAAATATTTACGGACACTCCAACTGAATATTTTTTCAAATATTTACCTTTTCTACCAGGAGCCATCGATATGTGAACGTGGGTTGTCCATCATTCGCAACTATATTTTTATTTAATCTTATATTATAGAAACAAACAGTATATGATTTACAGAGATGAAATAATATACAGGAATAAGATACTTCATGTTGGGTACCTATGATATGTATTCCTGTAATGTCTGCTAAGTGGTATGTTTATTCCTTAATTACCAGGTGAAGTGTGTAGTATGTAGGTGTGTGTGTGACTTGCGTAATGTATGTATGAGTGTTTGTGTGCGTGTGTGTGTCTGCATGTATGCGCATTGAATAGTTTATATGAATCAATTGCATCTAATAACACTGTCTGTCAGGAGAATTATTTCAGACCTGGTTGTGTTACACAGAGTCATTAATAACTTAATTGATAGTCCTGTCATCCTTGCCACTATTAAACTCCATGTGCCGACTATGAATACAAGACAAAATATAACATTATTCTACAATACATACACGACCAACTATCAGACACACTCACTGACCAATAGGATGCATGATCTGGCCAACAAATATGGGGGTGCTATTGATTTATTTATTGTCTCCATTTATAGAATTAAGCATAATCTATAAAAACACTTTGTCGAATCCTACAAATTAGAGTAGCGTTGGTAAATTAGTTTTAACGATTTGTCTTATATGTAGTGTTGTAATTTCTTTTTTTACTTTATGTTACTCTTACATTTTACTAATATTGTTTCATATTTAGTTTTTTTTAAATTATTTCTTAATATATTCTCATTATACTTGTAATCACAATTTTACAATTGTGTATTTTGTACCTTCTTTACAATGGATTACATCTATTTACTGTCAGTATCTCCTGTATAATACAGATATTCTCCTATGTACACTGCATCATGTATCACTTATATGTAAAAGCCTTTTTAGGCGTTTATATATAAATAAATAAATATTATTGACATGGTGCCACGTTTGAATTTGGGCAGTGAATCCGAAAAAATGTCAATGTTAGAGACAAATATAATTTAGAGTATGTAATGTAAGAGATCGGTTAATTGATATATACCTAATGTTGGCTGTGTTCGGTGAAATGCCTAGTTGAAAAAATAATGAATATAAATTTATTTCGTGAATAGGAGTCCAGCCATCACTGTAGAGTAGATATTAATAAACACGTCATTATTATTTTATTTTCTCTATAAGCTATATAACCCTGTCATACACGGTGTACAGAAACTCTTAGTACAAACGGGAAACTAGTAAATGTTCATCAAATAAAGAATGCAAAAGAAAAAATAATATTCTGAGCGTTAATATTTTTTATTTTTAAACTAAAACTTTTCCATTTTTTCTGCAACTAAAGGGTTAAAAAAACTTATGTTCGTAATTTACTAAAAGTTTATCAGGGAACCTGTTAATTCAATTAATTTAAAATAAACATATTTGTTTAAAATAGGTAATTAACTTCTTATTGATAGTTGTTAGTAATATCGACAAATTAGATAAATGCGACTCCCTGGAAAGTTCAACTTTTAAGCTGTGATGAAAATACCAATGATTTAAATATACATTAAAAAATCTTTTACAGAAAACAAAATAAAATATTTTCCATTAGTTTTATTTGATGCACAGAAATTCATATAATTCAATAACATTTCCGAGAAAACTTTTGTGAAGAGGGTTTATAATGGAACCGAAACAGAGGAGGCTGCCTTTGATGGACGTAACTCGTAAAAAGATAAACGTTGTTTAATTATTCGTCGAAAATATAATGCTGCCGACACATTTAGGTTTAATTTTTTGTTTTGCTTAAAAATGTAGATGGAAGTTCCAAATAGTTTCTTTTAAATATTTAGGAATTTTTTTTTTAAAATTAAAAATAGCTATGTAGGCATGTATTATGAATTCATTAATTGTTTTTGTTTATTTTCACACTGACCAAATTGTACTATTTTTCCAAACAATGTTCAACTGTTCAAGTCACAGTCCGTGACATTGTAAATAACTTCATTTGTAAGCAACTATGAATTTGTAAGCTTTTTAAGGTCATTTCATAAAAACCCAGTCCTAGAGAGTACTAAGACTTTTAAAATAAATATCAACTACTCTACTGTTTCCACTAATCTTGTAATAAATGTAATATGTATGTACGAGTATATTAATGGGGTTTAAAATAGAAATTATAAAATCCGCGTGCAAAGTCGTATCTTCTCTTCTAAAAGCTTAAACTTTCTAATATAAGTAAACTCATCTTAAGTGACCTACTGGTAACTGTCTTCTCTGTATCTGTTTGTAAATAATAAAATTAGATAGAGCAAGGAACTCACAATAAGTTGAGCAACTCTGTTGAGGTGATATTTCATTAAAACAGAGCTACACAAATTATTCATATATTTTATATATTGAAGATAATATTGGCGCTTCTATACCGACTTGGTAGCTCCCAAGAAAGACGAAGGACTAGGGTTTAAGTCCCAGATAAGTGACCGTATATTTTTCTGATTTTTATATTTCAAATTTTCGTTTGAGAATCCCAATATTGTCTTCAATATTTAAAATATTCAAAATTTGAGGTTTTACTCATTAAGTTATTCAAAAAAAAAACTATTATTATATTGCTTAAGGGATTCCCGCGCTAGGCTATATACAAATAGTAGGTCTTTATTTAGGTTATGAGCCCTTATGGCAGAAAGTATTACAAAAAATGAAAATTGTTTTTAACTAGCAATGGACGAGGGGCCCTTAGACGCAAATAATGGCTAATATTTTATCGCTAAACAGCAAAGCGGCTCCACAAAGTAAACATCATTTGTGAAACAAACAGGAACATGTGTTTGACATGTTCCTTCACTACCTTTGCTAGGATACCGATGAGTTTTTTTTTCAAACCCACCGCACGAAAAATATCTGCTTAAATTACTTTTATACCTGAAACAACGACAAAAAAATATAAGCAATTTAGTTTGGTTCCTGCATATGATACTTCGACTCGGTATATTGTTTTTGAGTCTGCCTTGGTATAATTGGCAGGAACAAAGTATTTTTAAATATAACAGGGAGTTAGTTTTCTAGCTTTTTACTGCAAAGTAATCAATAAAATGCTGGTGTGCTAATTTTAAATAATAGTACGTAGTAAGTTTGCAAGTTTATTAGTGCAGTGGGCGTCCGAGTAGACTGGGGAGTCAGTCCGGGAATCAGGCTCTCGGCGGGACCCGCGTCAAGTCATTTTAATACCCATATTATACAAATAATAATTATACTATTCGAAAGAAACACATAAATTTACCTGACCCACTAATTCTCTCATTTTTATGGGTTGTTTTCCCGGAACCTGAAACTTGGGCCCTTCTTGCACAGGGACACGCAAGACGCAAGTATCCAATACCCTTTTTGTTTTTTCACGTCACAAACAGCTTGTAGCGCACAGACCGTACACGTCACTACTGAAATCATTAGATCTGCGTCGTCACTAACCAATGTTCAATTATCAGCTCTGATAACCGCACTCACAACCAAACAGTTGCAGTAGCTGTAATATTTATAGCCTAAGATTTTTTCTAAACAGTTTTGTTACTAGCATTGATCTAAAGCATACGCATTGGTTACGCTATGTTCAAAGTCACGACGACGACGCGAGTTAGAACAACCTCACCTGGCTGGTTGTGAGAGCTGGCGTCGCCGATCAGTTTACGAAATGTCAGCGACGTGGGCACGGTAATCGCCAAGATAGTTGATTCGTCGAGTGGAAGAAGGGCCTTAGAGATGCCAATGCCATTTTATTAGTCATCCAAGCAATATACAAAAAACTGCAGTTTAGTATTTCTATAATTACAAATTATGTACATAAATGGTGAACAATCAAAACAGATATATCGATGGCGGTGAAAAATATTTTTTTTATATGATGTATAGCGAATAACTGTAATAAATCCATATTTCATAAAGAATGAATCAACCATAAATCATGTACACCGCCGCACTTGCTTCGGGAACATCTTTCAGGATGGACGTCCAGATCCATTGGGCCTTTGTTCTCATCAAATTTGCATATTTTTTGCTTCACTTTGTCAAAGGGTCCCAAAGGGGGGCGGGGGGCGCGCCGGGCCCCATTGTCTCAGAGCCCGGACCCGCCCGGCCCGCCCCTGCGGACCTTGTACCTCTGCTGGCCGTCCGGAGCCGGGGGCCATGTTAATGCGATCTCTACATGAGAATACAGTCTGTAGGCCCTCGAACGTGAAACTTTATCGTATTTCGATAACATCTCAAAAATAGTTATGCCAACTAATTGCAGGAAATTGGGTTATTTGATACTGAAGCCGAACGCAAATCAAGATCAGTGTCGGGGCATCGGCACATCGGATGACATTAAGACATCGGATTATGAGACTGGTCAGCGGAAATAGCCTCAAATTAGATGTGTTTTCTTATAACAGCCTGGGAATATGTCGTTTCTATTCCCAAGGCTAAATAGTAAATCTGTTACCTAGACTGAGAAGCATTGGCACAGCTAGTGTAGTGGTCTTCTAGGAACAGAGTGAGCAGTATGGACAGTACTGGATGGCTAACGGAAGAACAGGCAAATTGGCGATGTCAGAATGAGCAGTGAACATCGCCCACCGCAGCATTCTTCGCCCTCATCCCACACGAGGCGGGCACTTTTAGCGACCAGTAATGATGTATCTGTAATGGGAGGATATGGGACAATACGAATGTTTTATGGCCGCGGCTCTCATTTAAGAACCACTTTGCTGGTTTTGTTTCGAAATACATTTCGTTTTAATTATTGGCCTTCACTGGGAGCGCTCGGACGGGGCTTATGATTTATCGCGCCTTATATTTTGTCTTCAGCGTATTTGGTATTCGAAGAATGGCGATATTTCATAGTGAACTGAGCATTTTCATCGACTAAATCAAATAATTATATAATTATAAGAGATGCTTATTGATTTAGAGTCTCGAAATGTATTCTTAATGAGAGGTTCGAATAAATTCCTGGACGTTGATTGATGAGAACGATTTTATATTGGAGCTAATTTTCATGGGCTATTTAAAACATCTATTTAGGTAGTTAATTTACTTGGTCTATTTAAAACATCTATTTAGGTAGTTAATTTACTTGGTCTATTTAAGACGTATATATAGGTAGTTAATTTACTTAAGCTACTTAAAACATCTATTTAGGTAGTTAGTTTATTGGGGCTATTTAAAACATATATTTAGGTAGTTAATTTACTAGGGCTATTTAAAACATATATTTAGGTAGGTACTTAATTTACTTGGTCTATTTTAAACATATATTTAGCTAGTTAATTTACTCGGGCTATTTAAAATATATATTTAGGTAGTTAGTTTACTCGGGCTATTTAAGAAATATATTCATAGAGTTAATTTTCTTGGTATTTTACAAAAATACTTTGTTTATTTATTACACGCCCTGGTGGGCTTTTAAATTATAAGGCAATCCACCCTAAAAAGAGTGCTTTGTAATAATTTACAAGCTAGCTGTATCAATGTTAGTACTTAAAGTAAATATTATAAACATAAAAATAAGTTGCAACAAAATCATAAAACAAAATACATGGGTAATGATTTAAACCGAAAAAAAGAATCCTCACAAGGATAATTGATTTTAAAGATAAAAAAACATTTATTTTGACTATTTTTAAGATAAAATATATCTCCCAGATCAGAATATTTATTTTCGAGACGGTGAAGTCTCGGAATCGGGGAATTTTGAAAAGCCAATGTCCTGGTGTTTTTCAAATAAAAGGGTAATAATACATTTCGGCAAGATTTTTTGGGAACATGGATATTGATTAATTGTACCAATTGAGGACAGTCCAATTTGTAATGAAGTATTTTATGTAATATTATTAAATCTGTGCTTATTTTTCTTTCTGAACATTTCTATAAAGACGCTTTATCCATGATTTAATTTTAATCAATATTTAATATCAGAATACGCAATTTAAAGTTTATTTACCTGATGAACAGAAAAATAAAAAAATATTACTTTGTCAATTTTTTAGGTTATTTAAAAAATAAATGTAAGTTTATTTTCTGGTGCTATTTTTAAAAACGTATTTAGTTTATATTCATTAACTACTACTAAATAAAAATATACGTAGTTAATTTTCTGGGGCTGTATAATAATAATAATAAATTCTTTAATCCAGATTGTGGGGAGGTAAGTTCAATCCCACACACTCCATAGAGAGTGTAAGTACATAGTTATAACATACAGGGATTTTTTAAAACATATTTATTAATAAGAATCAAAATAAAACAACGAAATAAAGTAAACCAAAAAAGAAAGGAGGGTGGTATCATACGATAGTAAATATTCAACCACCTTGGTTTTTATTAAAGCGGTTCGAGGGGGTTTCAATTATGGGGGGCCAACACCTTTATCCAACGCTCCTCGATACTCGATCCTGGAGTCATACGGGATTCAATGATAAGGACTGATTTCTGGAGTTGTTGATCCTTCCCTCAGTCTTGCCACCCTGGTTCTTATTAGAGCTGCAAATCTGGGAACTCACCCTTCCGTGAACATTGAAGAGGCACTGCAGTGCCTGGGAAGTCCGAACATCATACGGTATGCATTGTTGTATTGCACCCGAATCCTTTCCATGGTTCTCTTTTTGAAGTTGGCCCACAGCTCGAAAGCATACAATGTAGTACAAAAAGCTGAAAAGAGCGTTCTTTTCACAAGTGGACTAAAAAAACGTAATTAGTTAATTTTCAACTACTACTCAATAAAAATATATATTTAGTAATATAATTAATATATTTATCTAGTGCAGAATATGGAAGGTAGAGGGTGAAGTATTAAAGTATAACCTGATGTTTTTTCCTATACATAAAACCTGCAACAAATTGTAAAACTTGTGCCAGAAGACTAACCGGAGCGGAATGGTAAGACTAAGTAAACATCAGGTGCTTCAACACCATTCCAACTTGAAAACTGCAACAAGCTTTTACACACCTACCTAAATTTGTAGTTAAGAACTTTGTTTTAAACAAATAAAGATGCAATGTTGCCTTCACTCTTCACAACTTTACAAAAATATTTAAGTATCGCTCGGATTCGAAGCATGTTTTAAGATCATAGTAGGTGCCGATGGCGGTTTTCATTAGGATGCGTTTGTGCAATAAACTCCCATAGTAATATAAGAAAAAAAAAATTGCAATTATATCACACTTTAAACAGCGCGCCATTCAAATTCCGTGTTAAAAAATCTAAAAATCTAAGATTTATCCCGTGTGTGCGTTTATGTCAGGGTCTGTTCTAAGAAATAGTTCATATAAAATATACTAGTGTTGCCAGTGCGGTAGACGTGCAAACCTGGGGTTTTTACTAGGTGACCGTGTGCGCTGCGATTATAAGATTATTAACACCAAATTCGTACGGAATGGTATTTTGGTAGAATCAACAGATTTTTTCGGTTTATTACCCGTTTTATTCTTAGTAAATTGTATTTTTCGTATATTGTTTCCTAAGACATGGTATTATTTAGCCATATTATGAATCGCCTTATTGTATTTTATCGCTACGTTGCTAATCTCTGGGATAAGATAAGAATTGATAAGAATAATAATTGATAAGAATCATTTAGATGTTATTTATATATATACTCGTATAATATCAAAAAGACCAACATAGAATTTTTTCGTATATCTAAGGGATTTTTTTAATCACTGATTGAACTCCCAATGAGATGGGCCATGAACCGTCACTTATGGATACAGTGTTTGTTGTACAAATTACATCGTACAATGTACAGGTAAAGGTTCCGGTTCCCGTATGGCCGCCAACGGGACGCGACGTGACGCGATGGCGCGAACATTAAATCATTTTCCGGAGGTTCCATAAATCCATTTCAATTTTGAAACCCAATAATTACATCCATTTTGTATTTGGTTCAATTTAATTACAAGTACTGCTCACACAAACGATCTGTTCTCCGAAATCTCGAGTTGGCGAACGGTGAATATGTGAGACATCGATAATTCAAATTAATTTATCCATTCTTCATAAATCATCTACTCATATGTCGAATGAAATACATCAATACCTGTTTTTATGTAAGTCGAGGATTATTTCGATGAAACGATTTAAAAAAACCAAATAGATAGGTTTTAGGATATCCACACCTGCAACCAAATATATGAATATTATTAATTTTTTATTATTATGGAATTATAAACAGTAATATTGTACATTTTCCAGTGTGCTTTCACTTCCTTAGAGAGTTTCGTGGAAGAGTAGTAAGGTCAATGACTTCAGGCCCAGATGGCACGAGTTCAATCCCAGAGAGGACGAAAAACATATTTTATTTAATTGAAGTATTTCAGTAGATATAAAATTTAATATATATATATATATATATATAGGTTCAACCAAGAAACTGGTGAATCTACATCACAGAATAACCAAAAAAACCTTTTTTTTCGATCTGAGCATTTCGATATTTTTTAACCTTTTTTGGCAACCAAAGAGTAAAACAACCTTTTTGAGTCGGGTCTACGCTTCGAAGTATTTTTAAACACATTAAATAGCTAACATTAACCCCCTAACGACCAACATTTTAAATGTAACCAAAAAATTCAAAGGTCGGACGCAATTTACACGAAAACGAAAGCACAAATCAAAAAAAGTTATACGACAAAATCTACTCCAAATGTGATTTCGATACAACAATTTTGCGAGTGAGTTTCTGGAAATCGTGTATATTTTTGCACCTGCTACCTGAATGCAAGATACTTTCAATAGCACTTACTACGGTTTCTTGCATTACCTTAAGCTGTGTTTAGTAACAATATCTCACTTTTTCAGAATCGCAATTATCCCGATATTTGAGATACCATAATCATGGCTTAGTCCCACTGGCAAAGGGCAGTGAGACTTTTCAGATCTTATAAAAACTAGAATATTTACTAATTTATTTATAAAAGCGATCGCTTGGTTGGAGAAATATTTCAGCGTTCAAATCTTAATTATCAGCAAATCAAAATTAACCGTTTTTTTGGTTTGGCTTTGAAATTATGCATGTGATTTGATTTTAAGAGGGTAGAGGAAGGATGAACGATGGATTAAAATAAGAACGAGGATAGAAAAATGGGGAAAACTACTTTTTATGAAGAGGGTAGTGGAATGTTTAGAGAGGGAGTAAAATAAGAACGAACCTACCCACACTGAAAAAAGCATATAAATAATTTTTATATTGAAAATTTCAGTGAAAAGTTACTTCACTTCTGAACACCATGATAAAATTTATAAAAAAATAATGGTTTTTCACTTTTATAGCCTTTCGCACCAAATATTAATTTGTACCTGTCAAAATTTCATATTTATTATAGCGATTGTAAAATATGTTCAATAAAGAACGATTCCTTCAAATCTGACCATTATTTTGCTCGATAAATTTACTGGGAAGTAAAATATAACTGACTTTTATTAAAAGCTGCCTCACTCACCTTATCGTAATAAAGTCCGCGAAATCATATTATTTTATCGCAGTATGATAGTTTGACTCCTACGTTATTTACTGTATTAATTTATGATTGCTACTGAAGTGCTAACAACTAAGTAATGATGCGGAAGTTAACTGCGATACTGAGAAAGAGGAATCATCCCATCAATTTTTTAACCGATTTCTGATGATCACAATAGTTTTTTGTCCTAAAATTCAAGCAGAGATGATATAAAATTTAAAGGACTTGGTTTGAACCATAAACTACCGTTTTTACTTTTCGATTTCCTATCTATAAGGGATTGTACCTGTGTAAATGTGTCCCGGTGAACTGAAAGCAGTAACTATGTAGGTAACACGACATTGCACAGAATTTTTTTCATTAATATTTAGTAACAGGCAAGTGCTTAAAAGCCATAAACTACGATAGCAAACCTCGTTTTAGTAGGTAGATAAATATTCATCTATCTATTATAGGATGGGAATCTGTTGTATCTAAGTATATACATAACCCTAACACAATTCAAAAAGGAATCATAAAGACCATAATGAAAGTACCCATAAGAACGCTTTCGATTGAAATTTCCAATAGTTTTGGTGTACCAAATGTACAACAAATATATGCTAAAAATATACTATTGAAACTATTCAAAAATACTGAATCATCTAGAATACCGCGTATTCATGAAACAAGGTCAAATCACAATGACATATTCCAGTTCATAAAACCACATTCGGACGAAGAAATTATATTTATTTTTGCGATGAAACTCCACAACACCCCCCCCCCCCTGATATAAAGCGAATAAAAAATGTAAATGATTACAAATCAAGAATAAAAATCTGACTGAAAGAGATTAATGAAAAAACTCTGAAAAAACATTAAAAAACTACATAGAAAACCAATAAAACAGAAATGAATAACTTTAGTCCGCCTCAGCACAGGTCACCCTAGTGAGGAGGACTAAGAAATAAAATTTACCATACATATAATTAACATCATATTTTTATTTTATTTTATTTAAACGCCCATAGGGCTTTTACCCATAATAATGTACATCTTTATTTTTTTAGTTATACAGATTACATTAAAAAAAAATCAGTGTTAAAAAAATACAGAGTTAACAAAATATGTTACATAAAAATTAAATGGATAGAAAGCTACTTAACAGAGAGACCTCAAATTGTAAAATTAAACCAAACTTTTAGTACACCACTAACAAGTACATTTGGCATTCCTCAAGGCACGGTCCTCGGACCATTACTATTTTTAATGTATGTAAATGACATTTTCCAACAGAAAATCAAAGGTGAATTAATCTCTTATGCTGATGATACTGTTTTATTAATAAAAGGTCAAACATGGGAACTAGTTAACAAACTTGCAAATGAATGTATTAATATCTTAAAATCATGGTTTGATAATAACCTACTCACACTTAATGCTAAAAAAACAACATATGTATTATTGTCACTACAAAAAATACCTAAACACAAAGTAAATATCATAATCCATGATGAAAATTGTGACAATGTCAACTGTAAACTACTTAATCCTATGTGTACTGTAATCAACTCTTCTTCTGAAATTAAATATCTTGGTGTGATCATCGATGAAAATCTGAAATGGAAAAGCCATATTAGGGAGTTAAAGAGAATAAGGAAATGTATATATATATTTGTTAGGTTAAGAAATATTTTAAATGTGAAAATACTAAAAAATGTATATTATGCTCTTGTCCACTCCCTGCTTATTTACGGAATCATAGGTTGGGGAGGATCTTATAAAAACAACCTAAACTCAGTAAAAGTCTCGCAAAAAATTATTATAAAAGTAATACTTAAAAAAAACTCTACTTTCCCAACAAAATTGCTTTTTAAATTGTTTCCAGTACCAAATATTGATGATATATTTAAGCAAACTTCCATTATAAAAATGTGTAAAGAAAAAAATAACACAGAATATCAAGAATTTTACAAACTCATGAGAAATGGAAATCAATTTATTACGCCAATCTTTAAAACAACTCAAATGCAAAACCATTATATTTACCAAGCCATAAAAAACTACAATAATCTCCCTTCCGAATTGCGCTGTATTACGAACCAACAAGAACAAATAAATAAAATCAAACTTTTTTTCCAAAAAAACTTATATTAAACAAAAATAAAAAAATATATATATATATTATTATTATAATATATATTATTATATTATTATTATTATATCACATTATGCATTATGAATCTAAGTAAAAATCGTGGCTCCCTTATCAGGCACAAGAGCTCCTCTTTTCTGATAAGGTATACATGACCAATTACGAACCTTAATATTATATTTTGCAAAATATGTATGTATTAATGTAACCCATATAATGTATATTAAAATAATAAAAAAAAAAAAAAAAATAAATAAAATAAAGAGTTTATAAAATATAGGTCCATGACTATATTTTATATTTTATACTCTATCCATATAGAGTACAAATAAGTGAGACGAAAAATATATAATCCTGTATGTACAATCTAAAAATAGTCGCTGTAATAAAAAAATTAAAAAATCTATTCAAATCTACAGTTTTATTTAGAGATTGAAGAAATTTAGCACACTTTACCTTCAAAACAAGAGAAAGGTCACTATCTATATAAAATTTATAAAAATCACAACATCCCCCTTTTCCACCTTTAAAACAGAGTTTTTATACTTCTTGGTGAAATTTTGCACACTTTCAAAGTAAGGGGAAAATGACTGCTTACAGCAACGACGACATAAGAAACACCTTTTATCTTTGGTAATTCTAGTTTATTCCAAGACTAATCACTCCTCCCATCACAAAATAATTAATCCTCGTTGATTTTATTAAGTAAGGTACATAGTTATTATGAGGAAGCTGCGTCATTCAGATTTAATGCAGAAACAGTCATGAAAGGAAGATAAAATGCGTGATGACTGATGACATATGATCGATAAATCGTAAACCCTCGGCCCGTGTTCGCTTTACTCAGAGTGAATCATAAATCGGTCCGGTTGCGATTCCCATGAATCGGCCAATTAAAACGTCACATCTCCCAAGCGGACAAATAAATTAAGTTTTACACTAAAAAACGAAGTTCGGTATACCTACTCGTGTATACGGGCTGTGTCGGGGGCAAATTGCACGTTGCGGGCACCGGGCAGCGAATTGAACACCGGCACCGAGAACCGGGCATCAGGCAGCCCGGGCTGTGCCGTAAACAAACAAGTCAAAGCTTATCTATCATTTACAAATATAATTACCCCGCCAGCCCTGTGTTTATATTGTCAGCGTCTGTGATTGATTTATTCAGGTACGGCGAATGGGCGGCCTGGCCAAGCCGACTTCATCGCAGAAGCTTCTATCGGAAGAATGGTATGTTTAGCATGTTGACTGCACTATCGCTACGTTAGACGTTTGTTTCGTGAATAGTTTTTAATGTTGGGCTTTTCTGTTGTAAAGTGTTACTTCAGGTACGCCGTAATAAACTATAAAATAGCTTAATATTAATATTTTCTTGATTTGTTTATCTCCGTATTGCTGAAAAATCACTCAGCGTTTTCCAATAAGAGGTGTTATTTTGATATTCAAAGAGCTATCGAGAGATGATTAGTGATTTTTCATGGCCAGAATTTGATGGTATTGATCTGGACAACGTTTTCTTTCAACAAGACGGCGCTACGTGCCACACAAGCAACAAAACCATTGACCTTTTACGGGAAAAGTTTCCGGACCGTGTTATCTCTCGAAGAGGTGATCACAATTGGCCACCAAGATCTTGTGATTTAATGATAGAACGTCCAGCGTCCTGCCAGCAGGACTTTACGTACTACCGGTAGGACGTAAGTTTTTTGTTTATATGCGGCTTTGTAGGCCTGCTAGCAGGATGCCGTTAACTGCATTGCATAGTGCGTCTCTTTCTGATTCAGCGAGTTTTTGAATCGTATTTCTGCGATCAGTCTGGCCAAAATGGCGGCGAGTATAAGACGTGGGGTCCGCGTTCGCGTCAAAGCCACGTATTTCGACGAAAATGATGGCCTAAACACATGGAGTCGCAAACATTTTGGTGATAATTACGACATTAGTTATTGTTGGGGCACTGTAAAAAAGTTAGAAAACAATTATGCAAGGGTATATTGGGAAATTGACAAAAAAATATCAACCGTGCCCGTTGGAGTTCTAATTGCTGAAACCGAAAATGACAATTTAGTGGAAGCAAATACAAATGAAGAACATTGTAAGTACAAACTTTCTTATTTTATTCATAGGCTTACGTTTATAGTAAGCCTAGTATATTCCCATAGAAAAAATAGTACTTGGAGGTTGCTTGTTCGTTTCCATTATTTACGTGATTGACAATTTTTTTTTGACAGGCACAACATAAATTAACTTTGCTAAGTTTGACTTGTATGGGTATGTATGCGTATGTATTTGCGTGTCTGTGTGTGTGGGCGCGTGCTTGCCTGTGTGTCTGTGCCTGGGTGTGTGTGTATTAAAAATATTTTTATTATTTTTTAACTGATAAACTTTATTAATGTTTATAAGACAAGGTTTTTATGCATATCACAAAGGATTACAAATTATTATAAGCAATAATTATTAGCCAGAAACACCCATACAAATTGAAAAAATCTTCCGAGAAGATATAATAACTGCCGACGACGAAAAATAATAATATTTGACAATTCTAAGTATTCACCAATAAAATGTAGACATAATTTGTCGCGACGCTATCTAGTGGGGAATTTAGCAAGTAAAATTGCCTTCCCTACTATAATAAAGTATGTTGTTCTTAGGTGAAATAATAAAATAAGCAATAGTTGTTGAACGAAATATTTCTAATACATATTGAATAATTTGACGGGACAGGAGATAGGCCGGCGTAGCTCAATGGATCGATCACCTGACCGGAAATCAGGAGGGTGTGAGTACCGTCGCGACGCGTCGGCGGTTATTATTTCTTCTCGGAAGATTTTTTCAATTTGTATGGGTGTTTCTGGCTAATAATTATTGCTTATATTTATTTGGAAAATAATTTTAAGTTTAAATATATTGAGTACCTACACCCCTTTGCGTCTGTTGATCACTAATAATGGATTTTTTTTCAGCATCGTCTGAATCGGGTTCTTCTTCTTCGAGCGAAGATGACGAGACAAGTATTTCAGTACATCCGAATTCAAGTACAAGCAACGTAAATTCTGCTCGAAATACAACAGTTGCAAAGGGTGTTACCTGGACTTTTCATGAAGCAATACGTGTCGATCAACGACAACAAGGCTATTTCAAAGCTACCTTGCTAGTACCATTGGGGCCCGCACGAAGTATCAAGGATGCATTTTTCATGATATTTCCGAGAGAGAAGCTTAGTTACATAGTCCATTGCACCAACTATTCGTTTTCAGCAAGACAAAAACTGTTGAACGAGAAGGAATTATTAACTGTTTTTGGCATATTATATGCTATGACTCTTCAAGAACTTCCAGATCGACGATCCTATTGGAATACCACCTCTGATGGAATATATCCCCCTGCAAATTTTGGACAAAGATTTGGTATGAGCCGCCAAAGATTTGAGATCATTCTCATGGCATTGCGCTTCACACAATCCTCAGACCTTGATTTTTCTGATAAATGGCGTAACACTAGAACATTAGTAACGATGGTGAATGATAAACTAAAAGATACCATCCATCCTGGGTCAAAAATAACTGTAGATGAATCCATGTTCGCCTGGTATGGAAGGGGTGCGTACTTCAAAAACGGAATGCCAGCAGTTATGAAGATTAAAAGAAAACCAAAAGGAGTCGGTTGTGAAGTAAAAACAGCGTGTGATAGTGACACAAACATTATGATCAGAATGGAAATTAATGAGGGCAAAGAAGCAATGAGTACGAAGAAATGGCAAAGAGAATTTGGCGCAGGAACTGCAACTACTTTGAGATTGACAGAGCCATGGTATGGTTCTGGCAGAGTTATAGTTGGTGACTCTTGGTTTGCTTCAGTCAAAACAGCTGTGGAGTTATTCAAAGTTGGATTGTATTTTATTGGACTGGTAAAGACAGCACATAGTTTCTATCCTGTGTCTGAGATGGCAGCTCAGTGTCCTACGCATAAGGGGGCATCTGTTGTGAGTACAGCAGAAAAAGACTCTGTGCAGCTCACTGCCTGTGCCTGGAGAGACAAAAAGATTCATACATTTGTAGCCACTTGCGAAACGACACTGCCTGGCCTGCCATCACGCAAAAGAAGGTGGGACGATGAAGGAAATTTATTTTACCGAGAAGTCGATCGGCCTAAATTAGTCCAGCAATATTTTGACGGGGCTGCGGCTATCGATATTCACAATCACATTAGGCAGGATGGATTGGCATTGGAGAAAGCTTGGGGCACACAAAAATGGGAACATAGAATATATGCCTCAGTTCTGGGCATTATAGAAACGAATGCGTATTTGGTTTTTAATAATTTCTTTCGCTCCGAACATGATCAGGTGTCTCACAGGTGGTTTACTACCAACCTGGTATTAGCTCTAACTATTAATGACGATGATAACCTACAAGAGAATGAGCCGCCACCACACGAGAACATCGCTCACAGCGGAGAACACATTCTTGAGGCCCTGTCAAAATCAGATGACAGAAAGAGAGTTCAACGCAAATGTATAGTTTGCTCCAGAGTCAACAAAAAACAGCAGAAGGCGAGCTTTTTTTGCAAGACATGTGGTCCGCGATGTGTTTTATGCTCTCCACAGACAGGAAGAAACTGCTTCACCTACCATATCGCGAATGGAATTCCAGCATAATCCTTTTTTTAATTTTCTCAAAGTAAATACAATTTTCACTTACGTTTTTTTTTCTTCATTTTCTTGTTTATTTTCTACCCTGTTATATTAATAAGCGCCCATGTCTTATTTTATTATACCTTTTTTTAATTTTCTCAAAATAAATACAATTTTCACTTTCGTTTTTTTTTTCATTTTCTTGTTTATTTTCTACCCTGTTATGTTAATAAGCGCCCATATCTAATTTTATTAAATAAAATACAGAAAGTTTGTCACCTCTGCCTATTTTTAACATGCATAAAAGTCGAGTACTGCTAGAAGGACAGCCTCTTATATTCATACAAAAACCGCAAAAAATTGCGTACTGCTGGCAGGACGCACACTCGTCGAATTGTCCTTCCGGAAGCTCCTTCCGGCAGGACAAGGGTTTGGACGTTCTATCATTAACACCTTGCGAATTATTCCTTTGGGACCACGTAAAAGAGAAGGTCTTCGCCAACAGCCTAGCGTCGATTCAAGACCTCAAAGATGGAATTCGTGAGGCTATCGAGGACATAAGGCAGCCACTTTGCGATTTGGTTATGGAAAATTTCATGAAAAGGGTATGGTCCTGTAGGCATGGTCGTGGTAGTTATTTGGCTGATGTTATTTTTCACTATTAACGGCATACCTTTTTTTAAATAATAAAATAAACATTCGATCATTTATATTAAAAATGGCATTTTTCTTTGAATATCAAAATAACACCTCTTATTGGAAAACCCTGTATTTTGACATTTCTTTAAGAGGAAGCTACAAGTCAAAAATGTTTATATTCTTGGTATACATTATAATTATAGGTAATAGGCACTAAAATCGCTTGATAAACGGAGTCAAGAAACGTTCGATTTCAAGGACAAAACTGTTTTTTATTTATTTTGTAAATAAATTATTAATTATTAAGAAAGCAAAAAAGTTAAGCAAATGAAACTGTCACAGATAATCTTAGCTATAAAACTGTATTTTTTAAAGCTGTTTCCTTTATGCGTCCACACATATCTATTGAAAAAAAAAATTTTTTGTTGTTTACATTTATATTTTTTATTGAATAATTTATTTTTTTATTTGTATTCTACTCAAGCGAAGTGATAGGAAAACCTTCAATTTATCTATTTTTAAGCATATTTTTGGTATTCATAATGTAAATCAATTCGTTATAAAGATTAATCAAAATAGTGATTTGGCATTAAGCTTCGCCTTAAGCATATATGTAGACAAATTGTTTTATACCCAATGTTATATTTAAGTAACAGTGATGTATCCTGTAACTAATTTTTTTGTTGTTGTTTAAGAATGACAAACATTCCCAAGTTAAGAATATCCTGACAATATTTGAAAATCTCCTGCTACCACCACAGTAAGCGAAAAATATTTCTTGTGTTGTGATGGAGAACTTAGTTAGCCGAGGAATTGAACACATTACGCCTGGATGGGACGCAATCGCGATATCAACTCAGCCACTGATTTGGCATCGCGTTTATATTATATTGTATCGTGAACATCCAATAGGATTATGTAGTTATATTATTTCGTGAACACCCCACTTGGAGAACGTGTGCTAAGGTGTTCACGTTTTTTTATTGGTATTATGGTTGTGCATTTATTATTTTATAAGAGACTTTAAGTAATTAATACCAGTAAATACAGAATGATGATGTGTGGGTACTTTAAATGATTTTTAAAATATTAGTGTTATTCGAACACCTCACCAGGAGAACTTATATTGGGGTGTTGACGTGTTTTTTATTAAAAGACAGTTACACAGTAATTATAAAAATACAGTGGATTGGAAATCCTTAAAAACACTGAGATACTAATAATAATAACAGGTCTTAATAAAATCTTTGATCATCTGTCTCGGCTGAACTGAGAGAACTGAGATTTTAGAATTTCGTCATTGTATAATATCAGGACAAACGCAGGTGCATGAACACGTGTTCCGATATATAATGAATGTATTCAAAGTTTATTAGGAAACGGCCTGCAGTCCCGTTTTTAACAAAATTTTAATATATCAGCAATACTCGTTTTTCTCTCGTGTGTGGCAATCTAATTATATTAACATGATTTTTTTTTTTTTGATTTTCTGATATCATAATAATATATATTTTTATCAAAAACATTCATATTTGTCAAAAATCATTGTACATTGATGACTGATGGTCACAATTAAATCGATATATTTTTTAAGAATCACGTATTCTTCATTTTTCACATATTTTCGGTTCCTTCTCTCCAGACTCCAGAAGTGATCCATTCTCACATTTAAGAATGTATTGGCCGGATAAGCTAACACTTAATACCCGGACAGCAAACATCAAACCGCTAATTATCTCAGTTTAACTGAAAAATAACCATCTCGCCCCGTGGTAACGGAAGTAGAAGGAACCCTGTGCTCCTCTCTGCTGCTCTCCTGGCAGAATAAATCTCCTGGTAGACTCTGTTCGAACCAACCAACCTGCAAGCCTTCTCACATTCAATCATAATACTACCTGACTTATTTATAATGTGTAATAAATAATCAGCGTTATTAATTATGCATCCATCAGAAGTTAATTAGATATGTACCTGTCCCCCGTTCTTATAAATTCTATTATTATTCCGCACATGATTATCTCGGCAGTGAGAATGTATGTTTTTAGAAAATATTACAGCAGCATTATAATCATTCATCATGCACAGTAGACGCTTCAAGTAATTAGGTCCATGCGTTCATATATTGAGGTATTAAATCAATGTACATGTTTAGATTGCATGATAAGCTTGGCGTAGCTTCCCAGCTGGACAACTGATTATCAACCATATTATTTGACTTCCAGAATAATAGTAGAAAAGTTTACATAAAAGCTAATCTGATTTTCAGTATACCTACGTAGGTTTATAATTAATTCATCGTATCTGAAACTGACCCAACTTGCCAAACAAGCGAAACGTAAAGCGATGAATAAGTAATAATCGTTGTGTAGTGGGTAGGTATACGAAAGTATGGAATACTTGCGGTACGAGAATGCCCGATTCGGCCGGTGCGTCTTATTGATGGACGTTATATTTTCGTTTGAACAATTGCCCATTAAAGCGGCGAGATGCATATCATTTTTATTGATTAAAATTATAGTAATTTGAATATCCACCATGGCAGAATGTTTGTTCTAAGTCTGGTTTTCAGAAAGGCTATCATCGCATCTCGCCTCAGTGGATTGAGTGGAGAGATCCATGTGAATGTTCGAGTCTAATTGAATTTATTGAAATCATGTAGGAGGCCAAATTAGGCGCCGTGAATCAATTTTGAAAAATTTATTACGTGATAAGTGTAAAGCGCCCGGTAAATTTATGGCGGATACGTGAAATATTTCTTGCTCGGTACGTTTTGGAAAATCGTTTTTTCGGTCCGATTTGTCAGGGGGTATAATTCGAATGACGACAACTCGTTTCAGTAGGCCAAACATGGAAACCGTTGAAAATCATACTTTATATCGGCGATAAATTGAGGCGGTAAATTATAAAAGTAATATTAATTACGCCTGTATTCACGGTGTGGTCATAGTGGTCATGTACGGCTGTAGTAATTAGAATATAGTGTGTAATGAATAGTGTGTTGGAGGTAAACTGGATGTGGACTGTGTGTATACATCTCATATATATAGGTAGGTGCAGAGGCATTATGTCACCATAGAATAAGCATTGAATCATTGGCAAAGTGAAATTAATCGAGCAATGAAACCATTTGTGTGTATTTGTGGACAGTCAGTGTTAGCGAATAGAATTATTGCCGCAGTGAATTACCATTACCTACTCACTTATGGAATACCGATGTGAATTGTTTCCCAGGAACATTGTTCGCTCTGCTCCTACTTATATCTACCATACAATGTTCTATAATTAAATCTATATTTTCAATCGGAATAGATATATAAGTTTAATATAAATTAAATGATTTGTTTACAACACTTTTTAATCAATAATAATCTACATGTTTCAAAGTCAATAGCTTCTTCGTCAGAATAATGAAAATTGAAATATATAAAATAAATATATCCCTCGCACTGCTGCGCAAGGCAATGGATCGAGAGACCAGTTGGAGAGGTCAAAGGGACTTCCCAAACCAGCCTCTCCCGATCTGACACGCTACGCATCTATCGGGCAAGCGCATCCTGAACACACCTCACCCGATGAACTCGGGCACCCCTGCTAAATCACCAAACGTAGCGAAATAACGATTTCGAATAACTGTTTTTCTTGGCAGAAGTAATTGAAATCGAACATCTTTGTGCCTAAATTCTACGTTTACTTCAATATTCGGCTATTGGTACATTCCGACTGTTTATGCGCTTATGTGTGGGACCGCACTAACCTCCCCACATACCGGAATAAACAAATATTTTTATTTATTATTTTCCGACTTTATGTCCGGGTTAAATCTTCCCCACAGGAAAAACTAAACCCTTCCACACACTTTCCCACAAATGATCATCTAGTCAATCCACATTATGCAAGTGCATTATATAAGCATAATAAATACAAAATAATACAAAAACAACACGTCAAATCACCAGAGATCAAATGGGAAAATAATTCACCGACTTCGGATATTTTCATATCACAGGGTTCGGCTCGGTAGAACTTCAAATTGGACCTATAAATCCTACTGATCCCTCAATATAAACATTTTAAAAATCTTTCGTAATCCGACATGTATTTAAAATGACTGATTATTGCATTTTTATGTATAAATTCTCTGACAGATCTAATACGCCTAAATTTTGAATGAGAGAGCTAGGTATTATGCCAGTAGCCGAAATAACAAATGGTAATACTTTTATAGTCGGAAAATGCCAAATTCTTTTAATTTCATTTCCTAAATCTGTGTATTTTCTTATTTTTTCAGAAAAATTCATTTTCTAGAAATGAATTTGGTTCGTAATCATAATATGGTACTATATTACGGCAGTCAATCAAGTTATGTTTAATTACCAGAATTAGGTGAATTATTTTTAAAACTTGATTGTGCCTAAATGTATACTCGGACGGCGCTAATATAGAACAACCCGATACAATATGTTCTATAGTTTCCGGAAAAGCCAAAAAATTTTTACATAAATCATCAATTTGATTTGTATCTTTGATTATATGCTTCCTATAATTTTTAGTATTAATGACTCATTAATAATTATTTTAGCTGATTTCCTAAAAAAAATAATAATATAAGAATTTGCTAGACAACTAAATTATCTGCCGTCGAGTATCAATGTAGTGGTACGCCACTACTTGACTCGAACGTTATTCTAGAAGTTTCCAAACAAGCTTCTTGGATTTTCTTTTATTTTTTTTAATATTTGTTTCTGTGGCAACTGGAATGTTCGAGAATGTTTTATTTTCCACCTAGATAAGCGACAACGTGAAAAAAATGGTCAGTACAGTACCAGCAACCGCGACATCGAGATCGAATTATTTTGCCTACGTGACGCGATTCGGAACATTCTCGAACCTTCCTTTCGTAAATCATTTTGTTGTATTTTCTATGTTTATTTATTGTTTTCGGATGTGTTATTAAAAACCGCTTCAGCCAAATTTCGTAGTTATTTATTAATAAAAAAGAAGACCGAACATAACTACATCAACAAGTAGCTTTTTCATAAATCTTATAATAATAATACTAATAATTGGATAACTCGTGTGCCGCCGTTTTTTGTGAAAAACCACTGTACAATTTATAACATAGATTATTTTATTATATACAAACAGATTCAGAAAAACATACATATTATTAACATATACAGAAAAACATACTTACATGGCTGGTTACTTCAGATAAACACACTAGTATTAAAAAAATTACGACTTTGGAGGCAGAGTGTACACTGTGGTAAAAATAATGGACATTGATTTAATATTTTCTATTTAAGCCTAGATGTAGAAAATGGTAAGTTGTAGAAAATGGTAAAAGTCAAATTGATACAACGGTCCCCGGTCTCCCCTACCCTAGTACCTACCTGCAATATTATTAGTCACTAATAAATAATTATTACACCCTGTGTCATTTTCTAATATTTTGAAAGCATTTTGTCTATTTTCAATTATTTTATATCTACACGATATTGCGTATTTAACGTTACCCGAACATTATTTTCCGTGTAATTTTATAAATATTATTTGAGATAGCAGCATTTCCAGCAGTGGGTATACTTATACAGGTACATATCGCTGTAGCCAGTTAATTTATCTGATGTTTCTAATAAATATTAAGTGCTTTGTAATAAGTTAATCACTTTTATTGTTGATCTGAATGGTTGGATTATCTTGTTACGGCTATGGGAGACTAGTTGGAGTAGGATTGGACCGATAGGGTCACCAAACACCATCAGCCACCAGCCACCAGCCACCTGTACGTCGGACGGGGTTTTACAATATTATTACAGTACAGATTATGACTAGAGTTAGAGCCGGTAGATCTACTAGCGATGGAGCGGCGGGCGGCGGTCATCTCAGTTCAAGGCGAGTTGGAGTCGAGGCTGATCGGATGGTTCGTCCCGACCCCAATACACACTAAACAAATATGTCAAAACACACATTTTAACGCTTTTATGTTAACATTTAAGTAAAGACGTCATTTATTAACACTGAACATGAAGACTGACTGGCTACTATACCCACTTGCAACTTTTCTTCGATAAAAAGACTCCGAATCGTTTCCAAACCACATCTATATCAAATTATAGGTTTCTGGTAACTAAATATAGTCAACATTATAATTAAGAGTATGGAAAATTTAAACAAATAATAATTACGGCACTTTTCAGGCTATATTGACTATATGTATAGTAATTAAAATAATCAAAAACTATTGATAGAACAAGATAAACGCTTTTACTTAAATTTTAATTTAATTATTGAAGACAATATTAGCGATTTCTAAACGAAAATCTGAAACAGAAAAATCAGAAAAGGATACGGTCACATCTAGGACCTAGGATCGCTAATATTGTCTTCAATAATTAATTATTACAATTGGTGGTTTTACTCAATAAAGTTATTCCGAAAAATAAATTAAATTTTAATATTTGAGGAACAAAAATACATAATATCACCACTTCTGGTAAAAAATCAAAAAATGTTGACAATGGACGTGTAGCCTGACAGACTCCGGCCAATATTACTTATATGTAAGTACTTCATATTCAAAGTCAGAACCAGATTTCACGCAGGACAACCGAAATTTGAATTTTCAATTGAATTTTTTTTATAATTAATGTTTAAATATTACGTTTCAGTAGCTTCCGATGTATGGCGTAATATATTATTTCCAATACATCAAGTTACATTCATTCGGGATCCGTGTTCAAATCTTCAGATACCTATTGCTTGCCTTTATTGTAATTGCTGTAATTTATAAAAACAAAAACTCTTTTAACAACCATACTATTTTTTGTTTAAAAATTTTATATAATGTATTATGGAACATAATCAGTCTTAATATTAATGTAATATACTAAGAGGATGGAAAATACAGACCAATTATAAATATTCACAGATAGGTTGAGAAGTACTTAATGATTTTAACCTAAAATATAAAAGCAGAACTTAATAAAAAATATTAAAAAAATATAAAAATGGAAGTGTAATAAAAAATTTAATAAATCAATATAAATTGTATTATGCATTGTGCAACAATACATGTGTTAATAACTATGCTTTAGTATTATTTTTATTATATATCTTGTTACTTTTGTTATACTTTTGTTTTCATTTTTGTATTTCTAATTTGTTTTACATAACTCCACATTGAAGGCCCTGAGGAAAATAATTTTCGCCTCAGGGCCTATGCCATCTTTGGAAATGCTGTGTGGAGGGTCTTTTCGAGGAGAGGAAGGAGTGTACATGGGTCTTGAAGAGACCCATGTTGTAGGTGGAAGGAAACACAGAGGTCGGCAAATCATTCCCCAGTTAATTATTGTTTAGCATCTTTACATAATGAAATATAAAATCATAAACTACGCAAGTAAACGATGAACATTTTAAATTGGATTATTAACAATTGTGCACTTCCCGATGCTAAATTTAAAACTATGAAATGGTGTATATACTCTGTAAAAGGTTCCAAAACAATAAATAACAAAAAGATTGTAAAAATCATTTAATATGATTAATATAATCGTGTAATAATAGTATTAATTATTACATTAATAAACTAACATGACATCCAAATCCGCGTGCTGCACGAGCACGAGCAACAAGAAAACCTCCTCACAGATCGAGAGAGATCGGAGGAGGAACTTTTCGGCCAGCCTAGTAACCGTCGCGTGGAAGTGATTACAAAAATTAATTATATTTCATTCAAACCCAATACTTAATTAAAAGTATTCATACACTGGGCGGCATCCGAGTATTACGATATTGAATTTTTTTATTCAAACATTAGCCACCTATAATTAACTTATTTTAATGGGACTTATCCTCTTCTTGTAAGGTTACATATTATTTCTATCCTAACTGCTTTTGCTCCCAAGTAATTAATATTTTATGTGCGGAATTCAATACGAAGGATGGATGGAATAATCAATATTATCCCTGCTGTTCACTTCCCATTCACTCCCATCTTGTATTAAATAAAAATAATTAAAGAAGCTCCATACTCCATACCGTAGTACCTAACCAAGGTAGCTACAAGCACAAGGTACTACGTTATTCTCCGTTACCTACTTCTTCGCATATCTGTAAATCTAGTAGGTAACTAACAGATTGTTTTAATAGCGCTGCTGCTAAAAGAAGCAATACGGTTGAATTTGAGAGGCCTATTCGGGCCAAAGCTGAAGGTAGATCTTCCATTTACATAACGATTCAATAAATCATAATCAATAAAAATACTTGCATGTTTTTAGTTGGGTAAACGGTAGATCGAGTTGAAATTAGATTCGAATTAAGTACATATGTACTTCGTGGTAACCGGATAAATCATCACAATGATAATTCATCACATCTTTAAAAAGTTATATAAAGTCATGGAAAGTGATGAAACAAAAACTTTATTAACTGGGTTATGTAGGTTAGGTTAGGATAGGTTAGGTTAGGTTAAAAAAAATGATTTCATCGTTTCAAATTATTTTATATCACTTTTTAAAAGTGTGTTTAATTGTCACTGTGTTGAGTTATCATGGAACCGTACTTCGTACATTTCCTGACATAGGTGCATAGTACCCATGGTCAATTATTATATAAACTCTGATATTTTATCATTTTATTCATGTGTTAGCCGCGCATAGACGTTAAGATGCTTGGATTAATTATATTTCTGACTTGAAAGACGATATTTTGGATCCATCGAACACGCTAAAATTGTGTGGAAATACACATGGAGAAAAATTACTGTTAAAAAATATTGCTATTTTATTTTAAATCTCATGAAACTATTCGTGATCCCGTTAAAAACGGGAATGCAGTTTTAATAATTACGGACGTATTATCACGTGTTCGTAAAGATCATAATATTTCCGCATTTCGTCATTGTATCAGAAAAAATGTTATCAGAAAATGGCTTGCAATCCCGTTTTAAACCGGATTACCATACCTCAGTACTTTCATCAGTACAGTTTGCAATGTTTTTCAAATGCGCTAATATATCTTATTTTTTAATTGTTTGTAAGTAATATCTTTTGAAGGGCACGATATCATATCTTTTGAAACTAATATAAATAATTGAATAGATGAGAACATAATATTTCTCAGTCAGTACCCAACTTTTCACATCAATATTCTTCGCACATCTTCTATATAATATCTAAAAATGATTATTTCTTTTTTTGTCCCGTACGCGTTCATATAGGTACCATTCATCCGATTACACTGAAAATGTAATTTTGTTTTTTATTAGTGCAAGGAATGTTTAGAGGGTGCTTTAAATGGTAGAAGAAGTCGGAGACGCTCAAGAAAGACTTAACGCATTATCTCTGCACTGGATTGAGATACGGAGTCGAATTAAAGTCCACATAACTTAGTTTTTTAACAGTAAGAATGTGAATTTCGTGATACCACATGAAGTCAATGGTGCAAAAATTCGGGGATGCCCGAGGAAGAAAAGAAATGGATACTACATGAAGTGTAATTATTTATTTTTATTTATTTAATTATTTATTAACGGACATTGTCCAAATTACAAAATAATAACACGAATAAAGTAAAAAAAGAAAAATACAGGAGTAGACTAGGGTTGCCATCTCTAAAATTTGGCAACCAGGACAAGAGGCGTGAAAACCCCGGATTTTAGAGCCCATAACCCGGACATGTCAACAGCTTTTTTTAAACACAGTCAGTGTAATAAAAACAGTTTAAAATGTCAAAAATCACCTTTTTATTTATTTTCAGACCTTAAAATTGAATTTTGTCATCTTTTATCATCATTTTAAATGTACCTATTAAATTTTTAATACTAATTACATTTTTAAACAAAAAATTTAAAAATACTGAGACCATTTTAGTACTCAGTCTTACAATTTTTGAGGTAACTCTTTTAACTGAATAATAATTATCTTCTTTAAATTTGTATCAGCAGCCATTTACACAACAAAATACCTGTTAACATAATATGAACTAAATTCAGTCTTCTTAAATCTTAAGCAACAAAACTGACCCTTTTTAAAGTTTAGACTTACTAAACCCGGACTACGAATGAAACCCCGCCCGGACGCTCCCCGGACGCCTTCTAAACTAGGACAAATCCGGGGAAACCCGGACGGATGGCAACCCTAGAGTAGACAAAGGTACATGAAAGCAAAAACATATGGTAGATATAATATAAGAAAATAAAGTGACAAGTCGAATCAAGTCAAGAATACGCCGTGGGTCAGGACCACAAGACATTCCGTCACTTTTTTAGCGACTGGCAAAAATCATTCAGACTTATCCCAAAAAAGTTAAGGTTTTTCTGCACATTCTGGACAATGGTGAATAATATCCATAATTTGTCGAATGATGGTTGAGGAAGAGCAGTTCATTATTTCTGAGTCTTTGCTAGGGGATATTGAAGGGAATGAGTTGCAGTAGAGTAGGTGAATCAATAATACCATTTATAATTTTGAAGAAGCAAAAGAGGTTTAGAGTTAGTTCAATTTCATCATATGAGTATTTGCCATTTTTTAAACCTAGCCTCCTAGCAATCGAATGTGGACAGCATAAAAAGGAGACCAAATAACACAAGCATATTCAAGATGGGGGCGAACCAAGGAGCAGTAAAGAGTTCTAAGGGTATTTACGTTTTTGAAGTCTGAAGTGATTCTAGTGATGAAACCAAGTAGTTTGAGGGATTTATTAACGATTGCAGTTATGTGATTCCAAGGTATTTAATAGATGAAACAGTTGATAAGCAAATATTATTAAGTTTGTATTCGAAGACAATCGGTTTTTTTGATCTATAGAAGGACATAATTTTGCATTTATCGACATTTAGTTTCAAACAATTAATTTTACACCAATCATTGAAAGAGTCGATATTTGATTGGAAAAGAAGGTAGTCATCGTGATTTTTTATTATTTTTAGAATCTTATTGTCGTCCGCAAAAAGCCAAAAGCGTGTATGAGAAAAAATACTAATAATGTCGTTTATAAACAAGTTAAAAAGAAGCGGTGCTAGATGTGCTCCTTGAGGTACGCCGGACGTTACTTCAATAATAGTAGACACAAAGTTGTTTAATTTAACTCTTTGTTTTCTATTGCTTAAATAAGAATTAAATAATGATAGCAAGGGGTTTCTAATACCGATAGCATATAATTTGTCTATAAGGATTGATTGGGTTACTCTGTCGAAAGATATAGTTAGGATTATTATTATTTATAATTAAAGATACAGTTAAGACAAAAGAGAATAAACAAAGCAAAAGTAGATGGTAAACAATTCAAGTATTTAAAATGCAGGGTATCAGATAGTCAGATTAGTGTTTTGTTAATTTAAGGCGAAGCTTAATGCTATATCACTATTTCGATTAATCTTTATAACGAATTGGTGTACATTATTAATACAAAAATATGCTTTAGATAAATTGAAGGTTTTCCTATCGTTTCGCTTGAGTAGAATACAAATAAAATAATAAATTACTCAATAAAAAATATAAATGTAAACTACAAAAAAAATATTTTTTCAATAGAAATAACTTTTTAAAATTACAGTATTATAGCTAAGATTATCTGTGACAGTTTCACTTGATTAACTTTTTTGCTTTCTTATAAAATTATTTACAAAATAAATAAAAACCAGTTTTGTGCTTGAATTCGAACGTTTCTAGAATCCGTTTGTCAAGCGATTTTAATGCCTATTTCCTACAATATAAGGTATTACAAGAATATACACATTTTTGGCTTGTAGCTTCCTCTTAATGCGAATAAATGGTTGAAGGGAATCGGCACGTGTAGCTATTCAAATCGACCTTGATTATCATTACGCTAGATTTATTTGGGGTTTTCTGAAACAAAACCACCGAAGTAGCCAAACTAGTTAGGGAACCGAAATTAATTTGTTTTAATGTGGGCGTTAGTTAACCAATATCACACATAAAGGATTATTACGCAATAATGGGCTTTATGAACTGCGAACAATGGTACTATTTGGTGGCGTTATTGGTATACAGTATAGGTCATCCCCATTAGCATCCCTGCGAGCGGGAGGTTTTATTTTTACATTTACCACACATAGGAGGCCCTGAGGAAAATAATTTCCCTCAGGGCCTATGTCATATTTTGGGATGCTGTGTGGAGAGTCTTTTTTAAGGAAAGGAAGGAGAAGAAGTTATGCCAAAAGAAAAAGGTGTGAGAGTTGGGTAGGAATCTAGGGATCACTGTGTCCAAGATCAGTTGGTCGAGAGTCCGAAATGTGGGGAGGTTAGTGCAGTCCCACACATTCCATATAGAGATATAAACATATGATATAAAAAAACATATGGTTCCCCGTGCAGCGGTATCCAAACCTGCTTCCCAAATTGAAACTGTTGGAACACAAACATCGGTTTGAATAATTACTGTTGATGTACATTGTACAATACCGATCATGATAATTAACAATTCTTTATCGTACATGAAAACTTACTTTGTTTGCAACCACTTAATACATACATTGTGTCAACTTGTTTCGGCTATAACTAACCTCCATTGGGACGTTACTTGATATTAGAACCGAAACATACTGACGCAATGAAAAAAGTGGATATGTTTTGAAATTTTCACGACCAAAAGAATTATCTGGATTTATTTATGTCGTATTACGCCGTGTTGCACTTCTTCCTATAGCCAACGTTTCGGATAGCGTTACAGTGTTCATCATATCTGCCCTAATGATGGACAATTTATGACTGATTTATTAAAATCCTGTTGAAAGCGTACTGGAAAGCCATTTTCTAGTAAAATATTCTTCCATTCAGAACATATCGGAAGACGTGTAATGCAAAAAATAAGAATTTTTCATGAACATGGGAAACCTGTCAACTCATTCGTTAAAGGCCTGCAGGCTCATTTTAAATGGGAATACGAATAATTTTACCAGATTTTTAATAAATTAGCAATTCCCTATGTTTTCACCGCGCATGTCACTGTGGAGATTCTCGTTTATCTGGTTATTAAATTGGTCTGATAAATTTTCCCTACGAGGGAATATTAAAATCAAATCGTGTTTTGTGTGTAATTTGCTGAGAAAAGCGTGCAACTTACAGGAAATGAACACTATAAAGAGAATATTTTATTAGTCTCATCGGATTTTCTAATCGACCAGCGACATACAGGGTGCAGCGGGCAGCATGTAACAGGCATACCTTCAGTGTAATATTTTAAACACATTTATTTCTAGGTACAGTTACTACCTCATTTTTCTCTTTTCATACAGGCAGTTAATTAGCTCCGCTACATTTTAACTATGCGGTAGGTTATCACAACATAATATATTATAATAATTATGGAGTAAATACCCCTGTGTGATAAGTGTTTCGAATTAATCGATAATCGTAATGTAAAATCTTAAGACAAAACTATTGCGCTTTACATCAAGTCTGCATAATTTACTTAAAGAATTTTTCATGGCTAGTATTTGCCTATGACTATAGATATTATCCATAGACATTCAAATGAATAGACTTGCCCTAACAGGAAATTTTGAAATCATTTAGACGAGCTGGAGGCAAACCATTTGGCCATATTTTCGGCACCAGGAGAGTTCGAGAACGATTTGAATAAACTATAAAATTAAAATTGGCTAATAAAGTAAGGCAGAAGTTTGAAGCGCTATTCATTGTCACTTTTCTTTTTTGTCGTTGTTCTTAAACAAATCGCCTGGCTTAGCAACGCTAAAATTGAGTGGGGTGGCTAAATTTTAACACATTTGTAATTTTGTTGTTATTTGTGTCTAACTAAATAGTGAAACAAAAGATCAAATTTTGGAAACAGGCCCAAAGCATTTTAAAACCCGAACAGAGATATGTGAGTTGTTTTAAGCAGCCAGAAATTTGCGCATCATTGTAAAAAGGACTAGTAAATAAATATACCATAAACAATAATTACATGTCACAGTATACAAGCATAATCAAACACTAGTAATAATTTAAACAAAAATAACGTGTATCTGTGGCATTTGATCATAAAATGACGACAGAAAGTATAAGATTAATACAAGCTAGTAGAAGGATATACAAGTAAATTCAAAATATATTAAACAAGTTAGGCTTAGGTTTAATTAATAATGTTTTAAAAGATATTATAGTATAGACTTTTTGTACCTAGTTTCTGTGCAGTTAAACAGATCCGCTACATCTGAGAACCTATTACTAACTTCTTGTAATCTAGGTACAAGCGAGTGTTTGAAATGCTCAATCGTGGAATTGTTACATTTTAAACAGGATTTTAGAACAAAGAGTTCTTGTAGGTACATGAAATTCAATGAGGTTAATTAAATCAAAGCTGTCTACACTACCATTTTCGATTTTAAACATAAATATTAAGTCAGATATAAATTATGAGAATTTTAATTTTAAAAAATCATTTGTAATTATAGTTTATGCTTTCAATGGGTATACCGAGTTTAAAATTAAAATTAATTCGTAAGCAGATTTTATTTCCTAGTACCGAATGGTGATATTACAATGCGAGTTGTATACACTGTCAGATTCATTTGTGACAAATCACCGAAAGTGGGACGACAACGCCGCATCTCGCGCTCCTCGCAACTTAGTTGGTTCCCCTTTTCCTGATTGGCTGGTCTATTCATTTTAATGTCTATGTAATTAGCGATGACTAAAATTTTACGGATTATTATTTAGCAACAGCAACTGTGAAAGTATACTATAGTATTCTAAGTTTTCAATTACAACCACCGCGAACAAAGAGTAGAAAAATAGTTGGTAGGTATAAAATAGAAATCATTAATGTTTGTTTGTTTATTTATTTTATTTCTTATTATTTGGCACATTTGAACAATTTAATATTAAGAAACAAATTATAAACGGCAGAGAGTTTGTCATGTCAATTCAAGCTTTCTGCTTTTGAATATCTTAATTCATAAAAATCACGTGTGATTGTGTTCGCACACGAAATGAATTTTGTAAATGTGTATGGCTGGTTCCAGCTTGAAACATAGGGTAGTTTTGGATCCGATAGGAGGCGCTGTTGTTGATATCTGAATTTTTGTTTTCAGAATTCTATAACAAAAAATTTTAACTTACCTCCATAAAAGGCGGTCTGTGGCAGGACCACGTCTTATATTATAAAATGCATTCCAAATAGTTGAGTTAAATATAACTGGTTTCTAATCTTAAAGTTTAAAGTCCAGCCTTCGTATGTTTGTGATCGCAAATCTCAAAAAGTAGTCAACAGATATCGCTGAAAATTTCAAAGTTTGTTGTTACTGGTCAGGAGTGTTTAAAGATGTTTAAATGGTAGAAGTCAGGGACACCTGAGGAATATTTCTGCACCGTAATGAGACACGCAGTCGAATTAAAGTCGTTGTACTAGGAGGCGCCCGAGAAAGACATTAGAGAATATATACATATCGGAGGTATATCTATAAATACAGAACATGGTGCGAACAGAACAATTTATGCCCCTTGAGTCCTTGAGTGTGGCGCGTGCTATCTAGGCTGGGCCATGGAAAACCTCTACGAAACTTGGTGACCGCATGGGGAACACGTGGAACCTCTAACCTGCCCAATCCATATTGAAAATATTGGCACTAATTTTTTGGTCCCATTTTTTAAATTTATTATAGCGACTATTGAAACATTGTAAATACAAAATATGATATCAAATATATGTATAGTAAATTGTATTTCTTAGTCCTCCTCACTATGGTGACCTGTGCTGAGGCGGACTAAAGTTTCATTTCTGTTTTATTAATTTTCTATGTCCTTTTTAAATGTTTTTTTTTCATTAATCTCTTTTAGCCAGATTTTTATTCTTGATTTGTAATCATTCAAATTTTCTATTTGCTTATTTTGCTTTAATTTTTATGTCAATGAGAAAGATGTTGTAGAGTTTCGTCGAAAAGTTTGTCCGAATGTGGTTTTATGACCTGGAATATTTTTATGTCATTATGATTTGACCTAGTTTGAATATGTGGTGTTGCAGAGGATTTAGGATTTTTCAATATTTTCACTAGTATATTTTTAGCATATATTTGTTGTACATTTGGTACATCAAAACTATTGAAAATTTCAATCGAAGGCGTTCTTATGGGTGCTTTCAGCATGATATGATTCCTTTTTGAATTGTTTTCAGGTTATGTATATACTTAGATACAGCAGACCCCCATCCTATAATTCCATATTCAATGCGAGAATGAAATAAAGCTTAATAGATTTTTTAAGGTGCTTTTTATTTGCCACATTTCTTAGATAACTGGAAACAATGTCTTACAAATAATGAATATCGTTTATTTATTTTTCCATGGATAATTGACACTTCTGATGAACTATAAAAGAAGGAACCTAGGGAGAGCTTGGCTATTACCCTATCGGTTGCCGCTCCGGCTGTGTGTTGCAGCCCTGTAACTGTAACCCGCACTTTTCATACATCATACGAGGGCTAATGGCAATGCGGCGGGCATGCTTTGGCTTACACAAGTTGCCGGATGCCCTAGCTACAGCTAGAAGCTCAAGTTAATTCGCTCCATGAACGAGGCTTACACTGCTTACACCGCTTACCTACTGCATGCGTCGCGTCACCTCACCTCGTGTCGCCGCGCCTCTGCACAGTGTGATATTTTGGGAATCCAGCGAAAATACGAAAGTTTGTTGAAGTTGCGTTACCCTGCGTTGGCCATGGGGGATCCTAACTTCAATCACGGAATCACTTGAGTTCCCTCTTTCAGTGTGGTCGTTCTATGTTATTAAGAAATATGTTATGGTATTGTTACAATCTTCTGGATATTAAGGTATGTTTGCATTTGTTTTCAATTTTTTTTTCGGAAGCCTGCAAATATTTGTAAATTTATAGCTAATTAATGAATTCCGTTAATGCTATATTCGGAATATTACTAGACTATCACAATTTATCCCGCAAGATTCATTCTTACAATTATTTTTTAAACGCTAAATTCATACACATACTATGGGAATAAATTTGCGAATTGATGCACTTTTTTTCATGGACAAATTTGTTGCCTTTCTCTGAAAGTGTAAAAAGTGAAAAAGAATGTGTTTAAGAATTTGAAACAAATGAAATGAAGTTAAAAAAATTGTTATTTGAATTGCATAAAAATATAATGTTTATTTCACGTATGTTCAAATAAATGGAAACACTCATATATACTAATTAATTTTTTTTTACGTAACCTAACCCAGCAAAACCGAATAAAAGTTGTTTAATTTGATGCAATAACAAAATTCCGATAGCTTCTTAAAACCTCACACTGTGCGTCATGACGGTGAATTTTCCCCTAGGCTAGGACGACTGGGTTTGTCCAACGGCGTGCGTGTGACTTGAGGAAAATTAATGAATTTTCCATACAAATATACCTACCTACTATGACATAAGTCATAGGTCATGTGTATTACCGACTTCCTTTAAACTGACAAAAATATTAGTCGCTTTGTATGAATCCACAGATTTCCCATATTTTAATTGATTTGTATAAACCTTATTCCTGTTTGGAATACATGCATAAACAGCCTTGTGAATGCATAAGTGGCTTTGACTGAATATCAATGATACTTTTATTCAGTAAGTAAGTACCTATCTATGTTGTCAATTCATTTTAAGATCAAAGATTTTTGTTTCGTACCATGGTGAAAACGTGGATTTTGATTGATTAACTCTTCCCCTCGAGGAGTTTTTCCTCCAGCGACTTAAGAATATAGCTAAAGTGAAGTGGACATACAACTGTCAGTATTTCTACTAGTTCGTGATGTTTGTCATTCAACATCTAACATTGCATGGTCTACAAGCAGTTGATCTCCTTGTTCAGGTAGCTGTAGTTCGAATACATAATATTTACTATACTGTTCCCTTATAAGATGGTTCCCGATTTTATGCATATTTTTAAATAAATCTAAAGTTTTTGATATATCCTAAGTTGACGCAGACCAGGTGTCCATACTGCTGCAGTGTATTTATCCCTAGCTTAATATTCGGTATGAATATGTAATATATTCAGTGAAGGATTCAATCCATAGCTGATTTGTAAACTGAAGTTGTGTAATGCCAAGGAGTGTTGCCCAGAGATGCTTCAAACAGATATATAGTACCTATAAGTACGTCTAATTTTCATGATCGTACTAATTAACATATTACTGAATAATTATTCTGTTTAACCAACGTACTGAGCAATCCTTAAAAACGAAAATATCCGATTTAAAAATGAATATAGTAAGTAGGTACCTAGATTTATATATTTTTTATTGCGCAATTAAAAAGATTGTTCTGCTTTCAATTCAGAATTTTATTTGCACTATAACATGGTTTTATAAAATAACTAGCGCTGACCCGTTATAAATCACGGGATATTTTATAGGATTTGTGGAGTTGAAAACATTTACAGAAGAAGAAATTTATGTTTAAATGTTCGAAAACTTGAAAAAAAACGAGTAGGTACATTAAAACATTTAAACGAATAAAAGACACATTTCAAGTAAATTATAATTATTAATTATTAAGTTATGTTGGTTTTTAGTATTGAAACAGTTTGGGGTAATACCTACCATCATTTCCCATCATATACTATCATACCTACTATCCATTTCCTTCCTTAAAAACAGCCTTACCCACATTGGAAAGAAGAAGATGATTTTTTGTTGCACTGTAAATTGTCGCAAGTCAGTATATATTCGCATTCGTGTCGTCGTGGCAAGCAGTTGCAATCGTTGTGTCGTCGTGGATTGGAGTCGTATATTAAGATTTTTTTGTGCTCTGTTTGCAAAATATCATCTCTGATCAAATCTAAATTTTCACCCTGTGTACAGTGGCAGTTCGTCGAGAGCCATACTGCAGGGATTCATGGGAATTCAAGGTAGTCTGTTTCCATCATTCCACATTTCCCGTGATTTTCGAACCCAATTGAACGTGCTTTATATTTTCTCATTCTTGTTGATTTATTTATTTATTTATTTGAGGAACATAAACAGTCTTAGTAATACAATATACATAAGAGGATAACAAAAAAATAGACCAATTAATAATGTTCACAGATAGATATTCAGAAACATAAAACTAACCTGTAAACTAGAATATTTAATAAAAATAGAAAAAAAAAACAGAATAAAGCAGCAAATAAGAAAAATAATAATACGAATGTAAATTCAACAAACGATAAACCTATAATATGCCTACAATAAACAGCAATAAAATAAATGTGATTATAACTATACTTAAATATTCTAAAACTATTGAATCTGTGCAAAAAAAATTCCTATGACTGTTATCATTTAAACTTGGATTAAATGCCTCACTCAAATCTTATGAAGAACGACTACTAAACTTCAAATTTACAACATTGGAAAAAAGAAGACAATTTGCGGACTTAATATGTTTATATAAAATTATTCATGATAAACTTCTTACCACTAATTGTCTGAGCAATATTCATAATTAAGTTCCTAATAGACATAATTTAAGGAGCCAAAATATATTCCATATTGAAATATTTAATAACAATATTGCATATTTCAATCCACTGTCTCGAATGTGTCGTCTGTACAATACATTTGAATGCGACCTTATAGATATATTCGCAAACAGTCTCGCATATTTAAAAAAAACAAATTAACAATCTTCTACCATGATATGTTATGGAGAACAGTTAAGAGATATAATTGCTTTATTATTTTCTTTACTTTTTTTCCTTATCCTTTCTCTGTACATTTACTATATTTTATATTTAATATTCATGTTTTATATTTCTTTTTAATTATTATTATTTATGTTTTTTGTTTCTTTCACTACTAGGATCTCCGCCTAATATCAACTAAACCTTGTTTACGCATGCTGTGAACATTTTTAATTGGGGTGTTAATATCTGTGCACATTCTCACGAAAATAATATAAATGTAATAATTGTTAACACTCTGTAAATTTTTCAAACAATAAATAAAAAAATAAATAGACTTGGGTTGGAACGGGAAAGGGGAGGAGAGGGATAAGGAAAAGTCGCCACGCAAGTAATATTAAAATATTAGGTACAATCAATTTAACAGTCGTGAATATGAGTTAGAATGTGATACAATGAAATTCTGTAGTGATAGTAACTAGCAGTGAATATGTCAGCACGAGTGTCTATATTTGCAAATTTATTATTATAGTAGTTACATGTCCTTTGCATAAATTCATTTTGATTGGCATTGGTATTGCATCTATCAATGTAGAAAAAGGTATTTTGTCTGCTGTATCGAATTGGCGCATGGAAATTTATTTTGTTCAGCAACTCCGGGCAGTCAACTTTAGAGTTAATAATTTTATACAAGAGCATCTGATCAGCGATAATCCTCCTGTTGAGTAGTTTCGTGATTCGAAAATGTTTCTCGATTTCGTCGTAAGAGTTGTATATGTTAAATGATTTAAAATTAAGGAATTTGAGAAATCGTTCCTGAACTCTTTCTAACCTGTTAACATAAACAATATAGCTGTTTATATATATGATTTATATATTTAGTTTGCAGTCCATTCCGTGTAATAGAAAACGGTACAGTTTGTACATACTAGATATATCGCTTCTCTAACCCACAATCGGTTCCAATTTTGGAAAATCAAAGCAAATCCCACTTATAGAAGCAGAGATACCACAGAAATTATTATTTTTAATAATAAATAGGAACATGGAAAAAAAATGTTCAAACGTCCGTATGCCATTTTATATGTACATAGTTGGTACATAGATGGTACATATTTGTTATTATTTTGTTTTTTTTTCTCACTGTTGTATGAAAAGAAATTTTACGGAAAAATAAATATTATGATAAAATGAATGAAAAATAAACCAGCTAGTTCAGATGTGATTATTGACTTTGCGGAGACATTAAAATGGTTTTCTAGGAAATAAAACATTATCGACGACATTTAAAATGAAAATATAACTGCTTTTAATATTCTCTTAATGAAAAAAAAATCACTTGCCCAACCGGTAGAGCAATAATTTAATAAAATAAACTAAGTTTGCTATTTTATTTAACTAAAATGATGCCACACAATGATTACTAGTTTATTGAAAGAAAAATAAATTAAACTGTTTAAATATTTTTATTATTATAGCAAGCCAAAATGCAAAAGATTCCTTCGAATATAATACTACTTAGTTGATTTAAATTAACTTCAATTTATTCAGTGTATTCATTCGCCTTGCCTGGTGATGAAATGACAAATGAAATAAGCCAAGTTTCGCGCATAATAATATTATGAAGTGCAACGTATAGTGTGAGTGTGCAGTGATACGCGGCGCAAAGAATTCTAATAAACCAGTTCCATTTTCCCGCCTTTGGGACAAATGATATCTCCCGCATGCTGGCAATTTGTCTCGCGACATGTCCTACCTAGATACTCCGTAATATATAACTCATACTCCTTACTCAGTACCCCACACATCTAGCATGGTACAGCTTTGTCTGCTATTCAAGTCTGGGAGTCGTCTAGAAGAGATCTCCCGACAAGGGGGAAGGCCGGAGTAGAAAGGGAAGTATTGTATTATATTTCGCTAAGATTCTCGAAATAATTCCTCTCACATTACCTGTCATAGATAGAAGAACACTTCTTCTAGGCCTATCTCACTATTGTTTATTGTGACAGAATGAAAATTGACAATCATCGCTCTGCTTCTTCATACCTTGTAATAATATAATAGTGTGGCCAAATTTTTATTCAATAGTGTGGTCCTCCATACTATCAAAATCACATAAGAAATATTGAAGATTTTCAAAACCAATTTATAAAAACACGTACCCATTCAACACATAAACCATACATTCTTACTGAATTCGCTTAAAACGGATTCCCTAGAAAATATTAGAAAAATAGATTTATTTTTTGTTAAAAATTATTCACTTCAAACTAGACTTTTGTGAGCTTCCGCACCTCATCGACTGTAAAGAAACAAACCGAGCGAACAGGCAAACAAACATTAACCGCGACCATAATTCCGGGTCTAACTACCACACACGTGCATCTATTTCTCGCCTTCACACACTTTTCACAAATAAATTCAGGAGCATATATTTTTTTATATTTTTCTTATTGTTCACTTGTAAATTTTGTATTTAGACCTTACATTATTATGTTTATGTCATCTGTAACTTTAAAACGTAATTCAAAATCCCGTGTCTTATTATATTACATGCATTTAAATGTAAATATGTATTTAAATGCAAATATATATCTACCATATAGGTACTATGTTAATTTTTTCGGTTTTTTATTTTTATATTTTTGACGTCTAAACATTAAAAAACTCTGTGTATCATGTACATAGTAATTTATACGCGGGTTATGCCTAAATGCTATAAAGAATAAGTTTTAGATATAGTGTCATATGTCATAGAAATATGTTGTATCTGCAAGTAATCTTAAAAGTTTATACCAGATATAAAAACGTATTTTTTTATAACTAAATAAAAATATAAGTAAAAAAAATGATATAAAATCATGTAAAAGCCCATCAGGGCATTTATAATCAATAAAAAATATTTACTTCACGGCTATGCCACAGTTCTCCCTGTTGATCAAAAGGTATGATGAATGAGACATTGTAAGATTTTCCAAAGATCCACGTCACAGCTGGTGGTGTCGCCTGTTGTGGACTGTCGGAGCTTCGCGCAATGGAGGAATGCATCGGTGCAGCGTGTATTTATGATTCGCGAGGGAATTTCTGATGTGCTTTTTCCTTTGCGCGTTTGTCCTGAACGAGGGCAGTAAAATGAGCGCGTTACGATGCGATGAGAAGAATCTGAGAAATCCCCGAGGAGAGGTGTTAAATGATGCGTCTAATGAAAACATCGCACCGTAAAAAGCGCGATGGATATTCATGGAAGCGATCGTAAAAAATTAATTTGAAATGCGATAGTTGCAATGTCTGATAAGGTGTTGTTAACATTTCTTTTGTGATATGTAGTGGGTGAATAAAGGGTTAAATGCATTGACTAAATACCATCAATGGTTAAATGACGTGTATTGCACACTTAATACTGTGTACAGAATATTTGCGGTTCTCGTGTAGCGCAACGCTCGCGATATAATATGACCAGCTTTAATAACATGCAATTAATTACAAAATAAGTGAAACAAAAACCATCAGTGGCAGCCGGTGATGGTAAACCGCCAATAAATATTTCAACAATATTCCCTTTTCACAACATTATATTGTAATAAATTTACTGGCAAACAACATCGGCGCCAGTGAAATATTTCATTTAATAATTAAGGAATGTTGGAGTTCATATTCCCTACTTCTAATAGGGAGAAGTAATTTATAGCGTTCTGATGTTTTTGTTCCTAGTAGGGTCGAACTGCGAGCAAAATGATTCATAATCACTTGGCCATAATTGTGGGTATAGTTGCATTTTATTGGCCTCCTTTAGAAAAGCGTAGCTTTCTACTCGTGAAATATGAACTTAATTTCATTTTGTAACATCTAATTTCAACCAACTAGACCTACAGGACAGAATCCTCAGTAGGACGAGTGCTCTCTCGTGAAGCTTATTAACATGGAAAACAAATAACAGTTATTATTAAATGACTCTATTAGAACTAAAAGTGAAGGAAAGAGAAAACCTGTGATCCCCTGGTTCTGCGCCTGGGGAACGGTCATAACTAAAGTTTTCTGGACAGTCTCGAGCGTGATATTAATACCGTCCTTGATACAGTGATTTGATAAAATCTGGAGAGATGGGTAGTGTGGGTACCGTTGGTAGTTGGGTGTTATCAAGTTAGAACTAAGCGGAAATGAAGCCATTACGATACCATATCGCATGCAGGCGAGCCAGCTCTAGTCCCAGAAGTGTCCGTTTCACTTAAGTTATGATTAAGATTTAAATAATCGAGCGTCTCGAGACTCGTAGTGTCCTCCTTACCTCCGCGGGGAGCACTGAGCGTGAGTTGAGCACCGAACAGCGAAGTAAGCACTGTGGTACCAAAGACCGTAAGGACTGTAAGGAGACTCCTGCGAGCGAGAGAGGTCGGAACAACAATTAAGAACTGAACTTACTTCTTATTCCATACCGCGGTAAACACAATAACTCCATTAGAACCATGCGGTTATTATTAAATTTACGGCAACAGATAAGTCCATGTCCTAATAGGCGCACATCTTAAATACGCACCAACTTTATTACGAACTTTGAATTACGTGCTCACTGCTCGGGGCTAATTGAAATTTATTCGGTTTTTATTAGTTTGGGGAGCACAATCGAGTGCTGGATGCGATATTATATTAGTAGTCGGAAGTTTGTTGGCGAGGAAAGTAGGAACGGTGGAATGTTGGCCGGTGGCAGGCGGGAACATTGCAAGCTGATGGCCATTCCGAAATTTCAACTTTAAACCCATTTTATGTTCGTGTTATATTGAAAAGTTTTAATTGCCCCGCTCTACATAATTAATGTTTTGTTAAACTTAATAATCATTTACTTTGTTTATCGGGTGCTTTGTATTTATGCAGCTTGCGGATTAGATCGGTCTTTTCTGATTAGGGTAGGTGAGCCTATTAGGCTTAATAAACAATAGCTTTCCTAACTTTAAGAAGATTTCGATGTAAACTTCGGAGAGATTAAAACGAGAATGATTTTAAACCATAATAAATATTACGTCATTGTAATATTTGCTACCACAATGATAAAATATGTTGAGTTCTTAATCAATGTAATAATTCTCGAAACTTATTTATTTTGTGGTACCTGTCTCAGGAAATATCCCCCGGATCAAATGGATAAGGAACATGTCATATGAGAAACTGGTGTCATTAAGCCGACCCTTTTGACATAATTAGGATATTATTTCATGTTAGAAAAAGACGACTTAAGATTAAAAAAATGTTTTTCATCGATACTTTGCGAACAGCAAGAACACCATGATCCTATCTTTGGTTCAGTGGCGGCTCGTACTAACAAAAATGGGTGGTGCGCTAAAAATATTGCCAGTGTGTCCGTACGTCAGATCAGGTAAACCTTCAGCGGTGAAGGACACTCTGGAAACTAACAAATAGAATTTTTTAAGCATATACCGGACCTGCTGTTTGAGAGTTTGCTGAAAAGTTTGAGACATTTGCGAGCGCCGTTCACGTTTCGGAGAAATTTCAATACTATGGTCAGCATCCACGGTCTGTGCGTATAGACAATTGATATTCCCGAGTGATGTTTCTCGTCGAGCGATATGAAATTCGCACGCACCACGTGACTTATGACACGTAATACCGTGATTTTTGATTGGCCGATATTTTGGGAGTGCGTTGCTCCAACGCTCCTTACGGCTAGCCGCCACTGCTTAGATTATTATTATTTGGTACCTATATATTCTCAAAAATTCTTAAGTTTGATAATTGAGATGTAGATTAAAATGAATTATTAATGACTCCTAAAATTATGTTCGTTTTCGGGCCTTTTCTAAATGTATTTGAAATATCCTTCGTGTTTCTTTGTATACCTATCTACAACTGAACGAGCTGAGTGGACTATAATAATTGAAGTAGTGTGTAACATGTATTATAATTCACAATAGTTTACTATTTCTATACTTCATGGTCTGCGATAAGATTCACCTTCAGAGATCGGTAGTTCATCCGATGATTCCTCAAAAACCGGCAACTCTGAAAAAAAAATAAAATTTCTGTGTTGAGAATTGGGAGCTAAATTAAAAAAATAACTGGTTACGATCTGCAAGGGGTTATTATATTATATTATTATGTACGTTGAAATAGTTTATGAGTGATAATTACAACAAAAGTGTTCCATCTAACCCCTCAAGTTCCGTGGGAAAGATAAATGAGATATCATTTTATCATCCTTAATAAAGATTAATTACTTAATTATAAAAAAATAAGCTATTATGTTACTTCTCTTGAGCTGTCACGTTCGATGGCGGCGCCTATTGACCGAATTTAAAAAACATAATTTTGTAATATTTTTGTAATTGACTCAAATTATGAAGAGTTATTATGTAGGACTGCCGTATTAAATATTAAAACGGATTAATAACTTCCAAATTAACACAATGTGAGACGTCACATAAGTTTATAGGTATTACAAGCATTTTTAGAATACAGATTTTTTTAGTTAAAAATCATAGCATTATGATGAAATTCCACTAAACTATCACTATACAAATCTTGTAAAAATAACATTCGAATAAAAATATCTAGCTAGTTATTACGTAAGGAAGAACGAAACAAATTAAAATATTATATCACAGCCTAGATTAGTTGTCACAAAAGACCCCTCCCCCACCCCTCATCCCCTAAACCTCTCCCCCCCGCCCCTTTCCCATCTCACCATAAGAAGTTGCGAGAAGGTAAATACTAAGCGAATCACCTGAAGTTGGAAAGGTTACCTACAGTTAAATATTTGTACAAATGAGCCAAATTAATTTTCTCGTGTAATAAAACAACAGTGAAGCTCTGGTTAACATCAGAAAATTACAATGTGTCTCTTCATTAAAACTTTTCATTAAAATCTCGCCGTTTCTCAGAACTTTCCCGGAAGCAATTTAATTTATTTTACTCGAATGAGACAATTAAATTCACACAACAATTGAGGAGTTCACGTTTTACGCCGCGTGTCAAGATTGTGACAAACGTACCTGCCGAACTACTTGCAGCTATTATTGTTGTCACCTACCACTTTACAGTCTGCACCAGAGCTTCTCAAACATATTTGTGCCATGCCCTACTTCATTGCTTAAAAATTCTCCAGCCTCAGCCCCAAATTGTTTTCTTGATGAGTCAAAAAACATCTTTAAAGAGAAAATAGCATGATTGCCAAGGAAAACTTACCGAGCGTTTGATTATTTTTTTCAGCGTTTATTAAGGCGTATTAACCAGCGGCCGCGAATTCGAATTTGGTCAAAAGACGGTCTGGCGATCGGACGTTTTTTTAGAACGAGACAGAAATACCATATTCATTCCACTGCCAGCCGTACACTCCGCACGGCGGCCGAAACCTACAGCATGGTTCCGATGAAATAACAATTATTGTGTTTGAATTTTCGGTTGTAGCTTTCTTCCTAATGAGTAGTTACATACATATTTGTAAATTATACGTCGGAGTGCGTAAACATAAATAAATACAAATGCAGTGCGTTGACATAGTAGGTACAAAATAGGTAGGTATTTGAATAAACATTTTTTTTTAATTTTTCAAATATTTTTGTTCACTTGTTTTTTTTTTAAATTTTAGTTTACATAGGTTTTAAAAAAGTGTTTAACATTAAGTTTGATTGTAAAAAATCTCTCGTTTTACATATTTATCCGTTTGTACGATAGGTATTACCAGTAAGTTTTATTTCTAATACTTAAAGTAAGTATGTCAAAATAACCTCGTTTTTTTTTCTCCTAAAACAAGAAGCTCAATTCACAATATGACATTATGAAACTGACAAAAAGTAACACTAAAAATATTAAATATGTTGAATTATACCTATGTAATAGGGAATTGGACAATAGAATAGAAATTATTCACCGTAATATACCATACATTTCCCGACACCATGTATACAAGGGTATGGTTTTGTGCGTGTAACTCGCGTAATGCCGGGAATTATTGATATTTTATAGTTACCGCGATATTCACGGTTTCAGTCACCGTAATTTCACCACGAGTTTCCCGACACCGTGTACACGTGGTAATGTTGCATGCGCGTAAATCGCGCAAAACCGGGTAGTAAATGCTTGTTTATAATTACCGCGGCAATTAGAGTTGAATCGGTCACAGTAATATACTACGCGTTTCCCGATACCATGTATACAAGGGTATGGTTTTGTGCGTGTAACTCGCGTAACGCCGGGAATAATTGCTAGTTTATAAATACCCCGATATTGACGGTTTCGGTCACCATAATATCCATGATTCACAATATATTGTAGGTATTACCTATTTACATAACAAAATAATAATAATATTTATTTAACTTAGAAAGATTAATTAGAACTACACTAACAAAATTTAATTGCCATCATCCAAATTCAGCTATAGAACGAGTTAATTTACCTAGAAATTTAGGAGGTAGAGGCATAGTCAAAATAACTTCTTTGAAACATAATCAGGTAGAAATGCTAAGAACTTTTTTCCATAGGAAAGCTCATAGCTCAGAAATGCACAAAATAATTTGCAAGGCAGATAGAAATATTACACCTTTAAATTTATACGATGAGAATGCCAACATTTTTATAAATCCCAACCAGGAACTATTAGATTCCTGGTCAAATAAAATTTTACACGCAAAACACTTCAATTATCTCAACCAAACGTATGTTGACAAATTTTCGTCAAACAAATGGTTGAGTATTGGAGAGTTGAGCGCAGAAATAGAAGGATTTATGCTTGCCATTCAGGATAGAGTCATTAATACTAAAAATTATAGAAAGCATATAATCAAAGATACAAATCAAATTGATGATTTGTGTAGAAAATGTTTGGCTTTTCCGGAAACTATAGAACATATTATATCGGGATGTTCTATATTAGCACCGTCCGAGTATACATTTAGGCACAATCAAGTTTTAAAAATAATTCACCAAAATTTGGTAATTAAACATAACTTTTTTTTTTTTTTTTTTTTTTTTTTTTTTTTTTTTTTTTTTTTTTTTTTTTTTTATTATTGTACGACAGACAGGTAAGTCCAATTATGGTACAATTTTATTAAAACTAACAATACATGTACATATATTTTTTAAAACATGGTATAGTGATATTAAACACATCTATATCCGCTGGTAGGGCATTTAGTAAGGTCATACCTCTTGTCATGCTATGTCGGGCAATGACATCTGTCCGACCCTGCGGTATACAGAATAGGTCGTGGCTACGATTTCGACAGTATTTATCAGGAACGAATAATCCACAGCATGACAGGAGATATGGGCAATCGATAAGGTTTTTTAGTAACTTTAATTCAAATACCATGAGTCCGGCATTACGCCTAGTCTCCAGGCTTTGGTAATTTGTCTCCTTTAGCAGTTCCATGTGATGCATGAATTTCGGATATATTCCGTATGATCGCATGTAAACATACCTTAGGAATTTTTTTTGAATTTGTTCAATCATATTTATGTATTTAAGTTGATAAGGTATCCAGACAGTACTGGCGTACTCCAGCTTGCTTCTGACCACTCCGTTGAACATGGAGGTCATTGCTTCTTTGTTATTGAATTGTTTGCAAGTTCTAATTACAAAACCAAGAGTTTTGGAGCAAGCCGAGGTAAGCTGGACTATGTGGTTTGAAAATGTCAGCTTGGGATCAAAGATCACCCCAAGGTCCTTCATGATGTTTACGCGTGTAAGTACTTCACCATTCATTCTATACTGGCAGAATACCGGATTTTGTGAACGACTATAAGTCATAACAACGCATTTTTTAATATTGAAGTTAAGTTTATTTTCTACCGACCATATCATGATTGAATCGAGGTCGGCCTGCAGTTTCGAATAATCATAATCTGATTCGATTTCCTTCATCAGTTTCATGTCATCTGCGAATAGTAGACATGAGCTGTGACGTATGCAATCCTGAATGTCATCAATCAGAATGAGGAATAACATGGGACCGAGATTCGATCCTTGAGGAATTCCTGACAGAGCTGCGAACTTATGGGAGTCGTATCCATTTATATTTACATACTGACTTCTATCTTTTAAATATGACGCAAAAAATGTCAGTAAGGGTTGATTAAAACCTATTTTATGCATCTTTTTTATTAGAATATCGTGATCTACTCGGTCAAATGCCTTTGCGAAGTCCGTGTAAATTACGTCCGTCTGATGCCTACAGTCTAGGCCTTGTGCTACCCGTCGAGAGAAAGAGAGTAAGTTGGTTACCGTTGATTTCTTCGGTAAGAAGCCATGTTGATTACCTCTTAAGAAAGGCGTGATTTGTGGACTGATTTTATCACAGATAATCATTTCAAAAATTTTTGGAATTGTTGACAGTACTGCAACTGGTCTATAATTTCTGACGTCAGTCTTTTCATCAGCTTTGTGAATGGGGCTGACCCTCGTTAGTTTCCAACAACTTGATTGACTGCCGTAATATAGTACTGTGGCGTCGAATTATCCAGATTAAATAATTAATAATAAACTGCTACTTGCTACTTAGGTACCTACTTGCTACTTGCTCGTTAAATCGTAAACAAAGTAATCTACGTACTCTATCTACTCGCGACAATACTATGACGCTATCAGTCTTACACATTACGAGAACTCGCCAGAAGGAACGAGTCTGCCGCCTAGGCATAATTGCCAAGCCGTCGAAAGTTCGCGAATGATCCAGATCGAGCGAGTGTCTTCAATTTAGTTGCCATCTATCTACCCACTGCTACCGTCGGCCGTCAAGTATAAATAAGCCCGACGCAGCGAGTCAGTCAGTCAGTCATCAGTTACCGTTCAGCCGTCAGCCTACAAGGAAGGATCAACGAGTGATCACTCGCGCTCTTCTTACTAGCGCGGTGGACAACACGTACCCGGCTTCGCCCCTATCATTATGGACTCCATCGGGACATCATCTTAGCGCCTCGGCCGTGTCCATGGCCAGCGCTACATCGGATTACAAGCGCCCTGGTTCCAGTGTCTCTGACCAGCGCTTCTTCCACGCCATCATGACCACCACGAGGACACGCTGCATCCTCACTGGTCACGCCGTTCCCGTTCAACTGCCCACAAGGTCTGCCGCACCTTCGGCCTTCTCGTCAGCACTGGAGTGCCTGAAGACCTACGTTCTTCGCCAGTGCCTGACCTCCATCGAGTCCCGGTCATCAGCGCCCGGCGTCGACTCACTGACCCGCGCTTGACCAGCACATCATCAGTCAGCATCCGGTGTATTCTTCTGTCCTACATCATCTCCTCGTCACGGCAACTGACTCACCAATAAACACATGTGACCTTCACAACCTTCTTTCATTTCGTGCCTCACCATCTGATCTCCAAAGTACCATATTATGAATACGAACCAAATTCATTTTTAGAAAACGAATTTTATAAAATATATTATGATAAAACTATACTGACAGATCGAACGATTAGTCATAATAGACCCGATATAGTTTTACATGACAAAATTAAAAAAATAACTTATATCATTGATGTCGCTATTCCAAATTCCTGTAACATTCAAAAATCTGTTAATGAAAAAATAAGAAAATACACAGATTTAGGAAACGAAATAAAAAGAATTTGGCATTCTCAGACTATAAAAATATTACCATTCGTTATTTCGGCTACTGGCATTATACCTAGCTCTCTCATTAAAAATTTAGGCGTATTAGATCTGTCAAAAAATTTATATATAAAGATGCAAAAGTCGGTCATTTTGAATACATGTAGGATAACCAAAGATTTTTTAAATATTTATGTTGAGGGATCAGTAGGATTTATAGGCCCTGTTAGAAGTTCTACCGAGCCGAACCCTCTGATATGAAAATATCTGGAGTCGGTGAATTTTTTTTCCCATTTGATCTCTGGTGAGTTGACGTGTTGTTGTTCTTGTATTGTTTTGTATTTATTTTACTTATGTAATGCACTTGCATAGTGTTGATTGACTAGCTGATCATTTGTGGAAAAGTGAGTGGAAGGGTTTAGTTTTTCCTATGGGGAAGATTTAACCCGGACAACAAAATCGGAAGCATTAAAAAAAAAAAATTACACATACGGCTTTGACGGCCGGCGTGGTCTAGTGGTATACGCTTTTGACTACAGATCCGAAGGTCGCGGGTTCGAACCCGGCGTGCGCAAATAAATTTTATTTGATTAATTTGTGTTATTATTTCACAATTAATTAATTTAAAATAATATATTATAGTATATTTGCGGCACGTTCCAGAGTGGAAGATACTCTCAGTATCGCCCTGGTGTAAGACCACCATTCAAAATTGAAACGTTGCTTGAAATGGCTTTAGCCGTGTTTGGTGACCAGATCTGAATAGCCAGGTACTTCCCCACCTTCCTCTTCCCCATCTCCCTCCCCTCCCCAATACCCTCAGCCTCACAACATACCCCAATTGGGGATGCCATAGTCTCACTGGCTCCAGACGGGAGCAGTTGGGACTCTTGTGCGGTATTACTGTAAAAAAAAAAAAAAAAAATACCGACGGAATTTTAGAGACAATATTTGCTTCAGAATCACAATCATTCGTTGGTAGTTGATTATTTTCCCTGAAAATTAAACAACACAAAATTATCGCTAAATGTTATAAAAAATATATGCGTATTCTGACTGATTCGTTTGAACGACCCTGTAGCATATAGAGTACGTACAATGTACAAGGATAATTAAATATGACTAACCCTTTTTTTTTCTACAAATATTTCTCCCATGTACGTTTTTGATGACGAAATTTTTGTTTTCTTATAAAACTTTTGTCCGATAGTATTTTTCTACCCATTTTTAAACGAGGAATTTCGTCAAAATGTTATTTACTAGACCGGCACGAACCAAACGACCATTCACCGCCCTGTCGCAGCGGATACTGACGAAATTTCGGCTTGCGCCGTGGCAATCAGAAACGACGAACAAACAAAAAACGCTAATCGAAATTAATTACTATTATATACTTTAAGAATATATTTCTTGGTCATAAATTATTATTAATGTTTCAATAATATCATAGTAAATTATTTTTGTAAAAAAATCTCAACTATACCAATTTGTAAGGTCATAAATAAATAGTCAAATTGAGGGATTTTCGTCACAAAACGCGTCCTCGGATTTATTTATTAGTAATTTTATTTGAAATAAAAACAAAATTCTTATACATATATATGATAGATAATTTATTGATTGTTTATACTGTATTATTAAATGATTTGAAATATTTGTTGTATGATACAACTTCGCCTTTGAAAATGCAACAAATCTGCATATCGTCCAACGGTAACACTTTATTATGGTATGAAAATAATATCATTTTCCAAAATTTTACAACTTACTTTACAAGATAAAATAACGATCTTTCGAAACCAATTTGTGTTTTTTTCTAGAAAAGTGTCCATACGTCTAAAAGTGACCTCAAAAATGTCAAATTTCAGGTCAAGTCTACCTATTTCGCCTTAAGAGCGTTTCATTATTTTTTCGCTTTCCGAGGGTTTCTCCTCAAACTCACGAATTATCAACTATAAAGTTTTACCTTTTTTCTTGGGGGTATTAAACATATAAAAAAATCGATAAATGTGACTATGTAAGAACTACTTTTTACAAATATTAGTAATTAATTTTTCGTCGTCCAAAACATTTCCCTTGGTGCGGTGGGGCATGTACCAAACTTTGAGAAACGCCAGCTTACACTACACCTAAGGCTACAGGAGGTACGGAGATGTTTAGAGAACTATTCCGTTAGAAGATTGTATCTACACACGTGGTGAGAATTTTCATTTAATTGATAAACGACCGTATATGTGATAACATTACTAATATAGAAACTAACATAATATAGTTCACGGAAAGAGATATATATTGTTTATACAGTCAAGGGGGGTTGTATATCTGTTATATAAACTTGAAAACTAGAATTTCGGAATATTTCCAAGGTATTTTAAACGTGTTATATATTTCTTCTTCTTGAAGATGCCGTAAAAAATAATACGATTTTTGGAAACAAGATAAAATTTTATTTTAGATTTTTGTATTTGAAATAGACTTTGATATTTATAAACTTTAATATTTTAATTTCAAACTTGAAAAAAGTTGAAAAAAGAAACACATATTTTTACTCCAATCGTTAAAAAATTGAGACAATGAAATTTTTCAAAACACGTTCCTTTTTTTTCAGGGAATTTGGAATAAAAATGTCACCTCCTTTTAAATGTCGTTTACACAATAAAATATTAAAATAAAATTATAAAAACATATTATAGTTACCAGTTCTTTCGAAGCCCAGTTAAAGATATTTTTTATTAGTACCAACTCGAATATAAAATTTTATAGTCTACAAACAATTTGTAACAAAAACACTGTTAAACAGATGTGAACTGGTTTTTCTTTAGTAAGGCAGTTAGTAATTTAGTTTTTTTTTTTAATAAATTGAAATGAGTAAATGAGTAAGCAATATATTATAATTAGTGTTAAAATATTATATTCGTAAACTAGCCTTCCTCGACACAGGATATCGCTAGTGAGACAGACACAGTAAAAAAAATATGCGTAACCCTTCTTATATTAATAATAATAATAATATTATATTTCACAAAAAAATATACAAAAAACTATATGCGGAAACTTTGACTAATGGCTCCTGTTTTATGCCAGTCAAATTAACAAATTTACTTGATATCATAATTTCATATTATATTGTTTAATTATAAAACATATTATTTTATAGATGGAAAAAAGTGTTAAGATTGAATTCCTTTTAGAAGCTTTAGTTAAACATACAATTTTGTACTTATAAGAATAAGCGAAAAGAAAAAATAATATCTTTAAATACAAAACTAGTATCGAAAGTTTATGTTTAACAGTAGATATATGTTTGGTTATTTAAATCGCTTGCAAAAATCGAGAATCAGAACGTTCTTCGTTTATTACATATTCATTTAAAATTACATATATATATTGTATGTTCCTTATGTGTCTCTAAATAAATTTCCTGTACTCGGGATTTAGGCCGGGATAAATAAGTGTGCGTTTTGCGCAGAATGCAACGAAAATCAAATGCATATTCAATTCAGAAGTAGACAAACCTAAAATCGCTATTGCTGTGGACATCTGTGGCCCCGAAGAATATTTCGTGTTTTAAGTTAGAGATAATTTACGATGGCCCTAAATTGTAGATACTATTATGTTACACTATTGATTTTCAATTGCATAACCCTAATATGCTGCACATGTGTTATCATTTAATATGCAAATGTAATGAACAACCAGTCATCGAGACACATCGCATTTACTAGAAAAGAGTTTAAATGTCCCATGCGGCTATGGGTTTTGTAAGGGATGTATTATAATAGTTCTGGCAAGTAAACTCAATTTCAGCAAGGCAGATTAACTGACAATAGAAAATAATTATGATAAGGTTGTTGAACAACCCTTTCAATCTGAGCTCCTAGTACCCCCCTCCAGGGTGTTCACTAAATAAGCAACAATTTACTGGGGCAAAGCTATACATAAAGCGCCCCTCGAATTACAAATAGTATCTACAAGTCCAGAAGACTACATGAGTAATCTTCAAAAATCACCTAATTACATTCATTTCTATTGCATAAGTATATGAAAAATTTTGCACTCTGAAATTTATTAAATAATTTTCAAATTTTACTTATTTTAAAACGTTATTACGAATGTGTTTTAACATTGGATTTAAAACTTCCACTGAAAAAGACATATTAATTTAATTTTTTTGTTTTTATTTCACTTTTGCCTATTTTCTTATGCACTGAAAAGAAAATTAATATCTAAATTAAATTTTTAATTCTTAAATCCTAGACATTTGATAATATTTATCATTATACCCACGCAGCCGTACACGCCTTGTGAGATTTTTGTTACATTATATTGGGTTATATTTTTATGTTAATAACGTTCCAATGACAAATATCAAAAATTTACAATAAAAACGTTTTAACGGTTGGGAATACAAAATTAATTGAGATACAAAAATAATAATTTAAAAAAAAATTAAAGCCATGCGGCACACAATTTTTATACGACAATAGCAGGATGAAATCTTTTCACTTCGAAATTTAAATGGAAAAAAGTAGTGAAATTTTTAATTCACGATCAAAATCGAATAATTATATTACACAAAAATTTGGTTTGAAACTGTAGCATCATTAGTTATTTGGTGAATGTTTTCATCCCCATAAAGGGTAATCGGCAAACCACTTGAATAATAGGAACACACCCCAGCGAGTTATCGGGGTGTAATTGAAACTTATTGTAGCCGCGCATTGTACCATTCTGGTATACTAGCTGCCAGCTACATGCGGTGTACTTCTGCTGTTCCACTATAGTGCTGAACCACTGAACTACTGTTGGGGACGTGCATTCAACCAACCCAAACACTCAAGTGCCATCTGTCGTTTAAGTCTTAGCCAAAATAACATACAAAACACATAGGAAAAATTCTATTATTTGTTAATTTACTACCGACCATATGAATAATAAAAATAACAGTACATATTTACTATACATAACGAAACTGTCTCAGATGCAATCATTTGTATTTGTTAAGTGATAAATTTAAGATGCCCTCTAACTCAGTATAATTATTTCCCTTCATAAGTATTCTGAGCAATGGGGAATACATGTGATAGTTTGTACTAGAATTTCTGCGCTAAATAAATACCATTGTCTATTATTACGTAGTGGAATCCGAAAGCTTATTATAAATATGCCAGCAATTCTGGACTATCAAATGCACCTCTTAGAATTGTATATAGAAATCAGTGAAAATTCTTCTTTCAGACAATTTAAGCATATTTATTTCAATAGTATTGTAGTTCAACAAAATTACCGATATACCCGTTTTAAAACTTGGAAAACGTAAGAATTTATTTTGTATTCTTTCAATAGCCTGTACGTGAATACTGTAATGTGGGTGATGATAACAACTAACAATTTGTAGGCTTTTTAAGACAGATTAAAATAAAAACTATAGCAGACTTAAGGTCATGCGATGACCAGTGTTTTTTGATATAGTGTCCTCTGCGTGCAGTTTTATCTTTTATAAGCATAAACTTTTTAATATAAGTGTATTTGTCGGAATTGACTTGCCAGGTAAGTATGTTTTGGTATCTTTTCTAAATAACAAATGTAGATCCTAGGAAATAAATTGTACAGCGCCCTTGAGGTGATTTTTCACAAAAACGGCGCTCTACAAATTATCCAATTATTATTATTATTATTTTTAAGTATTCAAGTCAACTTCTAACAAAGCAAAATACAACAGTTTAGTACACAAGTACGTACATTTAATTTAACTCCGTATAAAATAAATTACAGAAAATTAATTATGGCATCTACTAATATTGTTGTTTAGTTATGAAAATTATATTTCAGTAAACGCTAATTTATTGACAATGGACGGAACAGAATATATATATATATATATTTATTTGTATCAATAACGCCTTTTGACTTTTACATAGTATACTCGTATATCTTATAGTTATAATAAGTGAAAAACTATAATTTGAGAATTGCGTAAGTAATAAAAAGCCCTCAAGGATAGAAAATATAAGTATTTTTAGATTATTTCCACACAGGAGACTCTAAAGAAAGTAATTTCCCTCAAGGCCTATGACATCTATGGATATGCTGTGTGGAGGGTTTTTTTTTATAGGCAGGAGAGGAAGATCTGGGAAGGAACAAGGCCGCCAAGACCTAGACAATCCTCACCTCATTTCCCCGGACACCCCTGCTAAGTCACCAAACGTGGCGAACCACTTGGGGTGGACCTATGACAGGGGTGTTAGCGAAGTTAATAATATGTTTAAATAAAAAAAGCAAACAATGAGATCTCTCAAGCAATACAATATTGCAATGATAAAAAAAGACATAAATATATATTATAACTAACTTAACATAAATATGAGGCACATTGTAAATGCTTATACATGTAGAATCAAAAGATAAAGCTCGCTTATATCTGTAAACAACAAAGCAATAATGTAAGTATCTACATAAAAAATCTAAAATAAAAACTACATCTCAAATAAAAAAATAAAAATTACAAAAAAAAATTGCTGTTGAAAAATTAAAATTATGTTTATAATCTTTCAAGTTTTCAGGGTCAATAATTTTACTTTAAATAATTAGTTAATTACTAAATTTATAATTATAATGGTTATATATGTATAATATTTTTAACGGTGTTGTTAATAATATATTTATGAACGAAATTCCTCAACTAAATCAATAACATTAAAAAAATTTAATGAAATCAACGAAAGTTCTTACGATTATAAGTTAAACATCCCCTGAGAACAAATGAATTAATCTTTTGTTTATTAAATACCTTAAAAATACATACACTTGAGGATTGGCTACGATTCTTTTTCAAAATTGTAAACTCAGTCATCGGCTCAATTCCTTGTTTACACAGTACAGCAAATGATATCTACATTTTTAATATAACAAATTCGTTGTTTAAAACATACTTTAAAAAAGAAAATTATACCAAGATATGGGCGTATAAAAAGAGTAAATAAATAAATATTTAAAATAACAAACGTAAGTAAGTAAAAACACTAAGGCAATATGTGTAAGTAATATAATCAAAAATTATTAAGTTATAAGATCAATTTTCAACTGAAATAAGTTTTCAGTGAGAAATTTAAGTAAATTTATACCAATATTTTGACTTTAAAAATAAAATAAAAATAGCGCCACTAGCTTTGTTAATACAGCTGTTAAAATAATTCATGAAAGGGGAATGGTTGTTATGATTTAATTTTTCTCACAATGTTAATTCAGTTGGGAAAAAAGTAACATTACGCCCCCGATCTTAAAACAACTAATTTAGAAAGGCAATATCCCACGTGTAGACACGTTAATTGATCCATCATGTATCACGTTTCCCATCTCTCCGTCCAATGCCGTAATGAGTAACCAGCCGGCTACAGATAAACTGGTGCATAAAGGCGATGGGATCAAACAACATGTACAGCAAACTCAAATGGATTAAAATAATTAATAATTTGTGTAGACTGTAATCAAGATCAAACTAATCAACTTATAATAAGCATAACGAGGATTATTATAATTTGTAGACCTCGCGCCCAAAACAGCATACATCTTTTATTCAAAAATCTAATGTTTCGTTGTTTACAGATAATAAGCTACAATGAATGAAGTAATCATTTCACATTACATTATATACAATGAGGTTTATAAATAGAGTCAGCTTTGGCGTTCGAAGTATGGGTCATAGGCGTCATTGCCAAAGATATTAGAAGAACGAGATGTGCTATGAGCAGTTCATACTGTGTGGAATTGTTTTGCCCAGTATCGCCGGTTTTGTTCACCAATACTACTGCACACCTTCGCTTACGCTAAGGTATCCGCACTAATACATAGAACAGATTTCTGTGCGTACACGTCCCGATAGTATTCAAAGTACTCTAATTAGGTAGTACTCCGCCTACTGTCCGGCGGCCAACATAGCATATCTCGTTCTTCTAATATCTTTGGTCATAGCACTGCCGTCTCTATAGAATGCCGTGCTGTAGAAAACCAACTGACATTCAAATAGTCCTGTTTTTGGGACTTCGTGGTAGCTTTTTTCTATGCGCCAGTATGGATGTTGTAGGCGTCTGGAAAGTGTGTGCAACTGATTGAAGCAGTTATTTAACATTTTACATCACGTTTCTGCAATATTTATTCTTCATTTTTGTAAAACAATACGTTGGTGGTTATATACGATCGTTAAGGTAAGACATTTTAAATATATTTACAATTTTAACGTAGTAAATAATGTTTTCAACAACTTTCATAATGGCGGATGACGCTTAGATTTGGATCTGTACAGATTATCATTAGAAATGGTGCAATTTACTAGATAATATAATATAATCTACATAATAGTACTATGTAATAACATGTGTAGAGCTTTCTGAGAGAATAATAGGTAATTCATAAGCCGCCACGTTTTTAGTAGGCACTTGGAAATGATACTTCGTTTCAACTCGATTGTTGATTTGTTTTCAAAGTGAAATTTGATTTGTTTTGAAAATACGTAATATATTTACTAGTGGATATTATTTTCAGATGCCTCATAAGTGCTGTGTTCCCGAATGCAAAGCAAATTACACCAGTTCCCTGAAGAAGGAAGGAGCGGTTACCATTTTCAAATTTCCAGCGGAGGAAGAACGCAGACGGTCATGGATCAGGGCCATTCCTCGCAAAAAATGCATTCCAGGTGCTTTCGCTGCCGTTTGCATCGATCATTTTGACAAAAAGGATATTATATCGCACCCTAAAAAACCAAAATTGGCCATCGGAGCTACACCAAGTATTTTTAAAGGTTTGCCAAGTTATTGAACAAAGAAAAAGGCACTGGATAGAGTGAATCCTAAAAATAGGATGTTAAAAATAAAACACCGACACGAGGAACAAGTTGAACTTTTCTTTCAAAGTGAAACAATAGTGAATTATAGTGATTTTGTTAGAAATATGCAAATAAAAATTAAACTCGGTGAGTGGAATGTAAAAACTATTAATGACATAACATATTTATACGACACAAACTTTGACAATGTAGATAAACATTTATATTTAAGTTCTCAAGTTGAAGTTGACCATAATCTGAATATCAAAGTATTTGTCGGAACAAATGAACTTTGGAAGTGGTTATTCCCCAAAACTATGATATTGAGTTTATGGTCACAATTAGAAAATTTGTTGGTACGATATCATAATATTATTATAAATGAGAATGTTAATTATGAAGACAAGAGTCAGAATAATGTAAATAATCATTTATTAAAAGCTCATATTTATTTAAAGTCCGCACTAGACGCTGCCAGTAGTCTTGAATATGAATTTAAAAACTCTTTAGAACTACTTTTAGATCAGGTTAGTTTATTAACATCAAAAAGGAGACGATATAGTACTACCACTTTAATCTTTGCTTTCATGATTTACTCGAGGTCTCTTACATGTTACAGATTAATTAAAGATTTTTTTTTATTTTGCCACATAAAAGGTATTTACAAAGCATTTCTTCGTCGTTTGATGTTTCACCTGATTATTCAAATAATTTAAAACAATAATGAAAACTTAAAACATATTGTAATTAGTTAATATTATAGTTAGTGTTCATCTTTATTTTTTATCAATATTATTGTTGTTTTTAAGGATATTAGCAGTTTATCTATTTTTACTTACTTAATAATTTATATTCTATGTTACCTACTTTTGTAACATTTTATGTAACCTGTGTTTTGTTTCTTTATTTTTATGGACTCAGATATTAGTATGGTGGGTCCCCTCCAATGTTCCTATCCATATATTATTATACAAATATTGAAAATAATTGTATTGTGTATAATGTAATAAAATATATACTTGTACAAAAAATTATTTTACTATTTATCCATGAAAAATTGTATTGTATTGTGTATAATGTAATAAAATATATACTTGTACAAAAAATTATTTTACTATTTATCCATGAAAAATTGTATTGTATTGTGTATAATGTAATAAAATATATACTTGTACAAAAAATTATTTTACTATTTATCCATGAAAAATTGTATTGTATTGTGTATAATGTAATAAAATATATACTTGTACAAAAAATTATTTTACTATTTATCCATGAAAAATTGTATTGTATTGTGTATAATGTAATAAAATATATACTTGTACAAAAAATTCTTTTACGTAGTAAAAGGATTCATGGATTACTCCATGAAATTCTAAAATATCTACTTCCTACAATAAATATATATCTTTATACCCATAGGATTTAGGTGAGTATGTATTCATTAATATGAATCAAAACGATTTGCATAGGTAAAATAGGTAAGTATTTATAAATATGAAATATCCATGCCTTCACTTTAAATTAAATTCATTAGAACCTTTAAAATCAGAGCTGGAATGATGTTTTTGCTTCTTGGGGAAATAGGCCTCTTTACTTTGAAATTTGACTTCCCGCCAAATCTACAGCACGGCTATGTAAATAGAGACGGCAGTGGTCATAGCCGATGTAAGATATCACGGGCATCAATCGGTTACAAGCGCTCGCCGGGCACAGGTCTCCGGCGATAACTTCAAAATGCCGACTTGAACAAAGATATTGTTCAAGTCGTATTGAAAAATATAGGGAAAGCAATGGTATAACCTTTCATCGGTAAGTAGGGTTTTACCTGGTAGTCGTGTAAATTGGCTTATTAATGTTAAAAACTCGTGGACGTTTGCGTGGTGGTGCGCGGCCGCCGGTCGCTTTCACTCGTTCGTTGAGTTTGTTCGGGCGACATCGACAGCCGCCACACCCCCTTCCTACTTCCCACACGGGAACAATATCTCTCACTGATATTGCAAGGAATGTAGAGTCTATTTATACATTACTCAATGGTATATAAGATGTTCCACCATCATAAAGGTAGGCTTGTGTGAGAGATGCGTCAGTATGCTCGTTATTTCTTTATTTACATGTCAAGTCAAAATTTAAAAACCTTATTTTTATTTACATGTCTGAAACATTCTATTAATTATTACTTATATCTTATTTAATAATACAAAACAAAATTTAATCTGAAATCGTAAGATTTGTAATTAGGTACACTGCATCGTTATTAATTATTAACCATTTATTTAAAGCTAATGTTTTATTCAAAGAAGAGTCACTCATCTCAATGACAATTATTTTTCCAATTTTCTTCGGGCTGGTAGGTAGGTACTAAAATATTTATTTATTTATTTTATATACAAGATTTCACAAAATTTGAAAAAAATAATGTTAACTGAACCATTAAAAAGGCCACCACTTTGAAACGGAAACGGAACGTACAGGCAAATTGACAGACAAAATTCAAAACAGTCGATTTAAAAGAGAACTTCGATACGTTCGAGTGATTTGAGATTTTCACTGCCAAAGGTACTGTGGTAATTTATTTTTATTTATTTAAACGCCATAAAATGGCTTTTACAATGAAGTGATACAATAAAGTGATTACAGAACAAGTAATGTGTACACAAAAATATTATTGCAAGTGATTCAGTTGTTAATAGAAGTGCAGTTAAACAATATATAATTAAAAGAAATATCTACTAGTTTAGTAATTTTTGGGGTATTATGCCGTGTTGCGCTGGCACATCTGCCCTGATGACTCTGTAATGCTGTCCGAAACACTGCATAATACCTTAAAAATAAATTACTATAATTCAATTATAAAGTCAATAAATGTTAACCTTCCGTTTTTGTGTACCTACTATTTACAAAAAAAAAATCAATATTGTTTATATTACCCAAGTATGGCTGTGGGGGCTATATGAGAACTCACTCTCGTCCTGTTAATTCCGCTTGCGTACGGTTTAATTAACACGCGTACATAACTCAATTTTTCCAGCTGGACGCATTAAAACCAAAGCAATTAAATTTCTGAAATTTTTTAATCATTCTTAAGCCAAGAACATTAATTAGACGGTTTTAAATGCATTTTTATGGGATACAATACATGAGCCAAATAACCGGAACAAGTGGGACAAATGCAATCTCAAAATTGCATTCAAATTTTGAGGCAGGAGGGAATTTGAAGGGAGAAGAGATTGCAAGACGCTTTGCTATTCAGATATGATAACGTTAGTAGTAAGAGACGATGGACAGCCACTCTACTCTGTTGTCAAATACTCCTTGCTTCATTCACATTCATTCATCGTGTCATGCATACACAGAGAAAATTTACTGATATAAAAAAAAAATTAAAAATCTAGTTAAATTATTACTGCAGGCCTTAACGAATGATTTATCGGGTTTCCACGTGTTCCAACATATATAATATAAGTTAGAAATGTGGTTTGATTTTTGGTACCCCTGTGGACAGTTTGTTAACCATTGCACATCTTATTAAAACCACTGTACACATTATTTAATTAAAATAACATGTCCGTTAAAAAAATTGGGATGTCCAACTCCGCCTCTTCGTATTATGATTGACCAACAACCATTAATCAATGGACACATACATCAGCTGAGCCCGGGCCTGCCCACAGCGCGAAGCACTCCGCATACAACATGCACCACGCAGCATAAAGTATGCAGCATTTAGCAAGCAGCAAATAACATATAATAAATAGCAAGCAGCATATCGTACGCAGGACTAAGCATATTATGTTTTTCTTTATTTGAGACACAAACAGGACATTTATGAGACATGCTTTTACGTAATACATTTTTTTTTACTTTTCAAGTATAAATGTCAACGGACTAATGCATCTGATGTATTCACATTTGCGCATTCATAAAAACAAACATGTAAATATAAAATTTGGCAATTCTAATTTTCATAGAATATGTTAGAAATATATAAAAATTAAAAAATATCTGTACTTTATTATTGAAGAAAATACAAATTAAAGAAATAAAACTTTTTTTTTAAAAGTAAGTAGGTAAGTAAATAAAAACATTAGTATTCTTAGAAAATTAAAATTAAAAATTACTATTTGTCATGTACAGAACTCTTGACAGGTTTTTTCGGAGAATTTGAATAATTCATTAAAATTTTTAAGTTGATTTTCAAGTTTTGTGAAAGATTTGTTAAAGTTCTCTTCTTATTTAAGTTCGGTCAAGCAACTAGCCTATAATGATTTGAATGGGATTTTCACCGAACCCGAAAATGAACGTTGAAATTTGATGAATTGTTCAAATTCTCCAAAATAACCCGTCCTAGAACACATCTCTTGAAAAATTACATTATTTGAAAAAATATTAGTGGTGTTATTCGTTTTAGAAAGTTTCTTGAATCGCCAAGACATTCTAGACATGGGATTTGAATTATCCAGTGTTATTTCCAAAAAGAAACCATCCAAAATATGAGCCTGGTGTCTACTTGATTTTTCACAATTTTATAAAACATTAAGAGGTCATTTATATTTCTTCTTTTAACCAGGGTCTCTATTTAGAAATAAATTATACATCCCAGCATACAGCATAAGGTACGCAGCATTTAGCACGCAGCATTACGAACCACGCAGCATTTAGCATATTATATCACCCAGCATATCTACAGTGTACAGCACCAAGTGTAGGAACATTGATGCAGTGGTGCAGTATACGTGTACAGGTCAATACTGTTGATGGCAGTGATTGACCCCAATCAAAGCGAATCAGCTGAATTATAAATGAGCAACTTTCTGTACGCACATATGTGTCATATTGATCACGATTCTATATTCATCTAGTAGCGTGATTGGAAAATTTAATGTAAGTACACGTTATTGTGCATTGGAAATATTCAAAAGGTTCTGGATTGTATAAACTGGTAGCGCTCGTTGATTTCTTTGGGGATTGGAATCATATCTTAGTATGGCAATTATGCATGTATATAAAGGATTGATTGCTAAACAGGGCTAAAGTAAATAAAATTGAGTGAGAAATATGGGACATTTCTTTAATTTTACTGGTATTTAATATATTAAAATAAAATATTCATACAAGTACCAAATAGAAAAGAGAGACAGCGCAGAACCGTGAAAAAACTTAGGCTATTATAATTGTAGGATTTGTGAAGCTTAAATCAAAATAACATTTTCTTTTAAAATCAATTTATTTCCAATTTTCTTTGGTATACTAATAATCACATTTTTGTTGACAAATTAAAGCGATGAATATCATATATAGAATCTTTCAAATGAACATCGTTAGTAAGCTATCAAAAATATAAACAAAAGAAAAATATATTTTAAATGTAGAATCCCTCAATAGTATAAAATAAAGTGGCTATTCGCATTTGTCTGTGTGCGCGCTTAGTTATTCTAAACTACACAACGGATTATGATAGTATCATTTGGAGAATTTCTTCCGGAAGGTTTCTATATATATTAACATTAGGTAACCGTATTTTTAGGCACAATCGTCAGTTCCAATTTTGAAATTTTCAAAGCAAATTTGAGTTCATTAAGCAGGATTATCACGCACAGACAACCGAAAATAGTATTGAAATCACGTAAAATGATTTTTACGACTGTGAGTCTTAACTTTCTTTTCCTGGATGGATTAATTATATCAAGATTATTTTAATTTAATTGAAATAGATGGATACATTTTAGTCATAAATTTATTTGACGTACAATAGGTCAAGAATACTGATCGGGGACATATCTCTACTGAATAACAGTCAGTTAATTATGCGCTGAATCATTTCCCAACCTCGCCAGAGATTCTTCGTCGATACGACGTTATGTATAAATGAAATATCTTCAATCAATTTTCGTAGTATATTCTCGTGTATTTTGTGTCTACTGAATATTTTTTTACACAATAGTAATGTGTTTTCCCCGCGAGAGGGATAAACGAACTCATTTGGTCATATTTTATTGATGCGTTCCATCCAATATCCCTGTACTGGTGTTTCCCGCCTGCGGCCCTCTATCTAGCCCTAGTCATGTAGCCCTATAGTCTATTATAGACTTACAGTGATAGTTGGGTTTCTTGTATTCAGTATTATTACCAGATCGAGCATTATGAACCAATCGACTTGATTGCTCCGTCCAATTCCATGTACCTTATACACCTTCGCTCCATCTTATAAATAAAACATAGTGAGTATTTGTGTACTCGTATTTGGGGGAGTATTTTGGAACATTTTAATATGAAAATTGCATTTCTTGAAAAGCAAAATAACTAAGAGGAAAGGTTGCGCGGTCTTTCAATACAATATCACTAAGAGGAAAGGTTGCGCAGTATTTTCCTACAAAATCACTAAGAGGAGAGGTTGCGCGGTATTTTCATACAATATCACTAAGAGGAAAGGTTGCGCAGTCTTTTCCTACAAAATCACTAAGAGGAGAGGTTGCGCGGTATTTTCATACAATATCACTAAGAGGAAAGGTTGCGCAGTCTTTTCCTACAAAATCACTAAGAGGAAAGGTTGCGCGGTCTTTTCATACAGTATCACTAAGAGGAAAGGTTGCGCAGTCTTTTCCTACAAAATCACTAAGAGGAGAGGTTGCGTGGTCTTTTCATACAATATCACTAAGACGAAAGGTTGCGCAGTCTTTTCCTACAAAATCACTAAGAGGAGATGTTGCGCGGTATTTTCCTACAAAATCACTAAGAGGAAAGTTTGCGCGGTCTTTTCATACAATATCACTAAGAGGAAAGGTTGCGCAGTCTTTTCCTACAAAATCACTAAGAGGAGAGGTTGCGTGGTCTTTTCATACAATATCACTAAGAGGAAAGGTTGCGCAGTCTTTTCCTACAAAATCACTAAAAGGAGAGGTTGCGCGGTATTTTCCTACAAAATCACTAAGAGGAAAGGTTGCGCGGTCTTTTCCTACAAAATCACTAAGAGGAAAGGTTGCGCGGTCTTTTCATACAGAGTTGAGTTATCATGGAACCGTATTTTGATGGGCATAAATTTAAATTACATACTACCGATTTATGTTGGAACACAAATTTGTCATACATATATTAAAATTTCCATCCAAATTGTAATGCCGAAATTGCTTCAAAAATCATGCATAATTGAATTTTTTAATGTGCTATATATTATAATTTACACCATAAATAATAAAATAGTCGGAGGAACGAATCATTTGTATTCCAATTTGGAACCAACACCTCTGCCATAGATCACCCTAAGTGGTCGGTGATTTAGCAGGGATGACGGGTTCATCGGGCGAAGTGTGTTCAGGATGCGCCTGCCCATCAGCTGCGTGGCGTGCCAGATCAAGAGAGGCTAGTTTGGGGAGACCCTTTGACCTCTCCAACTGGTCTCTCGACCCATTGCCTTGCGCTGCAGTGGGAGGGATATATATTTATTGGTCCGTCACTCTTGGACACACTGAACCCTAGATTCCTACCCAACTTTCACACCCTTTACCTTTTTCTATCCTTAAAAAAGACCCGCCACAAAACATAAAAATCGAAATTAGTGTAAAAAAAAACGAACTTTTATCAATTTTATTAAAACTTTTACCAAAAAAAAACCGATTTTTTACTTTATTTTTTCATTGTAAAAAAATGCGATTGTGGCCTATACACCATAACTTAAAACACAAAAAAATAAAATAATTAGAGGAACAATTTATTTGTAATGCTAGCTAATATCCCGAGTAATGCCGGGTAAATGTGCATGCAAGCCGAGGCCGAGGCCGATACCGTCGTGATGTATGTAATGTAATGCGAGGAAGAGAGCCGCTGTTGTGTGGCAAAACCAGTAAACAATTTGGCGAGAACTGATCGCCGGCTATTAAATTACAGATCTCACTGGTTTCTTTGCTTAGTAGGGGTGAATTATAGTTATTTCACCAGACAAGAGCAAATAGTGGCTCACCGCTCACCGGATAAACTTATGGTCGAATTGCGTAGACTGGTGAGAATCGCAGCTATATATTTTCCACGTCCATATCACCACGTGCGAGTTTGAGCCAGACAAGTGCGTATACATTTTACTTAGTGTCAAATCATATATATTACATGGTTCCATGATAACTCAACACAGTGATTATTCAACACACCTTTAAAAAGTGATATAAAGTCATTAAAAACGATGAAAAACAAAAAATTACCTAACCTAACCTAACCAACTTAACCCGGTTAATAAAGTTTTTGTTTCATCACTTTCTATGACTTTATATAACTTTTTAAATATGTGATGATTTATCCGGTCACTATATTACATATTAGCTGACGTTTACCCGGCGTTGCTCGGGGTTATGGAGTAAAGTTTTGAGGTTGTGAATTCGTGTGTACCTGAAAATTGGTTGAAAGTTTTCCTTTTTATTAGTTTATTATGTCATATATTCTCCTTTCACCCCTTTTTTTGTTCATTACACACGCCACATTTGACCAAACATAAGTAGGTATTTGTTTCATTTGATCGTTTCACGTTTTTTTCGGGAGTCCCTGACTTCTTCTACCATTCACTAGTGAATATCATATTGTTACATTATATCGAATTAAATTCGTCTGGGTACTTTATTCCAATGTAAAGATAACGAGTTAAGTCTTCCTCGGGCGGCCCCAACTTGTATCATTCAAAACACTCTCTAATCACTCTTCGCAATAAATTACTACTTACTTCGTAATAACTTATTTTTACAAAATGATGTTTTTGTAAGTTGTACCGTCTAACTAAACGATATATGTATATTTTGACTGGTCGGTGGCCGAGTTGACATCGCGCTTGGGTCTCACCCAGGCGTAGTGTGTTCAATTCCTCGGCTGGCTAAGTCCTCCATCACAACACAAGCAACATTTTCCGCTTACTGTGGTGGTAGTAGGAGATTTTCAAATATTTATACTCGTATTTATAAACATCGTAATGTACACATCTACCCCATGTAGTTTCCCGGGGATAGCTATTTATATTCAGAAATATGTTTTTGTCTCCCTAATTTTAATAACACAATAATTAATTTAAAATTTATTAATTTTAAGAATTTTTAAATATTTATGTTGAGGGATCAGTAGGATTTATGATTTAGGAGTTCTACCGAGCCGAACCCTCTGATATGAAAATATCTGGAGTCGGTGAATTTTTTTCCCATTTGATTTCTGGTGGGTTGACGTATTGTTCTTGTATTGTTTTGTATTTATTTTACTTATATAATGCACTTCCATAATGTTGAGTGACTAGATGATCATTTGTGGAAAAGTGTGTGGAAGGGTTTAGTTTTTCCTATGGGGAAGATTTAACCCGGACATGAAATTGGAAATGTATAATAAAAGTTTAATAAGCTATCTTTGCAATAAAAGGAAGTCACGTGAGAATTTTCTGTAAATAATAATAATACTATGACTGTTGAAAATCGAAAATATGACATTTGAAAAGAAATTTTCCGAGGCACATATATTTTTGAAAATAAAATAAACCATTTTGCTTGTAACGAAACGAGAAATTATATTAATATTTAGATATATTATTTCATTGCCAAGCGAATAAAATATATTTTAGTAGTCTGGCAACATTTTTTAATGTTCAAAATAGCATAAAATCGAAGCAAGTGCGGCGACCTACTATCAAGTCCTTTGTGGATTTCTTGTCACATTAGGGGTTAAAACATTGACTAAAATACAACGATGAGTTAAAAGCTATGCTTCTGATATGTAGAAACTATGACAGTGTACTTAGCTTGCATAATTAATGATCCTGCTAGGCCGAACCTTGGAGTCACTCGGTCATAATATAAAATATTTTACTAAGTGTAAATATTATCATCTCCGAAGTAAATTCAGTGTTTATTTCACTCAAAGCAGGTATTTGAAGTCGTCTTTGAACTTGTATATTCGACGGTCTACTCTGTTTTCCATCCCAACGACTCAATTACAGTCTTATAAGCATATTTATTACCAAATCGCATTGCAATTTAATATGCGAACGAAATTTATTTCGAGAATGCGATTTGGATCTCGGTAGACCTTGAAATTGCCGAAATTCGAGACAAGCCAACAATGGTACCGTGAAATTGTTTTGCTCCCAGAATAACATAAGCTAAAGTAGGTACAGATGAGTTGGATTTTTAAACGATAGTAATTAACTCGCATTCAATTCATAACAAACTTCATCTTTATAGGTTTGTTATTGTCTATTCTCCTTAAAGGTTCCATTTTAATATTATTAAATTCACCTTTTATTAAGTTTACAGAAATTTAAAAAAGCTCTTCCCATCTAGTTTTTACTATTACAAGTATGAAATCCTGTATTCTCCAGTGTTACAAAAACAAAACTGTGGTTGTACAAAATCATCGTTTTGTTGACTAATATTGTAGTAATAAACAATCAATCAACTTTTAAATGCTGATACTTTAAATAGATTCAGCGTCCTTGTGGTGATTTTTCACTAAAACGGTGCTATGAAAATCAGTCAAATATTATTATTTTAATTTATTATTCCATTATGCAGACAGGAGCTCTCTTGTGAGGTGTAAAATAAATAAAAAATAATCTTTTACTTAGACACCAAAAAACATTTTACGTCCACGACGCGAAGAGATAAAAGTTTTTTTTTTTCGTAAAATTAAATTTATTAATAAAACGATCAAGGAAAAGACAACATTCTAAAATACTCCTCTCAATTTGTTTTTATAAAAATTGGGTCGGGGTACTGCAACAATTACACCCCTAAGATTTCTTATCTAAATTTAATTTATAAACTAATTAATTCGATGACCCCCGTGGCTGAGCGGTCAAATGCTTGCATTTGTGTCCAGAAGATGTGGGATCAAAACCCAGTGCAGCGAATGGAAAAATTGATATGGATTTATCAAATGAATGGATTGCGCCTATCAATGTTACTCTGCTGGTAGGTATTAAAGGTTTTAGCTACGTTTGTCGTGTAACAAACTCTCATCATTTTCACCAGTCTCACAAAATTTTCACCAGTATCACAACTTTTTCACCAGTATCACAACATTTTCACCAGTCTCACAACATTTTCACCAGTCTCACAACATTTTCATCAGTATCACAACATTTTCACCAGTCTCACAACATTTTCACCAGTCTCACAATATTTTCATCAGTATCACAACATTTTCACCAGTCTCACAATATTTTCATCAGTATCACAACATTTTCACCAGTCTCGCAACATTTTCAATATGTGTCTGGCATTGTCCCACTTAATCTGGGTGTGGTATTCACGCAAAAGTACGAGCTCAAAATAGGAGAGCTCATTACAAAATGGGAATAAAGCAGATCAAACCCAACTTGACTAGAAATAACACAAGGTCTTCAGACGAAAGTGGGTGATCTTTTATCCCACTATACAAACAATCACACCACTAAAGTTACAATAGAAGCGGTGGAGGCGGTCGCTACTAAAACTTTGATATTCTCATAAAATAAGTGAAATGACCACCAAACCCTTGAAGCTATTTCAGAACCACGGACAAACAAACAATAATCATCTCGTTAATTCCCGAGGTGAGTAGATCAACCAACGGAAAGAATGTTGATGCCAACCCAACTCTTTTATAAGGGTGTCGTAAAATAACCAATAAAAAACCCTTCAAACTAGCAAATGATTTGAACCAACATTACCTGTGTACATTTTATATGAGCAGGTCCTACCTGTCTTTTATCATAAGTAATTATTTTCTAACTATAAGTTATTAAATTATAGTATAAAGAGTATTTACGTTCTTTGAACTTGGTTCTTGTTTGTGAGTTAAATTTTACAACATACATAACAATAAGTTAAGTAGATAGGTATTGGTTAAAAGCGGTTTTAAGTTTTAGTTGTTGATAGTTTGTTTAAAATACATCTATTTGAATTTCAATTTTGTTTTAGTGAAAATTAGCTCACTTCTCGACATTCGATCGAGCAGAAACTCGACTGGTTATGGATGACAATGCATTCGATCAACTTTTTTGCCATTTGTAAACGCATTTCTCTGAAATCGGATGACATTACAGCAGTTAAAATACGCAATGAATGTCGGTCTTATCCAATCAGAATTATCTCAGGTGGTAGAGTTGTCGACTTCAGTTCCTGGGTACGAAGGTTCAATACTCAGTCAAATAAAAAAAACCTTTTAAATTAACTACTGGTCGAGCCAAAAGCCTCCAACTAGGTCAAACATTGAAAATATACTTTTACAGTAAAAAAATCTTTAGATTTTTAGTTGCATTTCGTTATATACATAAGTTTTAGGTCATCGTTTGTACGTTTCTAGTTATAAGCTTGCTGTTTTATTATTAATTACTTTAAATGAATTCGCCAAAATCTATTTTCGAATCCTAATCTAATAACTAGTAATCAACTAATCACTAATCACTTATCATCATGATATACGCCCGGAATATCGAGCATATTCAATTAGCTGGCAAGTGTTCAGTGTTCATTACGGGGTAGGGGAAGTTCCGCAATTTAAAGTGAAGAAATCAAGTCCGCTCGGCAAATGGCAGATTAGCATACTCAATTAACCTTTTTAATCTGGATCCGCTCCAAACAAACTACTCCCAATATCGGATTATAGAAAGCTCGTGCAAGCGATAATTGCTTTTTTAAAGTTATTAAATGAAATTACCCTCCAATAGATTTTAATTTGTTTTAGAAATGCAATTAATTTCCCAGTCGGTTTGTTCCTATCTCTCGCTAGCTTTATCTTCGGCGTTACAATACACCCAATACTTGTTGCCAAGTATCCACGACCATGGCTCGATGATAGCGGATATCTTAGCAAGCTGATGGCGAAGAGCGCGTTGGTATGTAGTTACTGAAGCTGAGCTTTCGCTCCATATTTATGTGGCATTATCATTTTCTTTAACATCGTGCTGTAATTATTTTCTCAATTGTAATTAAAGCGTAGTGAGTAGCAGAGGTATAACTTTTGCAAGATATTGATTATTAACAAAAAGAAAAGAACATAATTTAAATGAAATAAACACCAGGATTAAATAATTGCATCTCCAATAACGTGTGTTTCTAACTTCCAAATAACGTGTGAACTGTTTCCAAATTTCTCTACTAAACAATAAACAGTGTTAATCTCGAGTCATATGCCAGGTAAGTAAGGAAATGTATATTATCTGCCTGTACGTAATCCAAATAATTTATATGTACATTTCAACGAAACTTCACGTTATTTTTTTATGTGAATACCGCACAAGAGCACATACTACTCCATGCTGTTTAGAGGCATTGAGACTATGGTATCCTCAATTGGGGTGTGTTGTGAGGCTGAAGGTAGTGTGTGGGGAAGGAAATGGAGAAAATGAAGGTGGAGGAATACCTGGTCACCAAACATGAGCAACGTTTAAATTCCGAATGGTGGTCTTACACCAGGGCGATACTGAGAGTATTTTTCACTCTGGAACGTGCTGAAGGTATATTATATATTATTTTATATGAAATAAATTGTGAAATACCAAAAACTAATCAAATTTACTTGCGTACGCCGGGATTTGAACTCGCGACCTTCGGCCTGCTAGTCGAGAGCCTTACCCCTCGACCACGGAGGCTATAAAAACCGTCAGACCACTGAGGCCGTCATTGATCAAATGCATTAATTAATTATTAATTAATTTATTGGACAATTTATATCTATGTAATTCTTTTGTATTAGTGATCGACGAACCGGTGGATACAATCTGTTCGTGCCATAAATTTTTATAATTGTTTGTCTAGTCTATAATTAGTAATAAGAAAGAGCAATAAATACATACACGCTGTACAGATATATATACAGCGTCCTTAGGGTGATTTTTCACGCGGCATTTCAAAAACGGCGCTGTGTAAATCATCCAAGTCTAATTTCTATTGTTATTAAAACAATACTTATTTTGCTATTACAATTGTCATGTTATAATAAAATTGATGCTGCAAGTAAATTAATCGTTGCTTATAACTTTTTGGAAATTAAAAATATATTTCTTTTACTTGCGGTTAAGGGCCATCATAATACAAATTGTACTGTACCTACGAGTGCTTATACCTACAATAAAAGTCGTATACCTAAATAATATTTTTTATATAGTTAGGTGCCTACTTGCGTCAATAAATGTTCCCATACAGCAAGACTTTAATAGGGTTAACGAATGATTTGACTCCGCTGATTGCTGAAGTATGAATCAATTTAATTGAACGAGATGAAATTTCAGGGCGCTCATTTGTGTAACTTATGCATGAGCATAATTAATATTACGTATCCATATAATGCATTTGGCATTAAAGTCATAGTCAATTGATTTCCGATGATGGTTGGATGAGTGAGGTGGGTATCAACCTAAGAATAAATATTTTTGTATAACATAAGACAATCTTTACCAAACACAATAACTTTTTGTGCCTGATATGATATATGTTTCTGCCCTGATTATGGATAAAGCAAAGATGGTTCCATGATAACACAGTGGCAATTCAACACACTTTTAAAAAGTGATATAAAGTCATTAGAAACGATGAAAAAAAAAATAAACCTAACCTAACCTAACCTACTTAACCCAGTTAATAAAGTTTTTGTTTCATCACTTTCCATGACTTTTTATAACTTTTTAAAGATGTGATGAATTATCATTTTGATGAGTTATCCGGTCACCAGCAAAGATATCCATAACGTTTGGAACAATACGTAGACATATAAGTATATATTTTTTTAAAAGAAAGACACAGATTCCCGGGTAACGAATAACCTGACAATATTTTAAAAATCTTCTACTACCATCACAATAATCAGAAAATGTTGCTTGTGTCGTGGTTGAGGACTTATCCAGTCGAGGAATTGAACGTACGATGCCTGGGTGGGACCCAAATGCGATGCCAACTGAGCCATACTTTTTGTGCCTGATATTTATTTATTCCTTAATTTAATTTTAGTAATTTGTACATTTAAGGTTACAAATTATTAATTAATTGTTACATGCATATATACTATATTTTCTCCTGCTTGATGTGGCTCCTACACAAGATCTTTAAACTTCCAATTAGTGCAGACTTTCCATACAAGTTTTCCGGCAGTGCATTATAGTATTTCATCCCTTTATATAGTACCTATATATACTATTCTAAGTATTTGCCTTGTCTTTTTTTGGTTTGCTTGATTTCAATGCACGTCCTTGTTTTATGTTTGTGTATGTCCTTGTTGTATTCAATTTTATTTGAGAAATATTTGGGTAACAGGTTGTTTACTATTTTATGTTCAAATATCATCGTGTTCAATGTCAACATCTATTTCACCGTTAGCCAATCTAGTTCCTTTAACATTTTATTTACTTTTGAATATCTATTTCGTCTAAGTATTGTTCTCACTGTCCTATTTTGGAGAATTGGAAATTTATTTTGTTCTCGCTTGTTACACAAGAAAAGGATAGTTGAGCAGTAGTTAAAATGTGAAGCAATAATGGAGTTATAAATGGTTATTGCAGTTTTTCTGGAATTTTTTTTTTCTTTGATTTATACGACATAGTTTCTGCCCTGATTATGGATATTGCAAGGATATCCGTAACGTTTGGAATAATATGGAAACTTACTTTTTTATTCAATTTAATTTTAATTGTTTTTCAAAAAAATATAGTTACAATGTTATAATTATATATTGATTTAGATTTGTGCATATACAAATATGTAAACAATTTACCCCTTTGTAGCTTTTGTGTGTTGGGGTGTGTTATTTTTATTAATTTATTTGTTAATCATCAACGCCCTGATGGACTTTTACATATTTTTACAGTTTACTAGATTTAGTGCATTCAGAGAACACTAAAAGTTTTTGAGGAGTTTTTGATAGATAACTAATAAAATGGACATATTTTGATATGCAGATAGCATAAGAAATAATAATGTAATGTAGGTTCAAAATAGATAATTTTATTGATAGGAATTTTAGATACAGAAAAGAAAAAAAAAAGAAAAAAAAGGAATAAATAGTTTTTACTTTGTGGATATAAAAATGAATGCAATAGTTCCAATGCGATGCTCCCAAACATTAATAATATTATTTTATTGTAAGTCAAGTGGAATGTGATGTGATACAATGAATTATGATTTCAACAATATCTTGGTTCCTACGAGAAATCATTAATATTTAATTTATTAAATTGGTAAGCCTACCTCAAGCGAACCAGTTTTATTATTTATATATACGAACAAAGGAATAAAAGTAAAATATTAGAATAACGCGCGGGCTCCTACGCACACCAGCTTTATTATTCCGAGGAGCGGGAAATCATTTTTCTCGCAGAATGCGTTACGAGGTACTATGTTTCAAGACAAGGGACACAAATATATATATGGGACCACCGCCCTATCGAACCATCAGTGGCGAGACACGCACAAATATAAAGCTGGTTGGTTATTGTGATCACTGTGGTTGTAATTTGTGAGTTCAGTAAGCGATGAATCTACTATCCCGAGATATCAAAATAAAATATATTTCCCAGTCCCATGTTACATTTCGACTTCCTTCTTTGGATAACTTATTTACAATGTGATGCAAATAGTTGTTAAAGTTGTGGTAATTGGAGGTCTCAAAAAATTACCATCCCTCTCCCCCGTTCTACCAGGGTCAAACCACCACCGCTTAGTGTCGTACCCCTTCCATGCGAATGCTATAGATACGTCAATGCCTATGGCTTATTTCCAGTAAGTAAACCAACAACACTTTTAACAGTTAGAAACTTACTAGCGCAGATTTAAATATCAGATTGAATTCTTGACAAATTAATTTCAATTTTTAAAATAAGATTTAAAATAATTTTCAATTAAAAATATTATATTTTTGGTAGGCACTTTATCGCTTGTGTGAATTTTTCACACAATCAGTTCCAATTTTGATAATGGCACTCAAATTAGAAGCAAATCCGAGTTCATCAAACAGACAGACACACACCCGAAATTACTATTTTAAATGATATCAAAAATGTATTTATCACGGTTAATTTTGCTTCTTTGATAAATTAAATAAATTTCGAATACCCACTAGTAGCACTACATCGGAGTATCGATTCTCCAATCCAGGCCCCTCGCACTCGCCGTCGAAGGTACATACATCGGTCGACGTTCTTATTCTTGACTCTCTTCGAAGGTATATACTTGCATTTGCCAAACGTCAAAAGTCATTCCACTCGAACTCACCCGAACCACTCGTTGTTCGAGTGAAATGACTTCGTCGAGAATCGAGGCCCTGATTTCTTGAATCTGAAATGCTTTTAATCCGGAGTTCATGAACGCCGAGTGAGTTCTCTCTGTATAATAATAAAATTATTATTAATGGCCGATGATTCTATAAATGATTTATAGTTCAGCGAATGAAGCCTGCAATGTGGCTGATTTTATTAGCTGGAACATAATAACCAGCGCCTTCTGTAATCCTTGGAGCATAAATGGGTTTGATTAAAAACGTTACCTTGAGGTCAGGGTGGGTAGGAAGGTATTTACAAAGGATTTGCATGGAGCCTTAGCTGGGGGAAGGAGGTAAAGCTTGTTGCTGATCCTTGTATTCAGGATCAGGGTTCCAGTTCAGCTATGTGAGTACTGGGTACTAATATTAAGATCATCCCGCTAATATATGGCTCCATTTGTTTGCAACACATTTTCATTTAACATTTTTGCAACTAGCCCCTGGAATTCAATTTGAACAAAAAATTAATAATTTAACCTCTGCTTCGTATATTTCGTGTTTTATCTGTTCTGTAATCTTATGGGAAATGATATACAAAACATACTTTTCTTATATACGAAAGTTACCTGAGGCTCGCTATTTTGAATATCTGGTTGGATAATTTAAAAAGGCCCATTTTTCGGATAAATTACGTCAAGGGCTGCTGAAAGAATAATGGTTTGTTATTTCAGGTTTTTTCAAATCCAATATCACGATGATGAATAAGCTTAGAATTTCACCTAAAGAACATATTAGAACAAAGACAATTGTTGCAGAATTATCGATAAAATATATATTTATAGCAGCAATTCTTTAATGACAAGATATCTCGAGAATATTTTATCTGTATCAGATATGTGAGCTATCAAATTAATTATATCTGTATTATAGACTCTGCAAATTTAGATAGTTAAAATAATTTTCTGTTAAAATATTATATTATTCTTAGATATATTATCACTTGTCTGAATTTTTGACATAATCAGTTCTGCGAGTAATTTTGTAAATTAAAATTAAATTCAGAACGAATCCGAGTTCATTGAAACAGAGTTACGATACGTCACAGACAGATTCACAACAGAAATAAGTATATTTGATGATGATTTACACCTTTAGGGTTGTTCCATAATCATATTTAATTTGTGTATAAAAATTGACATTAAGTACATAAATAATAGTTTAAAACCGGGCAACATGTAAGGGTTGTGCTTGTGCATGTGATAATTATACTTCAAATGACGAAAGGAATCATACACAAAAAATATCAACAGAAATTCTAAGCCCATACAAATCTCAAATACGCTCAACAATTGAATTTATGAGCCACCTCTGGGCTGGAGCCCCACAATACTTGATGATCGTACTTGATTCTGTGCAAAGGAGGGCGGTCCGTCTGATTGACAATCCATTTTTAACGGTCCGATTGTCATCTCTAATGCAAAGACGCAATGTGGCCATGCTCAGTCTGTTCTACAGGTATTTTAATGGAGCTTACTCTAAGATGCTATTAGCATTGATCCCTGATGCACCGGTGCAACTCGACGTAAACGAGCGGAACACCCGTTTATAGTTGATGTTGGCTTCATGAGAACGGGCCGCTTCTTCGACTCGTTTTTGTGTGAGATACCGGCATCTGTTTTTCCTCCTTCATTTTATCTGGGCTTCTTCAAGACCCGCATAAATGCCTTCCTTCAGCCCATACATTAACCCGCCTCACAATGCCGCCCAACCGGGTTGCAACATAGCTCCCCTGCCTTTACACTGTACAGACAAGGGCGCTCTTGTCAGGTGTCAGTCACGTAAATAATAATAACAAAAAGCTTATTAGGAAAATATAAGAAAAACTAATTTGATTGCAATGTGTAATAATGGTTTGACAATAAACGAAGTAAGTATTTTTCCACAAACTGTTAGCAGCAGTGAGCATCGCTATTCACCGCTTGGTGTGGTTGGTAGTTAAACAGTTTGCTGAATGGTAGAACTTTCTACCTTTAATATATCTAACTTCCTACCACCCGTCGATTAAAGTAATTATCTAAATAATGGTAATAATTAAACGGCAATAAAATGACAATGACAAATTGTTGCTTTGAGTGGCTCCCAGCGTGGAAGCTTTCACATTGTTATCATTGGTAAATAGTTGCTTTGTGGAGAGTCGAGTGCATTATTAATCAATATGAATATGTGTTAGAGGTGGTACTCGCGGCTGCACGGTATAATATTGCAATAGTGCACACAGCGCAAACCATCCTATCTGGAGTGCTTGGTAAACGTTCAATTTAACAACAGGCTAATTGCTAGGGCATCATACTTTTGCTAATTATTTTTGTGATGAAATCATTTTCCCTCCAACTATTATTAGTCTTGCGCCAATTGACATTCTGCTAGCATTATTTTATTTAAATTGTTATTATTTGAACTGCAGTGCCCCCACGTAAGGGCGAGTTTCTGTTTTTTTAGCTCTAATATATAGGGTGGCAGGAATGGGAGAAAGGATCGATTCTATAAATTCTATCTAATTCAATCCAAAAGAAAAGAAGGAGAAGGTCACTAAACAAACAAAAAAATAAAGGAATTCTCACCCCTGAACAAATTAAATACTCGTAGTCAACGCCAAAAATCTTCATCAATGACAAGCTTACCCCACAAAATAAGCAGCTCCTGTGGTTGGCAAAGTCAACAAAAGCTTTGAGATAAAAATATGTATGGACGAAGGACGGAAAAAAATTACTAAGAAAGAGCGACGACTCCCCTATAATACGAATTACGAAGAAGGATGCAAACGACATACCATTACAGTAAACATGTACTGGGACATGAGGAAGAAATCTTATCACCTTGACTATTAATAATTATTGCACAAAAAAAAACAAAAAATGGATGACATAGCAGACTTAATACAGGGTTTTCCAATAAGAGGTGTTATTTTGATATTTAATCGTAAAAGATCAATGGTTTCGTTGCTTGTGTGGCACGTAGCGCCGATTCGTTGAAAGTAAACGCATTCCAGATCAATACCATCCAATTCCGGCCATAAAAAATCATTAATCATCTATCGATAGCGCAATCCATTCGCCGTAACTGTTGCTCTAGCCTCATTTTCGAAAAAGTAAGGTCCAATAACTCTGCCGGACCATAAACCGCACCAAAAAGTCACACGTTGAAGATAAAGATGCTTTTCAACAATAACTCTTGGGTTTTCTGAGCCCCAGATACGACAATTTTACTTGTTGACGAAGCCACCGAGGTGGAAATGGGCCTCATCACTCAAGATGATTTTTCGATGGAATTCCGGATCATTTTCACGCATTTCAAGGACCCAATCAGCAAAGACACGACGTCGTTGATGATTGGCTGCTTTGAGTTCTTGTGTTAACTGAACTTTATAAGCCTTAAGACACAAATCTTTATGCAAAATACGGTGTAATGACGTTTGTGGAATGCCTAATTCCAAAGAACGACGAGGAATGGACAAACCTGGATTTTCTTCAACACTTTCGGCTACAGCAGCAATATTCTCTGCTGTTATTAAGCGACGTGCACGAGTTTTATTCTTCACATCACTAAGTTGTCCCAACAGCTCGAATTTTTCCACCAATTTCTGTATTGCGGTCCGACAAGGTGCTTAACGACGACCCAAAAATGTTCGAGTTTTACGAACCGTCTCTGCCAAATTTTGATCATTTTTATAGTAAATTTCAATAATTTCAATGCGTTGTTGAAGCGTGTATCGTTCCATTTTTATTATTGACGTTTTTACAAATGTCAAAAAATGACAGCTTCAAAAGTATCATCTACCGAAATAGCGGGCTATTCAAAATAACACGTCTTATTGAAAAACTCTGTAGATAACACAATAACAATCCCATGTACATCTACTAATGATTCCGAAATAGTGTTCAAAGTATTTCAAAAAATTAATTACAAAATATAGATGGTATCTTCACGTTTATATTATTTTAACACTTTTTATTATTATTATTTATTTATTTTATTCACATTGTTTAATTTGTATGGCTACCATAACACGGACATTAGCCTAGTATGGCAGTTGAAATTTTAATGTTTATTAATCTATAAAATAAAAGAAATAAAATAATAAATAAAATAACTCCTGAAGTTAATTAAAGTTTTTATTAAAGTGTGAATTAAAATGTGCAAAAGATCCTAAAAGCTCTGAAAGGAGGACATAATGATTCCGACATTAATGAACTTAATTATTATACCTGGCTATTCAGATCTGGTCACCAAGCATGGCTAAAACCATTTCAAGGAACGGTTCAATTATGAATGTTAATCTCACACCAAGGCGATACTGAGAACATCTTCTACTCAGGAATGTGCGGCAAGTATACTATATACTATTGTAAATGATTAAATTCTGATATAACATAAATTCATTACATAAAATTTACTGTTTGCAGGTCGTGATTTGAATCCGCGAACTTCGGATTGCCAGTGAAGAACTTTACCCTCGGCGACGGAGGCAGTCAAATAATTCGTGGTATTTAAAAAAAAAAATTTACCTACCTACTGACTACTACTATTTCTAGATCCATATTTTCCACTGCGAGTTCATAAATTAAAACGGCAGCTAGCCGGGATAGTTATCTTTCTTCACATCGGCATTTTCGTACAATTACCACAAAATTAATCGTTCATCTCCATTTTTGCTATAACGTTTTATTCGAAAAAAGAAACTAAATCAAATTTAATAGTCTTTTTATAACAAAAATGGATTACATTAAGCTTACATTGCTCCCTAAATCATTCCCTTAATTCAAATTATTTTAACGGTTGTTTTCTCGATGATATTAGTTCTATTTTTAAAAATGTTGTTAACTGTGAGCGAAGGTTTTGTTTTGAGGCATATTCTATCAATAATAAAATGTTAAATGCAAACATAAAGAATAAATAAAAATGTTTCACTTCATGTTTTTTTTCAGTGAAATTCACTATTAGAATTACAAACTTTAATATCACCTTACTTTTTGACGTTTGTCATAAATTACGGTCGAAACCTTTGGTTTCATCAAGTTGCATAAATTAATTATGATGTGGTTAACATCTAGATTTGAATATAAAGCGTGGTGTTTTTTTTTCAGATCATATATCTCACCGTGGCAGTAACGGAGACACAAAGATTTCTGTGAGACTATATGAGTTGTTCGCAAACGCGAACAAATTAGCCTAAAGGTTTAATCAAATGAAATATAGTATAGCTTTTACCAAAATGATACGTACCACAAAAAAATTATACGAACCATCTGATTTCTCGTAAACATTCCGCCTTTCACTCATGATTCACCTCTTAAGTCACATTCCCATATGTCTGAAAATAAACGTGTTGTCCTCAAAAAATTTTCGGCAGTTGTTGTTGTCGGAGAAATTAATTAATGTAAACCCACCACTAAAAAATAATTAACGAAAGCTTTTAAAGGCAATACAGATTTAAAAAAAACACAAGTTAGCAATAAATTGTCAGATACTATACACACGGCAATATCCGTGTCTTCGTCAAGGTTAACATAATAATAAAATACACATAAAATACCTTATAATGTATAGTAATCAATAATAATGCAAAACTATTACTTCTGTGAACATCGCGTCCAAAAATGTATGTTTTATTTATTTTCTCTCCTAATAAACAAAAACCAAAATTTCCTTTGTAATATTTCAGAGATTTGTAAGTAGGAACTTAATTATAACCAGGAATATTTTGCATAACTTATTTACATTAAATAAGGGTGCCTAAATCACAATTATTTTTCAAACTTTTTTCACGCATTTCCATTTTGACAGCTACCACGATCATGTTAATGAATCTGGCGGGAAAAGATGTTCTACGGAACACAACTCTGCCACCATCTTGAACCGGAACCGGTAAGTAACAAACAAATTTACAGTCAGATGAAATCCCAAATGGTCGAAATAAAACAATACTTCGTTATTATTTTCTTATGATAATAGATGTCTATAAAATTTTTAAAAACTTTGTTTAATTCACTTTGAATTTTAAATACATAAATTATTTTTTCAAGTCATAAAAACTTTTAAACTTTTTCAGGAAAATTATGAAATAAATATTAAATGATTAATAGCTTCTCATATTGTATAATATATGCTAACGAGAAGCTTGTTTGTTCCTAAGTATATTTAATTTAATTCTTCGATTTCCATGAAGAATATATAATAATGTAAAAAAACTATTACAAAAACTATATATAAATTATTACGCATTTTTTGGTAGGTTTATAAATTAATAAAAGTTTAAAAAAATATATATCTGAAACATATTTTTACCGTGAAAACTTTCAATTTTATATTGATGGTGAATAGTAAAAACATATTTTATATTTTGACACCCTGATATTCGAAACATTCAACCAGTTATTTAGGAAAGCTGTGGCCAGAAATTTTAATTGGTAATTATTTTATTTATTTATGCGGCACTTCACAAGAGAGCCCTTGTGTGCAAAGGGGAACTATAATCTCACCACAAGGTTGGGCAACTAGAAGTTCAGTTGGTAGAGCAGTGCCCCGGCAAGGCAAGGGTCCTGGGTTCAAGCCCTAGATGTATTAATAAAGTTTTTTTCATGGAAAAATGTTCGGTCTTGCGGGCAAGAATGCAACATTTGGGTCCAAACTTTGAATGCCGGAATCTCAGGTTATATGATGCTGGACAGACTGAATTTTCGACCACCTAATATGAATTATGGTCAGAAGTGGCACCAATAAGAATATCTCACTAAAGTAGCATCTTCGGAAATAAAATTCAGTCTTATGGGCACAAATGCAAGACTTGGGTTCGAACTTTGAATCCCGTTATCTCAGGCAGTATGACCAGACAGACTGAAATTTCGCACACCTTCTATGAATTATGGCCTAAAGTGGCATCACTAACAATAACTTTGTAAAGTCGCATTTTTGAAAAACCGTTCAGTCTTACGGGTACATATATAAGATTTAGGTTCGAAGTTTGAATGACGTTTTCTCAGGCAGTATGATGCCGAACGGACTGAAATTTCGCATACATACTATAAATTCTGGTCTAAAGTGGAATCAATAAAAATATTTCTGTAACGTTTCCTTTTTGGAACTTTGAATGCCATTTTCTCAAGCTCCATAGAGCTTGAGAAAAGCATCATATGCTTGAGATTTCTGATGACTGAAATTTCGCACGCGTACTATTTATTATGATCTGAAGTGGAATCAATAAGAATCCGCGTCTTTTATGTTTCAAATTTTCATTTAGGAATCTAAGAAATATTACAATTTGAGTTTTTGAGATTGGAATTGCCCAAAATTTTTTTTGCCGCATCCTAAAAATGATTGGAATTGCCCAAAAATTTGTTTGCCGCATCCTAAAAATGTAATATTTGGTTGTCTTTGGTTTCTCATTTTTCTTGGAATTAAGATAGTCATGATCGTTTTAAATAACGTGACTGTCGGTTTTTTTAAATTCATCAACCATTATTGATTCCCATTATGCAAGCAAGAATTTCACGGCATCCGCCCACTGACCGCGAATTAATCAGTTAGGCAAACATTGTTTATAATCACTGACTAATGCATATGTTCGAAAGGACCATATCAGTATTTATTACTTTATAACGAGGTTTCTAAGAAGGTAACTTGATATATAGTGGCATATTATTTATCCTACGAAAGGCAAATCCTTTTGACAAGCGGAAAACCATTGAAGTCAAAAAAATGTATCATATCCGGAATGCGATGTCACGACATCGCGAGAAGTCACCACTTAAAATTATATCAGGGTAATTGAGGATAAACTAGACTTAATCAAAAATTCTTGAGACTGAACAGATAAATTAAATAATGCAATCTATCGTTCGAGATGTTTCGTTGGATTCTAGATAATCATTTCTCTAGTAATAATGTGCCCTGTCCAAATGTTCCTAGTAAAAATGTGCCCAGTAATAATCTTACTTGCCAAAATTATCCCAAATAGAAACAGGTAAAATGTCATTCTATTGGCACAGTTAGTCAGCAGACTCAGCATATCCTGATCTGAACTAAAAAAACTGTGCGACTGTCAACTAGAAGCATTTTGGCAGAGAAAATTTTGACCGAGGACATTTTTACTGGAACATTTTGTCAGGGAACATTATTACCAGCCACGATTTCGTTTTGTGATTGTCAACAAAATTATTTTTAAATAGGTAATAATTATTTATAAGCCATAAATATCTAAGATAGAAATGTTGAATGATAATTCTTATCTCTTTTTTTAAATTTGAAAAAAAAACTTTTTGAACCAGTTAATTCTTTATCGTCTTTCATGTTAATTATTGTACTCATACACATTGTAATGTTTCCACACAATAATAAATATTAGAGTGAGAGAAGAATTATTAAATCATCCAAATATAAAAAAAATACTTTTTAGCAAAAGTAATATCTACTGAAATAAAAATAATGTAGTGAATTGAAACCACTGAACTTACAACTAATGTTACAATAGACCCACAGACACGTCTTACGTAACCTGTTCCGCATTTATTTTATTTCTTACTTTATTTATACTTTATAACTTTATTATTATGTGTGTGTGTATGAACTAATATGATGAATGCTATGGAAATATTGGAATAATATCGCTGTTTTAATTATTTTTAAGATTCTATTTTTTATTAACTGGCAGCGCCCTTGATGTGATTTTGCACAAAAACGCCCCAATATAAATCATCCAAATATTATTAATTCTATGAACAGTAGACCTAGCGTAATATTGATTATTGCGATTTGACAGCTCATAACGCGCATGCGAACTCTAGTGGGATAAAAGAGTACTGTCCAACACGGCCACCATCTTAAACCAGATATGGAAGAAACAAATTTACAATAGACGAAATGCAAAACGGTCAAGTTAAAACAAGACTAATGAAAACTTTACTGGTTATCGTTGCATTGTTGCTAGCCTGTTGGAATATTATATAATAAGCTTTATATACTATGGTTTAATTGCATGTTTCCAAAAATTGCGCTGAATTCATCTCTTGGTTCAGTAGACCACCTCTGGCTTTGCGGTACTTCGCACTCGCCTGCGGTTTAGGAAACATGGAAATTAAATGGGAAAAGTGTCAAAGCGTCCCAAGCCATTATCTAACTGACACTCCCCACTCCCAATGACCAACTACCTTCTTTCGCACAGATTTTCTTTAATCGTGCCAACAGACCTCTTTACTCTCGATTTCCGAACTTTGTAGACAGAGAAAAATGAGTAAGGCTTTTATATCAAAATACTGATAAAAATGTGACTGCATAATCATTTCCAAATAAAATATTAGTCATTCAGAATATATATGAACACGTGTTCACTCAGGTGCCCTTATCCGAATAAATATAATGGACGAGATGCAAAACTATTAGTGATAGTTTAGTTTTTGATCATATACAATACTCGTACCTATCAAGAAAAACACTTTATAGATAGATAAGAAGTTATTATGTTTTGATTGAGTTCATCTCTGACGAGTTTCCGCTAATCCTTTAACGATTTTGGTTCTTCTCCCTCTGCGAATGGCAAATTCGTCACTACAAACATATTCGTGCTTTACTGATAGCTTATTATGACATTTTTATGAAATAGGCCTCAAGTCCCGTTTTTAACAGGAAAACGAATAATTTGACCAGATTTTTCATTTTTTAATTTCTGTAATAACTTGAACCTCAAATGGTAACATTTAATTATTGACCACTATATTGGCGATTTTTTAATTTCTGCCTTTCTGTCTTCTGTCTCAAATAATTAAAGATTTTTAATAAATTAGCAACATTTCATATCGGTAAGTTTTCTCCTTATACTTAAAAAAATTCGTCCTTATACTTATTAGGTACAATGCTAATACTACTATGATGATTTTCCTTACTTGTTAATTGTAATAACTTCATGGTTACACCTAGCTAACAGTGCCAAAACACTTTTGGTAATTGCCTAAATAATTATAAATACAGGTACTAGTGTTAATTTAATGGACATTAAATAACACAGGCCGTAAAATACATGGCTGGTTCACTACATTATTTCCCATCAACCACTAATTAGTTCTATGGTAGTGGTATTAATTCGCGAAGGGAAAGCTCCAGGCCCTGCTAATGGATGTCGCAAATCTCCCGACCGGACATGATAAAGATAAACTGACGTAGCCTTAGACTGAAAAAATTCTGAGCAATTAGTATTTTTACTTTCCTCGCGTTGTCTTTTTAAAATAACATAAGAAAGAGTTTTTTTAAGATGACATAAATTGCGCTCTCTTTTATTGGGTCTGAATATAGGAAATAAACGAACATTATAGGATATTTATTTCCACTTTTATTCGAAAATATCAAAAAAGAAAATGAGATCCATGCGTCGCTCGCATTTCATTCAAAATGTGTTTACTTATTGGTAATCCGGTTAAAACGGAATTGCAGGCCGTTTCCTGATAAACTTTGTGTAATTTCCTAACATATCGGAACACGTGTTCATTTACCTGCATTTGCCTCGATATTATACAAGGATGAAATGCAGAATAAATTGGATTATTATGAACACGTCTTCCGAAATCTTGATAATACGTTCGTATTTTACTAAAAGTTTGTTAGGAAACCTGATAACGAATAATTTAAAGAGATATTTAATAAATTAGCAATAATCAATGTGTTAAAAAAATTAAACTTTTTCCATAATATGCACTAAAGAATACGATGATATTCACTAAATAAAATGATGATATGCGCTAAAGAATATGATGATATGAAATAAAGAATATGATGATATGTAGTAAAGAATATGATGATATGAACTAAATAATATGATGATATGCTCTGAAAATTTCAAATGGATAGTATAGGTAGGTTCACAAAAAACATTTTTTTCTCCTTTTGAGCCAAGTGTTTACAAAAAAAAAATAATGTGACCCTTTAATTTATCATGTTAAGTTTTGCAAGTACTTAATTTTGCTGTAATCATCTCTTCATTTTGTTTGTAAATATTGTATAAGTATTGTTAATACTAATAAATACAATAAAAAAAATTTAACGGAAGATTTGAAGATTGCATTGGGGATGTAAACAATGTATCTTTGTATTTGTTCGAAACAAAAATGAAAAGTCTTATCTTTAAGTATTTTAAGTTGTTGATAATATAATTGATAACGAATAGGGATGTAAATATGTACCTACGCATTAAATCCGATGTTTTGCGGTTTACTTTTTTATGTTGACGTTAAGACAGACTCTTCCCAGACGTTTCCCGGAAATAATTCAGCGGACGCGCCGCGACGCGCGACGTCCGTTTAATATATGTAGAGACAACTGGCGGCGTCTCTTCCTTCTGACGTTACGATTAAATGGGTGGGGTTCATCTTACTAATATCAATTTGTAAGCGAATGTCAGAGTGGATTAAATACATAAAAAATAGCAATGAACACTGTCAGAATCGAAGCGTGTTCTTACGTGTAATTTTGAATAAAAATGAGCTGTTTGGGGAAATTATATTAGCTGTTTTGATGTTTCGTATTTTCCAAGAAAAACATGTATGAAGTAAAACCAAAACTAGAAACTGGAAGCAGAATTTAAGACAAATGTATGAATATTTTTTTATGTTATTTATGAATAGTTTATAGTTATTGCCTCACAAAAAATGCATTGCCTGCAAGAGAATGTAATTATTTGACTTCATATAATCAGGATCCATTAACTAAGCATTGCTGAAGCCATTTCTATTCAAATTTTGAATGGATCTTCTCTTATTGTATTTCTCTTCCTGAATTGAAGAATTGCATAATAATAAAATGTTAATACTATTTTAAAAAATCAAGTACACAATGCACGTTACATTTACCATATTTAATATTTTATAATTTCTTCAAACCTAAAATAAAATAACAAAATACTACATATTTTACATAAAGAAACCATTTTTTTTTTGGAATAACTTAGTGAGTAACACCTCAAATTGTAATATGTAAATATTGAAGACAATATTAGCAATTCTTTAAACAAAAATCTAAAACATAAAAATCAGAAAAAGATACTATCACATCTAGAACACTAACCCAAGACCTTTGCTAGTGTTGTCCTAGATGTAATCGTATCTTTTTCTGATTTTTCTGTTTCAGATTGTCGTTTAAAGAATCGCTAATATTGTCTTCAATAATTAAATAAAAAATCCAGCCCAATCCAGTAACAGTTAACTCGAGACTACCTTCCCCGAACAAAAAGTAAAAACATGAAAAATAAAATTCTTCGGCCAACCGAAATTTTTTATCCCGAATAATCGCACAAATGTAAGAAGAAGACTACACGCCACTGGTCCATTCGCTTCCTGATACCTGCATAAATTCGCTGTATTCATTCCAGTCTTAATTGTGAAGTGTTCTTGGAGCCGAGACATTAACGTTCTTTTGCCGATTGCTGGTTTAGTTTCAAGCTGGAAGCCATCAAATTAACGCTTCACAAATATTTGAATCGGAGGCCGACGAAAATAAACTATCGCAGTGATCAACCAATCTAACTGGCTAATTCGAAATACAGCAACCAGCACTCTTCTGTGTATCCAAGTAAACTGATATAATTCTCGGAAAAATGTCAGGGCGTGTTTTATGTTTTTGTGTGGCATTAATCTTGTCAACAAGTGTTTTATGCTTTGTCGTCGGCGTCAATCTTGTGACGGTGTTTAGCGACGAATTTGCCATTCGCAGAGGGAGAAGAACCAAAATCGTTAAAGGATTAGCGGAAACTCGTCAGAGATGAACTCAATCAAAACATAATAACTTCTTATATATCTATAAAGTGTTTTTCTTGATAGGTACGAGTATTGTATACGATCAAAAACTAAACTATCTATCTACTAAGACTATAGTGAAAGAATTTAAAAATAAAAATTAACACTTTATGAAAATTTCACCATATCCATTAAATTTCACAACTTCATCTCCTTTCACACACGACGTTTTATTTTCGATCAAATCTATTATTTAAAATTTTGAATAATGGCCTGATCTTATCTGAAAAAAAAATCCACAATTCCCCGTTTATGTGCGCAGTGTAACATAAAATTTCACAATGTAGACTTTCTTAACAATAACCTTCAGAAATATCAGAAGCAAAGCGTACGATCATAAATTTATACTTGAGTACAGACTATATGGGGAGCATTTCATATCCTCATCCTATATTCCTCTTCCTCTCCCCTTTACCTACTAATTAGTTTTAAGATACAATAAAACTTCTATCTCAAAGCAAGTTTACCAAAAGAAACTTTTTTGGCTCAACTTTAATTAACTTTATGTGAACATAGTATTTTTGTATTATATAAGCCGTTTGTTTCTGACAAATAAATATAAATAACATAATTACCTACCCGTAAAATGCAAGTTTTTTCCGGAAATTTTTTATCAGATTCGTAAAAATAGTCAAATATTTTTTTTACAATTGAAAATTGCTAATATAAATTTCAGAAATGTTTTGTATCCAAGTTCCTTATTGAGTAAAAACAACATCAGTGCACGGATATTGCTAGAACAGTTCACGTGTTCTAACATTCGAAATTTACTAATATTTTATCTAGAAACCCGTTAATCCCGTTTTTAATCAGATTACTAATAATTTGTAGAGATTCTTAAGAAATTGGCAATATTCATTTTATTATGTTCTTTAAAAACTCATCTTCGTATTCATCATAGTCTTCGCCTGCTTATTCCTGGTATTCCACTTCTTCATTTCTTTGTAAGATTGTAAAAATAAAGAAATTGCGTTCGCACTGTATTTTAGGACACATTCTTATAAAAAGTCCAGCGTGATGATAATAATACTAACTCAACATTTTCAGTAAAAAATTCAATGTTCCAAATAGTAAGTAATATACTAAGAATTCCAATGAAACCTGTTGGCTTAGTATCTACTAAATGAACTGCAATCACGACAAAACCATGACACGGTCGTCAAACAAGACACAAAGTCTCTCCGTCCGGTCATCATAAACAAAAGCAAACATACATCCTGCCGGTGTGAACATGGCCTATAACGCACTAAGCAAATAACATAAACATACCACACACCACACGGAATAATAATATGCCAATACCACACAACACGTCATGGATCGACCAGTCGACCAGCCTTGACCGCAAAACTGAATTCTTTTACTCTGATCCTCCGGTTACACTGACTATACGGAGTAGTAAATTTCGAGTCCAAATAATACGAAATGGTAGTCGTTCGGTCTAAGCCTGGTCCAATGGCCAATGTGAAAATCAATCTCCATATAAATATTTTACGATTAATTGGCGTAAAGTTCCATTCTGCACGATCGAAACTGGCTGGGTTTTACGATCGCCGTAGCCGTGGAAATGCTACTTTATTTTTATACTGCTAAATAATGCAACACCGTGAATATAATAATGTAAACATTTTCTTCCATTTGCATGCCATGAAGGGTTTACCAACGGGATTGAATAAAATATGCGTTTTCAAAATTAAATATAAAAGTCATTTCTCTAAAATTAAATACTTATATTAAACATATGAAACTTCAGTTTATTTCAACAAGGAGTTCTTAAAATTTACCTAAATAAATCATCGTTGGTTTCTTCGTTAGTTTACTCTTCTATATAGTATAACCATTTTAATAGAGGTGTGCGCAGTGTAAGATTTGTATCTCATACATTTAAACTGTACTTTTCTATCCAATTTCGTCTGGATCCAGTGAGACTATGGCATTCCCAATCAGGATATTTTGTAAGGCTGAAAGTAGAGGGGAGGTAAAGAGGAAGGTGGGGTATTACCTGATCTGGTCACCAAACACGGCCAAAGCCATTTCAAGCAACTTTTTAATTCTGATTGGTGGTCTTACAACAGGGCGATAATGGGACTATCTTCCACTCTGGAACGTGACGCAAATATTCTATGCATTATTTTAAATGAGTGATTTGTGAAACAAAAAAAATTACTTGCGCACGCCAGTATTTGACCACGGAGGCCGTCAATGTAGACTTAGAGGTGGGTGAGTTCTGCATTTTTCCGGAGGCATCCGAGGGCTGCTTCCTTTTAAAAGAACTCGAGTTCTTGGAGTGGGTCCCGGGTCCGAGTTCTTGGGTGCGGACTGGGTACTGGGCGACTACCGGGACGCACGGGTCCGGCCAAGGACTCGGCACTCGGACTCGAATAGAACCCGAAAGAACTCGGACCCGTAGCAGGACAAGGACCCGCACAAGAACTCGGACCCACACGAGAACACGGAGTCAATCCCGTCACCCATCGCACCCGAGTCGCGAGTTGTGCAGTTTACATTTTGGCGAAGTTCAACGAAATCCATTCGTGTCTTGTCGTGTTCCAGCTGATTGGGCTACGGCTAATGCGAGGCCGTAACGGATGTAGTATTAGGTTCCAAGTTCCAGATGATAATTTTAGCACACGCGTAAGCAGTAATAAATCAAATGTAGTAACATAAATTTCGGTTGTCGTTGAGAATTTGTCGTTTTCATAATCTCTGTCCATCGATATAGATAAAGGTACTTGGTCGAAGCCTCTATCAAATGAAACTCAGTAATGGTGCTGCCACACGCAAAGCTCACATCAACAGATAATATAAAGCACAATAGCGCTCGCCATACAATCCCATACAGACCCGACACACGTAAAAAGATAACGCGCTATAAGTGTGGTTCTGAACTTCGCTAACCGAATTTATTTTACGTATCCGCTCCCGAAGCGATATTTGAAAAGTTATGCGTCCCCCTCTCCGCCGTAAAAAGGAGAGGGGGTCATTTTAATTACGGAGCTACCAACTAAGTTCTGTGTTCCCTTAGTAAAGTTGTCACTTTGACAGATGAAATTATGTTCCTCGGCCGCTCTCGAATTCAACTGACCCCCTCTCCTACCATAGGAAGAAATATTTGATAGCGTCGTGTGTCGGTAGAAAAGATGATGCGCTGTACATTAACTTTTGATGTGAGCTTTGCGTGTGGCAGCACCATAAAGGCGAGATGTTTTAAAAACAAAGTCAGGAAGTAGTTAGGTACAGCATTGAACTATTAAAATTTTAACAATTAACAACATGTTTTAATATCTATTTATTCCAGTCCATTTTTTTTTACTTTTACAATACATACACACTTTGTTCAATATATTATTGTAGGATTTGTGTATATTATATACTTGATTTGTATATTTTTCCTTTTGGTTTCACAAATATATACATATATATGTCTCAGGATCATTAAAAATAAACATTTGCCAGAAATTTGCCTTTCGAATGAACACTATTACGACATAGCTAAAAAATTTTAACAAAAGATAGCCATTTTAAATAAACAATTATTGAATAAAATAATCTTGGTACCTAATTTATCGCTTGTCTGAATCTTTCCAATACCAGTTGACAATCAGTTCCAATTTTTAAAATCAAAGCAAATCCATATTCTAGAGTTCACTGAACCAGAGTTACGGATACACAGACAGACACCACTGAAATTTGTATTTTTAATAACACAAAAAATAAAAATAGTGAACGATAATTAAAATAAAACTTTAAAATAAAACAATAATTTTTACTTACAGTAGGTACCTAGCGCCTACAAATATGAGGGGCTAAAATAAAAATATAAAACATCAAAGAATTGCGATAAATCATTGAGATTTTACATAAAAACCGTTAAACTAATCGGCAATATCTCAAAATTCCAACGTGTTGATTTTTAAAACAAGATCATGAAACAAAAGAAACATAAGAATTGAACATAAAAATAATAAATCAGTAAGTTTTTTTTTAAATTCTGAATCCGAAAAAAAAAAGTACAAATAGGCATAACAGTCAAAAGAATCATAAATAAACTCAAAATATCTTCGTATTGAATTTTTTAAATCAAGATAAAACATTAAAAAAATGAACATAAAAAAATGTAATATTTTTTTTTTAAATTGCGAATTGAAAAATTAAATTATACAAATTGTTACAAACAGTTAAAAGAATCAGCAATATCGCAAAATCCCCCCGTATTATTCATAAGACATAAAAAGCATTGAAAAATAAAATCAGTAAGATCTCGAATCGAGACCCCGAGTCCGAGTTTTCTGGGAGTTGTTGATTAGAGGCATTCGGGTCCGAGTCCAAGTCCTTAGAGGCATTCTCGGGTCCGGGTTCTCTGGGAGTCGTTGATTGGAGGCATTCGGGTCCGAGTCCCAGACCGAGTTCTCTGGGAGTGGTTGATTACGAAAAGGAGTGGGAGTAGGACCCGCTTCCCGCAAAGGACTCGGGCTCAAGGACTCAATCCGGCTGAACCTACACATCGCTAATGTAGACATATGAACTAAAGAGTAACTAAGAGTACCTATGAACTAAAAATTACAATGAGCGGTGATTAATTAGTTTTTAGTTATTATAAGAAAATATTTTATAATGATTAATCACTGTATTTATGTATTTATTAATAATTTTTACAACACATTTATGCACATATCAAATATTAGGAATACCAATAATATGAAGAGATTTTTAATAAATGGGCAATACTCAGTTTTCTCCGTGTGATAATAATAAGTAAATATTTTTCTTTTAAATTTGTAAGCAATAATAAGACTATAGATGAACCAGAAAATAGCTGTAGGTAGTGTAAGTATCTATGTAAAGTAGTGATATATACATAATGTGTAGGAATGATGGGAACTTGTAGAAATAAAAATAAAATAAAATATAGTATGTTGTCAGTTCTAGGAATTTGATTGCAAATCGATATAATAATAATGTATTGATCATTCGATGACCATTATTAGACTATCATTTATAAGTACCTACTACTCTATCACGTTGTCGTAAGCATGTGTCACGAAAAACCCATTCATTAAATACCAGAAACAACACTCATCGATACAAGAATAATAGGAACATAGATTATTAGAGTTTATAAAAAGTCTCTCGAAGATGTTATCAGGGAATAGTTTGTTGAGAGTGATTCAAGTTTGAAACAACGGCATCCTTTGTGCGTCTCTTGGGGAGAGGCAGCGCAGCATCAGGAGTTTGGAGAGATGGAGGAGGAGTAGGAGAAGAGAGGAAGGAAAGATTGCGGTACCTAACCACAGACGTCCGGCCAAGCGCGCGCACCTTGAACACTCGACAACCGGTCACCATTTAGGATGCTCAAAACTTACAGCTCACATTGGACTTTAGTCCCAAACAAACGCTTCCTCTATCAACTTAGGCATACATTATTTATATATTTAATATCTTTAGAGATGAATGTTGGTTCTTGAACTTTAGTGGCATTGAAACTTGTTGGCCTATTTTTCGCAAGGGTTGGATATAATATACCCAATGACATCTCGTTTTGTCTTCTTTATGATGTAAAATGTTACATCATAGCACAACCAACAGGTGTTTACCTGACTAGCTTTAAAAATACTCTAGTAGTAATTTTTGTATAAACACCGGAAATGGCGGGAGATTTTATTTATGTATGTATTGTTCATTGTAAAAAACATTGATTCTAGTTAAATTTCACAACATTTATAACATACATACGAGTAGATTAATCAAAAAAGAAAATAATAAAAGAAAAGTAAAATCAATGAAAACGAATATAAGGACATAACACATTATCAACAACACTATCTGGTCACCGGTAGCCTACGTACGACAGAAAACGGGAATCGGGAAGCAAGAAGCAGAAAACTAGAAGCAGCAGGAGCAGGAAACTGGAAGCAAGAAGCAGCTGGAAATGTGAAAAGGAAAGCAAGAAGTATCGGAAAGCTGGAAGTGAGAAACATGATGCAGGAAATAAGCAACGGGATGCTTGATGCGTTAAGCACCAATCAGGACGCAAGATGCAAGAAATAACAAGCAGCGGGAAGCAAGAATCAACAAGCAGTAGATGGAAAGCATGAGTCAGGAAGAAAAAAGCAGAAGAAGCGGAAACCAAGAAGCATTGGGAAACGGCAAGGGGAAGCTAGCGTAAAGCGTAAAACAACGGGAAGCTAGAAACGAGAAGCAAGTAGCCGCAGGATGTAACAACCAAACCAAAAACCTATACACTGAAAGCTGCCAGCGAGGAGAAGCGGTAAGCAAAGATATGTGGGGAGTAAAAAACTAAAACCGACGCTCAACCCACTATTTGAATCCTGCCCATCCTAAATTCTTCTATTAGCTCGATGCTGCCTGTATGCCGGTCGATTTAACTTCAACCACCTTCCAAGCAAGTGTTCCAATACCTAACAAGTATGTTGGTCATTGGCTGGAGTGGTACAACTATATCGTATCGTAAATTTTAAAAATAGGGCAAAGTGAAAATGTGGAACGAAGACAACATTAAAGAAAACTACTATGGGTATAATTGGTACGCGACCAAATTATTTCTCTGACAAACAAAACCATAAATTCTTTTTTTTTTCAACTTCAATTTTTATAAAAATGACGTTCCTGAATTTGAAAAATAATCACTGGACGCTCAGACCCACTGAGCTCTGTCAAATTGGGCTGGTTTCGATTTTAAAGACATCGTTTTTTTCTTGGTGCATAAAACCATAAAATTACCATAAAACCGAAACAATATTACCCGCGAGTGTTGCTATTGCCGTAGCATCTTCCAGGAGATAAGGAGGTACTCCTCTGCGGTGACCACAGCTTCCTGAGCGGTGCTTAACAAACCAGCTTGCGGTCTAATACATCATTAAGGATGTTTTGACGCCATAAAACTCTGTAACTTGGTGACAGTTTAGTCATGGCTTGCTCGGGGTATTAATGCAATGATTGGAAATACTAATGCTCTTCTGTTTTCTGACTGATGATCTTTGTAAAAAAGATAAAGTGTTAGACCAGTGGCTGGGGTCTAGGTCTGGGCATATGACGGGTCGGGTGACATTACAAGAGTATTGGACCGCTATTTTTTTATTTCAATACATAAAATTGATGTTTTAATGCAAAGTAAAAACAAAAATGGATTAAAGGTAGAATAAAAAATATATCCATAAACATTTTATTTTTCTCATCTGTACTGACGAGACACTGATTTATTAGGTACAATATTGCCATCACAATATCTGCTTAGATGGTAGTTCATGCTGTCCAAAGTGCGTTGGATAAAATTGCGATAGCTAACCAAAGTTATATATAATGAATATTTAAACCAATGACGGATAGCAATTCGGGGCTATCTATTTTATTATTTAGCAGATATGTAGAAACAACAGATATGACAATGTGCGTCTTTTTTTTTAAGTTAAAATATTATTTGTAGTTTTGTTGTATTTCTATTAAAGTGCATTACACGAAATTATTACATAACGACACAGTATTTGTAATATTTTGGGTTTGCTACACGGAGAAAAATGACTGATTTATAGAAATCATGTTAATGATGTTAAGTGTTCGTGATGATAAGCCATTTCCTAATAAAATATTCGTACAATCAGAATATATCGGAACACGTGTTTATGCAGCTGCGCTTTTTCTGATAAACATTTTTCGAGATCCTCATAACGCATTCGTGTTTTACCGATAGTTTGTTAGAAAATCTTTCAAAAGGCCTGCACTCCAGTTTTTACGAATTACCAGAATTCGAAAATTTTACCAAATTTTTCAGAAATTATCAATTTTTTATATCAGTAAGTTTTCTCCGTGTAGATATATACATAGAATACACAAAATTTAAATTATAGTCAAATGATTATTTTTGAGTAGCTTTTAAAATGTGAAATTTTGTGAAAATTATGTTATTTGAATAAATATACGAGTAATATAAATAGCGTGGTGTCTGTTTGGTAGTCGAGTGGTCACTCCAGTCTCCAGTGGGTATTCAAATAGACTCCGAGCCCGGAGCCCGCTGCTAGTGCCTACTGCTGATGCCACGGTAGACTGGTAGGTGCTATGGCCAGAATAGCCACATCTTTGAATCTGTTATTTATTGTGATTATAAACTTTAATTTGATGCTGTTAACGATCGTTAACGAATAAAAACCGCATTAAATTCAATAAAAACGTAATGTAAGCATTTCAAACAAAATTATATGTAAAACAGCTTGAATTATGGGAAGTTTAATGAATATTGGATCGAACATTCGATAGAATTTTTATTTTTATCGTTTTGATCGTGTATTAAAATTAAATTTCATGCAAATTAGTGAAAATGCATTCACCAATATTATAATGTTGGTGATTCAGTTACATTAGAATTCCTCGGTTTTGCAGCTAAGGCAAGTAACCTAAGACCACAGTGTCAAATTAAAAACATAAATTATCGTTTGTGAGTTCACGGGGATCTCTTTTTATTATATGCTTATCCACAAACCTATTAGATATTATAAATATGCACGGAGAAAATATCCTGATTAAAAATATTGCAAATTTATTGAGAATCTCTTTAAATTATTCGTATTCCTCTTAAAAATGGGATTTAAGGCAATTGACGAATGAATTGATGGGTATCCTGATAAACCCTATGTAAAATAACGATGTTTTGTTACGATGTCCGATACGTGGTCATGAACATACCAACATGTTTGCATAATGTCCTGATATTTACTAACGCTTTTTAGGGAAGCGGCTTGCAGTCCCGTTTTTAACGGTGTTACCAATATTTTAAAGAGATTTTAAAAACATCAGCATTACTAATGTTTTTCCATGGGTATGGTGATATTATCCACTTTTCTAAATTCCCTTTCTTCATGAACGGAAATGTGTTCGTGTACTTAGGAGGTTGCGCGAGTACCTACCTTCTGCAGTTCTTTGACTGCAGTTGAGGAGTTATGTTGATTGTATTTCCAGGTGTGGTTTGACTTCTCCCGGATCGTGGCAGCCACGTTTTCCGTTACCGCAAGAGAATGCGATCAAAGCCACTGAAGCGCGCACTTCTCGGTTCTTGCTCAAACTTCTGCCACACTTCACTTGACTACGCATCCTCTCGCCTAGTCCCCGTGACCTGCTGCAAGAATACTTAATTTTGTCTTCTTCTTTATCTATTTTCTCTCCGACAATAACTCATAAATTTAATATCTCTCTTCTAAACCTGCTATCTCACTATTTGATTGGATATTGTTAAGAATGTGTGTAAACTTGTCAACTTATCAATAAACATGATTAATGTAACCTTAATGCGGCGTTACATGCATACCTACATACTGTCATGACAGTTGTTACATGGAAATAATGATCTTTGATTGACACCTCATGACTTGCGTACCACATGCTTAGATAAATAATCTGAAAGAAACCACATTTCCAAAGCCCCTACATAACGAATGCAACGGTTTTGTTGAATGAATTTGTCATCAAAACACAGCGTGTAATTCTATATTCTACTATTTTAAGCACCATCATAAAAACATAGTTAATTGTATTTAAAGCATACAGCCCGCATTCAGAAGAGTGTAAGAAAAGCTGCTCGGTTATCACTAGTGAGCAACAAGTATTTCTAAGCGCCGTTGTTTTCGCTCCTTTTTACTCCCGTCTGAATGAGGCTCACCATCCGCAAGGCGCTAGACTTAAGGTCGCTCTAGATATAGATGACTGATTTTACCAATCGGTTTTAAAAAATAAGGGTTTGAACAACATGCTTGATTTAAGGAAAGGGCGGTAGGACGGTCGAGCCTTTCGACTCGGTGTCTTCAATTGGTACCTGGGCCAGCCAGCTGCCTGTGGAAGACTTTAGACCTGCAGTTGCTTTAAAAGCTTTGGCTGTCTCCCCGCAGATGGCTCTCGTTTACTAATGGAATACGAAGTAACGATAAAGTTTGCTCAGGATTGAAGAAAATAAATCTTCGTACCAAATTAAAACACTAACATTTTTTGCTATTTCTGTCGTCCAACGTGATACAGGGAAAATAATAATATACAGTCATGCTAACCCACAGATATAATGTTTCTAAACAAATTATATTGATAATAAAGAATAATGGTGGGTTATTATAAATGTTTTGACTTGTTGAATTCTATGATTATTATTACTAGTTTCGTAAATTATTATTACCAGCCATTTTTCCATTAGTTAGGTACTAAGAAGTTGCCCTTGAGATTGTATTTCACAAGAACAGATCTACGGAAATGCGCCGTGTTTTAGGTAATATTATTTTATTACCTACTAGCAGACGTGTACCCGGCGTTGCTCGGGGTTATGGATGGTTTGGAGTAAAGTTTTGAATGTACATGAAAATTGGATGTATTTTAAAGGTAGAAATAATATTATCATTCTAAATAATTGAATAAGTTTATTTCAAAAGCGTTTGTCTCACTTGATCGTGCCATGTCTTCCTCGGGCGCCATCGACTTTTTTTACCATTCACTTTCACGCCAAACGTTCTTCTTTTCTTCCTTCATCACATTTGGCACATAAGTATTTGAATCATCGGTAGTGCCATGTCTTCCTCTGGCGTATCCAACTTCTTCAACCATTCGCTCAACGTCATACATTCTCCTTACACCTTTTTCGTCGTTCATCACGTGCTCCACGTTTTATCACAAATAGAATTATTTTATTCGGGGCCTCCTCGGGCGTCCCTAACCTTTTCCACCAATTACTACTATATATATCAAAAAGTTACTATTAAAAAAACTTCATTGTCTATCCTTTATTCGACTCCGTTATCTCATTCCAGCGCAGAGAAACAAAACACTATTGGCACTAACAAGAACAAACCTTGAAATTTTCAGCGGTCAGTTAAATCGGTCACACATATACGGACATTGCCTTTTACTTATATATAAGATAGGCGTTACCATCTACATGAAGGAAGGTTGAAGGAACCAAAGCGCACATAAGATTCTATGTTTGGTGAGCATGCTTTCAGGATCAGGATCTAAAGCCTGGAAAAAACTGCCACACAATTTAAGATTGATCATTGACGCGACATATTTTAAGGCTAAACTTAAAACTCATCTTTTCAGAAAATACTATCCATAAAGTCAGAAACTTTTCACCTTCCCAACCCGTGACATTATAAACAACTAAAATTTAAATGACAAGTCATTTAATAAAATTTCTACAATACTAAAATTTAAATTAAATTTAAAATCTTATTTTGCCGCAAATGTTTTAAACATTTAATTAAATATCAATAGTATTTGATTATAAAAGAGCTAATGTATCCTCTGCGAGGAAAGTCGTATCCTCTCCGAGGAAAGTCGTATCCACTCCAAGCTTAAGCTTTCTAATGAAAGTGTGTTTAATTGAAGCGACCTGCCAGGTAAGCGGTTTTCTGTAGGTGTTTGTAAATAATCAAATAGAGCCTAGGAAGTAATGTTTGTACAGCGACCTTCAAGTGTTTTTTTTTTACAAACACGGCTCTATTCAAATTATTCATTTATTTCTACTATTCATCCGATTTATGTGGCGTCGATTAGAGCGTATTGTTAAAGCAAATATTTCCACCGTAAAAAGGCAAATGTTTTTTCATTAATCTATTAGTAAAACTTTGTTCGCAGTTCCGGGGACCATTTATTAACCGACAACTCTGCCATAGGTCACCGCAAATGATTCGCTAAGTTTAGTGATTTAGCAGGGGTGCCCGGGTTCTTCGGGTGAGGTGTGTTCAGGATGCGCCTGCCCACCAGCTGTGTGGTGTATCAGGAGAGGCTGGTTTGGGGAGATCCTTTGACCTCTCTCGACCCATTGCCTTGCGCCGCAGTGGTAGGGATATATTCATCACTCCTGGACACATTGAACCCTAAATTCCTACCTAACCTTAAGGCGATGCCATACGTAGCAATGCAAAATGATGTGTTTTTGGTTTGAAAATTTGGTTGCCTAGAAATGTTTCAGATGCTTTAATTAAATACTGCGAGTAGAATACATCTTGGCCTTTAAAATAATCGAGTATTTTTTAGATAAGTGTTTTTATAAGCCCAGAAAAAAATAATGTATAAGGCCTATGAAAACTGCTTTAAATTTCAAAATCTCCTACTTACGAACCTATTTTCGGTTATGATTTATTTTCGGTTATGAAGTTATTTATAAAATGATCGAAAAAAAATTATTATTTATGCCTGAACATCAACAAAATAAAATAAAAGGCCATGTTTCTTTCTTGCATAAATCAAAACAGGCGGATGGTGTTAAGCGGGAATTTAAACCTTATCGCCATTTACGTAAGGGTTGTTATTGATAGCGGCTCAATTTAAAATATTACACGACGTAGTGCATCGCCTTAATACCTTTTACCTTTCTTGAATTTCCTCTCCTTCCTTTCCTTAAAAAAGACCCTTCATACAGCATCTCACAAGATGTTGTGAGTAGGTACTTATGTACATTGTATTATGTATGTTAAGTAGGTTAGTAAGCTATAAACTTTAACTTGAGCCATTAACATTATTCACACTTTATGGCCTACAATAATATAAACGAGGGGCAGGAATATTCGACTTGGTTTTATTTCTTTTTTAACTGCTTTCTTTACTTTATTTATTGTTTTTGTGTTTAAATCGTAGAACTGCGTTTATTTTTTTTTATTTAATTAAAATCAAATTTAATACTAAAATTATTCAGTTCTGCAAGTGCTTTCTTTACAATACTCTTACATCTACCTTCTAACTCCGGTGTGATTGAATGGAATTATCCGACTACTGAAGTGCGCCCATTATAACCCTGTAGATTTAAAGCCCTGAAGTGGGGAGTCCAAGGCGCGGCCGCGGTCGGTCGGGCCGGAAGAGATCTGAGACAGAAACTCCAAAAGCTCCTAAATGAATAAGTAATTCTTGACTAATTTCTACGGCGCAAGTTTTGTGGAATATCCTCTCAAAAGCGTTCTACAAATTTAGAAAGTAACTTAAAACAATAATAAAATTGGTATTAAATGTATACTTATTCCGAGAAGCGTAAAATGTGAACTACAATAACAACTTAAGTTAATAACGAAGTTGATTTTCATAGCCTATGTAGAATAATGAATGTACATATTAAAACGACGTTGAATCCACGCCAAAGTGGGCAATGATTACAAACTAGATCTACATCTCTAATAGTATAAGTCGCTAAGTTCGTTTAAACTACGCAACGGTTTTTAATAGGATTTTATATGCATATTTTTTTTATTTTATTTTTAAATACATAAACGGTTATACTGCCTTTTATAAATAAACATATAATAGAGTACAAAAGTAAGAAAAATAATATCATTACATGATAGTAGTTTTAAACATAAAAATAACATACAATTATTTTGTGTATCACAACCAAAAATAACAAAAAAAGAACAATGAGAAATATCCTCATTTCATTTCAACATGTCCATATTGCGTATATAAAGTTACATTATGGAAAAATAATTGTTGAGTGCATGTTTATATTGCGCTAATTTTAAGAAATAAATGTCGCCGATGTTAGCATGTTCATTTCCCAAAATGTGTAATCGACTGATTGATGAGTAATAATGTGATAATGTATGTGTGTTATTATAGTAGAACGGTAGAGTCAGTCTATTGTTAGCGCGACCAGGGCAATGAAATCGTATTAGTTCTATTAAATCAGGGGTATCCAGGACCGAGTGAATTATTTTATATAATATTAATAGATCACAGATTTTTCTGCGATCTGATAAATTTCCGAGATTAGTCCAGTTTAATAACAAATTATAGTCTACGGATTCTTTTGGAATACCTAATTTAAAATTAATATACCTAAGGAATCTATGCTGGACTTTTTCAATCGCTTGAATATGGATATTGTAATGTGGAGCCCAAATCGTAGAGTTATATTCCAAAATGCTTCTCACTAGCGTTATGTATAAAATGCGAATAGTATCAATGTTACAAAATTGTTTGGTTATTCTAATAATAAATCCTAAATAAAGTAGATAAAGTAGCATATAAAGTAGAGAAAGATCGAGCAACGCCGGGTACACGTCAGGCAGAAATATATAAAAAGAAAGGTAATCTGTATGCCCTATAGACTCAAAAACTAATAGACCGTCAACATGTGGTCAACAAATGCCCGCTCCATTCATTCCCCGGCGGGATTGATGAGATTCACATGGCGTCGCCTGAGGCCCTAGAATGGCTCGCAGACCTAGATGTCCCCCACTGACCCCCCACCATACGAAAGAAGAAGAAGAATAGACCGATTTTGCTGAAAATTTCAAAGTTTGTTCTTATTAATCAAATATGAGTATGGTTAGAATGGTAAAAGGAGTCGGGGACGGAAGACTTGAGCATTATCTCTGCACTGGAATGAAATACGGAGTCAAAATAAAGACGATATACTGTAGTTTTTCAACGGTAACAATGTGGCAGACTGTAGTGAACGGTAAAAAAAGTTAGGAACGCCCGAGCAAGACTTAATATATATTTTAATTGCTATTTTCAAAATTGGAACTGATTTGTTGAGAAAATTCAGACTGGTAATCAAATCTTCGCTAGTAAGTTTCGAGCTGCTAAAAGTGTCGTTTTACTTTTGGTAAAGTAAGCCGTAGGTACAGCCTTGCATTACGTCATACTATTTTATGTTTTTCATTTTTTATGTTAAACTGCACAAGAGTCCCAACTGCTCCCAACCGTTTGGAGCCAGTGATACTACGGCATCCCCAATTGGGGTATGTTTTGAGGCTGAAGGGAAGGAGATGGTAAGGAGGAAGGTGGGAAAGTACCTGGCTATTCAGATATGGTCACCAAACACGACCAAAGCCATTTCAAGCAATGCTCCAATTCCAAATGGTGGTCTTACACCAAGGCGATACTGAAAGCATCTTCCACTCTGGAACGTCCCGCAAATATACTATATATTATTTAAATTAAGTAATTTGTGAAATAACACAAATTAATCAAATATAATTTTGTTGCCACTCCGAGATTTGAACCCGCGACCTCCAGCTTGCTAGTCGAGAGCCTTTCACCTCGACCACGGAGGCCTTCAAGTTGTTGTAGCCAAGGGTATTTTTATACATGTTTTTTCGGCGTAATGTTACGTAACGTAAAAAATGAGAATCAAAAAACACAAACAGGTATTGTGATTTCGCAAATCCTACACAACGTGTCTTATGGAAGGTAATGAAATTTGTTCTCATATATTTATGAGATTTTCTCCGAACATGAAGTCTGAAATATCACACCCGATTAAGGTGACAAGTAAGAGTAGCGAATCTTCTCTACTGGAGAGGCTGTGACAAAGTCCTTTCATGTTTCAATCCCATGATGAGAAAAGGGGGCGGGAGATCCCAGAGATTTCAGGAGAGACAATCTCTTCTTCTTCGGCTCCTTCACTTTCTGCTTCTTTCTTACCTATAGAACAACGTGATCCTCCGAAATTACATATAGATAAGATGACGCTTTGACATACAAGAAGGTCTACTTTAGAGTACCTACCTATATGGGAGAGAGAAATTAATATGTGTATGTATTACAGCTAAAGTAGGAAAAAATGCTTAAAAAAACAATTGCCAAAATTTGTTCTCTTTCTGTACGAATATTGCTTACAGCCAAATGATGATTTTATGATGATTTTTAGTTATATTCTAATACTATTTTCCATGTATTTTAGCTTATTCATTTCTCGAGTATATATCTAATATTTTAGTATTATACGTTTTTTTAACTACACCTACTATTTTTACGCAATTTAACGTAGTGCAGACGGCAACCAGAAAAAACTCGTAAAGACAAAAAGCACTTTTGTCTAAAGATTGAAAAATAAAACCCACACAAAACCTAGAATATTTTCACTTCAAAAAATTATAAATAATATGAAGACACCTTTTTCTCATAACCCTAAGTTTGATTTAAATTTAGATTTTAGAGATGTTTTTGTTTTTCAGGTCTGACTGTTTTCTGTAGAAAACATATTAGTGAATGTAAGCTCTCCAATCAACTGTCTTTCTATGTGAAATATGCATTCTGCAGAAAACAGCCACAGCTAACAAAATCAATAAATGTATGTAGTTACAAGCGCCGTGAACGTTTTCGGCTGATTAGGTAAATGTCATTGTTGGAATGTTAACCCTTTCAGCCCCAGTGTTAATTCAAATTAACATGGACTTTGTGAATTTTTTTACCGTAACGGTAGCGATTTAGAAAAGTCATGTTTTTGTTTTCTTATAGCTTGTAATCTTTTCTGTGGCCTCTATTTTTTCCGCTGTGTTGAAATTCTTATTCCCGCTACAATAATGATAAATATTTTTACATCTGCTTATGGTGAGTTTCAACGAATTTCTGCCGTCATTGATTACTTAATTTAAGGTGAGATATCAATATTTTCTACTCGAATTACAAATATTTTAACGCATTAGGATGTGTTCTATAATAATAACATCAGTTCAATTCACTGTTCACAGTCATTTGCCAGAATATTATAAATGAATTTCAATGTTCATTCAAATTAACACTGGTAGTGACGGACATGTTTTCTACTAGTATGGCGAATTTTTAAAGATTTATTATCCTAGATTATTTCTTTATTTCTGAATGAATTTTAGTCAATATGTTATTTGTTTGTACCTTAGAGATTATCACTACATTGTAAATGTGCATTTTTGACATGAAAAAGTTATGTGTATTACTTTTGGGTTATGTTTATTTTACCTTACTATTTAAAAAATACCCTCTGACATCCAATGTTAATCCAAATCAACATAGAAAAGTTTCTAAAAAAAAAAATTTCAATACCAAAAATTTTCAAATAATTTTCTGGGGTATTATCAAGCATTACGTATTTTATATATGTAGAAACAATAATGCGGGTGTGAAAGGGTTAAGATTTTTTGCTAAAATCTAAATATGTTTTGAGAAATATCCACATTAAAAGTGTTTCGAGTGCCGTGGACGCTTTCTGCTAAACGATTGTTTTCGCAATTAACAAATTCGAAAACGGCCAATATCTTATTTTTGACCAAATTTTTAGTAATAATAATAACACAGCATTTATATAGCACAGTTTTGTGTCATTTTACTTCAAGTGCGCTTTACTATAACAAACTTAAAACAGTAAATTAGTAATAGTGGTTATATTCTTAAAGTGGTCATGTTATTGGCTGGTTTCTGCATAATTACGTTAAATTATAGTGAAGGTACCTTTATTATTTTTTTATGAATTAGTACCTACATAAACTAGCTCCTCAGTTTTTAATAACTTTTTTTTCAAAAAATTTCTCCACTAACCGGGATACTGTATACTGGTTTGGTTATTTTATTTTATTTTGTTTGAATAATTTTATTTCATGTACTAAGTCGCCCGTTGGGCTTTCAGGTAGTGTACAAAAAATGTTAAGATTATAATTAAGTAACAAGAAATAATAACAATTACGTAATAACAATTACATAATAACCATGACATATACAAGCAAGTAATATTACGTACATTCTTACAATAATTATTCACGTGCAAAACAAGTCCTTTAAACAAAAAATAAGAATATACCCACGTAACATATAATTAAATTAAATCTTTGCTTTGTAATTTCAATTTTTCTGTATAAATCGTGTTGATTGAAGAAAATACAATAAAGATTTTGATAGTAATTTGCTAGTATTTAACATATCATGTAATGGAAATGGCCTTAAAATTGTTCCTCAGTATCTTGCGACACCATTGATCTATCTGTCAAAGAAAATCACCATTGATCGTTTTCAAATTTCTGAAATCAGATGCGACCAATAAATCTCTCGGAGTTCATTATCAACATATCAGCAATTCGTTTTGTTGTTAAGCATAGCATTCGATTTAACTTTTATCAGCGTTTGAATCTCTGATGTCCTCTCATTATTCATTGACTCTTCGTATGACTTTAATTGGCACTGAATAATGTTGGTCAGCGTTTCTCTACATCCCCTACAGGCCTATAACCCTATACATATGGTATGGAGCTTGAAGAAATTGATTTCGACAAGAACTTTATACCTGCAGGTGGTTTTAAGTTTAAATTATTATGATCATAAATGTTCGGAGGATCTCGTTCGATAAACATGGTTGGGTCGTAATTTTGATCAAATTAGCTATATCGGTATCGGAAGCATTTAATTTAATCATTAAGATAGATTTGAAGTTAAGCAAATTTTAACTACTTTAAAATAAAATACTTTAAAATTAGGTGTACAGTGTTATTTGATATATCAACTAACCTGGCGTGTACCCGGCGTTTCTCCGGGTTATCCTTAGGGGATAGACCATCGCGAACTTTTCTGTAGGCCTTTTTAAGATATACAATTCCGTAGTACATTATTTTGAGGTCTCTCACAAGGTTTAGCCAGCGTCAGCAATGTAAGCGCCCGAAAATATATTTTTTACGATTTGATTACAAAATATCGACTTTTCTCGGTTTTCTATAAACATATTATGCATATATTGTTTTTATTTTTATTTTATTATCTAAAGGTACATGTTACATGATTAATAAATTTATTTAGAGAAGATACATTAGAACAAAATACTAGGCAGCTGCCTATTTCATGGTGCCTAATGGAGGAATGGTTAGGTTGAATTTAAGTCTAGTGTAAACATATTTCGGTAGAATTATAAAAAAAAATTAAAATTGGTAAAAAAATGTTTTCAATAACTCACAAAGTTTTCTATAAAATATACACAATATAAAGTAGTAGGTACACATATGTACACACATACATACACATGCACACGCAAGTATATATACATACATACATGTATATATGCATATACAAATACATACATTTTCACAACATAGATATACTTACATACATGTATCTTATTCTTATTATATATATATTCCGGGAGAAATTCTCTAAAAGATAGTGAAAACCCTTTGTTGCGTAATTTGAAGAACTAATCGCACAAACAGACAGACATGAATAGCACTTTGTTTTATACTATTTAATAAAGATCGGGGAAAGATCGTATGAACCTCGCACTATTACATTTCATCATTATCATGCCCGTTGTGGGATTTGGTTTCCTCCACAAATGTTGGATCGCTCGCCATTGGCTTCCATTTTTCCGCCGTTCGTTTTTTATATATTCTTTACCATATATTTTTAATTTTTTTTAAGACAAAAAACATTTCATTCAAATTCTTTAAAGAGATTTTTATCCAGCCCTTTTTTTCACATTAACTACACAGAAGGCTTCGAGGAAAATAATTTCTGTCGGGGCCTGTGTCATCTTTAAGGAAGCTGTGTGGAGGGTCTTTTTGAGTAGAGGAAGGAGTAAACATCTGGAGTCTGGGAGGGAGGGAACACAGAGACCGGCAAATTTTACCATAGCCGAGGTGTTGAACTCAAGAACGAGTAGTAGAAACGACTTGTTCTCATGTGACAAATGTCAACCGTGTAGAAATGTGTAGATTATGCACCGGTGCCAAAGGAATCAATGCTGCCACTTCTTCAGAGCATTTTACATTAAAATACAAGTAGAATAAGGACAGCATACTTACCTGACATCTGGGCTCTAAAGATTGCAGTTTATTTGTCAAGATGGGCATGTGAGGTTATTTTAAAAATAATGATTATATTTAAATATGAGCAGACGGGTTGATCAGTAATTAATGTCCAATGTCCGCGTCCACTGCCCCCTTCATTAAAAAAGCAGTCTGGTTGGAAAAAATTAATTATATAATTCAATTAAAGTCATTTGAACCGTCACGAAAGCGAGTAACCGAATATCATATGACACCGGTTACACGCAGCCACTAGTTATTATAATTCTTCTGCCACATGAAAGCTCACATCTCATAGCCATTCCGTCAGAGCGGCTTCAGCTGTCAGAGTGTGTCAATCTCCTTCACTTCTTTAGGGGGGTTCTTCCATCACACATACAGAGAACACGTACACTATACACAGTACACACACAAAACACATTACACACCGCACAGGCTAAAAGTTAGTATACTCCAAACCAACCGAGTTGCGTTAGTCACCACAATGCAGACGTGGAGTCAGTGTTATTATAAATAATAAGTTGGGAAAAAAGACTTCCATTCAGCAGTCCTTTCCAGAACCAAGAAGCCAAGGCGCTGAAAACACCTATAATAATACAATACCTTACTTTATAGACCGATGACCACAAATGCAAGTTATTTTAAGATTAATAAAACAGTACCTTACCATTAAAATATTTTACGTAAAACAGTTTGAAAAACAACCGTAAAATTCGCAGTAAGCAAAAAAATTTATTTTTCTATACAGTGAATTGGTGATTTTCCAAGGGTTTCAATTTGAAACACGTGAGATTTTAGTAATGCGTTTATTAGAGTTAATTCAAATCAATTTTCAAAGCTTGCTGGGGCAAATTCGACCGTAGGTCCATCCAATACACCGGGCATAATGAACGAACATTTATGTACACGCCTTCTTCACTTACGTCGTTAAGATTCCGACTGTATTTAAGTAAATTGTTTCACCTTACAAGTAAGTATTGCATGGTACATACACTCAGTATCGCCCCGAAGAGAGTAACCAATCATAATTTGTTTATAGAAGAATTAAGACATGTGTTATTAAACTACAGAAACGCGAATACAATAGTTTTAGGTGACATTAATTTAAATATATCGCACGATTATACATCGAACGATAAAGATAATTACTTAAATATGATGGCGGAATTGAATTATGTGTCGTGTATTAACTCTTACACCAGAAACGTCAATGGGCAACGTCCATCATGCATTGATCACATTTTCACAAATATCAAGGATATAAATAATTTAAACTCGGGAATTATAAAAACCTCAATTACCGACCATTACATGACTTTGCTACACTACAATTCAATAATACCTCAGGCGATAAACCAACATTGCGGACAAACTGCTAATAATAAGAAAGAAATATCTATTGTTAATATCGAATCTTTGAAAAATAAATTGTCATCTGAATTATGGTTAGATATTCTCCGAAGTGAAAACGTCAACGAGTGCTGTAAAATATTTGAAAATAGATTAACGAACTTTATAAATGATTCAAAAAAAATTATTCCAAAAGGAAATACAGCAAAATTTCGTAAAATCAAACCGTGGATAACACATGGGCTTGTTGTGTCCATAAGACACAAAGAATGGCTTTATAAAGAAACAAAAAAAAACCACTAGACATTAAATTAAATGTTCATTTTAGAGAATACAAAAATAAATTAACCACGCTCATAAAAAACACGAAAGAAATTTATTATAAAAACAAACTTGATAATTCTGAAAATGACAGTAAGAAAGTTTGGAATATAATCAATGAAATGATGGAAAATAAACAAAAAACCAAAAGTAATACTATTAAGAGTGTAATACAAAACAATAACATAATAAACTGTATTGAAGAACCTAAAAAAGGAGCCAACGCTTTTAATGATTTCTTTGCAAATATAGGAAAGAGTCTAGCAAAAAAAATTACCGTGAAAAAAAAAAATAATATGTATATTGAAAATATTCCGAATATAGAAACTAAACTTGAACTCTTCGAACCAACCAATCCGTCTGAAATTGTACAAATTATATCAAAAATGCGAGGTGGTTCTGCTCCGGGATTTGACGGTCTCACCGTAAAAACACTAAAAATCATTAAAAATTATGTTTCTACACCAATCTCTCATATTATAAACAATAGCTTTGACAGGAGTTTTCCCGAGCACGTATAAGAAAACCATAATCTCTCCAATATTTAAGTCTGGTAGCCCGGAGGACATTTCTAATTATAGACCCATTTCACTCTTATCTAATATATCGAAAATTTTTGAAAAAATTGCTAAAAAAAGACTAACTGCATTCTTAAATAAAAACAAAATTATAAATGAAAATCAATTCGGTTTCACAGAGGGAAAAAGTACCCAAGATGCCATTGCAAAAATTTCATCTAGTATTCAGAGTACCCTGGACAAATCAAATAAATGTATAGGAATTTTTATTGACTTAAAGAAAGCATTTGACAGTATTTCCCATGAAAAACTTATATTAAAATTAAAAGAAAATGGCATTGACCACTTAGCCCTTAAATGGATAGAAAGCTACTTAACAGAGATACCTCAAATTGTAAAATTAAACCAAACTTTTAGTACACCACTAACATTTGGCATTCCTCAAGGCACGGTCCTCGGACCATTACTATTTTTAATGTATGTAAATGACATTTTCCAACAGAAAATCAAAGGTGAATTAATCTCTTATGCTGATGATACTGTTTTATTAATAAAAGGTCAAACATGGGAACTAGTTAACAAACTTGCAAATGAATGTATTAATATCTTAAAATCATGGTTTGATAATAACCTACTCACACTTAATGCTAAAAAAACAACATATGTATTATTTTCACTACAAAAAATACCTAAACACAAAGTAAATATCATAATCCATGATGAAAATTGTGACAATTATGTAAACTAATGTCAACTGTAAACTACTTAATCCTATGTGTACTGTAATCAACTCTTCTTCTGAAATTAAATATCTTGGTGTGATCATCGATGAAAATCTGAAATGGAAAAGCCATATTAGGGAGTTAGTAAAGAGAATAAGGAAATGTATATATATATTTGTTAGGTTAAGAAATATTTTAAATGTGAAAATACTAAAAAATGTATATTATGCTCTTGTCCACTCCCTGCTTATTTACGGAATCATAGGTTGGGGAGGATCTTATAAAAACAACCTAAACTCAGTAAAAGTCTCGCAAAAAATTATTATAAAAGTAATACTTAAAAAAAACTCTACTTTCCCAACAAAATTGCTTTTTAAATTGTTTCCAGTACCAAATATTGATGATATATTTAAGCAAACTTCAATTATAAAAATGTGTAAAGAAAAAAATAACACAGAATATCAAAAATTTTACAAACTCATGAGAAATGGAAATCAATTTATTACGCCAATCTTTAAAACAACTCAAATGCAAAACCATTATATTTACCAAGCCATAAAAAACTACAATAATTTCCCTTCCGAATTGCGCTGTATTACGAACCAACAAGAACAAATAAATAAAATCAAACTTTTTTTCCAAAAAAACTTATATTAAACAAAAATAAAAATATATATATATATATATATTATTATTATAATATTTATTATTATATTATTATTATTATATCACATTATGAATTATGAATCTAAGTAAGAATCGTGGCTCCCTTATCAGGCACAAGAGCTCCTCTTTTCTGATAAGGTATACATGACCAATTATGAACCTTAATATTATATTTTGCAAAATATGTATGTATTAATGTAACCCATATGATGTATATTAAAATAATAAAAAAAAAAAAAAATAATAATAATAATCGCAACGATGTCACTTGTACTGGCTTTAGCCGTGTATAGAGACCAAACTTGAATAGTCAGTATAATGAAAGTGCTTTGTTAACCGAAATGTATTCCACAATCTCTGACCCACGTTCATTACAGTCTGGTACTTTCCGAAACTCCTCGTTCTAATCTCATTCCCCTCCCCAATCCTTCAGCCTGTTTCCAAATTCCAGGATTCCATAGTCTCACTCACTCCGGGCAGTTGAGGATCTAGTGCGATGATCACATAAAAATATTATTTTCATTAAAATCGTCCTTGCAATTTATTAAATGGGGGTGACAACCTTATTTTTTAATTGAAAACGAGTTTTATTTGATTTAAAAGGTTTCCGCATAAGCCTCATTTCATGATATATGTTTTATTACTTCTGACGAAGGCATTAAAAAGAGTCTATCTTAGATTAGTTAGACATAACTACTAAAGCGGCCATCACATAAATCATGTTAATTAAAATAAACAAATAAAAAAACTCACAGCCCCTGAGTTGTGTTCTTGTTTTTATAAAAATATCGGGTCTCTGCGCGGCCCTGACATAAGTCACGGGCAATAGCAGAAAAAGTCAGCGATTAGTTACGCCCCTATTCCCCTGCGAGTAAACTGGCTTCTCATATCTCATGGAAGATGTCACACGTATGATGGGGAGGGTGATTCTCACGGCCTCTCAAAATGCGGCGCGCTATTAACCAACCGAATGCTGTCCATTTTTACTTTTTAACACTTTACTCCTTTTAACAAACCAACATAAATTATATTAAAAAGTATTTTGTTTGCGTAGTGGTGTACTGGATAGGTAAAATATATTATTTACCTTTAACGCCTGACGTTTCGATCCAAAATCAAAATATCAATATATGACAATTCTTTGCTTGTTGGGATGCAAAAAAAAAACATGTGTAAAAATAAATATCAAATTGAATCGCGAGTCTTAATACACAGTATCTTACGGCTACGCGGGGTAAGAGGGGACTATGGGCAGGTGTTTCAAACGAGTTTGAAAACTTTTTTTGAAACTTTTGATTCTATCGGTGTTCACAAATATATTCAAACGTGCGCTCCTTAAAATGATTCACCGGTACGTTTCTAAGATAATTATTGTGTAGTTGGTAATTGAATGCCATTTTAGGATTATGATTAGTATACTGAAAATTCTGCAAAAAATGTATAATTTACATAATTTTTTTCTTAACTTCTTGATTGCCGACACTAATTTTTCGTTTTCGTAATAACGTACTTGTTTTTTTGCAAAATTATGTTTTTTTTTTAATTTGTAACGTCCTATCAGATAGAGTATTTATATATTTAAAAAATAGTACATAACTAGTTTCCCCAGAATAGCTATTTATATTCAGAGAAATGATATCGAGAGGTTATTAAATTACTATTTTTATCTCACTGCACGGGTAGTGTAACCAATGGTTTTATTAGTTTTTGGAAATGTGGTAAGAAGACGAATTAAAGAGGTTGTGAGATCACAGCACAGCATGCTCACGAAGTGATGGATGTAGTCGAAGCTGGATTCCCCGGGCCGAAGATCGACACCGCGTTGGTGGATATAGATAGTCAGCGGCGAATTCCCCAGGTCGAACATCGACACCAGATGTAAGCGGAGATGATGGTGGTGGAGCTGTCGAGGCGATGAAGTTGGTGGCGCGACACCACGTTGGTGGAGACCGGACTTACTCAGCACTGGGGGTGATTTCGAGTCTTCCTGGTACTCCAGTGTGAAGTAAGAAAGTCGAAGGTAGGATTGACCTGATCTGCAGATGATGCAAGCGCGGATTAGCTCGCTGCGTGGGAGATGCAGACCGACGAATAATGTCACAGGGCCAAGACGCCGACCAGCGAAGATGTCCTAGGGCATGGGCACTTAGGGGGCGTGGGTCTAGGATGATACCACAAGGCCAAGATTTAAAATGATCCAAAAGCAATAATAATGCAGTGCGCACACGCCGGCGCAATTTTTCGTTTGTAGCTGAAAAGTACATCTAAAAGTTGAAATTTCAAAAAAGTTTATTTGCTTTTTTTACTTCTACCATCATGTAGAATCACCTCCCGACGTTACTCCACTTTCAGCCCCGACACCCTGTATGGGCTCAAATTTGTTCAAGAACAAACCAGAAAATCGTGAGTAGGTAGATGCGCCGTACATACTACTCACTAGTAGGTTCCAAGGCGATGCGTGTTGCATGTATGAATGTTCCCGAACATTGTAGTACCTAGTGCTACAGATTTTTGGTATCGGACCCTTTTCGTTTATTTTTAAAAAAATTTACTAGAATTTTTTTAAATGTTACATTTTTTTTGAGTTCTCTCGACCACTATACAATGCTCATATCCGTTTCATATAGTATTTGGCCAACCGGATGCTAGCAATTCCTGAAGTGATACTTGACAATAGGTATCATCAGCTTAGTTCTAACATATTTTCGTTATCACTGCTATCACTCACATTGGTTTTCTCTTTCATATTATTTATTTTCTTACCGATAGCTAAAAAGGTATTTTAGTTTTGAGAAATGGTTTATGTTCTTTTTGTACCTATATACTCTGTATAGGTTTCTTTCGAATTTCGCAAAAAAATAAGTACATATACATAATGGACTACTTATATACAGTTTGAGGAGGAGTGTTATGAATATTGCCGGTACCCAGTTGGCCCCAACCCATTGAGGCCTCGATGCGTGAAGCGACTCCTCGCGCTACACTTGTGTCCAATAGAAGTGGACCCCGCTCTGCCCGGTCAGCTCCAGTCAGGGCTGACACCCAACCGTTGAATAGTCCAAGATACAATTCAAATGATGATCTACAATTCACAACAGTGTAAAGAGATAAAATCTACCCATCGATAATTTCCGTTATCTTTCATTCGAATATTAAAGATTAGTATGAATATATCCGAGTATTAAAGATTAGTATGATATTATTATATTCACCGTCCTCCTTACTGGGGATTTCTGTTCAAAGACAGACTGTAAATTGTTGCGTTAGTGTTAAATCATAATTTTTATGATTTTCTCATCTTCATGTTTTTTTAACTGTGTTTCTTGGTTTCTTCATCTTCATATTTGTTGATATTGTTATTGGTTAATGGTTCGGAAGATTTACGTTGACGTTATTAACAATAGGTAGCTAGATAATTCAAAACATTTATCGCACAAAGTTGAATATTTCTCGTATCATTAAGTTTCCATAGTACGTAATATTACTCGTTCACCATTTGGGATTATTTCTGTTGCGCTATTTCCATAATGGCTTGAAGGAAGGGTGAATGTGACAGTTGTTGCAAGGAAGACACGATACAGAGGAATGCGTGAAGAATTCTTATATTGTAGCGGGTAAAAAGGACCCTTTTCATAGTTGTAAGAAAAAGAATTAATTATTGTAATAAAATGTCGCATCCTTCTACATAGTTTAGTGTCCCCTTTGTCGTTTGGTAGAACGATGATATTATAGCTGGAGGTGTTTCCGTTCAACCCTTTAGAGCCGTCGTCGGCCTGACTTCATCAATATTTATAAGGCGGCTTCTTAGAGTTCTCTCGTTATTCTAGTTTGTCATTATAATATCTTCAAAGCTTTGTTCTTTCATCACTTCTATCTTCTGTAATACTAAAATAGTTCCATGAATTCGAATTTTGGTATCTAACCAAAGGTTGATCCTGTGTGACTAGATAGTGGCGGTGTGCTTAACAAACGGTATTACAATGGAAAATGCTCTGACGAACTGGCGTCATTGATCCCTTCGGCATCCGTGAACAAGTCGGGAAACACGCAAAACGCGCGCCCAATATGTGTACACAGTTGACAATTACCACGTGATAACGGAGATAAAGATGACATAGGCCCCGAGGGAAATTATTTTCATCAAGGCCTCCTGTTTGAAGTAAATATAAAAAAAGCCCATACATAATTTTGTATAAATGTCACGGAAAGTTACATTACGGAAGAACAATTACCTAATTATTACGTACTATGTATTTTTGATTCCTCAATTTGTTAAAGATTTAAAGAAAAGCTGCAAGTACAAACTGATTAAAAATGCAATATGAAGTTAAAAAGCAATAAAACCATAACACGGCTGTCAGATTAGCTGCGCGTGTTTTCACGGTGCAGTAAAGATAATGCAGATTATTAATCCCGCTTAAAATTGTATTTCTTTTACCATTTTTCTACCTAACGCTATGGAAGACTTGCTCTTCCATGAGCGACTTCAAAATTCATTACGTCATTTTTTATAGACGTGCATTTTTCCAGAGAGTGAACTTTATTGTATTCCTCTAATCTTCAATCGAAATCAAAGGTCACGATCTGGTTATTGAATTCCTTTCGAAATATTGAGAAGAAATTTATTTAAAAATCTCTTGCCGATTTCGTATTTGATGTCAAATTGTGTGCCGACCTGCCGCGGTACTAAAAACTCTATCATCGATAAATTATTATTGTTAATCTTTTAGTAAGATTATGTATTTTTGTTACGAGCTTACTTCATCTGCTTGTTATCTTTCCAAGCCGTTCGTTTTCTTTCCCAATACTAATTTCTTATAACGACTACTTTGTTTCTTAGGAATGTAGGTAGATAATATAAGAAAAATCAATTTCAATCGGAACAACTTGTCTTTAACTTTTAGAGGTTATACCCATTAATGTAATCTATCATTGAAGAATATGGTAATGCTAACAAATCCAAACGAAAGATGAAACAGAAATATAAATAAAAAGTCGGATATGTTTATCCGAGACACTCTGATTACAAACCAATTCATTCGATATTTGTGATCAATCAAAAAGGCTGCCAAAAATATGGAGAAAAAAATAATTGTAAAGATAATATTATTAATTATGAATTTGAAATATTAGATCGACAAATATGACGTTTAATAATTAGGTCACAATGGTCGAGTGGCTAAAGACAGCTGATAATAATAACATGGCATTTATATAGCGCAGTTTAGTGTCATTTCACTTCGAGTGCGCTTAACAATAACAAACTTAACAAAGGGTAATTCAGGTCATGTTAAAATTATTCCTACAGTGTGCCTAACCCAATACAGATCTAATATTATAACACTAAATACACTGTTTATACAAAGTGATGACAAAACTTAGAATAACAATAACAGCAGGACAGGACAAAACACGAATATTAAAACTAAAACATAATATAAAACAGGAGGCAATTTGTGCTCAGAAATGAGAATCTTCCGTAGACATTTTAAAAAGGTACAATAAGGAGGCAACCGAAACCAAACAATTACCGGAACTTTTAGAATATGGCTTATTATAAAATATTGAAAAGAAGTCCTGGTAATACAGAGATCCTGGGTTGGATTCCTAGTTATGACTGTTACGTTTTATTTTCTGTGTCTTGTTCAGTTTTTATCTTTCGTTTAGAATTGTTAGTATTATCGTCTTCAATGAATAAAAATCGCTCAAGAAATAAATTACCCACTTCCCAAAAAAATTCATTTAACACGGAATGCTTAAATCTTATGAGTCACCATAGACCACCATTCTTATATTAATGTGTGATGCCCCAACTGCAAGTAGGTACCCTTCACCCTAAGGTTAATATTATATTGCATGCATTTCCTTTTACGAACATGACATTCACACTTTCTTCCCACTATTCGATATTTCAAAGGCTTCTGAGATCGATACATTATGAATACATATTTTAAACTCGTCCACTTTTATGTAGGCTCTACTCTCGTTCCTCTGTACACGTTCCTCCCCCTTCCTTAACTTTTACATATTTGGTGAGAGCGCCCAGAACTTTACTAAATTTCTCTATCCTCTTCTAATCTAATATTTTTGCCTCTCAATTCACTTCTTACAGAGAGCTTTAATTATTGCTGTTTTTTCGCTTGACCAAAACTTTGTTTTCTCTTGTTTTATTTTTCTAAATTGTTTTATTTTTTTAAAATGTTTTATTTTTCTAAATTGTTTTATTTTTCTAAAATGTTTTATTTTTCTAAATTGTTTTATTTTTCTAAAATGTTTTATTTTTTTAAATTTTTTTATTTTTCAAAATTGTTATACTTTTACATAAAGTTCTATTACTGTATTTTGTTTTATAATTGCATGTTTTTTTTTTCATTTTTACATGTTTTTTTTCATGTTTTATTTTTACATGTTGTTTTATTTTTACATGTTGTTTTATTTTTACATGTTGTTTTATTTTTGCATGTTGTTTTATTTTTGCATGTTGTTTTATTTTTACATGATGTTTTATTTTTACATGTTGTTTTATTTTTACATGTTGTTTTATTTTTGCATGTTGTTTTATTTTAACATGTTGTTTTATTTTTGCATGTTGTTTTATTTTTACATGTTGTTTTATTTTTACATGTTGTTTTATTTTTGCATGTTGTTTTATTTTTACATGTTGTTTTATTTTTGCATGTTGTTTTATTTTAACATGTTGTTTTATTTTTGCATGTTGTTTTATTTTTACATGTTGTTTTATTTTTGCATGTTGTTTTATTTTAACGTGTTGTTTTATTTTTGCATGTTGTTTTATTTTTACATGTTGTTTTATTTTTGCATGTTGTTTTATTTTTACATGTTGTTTTATTTTTACATGTTGTTTTATTTTTGCATGTTGTTTTATTTTTACATGTTGTTTCATTTTTATGAAGACTAGCTGTCCAAAATAACAATTATTTATTTTTTTCTAAAAGAGGTCATCGTTCAAATCATGGAAAATTATTCTCAAAATATTTTCTAGTTTAAAGTGAATTCATATTATTTAGCAGATACAGGTGACTTAAAAATAAGCAAGCTCCGCTAAAATTATTACTGAAGCTCTTAATAAATCGATTAAATTTATTCTTTATAGCTATCCGCTTATTAAAACGAAAATTTACGATACCTACTTCCTTAGTGAATATTTTCTTGGGTTTCCCGAACAAATAATAATATAATCTATTGGTGTATTTTTGAAGATGATATCGTTTATTTTTACAACTATGTTGAATGATTTAAAAATAACAAAGAACAAATATAAAGCAGGGAGAAAGCTGGAAGAGGGAATGAGTATTAAAGGCTAGTAGAAATAGTTAGACAATAAAATAATAACAAATTATTAAATCCACACAAGTGACAGCCCCCCGCACGCGGTAAATCAACATTTAAAGTTACACAACACATACATACCCACTGCAACAGTATGATCATGATAGCTATTTTGACACTTTTCATTCATTTACTATCTTGGTGCAACATTTCTCTCGCAAATCAAGTACGGTTTAAATATATTTGTGCCCACAGATTGGGTCAAATTGTATCGCAATAGTTTGGAACACAACATAACAGTTAGTACAAGCAAGAACATCTTTCAAATGTTTCTACTCTAATTGTGTTTTTTATGGCTGAATCTAATAAGATTTGAGAATGTACTATTCATTCCTATTACAGCTTTTTGAGCAGGGTTTTCGCCTTTTTTCTATAACGTTTTCACAACGTTGTGCACCTTGTCGACACAAATTTTTGACTTTCATGATTTTTCAAAGTTAGAATACGTAACTCTAGTATTCTGTTTTTTTTCAACAGAATTGTATACTTAAATCGTATTCCGCGAAAAGTCAGTAGGTATTGTACATATATCTATACCATTTTTAATGAATAATATTGATTCTAGACCGGAAAAAGGGAAATTTGCGTGTGTGTTTGCATTTTTTGTGATTTGCGCATTTTTCCACTAAAAATGGTAAATAATCTTGTTAACTAAATAAAAAATATAAATGTTCTAACATGCATTTAAAATAACAAATTTCAAAATCTTCAATTACATCCATAACATATTAAATGCTAACAATTCCAATTCCTCGATATAGGCTTACTCATAGTGAGGTTGATTTTTGTGAAAAAAATGATTTATTAACAGTGAGAAGCAATAAATATACAGTTACGACGAAATTAAATGTGCAATTGATGTGTTAACCGACTGTAACAACTCGTTTTTTTGTTTTTCAAACACATGTTTATTGACAAAAGCCATAATTTCCTGGAAAATTTAAAAATATTTTACCTGTATAATAATAAAAAGGACAGCATGATTTACATTGAAATTTTAGTTTTTACTGTTATGTTTTCTTTTTACATCAATATATATATATATATTTTTTTTTTTTTTTTTTAAATTCAACAAATGTTTATTTAGTTGAAATTACCTCGGCTAAAACTCATTTCATAACAAAATCAAATATTCCGAACATAAAAATCAATAAAAAAAATTAAGTAAATCATAATTATTTTTAAGAACCCAGCATTTTTCTTTTAGTTTTTAGTTTGGTGATTTTTTTCGTACTTTAATAATCGTGTTTTCATAAATGTTCCGATGAACAGTCACTTATTTGTCGGTATCCTTGTAGCTATGTATGTTATTCTAGCATGTGTTGTGTCGTCTGCGCTAAACCCCTTCTTGCGGGTACAGTTTCAGACGAATGGGCCCATCGGGGAGTGTATCTTGTTACCGCCGCGCTGTGCTGTTCTCCGCGTGCTGAGCTCCCCTCTGGCTTCCCTCCTAAGCCAAAAGGAACAAGTGAATTCAGGTCAACGGACAAGTGGAGGGCTGCTTTTAATAATTCACAGCTATTTTCGGGATGATTTATGAAGCTTCGCCTAATTTGTTTTCGACTGATTTCATTGATATACTTAATCGGTAATCGGCTCCATTGAATCGGAAAGATACGCCGGGCGTAGTACCTATGTACAATTTTAGAATGTTAACGTAGTTATTTTACTTTTCAATATTTAAAAGCGGGCGAAGGAAAGGTTGTTTTTGTCGATTATTTGAAAAAATAGTACTTCTTTCTACTTATGCGCCAATAAAACAATCGGCACGGAGAAAACTCACCGACATAAAATATTTATAATTTATTACAAAAATATTTTCAAAATATTCGTATTCCTGTTAAAAATGTGAATTCAGGCTTTTAACGAATGAATTGACAGATTTCTTAATAATCTATCAGTAAAACACGAATGTGTTATGGCGATGTGGGAACACGTGTTTGATTATTTTAGCACTTTGTCATTATTAAATAACTGGGTTAACGCAGCTGCATTAACAAGTGTTCCGATATATTATGAAAGTACTAAGAGTTTATTAGGAAATTGCTTGCTGTCAACATTTTAACGGGATTTTAATAAATCAGAAATACTTATTTTTCTCTTTGTTTAGATTCTCTCTTCTATAATATATTATACCATAATGTACCTATTACTTTTTTACTGAAGCAAATCGAAACAGACAAGGGACCAACGATAAATTTATACGATAAAATAATTAAAAAATGTATAGGTATTTATCGAACGCAACACAAAAAACAAACGGTTTGTAGAAAAATCGGGAAAATATATGCCTACGCACTTCTGCGTGCGTTGATAACTTGCGAGTGGTGCGGCAGTGTTCGAGAGGGGTACGTGGTTTCACTCATCGTGCCACGATACGCGGTTGTCAATAGTAGCCGGCGGTCTGCCGGCTGTAGAAATAGATATAAATTATTCATTTTCAACGTAAAACTGACAAAATTCTAAACGTGTTCCTTGTGTACTGTGTTCACAGCGCCGGAGCTCAGGGTATTTTCTATCACCGCAAGGGAGGGGTTACTTTAAATAGCAATAAAGCACAATTAAATTATTTCCGCTACACGTTAAGCACGTGAAACAAATCTGCTAGAAGATGAATTTTAATTGCGCATCAATTCTGTCCTTGCGCAAGTTAGTCAGCTAGAACGGTGGTAGACATCAATCAGGGGATTACAATACATAAACACACAAGGCAATACAAATTCCATAGACAAGCCCAAGAATCTCCGATAGAAAGTATCATAGATAATTTATGGGTTTCTCCAATTTAATGGCGGCAGTTGTTACAGATTTAAGGCACTCGCGTGTTTTCTGGGTATTCAGCTTCTTTAGGAAACGTTGGGAGAATTATAAATTTGTGTCTTAAAAGTTTTGAACGAGAGCATCGGTAGTCCTGGCACGCCATCAATATCGATAGAAGATTTGAATTCAAATCAAATAATCGCCCAGCTTTGTGTAATCACTTTGTGAACTCTCTTCTTCTCAGACTGTTTTGGAGACTCACTAATTCGGTGATCGTGACCGCCGACTGTGGCTCGTCTACTTTACATTATAAAATTTAGCGCGAGAATGTTGACAAAATTATCATTGAGTACACCTCCACCTTCCTAAGCACCGGCACTCTCGGTTACCCCACCAATTAATCGAATTTACCTTCGATGGAGAGAAAATCAATTTCACAGTGAAACGATTATTTCGGTACTGAAATAATAAATGATGTGATAATAGCTCAGCCTATTAACGGGGAGTTGAATAGTGTGACGTCAGGCGGTGTAAAATTTAAACCCGAAATAATTCCAGTACGTGCCCTGGAGCTCATAGTCGATAGATCAACCCATCAAACGGTGGCGCCCAAGGAGCTTCTGTTCGTCAAAATACCTCAACGTTCCTTTTAGAATGGTTCGCTTTTCTTTTTCATCGTCATTCTGTTTGACGAAGTGCCCCTCACTAGCGCCGCCGGCTGCTTCGGGTCCTACAATCAGTCTGACTGATCCATTTAATGTCTAATTACAAACAGAACTTTCCCAGTAGATAAACATAAAACGTGACTAAAGTCCAAAACGGGGATCAATTTGTAGCAAGTGTTATTGCGGCTCTTCACATCGTCGCGCTAGTAGAAGCTCGACTTTTTAGATCAAACCAACAAACCTAAATGTCCTAGCAAATGAATGTCTCCGATACGCGACCATCTTGGTAGCGATTCGTGACGATGTCTTTTTAATATTGTAATAACAACTACCATCCACTTAAATGACATTGTTATCTCCTTAACTACCTGTTGGGAAGAAGACTTGGGACTGGGAACTGGGACCCGACGGATACGAGGGCTCTTAATGCCTGTAAATAATCAGTGTAATGGCCTTACATCAATAACCTAAAACTTTTATTTCTTTTCTGATTATGTAATGGATTCTTTAAATGCGTAATTTTCATGTTACCTATGTAATTACACATGTTGGTACTTACCCGATTATACATTTTATATGGTAAATGTTGGTATTGGTACCGTTTTTGTTAGAAGTCAACTTAAGTACAATTCTTCCGTCTGGAATAATACAAAATTCATTTGCAAGCTATTGAAAGAATACAAAATAAAAGTTTATATTTTCTAAGTTTTAAAATGGGAATTACAGCAATTTTGTTGAACTTTAGAGGAACTACAACACTCTTTTAAATTAAACGAAGATTCTTAAATTGTCTGAGAGTAGGATTTTCACTGACTTAGTATTTCCATATATAATTCTAAATTATGCATTTGATAGTCCATAATAGTTCGCATTGATAAGCTTTCCGTTTCCACTACGTAATACTAAAAGTAGGGATTTATTTCACTGAATAAATTCTGGTACTAACTACCATGCGTATTCCTCATCGTCCCGAATACTCATAGAGGGAAATAATTTTACCAAGTCAGTGGACATCTTTAAATTATCACTTGAAAAATACAAAAGATACTGAGCAGTTTAATTGTTTAGTAAATATGTAATTATTTACTAGTCATATGTAAAAGCCCACAAAAAGGGCGCTAATAAAGTAATAAACACACTAATAATAATAAATAATATGTATTATTTTGTTTATGTGTTGCTACCATCCACTTACTAAAATGTTGATTGTAATAGATGTTTTGATGTTGTGACGGACCCCTTGGGGCTAAAAAAATGTAACTCGGTTCCGAATGTAATTACAGCTCTTATTGGATCCCGAACCGACAATTGTACGAAAACTAACTTCCGATGGATTTTAACGCTCCCTTCATACTGTGTTTTTTTTCTCAAGGACGGTTTGGTATTTTGGGAAGTCAGTTAAATTTATTATCTACCTGCAATAAAATTCACAATTTATGAGCTTTTGCACACTTCACTGAAGTAGGTACATTTAGTGTGGGAATGTCATAAAGTAATTGGCTCAAATGCTACATTGTGATATTTTTTAAAAAGGTGGCAAAATAATTATGTATTTGAAGTGCGGTTGGGCCTTGAAACGTATTTATCATTAATAAAAATTGCGACTCTGAAAACTTTGTCTTATTTCAAACTTCCATGAGATTAGGAATTTAACTGTGTAAATATAATTTGTTACTTATAATTATAAGAACCGTTTTCTTTAGATACAGATTGATGCAAAACACCTACTTGGCCGTCAAAATGATATAGTAGGTATTTCCAAAATATACCAAGATGGATGGATTGAAATGGATGGTTCCGTTCTAAGAATATTCTCATATTGAAAAAAGGTAAGAACAAATTAACATTATAAATTTAGGAATAGGAACGCAGTTCTTGAGAGTTTAGAGGAACTCTCTCGACACTCTTGAGTCTTGAGTCTGGGGAAGTGGAGCTCACTAATATGTATAATAATATTCTTAGGATTAAGAGAACTCAAACTCTTTACCGCTATAATTATTCCATTTATGTATTTATTCTTTCATAAAATGCTAAATTACAATTGAATCCTCAGCCGCTCATCTCACTGGGGAATTCCTGAGTCGAGATGTGCAACTTTACAATTATAAGTAATCAAATAAATAAAGTACATAATACATACATAGTTATCGAATATGAGGTTTCTACGTCCAAATCCAAAATCACCACTATCAGCAAGTATAGAATTTTTGACAATTTTCTTGAATACTTTTAATGGACCTAATTTTTTTTTATATTTACTAAGCATATTATAAGGTAACGGAGCTTTATAAAGAAAATTCCTCTGCTCAAAGGATATTCTGGTATTCACCGGCTGATACATTAAAGAAGAACCCAATTTAGTGTTGCGCGACTGTTGTGATCTTTTTGCAGTATCAATTTTGTTGAAAAATGATTATTTAGATAACTACAACTGTTAACAGTTAAGGGATCAATTGATTAATAGTAAGTAGTAACACAAATCCACGACAATATTCATACTTTTTCAGGAACTCCTTGTACCTACATATAAGGTTGTCCAGATCAGCATCACCTCAGCTCGAGTCGTTCAGAATTCTTTGTACAAAACTTCATACTGCAACGCACACAACATGAGAGTTGTAAAGGCATCGCCTCGCCTCGGGACAGCCTAGTGAAATGAGGCGAGGTGGTGCCGATCCGATGCCGAGCTGATGTTTGAATGATAACCTTTAATCACATTTAGGTTCCCAAATTAAAAGTTTTTTCCGAACCACGAATTATGCGAAAGTAACAAAGTAACCGCAATCAGCGCTTGACTTGCGCTTTGGTTCGCAAATTTATGTGCAGCATTACAGGCATACCGTATTACACAAGTATTAAGTATTACATATCACCCTACACGCATCAAAGAGTTTTTATAACTCCATATCGCTCTCCATACAATCCCATACAGACCTGTCACACCTGACAGATGATGCGTTATAAGTGTGGGCGTGGCAACGATGATGTAAATTATGCGACTCCCTCTCCTGCCGTAGGAGGAGAGGATCAGTTTACGGAGCCCCATTATCACGCGGTTTTCATCGGTCAAGGTGACAGATCCCATGTAAAGAAATGATATTCCGCGGTAGCTTCCTCTCGTGAGGAAGTTGATAGCGTAGTATAACACCTCAACTTATAGTACGTATGGACCACGCCCAAATGATGCATTTGCGTAATGTGTATTAGGCTTAAATATATAAAAATATTATTAATGTATGTCTGCATAATGTTGAGGTATAGTTACAGTGTACACTATACGTAGTGTACAAAGAGTTATATATTTTAATTCTAAGTTGTAGTATTTTCCTCCTAGAAAAAGCGACTGTACACTTTTTGCAACCGCGTACCGGGTGGGTGGCGATTTTAGTTTTCCTTTCCTATCACACTTCCTAGTCCCAGACATCGGTTAACTTTATTACGGTGTTTAAATTCGAGAAAATGAATTCACGGATATCGAGTCGTCGAGTTCCTCTACTACATCCATCGCGGGATAATCTCTGCATTTTGACAGAAGTTTCTGCGAGTTTCTGCCCAATGCTTTCTTTCTGGTTTTTCGATTATTCTCGCCTTTCTCTTACCTTAAAGTTCAATGAATAATCATTTATGGCTTCAAATACAAACACAGCACAACATCTCGATAATTTGTCTGTGATTGTAAAAACATATTTTAAATGAGCGTCATTTTCAAATTTAGAACTGATTGTGTTAATTCAGATTAACGGAAAAGTAGGTACCTACCTATAATTAGAAAATTATTTTGTTTGATTTAATTCATTAAAAATTATACATTTGAAATGCGTATTTAATTTGTTTAAAATTTTGACAGATTTTGTGATTTTCACATTTACTAACGGTGTTTATTCGAAAGGTACGGTAAGGTAGGTGTTGATCAAAGATATTTTAAAATATTTGTTTTCGAAAGGCAATGATCCTGATGCAAATATTTTATAAATACTTACTTCCAGCTTCACAAAACCTACAATTATAGTTCAATTTTAAGCGCCCTTGAGGTGATTTTCTCACGAAATCGGCGCTATACAAATAATCCAATCATTAGTATTATGCCATGACTTTTCGTGGCTCTGCGATTGTAGTTAATAATATTAGTAAATACGACCAATTGGTGGACTGTATAACCCATTACAGCTAAACTCTTCCTTATTATTTTTTTCTGTGAAAGAATTAATTTTCAAATAAAGGTATTGGCGTTGCAGTAATCAATAAATGGGCTTCCTCCCTCAATCAACCGAGGGTCACTAAAGAGTGCAGAGTGCAAGGCCGAGGGCACACTCATGGCAGTGCACGTGCGGACGACGACTCAAGTATTATGATTGCGAAAAAATCTGTATATTCCTAGAATTGCTGCACAGCGCACAGTGTGCTAAATGTCGTTAGACACGGACAAATGTTTCACATTAGAAGCTCATTCACAGATGATAAATCACTTTCGCACCCAACCCTTGGGTACTAATATACTCCCGCACAATGAACGATGTAAAGAAGGACAGGGAGTTATTACAAAATGATTTAAGCTGTTATATTTATCAAAAAAATTCAAGTTCAAACTTGAAAAATCAATCCGTAAGTTATTCTACTATAATACATCTATTTTTATAAATATAGTATTTAAAAAAATTATATATATTTTTTGTTTTTGGTTCGACGTGAGGAATGAACCTTCTTCCCCGGGGACTGGCTCTTAACTGCTGCGAACTCTTTAAATGTCTTTTAAACCCTTTTTTGTTTGACTGAGGATTGAACCTACCTCCCCAGGGACTAGAGTCAATAATGCTAACACCTTAGCTAAATTCTAATTGGAAGTCAATGGTTGGAAACAAAGCTAACATATATTTCGTATATTAATTGGTATACATTTTTATTTATTAAATATAAATCACACAATGCACTGGTGTCACTAAAGTTGATAGAATTTCATCGACAACGAGTCTATCTGCCGAGTTTCAGCTCGATCGAATGTCTGGAAGTGGATTATTTTCCACTTTAAAGATTTAATTTCATTCATTTATTCATTCAATCAAGAACACATAATCAAAATTCAAAATTACTTTTTATTTGAAACAATTAATTTTGGTAAGAACTTTGCTACATTATAATGTAATCAATACATTTTTTTGGGGTTATACGCATCAATTTTACATATATCATTGAAGAGGAAGATAATGGTAAAAAATCCATACAAAAACATGAAAAAGAATAAGACATAGAAAAACTATAAGGCAACGGAATGAACTAGGAATTGAACCCAGGATCTCGGTCTTACCGGGACAACACCTCATCCAACTCGGCTATTGGGACCTAATTATTTTACGTCATTTTTGTCGATCTCGTATTTCAAATTCAGAATCAACAATATCATCTTCAACTAATTTTTCCCATGTTTCGGCTGTTATCTTTTAGCCTTTTAGTTTGTTGTGCCTTCTTCAAATTCATGTTTCGTTTAGAATTATTAATATTATCTTCTTTTTCAATAAAACTATAAATTTAATCGGTCGATAGAGCAGGCCAAAAAAATCATAACAATAGCCAATCGCAGTAAAGATTTTTTTATACCTTTAATATTAATCCTTTGGAACAAATAGAAAAGATACATTGTTAACCAATGGTATTACGAATGCAATATTCGGTATTTGTCAGTGGAACAAGAGAATATCCGGTACATGGAATCCTTTTTGTCCTGTCATTTAGTCTTCCATGGCCCGATTAGCTCCGCCCCGCCATGACCAATGCCCGCTACTGCTGTAATGCTGCTGTAGGTAGGTAGGGCAGCCAGCGAGGCCATTGTGCCGGACCGGGGACTGGGGACTCTGAAAGAGTTGCATTGGGGGGCCTCATATTATTTGGATTTAATTCGCTTTCAGTACGATCCAACTTTATCTGATAGCTTGTCCAATGCAGCTGAGATTGGAAATGGGGTGGCCGCTGCAGATGGGGCGCGGTTCTCAACGTTTAATTCAAATCTACCTATTTATGTAGACAATTTTAAAATACGATCATGTATAAAGTACAGTACGTCATAACGCCCTACACAATTCATTAATAAATTCCATCTATGTTATCAGAATATATAGAGAAAAGCTCCTACGCGTGGTGAGGCCACGGTGAGAAGGAGTTAGATTGGTAGGTACCTACTGGGAAAAACAAAGGTTTTAGCATAATACGTAATACCATCTCCTCTTTAATGAAAAAATGTTGTTGTCAATCTATCACTTTCCCCGACTTGAGGTAATTGGGTTACTGGAGAAACGTTTAAATATTTCCGTGTCAAAAATAAATGCTTTAACAATTCAGCCGGAAAATAAAGTATTTTGGCGTCGTTTGTATGGTTAAAATATAAAAACCTCGCTCCGAACAAAAACAGTTTGTAGGTTCCTCGGCTACCGGCATCTATGGTTTTATGGGGCTGCTGGTCTATGGTGGGAGATGTGTATCGGAATTCTATTAGGAGTGAGGGGAGATTTAAATTAAATATTTCGCCTTGATCAACGCCCGCTGATACAATAGTTATTTTCAATGGCGTTCAGAGTCAATGCTTGACTGCAATCCAATTTCCCGCTGAACGGTTCATTATATCCTGTTATTCGTCAAACTATGACTACGAATCAACGCAGTTCACTACTCCAGCTCCTTTTTTTACCCCTCTCACCATATTATATTATACCTACATAGCTATATATATATATGCCCACATACACAAAAACATTGTCAATTCTCTGCTAGGGGTGGACTGAATGTACTTTTGATCAATAATTGCTAAAATTAGATTAAATACAATGTTTTTCATAATGGTTTTATGATAACTCAACACAATTATTTTTCAACACACCTTTAAAAAGTGATGTAAAGTTACTAATTGATGAAAAAATGACCTATAAACCTAACCCACGCAACCGATTTAACCTAGTTTTGGTTTCATCAATTTTTAAAGGTATGTTGAATTGTCATTGTATTGGGTTGTCCGGTTACCCTTCATGATATTCTCGTTTTTTACAATTTTGTTTTCATGTAACTAAGTCCATAGGTGAAACAGATAGGGTCATTTTTTCACAGAATTTTGAAGAATTCGAAAAATTTCAAGGTAAGTTTTCAAGTTGTGTTATTATTTCAGTTTTGTGGAGCGACTGGCCAATTGTACAATTTATAAAAGTTAGAAGTTCATTTAAAGTTCTTTGAAAGTTCTATTCGAGTTCTATTTTTTTTGTCCTACGGAGCAAATGGATCAATAATGATATTTGTATGATTTGTATAGCGCCGTTTTTGTGCAAAATCACCTCAAGGGCGCTGTACAAATATAAAATGCATTTCTACAATGATCTATGTTATTACTGACTAAAAACTCTTAAACTATTATCAATTTATGTGATATCTTGAAATTTATCTTTGTAATCTGATTAATTGTTCAAAATCTGTGAAACAACCCGTCCTTACAGTCGTAGAGTAGTGGATAGATAAATATCCGCAATTTTATTTTCTCCAATCGTTGTTTGTAAAGCTCTGATTAAGAATACGTGTATTATTATTTCACATTAAAACATAGCAGATAAGTAAGCACATTTTCCTAGATTACTGATTATTAATGTATTTGTCCCAAGTTAATAAACATTTTCAAGGTTTACTGATTATTAATGTATTTGTCCCAAGTTAATAAACATTTTCCACGTTTACTGATTATTAGTGTATTTGTCCCAAGTTAATAAACATTTTTCTAGATTACTGATTATTAATGTATTTGTCCCAAGTTAATAAACATTTTCCAAGTTTACTGATTATTAGTGTATTTGTCCCAAGTTAGTAAACATTTTTCTAGATTACTGATTATTAATGTATTTGTCCCAAGTTAATAAACATTTTCCAAGTTTACTGATTATTAGTGTATTTGTCCCAAGTTGATAAACATTTTCCTAGATTACTGATTATTAGTGTACTTGTCCCAAGTTAATAAACATTTCGTAATTGTAAAAAGCATTCACTTTGTGGCTCATCATAATTTATAATAAACATTTTTTTATGGTTCCACCATATTACTGTAATCTCGCGAAGAGGGAATGAGCTTATAATATTAATAAAACGACACACGGCCATTCGTGTATTATATTTAGATGAGACATGAAGCGAAAAAATAGGTTCCGCTTTTTTACCTCCAACTGACCTCCAGCTATCTTAACGCTCTAACTTAAACTACCGGATCCGGTCTACGCGCACCGCTTATCGCTTTCTGATAGTTGAACAAGTTTTGACGAGATAGTACGTAATAGCGCTTCTAATTGTCTATGTAGAAGGCTAGATTATTATGTCTAAATAGTATAAAATTATAATATTTAATTATTGAAGACAATGTTAGCGATTCCTAAACGAATATCTGAAACAGAAAAATCAGAAAAAGATAAGGTCACATCTAGGACTCGAACCCAGGACCCTTGCCTTGCCGGGTCACCGCTCTACCAACTGAGCTAATGGGACCCTATCTCCTTCGGTCATATTTATGTGTATCATACATCAAATAAGAACTACCAACATTGTCTTCATTTTTCTCACCGCACATTTTTATTGGCAACTATCTTTATGTATCATGCAATCTAGACAGTGTATTTAGATAAACATAGCTTATTGTTATTTCAATGTGAGACATCTATTGACTTTTCTTCAAGTCCAGGATGAATATAAGTAAAGTTTTACTCACTAAGTTATTCCAAAAAATAAGTATAAAATTAAGTCGCTTTCCGTGTCTGTATATTTGTGCGCCTTATAGAATTTCTTCTGAAAGGTTTATATATATAATACGTTTATATTATGTTTATAGAAAGTGGACAAAAGTCGATGTTTTGTAATTAAGTCGTAAAAAAATACTTTCGGGCGCTTACATTGCTAACGCTGGCTAAGCCTTATGAGATACATCAAAGTAATGTACTACGGAATTGTTTATCTTAAAAAGGCCTACAGAAAAGTCCAAGACTGTATATGTATATCTCCTAAGAATAACTCCCAGCAACGCCGGGTACCCGTCAGCTAGTGATCAAATAAGGCGGAGCATCACTAACTTGCGTCTGAAGATGGGTGTGAGTAGCAACCGGCGCGACCGGTCACGTAATAAGTATTAAGATCTTTTTTCGGTTATCGTTTTCTAGGAACAATATCGCAATATGATATTCTTGCGAAGGCTTTGTTTTTCTATTATTAACAACGCAACGTATTTTGGTAAGTAATTTTACTAGGAATATTTTCGTTCGTCTTTGTATCCGCAAAAGTTCTAGATACAGTAGTATAATATTATTGTTACGATGTGATTACGTAATTTAAAAAGAAAATACCACATTTATACTATAATATTACGGATATCACCTTCCTGTTTCTTGTTGCGAAGGAAGTAATATTGTGAAAATATTTGTATGTAATATTATCATGAACATATTTGTGTTTTTGAATCTGTTATACGGTGAAAACTTCCTGATAAAAAATATTTTGCTAATTTATTAGGAATCTCTTCAAATCATTCGTATTTCTATTAAAAACGGGATTGTAGGCCATTAACGAATGAATTGATAGGTCTCCCGATAAACCTTAAGTAAAATAACAATGTTTTGACACGATGTGCGTGTCAAAAAAAAACGTAATATTTTTGCATTTCGTCATGATACATTATTAAGACAAACGCAGGTGTTTGAACACGTGTTCCGATATCATTAAGAATTTACCAACACTTTATCAGGAAGCGCCTTGCAGTCCCGTTGTTAACAGGATTAAACATAATATGAACAGATTTTCAATAAATCAGCATTAGTCTCTTCTACGCGGGTAAGAACGGGACTAGAAAATAATTAAAACTCGTCCATTATATTTATCCTGTCAAGGCCACTTCCGTTGAACACGTGTTCAGATATATTTTGAATGACTAATATTTTATTAGGAAATGATCACGCAGTTACATCTATAACATTTTCTTTATAAAAAAGACGTACTCATTTTTCTCTATGTAGCGAATATATTATTATGAACGAATTATACGAATGATTTAGACGGATTCCGTGCACACTGGTAGCTCAACGTGTATAATACTTGCAGTAACAAACGTATCTATCTGCAAATATCACATTATTCCGACACAAATTTTCCAAAAACTAACAAATTCGGTTATAAATTCCACATTTGCCAGCAGTTATAAATACTCTGCTTGCATTTTGAAGTATTAACTTTATACTATACCTGACACACAGCCAAGCAAATAGTAACTAGAAGCATGTGAGAAATACTTGTAAACGGCTTACCTTTGGTACGCTCTCCAAAAAACTTACCTGTTCTTATGTCCATTAATTCGGAATACGGCGTTCTCAGTGAGTGGAACTCTCTCTGAGAATTTACCTTACATAAACCCTCGAGTTATTAGACTTCCGAAGTGACACCTTTCTTGAACACATCCATAAATTAATAAAACATTTACATGGAACAATGCATAGATTTATTCAAATTTGGTGTTGGCCACTAAGTTGCGTGAATCCACTCACAAATACGTAGGTACCATCTATACTATGGCCAGTGCTAAGTGATCGACCAACTTGTATGGTCATCAGCCAATACCTCCATGACACCGATAGACGAACAGATTTGAATAATAAAATGTTTATCTCCGTATTAAGCTCTAACGCTGGGAATACAAACTACTGTTTTTATACAATCGATAAATAATATTCTTAAATTACGCTGACGGGACTTCACTATCGTAAAAGTCAAAATATTTCCCGGGTCTTATAGTAAAAGCTCTCCCATTCTATTATATCGTCTGCGGTCACATGGCGTCACGGGAGGGTGGTTCAAGATGTCTCGTCAATAAAATATATTTTTTAAATTAATTAATTCTAATAATATTATTATTTGGATGATTGGAAAAGCGCTATTTCTTCAAAAAATTATGTTTATTGTTTAAAAAAAGTTTTAAATTTAATAATACATACGTGTGAACATGCTTTAGTGGGCAAAGATTCAAAAGGCAAAATTCTGAAAATCAGTCGGCAGTTCTAAAATTATGTTTATATAAATGAATTGGAAAATGCTGATATATTAAAATGCGGTTAAAAACGAACATTGCAGGCCATTTCCTGTTAAACTTTTAGTATATTCCTTATATATCGGAACACGTGTGCATGTCCTGATTTGCCTTGATAATGTATAATGACGAAATGCAAAAATGTAATTTTTAAGAACACGTGTTCCGACATCGCGATAAAACATACTTTTTCCTAAGAGTTTAACTGGAAACCTCTCAATTCATTTATTAAAGGCCTGCAGTCCCTTTTTCAACCAGATTATGAATAATTTGAAAAGATTCTTAATAAATAAACAATTTTTTATAACAGTTAGTTTTCTCCGTGTACTGGCAATTTTTTTTTTCAAATATATAAAAAGTCAAACAAACATGGCATTGAAAATTCAATCTATAAATTGAAAAGTAAATTTAATAATGACTAATCTAATGGCCAGAGTGAGATAAAAAAGATACTGGTGTCAATTATTAAAAAAAGCTTACGATGGAAATATTTAACATTGATAACCATTGCTAATAACAATAGTAATAATATTGTTTAATACGGTAAAGTAAGTTGCTTTAAAGCTAGTAAATAATCGGAAGTGAATAATTTCGATGGCGCAATAATTATTTGTGGTTCGTGAACAAATTCGTAAAATAGTATTATTCTCAATTTGCACTAAATATTCGCATACAAGCTCAACTAGATATTGAAAACGAATTACATGAAATTAGCTTCTGGTTAAAATTGAACTTCCTCTCGACAAATAAAGCACTCGCAGCAACGAGGCCATCTGAGTTTGGGGTATACCATTGTAATCCGGTCTTTGTGTGATTTAAAAAAATTGAAATTTCGACATTTAATAGTGTCATTTACAAAAATATGCGCATTGTGATGCCTCGAGACGGAGACGGGCTTTTATCCGGAGATTTATGGACCCGTCCCCCGTCCCAGCATCCCATTGTGGGGAACACTTCTCTGTCAGATGACGATCTGAGACGGTCGCTGAATAGAGAACTTCTCCGTTAACTAGCTATAGTCGTGTCGAGCCACTCTATCCATCAGAACTCAGCTGAGTATAGCAGTCTGAATCGAGCCTACACCTTTCTAGCTGGGCTCATCCGATTCACGGATCAATCATAGAGACTGAGAAGATGATCATTTAACGTTCCTACTCATGCTTTTTTGTACTTACTTAATAAGTTTAAATTCACATTTGTCTTTTGATGATGAAGTAGGTAGCATTGACACTGCAGTTAAATCCAACCGATGGCGTTAATTAAACCTAAGTAGTGAACGACCGAAGCTAAAAAGATTAACAGCCGAAACCGAAACTAGTTCTGTTCTAGTTTCAGCTGAAACCAAAACTTATATGAAAATTTAAGTTTAAAAAATACTCTATACCCCGAAATTAGTCGTTTTTTTTCGTTTCAAATTAGTATTAATAAATAAAAATGAACAATGAAATAAAATACACCAATTTAATGAGTAAATTGGTTCACTTTTGGTGCTTTTTGGTTACTCATTCAACTTTGAACTTTAAGACAACGTATATACAACAAAAAGCAACTTCTTTTAAAATAATATTAAATATTTTCTACATACATAACACGCACCCGAGTAAAGCCGAATTCGATCCGACACATCACGAACGAAATTTTCGGTTTCTGAAAAATTTTGATCGCAACTGAAGCAGGCCGAAACCGAAATTGAAACTTCGGTCGGTCACTTAAAATATTAGTAGCAATGGTGTACACTTTTTGCAATGAATGTGTAACGGGTAGAATGTTTGCTTCTTTTTCCTCTTGCCTTGATTCACTATGTCCAGAAGAAGCTAGCGAGAAGTAGCTCTGCACTCTACCAGCAGAAACCACAACATGGTGCTGTGGTGTACGGATGCCCTGGGCGATTCAACCGAGTCCGTCCTGGTCCTTGTACCGTGTACCTTGTTACGTTTTATTACATAAAGGAATCAATAAAAAGTTCAACCGTGGTTCCGTTTACTGTGTGATAGTGTAAGTAAATAATGGATACTTCCACGCGGGGCTATGCGGGATCAATTATTTTTATCAAATTCAATTTGGCAAATCTTTTAGCGCCATCTTGTTTACGTAAGATGACCATCCAATTTATTAGGATGTTGCTTTGAACTGCTGCTGAAGTAACGAAGTTTATGTGTTAGCTATTTAATATCGATTCAAATCATTAGTTTCTTGACGCAACTAGTCACCGGACGAACTCATCAATCTACCAATTAAATCATTTATATTTAACCTTTACTTTAGGTACCTAATACATAATAATTAATACAAGAATGATGATGCACTAAGTTGAGTTTTATTGGATTACAACAAATGAAATAGGTACCTACTCCATTTCTGTTTTTTTCTATGTATCTAATCCAGATGAGGGAACGCCAAACAGCTTTGCGTCATGTCACAGACACTTTGCTTCCACTTTCAGACTTCTTTTCGTACGAAACATCTTCTTCTTTTAATCCGACCATTTACGATACCGTGTTTTATTTTGTTGTATTATTTTATTTAGGTACTATTATATCTGTAGGTAGTAGACTTCAATTAAATATATTACATTATTACGTATACATTTAATATAATTTCAAATGAATATATTTTTTAACTTCACCCAAAATACTCATTTAAATGTTTGTATGTATGAACTAGAGAACTTTTATAGAATTTTTCAAAATTGAAACTGCTTTCTATAATAATATAATATTATAACAGAAAATTGTTTTAATATACTTTTTCTTGCCTTGAAAATTGGAATTACAATCTTCCGTGATTTTTCACTAAATTTTATTTTATTAATAAAATAAACTTCAAAACGTGAACCCATCGACAGGAACATATTACCAAGAGCACAGAAATGTCATAGGGTATTAATAATATTTGTCTAATTTACATAGCGCCGTTTTCATGAAAAATCACCTCAAGGGCCCTGTACAGATATATTTATTACATAATAAATACTAAAACTGCTGATTTAAAACTAGTGACTTACATCCAAGACTTATATTCAGTGACTTACGACTAAGACCTATGACTATATTTACAAATTTAGAAACTTACAGCTAACATACTTACATTTAAAAATAATTTAATTTATAATACGTCATAACGCGAATTTGCCGACAAGATCAAAATACAAGTAACACTGATATTTTATCTTATTAGATTGGGTATATATTTATAAACATGGATGTTATAAAAGACATAGGAAAACACTTACATTATTAATATTATCCATCAGACAGGACTAAAATCGTAATAATGTGATCTTTTAAAAAAAAAATTTAATAACAGGAATGTGGTTCATCAGATTAATTTGCACAATATTTTTCAAATGGGATCGCATTGGTGGTATCTAACTTTAGATTTAGTGCATCAAAGCGATCCCATCGCGGAAACATAAAAAACACAGTAGGTACCGACATATTGTCAAACTTTCATTCCCCCAGTCCCCGGGGCTATCCGGTAAATAAACAATGTTATTATTTGCTTAAAAAAATAAGATTATATGGCACTGGACCCGATTGATTGCAATAAGGTATTGTAAAAAAAGTAAAGATTCATTTATTATTTCTGGAATTCTCTGCATGTATTGCTTTTTTTGCTAACTATATTGTGAAAACATAATAATGTACACGGATAAAACTTCCTGATTTATTAAAAAACTCATCAAATTATTCGTTTTCCTGTTAAAAATGGGATTGTAGGTCATTAACGAATAAATTTATAGGTATCCTGATAAACTTAATGTAAAATACCAATATTTTGTCACTTGTTTTCTAAAGTCCTAACGTTTTTGCATTGATGCATGATATATTATTAAGATGAACGCAGATGAATGAACACGTGTTCCGATATTATTACGAATTTACCAACACTTTATCAGGAAGCGTCTTACAACCCCGTTTTTAACAGAACGACTAATAATTTGAAGGGATTTTCAATAAATCAGCATTACTAATTTTTCTCCGTGTATATATATATCAATTTTTATAATATATTATATTTTCATCGTACAGACAGAGGGTTGAAAAATGCTACTCATATATCTCATGAATGTTTCTAATAAGGTTGAATTCATATAAGTTCGTCCTATTATTTTCTAGGTTAGGTTAGATTGTGCTGTTCTGTCACCCTACACAGTCAAAGAGATATCAAATTGTGAGGGAAAAAGGCTAATTTGTTAGCAAGTAGTGTTAATACCAGTCTGCTTTTACTCAATTTTATGGGTTATCAAAATATGGCATCGTATTAAAACACGCTTTTAATACCCATAGATGTTATATCACACTTAAAACGTACGTCAATAATAATTATGTTCAAAAAATAAAATTACAGGTCGAGGCCACCGATCAACATAACTAAATATTAAATTATCAGAAAAGTAATAAAATATAGTAAAAAGACAGATTCTGCGCGTCTCAGTTCCGAAACATTAATATAAATGTCATTCGACTATAAAACCTCAGGTATCGGATTAATTTAATTTATGCGCTTGCAACTAGCGACTTTGGTGATAAATTCTTTGTATTATTTTAGCCGCTATCCATTTACTATTAATTTTATTAGAAAAACTCTTCGTCAACAATGAAGTTTCGTAACGTCTCTCGTCTCTCGTCCTCGGCCAGTCCCATTAGCCGCCGTCCCAAACGCATCGAACGTATTTGATTCTTCATTTATTACGATGCCACATTTTTATTTGCCGCATATTGAAACTAATTTACGATTCACAAAGACACAGGTCAGCGGTTGTGAACTCTGCTCTTAAAAGCCTAACGCTTATTTTCCGTTTTAAAGCAATTTATAAATACAGAATAAATCTGACTAGAAAATATTTTTTATGAGGTTAATAACTACAAAGATTGCAAGATTCTACATTTCAATAATATTTTTTTAGCTAGTTATGTTTGTTGGAATTGAGATGTATAACCAGCCCAACAGAATTTAGATCCAAATTAAAAACTCATTTTTTCAGACACTCATTTCCATAAATCCGTCATTCTATCCAAATATTGCTTTTTTTTCTTTTTGTTATGCCGTAATTGATGATTCACACACATACATTCTCTAGCTATTGCGTTCAACTACTTATGATAAAGTCAAAATGTTATTGACTTGCCTACATTTCAATGGACATAACACGTCAATCGGTTTAATGGTTAATTTCATTCATTCAATTAAGATAAATTTCCAGCTAATAATAAAAACTAATTTTAAAAAAACCTTAATATAATAGAACTTCCTCCTTCTGACGCTTGTAAAATTAGATTTTTAATGTTAATTTTAGTTATAAGTTTATACATATGTAAATGTAATATAATATAATGCGTATTTGTTGAGTTAGCTGGAAGAAATAGGATGTAACATATAAACTATACCCTTTGTACTCTTTTTGGGCATTAAATATTTTTTTAATTTTTGATTTTTGAATTTATATTTTATTAAGACAGTAGTTATAAGCCTTAGTCGTAAGTCTCTAGATATAAGTCTCAGACGTAAGTCACTAGTTTTAAGTCAGTAGTTCTAGTATTAACTATTTAAGAAATATATTTGTACAGCGCCCTTGAGGTGATTTCTCAAGAAAACGGGGCTATACGAATTAGCCAAATATTATTATTAAAGATCCAAAACTACTGTTTTTGATTTCATTTATTAATTTTTGGGAAATTAACAAAATAATATAATAATTTTTTACATTTTATGAAAAATACAATTATTTTATTATTTTTTTTATTAGTTGCAATTGCAAAATTTTGAACATAATGTAGGTATAAAGTATAATATAAGTATACCTTTTTGTCACAGTCCTCCTCACTAGTGTTTCCTGTTCTGTGTCGGCCTGTAGTTATTAAACTTTAAAATTTAGTTTCAAGTTGTCGTACATCGTCTTCATAATGTTTGTAAGTTGAATATCACTTTGTTCTTTCAGCCATGTTTTTACTTTTGTTTTAAATGTATTCATTTCCCCCAAGTGATAATAATTTAACTTAATTGGCAGAACAGAATAATATAAAATAAATCATAATATAATAAGAAGACACGATGTATTTATTGTTGTCAATTTTGATTTGCTAAACTAATTTAATATATTTAGTTTTTCCTTTATATTCAATAATATTACTATCCAATTTACAAAAAAATTATTTTATTTATAAAAAAGTTCTGCTGTCTAATTACTATCACAATATCTAATTACTATGACGGCCGGCATAGTCCAGTGGTAACGCATTGGACTGCCATTCCGAAGGTCGCGGGTTCGAACCCGGCGTGCGCAAATAAATTTTATTTGATTAATTTGTGTTATTTCACAATTAATTAATTAAAAATTAATTAAAATAATTAAAATAATATATAGTATATTTGCGGCACGTTCCAGAGTGGAAGATACTACCAGTATCGCCCTGGTGTAAGACCACCATTCAGAATTGAAACGTTGCTCCAAATGGCTTTAGCCGTGTTTAGTGACTAGATCTGAATAGCCAGGTACTTCCCTTTCCTTCCTCTTTCCCTTCCCCACTTACCTTCAGCCTCACAACATCCCCCAATTGGGGATGCCATAGTCTCACTGGCTCCAGACGGGAGCAGTTGGGACTCTTGTGAGGTATTCACTATAAAAAAAAAAATAAAATAAAAAAAATCACAAACTGCACTATGTACAACGGTCGCTCACGTCGCATCGGTGAAAAACGAATTAATGAAGAGCTGTAGTGCCACGCGCTGCGTACGAGGATCATCGGTCCTACTTATCAGCGCAACCTCTTGGTCTTATAAATAAATAGAACTTGTCATACACATATACGTAATAGGTATGGGTTGGTTGACCAGCCCTGGAATATCGGTGCGCTACACGACAGTAGCAACCGGTCCCTCCACTAAGCTCTCGGGCTGTCATATTGTTCTTATGAACCACCTTTTTTGAAATTTTAAATGTGATCAACTGTAAATAACTACTTAACTAATAAAAGTTTCAATATTTTCGATTATTGACGACAAAATGGAATAAAAAAATGGAAATATCGATGAAAGCGTATGCATAGTGCAATATTTTTATACAGGGTTTTCCAATAAGAGGTGTTATTTTGATATTCGATCGTAAAAGATCAATGGTTTCATTGCTTGTGTGGCACATAGCGCCGTCTTGTTAAAATTAAACGTTGTCCAGATCAATATCATCCAATTTCGGCCATAAAAAATTATTACTCATCTCTCGATAGCGTAATCCATTCACCGTAACTGTTGCTCCAGCCTTATTTTCGAAAAAGTAAGGTCCAATAACTCTGCCGGACCATAAACCGCACCAAACAGTCGCACGTTGAGGAAAAAGAGGCTTTTCAACAATAACTCTTGGGTTTTCCGGGCCCCAGATGCGACAATTTTGCTTGTTGACGAAGCCACTGAGGTGAAAATGGGCCTCATCACTCAAGATGATTTGCATTTGATTCACTCAAGTGAATTTTAATAATTTCAATGCGTTGTTGAAGAGTGTATCGTTCCATTTTTATTAATGACGTAGTTTTTACTTGTCAAATGTCAAAAAATGACAGCTTCAAAAGTAACATTTACCGAAATAGCGGGCTATTCAAAATAACACCTCTTATTGGAAAACCCTTTTCATTTACCTTATAGCATAATGCATTACATTTATTTTTTACAATTAAAAATAGATGTAAAGTTTTTATAATAATATTTTCCTTTCTCGGATTTTCCGTGCTGAAGAATCCGAACCTGAACAATGCATATAATTAAAAAATGTTCTTGTGTCGCACGTTGTTTCAATGGGTCAGTATCGATGAGCAATTGACACTAACCGAAAAAAATGCGCAGAAAAGTAAAGTTCGCTACGGTAGCGGCGCAGTGAACGCAGTCGTTGTGGGAATTTTCTGAGAAGGGTCTTTGGTTTATGTCGATTGCTTACCGATTCCGGTCCAGTGGGACGACGGCTTTAGTTCCAGCTCTCAACGAGTTGAAATAAATTCATTCCAAGAGGACAATATCATTTCAGACATCGTAAATTCAGTTAATATTATTCATCAACTAAGCAAAGAAACTTCATATTTTGTTGGATAGTAAATAAAACATAATATTGAGAAAAATAACCTTAAAAAAGAGTTAAATAAATTTATATGAAACTTCAAAATAGGTAGGTACCGAGTAGACAGGTAATACAAGTACCTTCTTATGGTCTTTATTTTTTTTATTATTTAATAAAATGTAATGCATGACTCTATAAAAATATTACATTTTCTACAGGAAAGTTAGATCACATTATTGTAGCGAATGTAGTCACTTTTTTTATTTGAGTACCGCAAAAGAGTAGCAACTGCTCCCAACCTTCTAGAGTCAGTGATACTGTGGCATCCTCAATTGGAGTATAAATTTTGAAATAACACAAATGAATAAAATAAAATGAAACTTTCGTGTAGGATTCATACCCAGGGATTTAAAAACTATATCGCAAACCTGATTTATAAAATCATTAAGTTTTGAAAACAATATTAGCATTCTTAAACGAAAATTTCAAAAATATAACGTCACATCTAGGACTTGAAACCAGGAACTTCTACCTGCCGGGGCTGATCTACTTGCTTCTGTTTCAAAAGTTTCCAGATATAAATACATAATTTTTTTTTCGGTTTTGTTTAATTCGTAAAACTTAATTATTTTTTGTTTGTTATTTAAATTAAACCATTTATAATAATATTATTTTTAAGTTCTGAGACAATTTACATTTTTTATTATTGTAACAGCTGTTTTGGCGTTCAAGTCCATTAGAATACCTCCACACAGGCTTGTATTAGTGAGGTTAAATTCTAAAATTAAAAAAATACAATGTAAAAAAACAATAAACAACAATAACATTGAGACAACTTATAAATAAATATGTTTTACCGCTGCCCTATTTTTATCCTTATTATGTTTCAAGTGATTAATGTTATCGGTCAAAAACAATTTACTTAGAAATAATATAATAAATAAATGAAAAAAATTCAAATACTTGCAAAACTAAGTAATAACATTATTAAATACGATTTACTGAGAAAAGGTGAGAAATTGGTTTTAAAATTGCGTACTATTTACCGATTATTAATTATGTAGAAGAAGGCGGGCCTGGGACAAATATTAAAAACAATGTTGCCAAACACACTTCATAATACCCCAGTGGTCTACATTTATACTGATTTAAAAGCATTAATAATTATAAAGGTCCGGCCGCCGAGCTGCGCTGCGCTAGGACCATGGTGAAGGCAAAGGTCTTGCAGCACGGCACCGAGCAATGCGTACTGCATACTGGCTACTGCCCAGTGTGTGTGTGTGTACCGCTGCAGATAAACTGTGATATATCTACTACCACAGTACAGAACTATGCAAATCACTCCAATCAGCTAGTGACGATCAGCTGTAACCCCGGCCGTTCTATTGGCTTTGGAAACACGTGTAATTGATAGTTGTTGGACATCAAAGCTCTGAAAGGGCTTTTGTGTAACGGAGTTTTATGAAATACCCTGGGCATTCAGTAATGTGCCTTTTTTTCATGATGATAACCAATGTTTTTTAATCATGGTACCCCATTCTAAAGCTCCCTTAAAATATTACATTGATTACTATATATGTAGGTATTATTAACCTGGTAATGATAATACCCGTGTACAAAAGAAAAGTCACGGAAAAATATCACACAAAAGAAATATGTAATTGTCTAAGTAGTTACACATCCAAGTCCTAAGGTGTGGTATACATACCTATATATGAAATGATCTTAACAATTCTTTTTGATAACAGATTTTCAAACTTATCTGAACAAGTGGCCAAAAAAGATTTAACAAACTGCCATAGTCGCTGTTATATCTATCCACTCAACAATGACAACATTACACATGATTTTACAGGTATATTAGAGTCTTAATATGTAATAATAATAGTATTTAGCTAATTTATATATCGCCGTTTTCGTGAAAAATCACCTCAAGGGCGATGCACAAATACATTTATTAAATAACTTCTGACTTAAAACTAGTGACTTACATCTAAAACTTATATCTAGTGACTCAAGGCTAAGGCCTATAACTACTGTCTTAATGACATATATATTTACATATTTAGAAACTTACAACTAACATACTTGCATTATCCTTCTGGTAATTTTTCGTTAAAACGATGCCATTCAATTTATCCATTTATTGTTATACTCGAAATCGTAGTGAATGGACAAACAAATCAGGAATGTATCCTATTTTATAAGCCAAAACAAATTTTTCGGAAAGATCATCCTCCTGGCTCCATTTCCGCCATACATTATAGTAGGTAAGTACCCATGTAATATCTCATATAAAAACATGCAATTCTAATACAATTGCATTTTTTTTAAGACCAGGGTGTGTTTTTTTGGCCGGTACTCTGCATGTCAATTTATTTATTAATATACATATTTAAAAAGTCAGGTGACTAGGTATCTACTTATTTGAAGTTGTATATTATTTTTTTTTTCACTATCTTTATTTTTAATTTTTAAGTAATTATATTGATACAAATAGCTTGTAAATCATTATGTTAAAGTCCACTAGGGCGTGAAATAAATTACACAAAATTAGTTGTCTACCTGATTGTACGGCCGTAAGAATGCCCGTGTATTGGCTTGATATTTTCCAATACCAAAACCATCATTATGTAATTATAATTATTAAGTATATATTTTTATGAAGTAACATATTCGTACCTAATAAAGTAACTAATATTCAGCAATACACAAAACACGTTAACATCCAAGAAATGTTCTCACAGGTAAATGTTCACAATACATTGAAACATAATATTTTAGCATAAAGTGTCGTTGTGAACAATGTGAATAATGTTATTACATGCTAGTATCTGATAGTATTAATACTCCATCGTCTGGACGGTGTAGGCCCTCTGATTGGTCAAATTTAAATTGTCTGTTTCGGTTAAATTCCGCTAACTTGAAAATTAAGACACGATTTGAAAATGACACGATGCTCATATAATTTTTGGATAATATCGAAGAAAATATGCTTTAGAAAGTTGACAATCCATTGGATTCATTACATTACAGTAAAAATTATCCACAATTACGTATTAAAATTTGACGTTTATCATTATTCACGCGAAAGACAGATTGTCCAGTGTTGCCAGCGTATATGGATTTCCAATCAATGTAAAAAACTTTTATAGCCAGTTAGTGTCAAGCAATGTACAATGTCAGTGTGATTATTTAATGTGAGATATATTATAATTATAAATAATAAATATAATTATAAATCCACCATTACCACCATTTAAAGCCGGCTGCAAAAATAACCAGCTCCACTCGATACTTTACGTTATTAATTATTTTTTGATATTACAACACCGACCCCATGCGCTATCATGTTTAATATCTAGGTAATTACATAATTATTGACGTGCTAACCTAGAAATTTGTTTTAAAAAGTTCCTGTGAGTCACTAAAAATAAATATTTTGTTTTCAGATTATTATTTCAATTTAATAACTATGGCTAAAAGGAATGTGGACAATATTTTACCAGAATTGGCCGAATTTCGGAATGTTCGAATGAGAGAGGGGCGTTTACCGAGCGATCGAAGTGCCCGAAGACGAATAGAATATATGACTGATAATCAAATTGAACACAATAATTCCAGAAGGCGGTTTTCCACAGCAAATAGATGTAATGTATTCTTGAAGTGTGCTTTAATCAATAATCCAAATTATGTGCTTCCAGAACAGAATTATTTCGGCGTCATGTCAAAAGAATGTACAATCGAGCATTGCAAGGCGCTTCATTTTGAAGTTGAAAAAGGTAAACTGTTACATTCTTGCTGTCATAATGGAAAAATAATACCACAAATTTTAGCTTATCCTCCAGCACTTAACGCATTATTGACAGGAGATTGTAGTCAATCTAAAAACTTTAGGAATTTTATTCGTCAATATAACAGTGCTAATGGATTTGCCTCATTTGGAGCGCAAATAGCTAATATCCCAGGTAATGGTCCATATTGTTTAAAAATTTCTGGTGAGGTTTATCATTTGACTTCCAGAAGTATACATGTTGAAGGTGAAATACCTTCCTATGCTCAGCTTTATGTATATGATCCAGATGAGGCTGTTAGAGTGCGTATGAGTCATCCATCTAATGCCGATTGCTATCAAAATATAATGCAAATAATTGATAGCGAAATACGCCAAATAAGCCCTTATGCTCATCAGTATAAGAAACTAAAAGAAGCTGTCGAGGAAGAAGAATTACGCATTGCGGCTGACGGTGGGCAGGTGAGAGATATACGTCTATTATTTACACGTTCATCAGCTGATGACCAACGGAGGTACAATGCTCCAACCAGTTCTCACGATATCGCCATGGTATATGTAGCAGACAGAGACGGGAATTTACCATCGGGTATAGATATCGCTGTTTATCCTAAAAATGTTGAAGGACTTCAAAGGGTGGCAACTTTATCAAAGCATTTAGATCCTATGGTTTTCCCACTACTATTTCCATCAGGTGAATGTGGTTGGACCCCAGGCTTTCAGCATCATGCTGATTTCTGTACTGCTCAACGTCATACTGTAACTGCCATGCAGTTTTATGCAAGTAAATTAGCAGTGCGAAGAAACATATTTAATCCAATCCATTATGCGGGTAAACTTTTTCAACAGTATTTAATTCATGCTTACATTATTTATGAATCTGGTCGCCTAGATTACATTAGGAAAAACCAACGACAACTCAGAGTGGAATGCTATCAAGGTTTGCAAGACCATGTAAGAAATTTAGCCACTGATAGAGGAGTACGTGCAGGTAATATAGTCATTCTTCCATCTTCATTTACTGGTGGACCACGCCATATGAATAAACTTTATCATAATTCAATGGCAATGGTACGTAAATATGGTCGTCCTGATCTATTCATAACGTTTACATGCAATCCCAAATGGCCAGAAATACAAACCGAATTGGAACATTATCAATCGGCCGCGGACAGGCCTGATATAGTAGCCAAGGTTTTCCATCTAAAAGTCAAGGAATTTATTCATGATATGACTGAGAAACATGTTTTTGGAAAGGTAATTTGTTGGGTTTATACAATTGAACAGCAAAAAAGAGGACTCCCTCATCTACATGGCGTGTTTACACTTTGCAGCCAAGATAAGTTGTATACAGCTTCTGATATTGATAATGCCGTATCTGCAGAACTACCCCATCCGAAGAATTCGGCTTTGTACCGTATTATTTTAAAAAATAACATTCATGGACCATGTGGCGTACTTAATCCAAGGTCAGTCTACATGATAGACGGTAAGTGCTCTAAAAAATTCCCCAAATCATTTAAAGATTCTACTGATAATAATTCCGCAAGCTACCCAGAGTACAGGAGACGTGATAATTTTTCTGAAAATCACGTTGTTCGGGATATACGTATCGACAATCGATTTGTTGTTCCATATAATGCATACCTTAGCAAAAAATATGATGCTCATATTAATGTTGAAATTTGTTCCTCAGTGGCCAGTATTAAATATATTCATAAATATATATCTAAAGGTTTTGATTGTGCTAGAATCGAAATAAGACAAGAAGCTGGAAATTTGGAGAGTGCGGTTATTCAATATGATGAAATTAAGCAATATATCAATTGTCGATATGTAAGTGCCCCTGAAGCTGTCTGTAAAATTATGGAAAATCCTATACATGATCAATCTCACTCAATTTTACTTCTGGCTTTACATTTACCCGACAGCCAATCTGTGTATTTTGTAGAGGGGCGGGAGGAACAGGCTCTCAGGGAAGCATCTACAAGGAACACCTCTTTAACAGCGTGGTTCCAATTGAATCTTCAAGATATTGAGGGACGCTCTATTCTGTATCAAGATGTACCAAATAATTATGTCTTTTCAGCTGGTAAAAAGTGGACGAGACGACAGCGGGGAGGTGGCAAAATCATTGGACGAATACCTTCAATTTCTCCTAGAAATATAGAACTGTATCATTTACGGCCGATTCTTATAAAGGTGGCTGGAGCTACATCCTTTGAATCTTTGCGAACTGTTGATGGTAATTTACTAGCTACTTTTCGTGATGCGGCGCGTGAACTGAAGCTCATTGATGACATAGGAGAATGGACGCAGTGCATGACGGAGGCTTCATTGTATTTGATGCCTAAAACTCTTCGACATCTATTTGTTTTAATTTTAATACAATGTATCCCTTCGGACCCGTTGCAGCTGTGGAATGATTTCAACAAATGTATGTCTGAAGATTTTTTTCATCATGGTGTTGCTGAAGAAACAGCTATTAATCTTTGTCTTTTAAACATACAGGATATGCTTATGAAGGAGAATTCATCTTGCAGAATGCAGGGCTTACCTGAACCTGATGAAAGTTGCAGTTTTGGACAAGTGACTGATTTTAATGTAATTTCTGAAAACACTTTAGGTGAATTGATGGCTGCCAAACTCAATGACGAACAACTTCAAGCATATAATTCTATTTTGAATAAGTTTTTTTCAGATGAAAATGATGAAAATAAATATATCTTCATTGATGGCCCAGGAGGAACAGGGAAAACATACCTTTACGAAACTTTAATTCACACTCTAAGAGGAAAAGGTAAAAAAGTATTATCAGTCGCTTGGACAGGCATTGCAGCTATCTTGCTTCCAGGTGGGGTAACGTGTCATACTGCTTTTAATTTACCCCTCAGTTTACAGGACAATACAACATGTAAGGTCACATCAAAGAACCGGAAAATTATAACAGAAGCAGATATTATAATATGGGATGAAGCACCGATGGCTCCAGGTGTAGCTTTAGAAGTAATTGAGCGTACTATACGTGATATCATGGGAAGTGATTCTGTCTTTGGTAACAAAGTTATTGTTTTGGGCGGAGACTTTCGTCAGATCCTTCCAGTGTGTCGACGTGCTTCACGAGGACAATTAATTGCCGCTTGCATAAAAAGCAGCATACTTTGGTACCATTTCAAAACTTTTCAATTAAAAACAAATGTCAGAGCTTTAGAAAGTGAAAACATATTTTCTAAATGGCTTTTGGACTTGGGAGATGGAAAACTTCCTCCCGTAGAAGGAACATTAGAGTCCTCTGTGCTTATTCCCAATGTAAATATTTGCCAAGATATTATTCAATGTATATATGGTAAGACACATACCACTGCTGATGCCTTAGTGATGAGTCAACGTACCATTTTGTGCCCCAAAAATAGTCATGTTTGTGCAATCAATGAGGATGTACTTCAACGATTATAAGGACAAATGAAGACTTTTCATTCTGTTGATACCATCATTAATGAAGAAGGAAATTTAGATTATAACGAGCAGGCTAACTTTCCTGTTGAATATTTAAATTCTATAAACCCAAATGGCTTCCCACCACACATATTAAATCTTAAAATTGGTGCCATCATTATGTTACTTAGAAATTTATCTGTTGGTGATGGCCTTTGCAATGGAACAAGAATGGTTATTAAAAATTTCAGCTGTAACTTAATTCAAGCCGAAATCATTACGGGGAACAGAAAAGGTACAGTACATTTCATTCCTAGAATTTACTTAAACACTTTGTCTGATGTTACAATACAATTCAATATGTGCAGGAAACAGTTTCCAGTTAAATTAGCTTATGCAATGACCATTAATAAATCTCAAGGACAAACTTTTGAACGGGTTGGACTGTTACTTCCTGAACCAGTATTTTCTCATGGACAGTTGTACGTTGCCTGTTCCAGAGTACGAACGCAGTCATCGTTATTTATACAGATTATTGACGGTTCCAGACAAGGGCAAATTCTGACTGATTGGTATACGGACAATATTGTTTATAAAGAGATTTTTTCCTAATGAAAGTATATAATATTATGTTGTAAATTGTAAAAAATAAAAGTATAATAAATTGTAGGTACTTGCTTACAATAGTTTGGTTTTTCAGGTCAATTTATCCCACATGTAAGGTTTTTCTGCCTAAGAATTTTTTCTTTGAAAAATTTTTAAGAGAGTTTTGTTGTATGAGTATTTACTTTGACAATCTTTTGGTAAGAGCGTAATACTATTTCACCCAAATGTGTAGATTTTTAGGAATTATCCCAATAAAATAATCCTTTATATTTAAAAAAAAATATATTTACTTTGACAATCTTTTGGTAAGAGTTTATTATTTCAGCAAAGTTATATGTAATATTGTAATATGTTGATATTTTTTATTTCCGAATTACATATATTATATATATATAATTCGGAATATATATATATATATATATATTTTTTTTTTTTTTTTCAATTTAACTTCGATTTAAAAATGAAATCATTTCAGTGGTATGGGAGAGGAAACATTTTTCTCATTGACGAGATTTATGTTGGGGTGAAGGGTGTTCCTCTCATTGTCCGCGCTCGGATTGATCTAATATCTACTTATTAAATGTAACTGTTGTTAGTAAACTGGGCGAAGCCCAACCAAGTGCCGCCCGCAGGGCCTAGCAGCAAAAACCCGCGGAGCGGGTTTTTAACTGCTAGTGTAATATTATTTGTATGGACTGCAACAACTTAATACAGGGTTTTCCAATAAGAGGTGTTATTTTGAATAGCCCGCTATTTCGGTATATCGTCGCTTCCACCGCAAAATTACCTAACTGACAATTTTCACTTTTTGGACTAATGATGCAAATTTGTCTGCAATTATGACCCTTACGTCCATTCAAAATTATACAATTAACAAAAATATGGTTTTTAAAACAAAATTCAAATACTAAATTACCTATCTGACAGCTTCTCATTTGTGCCTGCAAAATTATCTAGATTTCACGCATTGTGTTGCGCTGCATTCAAACTCCGAAATTGTAATTTTAAATAGAATTTACCACGCAAAGTGAACTATGAGAAATATATAAGGTAGTTATAAATCCATTTTATACATGAAATACACTTATAACTAGTCAGTTATGGTTAAATATAACAATTTATTGAACTTGTCTGTTATAGATTTTTGCAAGTTAGAATATTTTTGTTACCGCCATTTTTTTAGCAGTTATCAAATTTTGCATCATACATAATGAATGAGAATAACTTGTCTGCCGTTGATATTGAGCAACTTCTGCTGATGGATGATATTATTACATTTCCTTACGATGATCCTGGGAATGAATTTAATACTAATGAAATGATTATCACTGAGGAAAAAGTGTCTGGAAATCTAGATCCGGATAACGAAGCTGTACCAGAATGCAACATTTCATATAATTCTGAAAATAATAGAGAAAGATGTATCTGTTAACCTAGATTCTGATTACAACGCTGCATTAGAATGTATAGCTCAGATGATTCAAATTCTGATGGCGATGTCCCAAGGAAAACAATTTCCTCCGAGTACGAGTGTTGATAATATTGAAGATGTTAGTTTGGAAAATTATACTAACATAGTAACAATATCTACAAGAGAAACTAACAAAAGATAGAGAATGCAGGGAAAGGATTATATGGGTTTAAAAAACAAAATGATGAAAAATACTTGTTGAGTGAATCCCAGGCACCTATTTGTTCTTCAAAGAAATGCCTGACTTCTAAAAACAAACATTGTCATAAATTTAATGATATTCAGAGGCAACAAATGTTTACTTATTTTTGGTAAAATATGAACAGGGATATGAAAAAAATATATATCAGCTCTTTAACAGATAGTATTCCTACAAAACGGCCTTCTGCCTGTGAGAGTCAAGAAGGCAATATTCTCACGTTTACTACTTGAAAAATGGTGAAGAAAAAAGCAAGTTTGTAAGAAAACATTTGACAGTATTTTTGATTTAGATCCAGCTACTGTCACAAATTTATTGGATTACAGCCTTCAAAAGTGGTATGCACACACACAAATCCAATTCGAAAGTCCCACTACGCAGACGTAATAATAATACAATTATGGAAGAAGGGCGAAATGTAATGATATATTTTTTTAAAAGAATCTACCGAAGCTTCCGTCACATTATTGAAGGGCATACGTTCACTATTGATATGCAAGCTGTAAAACTTGCCCCCTGTTTTGAAAGCAAGTGCATTTTATTATAAAACAAAACTTTGTGTCCACAATTATACGATTTATAACATGGTAACAAAGGATTGGTATTGCTACCTATGGGATGAGTGTGAAGGGGGTTTGATTTCCAATATATTTTCTACAATACTTGTGAAAGTTTTAGAATCATACATAGCAGCACACACCCAAACAAAAATATAGTTTTGTACACAGATGGTTGTGGTTATCAAAACAAAAACACAACTCTTTCAAACGCACTACTTAGATTAAGTTTAACTCGCATTAATATAGAAATAGAGCATAACTATTTAGAAAAGGGTCATACCCAAATGGAATTACATAGCTGCCATAGTTTAATCGAACGAAAACTTAAAAATAACTAAATCTACTTCCCAACCGATTATTTGGGAGTATGCAGAGAAGCTAGAATTTCTCAACCCACTTCAGTATTTAAGTTACGAATATATTTTGAATTATGACGATGTTAATGTCTATGGTTCAATTCGTCCAGGACATAGAAGAGGCAATATTTGGCTGGTAGACTTAACTTTAAACTTAATTATAATGATTCGTGGAAGCCATTATTAAAGCCACCAGTTTCAACCTTAAACAACTACGCTCAACCAGCACAGCTGTATAAGAGACAGATAAAAATTTAAAAAAATTGAAAAATTCGACCACCTCCAGGACTTGAAAAGTGTCTTCCGAAATTCTGTTGGGAGTTTTATGATAAACTTTTTCATTAATTATTATTTTAAGTGTAATAGAACAGTGTTATTTTTTATATTATTTTATCAAAAATCATTATTATTTGATAGACCGAAGACGTCTAATTTCTTAATTTTTTGTTCATCTTGTTATTGATTTATTTTATTTTCGTCACTTTATTGTTATAACACGAATATTATGTAAATATTCTGTTCTGGAAGTACTACTAGGTAGTAAATTTTACGTGCAAAATTCCATAAGTGAAAAATTTTTTCAAATCAAAATTACTTATCTAACACTGCCACTACACTGTTTAAAAAAATATATTTTTTCCAAATAAAATATAATGGAAAAAAATATTCATTAGATACGTCTTTTATTAAAATAAAAAAATCAGTCTAATTTTAAAATGGGAAGGTTTTTTCGCTTTCCTGTAAAAGTACATTTTTGCAGTTAGGTAATTTTGCGGTGGAAGCAACGATATGTTACTTTTAAAGCTATCATTTTTTGACATTTGACAAGTAGAAACTACGTTTTTAATAAAAATTGAACGATACACGCTTTGACAACGCACTGAAATTATTAAAATTCACTTGAGTGAATCAAATGCAAATCATCTTGAGTGATGAGGCCCATTTCCACCTCAGTGGCTTCGTTAACAAGCAAATTTTTCGCATCTGGAGCTCGGAAAACCCAAGAGTTATTGTTGAAAAGCCTCTCTATCCTCAACATGTGACTGTTTGGTGCAGTTTATGGTCCGGCGGTGTCATTTGACCTTGTTTTTTTTAAAATGAGGCTGGAGCAACAGTTACGGTGAATGGGTTGCGCTATCGAGAGATGATTAATGATTTTTTATGGCCGGAATTGGATGGTATTGATCTGGACAACGTTTGATTTTTTAAAAAAACGGCGCTACGTGCCACACAAGCAAAAAAAACCATTGATCTTTTACGATTGAATATCAAAATAACACCTCTTATTGGAAAACCCTGTATCCTTGCTCAATGGTACTGTAAAGTGTACAGAAGTAAATGCAACAGGTACCCAAAGCAAAGAATTTTTTTTTCATAAATAGTATGTTTTTGTATGGCTTTATAATCATACTTCTCTGAAAAAACTTAAATATCCCGAGAGTCAGTCTTGAGCTATTGACTGCTAACTGCTAACTACAACCCATCAGCCGTTTTCCTTCTCGTGTATTGTTTGTCATACAGAGACGTCTTAATAATACGTCATCAGTCGGTCGGTACGAGGAGACTATAAAAAAATCATTAGTCTGTCGTCAGCCGACTTAGTTAGCATATTTTTTAATAAATCGTGGTTGTTTACAATTGTTTCCCGTCCGTCCCACCAAGTAGCGAGCGACCAGCAACAAGCACCATGGGCGTTCTGAGTCCGTCTCGGGGAGGAGTACCTCCTGGCCCGGCTCTCTACCTGCATAATATGTTGCGGGCAGCCGGAATCTTCTCCTCAGCCTAATTATTGGTTGTCCGCCCCCACTCGGCCAATGTCAATATCATTTTCTCGTTACGCGGCCGCCTCCCCCCCCCCTCTCCACCACTCGCTACCACTCTTTATAATGCACACATACATTTTAGAGTCCAACAATCCAGAGCCAATGGGACTATTGAATCCACGATTCGGGGAATGTAGAAAAGTTCCTACCATTTTTTTTTCTAAGAACGGCGTTTTATGTTAATTCAAGAATCGATTACAATTAGCTATTGTCTAAATGGTGGTCTCCCGCCAGAGAGATTTTGAGGATGGGTTGTTTCATAAAATTTGAACAGTTCATTAAATTTCTAAGTTCATTCGGAGTTTCAAGTTCTGTTAAAGTGTTATTCAAGTTCTGTTACTAGCCCGTGATGCAATAATAACAGAACTTAAACAGAACTTTAATTTTAAAATTTGATGAATTATTCAAATTCTGTTAAACAAACTTTAAGAGATTTTTTTTTTACTATCGCTAATCGATTTATGGGTAGATTTATCGAAAATATAGGCATGCCCATTTATTTGGTACAAAGTAACTTAATAGTTTTAATCTTTATTAGTTTTTGTTGTGGTCACATCAAATAACTAATAATGTTTTGAAGGGGCGCGTGTTCCAATAAACTACAATTAAATTAGTACTTAGAGAGGGGTAGTGAGGGTGGGAAGTGTTGGGGGTCGTGTAAAGCTGTTTGAAGTGCTATCTGATTTGTTGTAAGTCACTGATCATACGGGCTGGATAAGTGATGTTTCGTGTTTTTCCACTTAAATGAAGCGATCAGGATATTTTCAATTTTACTCCACAGAATAAGTACCGCAAATTAATTCAATTACTAAATGCAGGAGGGTCCCTGGTCTGTTCTACCAATCTCCACCCCCGCCCCCGCTGGTTACTGGTGCACTCGGATTAAGATAACATAGTAATTACTCCGTGATGATGACACATCGTGTTATAGTTCCGTGGGAACCGTTCTTCGGATTGGGGATTTTACGAAAACTAATAATTTTATTATTATTCGGTATAAAAGAAAAAGTAATATGAACGCTACGATGAATAAAATTCACCTTCCGAATGATAATAATAACTTGTTTTAAGGGCCTTTTCTCAAATGCCAGTATAATATAATCATTCCAATCTGCATCAGGTTTAAACTACAGGAAGATATAGGTATAAATACCGGCGATCCATGGTGAATGTTCAACATGAACCTAAGACCCTGGATAGAGCTATTTGAGAACAATCTGAAGCCACGGGGAGAGGGGGAAGATGTTTTAAAATTTCCTTTACATAATTAAAAAATTTAATAACATTTTCATACCCTGTCTCATCAATAATCCAAGAAAACCATAATTTATAATTGCATTAAAATTAAAATAGTACCAACATTACCACATTATATACAAATCATTTCAGAAGTTTATACAAGATGGCTGCCAGGACTGTAACAATAGATTTGACTTCAACGTTATTTATGAAAAATTGCATTAATGCTGGGTTTTTTAGGTTATTGATGTTCAATAACTCTGTCGCCTCAATAATACAAATTTAACATTTTCATAATTAATATATTTCAGCACATAAATAACCTTTTATATATAAACAGGCTAGAACACAATCATAATACTCGTTTTAACTTTAATGAAGGACTTATTGTACCTAAGCATACAAATAAATATGGATAAAGAAAGTTAAACTATATGATTCCCAGGTGTTTTAATATGTTACCTGCTGAAATTAAAAACTGTGCCCAAAATAAACAATTGGAGAACTTACTGAAGACTTGGCTGTTATTTATGTTTTCCTCATTTTATTTTGCTGTTTCTGTAAAAAAAAAATTGTTTTGGATAATTGTAAAAATGTAACTGTAAACTCGCTATAATAAGATTTATTATTTTACAAGCAATAATTATTCGCCTGAAACACTCATCCACATTGAAAAATCTCCTGATAAAAGATACATGACGCCAACGGGACTCGAACCCGTGTCCCTTCGATTTCCGGTCGACAGCTCTGACCAAAGTTGGTTGTTTTCAGGTGAAAAAATGTAACAAGCAGTAATTGTTGAATGAAACACTAGTATATATTGAATTATTTCGCGGATAAGAGATAAGCCGCCATAGCTCAGTGGTCAGAGCTGTCGACCGGAAATCGAAGGGTCACGGGTTCGAGTCCCGTTGGCGTCATGTATCTTTTATCAGGAGATTTTTCAATGTGGATGAGTGTTTCAGGCGAATAATTATTGCTTGTAAAATAATTGTTACCCTTTGTGCTATGCATAAAAAATCTTGTCTTAAACATTAGTTTACCAAAAAATAATAAGATTTATAATGTAAAGAACCCGTTAGACAAACTGCTAAAAAGTAGTTAATCGGAACTTTTTTGCTTTATATTTGTAAAGTGTCTAAAATAAAAATAAAAAATTAATAAAATAAAATGATTGGGTCTATTTTGATTTCCCCGAACCAACTCTTGTATTAATGAAACCTTCAAAAGTCAGGGGCTTTAATTGTAATGAACTAATAAAACTAATCTCCTACCTATTGAAATTGTACAACGTCTGATTGTTAAAATAATATTGAAAAAACCGAGAGATTATCCAACTCAACTTATATTTGAAGAATTTAAAGTACTAAAATTTAATGATCTTATCCGAAAACACATAATAATTCAAATAACAAAAGAAACACAAAATCACAGTTTTTCAACTGAAAGACGTTCTCGTCAAAAACATATATTTCCAATACAAAAATGTAACACCTCATTTGCACAACATCATTACACATTTCTAGGCAAAAAATACTAAAAAATACCTACCTGATAATATTAGAAAAATCGAAGACGACAAAACCCTACTCAAAGCGATCAAAGAACATTTCAAGGTAAAAAATCAAAATAACGAAATTCGTCAATTAAATAATGTAACGTAATAAATCGTTAAATTGTACATTGTTGATATACACTTATATTTTTAATATTCTTAACACCTTAAATTATTAATAAGAATACTTACATAAATAATGTTCATCTCGATACTCAGCATCTCTTTTAAACACAAGCGTCTGCTTCCATAAAAGAGAAACATCAAAAAAATTCAAAAAAAATTGTGAAAACTAATTTTTATATATCATTATTGTTAGCAAATATTATTATACATTGTAAACTGTTTAATTATTACATAATAAAAAATAAAAAATATGTTGTATCTGTAGGCAGTTTCGGCTCGTGACTTTTGGGTGTGCTTGAGTGCTAATATTACGAAAAATAGTATTATTGATGTTGTTATAGCTGAAAATGATTTTTTTTTTCTAAAATTAGATTTTTTGGATGAAGATTTCCTGAAATTTCCTGAAAATCTTCGTATAAAAAATCGAACTTTGGAAAAAAATAATAATTGGTTTTAGCTTCAACAACATAAGTAATGTCGAATTTTTCAAACTTAGCACACTATTGCACTGAAAAGTCACGAGCCACCCTGCCTGTAAGATGATCTGTTCTTACGGTTTTCGAAAATATTTTCTTTTTTAGCCGACAATCGAGTAAATAAAAATTGCGATTATATAATAATACCCCATATCTATATACAAATAACTATCGAAATGATATTGATACTTTAGTCGGCACTTAAAGTGGGTTTGTAATGAAGCTTAGTAATAATAAAAAGCACCTTCATGGTGTATTATAAAAGAGGCTGATGGCGATGTGAGCGGCCTTCGCATTGGAGAACTCAACTGTCGCAGTCTCGGACACGCAATATCTGCTGAGATCTTCTGCGCAGATTGCAGATAGCATCTACCATTCAATCGGCATCTGTTGTTGAAATCCGATGCAAAGACCGCCAATAGTAGTTACTAGGTAGCCACCAGGATTTAAGGCGATGCCATACGTAGTAATGCAAAATCATGTGTTTTTGGTTTGAAAATTTGGTCGCCTAGAAATGTTTCAGATGCTTTAATTAAATACTGCGAGTAGAATACATCTTGGCCTTTGAAAGTCTTTTTATAAACCCAGAAAAAAATTGTGTAAAGGCCTATGAAAACTGCTTTAAAGTTCAAAATCTCCTACTTACAAACCCATTTTCGGTTATGATTTTATTGTATAATGTAGCAAATTAAGTTATTTATAAAATGATCGAAAAAAAATTAAATATTTATGCCTGAACATCCACAAAATAAAATAAAAGGCACTTTTTGGCCATGTTTTTCTCTTGCATAAATCAAAACAGGCGAATGGTGTTAAGCGGGAATTTAAACCTTATCGCCATCTACGTAAGAGTTGTTATTGATAGCTGCTCAATTTAAAATATTACATGACGTAGTGCATCGTCTTAAGACGCTTTCTCGCAAACATTGGCATACATATACATCTTACCCACTTACAATCTCAATGAACTTCAAACAACTGAAGCATAGGTAAATCTGCATAGTATATATTATTTTTTTCATTGATACATTAGATTTTTTTTAAATATTACTTAGTAATGTGAGCCTCACTAAGTACTTACCCAATTTTACAATTGTACGTAAATAAGTAATCAATGAAATATTAAGATATAAAATAAAATAAAGTAATGAAATTAAAACAATTAAGGGAGTTAATAAACTAAGCAATATGCATGTAATTATTAGTATGTTTTTATATGATATGTATACTATGTAGGTAGTTTTTTTTTATTCTTTTAAGTTTTGTTTTGAAATACAACATTTTTTGTTCTTTAATCCATATCTTAATTTTGTTTGTGAAATGTTTTTTGTTTATCTGATTTTTTGTGAGTGTAAGATTGTTAAATGCTTTTTTTGCCTGGTATTTGTAGAGTTTTTGTACAAAGCTTGTTCTTATCGACGAAGTTTTTATGTTTGGTATGTACGCTCCTCTAACTGGTCTATTAGTGTTTGTTCAAATTTTGTGTTTTGGTTAAAAATATACTTTAGTGTTTTTTTTATGTTAGTGTTACCATACAATTATTAATTGCTAAGATTTTCGTTTTATTAAATGTTTTTTGGTTATAACAAAAATTAAAATTAATTATGACACAAGGAGATAACAAAGTATTGCTAACGTATTAATAATCTCATCAAATTATTGGTAAGCTGGTTTGGAGGATTGTGATTATCGCCAATTTAAATGGGTTGTTGGCCAAATGATTCTGTGGTTCTCCAATCCGCAAACTCCAAGGTTGCGTGATTAATCTCGGTGTGTAAAAATGAGAATTCGAATATTTCAATTTAGTTTTTATTTTTAAAAAACTCACGTTATAATAATTTTATGAACAAAACAGATCGCGTACGTTAGAGGAGATTTAGGGCTAAGCCGGCGGCTAGACCACTGGAGAGAGAATGAAATATTTGCCGCTTGATGTATCGCGCGCAGGTATACAGTGATACCAGTCTCACATAAATGTGGGTAAAAGTAATGTTGTTATTATTTTTGGGAGATGTAAACTCCCTATAATTTACCCTACACTGGTTAAAAACGGGATTGCAGGCCATTTCCTGAAAAAAATTTAGTAAATTCCTTATTTAGCGGAACACGTGTTTATGCACCTGTATTTGCCTTGATAATATAAAATGACGGAATGCTAAAATATTTGGATTTGTATGAATACGTTTTCCGATATCGTGATACATTCGTATTTTACTTAAAGTTTATCATGAAACCTATTAATTTATTCGTTAAGCACCTGCAACCCCGTTTTTAACTGTATGAGAAATAATTTGAAGAGATTCTTAATAAATTAGTAATACTCATTTTATTATTCATTATTTAGTAGGCACTTTTAGATTACATTCTGTAACATTTTAGTCATATTGAGTTACAGAAGCAACCGATCTGGGCAGATGCAAGCTTTGTATCAGAGCAGTATTTGGGTCTGATCATGCATCTTAGTTTCAGTGTTGACATAACTCTATCCCGAGGCTAGTTTTTATTATTAAAAGAGAATCCAACCTAAATTCCTTTCCAAAGCACGTAAAATAAACAAATTACACTCCGACGAAAGCACAAGTCGCCCCGGGACACTAACGTGTGTCAGCCGATCGCTTTGAGAATAATGCTTCGCCCTGTAAATAGGCACGGGAATAAAGAGTAAGAGAGTAGCAATCTGCCGCTTGAGAAGCGCACTTTGTCATTTTTATCCGGGAAATAAGTTGAGGGCATTGTGCTGCACCATTCCGCAGGGATGCGGCCTACTTAAAGTTATTACTGCGGTGCTGTAGCTATTATTGATAAACCTAGGGCAAATATCAAACATTAAGGTTCTTCTTTGTATCGAACGGATTTTAATCCACGAACAAAGAGAATTATATTTTGTAGGTAGGACAGCATATAGAAAAAGAACAATACTCATAATATATAAGCATAATGTGGGTTTCCACAATCTACAATATGTAACAAAGGGTTAGATACACATAATGCCCCGATCATAATTACCGCGCAACCTTTAATTACCCGACAACCTCCAATTTCGGCCAATTTTTCCCAGAGTCGAGCCAGCCTCCTCCGGCCCTCGCGGGTGGTCACTCGGAACCTTCACGAATTAGTCGATCCCGAAGGACCAATTACGCTGTCACGAATGCGGGCCATAATAAAATCATTAAAGGCAGAGAAGTACGTACGGGATCATCCCGGACCACACGTGTACCTAGTTACAGCACCAGCTCAACTGACTGATCACTGATCACTGATCCACTGCCCCAAGATGTAACGATGTGCGATGCCTGATAACTTGTCCAAATCATCTCAACTACATTACACTCGAATTACAAATTTATGATTGCGGCCGGCGATTTAAGGACGGGCGGGTAAATATTATGGAGGTCTGATCGATGCTAAAAGTAGCCCGCGGATATCATTAGGGGGCTCTCAGTATGTTGGGTTTCAATGTAGCTTTCTTTGTGCGGGGATCTTTAAAGAATTGAGTTATATATATTATGAAACCTTACCCTAGCAAAAAGAAACAATAATTTGAAACTACAAAATAAAAAGAACATTGATGAAATCAATGTGAACTAACACCGGGTAAACCGAAAGATTATACTCTACTTCAAAGGCTATCGTGTTTGCATCACAAGCGAAAGAGACTTCTGTTACAGTTTGTCTATTGTAAATTCCTTTCAGATTTACCTTTGATAGCGATCAATATGTATTATTGATGTGTATCATTTCTGGATTCCCATTGTACGGCGACATGAATGCCATTCAATTGCCCTTAAAGACGGGCACCGGTGTGTGTTGTCCCGTTTAGCGATACTTTACAAAACGAAAAAATGGCAGAAAGACACCCGATACCTGCTAATAACACGGGAACGACGTCTCCTTTTGTGCCGACTTTCTGCACGATTGCGGATGCAACCGACCATTCGTTGGATTCCATAATAATTTTACCTTTAGCTTCTGCCGTAGAGCAAACAAGCTGAATGAAATGAGAAATGTTTCTCGCATTTTTCAGAATGATGGAGTGTCTGACAAACTTGCAAGAAATCATTTATCCTCATACAAATAATTTATTGGTAGTTTTACTGAAATATCACCCCATAGGCACTTAGTTAATTCAAAAATCGATTTAAAATATGGTATTTTTAACTATACTACACATCTGAGAACAGACGCGTTATAATGAATAGCGGTAAAACATGTATTTACAGAGGAAAGAAGAGAATTGAAAGTAAATGGAATGGAACTTTATTATTATGATCAATTTTATTCCAATGATATTCTGTAAAATTCTTCATTTTATTGTATTGAAATACAGGGTTTTCCAATAAGAGGTGTTATTTTAAATAGCCCGCTATTTCGGTAGATGTTACTTTTGAAGGTGTCTTTTTTTGACATTTGAGAAGTAAAAACTACGCCATTAATAAAAATGGAACAATTCACGCTTCAACAACGCATTGAAATTATTAAAATTCACTTGAGTGAATCAAATGCAAATCATCTTGAGTGATGAGGCCCATTTCCACCTCGGTGGCTTCGTCAACAAGCAAAATTGTCGCATCTGGGGCTCGAAAAACCCAAGAGTTATTGTTGAAAAGCCTCTCTATCTTCAACGTGTGACTGTTTGGTGCGGTTTATGGTCCGGCGGAGTCATTGGACCTTACTTTTTCGAAAATGAGGCTGGAGCAACAGTTACGGTGAATGGATCGCTATCGAGAGATGATTAATGATTTTTTATGGCCGGAATTGGATGGTATTAATTTGGACAACGTTTACTTTTCAACAAGACAGCGCTACGAAACCATTGATTTTTTACGATTGAATATCAAAATAATACCTTCTATTGGAAAACTCTGTAGTTCAAATTGCTTTTGTCTTGTCAATTTTAAATTGTGTTTTCATAATTATTTTAAAGTCTTCCACCGTACTGAATCGAAAATTTACTATGTTGTAATTGAATAAAATTTACTATGTTGCAATTGAATCAAATTTACTATGTTGCAGTTGAATAAAATTTACTATGTTGCAATTGAATACTTTTTTTTTCTTCTTTAAAAATGTATTATTTGTTGTCACTCTGTTAAATGTTACTATTGAATAAAAATAAACAATATTATTACTACTATACTGAATGAATTTACCTTTGACAAAACTGTAGCGTGAAGGTCAATACACTACTTCTTATAACACTGTCATTCGTTTGTTGTGCCATAAGTAAAATAATAAGTATGCCAAAAATGTGTTTACCAGTATAGAAATGAAGTCTATTCATTTTGTAGGCCGTTAGCAATCCTAAAATGATCGACAGTACTTTATTTGACTATGTACTTAAATAAGAAGATCCTACAAATCCCCGAAAAGATTTAATTTAAGTATGGCGATTTTATAACACTTTGGTAAATGGTTAAGCTTTAAATAGATATTAGGTTATATTGTAGTATTAATGAAATTATGATTTACAAATCAATTCCTAAATATTCGAAAGGAAATCCGTTTTACGCGATGTTTTTTTTAGCACCCAAAATCGATGTCAAAAAATACCACATTTCAATTCAAAATAATTTATTTTCAATGCATTGAAAATCATAAATATTATGTGATATTACTTTCTTCATTTTTTATACACGTTCGAACGTACATACAGTTTTTTTTACAGAATATTTTATTTTGTTATTAAGCTTAACGTTTTATATCTAGTGTAAATCTATTCCAAAACTACTACAAAAATGAAAAAACATACACTTAGTAAGACACCACTTTATTTTTGAATCAATAACGATAGCCAACCGGGTTTCGCTTGTCCCAAGCTTCATCAGGGCTAAATATCAACTAAAGCTAATTAGATACAGGCACATATAAATATAGGATATATTTATATGTATTTATATTATATAGGATATATTTATATGTGCCTGTATCTAATTAGCTTTAGTTGATATTTAGCCCTGATGAAGCTTGGGACAAGCGAAACCCGGTTGGCTATCGTTATTGATTCAAAAATAAAGTGGTGTCTTACTAAGTGTATGTTTTTTCATTCAATATGTCACACCCCAAAGTATTTGCTTCCTTCGAAAATACTACAAAAATGTTATATTACCTACGTACTAATATTTGGACATCACAACATTGAGACATAACCCACGAAAAACTGCAAGACTTATTTAAAGGGAGTTTATTGAACATTTTAAAACCATTATAATAAATATTGTTTTGTTTTGCGGATAAATTTGTCTTAGGAAGCCTAAAATCGTTGCAGCTTCTCGTAGGATAGCCATGGACTATACTATTAATACTAACACTTGGCATATAATCTGGAAACATTTTATGTTTTAACTTGTACATGAATACTAGGGTATTATAGACCAAATGTTTCCACACACTTTCCAGAATGTTGAGTTAGCAACAGTTTACAGGTAAATAAATGATAGGTGCAAGCAATACAAAAAAGTTCCCAATACGAGTATGAAACATGGTAGCAGAATGTAAAAGCATCAGATGTAAGTGGTTAAATAGTAATATTTTGTAAACTCTCACTACACTAATACATGACATGTATGTATTGTATTAAGTTGCGAATTACGACTTAGGACTGAGATGAAGTACTGGTATTTATTAACCTTAATTCAAATAACTGCCAATAATAACATACAATGTGCATCTAACTTGAGATAAACATCGACACATGAAAGTTAACGTTCCGTTAAATAACAAACGCTAGAATGGTTTCTGCCGGGCGTTTATCGCCTCACTTTAAATAGTCTTATTACGAGACAATGGCTGCTCTGATAGAGGCTTGTTTAATATGAAACCAATAAAAATGTATTTGCTTTACGCTGTGGCATAGAATTTACATACAATAAAACTCAATTAGATTTCACGGCCATTAAGTCTGTAATGTATTCTCTCCTGGTAGTCGACCGGTGGAAATTGAGTCATATATTAACATACCACCTAGCAACATCAATTTTATATCCAAAACATATAAACTGTGGACAGGGATAATGCCGTCGTGTCCGCTACGCCATCTGACACTCCGATCCCCCGTGTACTTGCATTGTGGATATATTGAAAGTATCGAAGTTGAATATTATCTTCGAATGTGAAAAATTTCATTTAAAATTTTCTTGAGAGTTGAAATTGAAATTTTAACAATTTTGTGTTATGTAATAATAATTTAGCGTGTATAAAAGTATCCCAGTTTATTTTTTAAATCAACGACAGACACCAAGAAGACGATTATTGGTGGAAAAATGAATAGCCATCATTGACTGGAATAATACGATAGCGATTTTGGACTGTCCCAAAATATTACTTCATCTCTAATGGCAACTATCAGTATGAAATTGTCTGTATTTAAAAAATGATCGTTCAAAGTGAAGATGTTAAAAAAATGGAGTAAACCGTGGTGTAAAACTGGCTTATGACACCGTTTTATTTGATTTTTAAAACAGGCTCAACTTTCGCTATTAAAATAGTTCATGATAATATATCGATATGATTATAAAATAAATGCACACAAAATAGAACACAAGTGAGAAAGCTGAACAAGCCATTGACTCTAAAAGTGTGACGAGTGTTGACTCTGAGAGTTTAAAAATTGTTTCAATATATAAAGACGTGGTATGAGACGCATAGGCTAGGAAGGTATACATATTTTCAATCTCCTTCATGATTGACTGAAAATGGAGAATCAAATAAGAAAATTTAAGAAAAACAGTTCAATCTTGAGATAAGTGAACTGAATTATAGTGTCTTTTAATTTAAGTTGTGTAAAATTATTATTGTTATGTGTATTAATATTATGTCGCTTGTAGTTAGTTATAAAGTGAAATATTTATACATTTTGACCATAATAAATAATTAAATAACAAAACGGCATTTTCGAGCGATCAGAGTGAAATGTTGCGTGTTGCGCAGTAGGTGCGTCGTACATTAAAAAAAACTATTGAAAGTAGCTATTATAAGATATTAGTTTTTGATGAAAATTTTACAAAAAGACAGCCAAGTCTGTTAGTGTTGAAAGCACTGTTAAAGTAAACAAATGGTTATATGTGTTATTAATGATAGTTAAACTGTAGAACTCACAAACCGTAACCTATAATTAATGGAATTTAAATAAACAAAGAACCACCGTACAATAAAATAGTATCCAAATTAAAACATTGGGTGAACCATTGTTCAAAGTTGCCGAACTCGATTGTGATTGGTCCATTTATTACGTGGACTGTATAAATGTATTGTGGCCTTTTATAATGAAGCAATAAAATGTGCTAGAGTGCTACACGTTAACGTTTGTGTGTGTATGTGGATGTGCCCCGGTATGTACGGGTCTTATAATTAAATATTTGAATAAATAGGGCACTTCATACATAATTTACTTTTGTACAGCGATGAAACGGAAGTTAAAGGCGGTCTCTCTAAAGCTGGGCAGAATTGTTTATGGAAGAACGTCAGTTGTATGCTCTGGGAGGCGGAACCTCTTTCTCTCCATAATCACTTTCTAAGTAGAGTAGGTCTGTTCCTCTTCAAAGAAGATGATAATATTATATGGTTGTTCGGACGCCTATGACTTCCTCATCGCTGTGAAGGGTCCAGGTGGTTTTTTTTAAACATTAACCCCAACCAGGAGACCATGAGGTAAATTATTGTCTGCGGGGCCTTTATTATATTTGAATACACTGTGTAGAGGATCTTTTTAAAGAAATGAAAGAGAGAAGGTTCTTGGAAGGATCAAAAGTTTGGTGGATGGATAGGAATCTGCTGGACAGTGTGTCCAGGAGTGACGGACGTATGAATCCCTACCACTGCGGTGCAAAGCGATAGTTCGAGAAAGTCCAGCAACGGAGGTCAAAGGGTCTCCCTAGATCAGCCTCTCCAATAAAGACCTGGATAAACCTCACCCACAAACACGGGCATCCCTGCTAAGTCATCAATCGTAGCGAATTACTTGGGATGACCAATGGCGGAGTTGTTGGTTATCCAGTGAATTCCAACCATTTTCATGGATGGAGGATAGAGAGCTACCACATCGTATAACTCCCTTGATCGTACCGGAGTTTTAGCCGCACTCACATTGCACACTTACGTTTATAATATATATTGATTACTGTTACACTAAATGTAAATCAAATGTTCGTAAATTTTTAAAAAGGAAAGACAAAAATTCCCGGCTAACGAATTACCTGACAATATTTGAAAATCTCCTACTACCACCACAGTAAGCTGAAAATGTTGCTTGTGTTGTGATGGAGGCCAGCCGAGGAATTGAACATACTACGCCTGGGTGGGACCCAAACGCGATGTCAACTCGGCCACCGACCGGTCAAAGACCATGTGTTCGTAGAATATATAATTAAATATTTCTTATTATCCTGTTTGCAGTAAATCTTGTCGAACTTGTGTATGATTATTTTGCCGGAGCAAGCAAAGTTACTTTATTCATTAGCCACAAGCAAATTGCTTTCGTTTCGCAAACAACAAGTGTGTGCAGGTCTCCGACGAGCTGTGCTGAGCAGCGAACTATGCACTAAGTGCTGTGTCCCCTGTTGCCCTGTTCAACTCACAAGCGACAGTTTGCGAGCCTCGCAGTGATTCAGTAATAACATTATTAAATTTGGTGATGAGAGGAAGCGAAACAACGCCGCACACGTTGCCCAAATTGGTCCATAATCGGTCCTGAGATGCTGGGCGCTCGTAGGAGAGTCAGGCTCTATACCTACAATATATCTACACTATACCTACAGTGTACACCTGTGGAAAGTATATCTGTATATATTTTGTGTGTTTTTTTAATATACCGAACCTATAGCTATAGCCGTAGTGACTGACATTCTGAAGTTCCTCGTGAAACCGCACCGTGTATGGAATTATAGTCATTATTTGATGATGATTGGCCGGTTGATTAGGTCCGTTATTTGATAATGCTCGTAATAAAGCAAACCCTTCAACAGATCTGTATTGACTTCATGACTTCATATAATTTCCATAGGAAGCTATCATATTAAAAACTACATATTATTAAGAAGTTTTTAATATAAGTGCCTATAATATAATATATATGTTAGCACGTACGTACGTAAAAGCATTTCAGTATTTTTTACGCTACTGAAGTGAAAATCACGTAAAGGCAAAAACATTTGACTTTTGCCTATAACTAACATTGTGTATTTTATAAATAATGACAAATGGCTCACAAATACTGACTTAGGTATAAATGTATTTTTGTACTTTTGTGGTTACGCTTATCCGTCTCTCATTTATAATGAACTAGCTGACGAGTACCCGGCGTTGTTCGAGATTGTGAATTATTTGGAGTAAAATTTTGAAGTTGTGAATTCTTGGACAAACATCGACGTTTCTCTACTTTCTATAAATAAAATATTCACGTTTTATACCCATAAACCTTTCGGAAGAAATTTTCTAAATGACAGTGAAAACCCTATGAACATTCGTTACGTAGTTTAGAAGAACTAAGCGCACAAACTGAGAGACGCGGAAAGCCACTTTTTTTATTATTTAGAGATATAAATTTGTTAGAAAATAGAATATTATTTACGAGACGGTATATGAATGTGAATGATGCAAGGAATGTGTGCCGATATAGATTTGTGTGGCACTGTATCCAATCTGCCTACCCCTGCCGGAAAACGGCGGATTCAGTTAGTTAAATAGTTTTTTTTTTAAATTGGCAAGCATGATCGTTAATTATTTATAAACCTTTTTTTCCGAACGTTTATTGTATAATGTCTTCATACCTGGATCCTTTCATCTTCATGTTTCATAATAATTATGGTTAACAATAATAAATATATTTATGACATTGTAAAATTTTATTTACTCTAATTTTTATTTTCAAATGTATAAAAGACATTAAACACAAATACATTTTCAGAGAAGTACTATTACGCTGTTATCAACTAATCTTAAGAACCACTCTTCTTTTTCACTTATTTTGAAAATTATACCCATTAATGTAATATATCATTGAAGAAGAAGATAATACTAATAAATCTAAATGAAACATGAAACAGTACAAGACATAGAAAAAGAAAAAATAAAACGGTCACAACCAAGATAAGAGTTCCTGGGTTTGATTCCTAGTTATTACGGGTAGCTTTTTATTTTTCTGTGTCCTGTTCTGTTTCGTGTTACGTTTAGATTAGTATTGATCAACTGGGTGTGTTTTCATAATTATGGTTACGTAATATAATAATAATAAAAGTATTCCTAACATCAGCATCATGCTATGTTAAAGTATATTTATTTAAAGTATAGTATATAGTTCGTTTTTCCGTTTGCAAAGCTGATAACTCATACCGATTGCGGTTTATCGCAAACCGCGACTCTCTGCAAAAAATACAAATAACGTGCGTTGGGCTCAGAGGCGGTAGTAGGTAGGTACCTTCCTCGAGTACCGGAATTGCTCGGGCCTGGTAGCGTATGGCGGATGGTAGATACCAACGGCCGTGGATTTAGATTTACGGTTTAATGGGAGGATGATTGTTTGAAGATGTTTTTTATTTATACTGACCAATATTGACTTTAATAATAGTGGGTTTGGTTTCAATAAACATAGATCGGGTTCTGTGCTCAAAGCTTTGACACACTTTTATGTATAATGTAATTTGTAAACCAAGACGTAATTTTACCCTATTGCCGAGAATACAAATAAGCTATTTTGGGAAACATATTAATAAAAGACATCGACCTGTCTGTCTAAATTTAAGTAGGTACATAAAATGTCTGTAGGATAAAGTAAATTACTAATTTTACTGTAAAATATCCTTGATTTTTTTTCTTAATTCAGCCTACATTTTTACCTTTTACAGCAAAAATTTAAACGCTTCATGGGAAGAATTATTTATCAATGTATTTTTAACACAAAATTAAATTTATATATTTTCAGAAAATATTGGACATATCGCATTAGAATGTATTTAAAAAAAAATTCCAAAAAAAAAAATTTATGAAATACGACATTCGTATTTGATACATATTTTTAATTACGTAACGTGGTTTTTGTTCACTTGTAAATTGGCACATAGTCACGTTTTTATAATGTCCAGCCATTAAAAATGGTTTATCTCAATTCGTTCGTTTATACTTAATAAGTTTTAATAATGTATCAATTTATGTATGTATATATATTTTTTTTAATATCGTTAACGCCTTTCGGCTTTTACATATATTATAATTTCTAGTATAAGTCAAAAACTATAACATGAACTTAGAAAAGGTAAAATTTAATTTTACTAAGGTAATAAGGAGCCCTATGAGCGTGTTAAACAGCAAAAGATATTTAGAGGAAGCTACAAGCAAAAATGTGTATATTCTTGGTATACCTTATATTGTAGGTAATAGGCATTAAAATCGCTTAACAAACGGAGTCTAGAAACGTTCGATTTTAAGCACATAACTGGTTTTAATTTTATAAGAAAGCAAAAAAGTTAATCAAGTGAAACTGTCACGGATAATCTTAACTATAATACTGTATTTTTTTAAAGTTGTTTCCTTTACGCGTTCATACATTTCTATTGAAAAAATATTATTTTTAGTAGTTTATATTTATATTTTTTATTAAGTAATTTATTTTTTATTTGTATTCTACCTAAGCGAAACGATAGGAAAACCTTCAATTGATCTAAAGCATAATTTTTGGTATTCAAAATGTACCCCGATTCATTATAAAGATTAATCAAATAGTGATTTAGCATTAAGCTTCGCCTTAAATAAAAGTTGAGAACATGTGTAAATAACAAAGCAAAGTAATAAAATATTGGAATGCCAAAAGAGTATGTACATACTTATATATTTATACGAAACTAACTTAAGATAAAGATGAGGTACACAGTAAATGCTTTAAAGTAGGTATATAATAAGTGAAGTGTGTTTCAAGATTTGTATCTTATGATCGTGTAAAACAACAAATAATGGAAAATAAAAGTTAAGAACATGTGTAAATAACAAAGCAAACAATGAGATCATGTAATTAAAACAATGTTGCAATGATAAAAAGAATATATTTGTATAATATAATACGTAACTTACTAAACTCAAAGATGAGTAAAAATAATGATAAAAATAAATAAATAAAATAAAACAAGGTATTACCCTAAACTTTTAATAATACAATGCTCAATGTATTGTAGAGTAGTGTATTTTCGTCACGTTCCAGATTGGAATATACTCTCAACATCGCCCTGGTAAGGCCACCATTCAGCATTGGAACGTTGCTTGAAATAGCATAAGCCGTGTTTGGTGACCAGATCTGAATTGCCAGGTACTTCTACACCTTCCTCTACCCCATCTCCTTCCCCTTCCACTACCTTCAGCCTTACAACATACCCTACTGGGGTATGCCATAGTCTCACTGGCTCCAGATGGTTAGGAGCAGTTGGGACTTTTCTAGGTATTCACATAAAAAATAAACGTCCTGAAATAGCGTGATATCTTTTATGTAAGCACCTGCATTCTAAATTTACGAAAAGTTTCCACAAGTAAGTTTGCGTAAGTAATTCATTGTATGAAAGCGACATAAGACTCTAATAACGGGGTTTGATCGACTCTCACATTTTAAAAGTTTCCGATGAACGTATTACTAAAATCTCAAATAGCTCTAGAGGGATCCCTACGGATGTAAGTTATTTATATTTTAGGTACATAAAAAAAAATGACTTCATCATTAAAATATTTTATATAAAACAGTTTAAAAATTTTATAAAACGTTTTTCAACTATAAAATTACCGGTAAGCACCAAATTTTATTTTTCTAGCCGACGAATTAGTAACTTCCCAGATTTTAATTATACGTTCATCTGTAATAAAAATAAACCCTACGAAAAGAACGATTTTCTATCCCTGCTGGGGCAAAGTCGAACGTACGTCGGTCCATTACGCCGGGCCGCGTGCCAAATATTGTTTTTACACGACTTCATCACTTGTGTCGTTATGATTACCACTTTAAAAAAACTTAATAAATTTCTTAAGGAAAATTCAACGCACACGTTGCATTTTCTCGTGCAGGGGTGCTTCACTTATGTCGTTAAAATTCGAATTTATTTTAGGGTATTGTCTCGTCTTCATAATTTGCGTGTAATCACATATAAACTTGCTAGTGCTTATTTAATCTTAGTGAATGGTTCGTAACTCGTAGTGTAACTCGGTAAAGAAGGAATAGGGAAAAGGTTTGTGGGTTTTGAACTGTGTGGTCACTGAGCATCATTCCGTGCTTGGAATTTAAATATATTGAAAGGAGGTAAGATAACAGAGAGATAAGAGCACATGCGTGCAGCGTGCATCTGCTGGGCGTGTTATCTCAGTGGGCCACGCGAATATTCTTATCGGAACCTTGTGACCTTAAAAAGGGCAGACTAACCGCCAAATATGTCTATGATATCTGATAACAACGTTTGTAAGAATGTTGACAGCACTATGCTGGTACTAAAGTCAGTGGTGCTGGTACTAAAGTAAAAAAGCAGTGGGTAAAACCCTTTTTTTCCCTATCCCATCCTACTTTTATTTTTTTTATGTGAATACCGCTTAACCTCCCGAAGTTAGCGAGACTATGGCATCCCCAATTTTGATTTATGTTGTTAGGGTGGAGGTAGTTGGGAGGGGAAGGAGATGGGAAAGAGGAGGTTGAGGATGATTACCTTATGCCTTACACGTCATTCTCTAGTACATATGAGCTACTTAGAGCATCGCGATAGAGCTTAGAGCTCGAACGCCAGGCGCTAGGCAGTTGAGGGCCCGGGACGACTCGACTGCGACTACTGCCCCTGACTCTGGCTGTAAACATGATGGGTGACCACTGACCACAGACCACTGACCGCAGCTCTAACTGTAATGTTTGTCATTATCTTCTGCTTCTTAGAACGAACTCCATCCAGAAATATGTAAATTCTATGCTTGCCTTGTTGTCTAATCAGTCGCCAGATGCTTTACCTCAGGGGCTCTCAATCTCCGTCCTACGTTGTCACCTCATTTTCTTTCAAAAAGATAATATTATTACCAACTTTAATTTATATTTCGTTATTATCTAATAACGTTGCCAGTTCCCCATCAGTCAAAATACAATTGTAATAAATTATGAACTTGTTTCACTAATTGAAATTATTAACTAGCACAGAAGTATCACGGGATATTTTCAGTATTGGATTTGTGAAAAAAATTCAAATATTCTATATAATTTTCTCTATAATATATAGTGATATTTTTTGTCGACAAAGATACGTCAGAAGTTTACCTATCGAAATAAAACCGTTAGTAGGTAAACTAAAAAAATCATTAGCCAAAAATTTAAACAAAAGAAATGCACATTACAAATACTGAAATATTATTAAATTAAAATCATTTTTTTTATATATATATATATATATATATAGCAACCATTATTTAATAATTGTTGGTACCTACTTTATCGCTTGTCGTAATTTTTAGTTCAAATTTTGAAAATTAAAATTCACCGCACGTGAATAATTTCACGCAGGAATATTTCACATCACTTTACGCTTGCACCGATGCACCGACAACCGTCATTATTATATTTAATAAAATGCAATGTCTTTCCAATTTTTTGGTGAAGTTTTATATACAATTTTACCTTGTTATAAATAGTAATGAGGAATTCATTTTTTCATGGAATGAAAACCTCGAAAATCGGTACATTGTGCATTCATCTAAGAAACAGTCATACTTCACAGGATACTTGCGATAGTATCTTGATATTGATAAAAGATTTTTCATAAGATACTAAAATTGTAAGAATTTCGAATCAAATGTTTCATTATTTCTATTTCACGACGGTTAAAACTTTCTTCAGCCGTGGAAGATCGCAATCGGAATATAATAAACGGGAGAGAGTTTTTATACTTTATTCTAGTTTACCGGATGTCCACGGTTAATCGGATAAACCTCCGCTTATATTGAAAGTCAGGCGGAGAACAGACCTGCACTGTATTCTATTTGCAGGAGACCGTAACAATGGCAGTGATAAGTGCCGAGAGCTACGATCGTGACTCGGTCGTGAACAAGACGCCAAATTATTGTGACCGAGTGAAAGAAAGAAAGGTATGTACTGTAGTTTGGGGGAATAGAGACTGCAGGGAGAATAGATACGTTTTCGATACCAAACTGAATATGAGTCGGCGATTCTGTTATCGGAAATTTGCTTTTTATTTATTGCAATATTTTTATTTATATAGAAACACTGACCAACAACAAAATAGGACTAAAAATGATATACATGTCATCAACTATTGTATTGTTTGATGTTGGCTTTTTCACTCAAACATCAAACAGTTTCGGTTGCTTTTTATGTTTTTTGAAGAAAGTGAATAGAGACGCAAAGGGGGGGTTCAATTAAGTGATCTTAATACCCGATTTCTACCACTTTTTAACAAGTTTTTAGTTCCAATAAAAATTTTATGTTTTTGAAGATAATATCTATACATTTATTATGCCGAAACGTTAATTATATGAAATTCCGTATAATTAACGTATAAGTGAGATCTGAAAACTATTAAAAACGTATATCGTTCTGTTATTTAATATGTTATAGACATGACAAAATCACAGGTTATCTTTAAATGAAACTAAAGCATTTGTCGAGAAATTTTTGCTCTATTTCTATTTAAATATTTTCACCACTCTCGCTTAATTATTGCCGTTTTTTATTATTAGCGCACTCCCTCTAACATTCGTATTTACAAATCTCCCTTTCAAACCGTCATTGAACGCTTACTAAGGAGCCTTAAGGGTTGATAAAGACAAGCAACGGGGGAATAGAGACAGTGATTACAGTATACTTAGAGATAAATGTATTTTAAAAATTAATTATTTGTTGTGATTGCTTGTTAATTATTATTTTGGTATTATTTTCCCGAACCTTTCATCCAATTATATTTTGATGATATTCCACGTGTCTATAAGCCAGATCCTCGAGGTAAAAGGTACAAAAGTCACAAAGAACGCATTCTGCAACTAGCAATTGATGATATTTCCAAAATTCCCTATTCACTCACCTTTTGTCTATAATCACCTCTTTCTCGTCACTAACCCCTCTTTCTCTATCGTCTCTATTCAACTCAAAGTTGGGTGAATAGAGTCAAGAGACAGAACTATTTATTTATCTTTTTTTTTTGTATTGGGCAATTCACCCTAAAAAGAGTGCTATGTGATTTATTTATCTTAATACCTCACATTATACAGCTTTTTCATATACTTCACTTTAGGACATTAGAAAAAGAATTATGTTAATATTTACAAAAACCATGTTAAATAACTAATACCACTATTTAAAAGTCTCAAACCCGTCTCTATTCCCCCTAAACAACGATACCTAACAACCAATTTACGAAAAATATTCCGAATGGCATCAAATAACGGCCATCGCGATTTTTGGGTCATCGCCAAGTCCGGTGTATAATCACAATCAGGAAGGTACAAAATACTTTCCCATTACCGACAGGTGGCCGCTATTCCTCGGTGTTCTATCCAATGCTACTAGCAGATAACTGAGTGGGTGTCAGTAGAGAGAGGAGACTCGAAACACTCCACAGGCTGGGCTGATAGCGCATCTATAGAATAATGTCAGCTATTCAAATACAGATATTCTTTCTCGGGAAAACTGATAACAAAAATTGAACATAAATATATACAATTTAATGTTTGATTTGTATTCCATGTGTTGATTTATTATTATCTTGTTTACCACATTTAGACATTCTTAATTAAATTGATAAAAACATTTCATGGAATATGAATTGGTTCATCGTAAAACTAATTGCTTTATTTTGAAATAAAAATTTTCTTAGTCAGACAGTTAGTTCAAGTCAAGAAAATCGGTTAAATCTTTGGTTCCCATAGGTTACGGATTCAAAAAAAATACTAAATTACACTTTAGAATTAACATAACAAATTTTAAATACCACAAACACGGGCACAAGACGAGGAAAGGAATTAAAATAAGACTCCCCCTCAGAAAAAAACCCGAAGTCAAAAGTCCTTGATATACGGAGAAAATGAGATATTTGGTGAATTACCAAAGGAAATAAAATTAGTAGAAAACATAAACAAATTTAAACTTAAATTTCGTTAATATGTTATTGATTTTTTTTTTAAATAAAATATGTAAAAGGTCTGTTTTCTTAGAACATAGGTATATGTGCGACTATTTAAAAATTAAAAGGAAGATTACATAATAAATTTCAATGCATGAAAAACTACATATTACATATTCCAATAATTTTATAAACTACACCGCTTCGCCTAGGAATGTTTTTCGTATTTATTTTACCAGTGTAAATTAAAAGTAACAAGTGAATGTTGGATTGGAGTAAATTTCCTAATTGAAGACGAAAAACTAATTCACATAAATATTATTTGTTTATATTTTCTAGGTACTGCATTCCATATTGATATCTCAAAAACAAGGGACTCACAATTAAGGGATGTATGAGTATTTTTCTCAGTGTACCCAGCGCCCTTGGGATGATTTTTCACAAAAATGCCGCTATAAAAATCGTCTAAATATTATTATTATTGATTTATTAAAACCCTGTTAAAAACGTGATGGCATACCATTTCCTAATAAAGTTCTTTCATAATATATCGGAACTCGTGTTCATGCAACTGCATTATTCTTGCTATTATAGAATAACGAAATGCGAAAATATTACATTTTTTATGAACATGCGTTCCTACTTCACAATACCTCATTCATATTTTACGGTGAGTGTATTAGGAAACCTCTCAATTAATTGGTTAAAGGCCTGCAGTCCCGCTGTCAATTACTCATATTTTATATCAGTAAGTTTTCTCTGTGTAGGTACAAAGAAATTAGATTTGATTTTTTTTATATTCTACTTAGTAAGTGCGCATATTGGTACGATAAGAATAATAATTGTTACTGGTTAATTAATGAAGTTGTGCGCACATTTGCTATATTTAGACCACACAATGTTTGCTCGGAGTTAAAAGATTAATTAGTATGGGACGGAACCCAATAGTCGCCTGTCATATCGAATAACTCACTCTAATCGTGTGTATTTAACTTAAGGCGAGACATTCCAGTTTATCCATTCGTAATGGGAATTATTAATTCATTCGGAAGCAATTTATTCAAATTTAACTCGACCGCTTACTATTTCATAACATGACTACTACATATGTATTAACTACCAGTACTACTACTACCACTAAACACTACCAATGCGCCTAATGCGCATGGAGCAGGTAATTGACAGATACGCTCGGTACGCGACTGGTTGGCCATTTGGTAGCTAAACTTTAGTCACCTAATTATGTGTAAGCTATCACTGAAAATATCCAAGCCTAGAAGCCTCCAAAAATATGCTCCACTGTACTAAAAATCATGTTTATTTTCCCAAAATATTTTTAGAATGCATTATTACTGAACCATTCACAATTGATTGCTTGATTTCAAGATAGTATTAGGATGTTCAGCATTTTACAAAAGACTTATCCGAAAATACGAAATTTCCGGAGATTTGGGTGAAAACGCAACGAGTGGGTAAGATCGCAAACTGAGCGGTGGAAACAAAATAAATATATTTTATCATGTTTGCTTACGATCTGTTTATTTTTTTTTTTCTCTTCTTGATAGCATTTCTGACAAAATATTATATTTACCCGAATCACAAGAAAATAGTTTATATTAAATAAAATTTAAACTTAAAAAAAAACACACCGAAAATGAAAACTTAATACATGAGCATATAAATAAATAATAACGAACAAAATGACACATCCCCCAAACACAAGCCTGGCTTTATTATGGTGGTTCATCTTATGTATAAAATAAGGTGAAATTATTAATGTAACTTTTTATTAATTTAATATAAAAATACTTGGTATGTTATTACCTACATATGATCACCCCACAGCGACCGGCCACCCACAATGCAATTGTTTGGTCAAAGATCAAATATAATTTGAAGTCCGAGTTAATGAGCTTTTAGTCCGATCTTTAGAGAAATCTCTCTCCACTACTGAGAAAGTCAAATAAATTCACAAGACATATGCAATCGGACAGCGTGTTCGAATATTTGATGTAAGAAACAATAAGCTTCGGCTATATATCAGATGGGCGCGTAACAAAATGTTGATAAATTAAGTCGACAGTTCAAATGGTCTGCGGGATTGGTGATCACATGATAGCTGCAATAATCAATTCTTCTATATTTTATTATCAAACTATTTTTACAGTACATAATATTCCACTACAGGTGTTGATTTTATGTACCCTTGATAAATATCGAAATTCGTGCTTTGAAATATATTTAATGTTATTAATTTAAAGATGTTTTTTATTTTTTATTTTAAGGTCTTTCACTGAAAACAATTAATTTTCCCTTTTAAAAATTCGATTCTTTATTGTGTTGAAAATGTTTAAATCGTTTTTATATTTTTATTTTAAATTGTTTTTTCTATTCAATATTATTATTATCGGTCTTCCACTATAAAGACTCAATTAAATTATTATGTTTTTTTTTATTTTACTGGGCAAACAAACAGTTATTATTATTTTGTATAAATAATTACATTTTACATGTTTTCATGAACGAGTAAAGTTTTTTACATACTGTCATGAAATTTCATCCAAAACCAGAAGCCAGGAGAACTCCCAGCATGGAGGACAATATTCTATGTGGCGTCTTTTTAATATGAAAATAATAAAAATATTTGTATTAAATTTTTAATAATAATATTGGGACAATTAACTTTTGGAGAAGTTGATAATAGACTTTCGTCTTTAAATTGGACAAATTAATTATTGGAACATTAGATAAAAAATTAACAAAAACATAAAATGGTTCTTTCTGTACCTATATTCTTATTTATATTTTCTCTCGATCTCGTTTTATATAGAAGAACACACTATGTATTTTTGGTTAGTTTAATTTATGTGCTCTGATGATTCTTGTGCTAAGCGAAACCGTTCGGTCGTAATAAATTAAATAAATTCATGCTAATATACAAATTCACTATTGTTTGTATCAATAAGCAATTTGTCGCTCCATATCAAGGGTATTTTGATATTATTAGAATCATTTTACAAACCAAAATCACGATTAGTATTACTACAAGTACGTTCCAAACGATACATATTTATCCCAGGAGTTGACTTACCAAATAGTAAGGCTAATTTAGATTTTTAACACTAACTTTGCTGCATTATTTTTTTTTTATTCTGTTAAAGCTAGAAAGATAAATATGAAGACGAAATCTAGTCAAGTCTAACTTTTTATCTCCCACTAAAAACAAATTGTTTCCAAGAATGACCGACCTTCTATCGTTTCAGGCCGTTTTATCGTATCACACTTTGTTCCATATTAAATGAGGTCTCCCGCGGCATCACCTTTCGATAGCGATAATTATCATCCAGTGGATCTTAAAGCGCATCCATGTTTGCTGAGGGTAGGCAGCAGGCAGCAGGCAGCAGGCAGTAGTTAGTTTGTTTGTTTGGTTAGCATGGCCAAGAGCTAAGAGCGTGACGGAGGAATGCGAGCAGCGACCAGCTAATCGAGGCGGACTAAAGTGATGAACAACAGAGCACCTGTTTGGTTCCACCTGCCGCCATTTTAATTTGAAGTTTTACGAACCACAGAATGCTATTTTTTTCTTTATACCCCTCCGCTGGTATTTGTTATCGAATCTTCTGAGTCTGTCGACAAAGGCGCCGAGCGTTATTTATGAAATTACTAAAATCAACAAGTGGGGGTGTCGGCCGTAAGACAGTGAGACAGGGGGAAGGGTAGGAAAGGGCATGATGCTCCTCTTCTCACAGTGGACAGCCGCGTGTTTATGTTTGTTTTACGCAACTAAGATGGTCACTTCCAGGAATATTCAAGCGAAGGGGAACGTGGGGCAGAACGGGATAGTCAAGTTTGTTTTTATTACAATTTGAAAAAGTGTAAAAATAATAATACCATTATTTGACCATTTCTACGTTTATTTATATGTTTCTCTACAAATAAACTAAAGCCAACCTTATCTTGACTGATAATTACTGTCAGAAATTTGTATTTCAAAAAAAGGTAAGTTTCACCTTCTAATGTGAAATGAACAGGGCCGGCCCCGATCCAAACGGCGCCTGGCGCGAGTCAAATTTTTGCGCCTCTTCTAAAACCAGTAGATACCTAGCTAGGGGATCACTGTAGCCAATAATATTCGGATGATTTATATTTTTGTGTAGCGCCGTTTTTATGTAAAATAATCTGTTAGGACTGTTAGGTGTTAGGTATCATCAGCGCCTTGGGGCTTTGGCAATACGGGGAACGGAGCGGACTGCTACAATTGCGCCAGCGAGTGCTGGCCCTGAAAAAATGAACCAGGAGTACAATAGGTTACTAATTTTATCATAGTTCACAGATGCGAACACTTTCATCATCATCGCAGTCTAGACCAGCGCATGCCATCGGAACAACAGTTTTCACTGGACTATAAATCGTGGAAATACAAGCAGTCCGCGTATTCTCCTTCAGTCAGTGAGGATTCTTTTTTTGGTTCTTTTCTTTTAGTTTTCTATCCTTTAGGGTTTTTTCCTGTACCTTTACGTGATTTTTCATCTTTATTCTTTCACTTGCTTGATATTTTGTCTTTTTAATAGATTTTTCTAATTCAGTCTACCCCTTTGTGCCCCGACGTAAGGTTCTTTAAAACACGAGTATTATGGCCGTTGTATATGTTGGCTTGAGTTTATTAGAATTTAAAAAGGATGTTGAACCATAACTTTTGATTTAATTTTTGAATAAAGAATAGTGTAATTACCTCGTTGTAGCAGAACAAAAATTGGAAGTTTGCAAGCTTTTTCTTTCTCCTTCAATAAAATTCAAACTTAGCGTAATTTCACAATATTTTTCCCATCTCGCCCCGGTCCGTCCTGGGTTCTCCTACCTAATAAAATAACTAATTAAAAAACAATAAAGGATAGGTAGTTCTAGAACCTTGATTTACATTTTGTGGTCGTGAATTGTGAAGCCGGTGTCAACAGAGATAAATTACGCAAGTTTCAACGTAAGTTAAATTAGGTTTCCTAATTTTCTTTCCCTTGGACTAACTAACTAACCATCACGCCGTTTCCTCGTAGGAGTAGGCAGAGAGGACGGACTGCCAAACAACTCTGTCTTGGTACACACTCTCCCGACTACAGTACCTGATTCACTGATTATCTGATGATGATGTTATGTCTTCCTTGGGCGTCCCCGACTTCGTCTTCCATTCACATTTGCGTCAAATATTTTCCTTAAACTCCTTTCTTCATTCATCCACTCTGCATGCCCAAACCATCTTTACTTCAAATTATTATTGTTGAAATTGCGGAAGTAGAAAAAAATACCTAACCCGTGGAAAAACAAGTCTATAATTATGCACAATGATTTCTGCTAAAAAACCTAGCTTTAAACATTGTACACTTCAAGTTAGTCATATTTTCATTGGACTGCAAAAGTTGCCAGCCGCATAGGAGGGGTTAAATTTCGAATTAATATTAAAAATGATAAATCATTCTAAATTAAAAATAATATTCATGATTTACAAGAAAGTTATAACGCCAACCCAAAAGGCGATTTGTATCCTTCTACTCAGCCTTCCTTCATGGCGTTAATTGGGATATAAAATATGAAGATTTGTTTTGTTTGTTTTACACAGGCAGTGGACTGGCAAAGGCGGGTGATGGAACACATCTCCAGAAACCATAGCTTTTTCAATCCTGTGATATCTTTCTCTCTTACGCTGTTTGATTGGTTAACAAAATATTATTTAAAAATACATATTTGCGTGAATATCGTTGAGGTGCCCACGAGGTATTTAAAAATGACTAAAACACTGTGAAAGTCATTTTGGGCGGAGTGGTGTGATCCTAATCGGTAGGTTTTAGGTACTGACCTTAATAAAAATAATCAAATATTATTTGAACAAGTTTTATAATTTGTTTAAAGGTTGCCTAATCTACCAGCGTTTGAAATGCAAATCACCCAACAAAAAATGTTAAATGTTTTTTATCAGATTTGATGCCCGCCTAAATGAGATTTTTGAGAAGGGTCTGTTTTATTATGTTTGTTTTTATAGGATCTATTTATATTTCAGAAAGTCTATCATTTCTGTTGCTCGGGGCATTTTGCATGCAGACCCACGCCGGTCAACAAACAAGGGCTGATTACATTATGGATATTCCGATCAATTATCGCAAGGTGAACGCTTGTTTCACCCTTGAGCTAAACGTCTGATTCCATTTAGGCCATTTGTATGTAAGTGTTAAAACTAATGGTCTTTTTTCAGTATATTATTAGCGTTAGCAGGTTGGGCCGTCTCATATCACACAAGAACTAATTATTATTTTATTCACCGATTGTTTACACAAGTGTGTAGCAGCCAGCAGCCATTATATAATTCAAAGCTTCACCTGCAATTACCAGGAAATTAGAAAGGGACAGCGGTTAATTGGAGCTCATTGCAGGTCGCTTCAGCTGGAGTGTGGTGTTTGTTGAGAACGGCACACGGTGTAGAATGCGTGTGGAGTGTGGAGTGTAGAGCACATTGTTGAATATAATTTTTCATAAATTCGTATGTGGATGTCATATACCAGCCTTTAACGAACGGACGCACAAAAATCAATTGAGAACATATTCGTACGAGTACGAATTTATGTTCCTTGTAACCGCACATCTGTTAAAAATTGTCCGCACACATGTTTTCATCTTTCGCACACATCTAAAAAAAAAGGAGCGTGTCACCAGATTTTTGTTTTGCACAAATATAGATACACAAAAGTAACTTTTATGATAGTTTCTTCGGTTTCGTAACATCTGATGCTTTTGAATAAACAAAATTGAATTAATAAATTATCCATTGTTTAAACGTATTCGTGTTATTTTTTTTCTGGCATACGAGAAGTATATACAGAGCCACTATCTATTTTTGCTGTGACTGTTTCTCTGTTGTATACCTGAGAAATAATGTAAATACTTCCAAGTTGTTACATAATTACACGAAAAATTCTTTAATTTGTTAAACTTGCCCAATTTCTCGTGGTCCGGTAATAAAAAATAGGAATGAATATACTACATATATGGGTATTACGAGTATATACAACAGTAGTTACACAATAATCGTTGTTAACTAGTAAGTACCAAAAGTATGACCACTTCTGGACACAATATGAAGGAATATTATCGGGTAAGAAAAAAGATTTTTTTTAATTACTTGCATATTTTAAATATTCTGCGGAACGAGTACATTAACATGATAACTTTATTTTGATGCGTATTTGTACACTAGCCTCTTTTTTCATTTAATATCTTGCACAGATAAGTTGATGGGCCGCACACACAATGAAAAAATTAGAGGGATCATTGAATGCGAGTGTAAGTATGTGAATTGAGAAAGATCTCGCTGCGACATGCGGCAGCAGCCCGAGTCTGCATATCTTGCCGCGCGATGAGTCGAGTCGTAATAATAATTAATTGAGGATACGTTAATCAATTTACAACTTGAGTTGTCTGGCCATACCCGCCGTAGCCAACACACAACACAACGTGTTATTATTTCTCCACGCAATGTTTGTAGAATGTCTTTTATTTATTATCTTCCATTCAGCGTTCGTTAAAATCACCCTGAAATAATATGATTGAATTTGTTTGTGTTTTTTCAACATAGAGTGTCATTTTTTACAAGTTGTAAGATATATTACTATGAGTATTTAGATAATTCCCGCCGATGACTTCAGTGCATACTTATTATATTATTGATTGAACATGAAGCCTTGATATCATATTATCATACACTGTGGAATATTGCATATTACGATGTGAACACTTTACATGACAGGTTTGGACTAACGAGAAAATATTATTATAGCATCCGTTAATCAATATCTCGAACAACGTAGGTATAAGACATATTATTATATCATGGACTGAACCAATAAAATATTACTACCATGTAGGTATATGCACACATTATTAAATTATAATAACAGCATTTTTGTATAAACAATCGTGTATGTAAAAACCTTACTAATAAACTAATTGACTAAGCTATAAAAAGATATACACAGTGTTTATACGGCGGAAAAGGGAATAATAGATTACTTCTTTTTGCAGATGTCGTATCATTTTAGAGACTAGATAAAATCACTTTTTAGAATTTTTTAATTTGAAATACACTTTTTTTTCCACAAATTGGTATTTATTAATTTCAAATATGAAAAAACTTGAAAAGAAAACCCACAAGTATTTTTACTACAAACGTCGAAAAATTGTAGATTAATATCGAAATTTAGAAAACACATTCCTTTTATTTAAGAAATCTGCAAGAAAACTGTCACTTAGCTTTTCATCTCGTTTTACAATAAAAAAATTTATTACTCATCCCAGAAAATTACCAAGAACCTTGGACAATTTTTGATTTATTGTTTGCAAAATGTAAACATTGATTTCTTGAATTTATACTAACCTACAGATGCATAATGCATTAAGGTTATTAAAAAACATATCTTTCATAGAATTCTCATTAAACTAGTCAATAAAAATTAATATGGAAGAAATAATTTCCCCTTTTCAAGTGATCTTGATCGAGAATCTGTCGCAGCACAGTAAAAGACATTTTTTTCATTGGAAAGAATTCAAAACAGAACTTGTATAGTCTTTATTCTGATTTATTTAATATGTATCTAAAACACCGTTTAACAATCGAGAAATGTGTAGGTGTACTGTGGTATACTGTGTATTGTAGGTAGGTATACTGTGTACTGCATACCCACCTACACTATTTTAATCCTTATTCACCATACGTCACAAGCCAAGGGCTTTGGTGAGTTCATTGTGGTTGCTTGATTTGTTTATTTTGGAAAGGTTGTTTAAAAAATAATTATTTTAATGTACTAACTAATGTGATTGGTGAGTTCGGTAGCAGTAATAACAATACGAAAATTATTTATTATGATATAGAATTGGAATAGGAACGTGAGATTAGAAGCCAAGGTTATGCATTGTCGAGGCCGCCCTCCATGACTACCGCATAAACACGTATCTACGGACTTGTTTTTATTATTTATGTTGAATTCGTTTTCACGGAGGTTCTAAGATCGTATTTTTAAATGTTTTTGTCCTTGTTAGACTAATATGGGACATTAATAACCCTTGAAAAGTATACGATCCGCGTCAATCCATTCACATTTTTTCTATTTACAATTCTAAGACACATAATTAAGAGAATAATATACACGGTATCCGGAAACTAGTGGTTCAAGCGGGAAACTGGTGAATCTACATCATATTTGGAGTTGATTCTGTAGTATATTTTTTTTTAATCATACCTTTGTTTTGGAATAAATCGAGCAGCAAGTTGGAATTTACAGGACAAATTTTGAAAAAATGTATCTACGGGGTTACTATCAGCTGTATATTGTCTATTAAAATGCTACCGAAAATCCAACTCAAAAAAGTTTTTCAATATTTTAGTTAAACTTAAGTTAAGTTTACCGAAAAAAAACAATCGAAATGTTCAAATCGAAAAAAATCTGTTTTTTTTCTCTATGTATTGCGGGTTTACAAATTTATACCAATGTGTTAGCAAAAATACCAACAAAAACTTCTCGATAATTACTACATTGATCCATTGAAATAAGAATAAGCTGGAAAGAGGAAATTGAATAGAAGCCAGCATTATTGATAGTTGGAATTCTTGTATATTTTGGTTTATTACGTCAATCCCGTTGCAAGAATCTTCTATACCCAACATGTCTATTTAACTCTCAATTATTTACACTTGCATGTGCACAAATTGCCGCACAGGTGTCTGAGAAGAGTTTTCAGTTAACTGAGTCTGTGTGGCTCCGTGATATGGTTGATGGGGTAACTTGACCCGCAAAACTCCCCCAGGGATACAAGATCAGCGGCAACTGGCGCGGCAGGACCCTTGCAAGGGAGGGGCGGGGGGCGGGGGGCGGGGGGCGCAACCCTTGCGCTAAAGTGCGAACCTCATAGCGACTGGCCTGCGTGCCGTTACCTGCGGTGTCGGATATCACACTCAGCACCTTGATTGTAGTCTGTTGTATTACGAACATTCGACTGTGTAGGACAAAAATAGGAATTGCTACTGTAAAAGTTTTCACTGTGGAAGACCAGTATAATATTTTTACGCCGTTCTTGGGAATAAAATATAAAACAATATGAAGATACACTGAAAAAACTTGTTGATATGAAATATTATTATATCTTAAAAATCTGGTCAAATTATTGGTTTTCCTGTTAAAAATGGGACTGGAGGCCTATAACGAATGATAATTCAATAATAAAATTCATAACTAATTATCAGTAAAGCACGAATATGATATATGAGGATGTCGGAACACATGTTCTTAAAAAAAATAATAATTTCGCATCTCGTCCGTACATTTCATCGGACAAGGCCACCTGCGTTGAATACGTATTCAGAAATATTCTGATTGACTAATATTTTATTAGTAAATGATCAATGAACAGTATAGTGATAAAAAAGCCGTACTAATTTTCCTCCGTGAAGATTCAAGGAACCCGATTTATAACAAGTTTCTATTTAAGTTTTTAAGTTGTTAAAAAAATATATATGTTATTTTTTTAAATAATATCGATGTATTTTTTATGCCGAAACGTTAATTATATGAAATCCCCTCGATAGAAAAAAATTTAAATGTAAGCTCCGAAAATTATTGAAAACATGTTTTGTTCTATTATTTAATGTGTTATAGGCATGAAAAAATTCACAGTGTACCTTTAAATCAAACCAAAGCATTTTTCGAGAGATTTTTACTCTATTTCAAACAAGTCGTGTTTTATTAAATATTTTCACCATTTTCGCTAAATTATCATTTTTTTAATATTAGCGCGCTCCCTCTAACATTCGTATTTACATATCTCACTTTCAAACCATCTTTGAACGATTACTGCGGGGCATTAAAATAAAGAAGAGAAAGGGGTGACTTGATTGAATTTTGAGAATACTGCCTGTTCATTAAATAATAATAATAACAAAAAGTTGTAATTTACAGTCAAAATATAAAACGATTTCCATGTAATCAATTTTTTTGTACAATTACTGTGAAAAAATTTTCACCCAAAAAAAAATTCAATAACCCCCTTCACAACTTCAAACCTAAAATCAAAAAATAATATCCATAGAATACACATTACTCTACATAGTCTAGATCCATTCCTTCCCCTTCCTCCCACCGTCCCATCCCCAAAAGCTATTGCAAATCTTGTTTTCTTTTATGATCACTAATAAAAATCTTTAATTGATTCAGTTATTATAATATGTTTTACCATTACTTATAAAAAATATTGTAAACTGTTGGTTTTCCAAATTAAAAAAAATATGAGACATAGCACTATGGTGCTTTTCATTTTGTAGCGAATTAGGTAGGAAGGTAGGTACTTAAAATTTCAAAATATTCTGAATTCTTCTGTAGGCATTATAATTTTATTACTAAAACTTATTGTATCTATCTTTAGTTTATCAAAATGTTTTCATTATGACGCAACAAGCCTTTCTGGTTGACATTTTGATATACTTTGAATGACCGTATCCAGGGAATAAGATTGAAGCTCATGCGCATGCATAAAGAAAATAACTGCATTAAGCAACTTTGGAAGGTGTGAACCATAAAGAATGGTGTGACGAATGAAAATTATCCTCGGCGCATTGTCTCGCGTACAATGAAACAATGCATATTGCACACTGCACTCAGTCTTTAGCCAACGTGATTCTGTTTTATCCATTTTCTGTATAAGGTTTAATCATTATTTTAAGTAATATCATGAAGTACCTCAAAAAACAAACCATAAACAATGAGGTATATTGATAGAGTCAGCTTTGGCATCCAAATTATGGGTCACGTAGATCGGATCATTGTCCGATGTGAGTTATCTCGGGCATCAATCGTTTAGAAGCGCTCGACGGGCACAGGTCTCCGGCGATAGCTACAAAATGCCGATATGCACCCTGAAATATTGTACAAGTCGTACTGGAAAATATAGGGAAAGCAATGGTATAACCTTTAATCGGTAAGTAGGGTTTTACCAAAATCAGTAGTCGTTCAAATTGACTTATTAATATTTAAAATTCGTGGAGTATTTGGCGGCGACGAGCGGCCGCCAGTCACCTTCGACTCGTTCGTTGAGTTTGTTCGCGATCGGAAGGATTCGGGTGACATCAACAGCCGCCACACCCCCTCTGTCATCTTCCCACACGGAAACAACATTTCACACTGACATTGCAAGGATCTTAGCCTCTATTTATATATAACTCAATGACTAAAAATATTTTTTTAACCTCCCAGGCGAAAGGATCTACTTAGAGGTAAACCCCTAGACTCTGGGTTCAGAAATTCAAAACAGCACCAAAGCAATAAACCTTATTTTGGTTTTGATTTTGTATAAGTAATCTCAAATAAATTAAAATCTAGTACCTATACATATATTGTGAAAGATAGTAATATTTGCATCAAATTCCATGGTGAAAGACATTATTCTATTTCACTGGTGAGAAAGTACCATTCGGAGTCGAAATGTTGCGCAGCTTTTGATTTTTTCGATTTTAGTGTCAAATGTGAATCCCTAGATCAGTGACGAGCAACACGAGGCCCACGAGCCTTTTCACATGGCGCATAGTCAATCTTGACTAAATAAAATTGCAGTAAAAAATATTAAACGGTTTCTCTTCTGTTTTGTAAAGTTTTGAATAAGACAGAATACTGTGAATAGACCTTAATTTTGGAAACATTTATATTTTAGAATTTAGAAAAGTAAATGTTTGACACATTTTAAAGATTTACGTTTTATAAAATACCAATTGAATTCTTGACTAAATGTTGTTTAACTTTCGGAATCATAAAAATAAACAGAACTTATTTGTTTGAACTTAGAGATTTTTGCCTGTGGTGCATTACTTTAGCGGTCACAAAATATATATTTTTTAAATCACAGTTTTGGAAAATATAAAGTTGTTATAAAGCAGTATATACCCTACCCCCTGCGGCCCGCGAAAAAATTAAAAAAAGGTTGCTCTTCACTATCCTAGATGTTTCATAAGGTATAACCCTACCCTCATCTTCCTCTTCCCTACACCCATGTCTTTAGCTTCACAACATGTTCCCAAATAGAAGCAGATACAGTTAAAAAAAATGAATGCTTGTGATTATACGTAGTTTCAATGATGCAATAGCCAAAATGTTAGGTTAGGTTTCAGTTGGAGGCAAATATATTTTCACAAATATTTTAAATTATGCAATGTTTCACGGGTCATCTACAAGGTTTTGATGTACCATTGTCCTCACACGTGTCTACCATATTTTTTTGTATATTTCTTCTATAACCAATAACACGTTGCTCGATCAAAACTTTCTAAGAACAGAATTCCGCCCACCACCGGCACAGTCCTATTATATTATTATACAATAATAAATTCTCTCGGTAGATGGACAAGGGCACACTCCCCCAGAACAGAACTCTCCTGGGCTCGTACCTACATTTTGCCATCGCAGCCCGGTGCTACATTCATACACGATATCGTTTAGTGGAGGAGACGGAAAGAATTTCCGAAAAAATAAATGCAATAAAGTCGCATTTCCAGTACCAGGAACTGGCAATCAGCTCGGGAAGGAGGGAAATCCTCATGTCAGGACACGCGCGATCGCGGCTCACGACGGAATACCAAATGATATTATTATGTTTCCTCTCTGCTCTCCACTCCGCTGTTGTTTATCTGGGAATATTATAATTATTTTTACATGTCGAGATTAAATACCTTTACTGTGTTTAATCTACCTTATGCTGCACGTTGCCCCTATCATTCGATTTTCTTGCTTTATCTGGATTCAAAAATTTTAGTGTCTAACTTTTTTACTTACCTCAGAATCCACGGTACAAGTTGTTTTTTATGAAAATTTGTTATTTTTTAGGTCTTTTTATGTTTTCACCATCTATGCTTGTTTTTAAAGACGGTTGCCCTAAAAAATTATTAAAGATCGGCACAGAAGATGATAACAGTGTTCAGAAGTCAAATACATATATAGAAATACCATGAATACACTGATAGTTAATAAATTTAATAAATATCATTATAAGCAATAATTACTAGCCTAAAACACAATTATAAATTGAAAAAAAACTTCCTAGAAAAAATAAATGCCCCCGCCCGTAATTGAACCTGCACCTTCTGATTGCCGGTCAGGTGCATGGAACCACTGGGCTACTTCGGCTTGTATAAACTATATACTAGTACCTATATAGTGGGATACGTCGGCTTGTATATACTATAGCTGGTATATAATTTAAAAATTTGCTATCCTTTGTGCTTTACAAAAAAAATCTTGTCTTGTAAAAGCATAATTTTTCCTTTAATAAAAAAATAAAATATCTCTTTTATATTTTTACATAATATCATCCAGGACGGAACTTTCCCGTGTAGCCTCATCACTGTATTACTCTCCGAATAAACCGCACACGTTATGATGTAGCTATGTATGCATATGATGACTAACCACTGCTAAAAAGGTACTACAGTTGTCATTGTAAATCAGTATTTTTTGTATGAGCTGTAGATAGGTACTTAGGAATCTATTTCCGAATTTCATTGCTGGCCATCCTTCTAGAATAATTTATTATGTAAATTGAATTAACATTATTGAGATTAAAACATAAATTTAGCAGAAGAGCGTTCCCGTAGTTTGCATTAATAATAAGCTGAAAGTATAATTTATTTAAACTGGACAAAGCTTTTCCATCACGATAAGTTCATATCTACAACGGGGTAAAATCAGAAATTTCTTGGAATTGTCCGCCCGACCCATCCTTACACTAGCAAAATAATTTCGCATGCACTGTGTGTATTATCATATTCGTTTCACGAGAAATTTCATCCGAATCATCTGATAAGTAGGACTGCATAATTCTTCGCATAATTAGATAGGAACTCCACTTCCCTCACATAATGTAGGCGCGTACCTAAATAGTATAAACAAAGCACGAACTTTTTCGCATGAAGATTTTAATTCCCAAATGCATACTTATAGCATAAAAAACCATTTATCGAAAATCGACCACAATTAAAAAAGTATTGTACAATATTGTACTGGTTTCGTTTCCCTCCTTATTGTACCTTTTTAAAATGTCTGCTCAGAAGATTCTCATTTCTGAGCACAAACTGCCTCCTGTTTTATATTATGTTTTAGTTTTAATATTCTTGTTTTGTCCTGTCCTGCTGTTATTGTTATTCTAAGTTTTGTCATCACTTTGTATAAACAGTATATTTAGTGTTATAATATTAGATCTGTACTGGGTAAGGCACACTGTAGGAATAATTTTAAGAACATGACCGCTAAATACTAAATTACCGTTTTTTAGTTTGATATAGTCGAGCGCACTTGAAGTGAAATGTCACTAAACTGCGCCTAATAAATGCCATGTTATTATTATTACTATGCATATCCATGTGATCAATACTAATTACAGTTATAATTCCATATTCTTTTCCAAAGGACCATTTCAAAAGGTCTTATTAGTTTATGTTTACATATTGTTGTACACCGTGATTGGATGGTTAGTACCTATGTATTATATTATCTGTTATTTCCTTGTAATTTTTTAAAGTGCTAACAACCCTCTTTCTGTTGTGTAGAATACTGCAAAATAATAAACTAAAATAAAATTATTTAGAATAATAAATTATCTAAATATTGAAGATAATGTTAGCGATTCTTAAACGAAAATTTGAAACAGTAAAATCAGAAAAAGATACCGTCACATCTAGGACTTGAACCCAAGACCCCCGCACTGTCGGGACACCGCTCTACCAACTGAACTAATGGAACCCTAACTCCTTCGGTCATATTTAACTGTAGGTACAATACTTCGAATAAGAACTACCAACATTCTCTTCATTTTCTCACCGCACATACAGATAGCAGCCAATCAAAATATACGGTGACAAAATGAAGATACTGTTTGTAGTACTTATTCGAAGTATGAGAAGTTAAATATGACCGAAGGAGATAGGGTCCCATTAGCTCAGTTGGTAAAGCGGCGCCCCAGCAAGTCGAAGGTCCTGAGATCAAGTCCTAGATGCAACCGTATCTTTTTTTCTGATTTCACTGTTTGAAATTTTCGTTTAAGAATCGCTAATATTGTCTTCAATAATTATGTAGGGTTGTTTCGGAGAATTTTCACAAATCTTAAAATTTCAAAGTTAATTTTCAAGTTCGGTGAAAATTCTGTTATTATTCCAATTCTGTCAAGTAACTGGCCTATTATTATATATAACCCGAAAATGAACGTTGATATTTGATGAATTATTCAAATTCTATGAAACAACCCATCCTAAATATTACAATTTGATGTTTTACTCATTAAGTTATTCCAATAAATTATCGTTCATCAATTATGTAACGAGGTAAATTTTGAAACCGCATATTATTATAACAGTTACGGGTTATCTGTAGAACCAGTTCCATTTTGAAATCAGTTTGTTGAGGATGATGTGCAAAAATAAATACTCAATTATTTTTTGTGCTTTAAACGTACAATCGCGATGCGCCGTGAATACACGGCTTTGTTCTCATTTTTTTCTTATTAACTATATGCGAGTAGATAAATGGAGCAACTGAGATGCGTCATATTCCAAATATTGATAAAAAAAAAAACACACAAGAGGTCGTTCATAAAATAATGTAATTACTAATTTTGATATTCTTTTATCATTTTAAAATAAGTCAACGAAGTCAGTTATCCGTTAGGTAAGACTCCCTTTTATTTTTTGTTTTCTGGAAAAATAAATCTCGAAAAGTGAATTTTGTGAAGCAAATTCCAAGTTAGTACCAAGTAGATTCCAAAGGTACTGAGATATTTTATTTACTCTGTGCACGGAAAAAAATGAGAACTACTGTTAAAAATGTGACTATTTCCTAATAGAATATTAATTGTACCGGTTATATCTGAAAACGTGGTCACGCAGGTGGCCTTGTCTGAATAAATGGACGAGATGCGAAAGTATTAATATTTTTCTGAACACGTGTTCCGATTAACTCATAACATATTCGTGCTTTGCTAATAGTTTGATATAAAATTTTTCAAATCATTCGTTGTAGGCCTGCAGTTAATTTTTTTAACAGAAAAATGAATAATTTGTCCAGATTTTTAATAAATTTTCAACATTTCACATCGATTAGTTTTCTCCGTGTTGGTAGGTACTTAGAAAACTTGAGCAGCGAAAAAAATAAACATTCACTTAAAACCTAAGTATAAACGTGCATTTAAACGTCCTTGAGGTGATGTTCTCACTAAAACGGAGTTATAGAAATGATCCCATCATTATTATTACTTAGTGTAAACTGACATAACTGCTCATTTAGTACCACAAAGGCTACTAAGACTCTGCCTCTCCGACGATCAGCAAATCACTGTTTATATTTTTTCAATTCTCTCCAAGATTTGTGAGAGGTTCAGGATATGGGATCAAGCTGGTGTAGCAATCGCTTCTGCTGTCTTATGATATTAACATAATCACTAATAATAATACGAATTAAGTAATAGATAAAAAAATAGACTGCAAAAATAGATCTAAATTCATGAAAGCAAAGACTTGGGTTAAATAAGTGGATAATTTATTGATGGTTAAAAGGACAAGACTTTAGTTTATATAAAAGAAGACACAAATATTATAAAATCAAGGTGGTTGAAGAACACAAATCTATAGTTAATCGCGGAACCAGGTTCTCATTTCTTGTCGCATGTTACCCCAAGGTCAGGCAGTGCCTGATATAACCAATACAAAAAAGAATATTTTTCTTGTCAAAACATATCCCTTGACCATTTAAAAGCAACAACAGTGTGATTCAAACGATGGAGAAACATTAAAATCTTCCAGCAGGTACAGAGGCTGCTTTGTCTTTTTCATTGCAACGAGCTGCTTCTATGCCATTTGATTAGCGAGATGGTACTACCACCGCACTTCTTGATTTTCGAGCTCTTCATAATTATTTTCATATTTTTCCAGTAATATATTTTTCAAAAATTTAAAATCGTACTGTTTTCTGATTAAAGACCGATCAAAAATACGAGTTTTGCTTGATATTTTTATAAGAGTTTCCAGCGGACGTTGTTATTATGATATTGCCATAAGAAACCCAGTTGTCCAGTAGTGGTGTTACACGAACGGTGGCTTACTTTGTATTGGAAGAGTAATGCTATTAGAAAATTTGTCATACTAACCACGAATATCATAAGGGCGTACGTTCCTATGTGGTTTGATATAAAACTACACGATTCGTGCAAAGATAGTGCAAGGATTTTTTTAAATATGACTATTAAACTATTCTCGGTATCTTCACGAATTCAAAATAATAATTAATCCTGTGGTAAAGCGAAATGCTTACTACACTCATCTTGAAAATGTACTCTTGACAATGATAACCGATGAATCGCCTACCACCAAATAACTCAGGATAAGGTCTTTATTGGAACCTTATATAGTTAGTTATCTCGGAGAGAACATTTAAAGTGCCGTCATTGAATTTTGATGTACAAACCTATATATTGATATGATGTCGTGGCAAGATACCCAAATTACATCTCCTCCCGTTTTGAAAGGTGTAACGAAAGTAAAACTAGAGGATTGCCTAAATCAAAAGTCTGTTACACTCTGTTCACCCTGTTTCACTATCAGTTGAAAGTTGTATGAAGGCTGTTACTGAATTATCTTAGAAAGAGTTTGGCAAGAAGTACAGAGAAGGCTTTATTAGTGCCACAACAAACTCTAAGCTGGGTAAATACGCCAAAAATTGAAACAAAACCTATTTACATACCGGAATAATTGAATACATTTTTGTTTTGCTTTCTGTAGAAATTATGACTTCATTTCTTAATGTTGTAACTGCTATAGATTGTTATTGTAAATATTCTATATATAACTATTTCCTCATATAATAACTTGGTAATAAATAACAGAAATCGTGTTTTAACTAAATTTAAATCGCTTGGTGGAAACTAATAATGATTAATTAACTATATTTTTATTTTTTATCAAAATTACAGGCCTAAGACAACTTTTTATCACTAACACGTATTGAAATAAGACTTTTTTCGTCATACTTTAGTAGCCCGCACTACACTCATCTTAGGACCAGTCCACTGTACTAAAAGTTTAAATTTACTAATAATTTCGGATATTTCGTGAAAGAAAGGTGACGATGAAGATGAAGAAGTTACATTAAAAAAATAAGTTAATTACAATCTTCATGTTTGGTCGACTTGGTGAAAAAAACCAAATTTAACTTTGTTTTATAATATTTCACCAAATAAGAATATCAGACAAAAAAGATTTAGTTAAATTGTTTCATGTTTTGCAGTGCAATACTAAGAGATATTTATAGTTACCAGGCTTAATTTGTTAAATTAATTTTTTTTCATATATCATAATATTATTATGAAATATGAAAAAAATACAGTTTATTTTTAAACAAGATCTTCTGTGTATTTACTATTACGCGTGGCAGCTGTTTCGTTTTTACAGCTTGGAATTTACACGATCGGCGTTTGAATACAATCGGAGTAGAAAATACTTGACGAAATATACAACACGACAATAAACGCTACATCTTTATCAATAAAACATGAGTAAATCCAAGTGAACAAGGGCGAGGAGGAGTAAGTTTGTCATGTAGTGCCGCGACAACTAATCCCGACAAAGCAGAGGAAAAAAGACTACAGGAAAAGCGCAGCGGGGCGATCTCTCCGGGGACTGGGAGGCTTGAAGCACGGAAGATAAAGGATATTGCATATTTGCAAGATTCAGTAAAGTGAACCATCTCAAAATATTAATAGGCGATATGGCTAGGATCGCATCAGCAACATCCAATGATAAGAAAAGTCAAAACACAAAACTTGTGGTTAACAGAAAATAATCAAAATAATAATAATTATTATTATTATTTATTTGGTACAATATTTTTTACATTTTAAGTTTTCCAGTAATGTAGGACTCACTGGGTGGCTTGCCCGTGCTGAGGCCTTCATTTTATAATATGAAAATATAATCTACATAATACATTTAAAGAGAAAATAATACATTTAAAATTAAAAATACATAATACATAATAATATATTTAAAATTAAAAATACATAAAACATAATAATATATTTAAAATTAAAAAATAATACATTGAAAATAATCTTGTGTGTTTGTAAGTGATGTGTGTTTATATTGTTTTTTGTGTGTTACGTGTAGGTTTTATTTTTATTTTATGCTATGAAATTTTGGTAATATTGTCTTTTTTGTTCTTTAATCCATTTTGTAATTTTGTTTGTGAATTTATTTTTACTTTCCTCAATTTTAAATTCAAGTTTTACACTGTTAAAAAAACTTATATTTCACCATCCTATTCATGGCTTGTCCACGGGAATTCTGTAAATGATAGCAAAATCCGTTGTTTAGTAGAACTGAGCGCACAGACAGACGCGGATAGCGATTATGTTTTATACTACACTAGCTGACGTATACCCGGCGTCACTCATCTTTTCTCTACTTTCTATAAATATAATATGTATAAACCTTCTGCAAGAAATTCTCTAAGTGATAGTGAAAATCCGTTGCGTAGTTTAGAAGAACAAAGCGCACAATCAGACAGATGAGGATAGCTACTTTGATTTATACTATTTAACGATAGAGATAAAGACCGAGTTTACTATTCGAGCCGAGTTAGCCGAGTTTTCTACTAGTATTATTTGTTTATTTATTAATTCACACTATCCCGCGGATAAGCTATCATTGTTAAAATTCCCACGTATAATAGATTGAGGTAATTTTTTTTAAATTTAAGTCATGAAAATTTTAGATGTATTTTTGACGGTTTCTCTTTTAAAAAAATTAAAATTGAATATACTTCACTGAATATGGTAAAAAGATTTCCAGTGTTATTTTTTCCATTTTTTTCCAAATTTTATTTTTAGTAGGAATTTTCTTTTCTCATGATAAAATGTTCAGTATTATTATAATAAAAATATTATGAATGGAAAGATAACTAGGAATGGTGAGCTTATTGATAAGAAAACATGGTGCTGCTAATGACTCACGATCTTGCTTCATAACCTCAAAGGTGCGATTATTTGAAAGTTGATAATTTAATTTACTTCAACTCGTTATTCGATCGCAACCGCAGTTCGTGAGGTACGTTACAATTATTGTTTGTTGAATGCAATGAAACAAAGGATTCAATAATGAATTCGTGAATCAGCCACCGATATTTAATACCTACATTCAATTTGACGGGGATACTTCGTACTGTCGGGAAAATGTAATATATCTTCTATAATAATTAGTTGTCGCCGGATCCGGTTATAGACTGTCTCAATAACCCCGCTTAAACCAATTCAATGAACTGACAATATTATTATTTTTCAACTCGTCAAATACCCACGCAGAAATTATTTTTAAAAATAACATATCTATAAATTTCAAAAAAAAAAATTTTATTGATTATGAGAACTTTGTTATTTTTCGTTAGAAATTTGGAATTCCGGTTTTGTCCTTATCGGGCCGTATGTAAATATGGTGAAAATATTAGTAGGTATAGCATTAGATATGTTTGTTTGTATTTCAAACCGAAAAATCAGGGTCCTGAAAAAAATATTGATTTGTTAAATTCACCATTAATAATAATGTAAGTACATATTTTACTTTGCTCATCAGCACAAAAGAGGACGAATACAGGTAATTACTCGAGCATTGGTAGTATTCGATTACTGAACATATTATCGCCTACAACTCTCCTACATCATTTTTGAGTATGCGATCAAGATGTACATATACATTGTACACTGTACACGGATGAAATATGTGGGTACTTCCATTGGTTCTTTCCTTTTTCCATTTTCTAACAGACAATGTTTTATGCTTGATGAAATTGTTACTTGCCGGGCCTGCATAAAATTGTAGTCATTATATTTCAAAAACTATCTCATTTAGGCAGACAGCGATGAAGGTCGTGCAATGGTCAAAGCAAGTATGTATTTATATTATCAATAAGTCATGTGTGACCTACATTTTTAACTTTATATAATCTCCTTGAGATGACATTTTAGAAAAATGACGCTTTTGAAAATTGTTTGGAGTTATTATTGTAAATCAATTTGAAGCTTATGCTTAAAATGTACTATTTTTCATAATACAACGGCGATACTGAGAGTATTTTTATTATTTCTTTCTTATTATATTTTAAATATTATTTTAATTGAATAACACGAATTGTTAAATAAGACAAATTAATCAAATAAAATTTACTTGCGCACGCCGGGATTTAAGCTTGCTAATCGAGAGCCTTACCCCTCGACCACGGATACCGTTTAGTAACGGGTATTTTAGCAAATATCATAATATATTTTGCATCATAAATAGGTCGGAAACTATCTTCACCTTAGCATTTACTCAGAATACAACGCAATCTCACCGCATCCGTTGTCTTTGTGAATTATTATTGGACAAACAAAATATTTTGCGGTGGAAGAAAAACGTTATTTTATCTTTTAAATATGGACGGTTTCACCATAATAATATTATTCTAGGCGCATTATTTATTTTCCAAAAAAAGGCGTAGTCGCATGTCAAACAGATATTTCAATACGCGCCCGTTTATCGTCAATTCAATACCATACAGAGGCGTGCATTCTATTCAACACTGCCTACTCTACGTAATTCACCTAATAATATAAGCAATATAAAAATTATTTCAAGAAATCAATCAACAATAGTGCAAAGTTCAGCTACGAATCGAAGCGCCGCGAGTTCCTCTAGGACCGCCCTATTAGATTATAACTCATCAAAAACGAGAATTAAATAATATATGCATAATGACGCAAATTATATACCTATTCGAATATTGTCTGTATTCTAAAAAAGTGTTTATGTGTGCACAATGCGCATTCAAGGAAAGGCTGTTTGTGTTAGTCTCGATAAAGGCAGTGCCTTTCGGTAAAAATAAAAAAATTGTTTCGATAAGTGCCATCTGTTGGTACCTCTATTAATTAGTACAATTTTAGTAACGAAATGTTATGTTAGCTTTCTTTCGTGCAATTGAAGAAAAAAATATGGAAAATTTAGAAATCCAGTATTTGGCTTGTATTATTATATGAATAAATGAAGCGTCGGCTAAAGTCTGCAGCTTAACCATTCTTAGTGAACTCTTGCAACGTCTATAGTAAGATGATAAATGACAATTAATTCGCTATTTTTCCTACTGCTCACCCCGATTAAAAACTGTGTGCGCCACTGACACGATACCATAACTACATACATACGTCGCCATTATGTAAAGGCAGGAACATAACGTTGCATTCATAAACCGCAGAGGAAGTGGGAAGGGCACCAAGTAAAGAATTTTACAAAACAAAAATAATATGTTCGCAGCCATGTGTCATTTCCGAGTACACCTGGCCGCAGAGGCCGCGCCATGTCCGGCAGTCTATAGTCAGTAGTGACTAGGTTCAGGCTGCAATGTGGTTCTTCGAAATGGCTTACATCACCGTCCCTGTCACCGGACAGACTATCCTTATACAAATAATGTATTAATGATAATTGATGAATTTACAAATGACAACAAAGACATATTCTAAACAAGAAAAATAATCCAAACAAGGAGAAAAATGAGTATTTCTTTTTTAACCATGATACTGTTAAAAATGTGACTGCATTACCATTTACTAGTAAAATATCAGTCATTCAGAATATAACTGAACACGTGTTCACGCAGGTGTAATTTTTAAGCACACGTATTCCGACTTATAACATGTTCGTGCTTTACTTTAATTTGTTATGATTTTTTTCAAATCATTCGTTAAAGGCCTCCAGTCCCGTTTTTAACAGGAAAACGAATAATTTGACCAGATTTTTAATAAATGAACAATATTTAATATCAGTAAGTTTTCTCCGTGTAATTTCTATTAAATTGACTTTATTTTCTCCATTTAATTATTATAAGCAAATAGGTTCCTACCAACAACTAGGAATAAGAAATTATAACTTTCAATTTATCACTTAAAAATCAACCCGTAAAAAACAAAGTTTTGTTCACAATAATACATCAATGTTAAAACGATTTTTTTTTTTAAATCGTTTGCTCGAGGATTGTACCTTCCTTCTCGGGGACTAGAGTCAACTGCGCCAGCAACCTCGCCAGATCTGATGCCAAAAGATGAAGAAAAAAAACATTGTTGAGTCTGTTTGTTGAGTTTCAGTTCGATCAAATGTCGGGAAGTGGGTGAATTTCCGCTTCCAATATTTGCATTCATTTATTCGCGAAGAAAAAGTGAACTTCTAATGCACGTATTTAAAAATTGAATGAACTCGTTTAGAAAAAAAGGGTGATGCCTTCAAGTATTATATTCGGTTGTAAATACCCACCTACTATAAGCCAGCTCTTGATTGCTATTTATAACTACTTCAGTCGTCCATCTGCAAAAAAACCGTCAAGTTCTCCTTTACTATCCATAAAAAAGTTATCAGGAAATAACAAACAAAGACGAACGTATCTGAGAAATATTTTATCGGCAGAGTAAATATGCAGTTCGTTTGTTAAATGCTACGGTAGTTTTCTGTAAAAATTAAATCGATTTGTGATTCTACACTTTATTTCAGTTTCAGTAGGTAAGTACTAAGAGAATTTCGGTTTCGATTAAGTAGGTAAGTACGAAGTCAATTTCAGTTCCGATTAAGTAGGTAAGTACTAAGACAATTTCCATTACTGACAAAAATTACAAGAATTATTGCTATGATACCTATTTTACTAGGGCTAGCGAAGATTTAATTTTATGTATTATAATATAACGTGTAGTTGTAATAGTAATATTGTAATTTTGTAATGCGCTGATGGGTAGGGTTATTTCAACAGTTCCACTTTCAATGACCTATACATACATATCCGTAATTCGCACTTCTCTGAAAAGTAACAAGCTAACGACGAAAAATTTCTCCACTTATTTTAAGTAGGAAAGCACAATAAGTGGGCTATGTGTAAAATTTAACCGAGTGTACATGTACATAAGTTCTATTAGGGTATTATGTATTATTGGTTTCCCTTTTGGTATGTCGACCGCTATAATGGCATGCTTTATTGACTTTAGAGATTCTGTACGACGTACGTGAACGTTGGATTTACATAAACAAATAAATAATACGAAGAGAAATTATCATTTTACCTAAATCCACATGCCTGATAAATCTGTTAGGGAATCTGAAACATAAGTAAGAACTGAGGTTGGGTACTATAATAGTAATAATAATTAAAAAATACTTTAAGGGCGTTGTATAAAAATTACTTCCTAGGCTCTATTCAATGAATTACAACAGATACAGAAAACATACTTACCTACTTGGCAAGACACTTCAGATAAACGCACTTTTATTTGATAATTTAAGCTTATAGAAGACTAGCTGACGTATGCCCGGCGTTGCTCGGGGTTGTGAATGATTTAGATTAAAGTTTTGAGGTTTTGAATTCTTTGATTAACATCGAGTTTTCTCTGCTTTCAATAAATATAATATGCATGTATTTTATACATAAACCTTCCAGAAGAAATTTTCTAAATGACACTGATAACCCTTTGTTGCGTAGTTTTAAAGAACTAATCGCACAAACAGACAGACATGGATAGTAACTTCGTTTTATAATATTTAATATAAATATCAAAAATTTAAAAAAACCTTTCAAAATCCGTTGCGTAGTTTAGAAGAACTAAGCGCAGACACACGCGGATAGCGACTTTATTTAAGAGTTTCTACTTTTCACGCAGAGTTGTTTCAAAAACCATATAATACACGTAGACAAATTAGTATTGCTGATTTATTAAAATTCTGTTAAAAACGGGATAGCATGCCATTTCATAATTAACTTTTAGTACATTCATAATATATCGAAACACGTGTTGATGCACTTATGTTTGTCCTGATAATGCACAATGACGAAATGCGAAAATATTTTATGAACCTGTGTTCCGACAATGCTATAAAAAATCTTTTTTTTTTATATAGTTTATTAGGAAACCTATTTGAAGGCCTGCAGTCCCATTTTTAACCGGAATACGAATAATATGAAGAGGTTCTTAATAAGTTATAAATATTTTACATCAGTAAGTGACTTTATGAAAACAAAAGTGCCACTGACTTAGTACCTTTTGATTCTAGACCATTTAGTACTGTAATATATACTTTCAAAATGCATTCTAGCAAAACGGCAATAACACTTTACTATCAAAATGTTCGTGGTTTGAAAAGCAAACTAAATGATTTGCACTGCGGAGTGCTCAGTTGCTATTATGATTTAATTTGTCTTACAGAAACATGGTTAGACTCCTCAATCTATGATCATGAAATAGTAGATGATCGATATAATATTTACAGACGAGATAGAGACACATCGAGTTCTTTTAAAAAATCAGGTGGTGGAGTTCTAATAGCCATAAAGAAAGAAATGACATCTATCACAGTCCCAACACACAGCTCAAAATTTACAGAAGATTTATGGATTAAATTTAAATTAAATCAAACATCTAGGCAAACCATCAACTTATGTTTGGTGTATTACATGTCTGTACACAAAAGAAATCACCTTCATAAAATAGCTAAACGAGACCCATTGAACGATACTAAACAGCAAAACTATTACCGATACCGTAATATTTGCAAAACCGTTATTCGCAAATGTAAAGAGCGTTATTATAAATTCTTACTTGATAAGGATAATTCCAGCAAAAACATGTGGAATGTTGTCAGAGACATAACTAAAAGTAAAAGAAATACCAATGCATCTGTAACTGAATTAAATACCGGAAATTTGATTATAACTGACAATCAATCAATTGCATGTCATACTAATCAATATTTTGCATCTGTTGGATCAAATCTAGCAAAAAAAATTTTATTAGAAACCCAGAAAACGGAAGACTCTTTAGCATCGACAATTGTAACAAAGGAACAATCTTTTTCATTTAATATTAAACCAACTACTGTAGAAGAGGTCTTAAAAATAATCAACAGCCTTAATACTACACATGCAAAGGGTCCAGATAGTCTAAATACACAAATACTAAAAAAAATTAAAAATCAGATTTCTGCTCCGCTATCATATATTTACAACTTAAGTTTTGCATCAGGAATATTTCCTGATCACTTCAAAAAATCAATAATTGTCCCAATTCACAAAAGTGGACCTAAATCACTTGTAGAAAACTATAGGCCAATATCACTATTAAGCGCGATATCCAAAGTCATTGAAAAGCTTTTCAAAACTAGGTTAAACGATTATGTGGAGAAACATAACATTCTAAGTCCTAACCAATACGGCTTTCGGTCGGGTAAGGGAACGGATGATGCCATCGCATGTCTCACTGAAACTATTGCAGGGAATATGAACCATGGCAAGAAAACTATTGCCCTTTTCCTGGACCTGGCCAAGGCATTTGACACTATATCTCATAAAATTCTTTTACAGAGACTTAGAAATATAGGAATAAAGGGAAAAGCTTTTCAATGGATAGAAAGTTATATATCTAATAGATTTCAACAAACCAGAATTAACGAGGCTATTAGCACTTCACTAAAATACACTTTTGGGGTACCACAAGGAAGTACACTTGGGCCCCTTCTCTTTATTATATACATAAACGAACTTTGTAACCAAAACATTGGTGGCAAAATTATCACTTTCGCTGACGATACAGTTATTTTGTTTGAAGGAGATGATTGGAAACAAACACACCACCTTGCGAACACAGGTATAAACAGAGTAAAACAGTGGCTGGACTGTAATTTGCTTACACTAAACATACAAAAAACAAAATATCTCACATTTAGCGCTACCCTTGCAGGTCAACCCAAAACACCTCATCACCTCACAATACATAATATTAAGTGTAGCCTTGGAAATAATAACCATACTTGTAAATGCGAAACCCTTGAATCTGTTAAATCTATTAAATATTTAGGTATAATAGTGGATAACCATCTTAAATGGAAACAACAAATTGAAAACACAGCTAATAAATTGCGCAAGCTTATTTATATATTTATAGCATTGCGGGAAATTATAAAAACTCAAGACATTAAAAAAATATACTACGGGCTCTGTAACTCCGTCATAACCTACGGTTGCATTGGATGGGGTGGAACAGGATTAACAATATTATACCCGCTACTGAAGGCACAGAAATCCATTCTACGCGTCATTATGAAGAAACCCTTCAGATACTCGAGCGACGCTCTCTTCAAGGAGTTTAATGTGCTTGATGTTCGACAGTGTTACATAAAAAAAATAACAATCTGCGTCCACAAAAATAAAAACAAAACGATAACAGTCGATCATAATCATCAAACCAGAAGTAAGAGCAGAAACGACCTTTCTATTCCAACTAGCAATACTGCGGCTTATCAAAAAGTTTTCTCATACCTGGGACCAAAAATATACAACAAAATCCCCTCTCAATTTAAACTATGTGAATTATCAGCCTTCGGTACTAAAATTACTAAATGGTTATTAGACTTAGGTAGGACAGATTCCGAAAAATTATTAAAAAACGTAGTCTGAGTTGATTTCTTCGATTTTGTATTTTGTATTTACCTAAAAAATATATTTTTTTTATTTTTCTTTCTTACATTGATATATTATATTTTTATTTTATATTTTACATGTACCTATCTGGATTTTATTTTATTTTTTATTACTGCTAAATTGTATTTTCCTAAAAAAATATTTTCTTTCTATTTTTCTTTCTTACATTTATATGTTATATTTTAATTTTATTTTATATTTTACATGTACCTACCTGGAATTATGTACACGCAACCTGCCAATTTGACTGTCCTAAAACGGGAAACTTCCTAGTTGGACAGTCAAAGCTTCCTTTTATATTTGTATATCTTGTATGTAATAAATGTAATAATAATAAATAAATAAATTTGCCTCCAGATATACCAATCGAAAATTTCACAGATTTTTTCGAAAAGTGTCAAACAACATATAATAATTTATCATCAGAGGATGTAACAATAATAATGGGTGATTTTAATGTACCATCTATTCAATGCCCACTAAATGTCAACGAAATTCACACCAGACCAGTCATATATAATAGCCATAAATCAAAATCCCTAGTAGACTTTCAAAATTTGACTGGACTTAATCAATTCAATCATGTCTCTAATAATATGGATCGAATTTTAGATTTAGTGTTTTCCAACCATCAGCTGGAAATTCAAATTGCTTCACATGTGCTATCTAAAGTTGACTCCTATCATCCTCCCATTGAGTTCGATTTTCTAATGTCTAAATACAGACCCTTACCCACCAACCCAGATCACATCAAATATAACTTCAAAAAAACGGACTACACTAAATGCAATGAAATGCTATCACTAAATAACTGGAACGATCTTAATACTCTGAATTGTAATGATTCCCTACTACATTTTTACAACTTATTATGGCTATCAATTGAAAAACACACTCCGCGCTTAAGAAACAGCAACAAAAGGTTTCCAATTTGGTTCAGCAGTGTTTTGATCCACCAACTTAGAGAAAAAGAAAAGTTTAGAAAGAAGTGGTAAAATACAAAAATCAATGTGACTATGACAGTTTTTCCATCTTGAGGGCTAGAGTAAAATTATCCATACGTACCTCCCTTAAAGCCTATGTAGATTCAATAGAAAATTCTCTCCCTAACAGTATCAAAAATCTGTCAACCCTCATTAAATCGAAAAGAGTTTCTAATTCTCTCCCAAAAATCATGCATCTCCACGAAAATTCAGCAACAAATGGCAAAGAAACATGCGAACTCTTTTCTACTTACTTCTCTTCTGTATTTAGCTCACCATCTAATTCTAAAAGTGACTCTATACTTTCTTTCCCACTCTATAATTATCCACTATCTCATATCAAAATAACCCTAGACGAGGTCAAGGTGAAGTTGAACACTCTCGATATCAATAAGGGTTCCGGTCCAGATGGTATTCCTCCACTATTCATTCGAAATTGTGCAGATCAACTTGCAGCACCTTTACACAAATTATTCGTCAAAAGTCTGAACGAAGGGGTATTTCCAGATCTGTGGAAAGTTGCCCACGTCATTCCGATCCATAAGTCTGGTAGTAAAAACGATGTAAAGAACTACCGTCCTATCAGCCTTTTATCTTGTTTTGGCAAAATATTTGAGTCCATTGTATATAAAGACATATTTAATCACGTAACACACATACTTAGCCCTTTCCAACATGGCTTTGTAGCTAAACGATCCACAAACACTAATTTAATCGAGTATATGGACTTTCTGTGTAAATCAATGAATAATAAAACACAAGCAGATGCCGTATACACCGATTTCAGTAAGGCTTTCGACAAAGTTAGTCACCCTATCTTAATGAATAAACTGGATAAAATCGGCATACACGGAAATCTGCTTCGTTGGTTAGAATCATATTTATCAAATAGAAGTCAATTAGTTACTGTTAACGGTTTTAACTCTTCCCCAATATTAGTTACGTCGGGCGTTCCACAAGGATCACACCTTGGACCCTTGCTTTTCTTAATCTTCATCAACGACCTTACATGTAAACTCCACTGTAATTTTTCTCTATACGCTGACGACCTCAAGATATATAAAGCAATTAAATCTATGGAAGATGGTGAACTCTTACAACAAGACCTTAACACATTATCTGCCTGGTGTATTGACAATGAAATGGAATTGAATATAGCTAAGTGCAAAGCTATAAATTTCACCAAGAACACCAACAAAACTCTATACTCATATAGCATATGTGGTCACAATCTGGAAACAGTTGAATCGATCAAAGATTTAGGAATTATATTCGACAACAAACTAACGTTCAACCAACACATATAATACATTGTAAATAAATCAAATAAAGTACTAGGTTTTATTGTAAGATCAACTAAACTGTTCAAGAACTCTAATAGCCTAATAATTCTATTCAATTCGTTAATCCGTAGTGTTCTTGAGTACGGGTCAACAGTCTGGAATCCACATTACACGACACAGATATCCCGACTTGAATCTGTCCAAAGAAAATTTACACGGATTTTGTCTTATCGATCAGGTGTCTACCATCTTCTAAATGGGTATGAACAAAGACTTACATATTTCAAATTAGAGAGTTTAGTTAAAAGACGAAATATAAATGACCTCTTAATGCTTTACAAAATTGTGAATAATCGTGTTAATAGTAACTTAGTCAATAAAATCACTTTTTACGCCAGGCCCAAATATACTAGAAATATGAACATATTTTGGACCGAAATTTTTGCCAATAACACTGGATATTTTAATCCTATGTCTAGAATGTCTCGATCATACAATGATCTTGCTAAAATACACACTGTCATAGATATTTTTGCAAATAATATAACGTGTTTCAAGAAATATCTCCACGATTTCTGTACTTAAAAAAAAAAAAAAAAAAATGAAAAATAAAAAACTTGTTTAGTGGTTTACATTTTTTTTTAATATGTACTCTTTAAATTTTTCTACTTATTATGTGCTTCAATCTTTGTAATTAAGTTTTATGTTTTCTATAATAAATACTGTTATTGTTTTACATGTTTGCTTATGTGAATGTGCAAATGTGATTGCTGCAGACACATTAGTCTAGGGATATTTATAATTGTACTTTTTTATTTTGTAAACCATAATTAATGTTTTTATAAATATCCTGTTTGTGTCTCGAATAAAATAAATAAATAAAAAATAAAAAAATTGTCTTGTACACTTGCCTGAAAATGTATATCGCTATCCCACTTGAATTTCGTAATCATGGTGAAACAAAGTTTTGTAAAGATTATAGGCCCAAATTGGGCTTATATTTAACATGCGCACGAGGCACTTATTGTGTTATTTTTTATTCTACGTTAAAAACACTACAGCTGTTATTTAATCCTCCATTACTATAGATATTACATTTATTAAAATACTAGCATTACCACGCCATGCGATTCTGTGGCTCAGTCTGTCTGTGTAGATAGATAAACTTTAGTGCGTGTTGTTCTTACATCCAACAGGTGGCACTATTTTTCAAAAAAGAGCATCTTTTAACCTGTCACAGGAGACATTTTTATTATAAAAAACAATAACAAACGCGTATTCGAATGCAACGTTGTGACAAAATTTCAAAGCAATCGGTGAAGAACTTTTGGGGATTTAAGATTTTGAACAATCGTTCATTTACATAGAAAGATTAATTACAAAATTATAGTTGATATTTGTTGTAAAAATTAATGTTTTACTGTTCAATTTTAGGATTATAAAGTTTTTAAATGACCTTAATAAGATTGTGTAAGCAGAATTTTGTAATATTAGTATCTACCCACCAATAACAAGGTGCAAAATAAAATAAATCAGTAAAGCAATACCTCGACAAGGATGAGGTCCTAGGCTTAATTCCTTGATGTTTCTGCTTCACATCTTTCGTTTGAGAGTCGTAAAGGCGATGCGCTACGTCGTCTAATATTTTTAATCAAGCCGCTATCAATAACGGCTCTTACGTCTACGTAAGGGCTGTTATTGATAATTGTTATTGATAGGAAATTAAACCTTATCGCCATCTACCGCGATAAGGTTTAAATTCCCGCTTAACACCATCCGTCTGTTTTGATTTATGAATGAAAAAAACATGGCCAAAAAGTGCCTTTTAATTTATTTTGTGGATGTTCAGGCATAAATATTTATTTTTTTCCCATCATTTTATAAATAACTTAATTTTCCACATTATACAATAAAATCATAACCGAAAATGGGTTCGTAAGTAGGAGATTATGAACTTTGAAGCAGTTTTCATAGGCCTTATACATTATTTTTTTCTGGGGTTATAAAAAGACTTGTCTAAAAAATACTCGATTATTTTAAAGGCCAAGATGTATTCTACTCGCAGTATTTAATTAAAGTATCTGAAACATTTCTAGGCGTCCAAATTATCAAACCAAAAACACATGATTTTGCATTACTACGTAGTGCATCGCCTTAATATTGTCGTCAATGATTAAATAAAAGAAATATTAATATAAATATATAGAATATTAATAACAATATTAACAAATTTTTATTACGTTCCCACTGTCATGCGTAGGTTAGGTACCTATGTAGTAGACAAAATGGCGCTCCAACCATCACTTCTGGCAAGACCTCGGTAGGTCGCTATCTACGGGTGGTGTAAAAAATAGGTACCTACCTGCCTGCCTACTTCTAACTACCAAACTAGGTAGGTCATAGAAGGTCAGTGTTATAATATCAAAATAAATAGGTCCCAATGGTGGAGTGGTTTAAGATGCCTGTCCCGGTAAGGCAAGAGATCCTTGGTTCGATTCCTAGTTGTAACCGTTATCTTTTTTTTATTTTTCTGTGCCTTGTTTTGTTTGATGTTTCGTTTAAATTTATTAGTATTATCTTCTTCTTCAATGATTTATCAAAATATTTTGTTTATGAATACACGATATACGTACCTACAGTAGGAATATATGTTATCAGTAATTTATGGAATGCAAATGAAAATAGGGCATAGGTTCATATCGATTAACTCAAATCACGTCCTACAAATGAATAATGAACATCTGTATTAAATTATCAAGCACACAGGCAATATTTTACTAAAAAAATGTTACAGATATGAGCCGTGCTATATAATATATTATGTATAAATGATTGTATTTCCTAAATAACCTAATGAACACAATTCGCTATCAACAGTTTGTTTATTAGATTGAACCGCTATCTATCTACTCACTAGCGATGGGTCATAACTCATTTTATTAAGAGCGGGAGCCACGGTACCAGCTCAATATTTTCGTGCGGCTCAAAGAGTCGACTCAATTGACCGACGGCTCAATTGAATGACGGCTCAATTGAACGACGGCTCAATTGAACGACGGCTCAATTAAACGACGGCTCAATTGAACGACGGCTCAATTGAACGACGGCTCAATTGAACGATGGTTCAATTGAACGACGGTTCAATTGATCGACGGCTCAATTGAACGACGGCTCAATTGAATGATGTCTCAATTGAACGACGGCTCAATTCAACGACGGCTCAAATGAACGACAACTCAATTGAACGGGAGCCGCGAACTCAGAGCGTATGAGCGTATAAGAATACTGTATTGCCGATCACACTTTTCTCATTGGATTTACATTGTACGAAATGTCTTATATCGAGGGACGAATCAAATTAATTAAGATGAATTCTGATTAAACCCGTGTACTGTAGTCCTTTCCTAAACACGCTCATTAAAGAACATAAATACCTACACATGATTAAAATGAATACCGGATAGTCCAATTATGTCCTGTGCGTGCGAACAGTATCCAAATTTCGATAATAAACAATAAACAGTGTTAATCTCAAGTTACCTACCAGGTAAGTATGGTACTGTTTATTATCTGCCTGTACAAAATAATAAGAATAATAACATATATACATTCTAGCAACAAGTTCATCAATCAAATGCATTATACGTACATATAGCTTTGTATTAGTGATCGACGAAACGGTGGATGCAATCTGTTAGTCATAAAGTGATAATAGTTTGACTAGTCTAGATCATTGTTGAAATGTATTATATATTTGTACAGCGCCCTTGAGGGGATTTTGCACGAAAAGGCCGCTATAAAAATCATCCAAGTATTATTATTATCACCCGATGCGACTTGCTCGATACATTGAGCCGTACGGTTTACTGGAAGTCGTACGAATACGGCTCAAGAAAAAGAGCCAGCTCAATTGTGCGACTCGTTCATGAACGAATCATCGCTACTACTCACACATCTGGAAACGGGAATCTATGTTTGTCACTATGACCTGGATAGCTTGAATTTACTTAATGCATATTTCATCACTTAAATTAATGATATGTTTACGTATTTTATGTTGTTGTTGTTATGAATTTAATTTATTTTATTTTCATCCTGTCTTCTCATGACTACCAATTTTATTTTATTTTTATTTTAATTTATATTATCGAAACAAACAGTACATGATTTACAGTGATGAAACAATATACAGGAATAAGATACTTCATGTTAAGTACCTATGATATGTTTCCTTGTAATGTCTGCTAAGTGGTATGTTTATTCCTTAATTACCAGGTGACGTGTGTAGTATGTAGGTGTGTGTGTGACTTGTGTAATGTATTTATGAGTGTTTGTGTGCGTGTGTGTGTCTGTGTGTATGCGCATTGAACAGTTTATATTATTAACGTGATGCCACGTTTGAATTTGGGCAGTGAATCTGAAAAAATGTCAATGTTAGAGTTTAGACAAATAATAGAGTGAATTTTATTTCAACCAGCAACATTAGCTATATATTATGTACCTTCACAAAAAAAATGTTTTTCTGAATTATTATTGTCATCAGTATTTATTAAATGTTTGTTTTATGTAATTCTGTATTGAACTTAATTAACTAATGAACTTAATATTATATCTTGTATTAATATGAAACCTTCAATTAACACCAGAATAAGCTCTACAAAATAAATGTTTTTCTTTCTTATCATGAGCGATTTTTTGTTTCACATAATTTTCTTATAAAATATTAATTTTTATTATGTTGTCTTATTAGTCCCAAGGAGGAATTTCATAATTGTTTTTATTTTGGCTACATAATACAAATGTATAAACTGACATAATGTAAACTGTCGATTTCCTGAAAATGAATAAATAAATAAATAGATGTGTTGATGCAACTACATGCATCTCTCTCTAATATATGTTCCAGCATTCCCCCACCCAACCCGTTACCCAATTACCTGCCCCTGTCTGACAGTGTGGAGTACCCACATCAGAGACATTTGCAACAATTTATTTCTACATAACCTTACCCAGTCTGTTAAGAAAACCGGCACAGTGTACGTGTCCGTTCAGTGCGTTTAATTTTGAGTCTATCACAGAAGTTTGTGTATGCAGTGATGACGACCACGCAGTATCCCTAAAGGTCATCACATCGATCAAAAAGACCAAGGGTAAGTCAGAATCCTTTACAATTTTAACTGTTAACCACTGATTGTTTACAAGTTTAGAAACAGAATGTTTAACTACAATTAAATTACTTAGCTATGCACATATTGCACATATCTAATACATCAGAGAACAGAGAAGTAGTCATAGTAATTACGACGGTAAGCACGGGTTAATTAGCCATATTATGGTCTAATGCTGGTCACTGATGTATCCCCAATTGCAGGCTAATCGAGAGGTGCTCGATAGCGCGCAATACATTCCACACAATATACACCATTGGCTTAGTAACTCAGTTAGTTACTAGTCACGTTACCGGTAGCCTCATCCTTCCCAGTCCATTACCATTAGCACCCGGACAAGACAGAGACAAGGTACTCAGCGTCGCGACGTCTGCGGTCTCAGAAGGGTAAGTCAGATTACGACCAGTAAGTACAAATACGTACGACTTATACAATATACTCGTATCTTTATTTTGTGTAACTCTACGCAACGAACAGCGAAAAGTTCTCAACAGTACTCAAGTAGGTATTTCTATTTTATCTTAAACGCCGACAAAGATTATATTAAATCACCAATTTATAACTGTGCCCAACTGTTGTCCATAATTAACCACGGTGTTGCCGTTTGAAACCGAAATCAGTGTAACAGTTACATATCTAAGTAAAAAACAGTTTGCCTAAATATTTTTCTCACATATTTATTTTGGTAGAAAGCAATAACTTTGTGGTTTGACATTTGGATGAAAATTAAACAGTTAATTAGTTTTATACAATAAAGATGCTTGTACTAAGCGAAACCGGTCGGTAATAGATAATTTAATAAATAAAACATTGTGTTTACAAGCACAGTTATGGTTTTATTTTCAACGCGTATTTCAAATCAAAATAGTCATAATTGACGATTTTATTTCCATTTTCAAGTTCATTTTTGTATGCCTACATTTTTTATGTGAAACCGGAGAAGAGTCCCGACTGCTCCCAACCGTCTGAAGCTAGTGAGACTATGGCTTCCCCAATTGTAGGGTATGTTGTGAGGCTGAAGGTAGTGGGAAGGGGAATAAGATAGGGAAGAGGAAGTTGGGGGAGTGCCTGGCTAATCAGATCTGGTGAAACACGGCTAAAGCCATTTCAAGCAACGTTTCAATTCTGAATAGTGGTATTACACCAGGGCGATAGGTACTAATACTTCAAATCCGGAACGTGCCGCAAGTATAGATACTTATATTATTTTAAATAAAGAAATTGTGAAATAACGACAAATCATCAAATAAAATTTACTGGCATACGCCGAGATTTAACCCCTTGACTTTTGGATTGCTAATCCAGCACTTTAACCCTCGACCATGAAGGCCGCTAAAATTTATATTTTAATACGTTAGTAAAACCAGAAACTTTTCTGTGCCTTTGTAGATCTACAAAAAGCATACGACCGAGTCGACAGGAAAAAGCTATGGAAGGTGTTGTCCAAGTATGGAGTGAATGCGAATCTGACTCAGGCAATTGCGTCTCTATATGAGGGAAGCGTTGCATGTGTTAGGGTGAACGGTGGTTTTACGGGGTGGTTTGATATCACAAAAGGTGTTAAACAAGGCTGCGTAATGTCACCGTGGTTATTCAATCTATACATGGATAATTGTATGCAAGAATTGAAAGAGGCGGGATTGGGCGCGAATTTGAGTAATCTGAAAGTATGTTGCCTGTTGTATGCTGATGATGCGGTGCTGATTGCTAATAGTATGGATGATCTGCAGTCTCTCGTGTCTAGGATGAACGAAGTATGCGTGAAGAATGAGTTAATGATGAATGTTAGTAAGTCTAAAGTAATGGTGTTTGAAAGAGAAAGTACGAAAACAGTGTGCAATATAGCTGTGAATGAGGAATACTTGGAGCGGGTGGATGAATTTGTGTATTAAGGAAGCATGTTTACGAGAGATGGGAAGGCTGACAGAGATATTGAAAGAAGAGTAAATGCAGGTAACTCCATTAATGGAGGACTGAACGCAGTTGGCGCTAACAAAAAATTGTCCAAAGAAGCGAAGTTAGCAGTCCACAATGGAGTGCTGGTACCTACCCTGATGTATGGAAGTGAGGCATGGAACTGGCAAAGAAAGGATGAAAGTAGATTGAATGCTGTTGAAATGAGATCCCTGAGGCGTATGTGTGGTAAAACCATGTATGATCGTGTGAGGAATGTGGATATCCGCAAAGAGTGCAAGGCTGATGTAAGCGTAATGAGTAAGATCAAGAAAGGGACGCTTAGATGGTTTGGGCATGTAGAGCGAATGAGCGAAGAAAGGAGTGTAAGGAGAATATACGATGCAAATGTGAATGGTAGCAGAAGTCGGGGACGCCCGAGGAAGACATGGCATGACCAAGTGAATCAGATACTTGAGTCGGGCCATGTCAAGAGTCAGAACAATAGAAGAGTATGTATGAGACGATGTATGAATGTGAATGAGGCAAGGAGTGTGTGCCAAGACCGAGTTGTTTGGCGGTCCGTCCTCTCTGCCTACCCCTGTGGGGAAACGGCGTGATGGTTAGTTAGTTAGTTAGTTTAGTAATATATTAGTAAAATAATAAATTAGTTAAATAATAAATTAGTAAAATAATACATTAGTAAAATAATACATTAGTAAAATAATAAATTAGTTAAATAATATATTAGTTAAATAATACATTAGTAAAATAATACATATGTAAAATAATATATTAGTAAAATAATACATTTTAGGCGCAGCATGTAGACATTTGATTGTAAAAACTTCGAAGGAGCTTCAACACATATCTTAGGCCTTGACACGGGAACACGGTGTATCCCGGTGATCTTCCGAGAATATATTTACACAATAGCAATCAAATAGAATTTAGCGAGGATTGGACCCTTTTCCGTATTACAATCGAAATTTAGTAAAATGACATGGCATAAATCTCTCGTGGCTCAGAACTGTGGTGGACTCAAAAGTGACCGACATGTCGAGTCAGAACACAAATAGAATAAAATCCAACACCCAAACCCAAACAGACACTTAGGAGATGCTTATCTCAATTGCCGTGATATTCAAAGCCGCATGCAACAAACATTTACGCTTCAGAGGGAAGGAACACGAGAACATTCAGTAAAAAGAACCATCCACAAGCACTTTCTAAAAAATACTTCTTTAGGTAGAACTAGAGCATTTTGATAAGTGGTTTTACCTCTCGTGGTATTAGAAGCTCGTGTAATTCGTTGTGCTCACTGAGATTGAAACAGGTAGAATAGAAAAAGCAAGGAGGAATTGACGTGCCAATAATAATTGATTAGTAAAAAGGTAAATCGACCGTAGAGTGACTGTGTGGGTTTTCGACATTGGGAAAATAAAAGCATGTACATACTTACTTTTATAAGATATCAACATCGACCAACTAAATCACAGGTATTCAAACATATTTTTAAACTTACCATTTTACATTACCATCTGTTGCCTATCTTAAAAACAGTTATTGCAAATATATATATTTTTAAACATGCAATTGTCCAAAGAAGCGAAGCTAGCAGTCCACAATGGAGTGCTGGTACCTACCCTGATGTACCCTGAAGTGAGGCATGTAACTGGCAGAGAAAGGAAGAAAATAGACTGAATGCTGTAGAAATGAGATCCCTGAGGCGTATGTGTGGTAAAACCATGTGTGATCATGTTAGAACTGTAAAGATCCGCAAAGAGTGCAAGGCTGATGTAAGCGTTATGAGTAAAATCAAGAAAGGGACGATGAGATGGCTTGGGCATGTAGAGCGAATGAGCGAAGAAAGGAGTGTAAGGAGAATATACGATGCAAATGTGAATGGTAGCAGAAGTCGGGGACGCCCGAGGAAGACATGTCACGACCAAGTGAATCAGATACTTGAGTCGGGCCATATCAAGAGCCAGAATAATAGAATAGTATGTATGAGACGATGTATGAATGTGAATGAGACAAGGAGTATGGTAACAATAATCTATGGACAAGTGAAAACAACAGCTGATTCTGACAGATCCATATTTAATGACAAAAGTAGTGAAATTTAAGCAAATTTAGCAAGTAATCAAAGTTGAAACATATAAACTAGTGAAAAATTATTCGAAATAATAGTGTATTTCGTGGTGACAGTGCGAAACAACTTTACATATTGCCTTGAAAAATTACGCATATCGAATTCACTGTCATTGTAAGCTACAACCACAGACAATTTATGTTTTTGAATTTTTGAAATCTTTTTGAATTTGTGAAGAGGTTTTTATTTTTGTCATAGACAAATAAGTTAAATTATTTTTAACTCAATAAGGGGTATTTCTGAACAACTCTAAGAAACCTACCTACAAACTAAGAAATAAATCAACCAAAATGTCTAAAACTCGCAAGGTTTGCAGTGCAAAGAAAGATACATCTTCACCTTTAGCAATCACGTCTGGCCCTATTGATTCACCGTCGGCGCATCAGTCAATGATTAACATTGACACTGACTCATTAATCAATTTTTTTGAGTCGAAACTTGAAATCATGCGCACTGAAAACAAGAAATCTATTGACGCTGTTCAGTTAAAATTAAATGAGCTGTCTAACGAGTGGAAGGAGCAATACACAAAAATTCTGGGATGTGTGAGCGTTCTCCAAGAAGAAAACTCAAACCTCCGGCAAGAAGTCCAGTCACTACGAGATGCACAAGATGAGATGGAGCAACGCAGCAGAATATGCAATGTAGACATCCATGGGATTCCCGAAGCAAAGGGCGAAAATTTGATGACATTAATAGAGAAAATAGGATTCAATATTAACGTCCCGCTTCCAAGTAGCTGTGTGGTTTCTGCGCATCGCGTCGCTCGCGGCCACTCCTCGCCCTCCAACCGTCCACGCAATATAGTGGTCCAACTCTCCACAAAGCGACTCCGTGATGATGTCATCGCTGCAGCAAGGACTCGCCGCGGCCTTACCACGGAACAATTAGGATTTGGTGCTCCCACCACCAATTTTTATATAAACGAGCACCTTACATTGAAAAATAAAATCCTATTTGCCAAAACACGAGCCGCCGGAAAAGCTAACGGCTTTAAATACATTTGGGTACGGAACGGCAGTATTCTGGCGAAGAGGAACGATCTCTCTCGGGTTTTCACCATCCGCCGTGAGGGAGACCTTCAAAATATAATCACACATGATCAGCAAAACATGTGACTAAAAACAAAACTAAATGACTTCAAAAGAAAAGAACTGATTAACTGCATGTATATGAATATCAGGGGAATGAGGACAAAAATTGATGAAATATACGAAAACGTCCTTATCAGCGACTACGACCTATTAAGCCTAACAGAAACATGGTTAAAGGAATCTATCTGTGACCAAGAATTAGTAGATAACCGGTATGAAGTATTTCGGAGGGATAGAGTTCACAAAACAAAAAAAGATGGAGGAGGAGTCATGGTTGCTGTATCGAGAAAACTAGAGGCGAAGAGGATGGCGCATTGGGAATGTCAAGCGGAGGACTTGTGGATCCAACTCAATATAAACCATAATAACAGGAGTATCAAACTGAATGTTTGCACCGTATATCTACCACCAACTGAAGAAGAATCTATTATAAGCTCATTTTTAAACAATCTTAGGAATGTGTACCTAACAACACCAAACCAACACATCTTAATATTTGGCGATTTCAATAAGTCTAACATTCAATGGATTACCGATGAAACAAGCAATTTAATACCTTTCACCACAAACACAAATACAATCACCTCTGACATCATCGATACACTATCATTCTGTAATCTTAAACAATTTAACGGAATAGTGAATCACCAATCCAAAATATTGGATCTCATTTTATCAGATAAAGAAGACATATCAGTAATACGTTCTTCATCTCCACTAAGCAAAGAAGATCCATACCACCCTGCTCTAGAAATAAATGTTCTTTTTAATTTTCTACCACATCTTGAAACCCGTAACGCCCCAAGACCAAACTTTTATAAAGCCGACTATGATTCAATTAATACCGTTCTTCGTGAGATTGATTGGGAATTCATTAATCAGGGAAATATTGATCAATCTGTAGATCAGTTTTACAGTATACTCTACCAGATTATCTCTTCTCATGTTCCCCTCAAAACGAACAAAAATCACTTTCCTAAGTGGTACTCAAAAGATCTCATTCGTTTGATAAAGAAAAAAAACAAATTTCATAAAAAATATAAGAAATATGGTAATGAACTAGATCATTTATCATTCAGCTTGATTAGAACTAGAACAAAAAATCTGATTAGAGTTTGTTATCATAAGCATTTAGACTTAATCAAACAAAATTTAAAAGCTAACCCGAATGATTTCTGGAAATTTGCAAAAAGCAAATATAAAAACACAACCGATATTCCAAAAGAGATGCACCTAAACGACATAAAAACTACCCAAGGTCAAGTTATCTGCGGGCTTTTTTCTAAGCACTTTCAATCTGTTTATAAACCTCACAATGCAAACTATTCACCACAAATATCTGAAGATTTCTGTAACGAAAGCCTTGGTATGATCACTATTTCGCCCTTAACGATATTAGTCAAGTGTAAGAATTTGAGAACCAATAAGGGATCAGGTCCTGATGGTATCCCGCCAATATTTTTGAAAATGTGCAGAGATGTTCTTGCCAGACCACTTAGCCTTCTTTATAACAAATCATTACAAGAAGGTGTTTTTCCAGTCAAATGGAAAACGGCTTTCTTAACACCTATATTTAAGAAAGGTTGTAAGAGCGATATAAAAAATTATAGACCTATCTCTAAACTTGACTGCATAGGAAAGTTGTTTGAGTCAATAATATATGACTGTCTATTAGCTCATGTAAGTAAATATATTATCATTGAGCAACACGGGTTTTTCCCTCGGCGTTCCACAACAACTAACCTTCTCGAATACTCCCAGTACATCCGCGATAGCATCGAAAAACGTTTACAAGTAGATGCCATCTACACGGATTTTTGCAAAGCATTTGACCAGTTAAATCAATCATTACTCATCAAGAAGCTGGAAAAGTTTGGCATAAATGGAAATACTTTGAAATGGTTCGAAAGTTACATTACAGAAAGAAAACTGCAAGTGGTTGTAGGAGGGTACTCCGCGGATCTTTTTACTGCAACGTCGGGAATTCCACAGGGCTCGCATCTTGGACCTTTGCTATTTTTAATCTTTATAAACGACATAATTTTAAGAATAAAAACATCAAAATATCTCCTGTTTGCCGATGACCTTAAGTTGTACAAAAAAATTACTTCATTAGAAGATTGCACCGATTTGCAAAAAGACTTATCATCACTTCATGAATGGTGTACACTAAATGATTTATATTTTAATGAAAACAAATGTGCCGTAATTTTATTCACAAAGAACATTAATAAATTCTCAAACACATATCACATTAACAATATCCCTTTACTAAACACAACTTCAATCAAAGACTTAGGCGTGACATTTGACTCGTCACTTAGCTTCAATAAACATGTAGATACAATTTCAAAAAGTGCATCACAAGTATTAGGATTAACGCTAAGAATTACAAATTGTTTTAAAAGTACAGAATTAACTTTGACATTATATAAATCAATTGTGCGAAGTATTCTCGAATATGCATCAACAATTTGGTCTCCCAATTATGAGATTCATAATTATAGGATTGAATCCATACAAAGGAAACTAACCCGTGTAATTGCTTATCGTGAAGGTTTATCTGATCAATTTGGAACTTATAATGACCGAATTTTGCACTACAAACTACACTCACTGACGGTCAGACGTAAACTTTCTGACGTACTGCTCCTACACAAAATTATACATGCATCAGTTGATACACCAAACATTTTATCCCAAATTAACATCAATATTCCATCAAGAAAATCAACAAGGAGGATGAACGACATTTTCTATATTAAAGCCTACCACACAAATACAGGATATTTTTCCCCTGTACCGCGAACATTAAGAAATTATAACATTATACATGGCTCTAATAATGTAATAGACATTTTTAATGACCAATTTAAACATTTCAAAAAAAAAGTATATCATATTTTTTTTTTTTTTTTTTTTTTTTTTTTTTTTTTTTTTTTTTTTTTTTTTTTTTTTTTTTTTTTTTTTTTTTTTTTTTTTTTTTTTTTGAAATTCATTTATTTATTGTTGTTATACGCCCATAGGGGCTTTTACATAGATTATAAATAAGTTTTACATAAGTTATCGAGTTTGAATTTATACTAAGAGTTATAAAAGTGAAGAATTTTTAAAAAAATATACAAGTAGTTTTTGAAGAATATGGCGTAAAGAAACATTTTAAACAACATAATATTTAACAATAACAAAGAACAAAATATAATATAAAACATTACAATAACATATCTAATCGTTAAATCTATTACAATAATTTGTATGATTCCACAAAGTGTTGGTTTAATTTGAATTTAAGATTATAAAGGGAATCATGGAATATATCTATAATACCACCAAACTTGTTGCCCAAATCATGCATCCTATTGGTAAGTGAGTTTGACTGATAGTTGGTTTTATATGTGTCGCAAAAGAATGTTGTATTTTGTCTAGTATTTCTTGTCGGTACATAGAGTTTAATAGCAGCAACGATGGCAGGGCTGTCAATAAGGTTGTTCATGACTCTGTATAATAAAATTAGGTCTGAAATGGTTCTTCTGTCAGACAGCGTAATTAAATTAAGTTCATTCATCAAATTTACATAATTAATGTTTTCTATTGGAATTTTAAGCTTGAAATTTAAGTACCTAAGAAATTTGTGTTGAACCCGTTCTAATTTGTTAGAGTGTACTTTATAGAAAGGAGACCAAATAGGTGAATTATATTCCACTTGGCTTCTAACTAGTGAAATGTAGAGTGTTTTCATGCAATCCAAGGACTTAAAATCAGTTAGGGTTCTACAAAGGAAGCCAAGAATCTTTAAAGCCTTATTAGTTATATCATCTATATGCGCTGTGAATGTTAAGTTTGATTCGAATATAACTCCCAAGTCACGAATTTGTGATACTGGTGTTAATTTAACATTATTTAAATTATATTCATGTAAGATATGAGAATGAGTTCTGGAAAATCGTATTACTTGACATTTCTCAATGTTCAAAAATAACATATTTTGTTCGCACCATTTAAAAAATTTATCTAAATTAGCTTGTAAAATTAGGCAATCATATATATTTCGTATTCTTTTAAACAATTTTAGATCATCTGCAAAAAGTAGGACTTGTACATCTTTAAATATGTTTACAATGTCATTAATGAATATTAAGAATAATATTGGGCCAAGGTGGGACCCTTGCGGGACACCACTTGTGGCCTCGAATACATAGGATTCTATAAAATTAATCCTGACACAAAGAACTCTATTACTGAGGTAACTAATAATCCATGTCAATAAACTACCTTTGATGCCTAACAGTCGGAGTTTGGATATAAGAATATGATGTCGAACCTTATCAAATGCTTTACTGAAATCGGTGTATATAGAATCCACTTGTTGTTTCAGACTGAGCGATTCAGATATGTAATTATTGTAGATAGTTAAATTACTTAAGGTAGATCGACCTCTGATAAAGCCATGTTGGTTAGGAACAATAATATTGTTGATAGGTTTTACAATGGTATCTAATACTAATGACTCGAAAAGTTTGGGTAAAGCAGACATAATACAAATAGGTCTGTAGTTAGATATATCGCTTTTGTCGCCTTTTTTATGAATGGGCGTTAAATAACTCTTTTTCCACAGAGCCGGAAAACAGCCAGACGCTAAGGATTTGTTAAAAAGTTTATGTAAGGGATATATCAAACTATCAATGCAAGTTATTAAAAATATGGGAGGAATACCATCCGGTCCAGCAGATTTATTACTATCTAGTGCTTTTATGCTTCTTTCTATGGAATCTAATTTTATGAAACATTGACTTAGGTTTAATGACTCTTCCACTGACGTACTGGAGACTGCTTTGATGGGAATATCTTTGTCGTAGACACTTTTAAATGAGTCAGCAAAAAGATTAACTATACCCTCAATACTGTCGGCACATTTTTCTTTAAAGAACATGCTATTAGGATATCCACAGTTGTCTTTTCGTTGAGATTTAGTAAAATTCCAGAATTTTTTCACATTGTGATGATGTACCTCATTTTCAATTACGTTAACATAGTCACTATAGCACTTTATTGATAATTCTTTACATTGTTTTCGTAGTTTAGTAAATGCTATATATTCGTTAGAATTTCTGGTATGTTTATATTTTCTGTGGATACATTTTTTTTTATTAATTAAATTAGTTAGTTCCCTTGTAAACCATTTCGGATAATTAGATGATGTAAAGCTAACCTTGGGAACAAATTGTTCTATAGAGGTATTTAAAATCGAGTAAAAGTATTCTAATTGATCATTTATATTATTTTCCTCATCTAAAAAGGACCAATCTGTTTGGGCAAGGTACTCCGTAATATGATGGTATTCAGCTTTGGAAAAGTTATACGATGGGACACTTGTTTTTTTTGAAGATGTTAAAGGCCTATTTGTTATGATAATGTCCAACGGTGGGTGGTGTTGATCTAATGGTAATAATAATTCGTCGGATAGCTCAACCACTATTTTCGAATCACTTGAAAACACTAAATCCAACATTCGATTGTTAAAGTTGAAAATCTTGTTTGATTGAGTTAGTCCCAAAAATAAAGACATATCACGAATTTCACTACATTTAGCACACTGTAAATCGGCTTGGTTTGTAGCAGGTCCGTTGTCATCTTGGCTGGTCCAGTTAGGAAGGTTATAATCACCAGCAATAATGAATTTTGCTTTAGGATATTTGAATTTGAGTACTTCTATGTCCTCATTGTGATTTTTATACGTTTGCAAATCCGATGCAGGTGGGATATAGACACAGCCAATAATAATTTTTCCATTAGGTATATTGAGCAATACAAAAATTTGTTCAACACTTTTGTGTTTTACCGGTAATTTAGTAGATGATATATTCTTGGATACGCACAGCATCACACCTCCTCCGTTAGACTTTTTGCTCGTAATAGAATTTCGATCAGAACGATATGTGGTATATTGATGTAGGCCTAATTCTGACGAGCTGATATCAGCATTTAACCATGTTTCAGTTAAAAACAGAATATCGTGTGAGAAGATTGGGGAGTTAATTTTAAGTTGGTGCAATTTTGTACGCATTCCCCGTACATTTTGATAATATCCTGTAAGTCTAGAAAATCTGTTCTGTTTGTTTTTTAGTTTTTTGCTTGGGTTTTGATGATTTTGGGAATTCCGTTGAAATGTTTGATTCGTAAATCGACTTCGCCCTTTTCTTTCCTCTCTTCTAATTCCTTCCAGAGGTCAGTTAAGTGATTTCTTTGTTGTAGTGTCCTGTCAGGTTTGATTATAAGCTGATATTGTGATGAAACCCTTTATTTAATGAGAAGCAACATTGTACCTACCTACCTAATCATTGTCTCACCAGTACAGGTGTGACAATAATAAATCGTTTGTGAACATATTTGTATTTACCTTTTACCCATTCTTATTTGTTATTTACTTCTGCATATTTAGCTTATTCATTTTGTTACTATTTTTGTTGTTATTATGTATTTAAACATCCATGTATGTAAATTTAAAGTTGTTATTATGTATTTAAACATCCATGTATGTAAATTCTTGGGCACCATGCCTGTTTTATGTACTTAAATAAAAAAAAAAAAAAAAAAAAAAAAAAAAAAAAAGGAGTGTGTGCCAAGACCGAGTTGTTTGGCGGTCCGTCCTCTCTGCTTACCCCTGCGGGGAAACGGCCTGATGGTTAGTTATTTAGTTTAGGATAGACAGGGTGTGACCCATATCATTTTACTGAGATCAAAGAATGCATTTAACGAATGACGAATCTGATGCATTTCAATGAGTTCGATAATATCTGGCTCGAATTTACTTCAGTTCGGTAACTTTCAGCCGATTTATCTTTTTAGTTAGCAACGTTGCTACAGTTTTTCCATAAAGGATGTTATAAGGAAGTAAAACAAAGTATTATTTTTTAATTAAGCTAGATTCCGTCGGATTTTTAAAGATGAAATTTGTCTGCCGTCGCCCATCTGCATTTCCTGAACGCCCCCTAATTTTCTTCGAGCCTTCTACTGCCCCGCTGAAAGCCTCTAGAGCCCACAGTGAGGGCGTTATCGCCCACTTTGAGAAAGACTGAACTAAATAAATGAACAATAGTAAACATTGGTTCTTAACTTTTTACATGAAACTTTAACCTTTATATCAAACTGAAAAAAGGTCTGTCTCCTTCCTGAAAGAGTTAACCGAGCAGTATTTATTAAAATTAATTAACCTTATCCTACAAAGTGTACAAATACTAACAGAAATTTATATTTAAATTTATATAAAATTTCCACTATAGTCACCACTTTTTACATATCTTTGAATAGTTTACAGGTTTACAGTTTTAAAAGGACCTCATGGTGTTCCTCAATCATTTTTGAAATAAAGGATGTCTCGCTAAAACCATAGACTTAAATAAATATAAAGACAGGTTATATTCATGTCATTCGAACATAAAATTGAACACGCTCTTGTTTTATGTTTTAGAGCTAAAACGAAACGAATAGGAAAAGGAAGGCAATTTTAAAAAAAGTGTGTGCGGATGAAATAGCTATGTACATTATTATGTTATGCTTGCTTCGCGACAGCGAGCAGCGTAGTATATACACTTCATACACTTGTATATGTTTCTGCGCTATCTCGCTATCTCGCTTTATTTTATTTTACAAATAATTATAAGCAATAATCAGTCATCCGAAATACTAATACAAATTGAAAATATCTCCCGAGTAAAAACAAATGCCGCCAACGGGAATTGAACCCGTGCCTTCTGATGTCCGGTCAGATGCTCTGTATCCACTGAGCTATGTCGGCTTATTTCCAACCCGCCAAATGATTCAATATGTACTAGGACCTCAATCAACAATTACTGCTTATTATATTTTTTCACCTGTAAACAACCAGCTTTATTTTTGTAGGAAAGGCTTTGTTAGTGCTAAATTTCCCACTAGATGGCGTCGAGACATATGATATCTTCATTTATTGGTGAAATATTTTTGACTTGTCAAATATTATTATTTTTTTTAATGAGAAACTAAGGTTTATAAGACAAGGTTTTATGCATAGCATAAAGGATAACAAATATTATTTCGGATGACTAATTATTGCCGTTTATATATTCACCGTTTTCGGGTAGCTAAAAGCCTTGAACAATGGCATTTACGTAAATTATAAGTTATTTGTGGAAAGAAATTCCATCAGATTTGTTTTTTACTCGAGCATGATTTTTGCACCTCTGAAAAGCACATGAAGGCAGTTTTTTCAGCTTGTCTAACGAACGAACTTATGTGCGATACTAAACGCAGTATGTCCACTGGAATATCAACAATGTCCACTGGACTCGGTTCAGTGAAACCACGCGAATGGTCTGAGTAACCTATCTGCTCGAAAACAAATTATATTTAACTAAATGAACTACATATTATTTTATTTATAAATCAATCCACATAATGCGTTTCGTAAATTTAAATGATTTCGACAACTATTTACGTAGTAGAGAATAGTAGTTTTTAAATCTAAAATAGTTTAAATGCGTTTACAAAGCAAAATATTTTAATGAAATTTCAAGACGAACATTTTTTTATAAAGTATATCGCAATATTCGTATCGTTTGTTGAACTTTTTATCAGTAATTGTTGCCATTAGTACCATGGATTATAAACGAGCCGAGGAATAACTAACCAACTTTACTGCCGTAAAAAATAAATCATACCATATTATAGTAAAGCAAACAGGAAGGTAATAATATACCAACAAGCTACAAGTAGTAATCATCCTAAAAATGCTGCCCACGCCGTCCCCAGTTGCCCCAGAATCCATGCATCCCATTGATGTATTATATTTAGATGAGACACGAAGCAAAAAAATAGGTTCCACTTTTTACCACCAATTGACCTCCAACGCTCTCAACGCTCTGAATAAAAATAGAAAATCCGTTCTATGCGCACCGATTATCGCGTTCTAAGTTCTAATAGTGGAAAATGTTTCGCAATAGCGCCTCTAATTGCATAGCTCCATGAACCATCCATCGACATCGACAATCAAGTTCTATCCATTTATATTATTCACAAACATTAACATTGCAATCAGTGGCGGCTCGTGACTTTTGGGTCTACGAGTACTAGAGTGCAAATATTACAAAAATGGCATTATTGATGTTGTTGCAGCTGAAAAAGAATTTTTTTTTTCGATAAATTGATGTTTTGTAATCTGAAATTTCCTGAAAATCTTCGTACAAAAAATCGAATTTTTGAAAAAAATAAAAAATCGTTTTCAGCTACAACATCAATAATGCCATTATTTGTTATATTGTACACATAAAAATCACGAGCCGCCACTGATTGCAATACATACCTAATCATTTAATAATTAGCAATATTTTATAATCAGCAAGTTATCACTGTGAATTAATAATCTGTAAACTAAACATTCGACCCAAGCGATGAATGTGAAGGGTGTTTCCTAGCAGAAAAAGATAATTTATATTTAATAATAATAATAATAATACCTGGATGACTTTTATAGCGCCGTTTTTGTGCAAAAACACCTCAAGGGCGCTGTACAAACTTATAATACATTTCTACAGTGTTATTACTTAACTATTTATGGAGAAAATATACAGTACAATACTTACCTGGTAGGTCACTTGAGATTAACACTTAATTAATATTATCTAATTGTTTATTGGCGAAATTTAGATACAGGGTTTAGGACTTAATTGAAAAATTGAATATAACTGGACTTTCTCTTAGGATTGGTATATTTAATTTAAGGGTACGACAACTTAAAAAGGTAAGTTTTTAGTTTAGACCTGAATTCTGTTGGACTTGTTATGGATCTTAGTTCCGGAGGGAGTTTATTCCAAGCTTTCGGCCCAGATACTCCGAAAGCGCGATCACCAAACTTAGTATTTGGCTTGCGCATTGGTTCTATCAGTCTGCCTACAGCTGCTGATGTTGCTGATCTAAGCGTTGACTGCCTCAGACCAGTGTTTTCCGGGAAGCATAGTTCAGAGATGTAGGGTGGGGCCATTTCATTGATGGATTTAAACACCATCCAGCACAGTTTGTACTGGATTCTTTCAGGGCACTTGAGCCAGTGAAGGTTACGAAGGTGTTCTGAAATGTGCGAATATTTTGAAACCCCGGTTATGAGCCGTGCTGCTGCATTAAACACTGATTGAAGTTTGTCAATTTGATATTTTGGAAGGCTGGCATAAATGCCGTTGCAGTAATCGAGACGTGAGACTACGTAAGAGTTGATAAGTAATAATTATTTTACAAGCAATAATTATTCACCTGAAACACTCATCCACATTGAAAAACCTCCTGATAAAAGATACATGACGCCAACGGGACTCGAACCCGTGTCTCTTCGATTTCCGGTCGACAGCTCTGACCACTGAGCTATGGCGGCTTATCTCTTATCCGCGAAATAATTCAATATATACTAGTGTTTCATTCAACAATTACTGCTTGTTACATTTTTTCACCTGAAAACAACCAACTTTATTTTATATGAGAAAGGCATTGTAAGTGCTAACTCTCTCACTAGATGGCGTCGAGACAAATTGTCTACATTTTTAGGTGAAATACTTGAACTTGTCAAATATTAATTATTAATGTTTTTGGTAAACTAATGTTTTAGGACAAGATTTTTTATGCATAGCACAAAGGGTAACAATTATTTTACAAGCAATAATTATTCACCTGAAACACTCATCCACATTGAAAAACCTCCTGATAAAAGATACATGACGCCAACGGGACTCGAACCCGTGTCTCTTCGATTTCCGGTCGACAGCTCTGACCACTGAGCTATGGCGGCTTATCTCTTATCCGCGAAATAATTCAATATATACTAGTGTTTCATTCAACAATTACTGCTTGTTACATTTTTTCACCTGAAAACAACCAACTTTATTTTATATGAGAAAGGCATTGTAAGTGCTAACTCTCTCACTAGATGGCGTCGAGACAAATTGTCTACATTTTTAGGTGAAATACTTGAACTTGTCAAATATTAATTATTAATGTTTTTGGTAAACTAATGTTTTAGGACAAGATTTTTTATGCATAGCACAAAGGGTAACAATTATTTTACAAGCAATAATTATTCACCTGAAACACTCATCCACATTGAAAAACCTCCTGATAAAAGATACATGACGCCAACGGGACTCGAACCCGTGTCTCTTCGATTTCCGGTCGACAGCTCTGACCACTGAGCTATGGCGGCTTATCTCTTATCCGCGAAATAATTCAATATATACTAGTGTTTCATTCAACAATTACTGCTTGTTACATTTTTTCACCTGAAAACAACCAACTTTATTTTATATGAGAAAGGCATTGTAAGTGCTAACTCTCTCACTAGATGGCGTCGAGACAAATTGTCTACATTTTTAGGTGAAATACTTGAACTTGTCAAATATTAATTATTAATGTTTTTGGTAAACTAATGTTTTAGGACAAGATTTTTTATGCATAGCACAAAGGGTAACAATTATTTTACAAGCAATAATTATTCACCTGAAACACTCATCCACATTGAAAAACCTCCTGATAAAAGATACATGACGCCAACGGGACTCGAACCCGTGTCTCTTCGATTTCCGGTCGACAGCTCTGACCACTGAGCTATGGCGGCTTATCTCTTATCCGCGAAATAATTCAATATATACTAGTGTTTCATTCAACAATTACTGCTTGTTACATTTTTTCACCTGAAAACAACCAACTTTATTTTATATGAGAAAGGCATTGTAAGTGCTAACTCTCTCACTAGATGGCGTCGAGACAAATTGTCTACATTTTTAGGTGAAATACTTGAACTTGTCAAATATTAATTATTAATGTTTTTGGTAAACTAATGTTTTAGGACAAGATTTTTTATGCATAGCACAAAGGGTAACAATTATTTTACAAGCAATAATTATTCACCTGAAACACTCATCCACATTGAAAAACCTCCTGATAAAAGATACATGACGCCAACGGGACTCGAACCCGTGTCTCTTCGATTTCCGGTCGACAGCTCTGACCACTGAGCTATGGCGGCTTATCTCTTATCCGCGAAGTAACAAGCAGTAATTGTTGAATGAAACACTAGTATATATTGAATTATTTCGCGGATAAGAGATAAGCCGCCATAGCTCAGTGGTCAGAGCTGTCGACCGGAAATCGAAGAGACACGGGTTCGAGTCCCGTTGGCGTCATGTATCTTTTATCAGGAGGTTTTTCAATGTGGATGAGTGTTTCAGGTGAATAATTATTGCTTGTAAAATAATTGTTACCCTTTGTGCTATGCATAAAAAATCTTGTCCTAAAACATTAGTTTACCAAAAACATTAATAGTTGATAAGTAGTTTTGTTGCTTCTGAAGGAAGGTTTCTTCGGACAGACTTGAGTTGTCTTAGGTGAAAAAAACCGGTGCTTACAGTCTTATTTATTTGACTTTTAAACGAAAAGTCTGAATCTAAATTGACACCGAGAAGTTTGACTGTTGTTTTTGGGATGATATCGCTGCCGGAAATAGTAATAGGTGAATTGTCTATGAAATGTTGACGTTTGATTTGAGAAAAGACATTTACCTATTACGTATTTTCGAACAAGAAACTCCATATAAAACTGCTTGTAAAATTTGTTACATAAAGTGACCAAATGACAATGAGTTTGTCAATTAGCGGCAGCACATCTGAGCAGACTGCTCACAGCCTATGAGCCTAGTCCGGACTGGACTAGACTCTGACCACTTGATAAGGTTTAGGCAGCTAGACCAGCTACCTGCTGCAGAATAGGTTGTGGCTGTGTACGATAGCCTGGAGCATTCAGCTTCATATATTGACTCCATTACAGAGAGCTCTGCTTCCAGCAGATATGTATACTGTGTGATTTGTGGGTCTGTGCGCTTGGAAATATTTATTCTAATAGTTTATCGTGATATCTACCTTCTTCATTAAGATGAATAGAACACTCTACATTCCGTCAGTTGTTCTGAGGTGACCTCATGTCATCTTTTTTTTCTGTGTCTTGATAGGTATAACCTTCAAAAAAGCTAATGAAAAAGTTGTTCCTATATATTTAGTTTGTAGAAATAATAACTAAATTGCAGGCCGTTAACAGCGAGCAGCGGTGAAAGAATATTATTGTTAACGATAATGTGTATGACCTTGTCGGAACTTTGGTAGACGTGATAGGCACCTTTTGTTTTGGGCATCACTTCACTTATCTGTGACACTAATGGGTAGGTCATTGTCCCACACTACGCAAATGTAAACAATTAAGTCATTGGTATTGTAAATACTGCCATTAATGCTCAGTTGTGAACATATTTCCAAAGACATATAGATAAACATTAACAAGTTGAATAAATTTTCTAATAAATAATGTTTCCATTGCTACCTCTAAGCCAGTTAACTTATTTTATCCACATACAATATGTACGTCCATAATTTCAAATTAATTTACATGCACTCACGTTGGAACTTCTTACTGTACAGCAAGTAGCGTGAAGCACGTACCTACCCATATAAATACAAGATACAACTTAAATCATCATATAAACAAATCGAATAACCTGTAGCTATCGATAATGTTTTAGGTTCCGTAGATAACTGGATGAGCAGCTAACAAAGGTCAATAGTAGGAATGTTAAAGCCGCTTTTGAACCTGAACATGGAATCTCTCCGATACTCAATCCTTGCTACGCGGGTTCCGCCAGTTTTCCGGTTTGTTGTTGGAGTGTGGAACCCATTACAAGAATGACAAAGCAAAACGTTGAAAGGTTTTCTGTTTCTTCGTATCAGAAATGAAGAGAACGCTAATGGTGAATTTAATTTGTCATTTACAAAACAAAAACCCTTTCAACACTGGTTCACAGATATCGAAGCGTAGAGAACAAGTAATAACTTGGTTCATTGAATGAGTAACTAAGGCCCAGTTTTTTCGTAGCAATTCAAATGTAACATTTTCATCAAAGACCAATCAGGGCCATTTTATTTTTTGGGCAGTTTGAAGGTTAAAAGCCGATTCTAATTCCGGTTCAGCTTTTGAACAAATTGTGATCAATAGAAGATGACAACTATCATGTGTAGCTTCTCAGTTTAGTACAATTTGATAGAAAGCTGAAATAACCCCAGAAGGAGGGGGGACCTTTCCAACATTAAAACAAACAAAATGGCACTGAATGGCCATTTGATGACAATTTTACATTTGAATTTCTGCGCCTTTGCACAACTGGGAGTTGTGCAAAGGCACAAGTATGTTGGAGCGTGCAAATAGCCCCGAGGAGGCAAGTTTTCTACCTTGAGAAATAATTCCCGATGGAAAGCAATTTTACAACTGTTATGGGCACACTTTGGACGTATGTTTTGCGTAAGTCAATAAACAAGAACAATACAAGGTTGTCCCTGATAAATCTACTAGACTCCACCATCTTTTCCACTGTGACAACCATAGAACTAACTATTCATAACACTCCCCACTAGCGTGTTTTCACCCAACTGCCAAAATATAATACATACCTTTTGGATATATTTAAAACCTCTCCGACCCAAATCAAAGCAAAAGTAATTAGATTTTTACGTTAGCTCCACACAGGAACCCCTGAAGAAAACGATGACCTATGTCATATTTGGGGATGCTGTATTGAGGGTCTTTTTAAAGAAATAAAGGAGAAGAAGTGTCGAGAAGAAAACAGGTATGAGAGGTGCGTAGGAATCTGGGTGGTCAGTTTGTCCCTCTGCGGCGCCAGGCGATGGCTCGATAGAGTCCTATTGGAAAGGTCAAAGGGCCTCCCTCAACCAGTGGGACTCGAACCGGCCCACCACACAAGACGTAGACAAACCTTACCCTATGAACCCAGACACCCCTGCTAATTCACCAAACGCAGCGAACCACTTGGGGTGGCCTATGGCAGAGGTGTTGGTTTTCCATTAAATGGTTCCCATAACCGCCTCCCAAATTGAAATGAATTATGAATATATCTGACATGTTTCTCTGTAACGTTTGTAAAATTATAAGTATTTATTTTACTGATATGTATTATTTACATGCAAGTACTGATATGTTATTTCTCTACAATGTTTGTAAATTCTTGACATTCATTGTATTTGCAAAAGTCCTACATGCATAAAATATTAAAATGGATTTAGACAGTGGCGGCTCGTCACTTTTGGGTGATAGAGTGCTAATATTACAAAAATGGCATTATTGATGTTCAAAATATCTAATATTAGAAAAAAAAATTAATAAATCGTTTTCAGCTACAACAACATCAATATTTCCATTTTTTCAATATTAACACTCAGTTACTCATTAGTACACATCACTCATTAATACACCCAAAAGTCATGAACCAACACTGGTTTTAGATGTGCCATACAACAGAATCTTCAAAAGCTAAGACAATATCAGATTTACTGTCCAAACTCACTCACAAGAAACAAATAAAAAATCCTCCGAGTTTCCTTCCCCTCCCCTCACCCCTTCTTCCGGAAACATGTCACGAGTCACGATCCCCAAACGTGACATTTAGTGGAATTTAATTTCACGGAACTCCTATCGTCCGACGATTTTACAGAACATGAGGATAATAAAATTCTACATGAACGTTATTCCGTTCGGACCTCGAGTGGCTAGTTCAGAATTTAAAACAAACGTGAAAAAGTTATGCAATCATTATTTTGTTAATTATTTATAAACATTTTCTTTAAATTATTTTTTCTCTGATCAATGTCGTGTGGACTAATTATTATAATTCACTTAATTTAAGCAAATAAATAAATTAAAACGTAGAGGTAAAAAAGATAAATAACTTATTCAGAAATTCCAAAGTTCCAGTAAGGAGTTGTTTGTATGAAAAAATATTATTGTATTAATAAAAAAAACGGAATTAAAAAAAAAAAATTTTTTACTCGTACCATAATGTAAAATCACTTCTCAATTAGTGCACTTTACCCCCGGACAATCTGAATAAATATTTCCAAATCCTTAAACTTATTTGCTAAAATGCAGTTCATTATTAGTTTCAATAGTTTCATAAAATCGATATAGAGGTAATTATAAAGATATACCTGTAAATTATCGTATTTTTTATTTACCTTGTGGGTCGTTATCAGGTTTGCGCGCCGTGAAGTGATTTTAATGGTTGCATTTAGCATTGACTATATAAGAAACGTTGATAAAGAGAAAAATAAGTATCTACATAAATTGTAGTTATATTTTACAACACACGATTAGAATGTCTTTGTCGGACGCGCGACGCCTGCAACAGAAGATAAGGGGGTTGGTATCCCTGTGGGGTGCATAAGTTCTCGCGATGACATCGCCCAGGCAATAAAGCGAAAAGATCCCACTTCCGCCTGGAGATGGCGGAAACTCCTGATTGCTAGTGGCCAGTGCCTTCACCCGAACGATTTCCGGGAACCATTTGTTTATAAATAAAAATTCTGGAAACCTGTCGTCAAATTAAATTTCTGGTGGACAGTAACATAGTTTCTTTAATGTGTACTGCTAAGAAATTGAGCATTTTTTGAAAAGATATAAAGCAGAAATTAAAGCATGTTCTTGGGTCCATATTTGGGTCTATATTGGGTAAATATGTGTGTTCACTCGTTTTTTTATGACCTCCGAAATAACTTAAAGGCCTATCCCTAATGACCATCGACAAATGCATGAATACTATTGGCCCGACACATTTAGTTTTGAGTTTGATTTACAATTTCAGTTAACTTCAAGGGTTTTGCTGTAAACATTCTCGGGTGTTTTATGTTAGGTAAATATTTATTCCAACAATCCCACGATGTACTATGTATAATGACTAAATAATACCTTTTTTGCCATAATCATTTGTACTTTTTTTATAAATAATTCCCCTCGGTGCCTATGTCACTTTTGTGTCTTTTTAGGAAAGGAAGGGGAGGAAGTTCTGGGAGGGAAATTGGTATGAAGGTTGGGTAGGAATCTGAGAGTCGGTGTGCCAGGAGTGACAGATGTATGAATCCATCCCTGAGAGTTCTGCTGGAGAGGTCATAAGATCTCCCTCAACCAGTCTTTCTCAATCCGGCCTGCCAAGCAGTTGGTGGGCAAACGCATCTGTCGCCAAGACCCGGACAAAACTCACCCCATGAATCCGGGCACCCCTGCTAAGTCACCAAACGTAGCGAACCTCTTGGTATGACCTATGGCAGAGGTGTTGGTTATCCAACAAATGGTACCCATACTTGCCTTCCAAATTGAGAAATTGACATAAATGTACTTATAGCATAGCACCTACTGCACGATTCTAAAAATCATAATTATCGTATATTATGCAGGTATCTACAAATTGGAAGATATTTCGGTTGGAAACCCGTTGATGCGGAATTTGTATGACACCACTGGTAATGTAATGGGAGGGATTACCTTCTCTAGCTCCCGCGCGTGAGCTGAGTAGCGGCTAAATGGTTAACGGGGTCATCAACATGTCGTCTTTTAAATTGGATCAAAAATGTGCAACGCAAATCGTCTGATTTAGTCTTAGACTGCACATAAAATCCTCATCAGATTTCCTGCAGACTACACTTTTAGAACTGCACTTCGTTGGTTCGTATGGGTAGGAACTTCGTACACTGTACTGGCTGAAACCAGGTGGCTCCATTGAAACATCTAGGTTTGATATATATAAACTATATAATATATAAACATCAGGCTTTGTCTAGTGAGGCCGGTAGGGAAAACTAAGTAATAAAAAAAATAAACTGAAAAACAGTATCAGCTTCTGGAAGTTAGGTAAGTATATATCATATTTTGTGTGAATTGTTTAGGATTGGTTTTCTGTGTACCTAATGCATTCTCTGCGTACCTAATTATACATAGTAATACATTGTCTCTTGTTTTTGTTTTACTTCGTTCGATGTTCTATTTAATAATTAATCTTCTTCTAATACTTTTATAGATTATATATTAAAAAGCATTAAGATATTTACTATACGTTCATTAGCAGCGTCAGCATCACGTTCGTTGATCAAATGCAGTGTATTGGTAGGCAGAGAGAACGGACCGCCAAACGAATCGGTCTTAGCAAACACTCCTTGTCTCATTCGCATTCATACATCGTATCATACATACTCTTCTATTATTCTGACTCTTGGACATGGTCCGACTCAAGAATCTGATTCACTTGATCATGCCATGTCTTCCTCGGCATCCCCGACTTCTTTATTTACTAGTACTACTAGTTGGGTTAATAAATCTAAATTTGTGGCATTTAAAATTATTAAATTGTTTATTTTTTAATAAAACTAAAATACTTGCAGAATAATATCATTTGGATGATTTGTATAGCGCTGTTTTTGTGCTAAATCACCTCAAGAGTGCTATCATAATAATAACATAATTAAATATGATTTTCATTATTTATATATTTTTTAAATTTAATGGAGTTCTACGAATCAAACACAAAAAATAATTCATATATGTATATGGTTTTCTCGTGTTTTCAAAAAACAATTTAAATTTGTTACCAAAAATCTTTTTTTTTATATATAAATGTATCATATAGTACATTGTCCAAGATAACACAGTTGTTAGAGGGAAGCCCACTTATAAAACAATTTATATATGTAACTATTAATATATTACACAAAATAATATAATTCTAATTGGTCTGCGTAAATCAGTAATACATAATTATTAAATATCCTTAAAATGTAATTTATTTGATGATGAATAGATAGGTGTCCGGTATCCGTCTTGCCTAAATATTGAACCCAAAATTTTCCATCAATCTTGAACTTTGCTGTACTGTCCGATATAAATAAGTCCATCGTTTATGACTTTTTTGTGGAAAGTTATTTATGATGAATTAAGAAATTATCTGTTGTTAATTAACAGATCATGCTCAACATGTTGTACCATAAGTTTTGCGTTGAATTAAAGCCTTAGACACACTACGCTATATCATAATTTGGGTGTGGTATATACGTATTATATATTGGGGTGATACACTATGCTATAATCTTACTCAGGAGAGGGGGTCAGATCAATTGGAGAAATTCCGGGGAATGTTATATATTTGTATGGGATCTGTCACTTTAACAGATGACAGCCGCGTAATTCCGGCGCTCCAGATCATGGCGCATATCGTCGCCACCGCCCACACATCATATTTTTAGGTATGACAGGTATGTATGGGATTGTATGTCGAGCAATATGGAAAGTTTTATAAGACCCTTTGAACTTATAGCGTAATCTGTCACCCCCTTTAACATCGAGGCCGCTGTGAAAAAATATGCACACTGAAATTGACCGCGATTGTAGTCAGTAAAGTTCATATTAGCAAAATACCCTTCATCTGTCTTCATACGGGTATTATTAACCGCTGTCTCTTGTCCTGTCTGTATTTTGCGGTCTGCCCAAACCCGCCAACGTGCGATGCGCGATGACTCGCCACTTTGGCTCGGTGCATTGTAATGTGTTCAGTGTTCAGTGCGCTGAGGCCCAGTGTGCGGTGAGCAAAGCGGCGCGTGGAATATTATACGCGGGCTTAGAATCGGCGATTCTAAAATGTATTTCAAACGGCGTCTTATTTCATTGTTTACACCTTTGTACACAATTCGAAAAGGAAGCAACCTTAAATCGATCTCTGTCAAGGTAAACAGACAATGAATTTTCTCGACGATAGATTTAGTAACGATAAAACTAGCGTTATATTTTTAATGCGCAATTTGGCGTAATTTCACTTTAGTTCTGAATTTTTTTGTTTCGTGGCTAATTTCATAAACCAACGAACTTATACGAAAGTATGCCTCGGGAAAGATGAAATATACCAAGTACATATTTATAATATTTTTAAAAGATATCGGTTAGAAGTTAAGTTAATGACTAGTGCTAATTTATTAATAATATCTTCAAATTATTGGTAATTCCAGTTTAAAAAAAAAAACAGGATTGCAGGCCTTACGAATGCGTTAATAGGTTTCCTGATAAACTTTTAGTAAATTACGAATACATTATCATGATGTAGGAATATGTGTTTATGAATTTACGAATATTGTTGAATTTCACCGAAAATTCTTAGCATCGTCATTTTATCGTGTTTTATCGTTTATTTCATTTCGTTCATTTTTTAGCTAGTTTTATCGTTTATTCGTCTATTTACCTAAATAATTTTATCTAGAAAAAAATTTAGATTTGACGTTTTTGAAAAGGAAGTTACCACAAAGCAGTGACAGCAGAGTTTGTGCAGGTAGACATGCATCCATGGTAGTTATTAATCGGGTTCCTGGAACTCGCCGCTGCAGCGCTGCTGGAATCCGCGGAAAGCCATTCGTTTCAAAGCTGAAAGTTTCTATCAGATTCATTCACACAATTATATTCACATCGATTCTTAAAGTAAAATCCTTTTCCGCAGAAAATTGCAATGTTATATTTGAAACAATTTTGTGGTTAATTTAGAAACAATTTTTTATGTTCTCGTAACCTACGAAGCTGTTTAAGCATTTACCGGAAACCAAAAATAAATCTTTTATAAACATTTCTCCGGGGATTCTTCCATAAACTTGTTATGTCGGCAGTTTCCAAGAACCTACCAAAATAGACTCATGGATAAAGACGATGACATTAAACGTGTGAGTTTTGTATTCAAACCAATTTTAAAACATTTTTGTATTTACGTTATGGTTCAAATATTGTTACAATATACTGTCATATTATCCATCTGGTAACTCATCTAATACATGACTAAGTCTTCCATCACAACACAAGCAACATTTCCCGCTTACTGTGGTTGTAGTAGTAGATTTTAAAATATTGCTAGGTTATTCGTAACACGAAAATTTCTTCGTCTTTCTTTAAAAAAAAAAATTGTTACTTTTTGAAATATTTTGTGTTTTTATGTAGTATTATATGGTTGTGATTATTCAATATAAATATAAATTGTTCACCTCGATACAGGCTTTTTCCTAGTGAGATTGATTTTTATAATAAGAAACATGATTTATGTAGATGCAACAAATAAATATGTAGGAACATATCAATATCCCTAATAATTCTTACTTAGGTGCATCGTACCACGTTGTATGTTGTAAGTCATTCGTAGACAATAATAAATCTGTCGGTAGAGAAAATACGTGTGCATAAATGATAAATCTATACATATTTTTGCGATGACAATAACAATGTAATATAAGTATTAAATGTACCAGAACATTATTTATATGCATCTAATACGGTTCCAGGGTCATTGGCAAATGATCAATTACATTAGAGATTCGTAATACCTATCTAATATGGATGCACTCTGCACGTGGCCTACATTCGCAAGTCTGTTTAAAAAACTGAAACACTGTACGTTATACATAAACATCATAACCCTACAATACCTACAATAGTGATGACGAATGATTAATAGATGTATGTTACATAATGAGTCGCTCATTGCTCATTCGAACAATCGCACGAGTTTGTATTAAACTTTGACATATGTATTATAACTATACACATACATACAAGAATTCTATCAGCTGTTCCTATTCCAAGGATTTCTTATAAGAATTATTAAATTGATTGAATTAATATTGCTTTCTTTTAAACAACATTATTGTCTGTTTATGACAACCAACACACATACATATTTTTTTAAATGATTTGGAAATAGTTACCTAATGTAAAAAACAATCTGCGTTGGGCAATTTTTCTGCAATTCACATCAGCGGCGTTAGTTTTAACACTATCTAACCATCACTATCTAAACATCAGCGCAGACTCTCGCAGTGGTAGGCGGAGAGGGCGGACCGCTACTTGCTTCATTCACATTCATACATCTTCTGCCATTCTCTCTTGACATGGCCCGACTCAAGTATCTGGTTCACATGATCGTGCCATGTCTTCCTCGGGGGTCCCCGATTTCTTCAACCATTCACATTCGCGTCATATATTCTCCTAGTTTCTAGTTTGGTCATTTGTAGTTGTAAACAATACGCTGAAGCTATAAGATGTAACAAGTAAAAGTAAAGACCAATATTATGATTTTAGTATGCAAGTAGGCACCTTTAAAACTAAGTAATATCATGTTTTGTGTATTATAACGTGTATGTATGGCACATTGTGTATTGTGGCCTCCTGCTGGATATTAGTACATTCATGTCAGTGAGTAGTTTGTTTGATTTACAGCATTGAAACCAAATGTCTGCGGGAAACATTAAACAAGATCAGAAAGCAGAAAGCTCCTGCGGCTGCAATCCCCACTCCTTGTAGACAGACGGCCATAAATGTTCCTTTCTTACCCAACGCAATTTTTTGCAGCATTCGAAACTATTCTATATTTGTAAAGTTTTTTTTTAGAAGAGAAAATAATATATGGCTTTTCGGCTACCTGACAGAGATGCGGTCTTTGGTCTATCGTCCTTTGACTCTATATTGTATTCGGGATCATTTAGTGGCAATTCTTTTGACTGGAAACACAATTCTATGAGAACGTTACGCATTTTGTTAAAAACTGAAGTTTTTATGAAGGTTGTTGGATATGATAAATGTAGCTATTTAGGAGAGGAGATGTCAAAAATCTCGTTATTTAGTTTCCGAACTGGTTTGCTAGTTGGGACTGAATGTATTTTTTTAATGAATAAAATATGGTTCTGTTCTTTGTGAAGAATTATTGCAACATTGCACGAACTGTTCATTTCGTCTAATTTAAATGACTAGGTGCTTAGTTATAATTCGATTCCATCTGCAAACACAAATGTCAAGTACCTTGTAATAATTGGATAATTTGTATACCGCCGATTTTGTGAAAAAATCACTTCAAGGACCCGCTACATTTGGCGACTTAGCAGGGGTGACCGGGTCCATGGGATGAAGATAGTCTAGGTTTTGGTGGCGGATGCGTCTGCCAACATACGGCACCAACTGTGTGACGGGTCGGATTTGAAGAGATTGGTTGACGAAGTTTTTACCACTCCAGCAGGACTCTCTCGACCCATCGCCTTGCACTGCAGTGGTAGGGATGGATTAAAATATCCGTCACTCCTGGACACACAGACACCCAGATTCCTACTCACTCCTCATCAAAGATATTAGAAGAACGAGATATGCTATGTTGGCCGCCGGACCGTAGGCGGAGTACTACCTAATTAGGGTACTTTGAACGGTATCGGGACGTGTACGCACAGAAATCTGTTCTATGTATTAGTGCGGATACCTTAGCGTAAGCGAAGGTGTGCAGTAGTATTGGTGAACAAAACCGGCGACACTCGGCAAAGCAATTCCACTCAGTATGAACTGCTCATAGCACATCTCGTTCTTCTAATATCTTTGCTCCTCATACATTTTTTTCTTCCCAGATTTTCCTCTCCTTCTTTTCTTTAAAAAACCTTCCAGACAGTATCCCCAAAGAGGACATAAACACTGTGTCTAGCTAATTTATAAATATTACTTTTTATGACTTTTTAAAGGAATGTTGAATTGACATTCCTTTAAAATTGTGTTATGTTATCATTATTATGCAGATTTATAACGTAATATACATAACAACTGTTTAAAATTGTGTTTGTATTAGTTTGAAAAACGTCCAATAATATGTTAATGTAATAAATTCTCTATTATTTTTTAAGGGTTCACTTCCTCAAAATAAAAGAAAAAAAATTGAAAAGTTATACAGAGTTGATATGTTTAATTTTATCATTGCAGAGAAATTTGACTCTATTAACCAACACTTTCCGAATCAGAAATAATTATAAATATTTATATAATATACACCTATGGCATATTTTTGACATAAATATACTAAGTCTCTTTCGAAATATTTTTAAGTGGATGGCCGAAAAAGATCCCTTCGATGTAGATACCTATAGATATAATTAATACATTTAAAAGAATGTATTTTGGTATTTGTAACTTACACATCAATACGATACATTCAATTATCGGTTTCCAAGAAGTTCCACTGTGCGGCAGTATAATAAGATAATACAATCAAAAGGAAAATCAGCTTGGCCCATTAACCGTCACGGTCAAATTAGTCAAAATAAACGGAGACAATATTCCAGTCATTTGTGCTAGTACTGTAGAAGAAAGACAATACAGAACATAAAGTCCAAAGTAATTACAAGTCGACCAAAATCTACTACTGCCTACATTCAGTCCAGTTGTTTATGGCCATCGCAATCAATGTATTGAAGTAAGATATACTGCATATTGTAGTTACGTACTGCTTCTCGTGGTCAGTTTTTACGACACCTCCTCTAAATTAGGCAGCAACTGGAATGTAAAGGAGAGGTACTTCTGGTTTTATTGCCCGCCAAAACTGTCTTGTAAATGTCAGCTATATGACAGGAAACCTGGGAAGATAAGCTTTCGGGAACGCCGACATTGTTTGGTTGTCAACAATGGTTTCCCTAATTTATGAGCCGTGTTCTGCAGACAGCCAACGTGAAGAAGAATCACAAGAAGTTTCACATTTTGGAATTTAATATTATCATGACTTTCAAAAAATAGGTTTATTAAAAAAATTTACGTTAAATCATAAACAATAAATGTTTTACAATGTAATAATTATTTTAAATAATAAATAAGATGTACCCCCATAATTAAACTGAGTTTTGTATGTATGGGGAGGGGGTGTTATTAAAATCGTTATTTGTTTGTTTATGTGTTATTCAGTTTACATTTTCAATGTATTTGTTAAAGGTATAATTTAAATTGTTATTAATATTTTTGAATCTTTTTGAATTTAAAAAAATATTCCAAGATTATAATTGAATTGCCCGTTGATTTTATTTTACATTTTCGAGTTGAGAATTGAGGTTTGTCTCAGATTTCTATTATTTTTAAGGCTATGCACTACGTCGTGTAATATTTTAAATCGAGCCGCTATCAATAACACCCCTTACGTAGATGGCGATAAGGTTTAAATTCCCGCTTAACACCATCCGCCTGTTTTGATTTATGCAAGAAAAAAACATGGCCAAAAAGTGCCTTTTAATTTATTTTGTGGATGTTCAGGCATAAATATTTATTTTTTTTCGGATCATTTTATAAATAACTTAATTTGCCACATTATACAATAAAATCATAACCGAAAATGAGTTCGTAAGTAGGAGGTTTTGAACATTAAAGCGGTTTTCATAGGCTTTATACATTATTTTTTTCTGGGCTTATAAAAAGACTTATCTAAAAAATACTCGATTATTTCAAAGGACAAGATGTATTCTACTCGCAGTATTTAATTAAAGCATCTGAAGTGTTTCTAGGCGACCAAATTTTCAAACCAAAAACACATGATTTTGCATTACTACGTATGGCATCGCCTTAAATGGTGATTTATAATTTAGAATATTATGTTATACTATTTTAAAACACGGTGAAAATAAAATTAGGAAGATGTGATGATTTATTTTTAATTATTTTCATCAGGAACGAGATTTACAAAACCCTTGCTCGGGGGTGACATACAATAAATAAATTAAATTAAATTGACTCGTCTGTAGGAGAACATAAAAAATAACAATCATTATAATTATATAAAGGTTCCCCCTTGTGCGAAGGTTTATTATAAATAAAATCTTATATGAATAAATTATTAAATTCATTTCTTCCACACCTTTATGAAGGTGTTCTTATAGCTGGTGGTTTATTTGATTAACATTCAACAATTCAAAATGAATTAAGTTTTTTGTTTATTGTCACGCCATGCCATGGCCAATGTTACAAAAATTATTCAAAATCATAGAAGTAAAACTTTAAAAAAGGTTGATAGGTACCTACAGATCATCTGGTGTAATAAATAAAAAAATAAAACATTCTGTTGATTTTGATAATTCAGTTTATTGATTTCTTCCTCCACAAATCGAAAACAATTTAATTCCGTTTACATCGCTATTTTAATATTACATTGGTAAATTTTTATACATTTTTGACTAGTCCCTTAAAAATAATACATTTTTTGGTACGAACATAAAATAATATTAGATTGAATAGTACCTACAATAATTACATTCACAGTCATCCTAAATATATAACACAGAAATACATTAAGTTATTAAGGTAATTTATAATTAGTTTTCAATTTAAAAAGTCTTTATTTATAACAGTCTCAAAATACGTAGTATCAACTTGGCAATTTATTAAAATAGAACAACGAATTAAGAACTGAACCATTTGCTGATAGACATATAAAAGCGTTGGTTGTTCTCTTTGTTGTATTTTAATACAAGAATCATAAAAGAACAAACCAGATGTATGGGGACATACAAACAAACATTACATAGCATAACATTATATTATCATCATCCCACTGGGGCAGAACATGATAAGGAAAATCTTTCTAATCTTGCCCACGAAGAACACTTTATTCGATTATCCTTATTACGTAAATAAATATGTGTAACCAATCAAAATATTTAACAAAACTCTTTGGGAATTGTAAGTAAGATCAGGGCCGAGTCTGTGTGGGCGCCATTGGAGCAGTCAGCGCCGGGCGCCGAATTGCCAACGCGCTGTGCAACAGTCCTAACACATCGCCCTAGAGATTATTTTTCACAAAAAACGGTGCTACATAAAAATACCAATCATCCGAAAATATAATTTTTTTAAATAAACAAAATATGCTGGCCCTTTTCGATCTCGTTGTGTTAAACAAATTATTCATTTTGGAGTAACGAAAAACTGAAGTAGTTATCTTTGATCGCGTGACATAATAATATAATATATATTTGTATATATTATGTATATGTCAAAGAAATCTTTGGTTACGTTCAAGGTAAGTATTGTCCATTGCGATCAAAATTATTCAGATCTATGATTTATTATATTGTGAAGCTTTATGTAGGTACCCACGTTTGAAATTAAGCAATTAAAACAATAATCTAATAATAATGGGCTCGCCTAGTAGGTACCAATTCATAATACGAATTTAATAAAATTGACACAGAATTAATGAAAAAAAGATAACATCAATGCACAAATATAAATTTATGTTTGATTTTTTTTTATAAATAGTTTGCAATATTATGAGTAATATTCACAATAATTTAACGCTAGAAATTCGTGTTATTGTTTAGTACAAAGTAAAATACTCTAAATCTGCCTTAATACTAATAATGCTATTTTCTACGTAACAATATTTACACATTGTGCCAATTAAAAGAGATTAATTGTACACTTAAACATAGGTAATATAGTAATCAATAGTAACAGCGTTAGTCGTATTGGTCATAGTTATAATATACACATGGAGACTTGCACAATAATAAATATCACCGTTGACCAAGGGTGGTTATGCGGGATGGGAAATGTGATGAGCGGGACGGGGCTGCAGATAGCCCTGCTCGTCCAGCGGAGCCCGCCGAGCGCGCTCGTAGCAGTGCGTGTCGATGGACACGTAGCTGTGGTTCAAGGCGTCTACCTCATAGTGCTGGCTGCCCTGGCTGAGGTGGCTGGCATGGCTCACCTGCGTCAGGTTGGCGAGGAGCGAGGAGTCGTCTCCCGGCCCGGCCGCGGGGGCGGGCTGCGGGGGAAGGGCGGCGTACTTGTACCACTGGTCCAGAGAGGTGGGAGATGCCGTGTATCTAGAGACGCTTCTCCTGCCGCCGGGCAGCATCTGGTTGTTGGCCTTAGAAGGACTCTTGTTCCACTGAAGGTTAGCTATATCCGGCATGGAGAAACGAATCTTTTCCCAAAATCTCTTCTCTCCCCAGAAAATAACAGTGCATACTTTGAAAAACGACTGCAAGTCGATATCCAAGCTCAAGGCGCTCACGTCAGTCGTCAAAATAAAGACGACTTTGTGCCGCCGCAGTGATGGGTTGATTGATTCTATCGCCGCCTTCATCGCCCTTTTGAAATTTGGTTTCGACCATTCGTTTTGTAGAAAGCTAAATGAAACCACTAAAATTAATCTTTTAGAAGCCTCGGTCGCATTTATAAAAGTCTCTGTCAAATAATTTTCTGAAGAAATTTGCAGGTCTCTATAATGCAAGCACATCGAATAACCCGATTGCTCCAACTCCGGTGAAATCACGCGTGACACGAAGTCATCGTCCAGTACACTGTACACCATGTATCCATCGTACATTCTGTCTTTGTCTAATTCACTATCACTCACGGAATTGTTTTTGAAAAGCCTCACTCCGTACTTGGAATGGGCCCACAAGCGAACGTCTTGACGAAATGAGAACATCAACGCTCCCAACAGGCCTATCAGAATGACTGCAATCAGAATTATAGATAGCAAAGGCACGTAGTTTATAATAGTCACGCTCTCCTGAGAGGCGAACGGTTGGTTTTCCGAAGAAACCACACTAACTTGCATCTGTTCTAAACACTTAGCGGCGGCGTCGAAAATGGTAACATTATTAATTTCTTGAAAGTCTTTAGCACAGAACATGTTGTTGGAATTTTCGTGGTTTTTCGTTAACCACTTTTCTAAATCATAGATATTGTCGCAATCGCATGTCCAAGAATTCCCTTCGAGGTAAACGTGGCTCAAGCTCGTAGAGGTTAAATGTTTCGGGTTGAAATCCCTTATTTTGTTATATTCCAAATGCAACGACTTTAATGATGCCATGGATAAAAACGTATTGTTGTCAACATAAGTTATGGCATTATGGTTCAAATACAATTCTTTGAGGTGCTTTGTTTGGTTAAATTCATGTCCCTTGAGCTCTGATAAATGGTTATTCCCCAAATGTAGCGTCTTTAGCGAATAAAGTCCATTGAATGTTCCATTCTCAATGGAAACAATATTGCTATTGTTGAGATGTAAAGTGCTGAGTTTCTTTTTCCCGATAAAAATGTGGTTGTCTAAAGTTCCCAGATTATTTCCATCCAAATATATTTCGGTGGCGTCCATTGGTATTTTTTCCGGAATATGATTGTAATCTGCATTCGAGCAATCAACTACATTAGAGCTCCAACTACTGTCGTGATAACACGAGCATCTGTCGGGACAAGTCATCTTGCAATCGCAGGCTTCGTAATCACAACAGGAACATTGAGATGAGCAGTGGCTCTCGTACGGACACAGGAACTGCGAGGCGGGAAGGTCGAGCAGAGGAGCAGTCTGCTTACTCCCATGGACCAGCTGGCATGTCACTTCCTCCAGGTCCATGAAGAGGGGAGAGGTGCGCAGATGGTTCCACTGGTTTATTTTCGGAAGCCAACCCATAGTACAGTCACAAAAGAAAGGATTTTCACTAATGTAGAACTGCGGTATTTCTTTGTTTCTTGGAATTGGCGGTAAATTGAATGCGCTCAAATCGATAGTTTTCATCTTATTTCCATTCAAAACAACTTTTCTTACTTTGTGTTTTCGGGAAAATGTTTCGGGTTTCAATGTAACGATTTGGTTGTTATTGAGGAAAAATATTTCAACATTTTGAGGTACGGATAATTCATCAACTTCAGTGATCGAATTATAGCTCACATCCAACGTTTGAATATTAGCAGCGCTCACGTTAAAGTAGTTTTCCAGTTTGGAAATGTTATTACTGTGCATATCTAACCATTCCAACTTCTCCGGCAAATGACTGTAATCAAACCAGGCTAATCTGTTATCAGATATGTTTAACCATCCTAATGTATGCAAATTGTTGAAAACACCCCTTATGTCCGAAAGTCGGTTCCCATCCAATCTGATGGCTTTGAGTGTGGGGTTCGAATCAAAAGCGCCTTTGTCTATATTTTCTATTTTATTTGCTGCTAAATTTAAAACTTGAAGCGATGGCAGAGTAATAAATGCATCTTTGGATATATTTACTATGCAGTTATCAACGAGGCGAAGTCCATATAATTCCTCGAGACCCTCGAACGAAGCATTGTTAACCGTACTGATGTTGTTTTTTCCAATATCGAGAGCTTTTAGAAATCTCAGTTTCTTTATAGAATCCGGAATTCCTCCCAGGTAGTTGTCATTCAGAGCTAAGTCCTGTAGATAGGTTATATTTTCAAACGATTTAGGGTGAATCGAATCTATTTTATTGTTGTCCAAATACAGTTGACTGAGAACATACAGGTTTGAAAAGTGAAATTCATCGATATTCTTAAGCTTGTTTTGCGATAAATTAAGAACAAGTAGACTTTTCAAATCGACAAATGCTCCGGTACTTATTATCTCTATATAATTATTTTCCAAGTTAATGACTTTTAGGTTGTTCAAATCTTGAAAAATTTTCGGGTCCAATCGTGTCAACTTATTAAAGGAAAGGTTCAACAACTCCAGGCGCACGAGGCCGGCGAACGTGTCCCGATTCACCCATTCATTGGAGAGTTTATTTCGGGATAAATCTAAATGTTGCAGCTGGTCCAATCCCTCCAGAAGTCCCGGTCCCAGCACTCCGAGGGAATTGTTCGAGAGGAGGATCTGCTTTATCTCCCGAGATGACTGGAACAGCTCTGGCGGGACGGCCACCAACTTGTTGCTAGACATATTCAACACCTTCAGAGCGGTCAAACCGACGAACGCTCGATCTGCAATCTCTACGACTGCGTTGTCTTGAATATATAACACCTCCAACGTCCTTAAACTGGATAAACCATTATCCGGGAGGGACGCAATGCTATTGGAAGATACATCTAAAATATTCAATCCCGTGTTACAAGATTTACCTGGAGCGGTAGGGCCCTTTCCCCAGTCGGAGAATCCGATTTCGGAAATATCTTGAAGGCGGTTGTTGGTCAAGTTCAACGACTTCAAACTGAATAGGGGGCAGAACACTTCCGAAGGGAGCGTCCAGATATTATTGTCCCCGAGGTCAAGGTGCCTCAGCTCCGTCAGACCCCTGAAGCTCTCGGCGTGCAGCTCCATCGTCATGGCGGACCAGTCGTTGTTGTAGCTGCGCAGAGTGAGACTCGTTAGATCGCGCAGGGGGGATAGTAGCATGGCGGGCACGTACCGGACCTTGCACGACTCCACGCGCAGCTCCTTTAGTCGGAGCAGGTCACTGAGGGAGTTCAACTGCAGCGAACTCTCGAAAAACAGCACATCTGTGCAGGCCAGTTTGAGGGAGTCGATGCGGCGGGCTTGCTGCGCCGTGAGGTTGCCCAGCAGGCTGTCCATGGAGGCGGCCGTGCGCATGTGGCAGGCGAGCTGCACGCTGACCTCGCTGGGGGAGGCGGTGGGGGCGGGAGGCGGTAGGGATCGCTGCCAGCGGCAGGAGGGCGGCGCGGCCCCCAGCCCGCCCACTCCGCTGTCGCCGCCCGACACCACTCCGACCACCATTGCCACCACTGCGACCACCAGCACTAACATCGCAGTTTCCAACATACAATTCACACCCATTTCTGAAGACAAAACTGCACACGCAAATTGTTTTTTATCATAAAGTTTCGCACATTTTGTATTTGGGAGTTAATCTGTTCTGTTCACTTTTCAACCCGGTACTCAAAAGCTTAACCGAGCGATGTAAACACGTTTTGACAAATCATAACACAACACTTTTCGCGGGTCAATATATTATATTCACCGATGTAAACAATACAGTTCAAAACAATTCAATGTAATAGAAGCGAGCGCCTCGCGAGTAGGTAGTACAAAGTTCGGCCCGCTTATAAAGTTAGTAACTCTGGCGCGCTTCACGGAGTTGTTTATTCTCGCAGTGTTTGGGAGTTAGTTTGTTGCAACGGAACGTCTAACACAGAAAACTAGCGACACAACCTCTCCCCAAAGCAAACCAACGATAACTGACCTGGCGTAAGACTGAATGGGCCCGAGTGCCCCCTCCCCTCCCGCTCCACGCGGCCCCTCCCCCCACCGCCCCCCGCAGATAATGCGGTTACCTCATCCCTCGCTGATGACACCCTATCCTTGTACCCTATGCCTACACTATTTACATGACTTATCCGACTAAAACCAAATTTAGAGTTAAGGATTATTTCAAAATATGTTTTAATTACAACTTATCAAAATGTTTTATTTCTTAATTTACTTATCCCCTGTTTCTTTTTTATATCATTTTCAGATACAAATCTCATTACAAATAAATGATAATTTTATACATGAGGATATAATTTTATTTCTGGACAATCATCAAATTTCGTATATCCTGCTATGTACATACATAGTAGTGGCATGGTGAAATTATAACAATAACACTAAATTTAAAAAAAAATGTTTCATTAAGGGTTTTTACAGTATCAAACAGTAAATTTAAGTTTTTCTTTATAATATTTTTTACAATGTTAAATGTTTGGATTTTGTCATAAATGCGTTTAGTTTCTTCCGGTTCTATTTACTATTTAATTTTTCGCTTTGAAAAATATATGGTTCGTATACATTCGTATTTCATTACACTAAAAACTTTAATACTTTGTAAACTGTAGAGCTCCCTTGATGTGATCTTTCACAAAATTTGAATTTTTTTCGTCCCCTGCAACTACTTTTCTTTAATAATTATATGGTTCAAATAAAATTATTTAGTCTAAATAACTATTACCTATTAATTGCTAGAGATATTTCCTTGTTGGCCGAAGATAAGTCGAGACTGTTAAATATGAATGTACCTACACCGTACACCCAGTTTATATTTTCGTAATCCATTATTCTAAAATGAACTAGTGTAATTAAGGAAAACATGTAAAATCCATTAGGTACTATTGAGTGATAAGCTTACCATGAGCAGAAACAGCTGATAGCTACAGCCTACAGCTAATGCACTCAGCTCTGATAGCGCAATAACTCCTGTCGCAAACTCACAACTGTGAAGGAACTACATACAACAGAACTAACGACTGCACAGCTCCAGGCCGGCAGTGCTCGTTGTGCTCTCCTCGGCTTGTCAGGATATCAGATACCTGATAATGGCCAAATATCACTGCAATAGGCTGATACTTACTCCCATCACTACTTTTAGGTTTGTGAGAATTGTAAATGAGGAGCGTTTTCACGAAGAGAAATATCTACGAGAACGTTTTTTTTCGTGGGACAGTGATTAATCACTCGAGGTCAATATTTTATGATTATCTTTAAATGCACATTTTAAATAATATAATAACATAATTCATAATATTTTAAATCGAGCCGCTATCAATAACACCCCTTACGTAGATGGCGATAAGGTTTAAATTCCCGCTTAACACCATCCGCCTGTTTTGATTTATGCAAGAAAAAAACATGACCAAAAAGTGCCTTTTATTTTATTTTGTGGATGTTTAGGCATAAATATTTAATTTTTTTCGGATCATTTTATAAATAACTTAATTTGCCACATTATACAATAAAATCATAACCGAAAATGGGTTCGTAAGTAGGAGGTTTTGAACATTAAAGCGGTTTTCATAGGCTTTATACATTATTTTTTCTGGGCTTATAAAAAGACTTATCTAAAAAATACTCGATTATTTCAAAGGCCAAGATGTATTCTACTCGCAGTATTTAATTAAAGCATCTGAAACATTTCTAGGCGACCAAATTTTCAAACCAAAAACACATGATTTTGCATTACTACGTATGGCATCGCCTTAACTGTTAAACAAGATGAATAACAAGAAAACACAATTTGTTTTGTGAGAGGTCGAAAATTGCGATTTTTTACAAAAGAGAAATATCTACAAAATAAAAAAATTGGGATTCTCTGGCGAGCAATGTGCAGAAATAGGCCAACCCATGATGCGTTTAGCGTAATTTCGCAAAAAAGTTTTTTATTTTATTTTTCCAAGTTCAGGATAAAAAATGATATATTTTTTTAGGATCGTATTTTAAAGAACATCATTTTCCACAGTATGCAATAAAACAATAACCTAAAGGAGTTCATGAGTAGATTTTGAAGTTTTAAGCAGTTTTTAGAAGTCTGATACTTTATTTTTTCTGGGATTATAAATCGACATGAACAACAAAAAATCTAAGTACTTCCAACTTAAGGCAATTCATACCGATTCTGCATAACGTTGCTATTTATTAATTACATAATATATTCATCAAAAATTGATAGTTAATACCTATATTACTCTCAAGTAAAATTTATTTAGTGTACATAACTATATGGAATTTGGTCATCAACTTCTTATGGAATTAGAAAATTCAATTAGTTGGGTAGGTAGGTGTGTACTCGTGTGTCCACTTAGTAGGGAGACATTGTGTGTCAGTGTATATTAGTATGTCTAATGTCTGGTTCGTTCTGTCAAATGATTTGTTCGTCTGACTACTTATTATTTAAGCGTTTAAAGGGTTAATTAGAGAGTCAAGAATGTATATCATGCAATGAAACCAAAGTGAAGCCATGCTGCAGCCGAATAACTGATGGGAAACTGTAGCGTGTTTTAGATGGCACCATTATGTAATAAACAATGAAACGTTTAATGGATCAGTCAATAACAATATGTGCATTATTATTGGCTTTGAATAATTGCCAATTTTAATGTTTGCGGGTTGCGAAAACATCATTAAGCTTTTGACAATAAACAAACTTCACTATCAACCAATCTTTTCTGAATACCTATATATAGCCTGTACCTTTATTATAGTATCTTTTAAAAAATAAGTCAGACAAAAACTTACTGAACCGAAGGAAAGCGAAAGATGTTCTAAATCTTTAACATTTACACAAGTTTTCAATAAAACAATGAATCATTTCCACGAACCATTCTCCACAGATGCATTGAACTCATTATCAAACGTATGTATAACAAAAATAATTTATTTACAAATAGTAAGGTTCTAATAATACAAACGATAGCAATTTGATCTACTGAGGGCATTGTCGAACCAATCGTTTTTAATTATTATAGTAAAAAAATAGGTAATGCACGGTAGAGAAATTCAAAATTATTAGTTTTGGTTTGAAAATTTTATCGCTTTGAAATATTATAAATGCTTTAAGGAAGCGTAGTAAGCGTTCATATATAATTTTAAATGGATATTTATGTAAAAAATAATGTTAGAGGGAGAGCGTTAATATTAAAAAAAACTATAATAATTAAGCAAAAATGGTGAAAATATTTCATAAAATACGACTCATCTGAAATAGAAAAAAAATCTCTCGACAAATGCTTAAGTTGCATTTAAATATACACTGTGATTTTTTTTTCCTGCCTAAACATATTAAAAATAACTTTTTTTTGTTTCGAAACTTAAAAACTTAAAGAGAAATATGGTAGAAATTGAATACTGCGAGTAGAACACACGTTTGCCTTTGAATTAATAAAGGAACACTTTTTGGTAAATCTTTTTATAGGCCAAGAAAAAATAAAGTGTCAGTCCTGCCTTTAAAAAATAAAATCTCACACTTACAAACACCGTTTCGGTTATTGTTTTATTGTATAATGTGGCAAATTAAATTCTTTAGAAACTGATCTTAAAACATTTTAATATTTGAGCCTGAACTTCACAAAGTAAAATAAAACACGCTTTTAGGTGATGTTGTTTTTTTGCATACCTAAATCAAAATAGGCGACTGATGTTAAGCGGGAATTTCAACCTTATCGCCATCTATATAAGAAGTGTTATTGTTGGTGGCCTGATTCCGAAGTTCGTCAATAAAATACCTGTTTTAATAAAAAAGGTTGGACCGATGCTTTTTCTTACACGGAGAAAACTTACTGATATAAAATATTGTTAATTTATTACATATCTGGTCAAATTATTGGCTGTTAAAAACGGGACTGAAGTGAATGAATTGACAAATTTCATAAAAAAACTATCTGTAAAGTACGAATATGTTATAAAGAAGTCAGAACACGTGTTCTTAAAATTAATAATATTTTTGCATCTCGATGATTATATTTATTCAGACAAGGCCACCTACGTTAACACGTGTTCAGATATATTCTGAATGACTAATATTTTATTAGGAAATGATCATGTGGTTACATTTTTAACAGTATTTTGATTTTTAAAAAGCCGTACTGATTTTTCTCCGTGTATTGTGATAAATTTAATGGCTATCGGCCATAGGTATTTATTCGGTGCTCCCTGCTACCTATTCTCCTGTTCAAGATTCAAGGTTCAAGGTTATCGTGTTCACTGTTCATCCGCCCCACGATCCCGAGGAGCCTGGTGCTCAATGAGACGTGACGGTCTTGTCAGATGGATCATGCACGATCCGAACAGATTTACTAATTCCCATATGATCTTAACTTATTGGCCAAGTCAGATTTATGTTTCCTGTCCTCTCTTCAGAAAATATGTTATATGGATGAACTGCAGATTACAGACTTCACAACCATCTTTATTTACTACGAATTATAATACATTATGAAATGAAGGGACACAGATAGATTTGACACAGGATACAATAATCGAGTAATTTAAAATACCTACTACAAACTCGGTGGATAATTACCTCTAAGGAAGAGTACATTACAGTGAGGAAGTAAATAAAGTGAGAGTATTTTAAATCTGTTAAATTTTATAATCAAATGTTATTTATGAAATCGTCTGGTTATGTTAGATCTCCTGTCAGATGGCGGTCAGCTGCGCAGATGAACAGAGCAGAATAGGTCTACTTCGACGCAAACGGCGGCGTCCAACAGTGGACAACAGCTGGACCGCTCGACTCCCGCGCTTACCCGTCCACAAACAATGCCCATATGCTGCCAAAAGGTAGAATGCATTAAAAAAATATATACCAACTTTGGCTACCTACTCTTTTGTAAAAAAAAATGCAATCTAATTTTGTAGGTGGCCCATTGTGCGACTCTACTGTGGCTTATGCACGGTGCACGTAGTGCGCTGATTAAAGATGAATGATTTCGAATAGATAGGAAATTCTTGCTCTCAATAATAATAGTTATTATTATTTGTTTTCGCAGTTTTTGTGAAAAATCGCCTCAAGGGTGCGGTATAATTTATTACGAGTTTCTAGGATTAATCTAATTATATTATTTACAAACAGATACAGAAAAACACACTTACCTGGCAGTTCCCTTCAGATAAACACAATTTTATTTTTAAAAAGAACGACTTTTCAAGCAGAGGACACCAAACACTGTACATTGATTTTACTGTTGCTATTTTACCCGACATTAGGTACCATTGACATTACATTAATTAGAAGATTAGAAAAGTAGAGAAGATATTTATTTTATTAAATGTATATAATTTAATAATACCTGATATCATTTTTGATTTAAAATATGAATTTTCGTAGAAGATGCATATGCCTTACAGTTTTATACTCTGTGTTTTTTTTCCGTTTCGTTCAAATTTACATCAGTAACTTTGATACTTTATTTTTTTAACAAAAGCGCACATCAGATACGAAGTTCTGTGAGCGTGCTTTCGGAGTGTCAGGCCCTAAAGCCTGGTTTAAACTGCCACATGATTCATAGAAAACTGATCCCTTCAGAATTTCATATGGATAAACATGGTAGAATAGCACACACAGTTAGCTTATATGTAGCTAGGTTAGCCGGTTATTACAAGACCTACTTATAGATTACATATTATTGCGTGTACTAGCTCGCAAATGCGTCGATCAACTGATATTATACCATTAGTTCGAAACTTTTCACAATCCACGACATTGTAAATCTGTAGATAAGTAGATGCGTAATAATAATAATAATATTTGGCTAATTTATATAGCGCCGTTTTCTTGACAAATCACCTCAAAGACGCTGTACAAATATATTTACTAAATAATAAATACAGCTAGCCTACAACTAAGATTCACAATAACTAGTGACAGTCCTACGATAAGATAAGATAATAGTCTAACTTATTTCTAGTGACTTACGACTAAGGCCTTTTACCACTTTCTAAATGACATGTATATATTGCAGCAAACAACTCAGTAATAATTACTCAATCACAACTTACACCCACTACGAAAAATTATTAAACTTAGACTACTTTTATGATTCCTTTCTAACATACAAAACTAACTTATTAAATTTCTTAGCGTGACATATTTAAAAAACACTATCAATTCATTTTTCCAAACTTCTGTGTATTAACAGTCAATTCGTGAGCATATTATAATTCTTGATTTTAATATTTTTTTTCTCTCCATACACATTCTTCCTTTTATAACTAAAACCTACTCATACATAAATTTAAACTTAAATTCATTGATTTTAACTTAAAATCATTAGTTTTCAGAACAATCTCAGGCGAAATTACATAATGATATTTTATGGACATACGTAATAGGTATTAAACTATGTAATAACGAAAAATATCCTTAACTTTATCTTATTGTACTGTGTATGTCTTAATAAATAAATGTATATATATAGTTCTATAATATTAGGGGGTTTCATAATTTGTTTTAGAACACGGGTGCAAAATGCGCCCAATGGGTTAGCTGGATTTATAGAGAAATCTTAAGTAGTGAATGAATGAAATTAATCCACGATCTTTAAAACATTTAGATGATTCATCTGCCAACAATTAAACCGGTTGACGTGTTATGTTCCCACTGATATTGTCCATTGTCCATTGGTAGGCAAGTCAACAGCATTTTGATTTTATCATGAGTAGTTAGTTAAACGGAATCGCTAGAGAATTTATGTGTGTGCATCAACAATAACAGTATAACAAAAATTAAAAAAATAGCAATACTTGTGGTAGGCAGAGAGGACGGACCGCCAAACAATTTGGTCTTGGCACACACTCCTTGCCTCATTCACATTCATACATCGTCACAGACATACTCTTCTATTATTCTGACTCTTGACATGGCCCGACGTGCCATGTCTTCCTCGGGCGTCCCCTACTTCTGCTACCATTCACATTTGCATCGTATATTCTCCTTGCAATCCTTTCTTCGCTCATTCACTCTACATACCCATTGCTACATGCTCATTGATAATTTCGTATTAAAAGCTAAACAGAATTTTTAAGGTAAATTTATTTTTTAAATTCTCCTTTCCTAAAATTGAACAACTAAATTTTTTTTAATCTTCTTTTATGTACCACTAATCTTGTAGTAAATTTAATATTAATTGTAAATTAGCGTAAAATAGTAACTTTAAAATCATGCAATGCGCAGTGTATTTAATATTGGGTCCGCTTCGTTTCAATTCATATCTTCTCCAACCAATAAAACTGTGTTTATCTAATGTTTTTTTCTGTATCTGTTTGAATATACAAAGATAATGTGTAGCAAGCATTCATGTATTATATTTAGATGAGAAACGAAGCAAAGAATATGTTCCATTTTTTTTATTTCCAATTGACATCCAACCCTCCTAATTGACCTCCAACGCTCCCAACGCTCGTAACTAAAACTAACTAGTCCGATCTACGCGTACCACTTATCGCGTTCTAATAATGGAATACGTTTCGACAAGATATTATTACGCAATACTGCCTCTAATTGTATAGTTCTTTGCTAGAAAGTAATATTTGTACAGCACCCTTAAGATGTTTTTTGTCACAAAAAACCCGACATGCTAATTATTATTACCACGTGTGTTTTACGACTGTTTAGTTGGCAGACAATGTGCATAACTGCCAAGTGCTTGGCTGATGTACGTACGTTGCAAGCAACGCGTTGCACGTGGAGAATAATATAATGTAATCTTGCTCCAGATTTAAGTTACTGCACCGTCAAATGAAGTCGTATAACCAAATAATATTTAACACCTAGATGGATACTATAAACCGAATATATTTTTTTCAATAATAAAAAAATATATTTTCGTAGAAAGCAATCACTTTGTGGTTTAACATTTTAATGAAATAAAAACAATATTTTTTGTTTAAAACCACGAATTTTTATTAATTTTAAGACCGACCGGTTTCGCTACACTCGAGCATCGTCAGGGTACAAAATTAAACTAATCAATAATACAAAATGTGTCATTATATATACATACAGAGGGAGATAGAAAGTAAAACCAAAATGAAACAACAATATATTAAAAGAAAACAATTAGTGTATATAAATATTATAATAATAGAGAATAGGCATTAATAATTGTAAGGTGATTAAGGGATACTGGGAATTTTACAGTTTACAGGGAATATTCCCAGAATTGGGCTTTTTGACAAATCTAATTGATTATTCAGAATTAAACTTTTGGTTTTAATGGCTTTCTTAATTTCTAGTGCTTCTAGGTTATTCAATTTGTTACTATGGTCTTTTCTATGGAGAATCTTAGCACCGGTGCTTTTGTTGAATGTATGATCTTTTTCAATAAGATGATTGGCAAACTCTGAAAAGCCATTGCTATTTAGGCATCTAAGATGTTCTTTAATCCTAATGTTGACATTGCGCGTTGTCTTCCCGATATAAAACGCTGGACAATTGTTACAATTTAATTTATAAATTCCTGCATGACTAAGTGTGTCATCTTTATCTTTAGAATTGACTAAAAATTTACCTAGATTGTTGTTAGTATAAAACGCCGGTTTGACTTCAGAAGGAAGGTTAACTATACTGCAGGAAGAAAAATTATTGATGAATAGAATACGGCGCCATTGGAAAGGAAGATTATTATTATTAATATTATGTGGACTGAGTGGACTCGCGAATAAGAAGTTTTTAACTGCTAATTGTTTTAGTTTTTTACTTAAAATTCTATCAATAAAATCTGGATCGTATCCATTATTAGACGCTATTTTTTTAATTATTGATAATTCGTTAGAGAAATTAATATTAGTTAATGGAATCGTGACCAAGCGATGGACCATTGAGTGAAATGCTGAGTGTTTGTGCGAAAAAGGATGATTGGATGTATTATGTATGACAATATCGGTGTAGGTAGGTTTCCGAAAGATGTTAAAATCGATTTTATTATTTATGAGAGATAAGGATAGGTCTAGGAAGTTTAAGAATGAATTAATGCCTATCTCTAATGTAAATTTAATATTTTTATGATAAGAATTTATAAGGTTGAGGAAGGAATTTAGTTGCCGTTCCGTGCCTGTCCATATACAAAATATGTCATCGACATATCTTTTCCACAGAAAGACGTTTTTTATAAGTGGTGAGTTACCGGTAAGTATTAATAAATACTAATAAACCAAGTAAAAAAAAATTTCATTAGTAAAAACATTATAAGTGGAATATTTTAATAAAGGTATTTTATTTGATTTGATTAACACATAGGTAATAATTTAGTAAACTGAAACAGAAAAAAATATTTTTGATTTTTTATGTTTTGTGCCTGCATGCTGTGTAGATCAAGTTCAGTGATATTTTGACTTTATAGTTATTTTTGTAGCAATTGTTTTAAATAGTCGCCTGCACTATTTTCATGTATAAAATCGTTAATATTTTTATATATATATATATATGTATGTAAAAGCCTTAATAGGCGTGAAATAAATTAATAAAATGGAAACTACGAAATAATTATAAGAAAATATTGGATTGTACCTTAAATCTTCTGACAATATTTTTGTCTTATTATAAAACATCTCTGATGAGTGTGCATATTATAGGAACCTAATTTTTTTAATTATCCTTCATTATTTAAATTCTATAAGTTTTTTCTAATTCAAGCAAGTATTCCAAATTACGGGATCCTAAAACCAATTTTATAATAAGAGGGGGTCGTATTATAGACATTCAAATTAATAGACTTGCCCTAACACGAAATCTGGGTACCATTTCGGCGAGCTGAAGACAAACCACGTGACCATAATTTTGGCACTGGAAGGGTTTAGAACAGAGGTTCCCAAACTTTTTTGCCCATAGACCACTTGCCAAATATTTTTTTTCCGTAGACCCCCTGCCTGCCGAATATTGAATTTTCCTAAAACTATTTACGTCCCATGTGATAATCATTTATTTTTTTAGTAAAAATATTCCCTTCCTTTGCCTGCCCAAACACCGGGTGGCGGTATAGTTTCTCTGTCTTTACATTGTGCAGACAGGTGCACCCTTGTGAGGTATTACCTACAACAAATGAAATTGAAGCAGGATAAGCAACGGGAATTTCTTTCTGTACCTAGCCCTACCGAACTGCTCCTTAATTTCTTTGTCAGTGCTTATTCTCAGTTCTTCTTGTCACATGATATCCGATTCTTCAACGTTGCATTTCCATAGTCAAAATGTCCTCAAACTGAGTGTGAAGTGCATTTAAATGTTGAACGTCATTATTACCCTGGACGTTTTTCAAAAACAAGTTGGTGATATAGGAAAATAAAAATAATCTCGGCTTCCAATGTGCAATATTTGGTTTGAATATATTAATTCTGACGAGAAAACAAAGTAGACTCTATTTATATACCTCAATTAACAACTTTACGAAATATAAAAATGCAAATATCAAATAAGTAATTTATCAGTCTATTAGATTTGTGTTCGGTCGATTGGGTCATTTACGGAACTCTTAAATGTTAACATGAGGTAAATGGGGGTCCGCTCGTATGTACCCACATTTGAATCTCGAGAACCCCCAAATTTTTTTCTCGCTGACATATGACCCCCAGCATGCCGATATCGACCCCTGGATGTCCATATAGACCACTTTGGGAACCTCTGGTTTAGAATAAACAACGAAATCAGTCGTACATTGGCCACCAAAGAGCACACATTGAAATAACCAGACTTTTCGCAGAAAAGTAAAGTTCGCTAAAGTAAGGAAAAGGTTTGCAGAGTAGTCTATCGTGAAACTTTTCTGCGCAGGATCTTGATGTTCATGTTCATCTATCTTAGCGAGGCTAAAATTAAGTGAGGTGGGTAATTTATAACACATTTTTAAAAGTGTCCAACTAAATAGTGTAAAAAAATGTTTTATTAAGTAAAGTTTTGTATGCAGACAGCAATGCCCATCGTAAAAGGTACCGAATGGTGATATTACAATGCGAGTTGCCTGTGTTCTGTCATTCATTAATTTATTGACAAATCACAGAAAAGGGGACGGTCACGTCGCCTCCCGCTCCTCGCAAATTGTTTTCTTTTCTTTTCCCTGATTAGCTGGTCTGTTAATTTAAACATCTATGAGTTGGGTAAAAAAACCATGGTTATGTTTAAATTGATCTGTGTTTTGACTTTCAGTAAGTCATCAGTATTGGTGGTAGCTAATATAATAATATATAAGCAGGTTCACTTAGCTTGCTAGCGAAATCCCTTTAATATAAGAAATATTGTGGAATATTCATTTGTGTTTAGTTTAAGGATTGGTCGGCTTAGCCTGGCCTGCTTGGCCTGTGTGCATTCTGGCCATATATCAGTATTATTCCACAGGATTTGGATACGTTTGTTTGTTTGGGCGCTGTTTCTTCAATGAATTTATCGATAAGACGATAAGCAACTTTAAAAATGTTTTTTTCTTACAGAAAAATAAGAATATTCCAGTATTTTTTTTCTTTTAAAGTTTTAGTTGTTTATATTTATCATTCTTTTCGGTATTATTTTACTGTAGATTTATTTATTTTCAACAATTTTTTTTTCTCAAAACTATGTAAAAAAATGGATGATTCGCTGGTTTTTACAAACTGTTTTCAGTCATTCCAAAAATCGTGATGTAAATATTACACCGCGCGTAGGGTCAGAACAGTGAAAAACTTATTACCATGGCGTTTGTTTCGTTAAAAGACTCGACGCTGGCTTTAACACACCAACGTTGAACGGGCGTGTAAGAATCTAATTAGTAAGACGGTTGTATTTTACTGTATATTTTAGAATGATAAGTAATGGCGAACTTTTTTCAATCGAGTACCGGGAGAAATTATAAACATTAATTACAAAATCCAAACATAGAACACTAAGATTTTTTTTAAAACAATCTTATCAAAAAAATGTTTCCACATGATTTGATCTTAAAAATGTCTCATTCATTTTCCATAAGTGACAATTTTTTCTCCAAATATAAACATAATATTAATTTTATTGCTAATTTCGTGACATTATTTCAGATACGTTGTGATTACTAGTGCACAACTTACATTTACCGAGCGTAAGAAAAATTATCGTTCAATATATTACGCTTTAGTATAGTATATTCTACAATATGACATTATCAGTTAGCGAACAACTTACAAAACTAGTCTCATCCTCATAGAAATTGTTCAGAAAATCATAATAAAAATTAATTCCAAAAATTCAATGTTCCTACATTAGGACGGGATGTTTCACAGAATTTGAAAATTCGTCAAATTCAAAAGTTAATTTTTAGTTCTATGATGGTTATATTCAAGTAATTATATTATTTAAGTTTTGTAAAACAACTGGCCAATATTTACGCAATAACAAAACCTGAATAGAACCTTCACAATACTCGATAATCAACTTTGAAATGTGATGATTTGATCAAATTCTGTTTAACAAACCTGTTCTTAAAAACTTCTTACTGAAAAATTAAATTATAAAAGAAAAAGATAAATACTCATGCATAACTTAAAATGAATTCAAAATTTAATAAAAAGTGACATATATATTTGAATGATCAAAACTAAACTAAACACTTATTTTGACTAATACCGCTATGCACACGAAGGAAACGTTTTCTTCGATAAATTACCAGATGAAATCAGAAGCATTAATGATTAAATACAAATATTGAAATCTATAAAAAATATTTCAGAGAAATCATCAACAAAAAACTACTTCTCATATTCCAACCTGAAAATCGTACAAACAAACCTAATATTCTATTTATCCTGCACGATATTTTTTTTCTTTCTAAATACGTAAACATGTTTTTTTTTTTTAATTTCATAATCATGATTACGATGTAACCATAACTATATATAAATTTCACTAAATATATATCTATTTCACAAAAATTATGCTTGCACCATAATACTCGTATGTTATGAACCTGCATTTTTTCAAATGTAAAATCCTATTCCATCCACAAGCAAATTCTTAATAGAAAGATACAAAATAATCATTGTAAAACCTAATTATTATGTTATGTACAAAAGTTTATTAATGACCGGTCGGTGGCTGAGTTGACAGCGCGTTTGGGTGCCACCCAGGCGTAGTGTGTTCAATTCCTGGCTAAGTTCTCCATCACAACACAAGCAACATTTTCCGCTTACTGCAGTGGTAGTAGAAGATATTCAAATATTGTCAGATTATTCGTAACCCGGGAATGTGTCTCTTTAGTTAAAAAAAATAAATTATATATGTATATATTTTTTACTTTCTCACAGCATTGTACTAACTATGGCACATAATAAATAATACCTGTATTATTTGCTGTAATAAGTACAGTACAATGTACTGTATACTCCTTTTCCCACCACAAGCTAACGCTTCCTTGGAAAAATATTATTCAAATCTCACAATATGTAGAAACCTAAAGTAAATACTATTTTATATGTACTTACCTTATTTCTTCAATAAAAAATAATTATAAAATTACATTTAAAAATTTCCGAATAAAGTAAAATGTCAGGTTATAAGGGTTATACCATTTGATTATAAGTAGGTACTAATATTTTTAAATCGTTAGTGCCACCTTCCCATGACAACTGACACCTTGCGAATTTGTCATTACATACGATGACGATGACGATTTTTGCCGTAAGCACTTCGCAGACAGCTTTCATGAAATGCGTTTCCATTACGCATAGACACACAGTCAAGCACCCAATGGCCTTGCGGCTACCCCTAATGTCTACCCAGTCCATCTGATCAGTGATTTTGATAAGGGAGTGAAGTTAAAAGCTCTGCTCGGTAGGAAAGGTGATGGAAGCCATTATCGGCTGATCTTATCATGTGTAAGTGAATGACCACTTTCCACATCATTATTTTCGAACAGTTTTAGAAAGTGGGTCACATTATTTCAACAATAGATTATTGTGAGAGTTCTGGGTTTATAAAATTAGCACTAAATATTTGTAATCGGATTTGTGTCTTATTATTTTGGCTGTCACTTATGTATACAAAGAAATGATAAAAAATTAAACCATTTTTCAGACACAACCCGTAGCAGTCGCCTACCTAAATACACGGAGAAAAATGAGTATTGCTAATTTATTAAGAATCTCACAAATAAATAAAAAGTTAATGGTCGCAACTAGGAACTGAACCCCACATCTCTTGTCTTATCGGGGACCTATTTATTAAACGTCATATCTGTCGATATCATATTTTAAATTCAGAATCAATAACATCATCTTGCAACTTTTTTTTCCATATTTTTAGCAGCTTCCATATTTAAATGATTACAAAATTTGTTTGTAACCTAGGAAGTGTCTGTAAAAGTATCAGGAAACTTGTTAATCCCTGTAATCCCGTTTTTAACCAGATTTACAATAATTTGAAAAGAATCTTAATAAATTAGCAGTACTCATTTTTTTTCGTGTACCTTCTTATTTTCACAAAACATTCTTTAATTTATAATGCTAAATTATAGTGTATAGGTAGTGTAGGTCTGGAAATAGTTATTATTATTATGGTGGAGAATCTTTATTATTTTACTAAAACTACAGGAATTACCCATCCACCAGAAAAATTTATCTAAATTATTGTATATAGATAGTGTAGGTCTGGAAATAATTGTTATTATTATGGTGGAGAATCTTTATAATTTTACTCTTGCTTATAGAATTGAAATTTTCTAAATGTAACTGAAAATTGAGTGAATTCAGATAAGCCAAAAAGTAGGTAGGTAGGTAGGAATAATCACCAAGTATGTTTATTTGTATTTAATGAATAATTCTATATTTGGAATAAATATTTTATTTGTTTAAAATTTTAACAAATGGTTTTCCAATTTTACTATCGGTGTTTTTTTTTTTTTTTTAATTCTTTATTTTGGCTTTCACCCATTAGGGGTGATCTTGGCCATACACAATAAACATAACGTAACATATATAAACCAAACATAACATAAACATAACATATTATAAACATAACATAACATACTTAACATAAACGGTACAGAGCTGGTAACAGTAGGTTATCACAAAATTATAAAAATAGGAACCTGTGAACAAAATATAAGTGGGCGCTTTTCGTTATTTAACCAATGATTTTTCTAAAATTATTAGCGTTTTATTTATTTTTTATTCAGAACTATGAAATTGGCAATCTTATAAACAAACACAGCATATGAGAGTAAACAAATGTGATTATAAAACATAAAGCATTGGAATGTTAAAATCTGATGTATCTTTAATTTCTAAACAAAAAAATATAAATAAAATTGGCAATATTTTATAATGTCATTTTTTTAAGAGCAATGTGATCCTGAGGCAAATATTATTAAATTGGGGGAGGGGGCAGCTGTCCCCCCCTAGACAAATTAAAAGTGAGCACAAATAAAATGAAAAAAAATCAGTTAAATATGAATTTACAAAAAGGTCTAATCTAAAATATTCCTTCATTGCTGATTAGTTGATTACTCATTACCCAGAGAACCTTTTTTGGGTTTGGATTGGTTCCGTCTTGCCGAAATCTCTCCGCTAAGTAAACATGGGGTGTCAACTGTTAGTCCGCATTTCGAAATGTGCGAGATTTTTTAATATTTGGAATACGACTGGTTTTTCTAACACGGGTCTACAATTTTCACTTTGCTTGTTCATTGTATAAATGACACATTTATACAAATGTGTCATTTATACAATGAACAAGTTTTTTTCGCTCAAATTGAGGCTTTTCACACTTCTGCCCATAGGTATATTTAAATGGTAAAATAAATATAAACCATTCTTGTGTTCCGCGCATAAATTTAAACCTCGAGTTGCAGGCTGACGTATGCTGTAAAAATTGGAGGAATACCATTTTAGTGTTCCAAATGTAACGATATTTTCTTTAAGCCTGTGGGTGTGATCTCATATGCGGATGCAGTCGATTATTCTGACTTCTTCCTTGTTCCTTCCCTATAAGCCCTATAAATTTTAACCCCCCAATAGCAATACCCATATCTGCAAACTGTATAACTTTCTAGACATGAAAATAATGATCTTGTGAGTCAAGCAAAGATTTTCCATATGGGTCCCGTTATTGTTCCCACATGGGGATCTGTATGTAAATAAATAAATGTGCGCCCTTGAGGTGATTTTGCTCAAAAAACGCCGCTATACAAATCATCCAATTGTTATTATTATTATAAAACAAGCTTTAATATCCACTCCTCTATAAAATATTAATAATTCACTTTTGAATGAAAAGTGCAATAGGTAATATTTTGAATAGTAGACTAACAATAAACCAATTCGTGTATGCGCGTTAGATCGCTGAACCCAGCGTGCGACGTGTACCTACCGCTGAGAATCACCGGTCCACTGTCCAGGTCCAGTCACCAGTCATTCATTACTCAATAATCTTATTATCATCAGTTCTGTCAGCTGAGAAACGTCTGCTGCCATTTCGGAGCTGATCAATAACTCCAGTTAAAATCCGTTCCCCAACCAATTTTAATAATTTGACAAATGATTATTCAGTGCCCTTAGGATATAATTATACTATTATTATAGGCTCCCACGGAAATATACAAGGATCCATTGTTTAAACGATCCGTTCTGATTGATCGATCGAACTACAATACAAATCTGATGAGCAGGAATCGGGGAGCGGGTGTTCGACTATTCGTGTCCGTATTTCAGATGCTCTGCCGATAGGGAATACAAGAAGTGATGGGCAGATATTTTGACAGAGAGCAGACTGCTGCGGGTGATATTTTACATACCTTCCCATACCCGCAAACACAGTAATACATACCTAGCTGTCACAGATTTTTCAGACAAAACTTTAACCCTGAAGTTTTATTTGCTAATGCCATTGTAATGTGCGCGATTTTACAATAAATATTTAAGTTAGATAATATTATTTTGTGTTTTATTTTCCAACGTACATTTGGAGAATATACGATGCAAATTTAAATGGTAGAAGAAATCGGGGACTCCCGAGGAAGACATGGCACGACCAAGTGAATCAGATACTTGAGACGGGCCATGTCAAGAGTCAGAATAATTGAATAGTATGTATAAGACGATATATGAATGTGAATGAGGCAAGGAGTGTGTGCCAAGACCGAGTTGTTTGGCGGTCCGTTCTCTCTGCCTACCCCTGCGGCGAAATAGTGTGATGTTTGGTTAGTTAGTTATCTATCCTATCCATCTAATGAAAATATCAAAATGATGATGAAACACAGTTCTGCAAATGAAATTTAAGCGAAGAATTGCCAGCATTTTGGATCACGATCAATGGTACCTTCATATAACCACTACTACCACATAAGCTAGAACTTGTTTCCGTATTAGACATGAATACAGCTTTTTGACAGGTTTGACCACGATTTAATGACTACAGGATTAGAAGAACTGCGTTAAAAATTGGCTTACATCGTACTTAAGTAATCCTTTTTAAGCTGTAAATAATAAACAATCAAACTATGTCAACACTTTCATCTGGAGTACCCCAGGGTTCCGTCCTGGGCCCACCACTCCTGGTCCTTTTTTTAAAAAATCAATAAAATCGTTTGGACTACAATGCCACTACCATACTGATGACCAACAAGTTTACTTTTAGTGTTTACCAGAAGAAATAGACAGTCTAAAAATTCGCATAACTGAGTAATAAAACAAACATCAAATGGGTTGAAGATGAATCCGTCGAAGATCCCTCTAGACTGCCACCAGCTGTCATTGATAACTCATCAATGAAGGTAAATAGCATTCTCAATGCCTTGTTTAATCTATGTAGGTGCGTATTTGTTAAACATAACTAATAGTTATTAATTTTAATGTAATTTATCCAAGCGTGTTTCAAGTTATTTACAAGCTTTTCCAAGTTCCACCATGACGATATTACTGGAAAATACCTATTTTTTCCCTCTTCAAATTATAACCTTGCAATACACAGGGACAATTAAATTATTGTTGTTATATTTATTACCGGAAACTATTTATGGGATAACCAACACCTCTGTCATAGGTAGAGGCTGGTTTGGGGAGAACCTTTGACCTCTGCAACTGATATCTCGACACATCGCCCTGCGCTGCAGTGAGAGGGATAAATTCATATGTCTGTCCCTCCTGGCCAAACTGATCCCTAGATTCCTACCCAACCCTCATACCATTTACTTTCCTTGATCTTTATCTCCTTCCTTTCCTTAAAAAAACCCTCCACACAGTATCCTAAAAGATGAAATAGGCCCTGGGGGAAGTTATTTGGGCCTCTTGTGTGGGGTTAATGTTAAAAATAAATTCTAGGAATTAGGATGGAAGGAGTCTGTTCGTTACGCCCACCCCAATATTATTTTAATATTCAACGCTAAGAAAGATAATAATAATAGTTCCAACCATAACATTTATTTAGTCTGACCCATCTTCTATTAAAATTACATTGACGGATTGAGTGGTCAAACAAAACGATTATTTAGAACATGAATACATTCCTCGAAGTGAAGTGGCAGCAGAGTTGCGGTTAGGGCAGTGCGCGGTATATTTTACGCAGTGGGTAGCAAGCAGTAGACATAGACAATAGACATAGACAGCCATCGGTCGCTTGTTTATTTTGCCCGAAGGAAATAAAAACAGAATAGATGAGAGGAACTTCAAAGGATTACAATGGAGAGATAAAGGATTATTTACAAACATAATGGAGTGAAGCACAAATGTGGAATTAAGTACCCTGTAACTCTTTCAGGAGGCTTAGCACTTCACTAAGTACATAAGATGAATCAACATAAGCATTGCGGACTACCTTTCCAACATTTTAACATTATTGAACATCTTGCACATATTACGAAATCAAAAGCTCTTGGTTTCTTTTTAATAATTTAACAATTCTTTTAGAAAATTATATAGGTACCTACCTATCTACCGACGAGTAAGGATATACATAATGAAGTTGATAGAAAAAAAAAACAAATATGGACAGAACAGTAAAATAAATATAAAACTGCAATTCACAGTAATTTACTAAGACTGAATGGTAAATATTGCATCTATGTGTTGCGTAAGTTGCGTTAAGCGTTAAGGGTTTACTCGACGCTCACATACGAGTAGTATCAAATATTTTATAGGCCTGCTAGGGCAAAGTCGACCGTAGGTCCGTCCATTACGCCGGGCCGCGCATGGAATATTGTTGTTGCACTACTTCATTACTTATGTCGTTAAGATTCCCACTTTATTTAAGATATTGATAGGTCAAATTCAACCGCAGGTCTGTCCAATACAACAGGGCCACGCGTCGCATATTTTTGTGCACAGCTGCTTCACTTACGTCGATAAGATTCTTTATTTTAGGGTATTGTCTAGACTTAAGTGTAAATTTAAAACAAGTGGCATTTAATTATTATGAATGTTCTTTGATCTTTAAAACTATATGTGTGGTAAATATTATACGTCCGGGGGTAGTAAATACTAATATTGTAACAACCTTATTCTTCGTGTAATAAAAAATACGTAAAAACACTAATGTTTTGTGGCTGCTTTTATTTGCAATATCATGAGGTCCCGTCCGGGCGATTTTTTTTGTTAGATTTGGGTCTTGGCGCGTTTTAGCTTAATTTTATTTTGTTTTATATAGCCGAAGATTTTTCTAACAATTTGTCTCGAGATAATCGTAGGTAGGTACTATCTAACTGCTTTCTTATTATCAGGATTCCTTTCCTTGCCTCCCCATTACAAAAAACGTTCAATTTCACAGTAGTTATTTATTTATAAATCACGTTTTTTCTCATAAAAATCAACCTCACTAAGACTAATAAGGACGGGTTGTTTCGGAGAATTTGAACAATTCATCAAATTTCAACGTTCATTTTCAAGTTCTGTGAAAGAGTTTTTCAAGTTCTGTTTTTTTCAGTTTTGTCAAGCAACTAGCCTACAATGATATAATAACAAAACTTGAATAGAACTTTCACAGAACCCGAAAATCAACGTTGAAATTTGATAAATTGTTCAAATTCTCCGAAACAACCCGTCCTTAGCTTCTATGGAGGTTAACAATTTACATTTGAGTGAAGCAAACATGGATTAATCGCACACATAAAGTAATGCTACATACAAACACAACTTATTTAAAAAATAAATAAATAAATAAAATTGTGTTTGATTAGTTATCAGATGGGTAATTTGACAGTATATTTAAGCAATATTTGAATCATAACTACGTACGAGTATTAATCATTATTCCCAAGAAGAAACAAGTAGATAATAAAGAAAGTTAGTTAGGTCATTTAATTACATATTTTCATATGTCCAAGACGTGCTTTTCTCTTCTGAGTAGCTTGGATCCTTTGTGATTATTTTCCAGATTATACAAAAAAAGATATTCATGTTTAAAATTGAACCCTTCACAAGGTCTCAAATAATTATCAAGGAGTGTTCGTTGAATATAAATGTTACGAAGTAGGCAACAATAATACCTTAGAGGCCTTTTGTTATTCACCAAGACAACGGCCGCTTTTATATCTGAACAGACGATTATCTCTGTTTGTTCTAGGCAAAGATATTAGAAGAACGAGATGTGCTATGAGCAGTTCATACTGTGTGAAATTGTTTTGCCGAGTGTCGCCGGTTTTGTTCACCAATACTACTGCACACCTTCGCTTACGCTAAGGTATCCGCACTAATACATAGAACAGATTTCTGTGCGTACACGTCCCGATACCGTTCAAAGTACCCTAATTAGGTAGTACTCCGCCTACGGTCCGGCGGCCAACATAGCATATCTCGTTCTTCTAATATCTTTGGTTCTAGGACTAAGACGTGAATATGTCGAGAGGCGCTGGGGGTTCCATTTGATAAATATAATGCCCTTCGCGTGTCTGGTCTCTCGCCCAATTCTAGTGGTACAGTTCTTGTTTACCTCCTATTCTACCCGGAGAGCATACGCTGGAATGACCAATTTCTATAATTTCACTTGAATACTTCTATCAATGATGTACCAAACATGTTTTGATAATAATAATTTATGGAAAGTTTATGTAGGGCCATTTTTGTGAATCGCCCTCAAGGGCGCCGTTAAAATATTACTTGCTTGGAATATCTTATATATTATCATGTACTAAGTTCAAACAGAGACAGAAACATGGCAAGTCACCGCAATATTGTGATGCGTATGCACTTGCGAGCCCTAATAGCAGCACCTAATCTAAATTTCCAAGATATTTTATTTTATTTGTAACCGAATTTCAATTTTCTATGAATCATAACATTATTTTTTTTTATTTGCATTTAATCATTGCTTTGCACAATGTATTCAATTTTTTTTGTTGTTGTAATGTACTAGTGGATCCCCCGAAATGCTTCGTTATTGCTAATGTCTTTTTCGGACCCCTCCGACATCTTCCACCATTCACTACTGTATACCTACCACACAATGTTACTGTTAAAAAACTACATTACATCGACTTTAATTCGACTCCGTATCTCATTTTGGTGCAGAGATATTGCGTCATGTATTCCTCGGTCGTCCCTGACTTCTTCTACCATTTAAACACCTCTAAACACTCCTGACACTAATAACGACAAATCCTAAAATTTTCTGCGATATCGGTAGACTACTTTTCGAGTTTAGCGAGCACAAACATACGCAAGCAGAATTTTTATATATTAAGATCAGAAACCAGTTAGAATTTAACTCAACCATTTGTATTGAATTTCATAATACAAAACGTTGTCCTGCCACAGACCGCCTTCTATTTTGGAAAATTAAATTTTTTTTTTCAAATTCACAAAATTGTTGAAATCGAACACAGTAACACTTGATTTTTATATGTTATAAGATTGTAATTCTATAGTATTCAACTAATATGTTTCGCATATTATTAGAATTTGTACCGGAATCACGTTAACATCAATTGATTCTTGTAGACGATTAATTAAAGCTTCAGACTTTTGTGTACTGACCATTAAATTGATATTATTTACATCTTTCCCATTAGTTCCCACCGTTCGTTGTTATAAATTCATTTTTTTTTAAATAATACGATCACATTTTTAAGTGATGTGAATTATGTTATTTATTTCAAGTTTCTTAATGTTGTGAAGCATTATAATTTTTGAAGAAGACGCCTTAAAGTTATATTGTTGAAAAATGAAGTGCAATTAAATATCTAGATACAAGAAGGTAGGTAGGTACTTACCAATTGTTAATTTTTTAAATTTTACCACATTTCACGATTAAGTAATTCATGTATAGGTAGTTTCTAAAATCTGGAGTTAGTTAGATTTTTTTATATTTAAGTAAGTAGTTACCCATGTTTTATATTCATACCGCATAATATACTTATATTAATATCGAAGGCACTTGTTCTCTGTTTCCTCTAATTAATCCCATCTTTGGTTCTGGGTCCATAAAATACACCTATGAAACCATTCCGATTACGTCCACCTGTTGTGGACCCTTTGAGTTTATTTAGAGTATTATGAATATAGAAATAAATCCTACATTACTATCTTCCATCGATTTATCCGGTCGTGTGGTACTTTAGTTATTAACCCTTGGAATGCCAAGGATAAAATGCTAATCGCCCGCCTTACATAGGCTAACACTATTTTCGTAATAACTTACTATTTTCGTAATAACTTACTATTTTCGTAATAACTTACTATTTTCGTAATAAATTACTATTTTCGTAATAACTTACTATTTTCGTAATAACTTACTATTTTCGTAATACCTTACTATTTTCGAAATAACTTACTATTTTCTTAATAGTTTATTTTTTTATTATGTTTTTGCATAGTGATGTTTTTGTAAATTGTACCGTCAAGTAGTTTCCGAGAATACTCGTAACTACATATTTTAGAGAAATGTTTTTTTTCTCTCTCAAATGTTAAAAAATAATAAATATTAATAAATACAAAAAATGTTTTTAATCTTTCGCGTTCTTCACAATAAAAAGAAGTTATTTCGTTAGAATTTCCTGTAAACAAATACAATAGGTAGGTCTTAATTATTTATAATTTGAAAATCTGAATAAAATATATTTTAGTATGCTAGATTTGTTTTTTAAGGTTTAAAATAAGATAAAATCGAGGAAAATGCGGTGAGCCACTAGAAAATGCACTGTGTATTTGTTGGCACACTAGTGGTTAAGTAGGTACGAGGTAGGTACCTATTCATTATCGCCTGGTCCCTTGAAGTCGATCTCGCAGTTCGCAGTTCTCCTGTGAAGTTATTAATACTCATTACACAGAACAGATCGGGAACTACGCTTGAGATGGAACAACCGATGGACACACAGAAGATGTTCTCACGCGCTCCCTATCTCAGTTGGTCCAGCTGCTCCTTGCAGTGGGAGTGGATCTCATCTTCCTTGCTTACGACCGCTTTTGCCAATCAAATTGAGCGATCACATAGTTCAAATGAAGCTCAAAGTACAATCAGGAGAACTGATGAAGACTCGCATTAAAGCGCACGTGTTTGATGGTACGTAATATTATTTTTAATTGGGAAACATAGAGTACCTGCCTACTAGGGGAGAGTATGGTATATCGTACCGGTCGGTAAATCGTACCACCTCGATATTTTTGCTACGGGTCACTATTTTTTAATCCTGGAAATACTCTGCCGACCGTTAGAAGCGTCATAGTTGTCCCGCCATTTTTATTTAGTGTTGGATCGTGCGTGCGCTGGCAGTGGAGTATTTTTGTTTTTTCACAATCTTCATCTAATTTTTTCGACTCCTGCGTAAGGTGATTTCGTGTTCAAAGGTAGGTATGTTAGTTTTTTCTCAAATTAAGTTCACTTAGCATGTTTGTATTCTGCAATTTACTATTGCAAAATCATATTTGTCACCTGTCGTTTACATGATTTGTTGTCATTTTTTCATAAAAACTCAGAGTTTGTTAAATCGTACCGGTACGACTTACCGTAATTTGTTAGTTGTTTTTTAAGTAAATTATTTTCTAGTTTTAAATTAAAGAGTTCAGTACAACAAACACCAGAAATCTCGTCAGAGCCTTCCTTTTCACCACCAGATGCAGTTCAGAAAGTTGAATTGGGGCAAACGAATTCAAACGCGTCGACATCTTTTCAACTATCAATTCTTGAGATTTCTCCAATACCAAAGAACCAAGGAAAAAGAACACGCGCACGGCACAAAAAGCTGCTGAAATAACAGCAAGTCCTTATAAAAAAGGACTAGAAGTTGCTGCTGGTAGACCCTCAGGTGTCAAAATACCCAAATTAAAAATTGAAAAAAATAAAATTATTAAAACTGATAAAAAGCCCATTAAGTGTGCTCGACGAAAGAAAGCCAAACATTGCCAAACAAACTATAAAATATACAAATCAATACGTTTCGTCCATTAGTAATAACGAAACATATATTATATGTAGTAGGTTACATGGTTCCCGCGGGTCATCGGTTTTATTATTTTGTGGTAGTCTCCACTGGGATTAAGCATATCCTGGTCGTTAAATGTCGGTCACGTTCAGTCCTGATTTCTGGCTGCAATTTTTGACCAGCATCCGCCATCATGTTTCCGGCGGCCGGAAGTCACGTGGGGCGGTGTCCATCCGCGGGTAGGAGGAAACGGAACTTGCTGATCGGGTGCATTCATTGTGTGGGACACTACACGTATGCACGCACACACACACACTCACATACACATAGATACATAAACCATTATTGGTTCAATCGCGATTTAGAGGAATCTAACTAGCCTCACGAAATGAAGAATTTTCTGGACAGCGTAATAGGTAGATTTGAGTTTGAGAATGGCCAGGAAAATCCAGAAAAGCTAAAATATTATGAATTATTAATTTTATAATAAGTGTAGACAAAAGGGTCGAATAACCGTTTTTGTTAAACTCGGGAGGTTAAATTGAACTTCCGTGCAGTTCCTTGCTGACAGTATTAAAATTTAAAAAGGCTCTCCTTACCCCCCCCCCCCCCCCCAATGTCAACGGCAGCCTACAACTCCCCTCTTCTGCCACTACCTCCTCACAGATCACCCTTCCAGGGACAGGCCAGTGACAGCTGCTACCAGGAACCTCCATACTTTTGAGCGACTTTGAATGCCATCGATAAAATAAAACAGTTTGTTGCAGATAAATAGCTTTTACCTTGGCTTTTTAATTTTTTTGAAGAGTAATCGAAGGGTTCACCTTTTTAAAGAATACGAATCTGTCGTGGAACTATGACCATGACTGAAATTGGCACGAGATCTTGTACCATGGAACTAGGTCTTGTACCCACCTCATATACGGTGCATCGTGGCATGATGAACCATAGGCACGATTCACAAAGGAGCAAATAATCGATGCGTTTGATATTGCGTTCCATTATTTATTTAATTATTTCACGCCTATTAAGGCTTTTACATACATATATATAAAAAATATTTACGAAATTATACACGAAAATAGTGCAGGAAACGACTATTTAGACAATTGCAGAAAAATAAAAATAATGTCAAAATATCACTGAACTTGATCCATACAGTATGTAGGCACAAAACATAAAAAATCCAAAATATTTTTTTACTGTTTCAGTTGACAAAATTATTATGTGTTAGTCAAATTAAATACCTTTATTAAAATATTCCACTACTTGATGAAAAAAACTTCAATAGGGTATGCTTATATATTGAAATTGATGTAATAAATATATCAACAACATCGTAGTATTTGTTTCCTAGCTATTGAATCCGTCTCATAGGAGTGTGATATTGGGACGTTGATATAGAATTGCTACAATAATAATGGTAGGTACTGTCTTGTAACCGACCTGCTTGGAGTATGAAAAGAGATTACATATAATAATGTTGTATAATGGGATTATATTATATGGGACGCCCGAGGAAGACATGGCACGACCAAGTGAACCAGATACTTGAGTCGGGCCATGTCAAGAGTCAGAACAATAGAAGAGTATGTATGAGACGATGTATGAATGTGAATGAAGCAAGGAGTGTGTGCCAAGACCGAGTTGTTTGGCGGTCCGTCCTCTCTGCCTACCCTGATGGTTAGTTAGTTACTTAGTTAGTTTATATGCAGCAACAAAGACAAACATTCAATCCTTCGAGCGCAGAAGTTTAAACCACGAGACTCTACCCTCTGTCTCTAGAAGAGAACAAGATAATCTGGAGTTCATCTTAGTCTGAATGGTTTCAAGAAAAATGGACTAAAAAATTACCGACCCGATGTTATAGACAAAGTATCGTACGAAAATGAGCAATTAATTAAAATCGCGGATAAAGACGTTAATTTTGCGAGCAGGAGTTGCGACGTCGGCGTTGAAAATAGGCTGGTTACTCAATATGTTGAAGTTATAATTTTTAACAACTTATTTATTAACCATTCATATTAATGAACACATACATGAATTTAAAATGATACATCACGCTCTCACCAAATTATATCGAGGGAGTAACAACAAAACCCACACTCCTAGATAATAATATTAGATTGTTCCCCCAAAGGCAGGACTAAATTAAACGCATACATTTCCCTTAGTCACCATGCATCACTAATTCATTGCTAATTTGCAAAAAGAGGGGCGTATGCTCTCTCCTTTCTTTGTAGACGCAAATAATATATACGAGTCAGATCAGGTAATCTTCCTTGGGTCAACATTACACTTCCCATGTTCTTTAGAAATATTTTACCTCATTCGAAACTTCCATTGTCGTATGATACACATTACTCCAATCTCTGTAAGTACTTACGTGTTATTCTCTCATATTTGTAGATAATTACTAGTAGGTACATATTTTACATCTACAATCTACTCTGTAGTAGGTTCTAATTCAAGAGGAGGCGGGTTTGGGTACAGCCTCGCCTCGGGAACCATTAATTGGATAACCAACACCTGTGCCATAGGTCACCCCAAGTTGTTCGCTACGTTTGGTGATTTAGGTGGGGCGCCCGGGTTCATCGGGTGTACCAGATCGGGATATGCTGGTTTGGGGAGACCCTTTTACCTCTCTAACTGGTCTCTCAACACATTGCCTTGCGCTGCAGTGGGAGGGATATATTCAAATGTCCGTCACTCCTAGACACACTGATACCTAGATTCCTAACCAACCCTCATACCTTTTACCTTCCCGGAACTTCGTCTCCTTAGTTTCCTTAAAAAAGACCGCCCGCACAGCATCCCAAAAGATGACATAGACCGTGAAACAAATTATTTTCCTCAAGGCCTCCTCTATGGGGTTAATATTGCCAAGCATTTTCGCCAAAATATGTACACGTTATCATTTTTATACTTTCCATTCCGTCACTTTTGCGTTTTATTTATAACCACCAATACCAGATTACTAGAAATCTAAATTTAATACAAATAAAAATGATTTTTGCTGGAGCACTTCAATTATGTATTTCAAAAAATTGAAAACCAGTTAAATAGTAAATATAATTAAATTATCGATGAAAACAAAGCAAGAACTGTGAGGCTTGACATTATACAAAATGAAAAAGTTCTTTGTTTAAAACCGCTTTATTGGAGTTATACACGTCGACCGGTTTCGGTTGATCTCAATCTCAGGACATAATAAACAATCACAATAAACATATAAACTTATACGTTTATTGTCCCGATGAACTTTGACATCAACCGAAACCGATCAACGTGTATAACTCCAATAAAACGGTGTTAAACAAAGAACTTTTTCATTTAAGTAATATATTTGTTTATAATTTTATAAAATATTTCTATGTAAAAAACCCCTAAAAAGGGTGATAAAAAAATTAATGTGGTCACGGAACGGAACTAACGGATTCTTTACCCTTGAGGTGATTTACATTAAATAATACATCATTTAAATATCAAAGTTGATTTTCTTCAATTTTCATCTAAATGTATGGGAATTCTTTGTATTTTCTAAAAAATAATACGTAAGCTTTACCACAAAATTGATATTAGGTAAACGTGAAATCAAATTTTGTTTACTTGAATGCAGAAATTGAACTTGGTGAAAACACTGAAAACACACTTCTTTGTGATATAAATAATTAATTAAAAATAAATTAAGGTTTTACAGTTGTCTTTAACTGACTAAATAAAGTAAATGAATAAATTTGTGTGTTAAAAATATGTAACTTTCCAATATTCTACAATAAATAACTATGAAAAAATCAATCACTGAGACATGACAAAAAAAAATGTATAAACTTTGGCGAATATGCCCACCTACATAATACGTATACATGTGGGGGAGATTTTGTTGTGGCCACTTTAGCAAAAGTAACGAGGGTGGAGGCACTCTATGCATCTTTGAGGAAGTAGATGAAAATAGAAACTTCTCCGCCAAAGTGTAATGAAGTTCGGATATTGTGTTTGAATTTCTAAGTAACCTCATGAAGAAACCGCACGCTGCTTTTGTCCATTCCCAGCCCGAGGACTCTTAGGAATCGTTCCGGAGCAGAGAGCACTGTTCCTGTCCACTGTTCTCTAGGCGGCACTTTGTAGGAAGCGTCTCCTTCGATTAGGACTTAGGCAAGTGAAAAGATCAATTTCCTGAACTTGCTTACTTTGTTCCTCGAGCGAGCTTCCGAATTCTCTTATTCTGTTACAAAATGCCGGAGGAAACCTTAGTTAGGTACTACCAAATGGCTATGGGCTGGGTTTCAACATTCAATGGGAAAGCAGAATGCAATCTCATTCATGGGGCTATTAATAATGAGTCGAAATGTCGCAAATACTAAAATTCTGTTTGAGTTAAACCTGTTATAAGGAATGCTACGGTATTTCTTGAACCCTTTGGCACTTTAAGCAGTTGATATCAAGTGGGTTTTAAAACCAAATACTAAACGATACAACCGTTTTTTGGTGAGGTAAATTATATCGACGTATGTGTTGCTCCCAAGAGATTAGAAGCTACGGGAAAGTTGGTATATATAATATTTTAATATCTGCATTTAAGAAAAACCATTCTAAGTGTTACCTTTGAAGGAAGCAGACAATGTGGAGGTTGCTTCTTGTAGCCGGGCTGTAAAAAAGTTATTTAATTTGCAGCTCACCTTATCCCGCCCTGGGGGGAGATTAAACGCCACATGGACTTATTTATAACTGAGGACTAATATTGTACAATTAGTTCTTTTAGTATGTATGAGAAGGTAGCTGTATTAAATTTCCAATACTTTATTTTCATTATCACAAAAAGTTTTTTTGTTTCCCAGGGTGCTCGTGTTTTTCTACAATATTTTTTTAGATTAGTAAACTGTGTTTTACACGGTAATAATATTTGTAATACGGTCAACAAAACCTAATATAAATACACTTGTAAATAGAATTGTCCCACTTACAAGCTTGAAATGGTTTTAGCCGTATTTGGTACCAGGTACTTCCTTCCTCTACTCCGTTTCCTCTCCCTCCTCATACTGAAGGGAGGAGTTTGGAGGAGGGAGGAAACACGAAAATCTTTCCACAGCCGAACTATTGAACTTACGTTACGTTACGTAAAAATGACCCGTTCTCATAAAATACATAATGTCAACCAAGTACAAATGTTGGGCGCGTACTTGTCATGTTTTCCGACTACGCACCAGTGCCGAAGTGATATTTGATATAAGTTCCTCCGAGCACCTTTCATTGAAATGCCGGTAGATTAAGGACAGCATTCCCACCTGATGGCTGTGCTCTAAAGAATTCAATCCGTTTGTTAAGACAGGGGAATCAATCAAACGGACCACCACTTTATGCAATGAGTCAAGGTTTTTTTCAAGTGTGTTGGGGCTCCAGACCAGAGGTGGCTGCCAAAATCAACAGTGGTTAACAGTGATATGTACAAACCTACAGTGATACCAACAATTATATTCAACAGCTGACATGTACCTGGCGTTGCTCAGGGTTATGAATTGTTAGGATTAAGGTTCTAGTTTACCTGAAAACTGGTTGTAGTTAAGGTGGAAATACATAATAATATTGTTAAGAATTGAAAATGTCTGCCTCGGGTGTCTATCGACTTTTTCTATCTTTCACTACTGTACACCATATTACTGTTAAAATAAAACATTATTTGTCTCCGTATATTATTCCAGTGCACAAATAATGCGTTAAAAATTTATGTTATTTTTTAAAATAATATCCATACATTTGTTAAAACAGAAACGTTAATTATATGAAATTACCTCGATAGAAAAAAATCGCAAAGCAAGCTCCGAAAATTATTTAAAATTCTGTTTTTTAATATGTTATAGGCATGAAAAATTCACAGTGTATCTTTAAATGCAACTAAAGCATTTATCGAGAAATTTTGCTCTATTTCAAATGAGTCATGTTTTATTGAATATTTTCACTATTTTCGCTTAGTTATGGCGTATGACATTATTATCGTTTTTTTTACCTACCTAACATTCGTATTTACCTACTTAACATTCGTATTTACCTACGTAACATTCGTATTTACCTACCTAACATTCGTATTTACCTACGTAACATTCGTATTTACCTACCTAACATTCGTATTTACCTACCTAACATTCGTATTTACCTACCTAACATTCGTATTTACCTACCTAACATTCGTATTTACCTACCTAACATTCGTATTTACCTACCTAACATTCGTATTTACATATCTCCCTTTGGAACCATCTTTGAACGCTTACTACGGGGCTTTAAGCCTTTCTTGGTCGTCCCTGACTTTTCTACCATTCACTATTGATTACCACATTTTTATTTTATTTATATTTACAAACATTAGTACGTGGAAATCAACTTAGATTTACAAAAAAATAATATTACTTATTATAACTAGTGAAAGGTGAAAGAGATGGTTCTTTTCGGACTGGTCTTAGAGTGAAAAGTGCCCGTATGAGCCAACCTTGTTAAATACATTTTCTACCAACCTTGTGTAAGACCCTTGTTTCCTACTGACGTTAGGCACAGTGATTACCCGTGCAATGCGCCTTTCTATTACTAGATTATAAGATACTTATTAGAATTTGGGCCGCCACTTTTGCCTAAGTCTAACCAGATTAGATCTGTTCTAAAAAATATATTCTGCACGAAAAAATAATTAGAAAAAACCAAGTACCTAAGTATCATATTTTCAAATCTTAGGTACTTAATAATAAAAAATAGTGAAAAATATTATTACTTAAAAAAATACATTTATGTAGATCAACAATCGCTGATTCTGAAGAGTTTTGGTATATAAACACGTAGAATTTATTGACACATAACATCAAAACGCCCTGTGTCGTTGGCACGACTGAATCTTTTGATTCTGACATCATCTCATAGAATTTCGTGCTTGTTTTTTTTTACGTTAGATCCACACAGGATGCCCTGACGAAAAAAAATTGCTCCGTGCCTTATAAAGGGTCTTTTTAAGGAAGGTTCTGGGAAGGAAAAATGTGTGAGGGCTGGGTAGGAATCTGCAGTTCGTGTAGGAGTGACGGATTCGTATGAATCTATCCTTCCCTACTGCAGTGCAAGGTGATGGGTCGAGAGAGTCCAGCTGGAGAGATTAAAAGGACTACCTCAATCAGTCTCTCCCGATCAGACCTGCTTCCCAAAATTTTTTTTTTTTATTAATGATAAACTAATGTATATAAGACCAGGTTTTTTATTCGTAGCACAAAGGATAACAAATAATTATAAACAATAATTAGTCACCTGAAATAACAATACAAATTGAAAATATCTCTCGAGAAAAAATAAATGCCGCCGACGGGAATTGAACCCGCACCTTCTGATGTCCGGTCAGATGCTCTGGACCACTGAGCCACGTCGGCTTTAGTAAAAAGTAATAATTTATTAAAAATGTTTGTTTATTAGTTTTGTTTTTAATAGTGAAACTTAATTTTGGTTACTTTAAGAACTGCATTGTTTTAAAATATAAAATAGCTAAAATTAAAACAGCATATCAAGGATATTATCATGAGAACCTCAGTAACCAACCACCGAAATTATGATATTTAAAAAAAAAATTGTTATCACTTTTGGAGTTAAATTTTAGAAATAAGTACATAATTTTATTACTTATTATTATTTATAATGTCAACATTTTGTAAGGAATCTAACCTTAATAACACAATGTTCAACAGATTGGGTATTTGAGATTTTACTGTATTAGTATTTTAAATCACTTACAAATATTTTCGGATTACGTTAATTTTTAAATAGATTCACTTTTTTCAAATGTATTTCAAAATTAAATACTTGTTTTTATGTCAGATGAAAAATTCAATCGACTGCGGAAATGGCTAATTTTTTACACAATGGTCCAACACAATAACAATAGTGACGAGATGCCGACATTTTACAATGTGTTCTTCAATTAAAAGTGGTAATTTTTTAATAAAAAAACGTCTGGTAATTTAGTTAGAAGGTCAATCATGACTAAAAAAATGAAACTAATGGACTGAGTTCCTTTTTAGTATAACGCAGTTCTAAAGAACACACAAATATTATTTTGGAAAGCAGGCTTCAAGTACGTACCTATTGAGAGGAAGTGGTAGCTACTAGTTACCTTCATTACCGGTGTGTGCTTAGAGCTATACAACATCAATGTATGTAGATATCTTTATTGAAAATTTTAGAATATTAAACAGCATTATAAATATTTTACCGTTAAAGCGTATACGGATATTACGGATATGGTTTTTGATTCACATAATGTGGATTTGTCCAAGTATGTGGACATAATGGCGGTTTTAGTAATGAAATCCAATATCGATGTTTATGCCTAGTTCCAAACCTGATATTCAAATCTATCACCTCTAATAGGTATTTCAAATTATTGGTAATCCGGTTAAAACGGGATTGCAGGCCGTTTCCTGATAAACTTTTAGTAACTTAATATATATATATATATACATATATTATTTTTAATATAACCTAATATATCAGAACACGTGTTCATGCGCCTGCAATTGCCTTGATAATATATGATGACGAAATGCAAAAATATAAAGATTTTCACTGAACACGTGTTCCGACAACTTGATAATGCATTCGTGTTTTACTAAAAGATTATCATTCATTCATTAAGGTCCTGCAATCCCGTTTTGAACGGGACTACGATTAAGTTGAGGAGATTCTTAATAAATTAGCGATACTCATTTTAATTTTTCCACATCTGGATCGGAACATGGAACCTGAATCTAGTTCACTTCTATTTGGAAAAATAGTTGAAGAATGTATTAGGGAATATTCCAATGACGGAGGCGAACGAACCGTCGAGGAATTCTAGTCGATAACTTGGAACAAATTAGTAAAACGTGGTGTTTGACAAATAAGGAGTCATAACTCTCGGCGCGCTGGTCCCAGTGGACATGCGGGCAATGGGACCTGAAGATTTAAATTATTTTAGTTGTTTCTATACTAGGAGTATGTATATTATGCCTTCATGTCACTATGGTGTACGTGTAAATATCAAACCGTGAAAGGCAAAATAAGATTTATTTTATTACGTTTAGGAACAATTGTAAGATAAAATTACATTGTGAAATCAGTACCTATATGATACACCAATTGAGTTCCAATAATTTTCTAAATGTACAAAAAAATAATTATACATGGGTACACTCGTCGATATTTAGTCGATGTATATACCATAATGTTAATATAAGCTATAGAAAAAAATACACGATTAGAACAGTGAACAGTGAAAATAGTAAGTAAAACTATATTACTTGATTGTACAACAACTCTCAACAATAACTAGTATTGTACCTGCTTATATTGTCCGTACTCGGCCTATTATGTTTTGTAATATACACACATTGTACCCGCTTATATTGTCCGTACTCGGCCTATTATGTTATATAATATACACACATTGTACCTGCTTACATTGTCCGTACTCGGCCTATTATGCTATGTAATATACACACATTATTGTACCTGCTTATAGTGTCCTTACTCGGCCTATTATGTTATGTAATATACACACATTTTATCTGCTTATATTGTCCGTATTCGGCCTATTATGCTATGTAATATACACACATTATTGTACCTGCTTATACTGTACTTACTCGGCCTATTATGTTATGTAATATACACACATTTTATCTGCTTATATTGTCAGTACTCGGCCTATTATGTTATGCAATATACACACATTATTGTACCTGCTTATATTGTCCTTACTCGGCCTATCATGTTATGTAATATATACACATTATTGTACCTGCTTATACTGTCCTTTCTCGGCCTACTCGTATTATGTTATGTAATATGGTGACCGGATAAATCATCACAATGATAATTCATCACATCTTTAAAAAGGTATATAAACTCATTGAAAGTTATGAAACAAAAATTTTATTAACTGGGTTAAGTAGGTTAGGTTAGATTAGGTATTTTTTTCATCGTTTCCAATGACTTTATATCACTTTTTAAAAGTGTGTTGAATTGTCACTGTGTTGAGTTATCATGGAACCGTTAAATCAATAATACAGTTCACAATTTATTGTCATATGATACAGGATATTTGGTAACTTCCAGGTGTCCGGCATGTCCTGTGTTGTCCGGTCACTCCCCAACTATCAGCTCAAATTAATTGATCATTATCTCCTAAATCAAACGGTACAGTGGTCAAAAAGTAGGGATGGGATTCGTACAATTTGATTTATTGTCCGACAATAAACGCGCCTAATAGAAATGTGTTGTATTTTGTTATAATCGGTTTTAAAAGCCTTTGCTTCGGTATTAAATAAAAATGAAAATAAATATTTTAAATGTTTGCAGCTGAAAATATTATCTCGTACGAAGTCAACTGGGAGAACAGGGAATATTAGGCGGGAAGTTCATTTCCGATTCCAATATGGCGGCCAGGCCGTCCTCCATTTCTTCCAAATATCTCGCATTGAGTTATTCTAATTAGGATGCTGTGACGACTAATTCCTATGGATTATTTTTTGTGGGTACCTACATGAAGCCACAGCGCCGACTATTCAACTATACTTGTGTCACATACACATGCACACACGCACACACACACACACTCTCTACTCACACGTTGGAGTAGGTAGGCTTCCTTACTTCACTGCCGATTAAAAGCTCAGTATACCTATATCTAATGAATACCTACATTAATTAAAATTTTAAATAAGTTTTTCTTTTATATATTCAATAATTTAAAAAAAGTATTTATTTTTTTTATATTTAATAATGTTTTTATTCCATTTATAAAAAAATTAAATTGTTTATTAAAAACCTTAATGACCAAATGGAATATTCGGATTTTCATGAACACGTGTTCCTACATCGTTATAATATAATGAACTAAAAATGTATCGGGAAACTTTTAATTCATTCTTAAGGCCTGCAATCCCGTTTTTCACCGGAATCACCAATTTTTTACAGAGTTTCTTAATAAATTAGCAGTACACATTTTTCTACGTGTATATTCCCTCATATACAAACTGGTAACGCATTATAAATCTACCTCCTGCTCCCTGGGCTTATCGGTAACCACACGGACAAAAATGAGTATTGCTGATTTAATAAAATCCAGTTAAAATCGGGCCAGCAGGCCATTTCCTAAAATTTTAGTACGTCCCAATATATCGGAACGTGTTCATGCACCCGAGTTTGCCCTGTTAATATAAAATGACGAAATGCAAAAATATAATAAGTTTTATGAACACGTGTTCCGACGTCGCGTTAATGGATTCTTTTTTTACTAAAAGTTTAACATGTAACCTATCAATTCATTCGTTAAGGGCCTACGAATAATTTGAAGAGATCTTTTTGATAATTTTGCAATATTTCATATCAGTAAGTTTTCTACGTGCAGCAACCAGTAGGCAGTAGCAGTTTACAGTTGGCAGTTGGCAGTTGCCAGTGAACAGTGCAGAGTCGAGAGAGAAGAGTATCAAATGTCGACTAATGCATGCAAACAGACGAACACTCGCCACTCGCCGCCCCCCCAACACCCACTACCAGCTGCCTACTACCTGCCGCCAGGCTGCACCGCTGTGCACTCAACTGACTCACAACCTTCAGTTCATCGGATGCATCGTATTCGGTGTGAGGTATAACATAAGTACCTGTATGTATTATCAAAATACGAAGAAACAGATATTCCTATTCGTAACTTTACCCAGTGTCGGTCGTAGAGACAATCCTCGAATTAGCGTGGTTCTGTGAAGTCTCCGAAAGCCGCGGCTTGCTCCGGTGAGGATGTGGCGAGCAGAGGTAAAGAGCTACCTTGGCAGGTTGACAATGATTGTCCTCTATTCTGTTCTAACCACTGGCGCCACCGTCACCAGCATTGGGAAACAAAAACACTCTTAAGAGCACTTAGGCTGTTTACCAAATATTTGTTGAGCATTTGAGCACACGAAACAAATTTCTGTGTTGAATTGGAAGTTAATGGATGTTTGCTAACACGACCCTTTGTCAAATTTCAGCGCTCAAATAACGCACGGGATAAAAGTATCGTATGGCGAATCTATGAACTGGGTGGACTACGTATATAAATATAAATATCACGTCTTCTTCTTCCAGTGGCACATATTAGGATGAAAGGCTATTTAAATAATCCAATGCTGCTTATTATTATCTTATCTATGTTAATTTATAACGTTATAGATAGAGGTAGGTAGGTACCTAAAACATAACAAGTATGTGGTTTAAACCTGCGTAGATAGTTGTTAACATTTCGTTTTTTTTTAATATTTTATGTATGTACTGTGTATTATAATAAGAAATTATATCTGTTAACATTTGATAATTTTCTTTATTATTTTATATGAATAGCAATATTGCATTTTTCAACCCTCTCTCTCGCGTGTGAAACGATCAAAGAAATTGATTTATTCTCCAACTCACCATCTTTAAAACTAATACAAACCTCAAATATTACTTACAAAAAATATATCAATATTTTAATTATTATTCTAGAATTTGCATTCGTTACTATTATTTTTATTTTCTTCTCTACTATCTTTATAGTGTAATATGGCCAACAATAACATAATTCACCATAAAATTCACGTTAAAAGTTTTTGGGATATTTGGTTAATTTATACATCGCCGTTTTCGTTAAAAATCGCCTCAAGGGCGTGGGGATCGGTGAATTTAAAATTCAGAACTCGACTGTTGCGAATTTTTGAGTCTAGTTAATTCAAGAGTACCTACTCGACACACTATGGATAAGGATCTAGGTATTGTGTAGCCCACTCTCCTATTCCTCGCCTACATAGTTGAGCAAATTAATATACGAATGATATTGACATTTTTAATGTAAAAAATTCGATGTTTAAAATATAAAACTATGGTGTTTATATAACTAAGCCAAATATTATTATTATTAGGGGAACATTAAGTACAACAACAACAACATTTTATTTAAAATAAATAAATGTCTTGCAAAACAAAACTCACTTATGAATAATTTCGCACTTAAATTCTTTTAAAATATTACAACGATGGGGCAAGAAACATAAAAAAATACATATATGGTGAGATGAGTAGGTGCCTACAACAACCTACCAACAATACAAGCATAAATGGATCGTAGAATCATTTTCGATTTAACCTGTTTGTATAAAATCATTAATTCAATGATTGATGCCCCTGATTTATTAAATGTAATATCTTTTCATTCTCCAAGCAGGTCAGTTACAAGACGGTACCTACCGTATTATTGTAGCAATTCTACATCAATGTCCCAATACTACACTCCTATGCGACGGATTCAACAGCTAGGAAACAAAGACTACGATGTTGTTGACATATATAGTACAGCAATTTCAATATATAAGCATACCTTATTGAAGTTTCTTTCATCAGGTAGTGGAATATTTTAATAAAGGTATTTAATTTGTCGAATAATAATTTTGTCGACAAAGGAAAAATAAATATTTTGGATTTTTTATGTTTTGTTCCTGCATGCTGTGTGGATCAAGTTCAGTGATATTTTGTCATTCTATTTATGTTTGCGCAATTGTTTTAAATAGTCGTTTCCTGCACTATTTGCGTGTACAATTTCGTAAATATTTTTTATATTTATGTATGTGAAAAACTTAATATGCGTGAAATAAATAAATAAACAATAATAATTTCATTCAGAAAAATGAATATTGCTAATTTATTAAAAATAATTTCAAATATTGGTAATCAGGCCTAAAACGGGATTGCGGGCCGTTTCGTAGTAAATGTCTAATATATCCGGAAAACATCTTCATGCACGTGCATTCGCCTTGATTAATACATAATGACAAAATGCGAAAATATTAGTATTTTAAGAACACGTGTTCCGACATCGTTATAATATATTCGTCATTTACTAAAAGTTTATAAGGAAATCTGTTGGTTCATTCGTTAAGGCTTGCAATCCCGTTTTTTACCAGATTACCAATAATTTTAAGAGATTCGCAATACTCATTTTACTCCTTGTATACCTAAACTTGACAGTTCGATTGCGCGAAAACAGTGGCAAAAGAGAGAAGAAAAAAGAAGAAAAAACGGGAAGACGACCAAAGCTAATATGCCTTATAACGCATCTCTTTTTTCTTCGTTAACTATGTAAATATTATTACAATTGTTTTACATATTAGTATGTCAGTTATAAATTACCGTCTGGGGCATAAACTAAATTTTGGGTAGAAGGTGGTACCTAGTTACCTACCAACGAAATACGTTTTGTAAAAAAATAATGAGTTGCTGAGATTAGTTCTCTGAATGAATTCCCTAATAATTAGGAAACCGACACCGAAAATATCCCTTTGATACGAAACAGATTTAATGTCGGCAATGTATCTTTTATGTGCGAAATTATTTTGACTTTTACTAATTGAAATGCATAATGTGTGTATGTTTCTACGGTAGCAACATCCGCTTTGACATCTGCTCTGGAACCCATCTTCTATCATCCCGCATCGGCTGCACACACTGACACACTGACACCCCAACTACTCGTGTCTCTTCTAATGGCCAACAAAGTGGAAACATATTTTATGTCACCTCGCTGACATCTGTGGTTAATCACAGCTTCTTTTTCATCTGAATACTTATTTCAATTCTTCTGACTTCTTCTCCTTATGAAATAGTTTTCATTTCAGCGGTGTGAGTTTTGAGTTGTAGGTATCAGCTGAATAAACCAACATGCGGTTGAAATTAATAGATTGTTCCTTGTAACGATGGGAAAGCTGTACGTATTTTGTTGCTGTTCACCAAATCCTTACTAAAAAGCGTGGTGTAAATATAACGCGGCGCGTAAGGTCAGAATAGTGAAAAAGTTGACTTATTACCATGGCGTTTGTTTGGTTAAAACTGTCTTAACCAGGCTCGAGGCCGGCTTTACCACTCCAACGTTTCACGGGCATATAAGAATTGTATCGGTTCCCGACGGTACCTATACATGCATTACCACCCAATTATTCATTTTTACCCATTTATACTAAATAATGTAGTTGATTGTGGCTTAGAGAAAATGTAAGCCGTGTGTAAAAACAAGAAAACAAATAGTTGAACAAAATATTGTTTATTCTGAATTTAAAATATGATAGCCACAAAAATGAGGCAAAAAATTAGGTTACAATGGCCGAGTGGATTGAGGTAAAACAGAAATCCTGGGGTCGATTTCCGGTTGAGACCGTGAGCTTTTTTGTTTCCTGAGTCTTGTTCTGTTTCAATTGTCGAGTTTAATCAGTATTATCTTCTTCTTCAATAATTAAGATTATTTATTTTTTGAAAAATTATATATTTTAGATCAAGTACTCCAGCTAACAGTAAAACTAATCTGTCTTAAAAATATTTCATTCAGAATTCATTATTTGATCCTCGTACCTCGAAAAATGTTTGCTAGTTACATTTTTATTTGTAAAATATCGAGTTCCACCATATGACTTGTTTTTTTTAACCGCGTCGCACTGCCATGTTTTTTTAATGGTAGCAGTCTTCAACAAATGGTTCCCATGTAGGGGGCAGATGGAGTTCTTTCACCAAATATTGCTATATTTGCACGGGTTCGTTTATCTAGTAACCTTATACTTGTTTCAACGTTTTTCAAAAGTCATTCATAGTAAATGAAGAACTAGTAAAAGCACGCCCCTTTATTATTTGATTTTTTAATCGAAAGATTTTCATTAGCGGGTAGGTACTTACATAATGTTTAACATTTTCATTGATTGTCTTAGCCAAGTAGAAATTTCTTCAGATCTGAAATGGGAATACATTATGAATTAAATTTAGTAGGCTAAAAGAAACAGAAATGAGATACCTGAGGCGTACGTGTAGTAAAACCATATATGATCGTGTGAGAAATGTGGATATCCGCAGACTGCAAGGCTGATGTAAGTGTAATGAGTAAGATTGAGAGAAGAAAGGACTACAAGGAGAATATATTACGCAAATGTGCATGGTAGCAGAAGTCGGGGACGCCCAGGAAGACATGGCACGATACTTGAATCGGGCCATGTCAAGAGTCAGAATAATAGAAGAGTATGAATGAGGCAAAGATTGTGTGCCAAGACCGAGTTGTTTGGCGGTCCGTCCTTTCTGCCTACACCTGATGGTTAGTTAGCTAGTTAGTTTAAAGAAACTATGTGGTTAGAAAATGAAAGATAAAAGAAGTCAAGTGGTTTTTCTTTGGTGAGGTAGTAAGGCTGTAAATTTCTTACCAAGAATGTTTTTTTTTATGTTATTTAAAAACTGTATATTTTCCAAAGTATGTTTCGCAAACTATTTAAGACACCACAAAATTAATCTTATATATCTAAAATCAAATACGAGATCATACTTTGCTTAATTAAATGTAAGAATGGGATATGGCAAAAACACACTTCCTTTAATATTATTATTTAATAAGCTGGCAGCATTCTTCTGATGCGCTATATCTGATAACAAAAGTAATTGAGTTTCTTCTCTCCAAATAAGAATCCGATCGAGCTTTAAATTAATTTATATTAGTAGAATCAATTATGTGTTGTATAAGTTTGTTCCATGCATCCACTACTCTTTTGCAAGGAAGCATTTCCTAGGATTGGATACAAAAGATGTTTTATCATTTTTTTAGTGTCTTTGGAGATTTATATATATATTTTTTATTTCTTGCTAGAGCAATCCCGACGAGTTACAAAACTCATTGTAGGACGAGAGGAACTTACAATACATAGGTGGGAGTCAATAGGTATAATTTTACATTGGTATTTTGATATCAAAATTATAAGTTTCACATACGAAACAGTAAAAAAATATTATAATTATAAGTTTGACATACACAACAGCAAACAAATAGAAAAGGGGAGGTTTAGTAAAACAAACAAGAAGAAACGAAAAAAGAAACAGACAGGGATACACATAAGCACAGAGCAAAGGTAGGAATTTAAAAGAAGGTACTTACCCACTAATACATTGGTAAAAATAAATTTCGCTCGATTACAAATACAGGGGATAGAAAAGGAAAGAGAAAGAAACAAACAAAACAAAGTATAACACAACTAGAATTACTTTTTTAGTTTTTATGTTTTTAAAAAATATTCTTTTAAGGGCTTACTTTGAATTTTTGGATTATGCTGGCTGTTTTCATACATATCTGGAAAAGAGTTATAGAGTGTGTAGGCAATATAGTAAAGAGATTTTATTTCATATTTTGTAGTGTGTGTTAGAGGAATGCGGATTTTATTGTTATTCCGAGTATTGTAGTTGTGGATGGCTTGATTGTAAAGTAGTTTGATGTTAGTGTGAGTTGAATGTTGGCTAATTTGTAGGATGGTGGTCAAGATTTCATGTTCGGGAAGGACTGTGATTGGAAGGATAACGGAAATTTAATAGATTTCCTTGACATGTGTGTCCCATGGAAGACCTAGAACATTTCTGAGAGCTCGGTTATCGGTTTATGGTGGTAAAGATTTCTTGGTTGCTAGGACAACTATAATGTCCAGATTAAATAATTAATTCAAAATATACACAGATACGACAGTTATATTATATTGATTAAATAAAGTAAATTAATAAATTTTCATCTTAAAATGTATAACAATAAATTTATGCAATTTTCTATAATACTATGAAAACACCAATCAAAATCGTGAAACATGACAAAAACATAAAATACAAACATTGACGAAAATGCCCATTTACCAATATTGTATCCGTATTATTACCGAAATCTAACTTTCTGCCAAATTATCATTTAGCTTTGCAAAATGTAATCACAAAATAAAATAAATATAGGTACCCATGTGGCATTGTTGAAACATGGTTCTAACCCTTTGGATAAACTCAGTGACGTAATATTGTAAGTGGTAGATTCTTATCAGAAAAGGGATCACATGTATATATATATATTATTCGAAACCTTTGTCAATTTACAGAGAGCGTACCTACATTTTTGGAAAGTTTGAGACATGGACAAAACTACCTGCAGCGAAAGCTAAAACATAACAATGCTAATATGAAAAGGTTAGTTCCCTTCTCTGCCTCCATTACTACGTAGTTTAATAGGGATATCGGCGTCAGAAGAACTGAAATAGAAATTTATAACTGATTAGATTGATTTGAATAAAACATCGTCGCCTACGAAGTGATGCGCACAGCTGTAAATAACCCAACACGCAGTTTTTCTGTATGGGTGTGTTTATTATTCTTTTGGAGAAATGGGGACTGAAATGATCGACCTATTTTCAAAAAGAAAGTACCTGTCTATGAAATTATTATTATGCTATGGTAAATGGGAATCTAGCACGTCGATCGATAATGTCGGTAAGTTGTCATCGTTCCTGAGCATTACTGCAGATCGCTAACGAACAAACGTTCTTAAGTTATTCGAGTTGAACTGTGGTTGATGACAAGTTATGGACATTATCGTGCTAGATACCAAAGTGCATGTAAGAACGGTTAAGGCGATGCCATACGTAGTAATGCAAAATCATTTGTTTTTGGTTTGAAAATTTGGTCAGAATAAGCCCAGAAAAAAATAATGTATAGACCTATGAAAACTGCTTTAAAGTTCAAAATCTCCTACTTACGAACCCATTTTCGGTTTTGATTTTATTGTATAATGTGGAAAATTAAGTTATTTATAAAATGATAGAAAAAAAAAATAATATTTATGCCTGAACATCCACAAAATAAAATAAAATGCACTTTTTGGCCATGTTTTTTTCTTGCATAAATCAAAACAGGCGGATGGTGTTAAGCGGGAATTTAAACCTTATCGTCATCTACGTAAGGGTTGTTATTGATAGCGGCTCAATTTAAAATATTAAACGACGTATTGCATCGTCTTAATCATTTATAGTAAAGCGTAACGAGGTATGTGTTCATAAATATAATAAAGAAGAAAACTGTTCATACAATTGAATGCAATTCCGTATTTAATCGTATTACCAAAAATTTAAAGAAATTTTGAATAAATTAGCAATATTAATTTTTCTCCGTGTAGAATACAGATTGTGCGCCTGTGCGGGCGGAAAATATGTTTTGTTTCGGTATTTTATTGAATATGGATGTTTAAAATATTTGGAATTGCGTTAAATAATATTGCCCTTAAGCACGGTCTGTCCCTATCTGTGCAAGGGCAGTGCAATGCAGTATAATATATACCACGATGGATGGATGGAAATACATAAAACAAAATCACACAGCAGGTACCCAACAATGGGTATGTTGTATATACTGGATATGTTTGTCCACCATTTAGCCAAGGTGTGAGAATTTGTCTTTGTGTTCAATTTTATAACCTCATCATTATTCATTGGAGACAATACCGCTTACCCCTTTTTAAACAATTTATTAGTATTACATTCCCGATCACACCTTTGTAGATCCGATCCCCGAGATAGGGTTGTGTGCAGGACGGACAGTGAGGACTGGCGACAGGGGACTGTGGACTGGGGATGGGAAGCGGCGATGGCGGGGGGTTGGTGGGGGGACGTGGAGATGTCCCGCGAGGCTCCGGTAATCAATTACCAACATTGAGTCTTTCACCTTTCCGAATCAGATAAGGCCTCTCTCCTTTAGCTACGGAGAATGTAAATCTTTTCTAACAAAGATAAATTTCATCTATAAATGGACAGGCGGACGGACACTGGACGATGAACGCGAGGGTTCGTAGTTCGGGGTCCGCAATCTCCTCCCCTCTCCCCATATACACCCTCCAAATGGAACAATACAATCTCAGGCAGTGTCCTTTCCGGTTTGCCATTAATTGGGTTTTCGATTGCCACTAGCCCACTTTCCCTAATGTTTACGGAATTATATTGTAATGTTAATGAATTAATAAGACACGACATTACGACATGATTTCGACCGGTAGAGAATTTAACACATTTTCTTTTCTTCCAAAATGATATATAAATATATGCATTGTTAGTGTAAGGGGAATAAAATAAACAATTTATTAAGTTTGACAGCTTGAAAATGGCATTGAAAGCCGAAACAGCTGTAACAATAACAAAAACCTAAAAATTCTTGCAGAACTTAATAATTAGTTTATTAAATTTGATTTTAATTAAATTTAAAAAAATATATTATTATTAAGTTATGAAGTTTAATAAAAAAATATATATATTTGTTCCACTTTTTCATCCGAGTCTGACACCATGACAAGGATTTTTTTTATTTATTACTGAAAAAAGGAAGTTACATTTTCACTTATTTAACTGAAAAAATTATTCATTATTTTTTAATGATAAACTAATGTTTATAAGACAAGGTTTTAATGCATAGCACGAAGGATAACAAATTATTATAAGCAGTAATTGTTGATTGAAGTACTTGTACACATTGAATTATTTGGCGTGTTGGGAATAATCAAACGTAACTTAGTGGTCCAGAGCACCTGACCGGACATCAGAAGGCATTTATTTTTACTCGGGAGATATTTTCAATTTGTATGGACATTTCAGGCCAGTAATTGTGCTTATAATAATTTTTAAATTGACATTTTTTCCGAATATACACTCCTCTTCCATACGCAACAAATGATTTTAATGGAAGAGCAGTATAAAACATGAGATACAAAATTACGCATTGTAAAACTAGTTAATATGTTATGCAAATGTTTCATTAATAAAAACATACCTACGCGGAAATAACTTACTGCTTTAAAAAATATTCCTAATTTACTAAAAACCTAATAAAATTATTCGTAAAAATCGTTAAACGGGACTCAAGCTCTCAAACAAACTCTCAGTAAAACACGAATGCGTTATGAGGATGTCCGAACACGTATTCATAAAATTTTTAATTTCATTATATTTATAAGGATAAGCACAGCTGTATGAAAACCTGTTCCGATATATTCTGAATGTACTAGTATTCTACTAGTAAATGGCGTGCCATCACGTTTTTAACGTGATTTTAATAAATCCGCAATACTCATTTTTAACGTGATTTTAATAAATCCGCAATACTCATTTTTCTCGTTGTATATTGGACAAGGATACTAGAAATAGATCAGTTTTATTTCCCTTCAATAGTATTATTCCTACATAATATACAAATAATAACATGGGTATGAAAAATGGTACAACAACATTTACAAAGGAAACAAGAAACTGTGTGCAAAATCAATAATGCTAATGATTAATCCTTTATATTTATGCAAAGAAATTTCCACAGAAGGAAAGTTAGCTATGACATTAATAATGAATGTGAATATTTCTGTAGGAGATCCCAATAATCAAATAATAAGCTTGGAAAAAGTTTTGTTTAAGAAACAACAGTCGCCAATATAAAATTTGTTTCTGAATCAAAAACTTTCATCTTCATCGAATACTTTGAAAACCATTTTTTAAATTGAAGCGAGAATACTGCTTTCAAAAACTCTCTTTCTATAGGAAGCTTTCTTAATTATCATGTCGTGAAATTAAGAAAAAGTTTTCCTTACAAAGTTTATCCTTTCAATCTGCATTAATTGTTTTAATAATATACCCACATCTTACCGGTTTTGCCTGTTTGCTTATAGGAAATAATGTTTATATATATATATTTTTTTTTTTAAAAGAAATTCAAACATTCCCGGATTACGAATAACCTGACAATATTTGAAAACCTCCAACTACCACCACAGTAAGCTGAAAATGTTGCTTGTTTAGTGATGGAGGACTTAGCCAGCCGAGGAATTGAACACACTACGCCTGAGTGGGACCCAAGCGAATAATATATAAAATGTAATGAATAATATATAAAATGTAATGAATAATATATAAAATGTAATGAATAATATATAAAATGTAATTAACTAACAAGGACTCGATGCATTATCAACACTCTAAAGCAGTGCTTCGGATTTTCTGGGATAAGAACGGATAAAAATTAATAATGCCTGGACTTGCTATCCACCGAAGACGGCACTTTAATTAATAATTTTACAAATATTCTCAGGATTAGGGAGAGCCGTTCAGATTTGGTTAAATTGGAAAGCATAATCAAGTAGTGAGGAACCGTTTTATGTTCACGTGATTGTTGTGTTAAATTATACTGATATTTTAAAATGGTAAAAACTATGACCATAACTAAACGAGAGCTTGTTTTGAAATGATAATTAAATAAAACATAGGTACTCAAGCATCAACCTCCCTCATAACCTCCCCGCCAACAAACAGGCTCCGGTACGTCGCCAATACAATCCGTGGCAATTGTAGAATTTATTTCTGCAAGTGGAATGGATTTCTACTTTACTTACTCTGATTAAAAATATCTTCAATTGAGACAATACGCGGCGGTATATCGGTTACACAATATTGACAATGATTTAATCAACTCAGTCTACAGTCGCGTCCGTGGAAATGGCAGAATTGGAATTATGAGCCATCAGGCGCCCAGGAAATGGAAGGCGTGTAGGTACTTACTTTTTACTGCCACAATTGAATGGCGCAACTGTTTATCAGACATGTTGTGGCGAGTAGTGAGATCTCGATAAGAAATGCAAACAAAATGATTATTATAATGTTATAAACTCCTGGTTACAACAGAGAAACTAAACATATTCGTAATCTTGTTACTTATTTACCACAGTACCTATATAAAATTAAATAAAACTCTTGTTATATTATAGACTTTTTTTGCAAAAATCTGACACGTGTTACATGGGTAATCATTAAATATTGTGAACAGATGTTTTTGCAATGTATAGGGCGATCGTTTTAGAGATAATGTGAAAAATGATGAACAGATAATGAATTTTAACTAATGGGTGAATAGGTTTTTAATTAATGGGTGAATAATTATTTTTAACCCCTATTGACGTAGATTTGATTATTTTATGCTGTTTATAGTTAACTGCGTATCGTCACCGTAATTAGTCAAATCTCATTTAATTTAGAATAGAAACATTGTTCGAAGTGACCAGATTTGAATAGTCAGGTACTTCCCCACCTTCCTCTTTACCATCTCCATTCCCTCCCCACTACCTTCAGCCTCACAAGATAACCCAATTGTGGAGGCCATAATCTCACCGGCTCCAGACGGTTGGGAGCAATTGGGATTCTTGTGAGGAATCAGATTTGAAAAAAGTTATTTTCTTTTTATGAAAAGAATATAAGACTCGCAGGCATTACAAAAATTGCAAACATTCTAAAACTGTGTAAATATTGTAACTTTAACGAATCATTTGACAGAGTTCCTAACAAAGTATCAGTTAAAAACGAATGTTCATGTTCATACAAATACTGATATTGTCGCATTCCGTCATAATATTTATTAGGAAAGAACAAGTGTTTCGATGTATTCTGAATGACTAATATTTTATCGGAAAATTGGTTTGCCATCACTTTTTTAACAGGAATTTTTTTCTCCGTGTATGGTAAATCACGAATAATATTTAGGTATCTTCAAATATTTAAACAAATTACAAATAATACAGAAGAAAGTAATAAAAAAACATTTTAACTAAAACCCAGATACAACCAAAAAAAATTCCAAGTAACGAAATTTTAATCTATAAAATACAAAATATAAAAATATCACAAGTTCATGAATACTATACAAGACGATATAACAATTTACGCACAAATACAGTACACATCTACAATCTCCTTCCCGATAGACTGAAAACAGATGAACATTCCCGATAGAATGAAAAAAACATAACATTTCAGAAAAAACTGTTTAACCTTAAGATTAGTGAGCAATATCAAAATGTACTTATATAAGAATATTATGTTACTTATTGTGTAGTAACCGATAACATTAAGAAATTTTTAATGTAGGGTAAAATACGAGTAGCAAATGTATAACCATGTTTTGTCCAGTGTTTTTTTTTAATACAGTACCCTCTGTGTGCAATGTCGTATCTTATCCAAGCTTAAACTTTCTAATAAAAGTGTGTTTACGGATTTTTTGTAAATAATAAAATTAGATAGAGCCTAGGAACTCGTAATAAGTTGTACAGCGCCTTTGATGCGATTTTTCACAAAAATGGCGCTATACAAATAATCCAATAATTATTATTTTTATTACATCTGGCGATACAATCCTGTAGTTTCTTTATAAAGCTTGCTTTGTGTTCTGTCTGCTACTAACAGTGAGGTGATGTAACTTTGAATTTTAGATAAATGTGAACGGTATGATGACCGCTCAATGGACGGTATTATAGCACAATCAGAGGGTAAATTAGGTACAGAAAGATAGTGTATCAGACTGTTATACGAGGGTGGTCTGAATAGTTTCCGACCTAACAATGAAACAAGAACTTTTTTCTTAAGTTTTTTATTTCTTTTTCTACATAGTCTCCTTGTAACTCTACACACTTCTCCCAACGATGCTCCGATCTTTCTAACCCGTCCAAATAGTACTCGGCGTTTTTATCTGCAAAATAATTGTTTACAAAGGTGATTGCCTCCTCATTTGACGAAAATCTCTGTCCTCATCACAGTCGCCATCACTTTCCCAGCCGTGAAAACAGTTTTTGCCTTTTTGGAGCCGGTTCCCCCTTTGCAGTCCACTGTTTTGACTGTATTTTTGTTTCGGGCATATAATGGTGTATCCAAATTTCTTCTACAGTAATTAATCGGCGCCAAAACTCGGATTTATTGCACCTAAACTGCGCCAACAGAGCGTTGGAAATGTTCATTCGAACACGATTTTGGTCTAACGTGAGCAAACGGGGCACCCAACGCGCGGACAGCTTTCTCATGTCTAAATCTTGATTTAATATGTGACAGACACGTTCTTTGGACATTTTCATAACCTTTGCTATCTCTCTCATTTTAATTCAGCGGTCGTCTAACACTATTTAGTGAAGTTTATCAATGTTATCGTCAGCAGTTGCAGTTTTTGGACGTCCCGAACGTTCATTGTCTCCCAAGCTCTCACGGCTACGTTTAAATTCAGCTGCCCAAAATTTCACTGTGGTAAATGATGGTGCAGAGTCCCCATACACAGAGTCCAGCTCATCTATAATTTGCGAAGGCGTATTGCCTTTCAAAAACAAAAATTTAATAACAGCTCGATCCTAATTTTTTTCCATTTTCACAAAAACACACACATCGACTCACTCAAACGACTGTCAACTAAAAACTGCGCGTCCAAAATGGCCTAAACTTTGGTGAGTAACTGTCAAAAGATGCACAACTACATTCACTAGCTTTTATTGATGAGTACCGCCATCTTTGCGTTGAGGTTGGAAATTTTTTACACCACCCTCGTATTACGTATGTTTAATTAAAAATAGTTTTTCCTTTATTGGTATTCCGATCAGTGGTCCTTTAATTTTGACGATATATTATAATTAGTTTGCGTACCATGTTAATGTTTGGCCTGTATTTCTATGATCTGAGATTTGACCCTTTTACGTATGTATGGAATTATTCAAAGCTAGTAGTAGTAGGTGTATAGTCATCTACCACCTACACCTACAAAGCGATAATTTTGTGATAAGCACGCGCAATGGATACAAGTCGCGTGCAGCACGACAACATTATAATCATCTACCCTTAAATAATATTTGCTTACGGACGTGTTGGAATATTTATATTACCTTTGTGCTCCCAATTTAAATGGCGGAGGTTTTCTGTAGTTAACTGACCAAATGCTGGATATTATTATTATAGTTATTAGTTATTTTGCTGGCATTCTGCTGATACGCTCATATCCAATTTATCCTCATTGTCAACGGATACACAAAAAAAACATACCGTTATTAAATATAGCTAATTTATTAAGAATCTCTTCAAATTATTGGTATTCCTTCTAAAAACGGGTTTGCAGGCCCTTAAAGCATGAAAACGTTTTACGATATTTTAGGATTTTACTAATAATTAATCAGGAAACGGCCTGCAATCCCGTTTTTAACGGTAGAACCAATAATTTTAGTAAATTATCTAAAAGAACTGGTATAGATTACTCTTAATTCTATAAATGGAGTCTGTAAAAATGTATATCAATAGTACCTACCCCCAAACTTGTTGTCCAGATCGTGCATCCTATTGGTCAGTGAGTGTGTCTGACAGTTGGTTGTGTATGTATTGCAAAAAAAAATACATTTTGTCTTGTGTTCCTCGTCGGTACATAGAATTTATTAGTGGCGACGATGGCCGGAATATCAATTAAGTTGACAATGTGTATTATAACCAGGTATGGAAGTTTCCTGTAAGAGTGTGTAATAAGATGTAATTGGTGACTTTAAAATATTTCTGTAAATTACGTAGCGGCTTCATCTGATTTTGGTCATAGTTGACGCCCCTTATTCACCCTATTCACCGAGCTTGAGTTGTTTCCGAAACTCCGCTAATCACCCCTGGACGCTCCTAATATCTACCAGCGAAATTTGACGCTCAAATGCCTTTTAGTGATGCACAAATAATGCGCCAATCAAAATGCATCACGTGTTTGGCACGTGTCGGCTTAGATCACGGAGTTAAATATAAGGGCCGGTTTGGGTTAAACACTGTACAGACCCTGTACGAGTTGTGTCTTGCTGTTTATACTTATTCTGAAAATAAGCAGTCCAAATTATTTAAAACATTCATTCACACATGAAATTTTTATCAATAAAAATTATTACTTTATTCCCCAATAAATAGTATATAAATAAGGTTGGTGATTCGTCAGATAACTCTAATACTTATCTCCAATGATTTATGAAATATGGACGTTTTAAGCAATATCATAATAATTCGGTAGAAAAACAACAAAATGGTTTAACCTTCAGACCTGTCAGAAATGTCAGAAATTCGGAAAATTGGTGATTATTTTTTTTATATTATATTTTACACACTTTACAAATATAAGGCAAAAAAAGTCCCGATAAACTGCTTTCTAGCAGTTTGTCTAACGGGTTCTTTACATTATAAATCTTATTATAGTGAGTTTACAGTTACATTTTTACAATTATATGTATAAAACAAAAATTAAAAATTTTACAGAAATATAGCAAAATAAAATTATGAAAAACATAAATAACAATTTTAAAAGTCTTTAGAATAATATATCATTGTAAGCTAATACAATTAATTCTTTCAGTAAGCCAAGTCTTCAGTAAGTTCACCAATTGTTTGTTTTGGGCACAGTTTTTAATTTCAGCAGGTAACATATTAAAACAACTACAATATTTATGAACGTATCTGAAAACTAAACCTGTTAAAAGGTGATAAAATACGCTTTTATGTTTTATTATTAGAAGTAAACGCATACGTTTTGAAGTAACAAAACTTGTATTTAAATCAACATAAAAAAAGTTTGAACATTTTAAAACACTGAACTATAATTACTGATAACGATTTTTTATTATTTATTATACAAATGTATTATAAACATTTAAGCTACCTCTTTTTTGTTCCTTTAACAAAAAAATTATTAATTAAACATTTACAAAATTTTATACAAATTTCCCAAATTGTGGTCGGAACATTTGCTTTGGTTTCGTGCAGGTGTACATTTTAATTATTCTGTGGTTTCTCTTTCTAATACCGTTTAGTTCATATTTCTAGCTATGGCAGTAAGAGAGACCAACGATTTCTATGAGACCTTATTGCCTGTTCTTAAAAACGAACAAATTTACTCCACGGGTAATAGCTGTTTGTTCCCAAAAACCTGAGGAGTTAATATAGATCAAGGCAGGACATTTATTATAATTATTTAGTATAAAGTAGGATTTAAGCAAGAAAGATCTTTATTACGAGTGCCTAGTTTTCTCTTCGCATTTACTTATTTTCTCTTATGTTTTCCCATTTTTTATAACCAATACAAATCAACTATACAGTATAATTAAAATCCTTAAAATTTGATATTACGTACGGAACAACACACATTATAACAATATACAAGTAAATTGTAACCTCACGTCGTGATTAATTTCTTAGAAGAGGTACTGCTTAATTAGAAACTATTGTTGACTGGGCCATAATGTATTCACACCTGGATTGCAGCTTATCCCAGACGCACATTGTACCTACCTATCATATTATTTTATATCATTGTGCATAATATGACTTGTGTCCAATATCCATGTCTACATTATTTGACATAGTTCTGTAACCTATAATTTTCTGTAACAAATTTATAATAATAAATTACATGAAATAATAATTATATAATTTTGAGAAAAATCTGACAACCTGAAGGCAGAAAGGAACACTGCTTCTGCCACCCGGCCCGAGCTGCCCAGCGCCCAGAGCCTATGGACCGCCTAGTCCAGTCCAGCGCTGTGCCGGGAAAATGACTTGCTCTGTGTATAGGGATTATAATTATTATACGTACATATGGTGTAAGTAAAGCGTACAGCTATATTAGCACACAGCAGAGGTGAACCGGGAATGTAACGGGCTGTGTTTGTGTCAAGCGTTCTGTTAATTAACCCCTCATTTCGATTCAAATGTCAACCTGGATTCATATTGTACGTATACAGCTTTGTATTTATATTAATCACGCCAAAATGATTTTATTTTTATAAGTATGGACACCACACGAGAGATACTGCCTACTCCAACTGCTCGAAAATGGTAGCAATATGGCATCAACGAGCGAGGTATGTTGTGTGACTGAAGGGAGTAGGATGTAGAGAAGGAAGCAAGGAGATGTGAAATAGGAAGTTTGGGTCACTAAAAACTACTATCCTCGAACATAGATAAAAAACAGATATCAATTCATTTCTTCTTCATCAATTGTTCATTAATTCACTTTTTGGTATAATTTTAATTAATGTCAAATCCTGTTTTATATTTATCAGTCTTGTCTTAATATGACACCCTCAATTACGCCAGAGTAAGCTCCATAAAATGAATGCTTTTCACGATCAATTTTTTGTTTTATACAATTTTCTTATAAATTTCACTATTTTTTTTATTATTACATTATCTTATTAGAAGTACAGTCACAAGGGGGAAATCCATAATTGCTTTTATTTTGGCTGTTCAATACATGTGCAAACTGATAAAATTTCCCCAAAATAAATAAATAAAAATAAATTCATTTCACTGAATAAATCACTATTTAATAAAAATCAATTGATTTATACTCCCAAGTGCGCAAGCGATAAAAAAAAACAATTTATACGTTTTCTTAGATATAAATTTATTTTCAACATCATTATATTAAAATTGGTTGTTTTTCCCTAAAGTAGCGGGTGGTGGGGGCTTATTATTTGAAGTGTGGGAAATGGAAACCAGCAAATACTTACCACATTATTATCAACTAACCGAGGTAAGGGCAGGTTTGATTAGAACCCTCGGTGAGCGCTCGATATCATTAAAACAATCTTAATACAATCGTTTACCCCACGAAGGTAGGTGAGGTGTGGGGTGGTGCACATGCAAACACCCCTTCTGCTGACTGCCGACTGCCGACTGCTTGACGGGTCCGACGAGGGCGAGTGTGAGAATGATTGGTTACCTAACAAACTGTGAGCTATTTGTAAATGTATGATTATATTATTAGTTCCGTTGACAGCTGTTAGCGGGTGGATTTTTTTAAAATTAAAAATTCTAAACCCATTTTGAACACACGGAGAAAAATTAGTATTGCTGATTTATTAATATCCGGTAAAAAACGTGATGGCAAGCCATTTCCTAGTATAATATTAGTCCATTCGGAAAATATCGGAACAAGTGTTCATCCAACTGCGCTTCCTGATAAACATAATGACAAAATGCGAAAATATTAGAATTCCCACATTTTAGTGATTTTTTTGTTAGGATATCTGTCAAATCATTCGTTAAAGGCCCGTTATAACAGGAATACGAAAAATTTTACCAGATTTTTAATAAATTAGCACTATTTTACATCAATAAGTTTTCTGCGTGTACGAAAAATTTGTGTTCCTTAGTAAATCAGTGTGTAATTTGAATTTATTCATGTTTTAAAAGATCTGAACTTAATTCAATTAATACATTTGAAATACCTCGGGCTCTGGTATTTCTTCAGTCATTTTTTCTACATTATTTTCCTGCTTTTAACTGTGGATACCTCTCTTCAGTCATTAGAGTCAATAATTTTTGTCTCTTTTTAGCAATAATTATTTTTCTTGCTGATCTTCTAATCTTGTCGTGTATACGTCAATCCTGATACATATACGCTGTATTTAATATAACGTATGCTTTTGAATGGCTATTTTTTCTCCTCATTTTCAGGCATCCACTGTGATGTTTACATATTCACTTTCTGGTGTTTTTATTTTTAACTATGGTTATTTTTAACATGTGAATATTCGTCAGATGGGGTTTTCTATGTTATCAAAAGGTTTGATTATTATTTGACCTATTATGCATATTATGTTACATTGTACTTTGATACATTAACCTAAAATTTCCTGAACGGGGCACACCGAGAAAAATTTATATTGTTAATTTATGAAAAAACTCTTTAAATTATTGGTAATCTGGTTAAACACTGGATTGCAGGCTGTTTCCTGATAAACTTTTAGTATTCGTAATAATTTCGGAACAAGTGTACATGCACCTGCATTTGTCTTGATAATATATAATGACGAATTGCGAAAATGTTAGGATTTTTATGATTACATGTGATAATCCATTGGTATTTACAAAAAGTCTATCAGGAAACCTATCAATTCATTCTGTAAAGGCCTGCAATCTCGTTATTGACCGAACTACGAATAATTAAATGAGACTCTTAATTTTTTATCAGTAATTTTTCTTCGTGCAGCAGCTATTTGAGAACAATTTTAAGCCGTGGGGTGAGGTGGACTATGTATGAAAAATGCCTTTTCCTATTTACATTTTTTAATGACATATTCCATTCCCTGCCTAATAAAATACCCAAAAAAAGTGTAAGCCATTATAAAATTAAATGGTTAGTTGTCCCATCAATTGTGTCATTGGAAAACGTTGACCATTTAAAAATGTGTGTAAAAATTGATCAAAATTTAAATTAGACTAAGCATATAAACTACCTAACAAAATTAAGGTTTTTTTTGAAAATCGCGAATATCCTGATTAAAAAATACATAATCAAGATCTACGGCTCTTTGCCATATACGGTATTATCTGATGGGGCAGTGCAAACGACATTATCCTAAAAACTCTAACTAAAACCCAAAAAGCTACACAGAAAATTATTAAGAGAGTCGCTGTAAGAAAGCACTGACAAAATTATCGACGAACTTAACATCATGTCAATTAAACTACTCTATTCTAAAAAAATACTCATATGTATTCTTTTTTACAATGCACAAGAAATAACAACTAACACGCGTAGTAGAAACACTAGATCTCAGGGTCAAAAACATATCCAAAGAGCGACTACAAATGCAACATTTGGGCAAAAAAGCTTCTTGTACTATTGTACTAAACTCTACAACAGAATCCCACTCTCAATAAAAACTCGTAACAATATTATAACATTCAAATCTCAAATAAAAAGCTAGATACTAAATATGGGGAGTTCAGAAATAGAAAATACAACGACACCAAATACAATCGGAAACCAAAACCACTCAACTGCACTAAAAAAACACCATAATTATTTAAGAAAAAACACTACGCAATATATTTATTATAACTTCAAATTATTGAAACCATTAAATTTTTAAATGTAAATGAAATCTTCATACATGGGGATATTATTATCTCTATTTTTTGCAAAAAAGGAAGATAATAATAGAATAAAATCATTTGAAAAGATTGTCATACAAGATGGCTGCCAGGTACTTTCCCCTTACTCTAGATTTATGTCAAGCATACCAAATATAATGCTCTGTCCAGGGTTTTTTATGTTAGTTCTCAGTAGGTTAAAAAAAATCTGGTTTGTGAACAGCTTTATTAATTCCTAATTTGAAATATTTACTGAAGTATTGGAGTTGTCATATAGTTTTAGCTGTTTGGAGTACTTAGCTAGAGAGCAGTATTTAAGTTTAAGATCTGAAATGGCCGCCTTTCAACCTTATCGTTATATCGTTAACGTACTTCATTACTTCTGATTATTCAAATAAAAATGGCGAGCAAAAGTTACGACTTTTCGTCTACGATAAGCATCAAAGGGTGTGAAGGAAATGTATGGAAGGTCAGATTATTTCACTTCTGCTAACATTGAGGCGTTAATTGATTCCATTAGACGCGCAACATCTACCTACTTGAATTTTCAAGAACAATAATCAGTATTCAGTTCAGTTATTTTTTAAACCGGTTACCTTGCGGCACGTTTCAGAGTGGAAAATACTCTCAGTATCGCCCTGGTGCAAGACCACCATTCAGAATTCAAACGTAGTTTGAAATGACTTTAGCCCTTGTTTGGTGACAAGATCTGAAGAGCCAGGTACACTCCCACCTTACTCTACCCCATCTCCTTCCCCCTCCTCACTATCTTCAGCCTCACAACATAACCCAATCGGGGATGACATAGTCTCACTGGTTCCAGAAGTTTAGGATCAGTTGGGATTCTTGTACTGTATGCATATAAAAAAGAGGGTTTTAAAAAAATTTCAATTATAATCAACTAACCATAACGCGATTTATCCACAATTCTATCTCGGCTTACTCCTAGCTTCATTCGTATTCATACATCGTCTCATGCAATTTGCTTACATAAAACGTAATATTGAAAACCAAATACGTAAGTTTCAGTACTACTATTGCGGCACAACCTAACCTGACCTAACCTAACCTAACCTAACTCATGTCACAAAACATAATATAAGTAACTGTACACGGAGAAAACTTAGTGATAAAACAATTGCTAACTTATTAAGAATCTCTTCAAATTATTTGTAATCCGGTTAAGAATGGGATTGCAAGCCGTTAGTTAACGAATGAATTGAATTTTTTCCTGATAAACTTTTAGTAAAAAACCAAAGAATTTTCACGATGTCGGAGCACGTGTTCATGAAAATCGTAACATTTTCGCATAACGTCATTATATATTATTAATACAAACGATATTATTTCCAATTTACTAAAAGTTTATCAGGAAGCGGCCTGCAGACCCGTTTTTAACCGGAATACCAATAATAGGAGAGTTTTAATAAATCAGCAATACTCATTTTTCTCCGTGTAGCTTGAGAAAAATACTTCTAAGTGCAAAGCCTTCGAATATATAAAACTTATTAAATATATTGGTATAATATTTTGGATAAATAAAATCAAATGGAAACACCAAATTGAAAACTTAACTAAAAAAGTTCACGAACTTCTGGTTTATTTACTGTAACTAAATTATTATTATGCAGTTATTGATGTAAACTGTTGGTATCCCAAATAAAATAAAATAAAATAAATAAAAAAATAAAAATTAATAAAACGCCAAACTGAAGCCCCCTTATACCCAATTTCGACCGATTTGTAACAAGTTTCTCGATCTATTTAAGTTTTGATGTACCAAAAAAAATTGTGTTATTTTTTAAGATAATAAATAACTTTACCTTTGTTATGCCGAAACGTTAATTTTATGAAATCACCTGGAAAGCTCCGAAAATTATTAAAAACAAGTTTTGTTCTGTTATTTAATATGTTATAGGCATGAAAAAATTTACAGTGTACCTTTAAATGCAACTAAAGCATTTGTCGAGTTTTTTTGCTCTATTTCAAACGAGTCGTGTTTTATTAAATATTTTCACCATTTTTGCTTAATTATTATGGTTTTTTTTATATTAGTGCGCTACCTCTTACATTTGTATTTACATATCTACCTTTCAAACCATGTTTGAACGATTACTACGGGCCTTAAAAGCTTTTCTCAAGGTAACTAATGAAATAGCGCTACTTTGTCACCACCGCGGATCATTGTCTACCAGACTTCTTATTAACTTGTAACATGAAAGTAGGTACTTAGTGTAACAGATTCTAGTAGGTAAAAAAGTTTTATAAACCTATACAAGACCCACCCAATAACTTCTACCTTTTCTCTATACCCGCTATAAAAAGATCTCCGTAAAAGAATGTTTAAATATTAATTTGTGGAAAAGGACCCGCCATTGCTGAGTGATAAAAGTTAGATATTTGTTTTATGATTTACGCAGGTTTCATCTTGTTGAGTAAACAAGACAACGAGTGGATTGAGAGGGATATGGTGAGCCTGCGACTGCGGGCTAACCCTGTATTTTTTCAGCTCACACCATCGTGATGCAGTTCGTGATCATCCCGAGATATGTTCCCCTGATTTTACCACTAGGACACATCTACACACTTAGTTCTATTAAATTTAATTAATTAATTTACATTATAAAAAAATATAAAATACAACACACACAATCGTACAGGTATGTACAAGGTTAGTAATGTCTTATATTATGTTCTATAAAATAATGCCTAATACTCAAAGGACCTACGGATAAAACAAATCAATTTTAGGAAAACCGAACCAGTCATGGTTAAATTTTGAAGGAGACGGTAGGTTTAAGTGTAGGCACAATAAACAAAACACGAGACAAGCCAAAACAAGAAATTATTGTTATTGTAATCAAAATTATTTATAGGCTTGTTGGTATTTATTAGAATTCATCCAACATACATATTATACGTATTCTTTTAATAACTTATGCCATGCGTCATATCCCCTCGCAGAAAATACAAAAAAAAATACAGCATGGGTTACCAGGAAAAACCAAATAAATTATTTCCCTTGTTACGTGTATGTCAAAGTGAGTGAGGTCAAAGATGATAGAATCCCTTACTATGTCAAAGTGAGTTAGGTCAAAGATGATAGAACCCCTTGTTATGTCAAAGTGAGTTGGGTCAAATATGATAGAATCCCTTACTATGTCAAAGTGAGTTAGAAAGATTACTGGGCTGCTGAGCGTAATACTTTAACTTAACTATTAACTTAATCCATTCATTGAACAGGACGTTACCGCCGGGTCACTGTTCAGTGGTTGCACTGTGCACAAACATAAATGAAAGCAATTCAAAGATAAGTGTTAGAATGTTTACGGGCCATTATTACCACAGAATTACCAAAACACGTCACACGTATAACCCGACTCACCCCACACCCTGCTCTCCACTTCGAAAGAACGGATAATACATTTTTGAACGAAAAAATAGCATTGAAATTCCTCCCGGGAAGACTAATATTACATTTTAGCTATCGAACAAAGAGTAGAGTCGTTACTGTAGGTCGTAATTTATTGGAAGAAATGATAATGACCTGTTTGCTCGGGTGCAAATATTGCCCAGGATCTTCGAGTGAAGTGGGGACAGTATCGTTGCCAATGGGCCGTGAAATACGGTCGCAGGAAGCTTGCGTGTCCCACAAGATATGAACGGGTCACGTGGAGAGGCCACTTCCCCAGGCCAATTCACATCACATTTTTCTTTGATTTTCAAAATTACGGTCAACTTTCGTTTACCTACGTACTTATTTTTTTTCATAAAAAAAATAAGTAGGATAAAATTATTATTAGAGAAGATTAGAAATTTGTAAAAACTATTGGATAGGTTCACAACACAAATTTTGTAACAAAAAAAAAAATTCTCGCCTGAAATTTTCGTACGAAAATATAATTATGTAATTCATAATTTTGATGTAATTTGTACCGACTGACGGAAGGAAGAATCTATGGAACGACAATCTACAACAGTTCGTAGGCTTAGTTTAGGACCAAGTATTGACATAAACCCCCTACCCACTATCCGATTTTCAGGACTTTTTTTAACATTAATTGACTGCCCGGAGTTGATGAACAAAATAAATTTCCATGCGCCAATTCGATACAGCAGACAAAATACCCTTTTCTACATTGATAGATGCAATACCAATTCCAATCAAAATGAATTTATGCAAAGGACATGTAACTACTATAATAATAAATTTGCAAATATAGACACTCGTGCTGACATATTCACTGCTAGTTACTATCACTACAGAATTTCATTGTATCACATTCTAACTCATATTCACGACTGTTAAATTGATTGTACTTAATAATTTAATATTTCTTGCTTGGCAACTTTTCCTTATCCCTCTCCTCCCCTTTCCAGTTCCAACCCAAGTCTATTTAAGTATAGTTTAAATCACATTTATTTTATTGCTGTTTATTGTAGGCATATTATAGGTTTATCGTTTGTTGAATTTACATTCGTATTATTATTTTACTTATTTGCTGCTTTATTCTGTTTTTTTTTTCTATTTTCATTAAATATTCTAGTTTACAGGTTAGTTTTATGTTTCTGAATATCTATCTGTGAACATTAATAATTGGTCTGTTTTTTTGTTATCCTCTTATGTATATTGTATTACTAAGACTGTTTATGTCCATAAATAAATTAACCCCTCAAAGGAAGCTCTGAGGAAAAACATTTCCCTCAGGGCCTGTCATAATTTGGGATGCTGTGTGGAGGTTATTTTTTAATGAAAGTTATCAGTGTGTCCAGAATTGACGAACATATGAATATATCCATCCCACGGCGGCAAAAAAAGATTGGTCGAGAGCCTAGTTGGAGAGGTCACGCAGCTGGTGGGCAGGCAAATCCTGAACACACCTTACCCGATGTACACGGGCACCCCTGCTAAATCACCAAACGTAGCGAACCACTTGGGGTGACCTTTGGCAGAGGTCTGCTTGCAGGATAACAAGTTGACCGCTAGCCGAATTGTTAATATTTCGACGGCTCGACAAAAGTAATGATAATAATTCGGCTGGCGGTTTTGCCTACTCACCATCCGATTTGAAGACCCCAGCCTCGCTGTCCAGCAAGGTGTCCAACAAATCGGATCATGAGGTATCAGTGTTGAACCAGTCTGGATCCATAGTCAAAAAGCTGCCAGTTGTGACTCTTGTGCCATTGAAATAAAAAAATAAATAAAAGCAATATGTGGAAATGAAATATGTATGTTGCTTTCCGTGTACTTATTTATTGGTGCCATACCTCTTTCTAACGGTATGAATGATCTATAACGAAATAAATGGGTATGAAAAATGATAAATATATGGTGGGTATCCTAAATATTTGAAAGGTAGATTACAGAAACATTATACCTTTAATATACCCATAGTTGCCAACATTGAATCCCTGAAGGACATGAATAAGTGTGTATATTTGGGAAAGAAGTTCGCGAGAGATAGAAAAACTGATAAGGATTTGATAGAATAGTGAGAAAGCAGGAATCTTTGTTAATGGAGACTGTGGTTTACGACAATTTTATTATATCACAACGTGGGTACCTACCTATCTCGCTATTATGTTTTAATACGTGGGTACCTATCTCGCTATTATGTTTTAATACGTGGGTACCTATCTCGCTATTATGTTTTAATAATAATAATAATAATAATAATACTTGGATGACTTGTATAGCGCCGTTTTTGTGCAAAAACACCTCAAGGGCGCTGTACAAACTTATAATACATTTGTACAGAGGTCTATGTTATTACTTAACTATTTATGGAGAAAATATACAGTTCAATACGTGGGTACCTATCTCGCTATTTTGTTTTAATACGTGGGTACCTATCTCGCTATTATGTTTTAACACGTGGGTACCTATCTCGCTATTATGTTTTAATACGTGGGTACCTATCTCGCTATTATGTTTAAATACGTAGGTACATACCTCGAAAGTATTATATTCTGGAGGCAGTACTAGATCGTCCAAATAGAACGGCGTGCAACATCTGTCAAAAGTGGACCACGTGGGTTGCTCTCACAGAACTAGCTATGGATACATATGTTGTCAATTCCTTACTAAATCGTGGAAGAATGCAAGAAATTTGTACACAGGCTTAATATTTTAATCTCCCTTATGGCGTTATGAAATTTATTATTTTCCTAGTAGGTGAAAAAGTAAAGGCAATGGGTTGTTTAAGTTATGACAGCTCATAAAAAGCTGATACTGAGTTTAGAAGTTGAAATTTGAAAGTTTGACAGTTAAAAGTTGAATTCAGCCTTATTTCAATATAGTTTGGCAATTATTTACATCAATTAAAATAGTTTTAAAGCATAAGAAGAATATAATAATAATAATAATAATACTTGGATGACTTGTATAGCGCCGTTTTTGTGCAAAAACACCTTAAGTAAAACAGTCTATTCAACAAAAAATTTAGGAAAAATAGATCTTTGAAAAACATATTTTCGAACAAACTCTAAGGGAACAGATTTCCATATCTAAATTATGTTAAGTTTTACTACAATAGTCGAAAAAATAAATTATAATTTGTTTTACCAATAGTTCGAAAATCAGGTACATAATTTTGTCAAATTTCTAAGAACACCTAACTCATAACGGTCTTATTCTGAAGACGATTTAGCAAGAAAATCTTTAAAAAAATATATATTTTTTAGAGTAATATATGCGCCGTTACCTATATATAACCTAGTCACCTACTCGTATTCATTTTCTTTTAAATAACATGCGAATATTTTGGTTCTTCTTTCGATTGAAGTTCCAATATTTTAATTTTGAACTGAAATATTCTGTTTTACTATTTTATATCGTCATCTTTATTTGGTCCTCTGTGGAATGAATGGCTCCTGAACTCTTTTTTGGGTGAAGATGGTTTGGGTATAATTCACTCTACTATACAAAAGTGTGACTAATCGGTAACAGTCCATACAGCTTTCGAATAAAGTATACTCAAGAAGGTCTGAGTGAGTGAGTGTGAACAACAGCTGAATTAAAGTGAATCACTTTAGTAACAAATACGAAAATGAGGAGGAAATTGAATTACCACAGTAATGTCTTTTCTAGGATTGTTTAAATCTAAAACGCGTGTGTTTATGTTTCTTCAGACGAGATAATCTCTGAAGCACGGGAGTCAAAAACAAGGGATCTTATAAAAAAAGAGGAATATAATATGTCATACGATCCTTGTGAAGGGATCGTCACCCCTCGTGAACGGAAATGTCAATTTGTCTTTTCATAATTATTTTAGCAGTTGGCGTAGCTAAGACGTTAGGCGCTGGGAAGTAGGAATGTATGGCACGGAGGGGGAGGCGGGGGAGGCGCGGGCATCCCCTAACCTGGCCCAGGCTCTGCGAGATTCAAATAATCATTTGGTAGAAGCTGGTTGCAACTGATTCCATACGAATCTGTGCGGTGGTAGTTAATTGCAACTTTGTTAAGATTATTATTAATAATAATAATAATAACATAGCATTTATATAGCGCAGTTTAGTGTCATTTCACTTCAAGTGCGCTTAACTATAACAAACTTGGAGTAATACTAAAGATAGTACCAAAAATAATGATATTACCCACTCCTCCATACAATTCATTATTTCCAGAAGCTGAACTGTTAGATGTGAGAAAAATATATTGTATGCAGTGCCTAAAATATACGTTTTCCCGAAATTAACTAATCCCAATAAAACAAAATCGCTTTTGCAATAGAACAAATGAAAAAATTGAGATACCACGCTGTAAAATTAAGCTTGGGCAGAGACATGTTTTTTTATTGCTCCAAAAAATGTTGTATTGTCTCTAAAATTAACGTTTTAAAACAATAGAGAGATGGGTATAAAAATGAAATTGAAAGTTTCTTTAAAAATAATCGAAACTCTATTTTTTTTTATTAAAATAAATCCTTTTTCGTTTATTACTAATATACTAAAACAAACACCGAAATAAAAAGGCTAACGAAATAACTTAAAATATGTATCTATAAATATTTTAATATAAATACTATGAAAAATATTTACTTACTCAATTTATATTACTACTATTACAATTTATATTACTCTATTTATTTACTCAATTGGGCTGTAATCGACCATTCAGAACAAACAAATAGAATTATGCAATATTTCTGAGTAACTCCCAATGAAAGGAAGAATCGTGGTTCCCTTATCAGGTACAAAAGTTTATTTTATTCTAATAAGATAAAGGTACATGACCAATTATGACCATATAATATTTTGTATAATGTATGTATAAATGTAATTCATTTTTTTATCACAAAATCATTAAAAAATTTACATAATATACTTGTATAAATATATATACAGCTATTATATTTATATATTTTTTGGTTATATAATTTTATTTTTCTCACAGTTTATTTTTTTTTGTTTCTGTTTTCTAGGTAAAAATTTATTAAAAAAATATACGAAAAAAAAATTGAAAACAAAATTAAAAACATTTTCACCAGATTTAGTTAGTACTGTAGGTAGGTACCTATTGCATTCTTTTTTTTCGAAATGTATATTACACATTTTAACTCAGAAGAATGCAGTCAAATATTATTCGTTCTAGCTTCATAAAATATATATTCATTGAAATTGAAAACCAAGCTTGAAAGCAAAAAAATATGTTTTAATTTCCTAAGTTCAAACGTTCAGTCAGTGGCTATGTTGGCATCGCGTGAGTTCTATTCCGCGGCTGGCTAACTTCTCCATTTTTTTCAAATATTTGTAAGTACACGGAGAAAATCAATGATTGCCGATTTATTAAAATCTTGTTAACAACATGATGGCAGGTCATTTTATAATAAAATATTAGCAAATTTAGAATATGTCGGAACACGTGCTCATGCAGCTGCACTTATCCTGATAAATATAATCATGAAATGCGAAAATATTAGAATTTTTATGAATACCTGTTCCGACATCCTCATAACACATTCTTGTTTAACTGATAACTTGTTAGGAAATCTGTCAATTCATTTGTTAAAGCCTGCAATCGGAATGCGGATAATTTAGCCAGATTTTTTAATAAATTGGTAATGTATTACTGGCCCGTTCATTTGGAATAAACTTCCCTCAATTCTTACTAATCTCCTGAATTTGACTGAACGGGCTTTAAAAAGATAAGTATTTCAAAATTTCTACCGTTCATAAATCTTAACTTCTTTTCAATGTTTTATAATAAACCATATTCTCAAAACTTCCGCTAATTCTTTGGTTTCGGTTGCCTCCTTATTGCACCTTTTTTAAATGTCTACTCAAAATATTCTCATTTCTGAGCACAAACTGCCTCTTGTTTTATATTATGTTTTAGTTTTAATGTTATTGTTTGGTCCTGTACTATAATAGCACTGTTATTGTTATTCTTTGTTTTGTCGCCGCTTTGTATAAACTGCACATTTTGTGTTATATTTTTAGATCTGTATTGGGTAAGGCACACTGTAGGAATAATTTTAAGAACATACTAAATTACTACTTTTAAGTTTGTTATAGTAAAGCGCACTTGAAGTGAAATGACACTAAAATGCGCTATATAAATCTACGTTATTATTACTCTCAGTAAGTTTTCTCCGTGTGTATTCAGTAACTTAGTATTATTTGTAGGTACATTCGGTAAGTTATTTTCAGGTAATTTGTATGCCGTGAATGTGTCTCTCTTTTTAGAAAAAAAATCTCGAATCCAAAGTAGATGACATTTCATGAAATATTACATCGAGCTACTTCAAATAATTTTGAATACAAGGAAAGCGTGAGAGAACGGTACCTGAAATATCTATCGCATAAAATTGGATGACGTCTGATGAGGTCAGGGTCATGGAGTGAGAATTATCATCTATCATCATTGTAATGGCGGTAGGTAGGTTAGGTTGGAAGTTGGATATAATTAAATAAATTGAACGACATAAATATCCATATTTGTTTTGTAATAAAGTGCTTATCATGTGCGTCTTTTTTTAAATACAGCCCTAAAATTTGGAAGAGAAAAGTTTTTATTTACGTTTGACATGTTTTGCCTTGTTAAATCTTCGTGCTCCCATCTCCAGGTTCGTAAAGTGCGCCCAATTGGGACTCCCAGGGGTGTAGTTCAAATTCTTGGAAAGCATCATTTGAAAAGTTTCCTTCATGGGTCTCAAAATATTTACCAACCCACGAAGTCACATACTAAAATTGAAAAAAAACACACCCCATATTTTGTTTTCCTATCTTTATCCACAGATGCTCTGATATACCTAACGGTATTTTAAATTTAAAACATTCAACGGACGTTATCTTTAGGGCAGGATAGATAACAACGTCAAGCATTTCCACGTAGTCAGAGCTAAATAAGATCTTGCTAAGGTTAGATAAGTTCATCAAAATAACACCAATAAGTATTAAAATTCTTCTTTAGGGGGTGGAAAAATGGGATGGGGTGGTTTTTCTAAATACCAGTTTTCGAAAATATCTCCCGAGTAAAAATAAATCCCTCCGACGGGAATTGAACCCGCAACTTCTAATGTCCGGTCAGGTGCTCTGGATTTTTACTCGGAGATATTTGTATGGATATTTCAGGCGACTAATTTTTGCTTATAATAATTTGTTATCCTTTGTGCTATTCATTAGAAACCTTGTTTTTAAACATTAGTTTATCATTAAAAAAATAATGTACGTATTTAAATATTTGTTTTTTTATGTGAATATTTGGGGTACCTACACAACTATCTAAGTATGTACCAACAAGAGATTAAATTGAATATTCTATGGTAATCGTGGGTGATAGACAACACATAAATAGACATATATAAATAGGTAGGTACTACGCACGTGTGTCGCGGGTCCCCCCCCCCTTAAGAGCTTTCAGATACGAACATTAAACTACGCGACAAACATTGAGACTAGTCTAACCAATTACTGTCAAAAATTAAAGCTAATTAGTTTAATTGCATATTGTTTGCCAACTCCTTTGTGTATCGGCACTCGTTAACATTATCCCTCCCTAGCTCTCTTATATCTCTTTGTGATTCCCCGCCAGAGGGCGGCACCTACTATCAAAACTGCATGATAAATATTTAAATTGCTATCGGTGGGGCCGCACGAGCTAACTCCGCTAACCCTACTAACCCCAACATCTATCTCTATATTGATTACTTTTTAAAATAACTACTTTAATATGGAAGAGGGTTGCTCTGTACAAAATTACAATGAACGAGATAGGGATGAATATCATTCTTATTTCCCGACTCTACTTTTCTTTCACCCCCGATGTATCAAAAAACGAATCTTGTTAAAAACGACCAATTTACATAAATTGACAAATACCCAAACATCATCCTGAATGATTTCTAGAAGTGATATTACTAGGAGGTACTTATTAGATATCGAAGTATAATACCTAACTGCTTTCACGGACCACGACATCTATGTACAGATATATAGGTACCTTATAGTGCATCATAATATCTGTCTCTTCTAGATGACATGATAGGCACTCTATCGCCTTACAAGTGATTTTTTGAAAAATGCACATATTGATTTAAAGTATTGATAATTTATTAAAAATGTTGTCAAATTATTCTTATTCCTGTTAAAAACAGGACTCCAGATCTTCAACTAATGAATTGACAGGTTTCCTAACAAACTTTCGGTTTAACACGAATATGTTACTAGGATGTCCGAACACGTCTTCATAAATATTCTAATATTGTAACATTTCGTCATTATATTTATCAGAAAAAGGACGCCTGCATGAACACCTTACCTTTGTACTTTTTTTTTATAATTTATTCATCATACTAAACTTAACATTATATTTAATCTTACATTTTATACCTTATATTATGCTTTATACTTTATATTTAACTTTTATTATTTATAGAGTGTATTATACTTTATACTTAACCTTTACACTTTATACCGTGTTTTATGCTTTATACTTTATACTTAACTTTATATTAAACCTTTACACTTTATACCGTATATTATACTTCGAAAATTATGATGTATTCTTATACCTTATACTTTTTAACTTTATAACTGTATTTATGTTAATGGCGCATGTTGTATAAATAAATAAACACGTATTCCAGTATATTCCTAATCGACTAATATTGTATTAGGAAATGGATTGCAATCACGTCTTCAACGGTATTTCGAAAAATCAGCCATTAACTCGTTTTCCTCTGTTTTATGTGGCAATCCATCCTCTCTGCCTACCCCCGCGGAGAAATGTCGTAAAAGTTAGTTAGTCAAATATTAATATTTTTATATCTGTCAAGAAGTTGGAGTGGTAAGTGATTTATTAGACATTCACACTTATCGAGAGGATCTGTTCAAGGAAGAGTGTGAAGTGTTTACTTCCCGAACCCAATTCTGAGTTACTGACTACTAACTATTGACTACCGATGTAGATAAGAGTAACCTGAAGCTTTGAGGTCACCACTTTAACCTGCGCAGCAGAATAGATCTGTTCATTTTTTTGTTTTAAATCTCAGCACCATTCCTGAAGTGATATTTCACAAAAACGGCGTGAATTTAGTGTTTTTTTAAAAGATTTTTTTGGTAACCCTTAGCGCCTATTTTAATACTTTGGTAAGATTTCCTCAGATTTTTAAATAAAACCTAGGCAGTCAAGCAAAAGGCTACAGATCCGAAAATATTGTGTTTACAATAATGAGAATTTCGCCTTTTTTACGCTGAAGAGGCGAATTTTTGCCATTTTTCCATTGACGACATTCGCTATTTTCGGGTAAATATCGCGAATTTTCAGTAGTTTCTAATATGTTGTAAACATTTCTTTGTTTATTGTTTTGACAAGCTTTAATAGCCGTTAATTGAGACACAGCATATTTCACGTCGAAAACGCCTCGTACCTACTGTCATTCTTTTTGCAATTAAAAAAAGGAAAAATAAACATTTAAAAAAAATGTTACAAAATACCACCGGTTTTGCCGAAAAAGGATTTCCCAAAAAATTACGCGAATTTCAGCAAAAAATAACCCCAATTAAGCCCAAAAAAAAACGTGAATTTTGGAAAAAAAAAGTGATGAAAAGTGCGTAGTTTTCAGGACGCGTTGAAGTAAATATATATTGAATCTACGTAGTAACTGACTGTGGGAATGTTTGGAGTCAAATTATTAATGAAAATAAAATACTGAAAGTGCAACAGACCTACTTAGGAAGTGAATATAGAGAATGTATTTTCAGCGCCCTTGAGGTGATTTTGCACAAAAACGGCGCTACATAAATCATCCAAATATTATTATTATTATTATTAAAGTAAATAAAGAGTCGATCCAAGCTGCGGCCACGGTAACAACAGGCTTGGCAGCACAGGCGGCTATTATTTGCTTCAGGAAACTGCATTTTGATCCTCCTTCCTCGTCCTCGGGGGATGAGTCATAGGAATTGTTATGTCTTAAGTATTGACGTTGTGGGTTCCTGGGACGCAAATCGAAACTCCCTCTCTACCACTCTTGTTCTGTTCACCGCCAAGACCCGGTCATCTCCAGTGCTCCAGTGAGCCCGCAGGAAGATATACAGCTCACGAATATAACTGGCAAGTCTATTAGATTGCCGTGTAGTTCCGTGGAACCCACAACATTAGCCACGTCTGTATCACGACGGGCCGTCTTCGTGGATCCGGCGTGTTGAAAAGACACTACGAATACCAGTCAGACTCCGTCATGGTCATCGACAATAATATTTTCCCAATAGATATAATTATATATAAATTAACTAAAACATTATTTACTTCCCTAGAACAGTGTTCCCAATTAATTTTTCCTGTGATCCTCTTCGTGAAAGAACCCAAAACCGCGTGCACCTCGTAGTCAAAATTACAAATAAATAAAATAAATTAGTTTTTCGCCATTTATTAACATAAAAATCTTCATCCCTTTTAATGACTTTACAATAATAATGAAATTCACTTATTGCTTTTGAGTGAACCTCACTCTTAAGTCATCTTTGAGTTGAAGTCGGTTACAATGTTTAATTTTTATGTTTGTCATGGCGGAAAATGATTCGTAATATATTTCGGCGATTTTAATTTTTTCCCCCGCTTACCCCTTTAAGCAACCTAACTTACCTCTGGAGGTACGCGTACCACTAATTGGAAACCACTACCCTATAATATATGTAGTTCGGCAATTACTATGCATCCTGAGAACATTATAATAGATATTTATAAATTAGTAAATATATTAGATACAAAGATCCGCTCTGAAATATAATGTGTTCTTCAGATTGAAATCCATTGATTTATACGTGATATACACTGTTACGAATTTTATAACCAAGTAATAAAATAAAAATGTTTCTTTTCAATAATTTGAGTTGAGGGAGCATGCAAATGACGGGTCCAACAGTCCAGCAGACATTATCGGTTGCGCCTTCCTCCGTGAACAGCAAATCGCACAGAACTAATGTAGTGTGGTTTACCGACTTCATTATTCAGGCGCTCGCTCGAACGTAGTGCGCTACTTTGAAACATATCGCTCATACTAATTTTATATACCCAGATGGATATTATGTGAATTCTTATCTCAACGACGGACATAAAACTATTTTTTTACATCAATTTAAATCTTTCAGCACAATTTTAATTTTATTATTATATATATTTTTTATCAACCCTGAGGAAAATAATTTCCCTCGGGGTCATCTTTTGGAATGCTGTGTGGAGGGTCTTTTTTATGGAAAGGAAGAAGAGGAGGTTCTGGGCAGGTAAAAGGTATGATTATTGGGTAGGAATCTAGGGATCAGTGTGTATCACCAGGAGTGATGGACATATGAATATATCCCTCCCACTAAGGGAAACACTCGCAAGGAAATGGGTCGAGAGACCAGTTAGAGAGGTCAAATTGTCTCCCCAAACCAGACTCTACCGATCTGGCACGCCACGCAGCTGGTGGGCAGGCGCATCCTGAATACACCTCACCCAATGAACCCGGGTACCCTGCTAAATCACCAAACTTATCGAACCACTTACGGGGTGACCTACGGCAGAGGTGTTGGTTATCCAAACCCGCCTCCCAAATTGTTTTTTTATACCATACATCATAATTCATGTCACATAATAACAAATAACTGTGATCATTAAATGATGATCATAAAATGACGAAAGAAAGTATAAAATTAATACTAGAAGGAGATACAAGTAAATACAAAATATTATCAACAAGTATGAGTAGACTTACATTGTATTAGTAATGATTTATAAAAGAGGTTCCCAAACTTTTTTGCCCCGTAGACCATGTGATAATAATTTATTTTTTTAGTAAAAAGATTCCCTTCCCTTGTCTGTCCAACAACCGGGTGGCGGTATAGTTGCTGTCTTTACATTGTGCAGACAGACGCACCCTTGTGAAGTATCACACGAAATGAAAATGAAGCAGGATAACCAACGGGAATTTCTTTCTGTAGCTAGCCCTACAGAACTGCCCTTTAAGTTGTTTATCAGTGCTTATTCCAATCATTTCTTCTGGTCACATGTTTTTCGATTCTTCAACGTTCCATTTTGATAGTCAAAATGTCCTCAAACTTAGTTTTGAAGTGTGTGTAAAGTACATTTAAATGTTGAACGTCATTATTACCCTGGACGTTTTTCAAAAACAAGTTGGGGAACTAGGAAAATTCGCGGCCTCCAATGTGCAATTTTTTGCTTGAATATATTAATTCTGACGAGAAAAGGAACGTAGACTCTATTTATATACCTCAATTAACAACTTTACGAAATATAAAAATGTAAATATCAAATAAGTAATTTCTCAGTCAATTATATTTTTAGGTCTATTGTGTCATTTACGGAACTCCTAAATGTTGACTTAAGGTAAATGGGGGTCCGCTCGTATGTACCCCCATTTGAATCTCGTGGACCCTTAATTTTTTTCTCGCTGACATAGACCCCCAGCAAGCCGATATCGACCCCTGGTTATGATTAAAAAACTTTAAGTGCAACGAAAGGTAAAGATGATAATATAATGAATTTATCGAGATTCAATCATCAATTTATTATCTACAAAACTTTATTGTAAATCTGTACAAGGTGTCCGGGGGTAGAGTATACAACAACTGATATTTTTTGGCAGTATAGTATCTGTTTTTTAAATTTATACATATTTCAACTAATTCAACGTACTTCATTCTGTTTATTTTTTATATTTAGTTTATTATTTAAGATTAGTATAATCATCCCAAAGCAGAAATTTTTCATTTAAAGGGTAGGACACTATAGAACGCAGATAATTCAATTTAAGATAATATTATTTTAAGTGCGTGGGGGACGACCTTTGACGACCAACAGATCAAAGCGATTTTGTTCTTGAATTGAGTCCTCGAGGGATGTTAACTTTGTATAAATTTTGTAACTCTTAATAAATTCATAGAATGGAATGCAAAACCTCTCTCTGACAACAGCAGAAGACCTATAATTAAAAATAATAGTGCTGTTGGTTGCACGGGGGAAGACGATTCCTTCAGCTTGTTGGCTAGCGGTGTTAGCGGGTAGTGGGTAGTAAAAGATGATGACGCGGTGGGGGAGAAGAGAGAGTAGGGGAAGGTTTGAAGAACGGGAAACATCACCGCCAATAATGGAAACCAAACTGAAAAGAAAATCTGTCAGTAAAAGTACGTATTGCTTCGACTTTTTCAACACGCGTAATGTAGTAGGAAGGTACCTATAACGTTATGTTTGAGTCATAAGACAAAGTCAAAAGGCTCAGGCGGGATATTTGCCGTTATGTGGTGATGGTTAGAGGGGTGGGAGGGGGTAGGCTTGATCCTGCCCCGTAAAATGTATTTCCTGAAAATTGGATCTTGTCTCTTCATACTCTGAAAGGAAGACTGGATTTGCGGTCGGCAAGGCTTCAAATATTTGTTGTGGGTAATATGTTAGGAGCTTATCAAACATGCCGTGCGTGGAGCTATAAACAAGATGTTTATATGCATTGTTCCCTTTGGATCACACCTTAGTGCTGTCAGCTATTTAGCAACCATCGAAATGTTGCGGGAGCTATACGATGCCTTCATTTAAAACCATCCAAGTCTTTATCGAATATATACCCCCTACAACTGCTCTAGCAATATCTTTTTCATCTCAGATGACGTATTATATTATAATATACCAAATTATGATAATCAAAATAAACTTATTGTGCTGAAACTCATGGCATTTCACCGGATGAGTTCATATTCTTCGAAAAATTATGGAACCTAGTTAAATATGTACAACTTATTTTGCGGTGCTTTACTAAGTAGCTATGTACGTACTCGTACCTAACTAAATTTTATATTTTTTTACGAGTTTATTCATCATATTGTTTAAGGTTTCGTAGAACTATGTAAACGGGTGGTAACGCTTTTTCAATAATACTTTGTTTCTCTGTTCTTTGGCCAAAAACCCGAAGGAGTTGAATTCTGTTTTCCTCGTATTATTTTTTTCTGTAAAAATAAGACATGTAATGGATATTTAGAATGTAGCTGTTTCAGTTGAGATTTTTCAATATTTATCGCAATTTTAGTAGTCCTTCAAATCTACGATCAACGCCATTTTTAATTTTTGACAGAAATTACTGTGAAAAAAAATGTGGCTTTACACTGCTATAATTCTCTATAAACAACTTTAAAAAAACAGACTTAAGTGTTGTTTCTAAAATGTGAAAGTAAAACTCTGCTAATCAAAGCAGCAGTCATTGTTGGTGAATGTGATAGCTTTTGATATATTTTATAGATTTTTGTACTGATGTGAAGAGATTAAAATATGAAATCTTTTTTAATCTCTCCTCATCGACGCAATTTTCGCTGCTGTCTGTAACGTCTACAACAATATTGGTTATTGTTAGAGATTATCTTTCCTAAATTCCTACCCGAAACCTGGGCATGAGACATAGGTATGTCTATATGTATGGTACATAACGTGTAACAAAAGTAACACTTATCAGTGCAATAATAACCGTCTAATGAGTGACATGGCCGTGCAATATTCTGATGCAAATCTTCATCTTCAAAACCACGCGTGTTTATAAAGGGAGTTTTGTGACTTGTGAGGTGTCTGATTGCTATCGAAATGAAATGAAACTACCATTGAATCTATAAAATCAGTGACCTTGCCCATGAGAACTGTGAGTACCTTCAATCTATTCCTATGCCATCCTCTTGTTCCAATTTTCTTTTTGGTATTTCTAACAGTTATTACAGGGGATATTGTCCACCTTAATATTATGGCACTCATGCCATGGCCGACTATAAATACCCTAAAATTATACCGACTATAAATACCCTATAATGATGGACCTTGAGTACAAAGCTTCAAGGTAGGTAGTGGAAAAGAAAAAAAAATATTTAAAGATCCCTGCTTTTTTCACGGAGTGGGAAAATTAGATACAGGCTCCACCCTACACAGTGTGCCAAACTCAACGGGATCTTAATTATTCACGGCCTCGTGCTAATAAGAACGTCGCGTCGCTGCTAATTATGTGCTAACACAATGACATCATGGGCGGGGCGGACCTGGGGGAAGATTGGGGACAAGGGGTGGCAAGTACACCACCACACTGAGGAACAAGTGCACCGGAATGTGCCTTGGCACTGGTACCTACCTACTTCATACCAACGAGCTTTATTATACCTTTCTAATACATTTCTGACATTAAAATATATGTTGTAATAACAACTACCGAACTAGGCCTTGTATTTACAGTGGTCGAAAGCTGGATATAATATAGCACCAAAACAAAATGAAAAATATTTTGGCCTGTAAATTATTTTCTTTTTTTTCCCCGCATTACCACAATACTAATTTTAGGTATATTGTGCATTAACAGAACTCTTTCTCAGAAAAAAACAACTAGTGTACAACAATTTATTATTTGTAGTCCATTACAAAATATAATGCTTTTTTATGAATTAATCGATTCGGTAAAATTTTGGTATTTCGCTTGAATTTTAATACGATTTTTTTTAGTGTTTTATTTTTTAATTACTTTTTAAGTCGTCATTTTACTGAAAGATGGTGAACGGTATAAAGCAAAAATATTTGGATAATTTCCTATTTTTATTAATAAGCAATTTCCTTTTGCGAATTTTGTTCATAATTATTTTCACTGTGATATACTTTAAATTTAGGATTTGGTTTTGGTTGATATGTTTCTATCTTATATATTTGTTAATAGGTTAGAATAATTACTTCAAAACTCACTTGAATCCTCTGTAGTAGTACAAAAATTCATTAAAATTACGGTTTATACTTCGGATATTTAACCCTTTCAGCCCCAGTGTTATTTCAAATTAACATGAGCTTTGTGATTTTTTTTACCTTAAAGGTAGCGATTTAGAAAAGCCATGTTTTTGTTTTCTTATAGCTTGTAATCTTTTCTGTGGCGTCTATTTTTTCCACTATGTTGAAATCCTTATTTCCGCCACAACAACGATAAATATTTTGACATCTGCTGATTTTGAGTTTCATCGAATTTCTGTCGTCATTGATTACTTAATTTAAGGTGATATATCAATATTTTCTACTCGAATTACAAATATGTCAACGCATTAAGATGTGTTCTATAATAATAACATTAGTTCAATTCACTGTTCACAGTCATTTGTCAGAATATTGTAAATGAATTTCAATGTTCATTCAAATTAACACTGGTAGTGACGGACATGTTTTCAACTAGTATGGAGAATTTTGAAAAATTTAATATCCTAGATTATTTCTATATTTCTGAATTAATTTTAGTAAAAAAGTTATTTGTTTGTACCTTAGAAATTATCACTACATTTTAAATGTGCATTTTTGACATAAAACAGTTATTTGTATTACTTTTGTGTAATGTTTATTTTACCTTACTATTTAAAAAAAATACCCTCTGACTTCCAATGTTAATCAAAAATTAACATATTAATAAAATTAAAAATTAAATACCAAAAATTTTCTAATAATTTTCTGAGGTATTATCAAGCATTACATATTTTAAATATGTGGAAACAATAATGCGGGTGTGAAAGGGTAGTTAGCAATTTCAGAGAAAGTTTTTTTCTATGAGGACTTTACGCCACTGTTCTGGACTTTCAAATGACGTTGAATTTCCATCTATTATGGCTTCAATTTCCTCTCTAAGACCTTCAAGTCCCTTATTTTCCATATTCGGGCTCTCTCTTCCATTTTTTTCTTTATCTTTCGATAAGGGCACTGTCTACTATTTGTTTTATGTGAGTAAACATCTATATGTTGGTAGAAATTTTGCTGCAACTCCAGCACTTTTTTGCTGAATCATTGTCCTTTTTGGGCACACCATGGATTTGTGCTCGCCGGCTAGAGTGTCTAGATCTTGGCGGCGGATTTGTCTACCCTTCTACTGGGTGGCAGGCCGGATCGTGATACACTGGTTGAGAGAGACATTTCTCATGGACACACTGACCACCAGATTCCTACTCACCCCCAGTACTTGTATCCTTCCCAGAACTTCCTCTCCTTTATTTCATTAAAACACCCGCCAAACAGCATCCCCAAAGATGACATAGGCCATGAGGGTTATTATTTTCCTCAGACCCTCCTGTGTGGAGCTAATGTAAAAATAAAAAAGTACATCTTATACATAAGAACTTCAGTTCGTTTTTTATAAAAAAGCTTATGGCTTAAATACCAATACATATTTTTTATTGTTAGATTTAGTGTTATATAGTTAAAATAATTTTCAGTTTTGGTTCAAAGGTCTCCCAAAATCTCACCAAATCTGTGTTTGTCTGAAACAAATGCTGACCATGATTGTGATAATATTTATGCATAAAATAATAAATAACCTGTCACCAAAATACCTTTCAATGAAAATGATATGCAAAAAGTATATTCAAAGACATAACGCAAGGACGTGCAATGAAATAAGACTACCAAAAAAGACGAAGTCAATACAGCCGGACTCCATAACATCTACACCAATTGATAGAATCCAACTGGACTGTGAAAATGGATTGTAGGAGCCATATTGATCAAAAGAAAAAATAATTATACTCTTAATTAATTTAACATTTCTAAACTTGGATGAAGGAACAAATTTTTTGCTTTTTAAATAAAAATAATATCCAAATCAACAAGAATTTAAGCAATGTTTTTAAACACTATCGTGCCAAAGTTATTAGCTTCGTCCAGACAGTCCGCACAATGAACGCGAGCAAATAAATAATTAAGCAGTCATAAAGGAAAAGGGGAAAGCGCGAGAAATTAATAATTGTGACTATGGTAATATAATATTCAGATCTTTCTATCAATATTTATTAACCTGGTTGGGAACTTCTCATGCGCTAGCCTCCCGCATTCTGGACAAAGCTATTGATGCGTTATATGAAGCACTTGTTGGCAGTATCCTGATAGCTCCTGAATTTATTTGAGCCCCATTCTGAACAAAACCGTATCCTAGAAATATAAAGAGTAAAAAAGAGGTTTATGCGTTACCTTTACAGGAGGGAATATACAATATACATACCATATTTTGCTGTATCCATCCTTGTTCTTCAACACCTTAGAGGCTGCAAAAAATGATTAGGTAAACATCTTTTCTAAGTTAATCTCTGTCACTATACAATCCACCTATGTAAAAATGAATTTATATATGCCTACCAAGTATTATCATACTCGTGGGAGATCCCATGAACTTTTTTATGCTCCGAAAGCGAGGACTTATACTTATCAGAACACGCCAATCAACAGAACAATTATATTGCCCAACGATCCTGCATTGACCATTGACATTTTCAACATCACTTAAAGACAGTTTAGCAACTATCTTTTAAGGCAGAATGTGTCACAATATAGTAAAACTGCCCCCGTGACCTCTGTACACGTATACAGGGTGTTAAGGGATGTACTCGACTTTAACCAGCGATTCCTGGAATTATTTGGAGTAAAACAAGTAAATGAAATTTTGGTCGTCGGTGACAGCAGTGATGTGTTTTTTTCTACTAACTTAGAAAATCGGAAGGTATTTACTTATTTTATTTATTTTTATGACATCTAGGGTCTATGTGTGTAGTCGGGCGGTTACTCCACAGAGTGACCTGTGATGACATGTGGAAGAATGTTTTTATTACTGTTTTTGTAAAAAAAAAATTAAAAAGGTGACCTTGAATTTGTTATTTCTCCGTTATACAATGTTGTATAACCATTTTATAAATACCATACATATTTTAATTGAAAAGCCTCTAGAAAATATTATTATTGCGAAATATTATGGTTTAAGGTGGTCAGCGCAGAAGTAGCGCAAGTCCGAAAATGTCGTGCTGAGAAAACAGTTTTTAGTTACAAAATCGATTAACGTTTTTTATTCGTTGATTAGCTGCTTGACGAAACCAATATTTAGTTTTTCGTGGGTTATGTTACTTCTGCTCGTAAATAATATATGTATAAAATTACTTTATTTTTTAGTGTTCATGAATTGTTACAATCCGGAGGTTTTGATTAGGCACCTATAATTAATAATTCATTATGAACGGTTGCGCGGCCTTTTTCATACAAAAGTATTTGAGAACAAAATACTAAACTAAACTGAATAATTGTTTTTTTAATCAAAGGTTTGGCAAATACGTAGTACCGATATGTGCTAAGTACTTTATTACATTTATAAAAGACAAGCCATTGAAGAATGCAATTTATTTATGATTTTAAAGGCAACTTTAGCAATTTTTTTTAATTAATTTAGAAATTATTAAAAAGTAATATTACCTCGTATCTCCAAAATCATGAAAAATCCTTCAATAATGGCCTTTAATTTATAATTGGAAGCACAAATAAATAAAATATTATTATTTGTTATCTAACTTTCTATACCTTTTTACTAAAAATTTTTTTTTCCATTTGGTTAAATCTTTTGTCCGAAAATCCAAATTTAAGTTTTGTATAAAAAGGCCGCACAAATGAACTTACCCTAATTTCGAATATACTTACCCTGATTTCTCACACACATTGTTAAACCGGCAAATGTCTCCTATAGTTTTCAGGTGTCATTATTTAATACAGTTTCATTTTCATTATAACATAAAATTAAATAACTGCTTGATTATTTATAAAGAATGTAGTTCTTCATAGAATCTGGGTTGTGGAATAAAGTACAATTGTTGTAAAGACAATACATATTTATTACAGAAGTAGTTATTCATAACAAGATTTACAAATATTTACAAATGCTTAACATATGTATCACTGGTTTCATATAAATAATGTATAATCATAATAATAATATAAAACTTGTACAGCGCAGTTTTGTGTTATTTCACTTCAAGAATTACATTCACAACTGTTTTGCCCGCTGGAGCGATTTTCGACATATTTTGCCAAGTTTAAAAACGTTTCGAGTTATCGCTTGCCATAATGTGCCAAATTTATACAATCTAAAAATATGGGTTAAACGGTGAATAAGCAGTTTTATATGTATCCGTATAATATTTTGTGGAATGACATTAATAATTAAATAATATGGTATGTTTTCTTATCATAATATTCGTATATATATACTTATTGTAAATAAAATCCTTCAAAATGTGTAACAGTGATTATCTATTTTGAAGTACATGAAAAACAAAGACGTTCCATTGCTGGATCCAATATAAGTTTAGGCAATTTTAAAATTACATTATACAATATTATTTTAAGCTGTTAAACAGAAATTAAACACCTACACATTTAAAAAAAAATATTGTTCTTTAATGCTAAGAAGTTTCAATACCTTTACATAAAATTTATGAATGAGAGAAACACTTTTTTGTTGTTCTGCAACAAAAATTTAAATGGTCACCCACAATTATTATTGGCCATTCCGTTGATAAGAATATCTGAGGCTTTTATTAAAACTGAGTATTGCTAATTTATTAAGAATCCCTTCAAGTTATTGATAATTGGATTAAAAACGGGATTGCCGGTCAACAAACTTTTAGTAAATTCATAAAATATGAATGAATCTGCATTTGCCTTAACAATATATAATGAAGAAATGGGAAAATATTAAGATTTTTATGTACACGTGTTCCGACATCGTGATAACTTATTCTTATTTTACTAAAAGTTTAACAGGAAACCTACTAATTCATTCGTTAAGGGCCTACAAACCTATTTTTAACTGGATTACCAATAATTTGAAGAGATTCTTAATAAATTAGCAATGTTCATTTTTCTCCGTCAATGTTAGTGAATAGAGACACTAGATAAACTACAAGTATCGAATACCGGTCAGTGGCTAAGTTGGCATCGCTTCTGGTTCCCACTCAGTTCAATTCCTTTGCGATGTTAAGTTGGTAAGTCCTCTATCACAACACAAGCAATATTTTCTGGTTACTGTAATAGTAGTAGGAGAATTTTAAATATCGTCAGGTTATATAGAATACTAAAAGTATACCTATAGTTTACCCACTACAGTATACTTACCGTGTATTGAAAATACATGTCATTAATAAATCTTTAACGTGAGTGGGTACTTAAAAAATATCTAAGGAAGGTATCGCATTGTTTGAGTATGAACATAAATTTGAAATGAGTTATTATTATAGGCCAGTGTTTGCCAAATTGTTTATCGGTAGTAATTATTATTATAAATTACAAACAATACAATATCATTAAAATATCAAAAACATTTTTTCTTAAAAATTGTTGATTCCCATTACGATCGCAAAAACTCATTAATTGAATGTTTTTCTTAATAAATTTTTTTGTGGTAACGAAAGTCTTAACATATATTTTCTTATTCACAGACAGTAAATTTAAACGTCCTACCTTACATCAAATGCGGCAGTCACAATTTTTGGTATATTGTACATGATGGAAGCCTCGTGAAAAAAAAGTTTTCGACCTTGGCAAACCTCAAGATCTTTGTCAAAAATCCAAAAAACAGTCAAATATTTTATTTTTTTCAGTTTTATCCCATTTTTTGGCAAGATCCGGAGGTCTGCCGAGGTCGAAAACTTTATTTTTAATTACGCCTACGTCATGTACAACATACCTACCATAAAATAAATCATAACTTCCCCATTTGATGCAAGGAAACTCCCGTTTTAAATGATAAATTTTATCGTATTATATCTAACTTCAGTATTCATTTGAATCGCATTCACGGGGAAATGGTCAAACAAGTTTCAAGTTTTTTGCACCCATTAAAAATATACAATATTTGTGTTGTAATAATGTTGAGTGAAATATATACATACTTAGTACATTAATACTATGACAATGTGCGAAATGTAAATATAGTAGGTGTGCAGCAGATCGCAGACAACAGACATAGACAAAACACCATATACAAGGTGTATCAGGATACCTCGACCGTTAGAGTAACGACACAGAGCGTGTACCACGTGATCCGTTAGGGTGCATCCAGTAGCGTCAAGTGACAGATTTAAAAAAAAATTGAAATAAAAATGTCATCGCACAGCAAAACGACACCTACAAATAAGCTCAGGAATCAATCGCTGGATAAAATCTGTCGGGTACTTCCTGATACAGTCTGTAAGAAGTGTTACATCATTTACAAAATAAAAATCATGTATTCCTGTATTAATAATGATAATATTATACAATTACATATAATATATAAAAAAAGTTCCCCCTTATTAACACAACACACTAGTAGTTATAGTTTGTATTCTTCGATTCACAGGCAAACATAATAATATATTTTGAACAAAAAATTGGGTCAATTATTTGTTCAAAATCATCTTATTCCAAAAAAACTTTCAATGTTTAAAATATATGCATACGTCACAAAGTTATGTTAGGTGTTTATTATTATTATTATTATTACTATGCGTGACAGCTGTTTCGCCTTCTGAAAGTCTGTGAAAGCAAACTGTGGTGGAGCCATTTACAGCCGATATATTTATATATTATTTCTATATAGGTAATGTAGGTACTTATAATGAAAATATTTATATTTATAATTGTCTTTATTTTTATTACCAATAGTTAGATTAATTACCGAGTACATCGGATATTGTTAATGGTTATTATTACAGTGAAGGCGAAACAGTCATCACGCCTAATAATAATTACATGGCACATTATTTAAATTATTACATTAATTCAAAAATAAATAGTGGAATTCTACAAATTGAACATGAAAACAATAAATACATACTCTTTAAATTAGTTGAAATAATGAAAAAAATCTTAATATAATTGTTTGAATTGTAATAATCATTACCAATCGGATCAATAGCAATCCGACATAAAAATTGTTTTTACTTATTTTTTTGTTTGTTCTGGCGGTATCTGGTTCGAATGTCACAAAATAATCGCATTTAAACAATCATGTGATATTTCTTTAACCAATCTATTCGGTTTGAAGTTGGTTACCACTAAAAAGTATGCGTTTAAATAAATAGCAATTATTAACTTTCGGCAACAATTACACCGGATTTTAATTTTGAAGCTTTCAAGTTCTATGAGTCTTTCCATAAGTGCAGTCACGTCAGGATACTCGTATTAGGCCCTCGCCAGTTAACCAGTTGGTGAAGAAAGCTGATTATTTTTTGACATGAAACGGAGAAATTGGTAATTTTATATCTTCATATCGTAAAAATAAAACCATTCATCTTATCAATTCATTCGTTAAAGGCCTGCAATCCTGTTTTTAACCGGATTACGAATAATTTGAAGAGAAGCGCCCCGAAAAATGATTCATTTTGTTAAATGGTAAAAATAAATATGTTAATATTTTTTAATTATTTAATAAAATATTATCACATTTATTTATCACAACACAACATTGACATTACAATTTAAATGAAAATTTGAAATATGAATGTAAGAAAAAGGTACAATTTGAGGTCTAACACATTTTAGTTATTCCAAAATTAAAATACATTTATACAAATTTTAATTCACAGAGATGCCAAATTAATAGTCCGAAATCTGTTGGGTGATAAGTTTGTGTTTTAACTGAATGTTAGCTTTCAACTAACTTCTGCTGATCACATACCTACAAAAGTATAAAAACGTGAAATTATCGAAATCGTACCTACATCAGTCTAACCTTACATAAAAGTCATTAATACCTAAATTAATAATGTTGATATAAAATAGACATTAAAACTATGGCCTGTACAATGTACACTCCCAAAGAATTAGAATGTTGCTATCTGGAAACACGATAATATCAGTCATGCAAAGTCTTGTCAGACCTTCAAACTATGGGCTGAAAGCTGAGCCATTGAAAGGAATAGACATTTATATTTTACATAATATGCATAATATTAAAAACATACTTATAATTCACAGCCTTCAAAATTGATCACGGAGCATATATCTAGACAAAGTAAGTCCGGCCACGGCCCCGCCCGTGCCCCGGGCCGGTGGAGCACGCAGCGGCTCTGCCCTGCATGCCGGAGCAACCCGCGCCAGAATCGAGCCCCCCGTGTCCCCCACACTCGGAGGACCACAGGACGCTGCAAGGGGGTGGCAGGGTTCTATGGTATCGATGAACACTTTCCGCCAAATGGGTTGTTGTCTGATATCTAATGTTTTGGTTTTTCAGAGAGTGAGTAGAATTAGCAATCATAGTTTTATTATAAACCACGTCTGGCATGGCAAAGTGAAGTTTATCCCAAAATCTCTTCTCTCCCCAGTAAAATACTCCGTGTGAGCGGAGAAAAACTTGAAGCTCGGCATCCAAATTGAGTGCACTGACGTCAGTCGATAAAATAAATATAATTTTTTTACTTTTAGAGGACAATCTGAGACTTTTTAGTGTCGAAAGTAATGAAATCCTAAAATCATTGTTCCCCCATTCGAGTGATAAGAAGTTAATCGTTAGAATGACGACTATTCGCTTCGAAGCTTCAGTGACGCTCGATATACTCTCCGCAATGCACGAGTTGCCGTTGTCGTTGCCGTTGCTGTTGCCCCTCTTCGCGTGAATGTCTCGATAGTGCAAGCAAACGGTGTAACCACTTTGCTCTAACTCTGAGGATATGGCCGTGGTGACAAACTGTTCGTCTTCAATGCTGTAAATGACATATGCATCGTATAACCTATCCGTTTCAAAGTCAGACGTATTAGACATCTTATTGCCCTTAAACAAACGAATGCCGTACCGAGAATAAGCCCATAATCGAAAATCTTGTCTAAATGCAAATATCAGAGCACCAATCATGCAAACTAAAATTGCCATTATGAAAATTGATGCAAAAATAGAGACATAGTTTTGCCCTATAAATGTTGGTTCGGAAAAATTTAGTAAGGTATCCGGGTGTTCTACGGAAGTCGCGAGAGAGTTTTCCACGAATGTTCCACAACGACTCAGGACCGTAGTAATGGTCTCTTTTTCATGATTATTCCCAAAACAAAATAATTCTTCGGCATCTCCCGCATTCATTCTCAGCCAAGAATCCAGCCGAACAATGTTATGACAGTCACACGACCACTTATTTCCTTCTAAGGATACGTGTGGTAAACTACCCGATGAAGATGCTAAAAGCTGCCAGGGAGAAAAGTGAACTATTTTATTTTCATCAAGTCTAAGAACTTGTAAGTTTTTCATAGCTTTAAACGTATCATTTCCCACACTCGATATGCTATTATGGTCAAGGTATAGTTCATTGAGATTATGCAACTGATCGAATTCATCCCCTCTGAGCTCTTCAATCATATTGTTTTCCAAATGTAGAACTTTCAATGACTCGACTCCCTTAAAAGTTCTGTTATGCACGCTATGTAAGTTACTATTATTTAACAACAACACTTGTAATTTTTTTTTACCAATGAAAACGTGACTTCCCAAATCTTTAAAATTATTACCATCCAAATATAATTCAGTGGCATCCATAGGAATCTTAGCTGGAACACTCGTGTAGCCGGCATTAGAACAGTCTACAACATTTGCTGTCCACGTGAGATCGTGGTAGCAAGTGCAATTCTTAGGGCACGTCATCTCACAATCACACGCATCGAAATCACAACAGTGGCAAAGGGCAAAGCAGTGGGTGTCATATGGACATAAGAACTGCGAAGGTTTGAGTTCGAGGACCCCCTTGGCACCTGTCCCTCTGGAGTGCGTAAGGGAACAGGTGACTATTTCTATATCGCCTATCCTGGGATACTGGCGCGTGTGAGCTAGTTGATTGATACGTTGCAACCACTCCATTGAGCAATCGCATTTGAAGGGATTGCCACTGATGTAGAAGTCTGGGACATCCCTTGTCCCATCAATATTACTAAGTGCAAGTGCTCCAATGTCCATTGTCTGTATGGCGTTTCCGTATAGCAACACTTTCACTAAACTATTCTTTTGAAGAAATGTTGCGGTTTGAACCGAGTTGATATTATTATCATTCAAGTACAAGTGTTCGACTGTACGCGGTATAACTTTACCGGTTACGTTTTCGATTTTATTGGAACTTGCATCCAACATTTTCAGACTTTGTTTTGCGTTTTCGCAATTTGGAAGAGATTTCAACATATTTGTGTTTATATTTAACCATTCCAAATTGGATGGAAGGTTTTCGTAACTGAACCGCGTTAATTCGTTATCAGATACGTTCAGCCACACAAGAGATGACAGTTTCTCGAATAAACCATGAATTTCACGTAATTTATTACCATCCAATCGTATAGCTTTTAATGACGGGTTCATGTTGAATGAACCTACATCAATACTTATTATTTTATTAGAAGCAAGATTTAATACCTGTAGTGATGGTAAATACTTAAAACTATATAAACCAACCCTGGAAATTTTGTTATCTACCAATCGAAGACCATACAACTTATCAAGTCCCTCAAAAGACGAATTCATCAAAATGCTTATGTTATTTCTTCCCAAGTCCAGTGATTTTAAAAATCTTAAATTTTTAATTGCATCAGGAACCACGTTTAATTCATTTGCACTGATACCTAAGTCTTGCAAATTTGTTACATTTTCAAAAGCGTTTTGATGTATATACGAAATACAGTTGTGGTCAAGATAAAGTTGGTTTAAAACATAAAGTTCTGAAAAATAATTCGATCCTATTGATTTTATTTTATTATGAGATAGGGTCAAAGCATGAAGATTTTTTAACTCAACAAATGAATCTTCTGAGATATATTCAACCAAATTGTGCTCTAAATTAAGGATTTGTAAGCTATATAGATTACGAAAAGCAAGTGAATCTAATTTTACTATAGAATTATGAGCTAAATTTAAAACTATCATTCTCACTAATCCAAGAAACGAGTCCTTACTCAACCCTCTACTGGTCAATTCATTATTCGACAAATCTAATATTTGCAATTGTTCCAGTCCATCAAACGATCCCGGGAATAAGACACTTAAATTATTTTTATTTAAATAGATTTGCTTAATATCTCGTGATGCTTGCAGGAAATCAGACGGAACCGAAGATATAAAGTTACTAGATAAATTTAGCACTTGTAGCGTTGTGAGACCAGTCAGAGCTCTATCTCCTATAAAACTTATCGCGTTCTGTTGCAAATAAAGAGAAACCAGTGACCTCAGTTTCGACAAAAAATTATCTTCAATTTTAATAATGTTGTTTTGAGATAAGTCCAAATCTTCTATTGCGGTGTTACAGGAGTCATAGGTTGCAAGCTCACCCTGGTTCGAAAATCCTAGTTGATTCACGTCTTGTATACGATTTCTAGTTAAGTTCAATGTTTTCAAATTGTGAAGATGGCAGAAGACTTCTGGTGGCAAGGTCCAAATGTTATTGTCCGAGAGGTCCAAATGCCGAAGTTCCCTCAAACCGGAAAAGCTCTCCGTGGACAGATCCAGCATCATAGGCGCCCAGTCATTGTTGTGCGTTCTCAGAACTAGGCTCTTGAGTTGCACCATTGCAGCAAAAACTTTAGGCGGCACGTAGCGAATCTTACAATAGTCGATTCGTAAAGTTGTCAATTTGTTCAGCTGGAATAAGAATCCGGATGACTTGTTTTGTTGATCTGTGTGTTCCAAAAAACTTTCGAAGAGTAATATATCACTGCACAGCACATGCAGTTCGGAAATATGAGCAACTATTGATAGTGGTAGACTTCCAAGTAGAACCCTTTGACTGCCAATGGTTCGGAGGCTACACGATAATAAGGAGCCCCTCCTTTCACAACTGCGTGGCAACTCGTGACCTGACGATAGTCCTAATCCTGATAAACACAAGAAAATCCGAAGCAAACACACTTCCCACAATCTAAAGAAAGTCTTACGTTTAGACATTCTGGTTGCTGACAAGTTTTAATAATGCGTAGCACACATGACACCGTAGCTCACTAAACTTCAAAACCAGTCCTACAAGTTTGTTTCGATAATAATATCATCACGTAAAGTAACCCGCCAAAGTGGATGTTCGGGAGAGCGCGACCGTAGGGCGTCGCGGCTCGCGGCCTACTGGCGGAGCGTCGGGGGCGTCGGGGCGCCCTTCACCGCCCGTGTCTCCCCCATACCGCCTTGCGTCGGCGTCGCGACGTGTGATACGTGTGCTCCGCGCTATCTGCATGTGTCTGTGTCTGTGCAGTCCGCGCAACAGATTCGCAATCACGCCGTTAACTTTCTAAACATTATTCGTACATTATAATTCAGGGTAGGTTGTGGCAATCTCATATGTCTATAGTATATGTAAATACAAAAATATGTCTTATTAGATGTATTGTATTACACCAATTTCATGATGGTGGAAACGTAATGTTGATTATTGTGAGTTAAAAGCAATATAAATTACACTTTACGAAATGCTTACCTTACCAATTTTTAGCAATTTTACAAAACAGGGTTGTTTGTTGTTTTTTTATGCTCAAAAGTTTTAGATTTTGATATGAAACATCTTTTGGCGCGCCTAGGGGAGGTTAAACCGACTCGTACCGACACGTAGCAAGCGTGGCAAGACGACCTTGTACGGAACGACGCTTCATTCGACCGGCCTCTGTTCGGAGAAGGCTCATCGAAGAGTAAACTTTGCGGGATGATTTGATGTCTTGGGCCTCGATTCACGACACCTACCACTCAGTATGGGTGGCAGGAATGAGGGAAAGGATAAGAAGCTCTGGAAATATCCTCACTATGGAAGACCGCCTCACTCCATCCTCCAGCATTGACGCACACTGGAGAAAAATACTAGCGCCTAATATAATCTCGGCTCCCTAAAGGCTTCAACTTTCTATTATTCTATTATTTTATCATTTTATTCTATTTTTGTTCAATTTATTCTGTTTTCTTTTCTTTGTTTTTCTGTTCTATCTTTTTGTTTTTCTTTATATATTTTGTTGTATCTCTATATGGAATGTGTGGGACTGCACTAACCTCCCCACATACCGGAATAAACACTTTATTATTATTACTTGTACAATTATTTACCTTTGGCGTATTTAATTATGTACCTTCGACTCAAGAATAAGAATGTTGACCAATGTATGTACTTTCGACGGCGATTGCGAGCAGCCTGGATTGGAGAATCGATACCCTGGACTCAAATATTTTTCTTCATTCCAAAGTAAAGTTTAAGTAATATCAATATTTACACTAAAATATTCGACATTTTTTTAGTAATCTATGTTTTTTTCTTTATTGAAAAATGGTTGGTTTTCGAATCAAGCAATGATACAACTTAACCTTGTGATGAAAGGCTTAAATCACAGTGAAAAACAGATAAACCATAGCTGCTAAAAATATACAAATTATTAATGAAAACCGTCATTCTAGCGACATCTGTTGAGGTTAAAATTGATTCAGTTTGTTTTTCAGTAGGCCCCTGTAATAGTTGGAATTATGTTGAGATTCTATAGTATAAACACAGAGGTCATTAAAATCGTCTAGGAACGACTAGGAACCCCCTTTTGAGGCTTCAAAATAAACATTGAATTTTGTCAACCAATAGATCTGAACAAGGAGCTATAAAATTTTGAGTAACCAATCAGTGAACGAAGAGGCGTACATCAAATGCAGACAAAGGAATGAACTGTGGATCAGGCAATAAAAAAAGATAATTAACGACATTTCGATTCTCACAGAAATTGGAGGTGAACGCACTTTAGGGTCAACATCGACTTTCAAGGTGACAAACTCCTGGGAATGTTTACAATAACTGAGACATTTATGGGGTATCGAACCATTGAAATCGGGTGCTTGGAAGTTTTACAGGTTGTAAAGCGCACACACAAAAATGCAATGAAAAAAATTATTAAACGTGATAGTATAAAAAAAGGACGGGAAAAGCAAAGGAAAGTTACTGGCGGAATTTCAACTGTAGTGCAATTATTTATGATAGAAGGAGGGTGCCATGTTCGATAAAAATCGTACTAAAGAGAGGAGTGAGTGTTGGAAACAATGGAAATAAATCGTTATCAATTTAAGATGAAACGGACATATTGGTAAATCAATCTTGAATGAAAATCTCGCAAAAAAAATAGACATTTTAGAAAAGTGCGGCGACCGAATGGAAGGATAATACAGAGATTTTAGCTGCTACAAAGGTCCTAGGGGCATAAAAATTGAGTATCAGAAGAAGACAGTAAGACTGAACATATAGCGATAGATTAGATTCAGGAAAAGTAGACATTTTACATACTTATTAGGTTAGATATATATTAGAGTTACCCAATATTACGGAGGGATCGAAACAAGATAAAAGGTTGGCGGTCTCATGTATATTTTGAAGGGTAAACAATCGAAATCCGAACATGGTTTTTATTTACGTTAAGGTAATAAATGATTAGAAGACCAATAAAATTTAACGTGGAGCTTATGGAATATTTATTTAAAGCAAAAGATATTAAAACTAATGGCTCTAAAATTAAACTAAATTTACGGCCGTAGTACATAAAATCTGAGACGTAAACATATGTCCAGACGTATAATTTATGTGAAATCTTGTAAGTGAGAGATGGAGAATGGGCGGAGATTGGGTAAAACAATAAAAATGACAGATATCCCAGAGTCTAATTAGGTATATCTCCCGTAGAAGTGTGGAAAACTATATATTAATTAATAATAAATGAAGTATGAAATTTTCCTGGAGACCACACACATCGGGAAAAGTGAAGAAAAGATAAAAGGAAGGGTAAAGAACGGAGATAGGAAATGATCCATGTGGAGAAAAGCGATACAATTCGAATTTATCCGTGAAATTAATAAATACGACTTGGAAAATGAGTAATTATAAGAGTTATGAGAAATGACATAAGAATCAAGAAGAAATTGTGCAAGAAAACGTCGCGGATAAATATAAAATTCAAAGATAAAGGAAAAATTCAAATCTACGACATAAAGGAAGAAGGTACGGGTGAAAATGGAAAAGCTCATATAGGTGACAATAAAATTAAGTAGATTTTAGACAAATCGAAATTCAAAAATGTATAGTAAAGATTTCGACATGGATTTAAACAATTTTCGCACGAGATGCATAAAATTGAGATGTATATATATATTATTGAGGACGGACCTATCGCAAATTGAGAAAAAAGGAACACAAAATCATGAGAATTTAACTACATTTTGTATGAACACAGGACAAAGGAAGCTTGGGCGATTAACACAGACTTACCCGATTCGGACCCTATCGATTTAGATTTGTGAGATGGAAACTGGCCACCGCCTTGAGCCGGAAAGCAGAACATCTTATGGAAGAACGATCGAAATTAGGGGAAGGGGTGTTCGGATTTACGAGTTGATAGGAAATAGAATTAAGCATCAAGAGAAATTCAGATACGTCTTTTGGGACCTGAGAGGGATATAAAAGATGGAACACAGCAGTCAGGAGGGAGTCGCGCCGAGGATTCGAAAAGTTGTTACGTGGCGGTACTACGTTCTTTGGTAGGATTAACAGTGAAAAATCTTTAAGTGTTAAATTTTAAATAAGTCCCTGAAAATTTTGTGAAAAATACAAGTGCTAGAGTCAGTGAAATTTAATTTGGTTAAACAGTGAAAATAAATATAATTTAAACTCAGTGCTTAAAAGTGTTAAGTGAAGTGCAGAAAGTGATTACGGAATTAAGAATTTAACTAAAATTTAAAAATAATTATTTCATTCAAAGTGAAAACATTCAAATTAAATTTAAGAGTTTGTTATCGTTAAATTAAAGTGGATGTGCTCGTGAATTGATGTTTAAAAAATAGATTATAATTTTGTTTAAAATTATTAATAGTAAATACTTCATCTTAGGTTAAAAGAAACACAAAAACAAAAAAAAAGGATTCGATAATAATAAACGTTTAAACCTTTGTTCTAAAATTAACAGTTAGAAAAAAAATTAATTTATTAAGAGTCGAGTTTAATTAAAAGTTTGCACAATTCGGAATAAATTTTCTTATCAATTTATATAAAAAGAAATTTAGAATTAATAAATTGTTCAATTAAAATCCATCGTGCGTATAGCGACAGTGTTAAAAGTGTTTGTCGTTTTAACCGGAATTTTAATCATCAGTCTATCATTTCGAAAAGGAATTTGAAACAGCTATCATTCAAAAGCCTAAACTAGAAAAGTGTTATTAAATCAACGGGTTTTCTGAATTAGGATTTCGTTCGGAAGAAAAATTAAATATCAACTAATTTATACGATTCAAGCGAGAATAAAATATTAAATAGGAATAAATAGTCGAAAAGATTTATTTTGAAATTAGTTGAAAAAATACAATTAATTAGGTAGGATTTCTTCATCAAGGTTGTTGTGTACACCCGACCGGAAATACCTTGACGGGGGGTAAGTTTTCTTTTTATAAATAATTTGCAGGACCTAGGAGTGAGGAGATACAGCTGATTATGGTATATCAATTAAATTATTAAAAACAACAAAACAAAGCATTACACATTAATATATGTATATTATGTATTTATTTATATAAAATAAAGTAATATATTGTATATAAAGAATAAGTATATGAGTAATGTATTTATATATATGTATTTTACTTATTAATCGAAGCATCGAAATGGTAGCGATTCTTAGATACCTACCTATGGACATATCTACTTTATTGAAAAAGAAAATATGTATTTATTAATATTCCAGACTATGTAGAATCATATATTTTATATTTATTTATTAATATATGTACTCTTTTTTTAACATATTTTGACAATCGAGATATGTGTACTTATATATATATATATATATATTTATATTTAATTTTCACCTAACTTCTAGTAAATTTACTAAATTCAGAAAATGAAAAATAGTTTAACTGCAAAAGGAATTAAAAAATATTTAAATTAATTATGCACAATAAAAGGTAACATAACTGAATTATAGGGAGAGGTAGAAATATTTCTTAAATAAACAACCTCGCATCTAGGTTAGTGTGTCAGGAGATGTTTACATTAATTGTTTACAAATAGAGACACCAAAGATCTGGGTCAACCGCATGGTTTGAAAACGACCTTGGCCGTAACTAGATAATTTATCAGGGTTATAAGGATAACCATCAGGATGTCATTGTGCAATGTGCAGCGATATGGGTCATTTACAAATACCTATCATTCACAATCTACAATTGAAAAATCATGGGTTAGCCAGATTTATATCAAAAAATTACATGAAACATTTGAATACCATTGATTAGATGGTCGCATAGATTTTATTAGTTACCTGAAACAGCTAGAAGCTGCGTGCTTACAATTACCTACCATTCACAATCTACAATTGAAAAATCACGGGTTAGTAAGATTTATATAGAAATATTATACGGAACATTTGAACATTATTGATGGAGTGTTCGCATAGATCCCATCAGTTGCCAGAGACAGTTGAGAGTCGTGTACCCTCTTATGTGGCAATCAATTACTTGAAACAATTGAGAAATCACGGGATAGGATGAACAAAAATTAATGTTGAACCCTGGAGGTAAAATTTAAAACAAATACAGTTCATCAAACAGGAGGCAGTGGTCGCTCCTACAACAAGACCATTGTCCAAACCAAATAGAGATGACGATTCTCTTAAATAAAAACGTCAAAACCAAACAAAAAGCCTGGAGTTCGATAGCTCTCCAAAACAAACTATCAAATAATTTCTTATTCTACTAGTATTTATTAGTATAACCTTATTCTTACGTATATATTCGGTTACCAATCCTAGAGTTTCGCAGAACTCTTCGTGCGAGATCCGAGCTCGGAATGCGAGGTAGATAGCCTCGTATTGCGAGTTATAAACCTTTCCCAAACTGTATGTATACATATATTTATTCGTATGTACTGTTTACTGGAGAATGCGGACCTGCATACAGCTTGCATTTAGGTCGGTAGACCACTCTCGCATTCTCTTTTAAACGTGGAATGAGGATTCACGACCCGTAAGTCCACACCAACCGTGAGTATATGATTGTATATAGGACGAAACCGGTTCGCCCTAAGTAAATAGTAGACCTTGGAGGAGATGGAATTTGGAGGTATCGAGACCCGAGGGGAAACTTGAAGGCAGTACATGATGACGTGGAAGGTTCTTTGGGACGCGATAACTTAGGTATCAATCAAAGGACCGTGTCAAAGGATTGTGCAAATTTCTTGTTGACTCACGATCATCTCGTTTACTTGCAGGAGGATTTGGAGCCAAATTATGCCAGCAAATGGGCTATTCCGAGTTCGTCAAATATGCAATTAACTAATTACATTAACCTACTAAATCAATCTCTACATGTACCTTATAGCAGCAGAATCAAAAAGGAGTGGCGCCAAACAGACACAAGAGTTTACCAAAATCAAATTTACTAACAATTAACCATTTGAGTTATATTCAATTATCTGTCCAAATAAACATGTATAATATCTTTTATCAGCGTTTAACTACGATTTTGTTAGGGTGCAGGGAATCAATAATTACATTAGGAAAGTTAGCTCATTCAGGGAATTCATGTAAGTCTAGGTTTGCAATGGTAAGACCAATTAAATTGTGAAACTCAACACCTCGATCAGAACCAAGGGGGTTACCACAAAATGAAAGTAATCAAAATCCTATATCATAAATCAAAAAAATTACACAACGTTTGATGGAATTTAATTACAATATAAATACGGGTATATTTGCGTTAAAGATCGTAAATAACGTATTAATTAGTTAAGTACACATGTCTATAAAGATATACAGTACAAGAGGGCTTTAAGTAGCTTTCTGAAGTTATCAAAGAAATTAAGGGTCCAATTTTCATGGAGGCTTATGTGTTGTAGGGGAGGAATTTTCCATCCGTGCGAACACATATGCAAAGCCTTAGAAAAAAAAAAAGAAGTATCGATCATAGCCAAGAGAGAAGAAACTTTTATATTGTTTTAAACAAAGTAAAAGAAAATGGTGAAAAGGCGAGAACATTACAACTGGTGCCGTGACCAGGAGGTTCAGGTTTTATAAGATTGGAAAAAAAAAGGTTTTATTGGTCAACCTATTGCAAAAACGGAGAAAATAATAATAATAAATAGGACGTAATTAATTAAAGAATTAACAAAAAAAAAAAAATCAGAAAAGTGCGACATTACATAAATACACAGTGAAATAAAAAAAAATAATAATAGATTAACGTAAATAAACAATAAATCCAAAAAGAATGTGTTAACGAATAAACTTATAACACAAAAAGTGTCCTTATAAATAAAAATGTGTTCATTCAAATGACCGTGAACTTAAGAGTCAATAAAAAATTCCTTTCATACGATAATGTAAACAAAAACAAAGGATATGTAGGTTAATGATGTCATTCAGTCAAAAGGAATGCGTTCTGTAAACAAAAACATTGTTTATGTTTTGGGTTCACCGAACAGATCGGAATGTTGATATGAAGCAAGTTTAATAAACAGACAAGCCCGAAAAACATCGAACTTATTGTGAAAACAAAGAACATCGAAAAAATTGATAAGATAAACATCGGGCGTAAAAACATCTATATATCTTAAAAGTCGGAAACATCGTTAAGTAATACGTATCACTCCGAGGAACAAAAAATTAAATAACAAACGTCGAGATTAAATAAACAATGACACAAAAACGAGATAGCTGGAACAAATATAACATAAACATTGCATTCGGATATCGTGGAGTATTAACGTAAACAATTATTGTTTATCTTATATTCAAAAATACAGACCAGCGGCGGGCCGTGGTACTTAACAAATTATTCACAAAGTCAGGAAAAGATATTATTATTTTTATCACTAGACATTCGACAGATTTATTAGAAGAATAGAAAGGTTTAGAGAAATTAAATTGATTAATGTATTACAACACCCAATGTACCTTACTAGATATCATTGGTTTTACAAAAATAATGATTACTTAAAATATAAAATTGATTGATAGCAATTGATTAACAAAAAAAAAAATTTTTTTTTTTTTGATTAACATTAATATCATTATAAAACAAAAGAAAAAACAATTATTATGACATGTTGGGGTGTTATCTATTATGACCATCTGTAACATAATAAATAACGGAAATATTACACCCATATCGTGTGATAGGTAGATCTATGAAAACAATAATATCAAAATAGAAAAGTGTAATTGTATTAAATCATAGTTAATCATTAGGACCACGTGTTAAATTCAAATGATCGCTCTACGTGCCGCCAATGCACGAGTAGATAGATTTAGTCAGGATCACAAATCTCGATAATCGACAGAGTCATTAATGAGGGTGAAACATTTGATGTTTTGTTTTGTGAGGTAAGATTAATCTTACATAATATAATTTACCATATAAACGGGTAAGTTGAAATAACGTAAGATTTACTCATGATAAGTTTGTTGACATTCAGGTTAGGTTGTTGACTATTGAGGCATATTTTAAGACACAGAGAACCCAGTCAATGGATTCGATAAGGAATTCAAGTATGGGCCAAACAAATAAACGTTGTTTTGAAAAGACAAAGTGTTAGTTGAGAATTCGACTTTCAATCTCAAAGAAAAAAATACAATCCAGAGTCGGCTCGAGACTTTTAATGTCGTTGACGAATGTTTATGATGGGATTATATATATGTGTATATATACCTATTAAAAGGAAATTCATTTTAGGCATTGAAAAAATCCTAATAGATTTTGTAAATTGAAAATAGATAAACGGAACATCTTGATAGGTATTGTAAAAAAATTTAAAATAGGTCGGATATCGAACAAGGCAAGTGTATACAAGAGGATGATGTGAAAATCATAAACGAACTTGAAATTTTACAGGAACAGCCAGGTGATAAAATACAAGAAAAATCTAGAAAAACAAAAAAAAATAAGAAAAACGAGAAAAATTTGAAAAAAAAAAATATATAGAATAAAAAAGGCAACATATATATAAAATAATTAAGAAAATTAAAATAGGAATATTGAGGTTGTCGCTTAGTAAGAAAAAAAATAGATACATAAGCCGGTAACATTCGGAAGATCTAAGAAAATGGTGGGAAAACGTGGAATGGGGAGGCAAACAGAAGCTTTAGTGACGGCAATCGAGGAAAATGCTACAGCTGGGACGTCAACAGTGAACATCGGAGATATTACTACAATAATTCAAGCAGCTTTAGCACCGCTTGTTGATAAAATGCAGGAACTTGAGAAACAATTAGGAAGACCAACAACAGTGGCGGTGACAGGAGAGGATAGTGCGCCGAAAAACGTTCTCCAAGTAGTGGAAATGCTACCGCAGCAGGAACGACCTTCATTTTCCGGTGGAAACCAAAACCCCATAAGTTTCTTAGAAGATTTAAAAGAATACACTAGAAAAGTTAAACGTACAGATCCATTAATTGTCGTACGGGAAAATTTGAAGGGAGAAGCAAAAACGTGGGCCAAGTTATACAACAAGCGATGGGAAACAATGTTGGATTTCGAAAGAGATTTTTTAGCTACCTATTGGGGAGATATAAAGAAGAATGAGGTTCGCCGTCGTCTTGCGGAAGGGGTATATGATTCCAAGAGAGATATATCCATGCTCACTCATTTCGCAAATTATTGGGATTTAGCGAAAGCATTAAAAATTACCGAGACACCGTTGGGCGTAGTTGACGAGATTATGAGACATTACCCTAAAGATGTTCAATCGCTATGGTTTTCAGGGCAGTCAGGAGATGAGATTGTCGCTGCTGAGTTTCTTCGAAAACTAGATACAATGGTTTGCACACCGGAAGAACGGAACACAAAGAAAAGGAGTGGGGAGGAGATCAACAAGAAGGACAAATACCGTGACCGTTATCACGCTATAAAGAAGAGAATTCACGCAATAGAGAGTGTGGAAGGAGGCGCTAGCTGCAGTAAGTGTGCAGAAGCTACGACATCTTCACAGGGAGGTTCTACAAAAACTACAAGCGGCAAGGAGTTAGTAATCGCAAACAATTCGGGAAACGGCCGAGGGTTGATTCATTAGCCCTCATGAATACGACTCACACAGGGAGAGGGACGCCGGCACCAAAACACAACACTGCATTGAAGATTATGATGAAATGGGGGTGGAATCCAATGAAAGGATTGGGAAGAAATGAACAAGGGATGACTGTTCCAATAAAAGCAGAAAGGAATGTGAGAAGACGAAAGGATGGAGCGGAAGAAACGAGAACGGAAGCGGAAATAGATGTGGAAGTATGTGTCAATTCTTTACAACAAATAACGGATGAATGGAATCAATTGAAAGTGAACGAAGAGAAAACAAGAAGGGAAATTAGTGGGTTCAACAACATTTTCGAAGACAGAGATTATGAGGAAGTAGAAAAGGGTAGCACTTTACCGTTATTACCGGAAGCCAAAGCACAGATAGATAACACGGAAGTTCATTGTCTAATAGATACCGGGAGTCAAATCACGTGCGTTTCTCAAGAATTTTATGAAAGTTATTTAAATGACCAAACACTTTATCCTATTATGCCTGTAACCACTATACAAATTAAAGTAGCGATAGGACATAAAAGTCAGAGAATATCTAGGTTGGTTTTAGTACCATTGCGATTTGGAGATGTTATAATAAATACGCCGTGTTTAATAATACCAAAGTTAATTAGGCCAATTATATTGGGTATCAACTGGTTAGACGAATATACAGCTGAATTTAAATGTGGAGAAAACAGAAAGTTAAAAATAAAAACAGGAAATGGGAAGAAGGAAATAGAGTTAGTAAATTCAACCGTAATTCATAGGAAACCTAAACACGAGATTAGAAATCAAAATTGCACAAGTGGAAAAATAATTAATATTGAAGTAAACCCTGAAATAAATAATACGGCGTGCCTCGAGAGTAGAATAACGACCTTTGTGTCCGAGTTAAATTTAGATTCAAAAGGAAAAGAAGGGTTAGAAAAGATTTTAATTAAACATAAGAATGTATTTATAGACAAACCGGGCCTAACTACCTTGTACACTCACGAAATAAGAATGACGGACGAGACGCCTTTCGTTAAGCGATCCTACCCAGTACCTTTTGCTTACAGGGATAAGATTGATGAAAAGATTAGAGAATTGGAGTCATTAGGAATCATCAGTAGAGAGGCCACGCAGTTTTCTAGTCCTCTAACATTTACCTTGAAAAAAGATGGGACGGTTAGGATACTCTTAGATGCTAGATTCTTAAACACCAGAATGCAGGCGGAAGTAGAAAAACCACCATTAACTTCAGAAATTATACAGCGTTTTCATGGTGTAAAATTCATAACCACAATAGATCTAAATTCAGCTTACTTTCAAATACCTATCAGTCCAGAAAGTCGCAAGTATACTGGGTTTGTATACAATGGAAAATCTTACGTATACAAGGTATTACCGCAGGGGTTAAAAACATCAGTAGGGAGTTTTTCAAGAGGAATGGACAAAATTCTAGGACCAGGGGTGAGGGAATTCTGCGCTAATTACTTAGATGATTTAATAATATATACGTGTGGTAGTCAAGAAGATCATTTTGAACATGTAAACGCGGTACTTGAGAGGTTAAAGGAAGCAAACATGACTTGTAAACTTGAAAAATGTCAATTTTTATTCACAGAAGTACGTATGTTAGGACATATTATAACGCCTTTGGGAGTTCAAATGGATCCGGAAAAGATTGATGCTATTAAAAATTTTCCGGTACCCAAGAAAATAAAACAAGTTAGAGCTTTTCTAGGACTTTGCAATTATTACCGTAGATTCGCGAATAAATATGGGGAAACAACACGGGTTTTGTGCGATTTACTTCAGAAAAATAGAACCTGGCGATGGGGTGACTCAGAACAGCGCGCATTCGAGAGGGTGAAAACATTATTTTTAGAGACAGTTATTTTACATCATCATGACCCAAATAGTACTTATTATTTACAGACAGATAGTTCGGGGTTCGCGATAGGAGGAGAATTATACCAGTTGGATGAGGAAGGGAATCACCACGTTATTGGATTTATTAGCAAAGCTTTAAGAGGACCGGAGTTGAAATGGACCACGTCAGAACAAGAGTTATGGGCGATAATATATGCTTTACACAAATTTGAGACATACTTAAGAGGAGTACACTTAATAATTAGGACGGATCATCAAGCATTGACATTTTTAAAGAGCTGGAAGATGTACAGTGGCCGACTAACACGGTGGATTTTATATTTAAATCAATTTAACTTCACTGTAGAGTACGTCAAAGGGAAGGAAAATATAGGGCCTGATATTTTATCTCGTTATTCTTGTGATGCAAAAAATGTACAGGAGGAGAAAAACACGTGCCCAGAGATAGCAGCTTTTGCAGTTAAAGGTAGACAACAGATTCGGAAACACTTAGAAAATATAACTGAACTACAGAAACAAGACACATTTTTGGGAGAAATTTTCGGATATTTGCGCAAGGGAAAATTTGGGCCGCCGACAAAAAATGTTAATAGGTATTTAAAAAATTATAAAAAAATAGGCAAGACTTTATATTACAAAACGGTGTTAGCAGTACCACAAGAGTTGACTGAAGAACTAATAAAAATGATACATTTAGAAATCGGACACGGAGGAGTTTTTAAAACAGGGATAGCTTTGGGAGATAGGTATTATTGGCCAGGCATGCACCGAGAGATAAAACGCATAGTGAGAGGGTGTCACCTTTGTCAGCTGGCGAAGCGCGAAATTCGACCAACTGTAGGGCCGAGTAAATCCATAATTACCAAAGAAGTAGGACAATTAGCTATGGCAGATTTATACGGACCTTTACCGAGAGGAATAGGAGGGGTTAGATTCATTTTCGTGATCCAAGATTCATTCAGTAGATTTGTAAAATTATATAAATTGAGGATAGCAAGTACTAAGACCGTGTTAAATTGTGTAGAGGATTTTAATAAAACAATACAAATAGATGCCTTGTTAACTGACAACGGATCTCAATTTACATCGAAGAAATGGGAAAGCAACTTAAATAGGATGGGCATACAAATCGTACATACTTCAATACGAAATCCCGGACCGAACATAACAGAGCGCGTGAATAAAGAATTAGGTAGAATTTTCCGTATTTATTGTCACGAAAAACATACCAAGTGGGCGGCTTTCCTTAAAGAAATAGAACAAACCTACAATAATTCGATACACTGTTCAACAGGATTTTCACCTAATGAAATAGCTTTTGGGAAATCACCAACTTATAGTTTAGACAGGTATACTCAAGGCTGCGGAAAATCTACGAAAACAATAAATGAAATAAGACTAGCAGCACGGAAAAATTTAGAGAAAAGCGCTGCAAATCGACAGAAATACTATAATCTCAACAAAAGATTAATAACTTATGAGATTGGGACCCTGGTCAAGTTGAAAAAATTTACACAATCAAACCTACTCAAAAAAGAAATAAAAAAATTCAATCTGCTTTACGATGGACCTTATGTAATTGGATCAGAAGTTTATAGTAACACGTATACGCTAATTGATCCGGTAACTCGGGAAATAAAAGGAGATTATAGCGCAATTCATTTAGCGAAATATTATACATGTAATAAGGAACAAAAACCAAGTTTAGAGATAGTGGAAATCAACGAATAAAATGCGAAATTTACAAATATTTGAAACCTTAAATAAATAAACGATTGAGAAAAATTTAAAATCTGTTAGGATACGATATAATTTAAGGAGAAAGAAAATTACTAAAATATTAGACTATCAGTTCGTTTGCGAGGGGCGGGTCGTCCTTAAGTCTTTAAGGTTGAGTGAACAAATCTCTTAATAAGCGACAATCATATTCTAATTTACTAATAGAGTAAGAGGAAAATTTTTTCGATAATATTGATTTTCTAGTTTAGGAAAAAAAATTGTGTGTTAGTGTGTAGGAAAATTTTGTTAGATAAGTAAGAACACAGAAGGAAAGCGTATGGGAGTTATATACCCACAAAAGGAACAAAAAAAAATACATATATTATAAATAGGATAGGGTACGTTTTATAAAACAAGATTTTAAATTGACAATGCATAGAGTTAGATTTTTTTTTTTTTTTTTTTTTTTTTTTGAAAACTTGAAATAAGGCTATCTATAGATTTAGAGTAGACATTAGGTAAAGATAAAAAGGGAACATTAGAATTACGATATGGTTAGGTTAAATTTTCAAAAAAAAAAAAAATTTTAAAAGGAAACAGGAACGATGAGAAAATTGGAGTTTAGTTAAGAACATTTATGAAATTTAAAAATTAGGGTGGGTAACACCTAGGCTAGAACAACTTGTTTGAATGATCTATGAAAAGACAATTAGAAATTACACAAAAAAAAAAAAAAAAAATTTGCGAATAAGAAAAAAAAAAATGCTGGAAAAGTTTAAATGAAACATGTATACCACTGATTTTTGGATTGGGTGAGGTCGTGCAAAGATACATATTTCACAAAAATTATCATACTTACAAAACAAAAACAAAACGAAAAATTATTTGCACACCAAGAGACCATCCACTTTTCAGTTGGTCAATAGACCGCGAGATTGCAAACAATCTTTATCTGAATCATTGTAAGGGAGGTCTTAGTCCAACCAGGTTGAGGACCACCTAAACACGCGAGTCGAGGGGCGTGTTTTTCCCAGAAAAAAAAAAGAGATTAATTTTGAGTTTATCAAAATTAGAGAAATTCCATAAAATAAAATCTACGCGAAAAGAAAATAGAAAATACAATGAGATTCAGAGTCAAGGTTGTTAACAATCCAAACAAAATGGAAAGAGAGATAGGGAATAACAGAATGAGGGGGGGGGAGAAAGGAAATAACAGAATGGAGAGAGAGATAGGGAATGATAGAGTGAGGTAGAGAAAGGAAATAACAGGAAGTGATGTAGGAAAAGGAATAACAGAACGAGGGGGGGGAGAATAGTTAGACTACATTTGAACACAATTTCGATGTCTAAAGTAGTATACAACGTTAGCCACAGCAAATTGAGTTCAGAGGGGGGAACTGTGATGAAAGGCTTAAATCACAGTGAAAAACAGATAAACCATAGCTGCTAAAAATATACAAATTATTAATGAAAACCGTCATTCTAGCGACATCTGTTGAGGTTAAAATTGATTCAGTTTGTTTTTCAGTAGGCCCCTGTAATAGTTGGAATTATGTTGAGATTCTATAGTATAAACACAGAGGTCATTAAAATCGTCTAGGAACGACTAGGAACCCCCTTTTGAGGCTTCAAAATAAACATTGAATTTTGTCAACCAATAGATCTGAACAAGGAGCTATAAAATTTTGAGTAACCAATCAGTGAACGAAGAGGCGTACATCAAATGCAGACAAAGGAATGAACTGTGGATCAGGCAATAAAAAAAGATAATTAACGACATTTCGATTCTCACAGAAATTGGAGGTGAACGCACTTTAGGGTCAACATCGACTTTCAAGGTGACAAACTCCTGGGAATGTTTACAATAACTGAGACATTTATGGGGTATCGAACCATTGAAATCGGGTGCTTGGAAGTTTTACAGGTTGTAAAGCGCACACACAAAAATGCAATGAAAAAAATTATTAAACGTGATAGTATAAAAAAAGGACGGGAAAAGCAAAGGAAAGTTACTGGCGGAATTTCAACTGTAGTGCAATTATTTATGATAGAAGGAGGGTGCCATGTTCGATAAAAATCGTACTAAAGAGAGGAGTGAGTGTTGGAAACAATGGAAATAAATCGTTATCAATTTAAGATGAAACGGACATATTGGTAAATCAATCTTGAATGAAAATCTCGCAAAAAAAATAGACATTTTAGAAAAGTGCGGCGACCGAATGGAAGGATAATACAGAGATTTTAGCTGCTACAAAGGTCCTAGGGGCATAAAAATTGAGTATCAGAAGAAGACAGTAAGACTGAACATATAGCGATAGATTAGATTCAGGAAAAGTAGACATTTTACATACTTATTAGGTTAGATATATATTAGAGTTACCCAATATTACGGAGGGATCGAAACAAGATAAAAGGTTGGCGGTCTCATGTATATTTTGAAGGGTAAACAATCGAAATCCGAACATGGTTTTTATTTACGTTAAGGTAATAAATGATTAGAAGACCAATAAAATTTAACGTGGAGCTTATGGAATATTTATTTAAAGCAAAAGATATTAAAACTAATGGCTCTAAAATTAAACTAAATTTACGGCCGTAGTACATAAAATCTGAGACGTAAACATATGTCCAGACGTATAATTTATGTGAAATCTTGTAAGTGAGAGATGGAGAATGGGCGGAGATTGGGTAAAACAATAAAAATGACAGATATCCCAGAGTCTAATTAGGTATATCTCCCGTAGAAGTGTGGAAAACTATATATTAATTAATAATAAATGAAGTATGAAATTTTCCTGGAGACCACACACATCGGGAAAAGTGAAGAAAAGATAAAAGGAAGGGTAAAGAACGGAGATAGGAAATGATCCATGTGGAGAAAAGCGATACAATTCGAATTTATCCGTGAAATTAATAAATACGACTTGGAAAATGAGTAATTATAAGAGTTATGAGAAATGACATAAGAATCAAGAAGAAATTGTGCAAGAAAACGTCGCGGATAAATATAAAATTCAAAGATAAAGGAAAAATTCAAATCTACGACATAAAGGAAGAAGGTACGGGTGAAAATGGAAAAGCTCATATAGGTGACAATAAAATTAAGTAGATTTTAGACAAATCGAAATTCAAAAATGTATAGTAAAGATTTCGACATGGATTTAAACAATTTTCGCACGAGATGCATAAAATTGAGATGTATATATATATTATTGAGGACGGACCTATCGCAAATTGAGAAAAAAGGAACACAAAATCATGAGAATTTAACTACATTTTGTATGAACACAGGACAAAGGAAGCTTGGGCGATTAACACAGACTTACCCGATTCGGACCCTATCGATTTAGATTTGTGAGATGGAAACTGGCCACCGCCTTGAGCCGGAAAGCAGAACATCTTATGGAAGAACGATCGAAATTAGGGGAAGGGGTGTTCGGATTTACGAGTTGATAGGAAATAGAATTAAGCATCAAGAGAAATTCAGATACGTCTTTTGGGACCTGAGAGGGATATAAAAGATGGAACACAGCAGTCAGGAGGGAGTCGCGCCGAGGATTCGAAAAGTTGTTACGTGGCGGTACTACGTTCTTTGGTAGGATTAACAGTGAAAAATCTTTAAGTGTTAAATTTTAAATAAGTCCCTGAAAATTTTGTGAAAAATACAAGTGCTAGAGTCAGTGAAATTTAATTTGGTTAAACAGTGAAAATAAATATAATTTAAACTCAGTGCTTAAAAGTGTTAAGTGAAGTGCAGAAAGTGATTACGGAATTAAGAATTTAACTAAAATTTAAAAATAATTATTTCATTCAAAGTGAAAACATTCAAATTAAATTTAAGAGTTTGTTATCGTTAAATTAAAGTGGATGTGCTCGTGAATTGATGTTTAAAAAATAGATTATAATTTTGTTTAAAATTATTAATAGTAAATACTTCATCTTAGGTTAAAAGAAACACAAAAACAAAAAAAAAGGATTCGATAATAATAAACGTTTAAACCTTTGTTCTAAAATTAACAGTTAGAAAAAAAATTAATTTATTAAGAGTCGAGTTTAATTAAAAGTTTGCACAATTCGGAATAAATTTTCTTATCAATTTATATAAAAAGAAATTTAGAATTAATAAATTGTTCAATTAAAATCCATCGTGCGTATAGCGACAGTGTTAAAAGTGTTTGTCGTTTTAACCGGAATTTTAATCATCAGTCTATCATTTCGAAAAGGAATTTGAAACAGCTATCATTCAAAAGCCTAAACTAGAAAAGTGTTATTAAATCAACGGGTTTTCTGAATTAGGATTTCGTTCGGAAGAAAAATTAAATATCAACTAATTTATACGATTCAAGCGAGAATAAAATATTAAATAGGAATAAATAGTCGAAAAGATTTATTTTGAAATTAGTTGAAAAAATACAATTAATTAGGTAGGATTTCTTCATCAAGGTTGTTGTGTACACCCGACCGGAAATACCTTGACGGGGGGTAAGTTTTCTTTTTATAAATAATTTGCAGGACCTAGGAGTGAGGAGATACAGCTGATTATGGTATATCAATTAAATTATTAAAAACAACAAAACAAAGCATTACACATTAATATATGTATATTATGTATTTATTTATATAAAATAAAGTAATATATTGTATATAAAGAATAAGTATATGAGTAATGTATTTATATATATGTATTTTACTTATTAATCGAAGCATCGAAATGGTAGCGATTCTTAGATACCTACCTATGGACATATCTACTTTATTGAAAAAGAAAATATGTATTTATTAATATTCCAGACTATGTAGAATCATATATTTTATATTTATTTATTAATATATGTACTCTTTTTTTAACATATTTTGACAATCGAGATATGTGTACTTATATATATATATATATATATTTATATTTAATTTTCACCTAACTTCTAGTAAATTTACTAAATTCAGAAAATGAAAAATAGTTTAACTGCAAAAGGAATTAAAAAATATTTAAATTAATTATGCACAATAAAAGGTAACATAACTGAATTATAGGGAGAGGTAGAAATATTTCTTAAATAAACAACCTCGCATCTAGGTTAGTGTGTCAGGAGATGTTTACATTAATTGTTTACAAATAGAGACACCAAAGATCTGGGTCAACCGCATGGTTTGAAAACGACCTTGGCCGTAACTAGATAATTTATCAGGGTTATAAGGATAACCATCAGGATGTCATTGTGCAATGTGCAGCGATATGGGTCATTTACAAATACCTATCATTCACAATCTACAATTGAAAAATCATGGGTTAGCCAGATTTATATCAAAAAATTACATGAAACATTTGAATACCATTGATTAGATGGTCGCATAGATTTTATTAGTTACCTGAAACAGCTAGAAGCTGCGTGCTTACAATTACCTACCATTCACAATCTACAATTGAAAAATCACGGGTTAGTAAGATTTATATAGAAATATTATACGGAACATTTGAACATTATTGATGGAGTGTTCGCATAGATCCCATCAGTTGCCAGAGACAGTTGAGAGTCGTGTACCCTCTTATGTGGCAATCAATTACTTGAAACAATTGAGAAATCACGGGATAGGATGAACAAAAATTAATGTTGAACCCTGGAGGTAAAATTTAAAACAAATACAGTTCATCAAACAGGAGGCAGTGGTCGCTCCTACAACAAGACCATTGTCCAAACCAAATAGAGATGACGATTCTCTTAAATAAAAACGTCAAAACCAAACAAAAAGCCTGGAGTTCGATAGCTCTCCAAAACAAACTATCAAATAATTTCTTATTCTACTAGTATTTATTAGTATAACCTTATTCTTACGTATATATTCGGTTACCAATCCTAGAGTTTCGCAGAACTCTTCGTGCGAGATCCGAGCTCGGAATGCGAGGTAGATAGCCTCGTATTGCGAGTTATAAACCTTTCCCAAACTGTATGTATACATATATTTATTCGTATGTACTGTTTACTGGAGAATGCGGACCTGCATACAGCTTGCATTTAGGTCGGTAGACCACTCTCGCATTCTCTTTTAAACGTGGAATGAGGATTCACGACCCGTAAGTCCACACCAACCGTGAGTATATGATTGTATATAGGACGAAACCGGTTCGCCCTAAGTAAATAGTAGACCTTGGAGGAGATGGAATTTGGAGGTATCGAGACCCGAGGGGAAACTTGAAGGCAGTACATGATGACGTGGAAGGTTCTTTGGGACGCGATAACTTAGGTATCAATCAAAGGACCGTGTCAAAGGATTGTGCAAATTTCTTGTTGACTCACGATCATCTCGTTTACTTGCAGGAGGATTTGGAGCCAAATTATGCCAGCAAATGGGCTATTCCGAGTTCGTCAAATATGCAATTAACTAATTACATTAACCTACTAAATCAATCTCTACATGTACCTTATAGCAGCAGAATCAAAAAGGAGTGGCGCCAAACAGACACAAGAGTTTACCAAAATCAAATTTACTAACAATTAACCATTTGAGTTATATTCAATTATCTGTCCAAATAAACATGTATAATATCTTTTATCAGCGTTTAACTACGATTTTGTTAGGGTGCAGGGAATCAATAATTACATTAGGAAAGTTAGCTCATTCAGGGAATTCATGTAAGTCTAGGTTTGCAATGGTAAGACCAATTAAATTGTGAAACTCAACACCTCGATCAGAACCAAGGGGGTTACCACAAAATGAAAGTAATCAAAATCCTATATCATAAATCAAAAAAATTACACAACGTTTGATGGAATTTAATTACAATATAAATACGGGTATATTTGCGTTAAAGATCGTAAATAACGTATTAATTAGTTAAGTACACATGTCTATAAAGATATACAGTACAAGAGGGCTTTAAGTAGCTTTCTGAAGTTATCAAAGAAATTAAGGGTCCAATTTTCATGGAGGCTTATGTGTTGTAGGGGAGGAATTTTCCATCCGTGCGAACACATATGCAAAGCCTTAGAAAAAAAAAAAGAAGTATCGATCATAGCCAAGAGAGAAGAAACTTTTATATTGTTTTAAACAAAGTAAAAGAAAATGGTGAAAAGGCGAGAACATTACAACCTCATTATTTAAATAAGTAATATCTATCATATTATTAATTATTTATAAATAACTACAATAATGTAATGTACACTCCTCTTCCAAACACAAGCTAACGCTTCTATGGAAGATTAGTATTCAAATCGCTTAGTGTTATTAAGTATGTATGTAACTTGTGTTATTTATGTTTGGCATAGTTGGCAAATAATTCTTCATTACCTATTAACAATTTTTTTCTTACCTTTTGTACTTGTTTTTTAAAATTTATTATTTATACTTAACTTAACTTTATATTTAACCTTTACACTTTATACCGAATATTATGCTTTCAACTTTATGCTGTATACTTTATACCTTATACTATTTAACTTTATATTTATTTTTATGTTAATGGCACATGTTGTGCCGTTTGTTTTTAAATAAATAAATATGTAGAAACCCAATGTAAATACGATTTTAAATGTAATTACTTTAATCTGTAATTAAAAATAGATATATACATTTATGTTTTTTTTCATTTTGTGATATATCGACTTTTATTCGACTCCGTATCTCATTCCAGTGCAGAGATGATGCATTAAGTCTTCCTTAAGCGTTCAGGACTGTTTCTACTATTCAAACCACTCTTTAAATACTCTTGGTAATAATAAGACAAATTTTGAAATTTTCAGCGAAATAGGTGGAGTAGTTTTTGAGTCTATAGGGGACAAACATATATTTTTACTGTGGCTCAGTCTATCTGTGCAGATAGAGAAACTGGCACTGTTTTAAAAAACATGCTTTTACATGTCACAGGTGACAAATATATAATATAGGTAATATATAATATAAAAATACTCGCGTATTCGAATGCAATTTTTTATCCAAATTTGAAAGCAATCGATGAAGAACTTTCAGAGATTTAAGATTTTGAACAAACGAACATTTTCAATGTTCATTTTCGGGTACTGTGCAAGTCCTATTCAAGTTCTGTTATTATATCATTATAGGCCAGTTACTTGACAGAACTGAAATAATAACAGAACTTGAAAATAACTTTCCCATAACATGAAAATTAACTTCTAAATTTGAAGAATTTGGAGGCTTTTTAGATCTGGAGTTATTTCAAGCAACCTTTCAATTCTGAATGGTAATCTTACAACAAGGCGATACTCAGATTATCTTTCAATCTGGAACGTACGGCTGCCTATACGAGTATATAATTTCAACTGAGTAATTTGTGAAATAACATAAATCATCAAATAAAATTTACTTGCGCACGCCAGAATTTGAACACGAGTCGAGAGCCTTAATCCCCGACCACGGAGGCCGTCGAAATAAAATATAGACTGATCCGAGAAAACTTTCCACGTCATTTATATTAAGTCAATAAACTTTTATTGTTAGACTCCTCACAAGCTAAAACTGGAAAGCGATCTAAAAATAAATTCTGAAGAGGAATGCCTTTTTGTGTTCAAAAATTAAGTTATTTTACCCTGGAGTACGGCACTGGCACCGGTCGCCTCAGCTTTTCCGTGTCCTACTAATTACCTACAGAGATGTTAAATAGCGAATACCGCACATTAGTCCGAATCCCTCGATGCCTGTGGAACTACGGTATCCTCAACTGGAGTAAGCGACGAGAATGAAGAGAATGGATTTTGTTTTACATGGTACGAGTATCAGTTTTCTAGATCGGAGGGCAAACCAATAAATTCTGTCGAATTTTATTTTTCGGGAAGTCAATATTTATTCAACGATATTTAGACGGAAACCTTTGGCATTTTTTTAAATCGATATACTTTAGTGTTGTTTGAAATGGAAACCTTTAAAACGTATCGTCTTGACCAACTAGTAGAAGAGTGGACAAATGCGTTGGATTCCCACCCTGGCGTCGCGTGTTCAATCCAGCTAACTCGCCCTAAAAAGTCCTCCATCATTGCACAAGCAACATTTTCCGCTTTTATAAATATGTTAAGTATTTTTTCCCAAACCTGTGTCCTCAATGTGTACACCTAGCCGGGACCCCCTCCGACGTTGGGGCACTTTGGAAAAAAAAAATTCACAGCATCCCCAAAGATATTATGCTTTAGGGAACTTACATTTTTTAACGTTTTTTTACAGTTTTGACGCTGTCCGTGGTGCTATTTGTCTGTATTGAAGTTTTTTACGGTTTTGACGCTAGTTGTCCGTTAATGGCGCTTGTGGTGCTATTTGTCTGTTTTGAAGTTTTTTTACGGTTTTGACGCTAGTTGTCCGTTAATAGCGCTTGTGGTGCTATTTGTCTGTTTTATTTATTTATTATTGAATTTTTTTTATACAAACATGGATAGTTACATAAAATATTGAAATATGTATAAAAAATATTGAAATAAATGTACATAATTAAAAAAAATCCCACGAAGGCGAAGCCTGAGTGTGGGTATTATAAGTATTTTTATCTTATTTCCATGGTTTAAGTGGGGATGCAATATCAATTATAAATTTATGTTATTTTAAAAGAGCTACTTTAGAGATGCAATACAAGAAACTAAATCTTGAAATATGTAAAAGTTTTAAAATAATACAAAAAATAAGGTAAAGACTAGTTTTTAAAGAAGACATCTTAAAAAGTGAATTAGCAGACAAAGCATTACAAACAATAAAATATATCCGCTGTTTTGTATGTATGTGAAACAAATAAAAAATAATCTCTACATGGATATAAATGTTACAGAGAGCTTTGCTAAAACTTATAAGAAAAAAATATCTAGTTCTGTGTTTTTTAGCCAAGATTTGATGTACTTTTTAAAAGATTGAAGGTTTACACACGTGTCCCTTTTAAAGGTTGTACATAAAGAATTATACATTTTTGGAGCAATAAAGCTAATATGCCTTTGGGCCAACCTGGTTTTGCATTGAGGCACAGCATATTCACAAGCGCCATGTCGTTGGCTGGCACGATTTGATTTTTTAATAAAGTTGTTTGGTCGGGTATAAATAAATTTAAGACATTGAGCACTATAGGTCTGCTTAAGGTCCAAAATTTCAGATTCTTGGAACAATTGTTTAGAGGGATAGGATTTAGTTTTTCGGTACATTATCTTAATAATTGATTTTTGGGCAATTTCTAGTGGTTTTACATGATTGTTGAAAGTTCCGCCCCAGCCAATTATTCCATAGGAAAGAGATGAATGAAGTAGTGAGTCATAAACTAGTTTCATGGATTAAACATGGTTTAAACTAGTTTCATTATATTTACTACATTACTCATTCTTTTAAAAATATATTTTAGGTATCTCAATTTGTTAACAGTTTTTTCAATATGGCTGGTCCATTTAAGTTGACAATCTATAGTTACACCTAAATACTTAATAAGTTTTCCAGATTTCATCTCCTCACAGTTACAGAATGTGTTTGGGTTACAATTTACGTTATGAAACTTCAAATTAAGATTGGTTTTATGAGCCGACTTCTGTGTGTTATAGAAAGGAATACAAATAGTTTTATCATAATTTAGGGTAAGTAGGTTTCTATCTAGCCACTCTTTGACAATAGTAATACATTTGTTAGCCTTATTAGTAGTATCTTCCAATGATTTTCCTTGGACTGTTATTGCAGTATCGTCAGCAAATGAGAAAATTTTACCAGGTATTTTAATATTACATAAGTCATTTATATATATTAGAAAGAGTAGCGGCCCCAATACAGTTCCTTGTGGTACACCATGTTTTACTAAATCAAAATTGCTCAAATATGTTCCAATTTTTGTGCATTGTTGGCGATTCAATGTATAATTTTGTAACAGCATGAGACACTTATGTTTAATTCCAATGTTGGATATTTTCTTTAAGAGAGTTCTATGGTTGACGGTGTCAAAGGCTTTCTTTAAATCTAAAAAAATGGTTAAAGTTTTAATGTTTGAGTCCAAGTTAGAATACATGTTTTTGGTTAAATTAAATATAGCATCATCAGTACCTAGTTTAGTTCTAAAGCCATATTGGTTAGGTGAAAGGAGTGAGTTTGATTCCAGAAAATCGACGATACGTTTTTTAATGCATTTTTCTGTCTGTATTGAAGTTTTTTACGGTTTTTAGGCTAGTTGTCCGTTAATGGCGCTTGTGGTGCTATTTGTCTGTTTTGAAGTTTTCTTACGGTTTTGACGCTAGTTGTCCGCTAATGGCGCTTATGGTGCTATTTGTTTGTATTGACGTTTTTTTACGGTTTTGACGCTATTTGTCCGTTAATGGCGTTTATGGTGCTATTTGTCTGTTTTGAAGTTTTTTACCGTTTTGAAGCTAGTTGTCGGTTAATGGCGTTTGTGGTGCTATTTGTCTGTTTTGAAGTTTTTTTACGGTTTTGACGCCAGTTGTCCGCTAATGGCGCTTGTGGTGCTATTTGTTTGTATTGTAGTTTGTTTATGGTTTTGACGCTAGTTTTCCGTGAATGGCGATTGTAGTGCTATTTGTCTGTTTTGAAGTTTTTTTTACAGTTTTGACGCTAGTTGTGCCTTAATGGCGCTTGTGGAGCTATTTGTCTGTTTTGAAGTTTTTTTACGGTTTTGAAGCTAGTTGTCCGTTAATGGGGTTTGTGGTGCTATTTGTCTGATTTGAAGTTTTTTTACGGTTTTGACGCTAGTTGTCCGCTAATGGCGCTTGTGGTGCTATTTGTTTGTATTGAAGTGTTTTTACGGGTTTGGCACTAGTTAGTCAATTTTTTTACGTTTTTATTTTATTTTAGCCATTTGTAAATCAAAGTTTACAAATGTCTAATTTGTTTTCAATTAAATACATACATTTTTACATTATTAAATTCATACATTTTTAAATTCGTCAAATTTTCGTTTTATTAATATGGCTCCTACAATCCAGCTTGAATGCATCAATTGGTGCAGATTTTATGGTTTATTATTTATACTATTTCATTGGCTCCAGACCAAATGGCTCCTTCGTGTGTGTCCAGCTTAACCTGGGATATTCATTATAAGCCAAAAGTTTTTTTTGTTTACAGAAACAGTTAGTAATTAACCAAAACATTGCGCAGATAATAGAAAAATATAGTTACCATAGTTAGATACAACTTAATTGATAATTAGGCCTTAAATAATGTATATTATAGTGTGGAAAATAGCCACTTTTCCTGGGAGGCAGTTAACTAACCTAATGAGTCTTAGACATACATTCGAAATTAAAACACGAGAATTGATAGAAAATGTATTTATGTTAGCAGAAATGCTCCTTAGATGTTTTGCTTCAATTGACAAGAATTTGATCACTATGAAATAAAATCAAATTATCTGATCTCTCAATCTCTTATGTTGCATTTCCTCCTTCTTTAGCCAACGAACAGCGTTACAGTGTACATCATCAGATCAGATGAGTAGATTATGGTTAAGTGTGTTTAAGTTTGTAGGATACTATTTTGCAAGAATTAATCCTCTTAGGGCCGGTATTTGGGTAAAATAATTAGTGAAATAAATGTAGTTTTGGTGTAACTGTCAAGTGTCGGATACCAAGAAATTAACTTACCTTCAATAATTATCTCTTCACCCTAGTCTGGTAAATATGTATAAAATTGTAAACAACTGGAGACGGTGAAATCCTCATCATGGTTCACCATTATTCCGAAGGTTTTTAAATTTGATTTGGTACAATAATAAGGAACTGCATATATATTAACCTGTTGAAGACCGGAGCATAAAACAGAAAAATATTAGTGGAACCTTTTATTAGCCCAAGCGATGCTGATTTTGTTTTTGTACATTTTTCGAAGCATTAAGAACAAAATCGCATCGCAAATTATTCTAATAAGAATCTGATTAGAATGCTCGAATGTTCTCCAGAGACCCATCAGCATTCAACAGGTTAAATTGCAATAAATATTATTGCTTAAAAAATATACGTATATGTATTAATATAGGCCAACAAAGGGAGTCGCTATATGCACAGCGACTAATCGACAGGGGGCGTGGCCAACATTTCCGAGCATACCCGAAGTGAAGTGTTTCGGCGCTTTATTTGAAATTGGTTCTCCGTTCAGATTTTTTTTGTGACGTCCGTTTTTATGGGAAAGTAAAACTAGCATTATTTGGAGTCAATGTGAAAATTTGGATGCCATATAGCATGTTGAAGGATAAGTGAGCAATGAAGGAAGTTGGGCAATTCATTGATACATTTATTTATTGGACAATTTGTATAGCGCCGCTTTTGTGAGATATCACCTCAGGGGCGCTTTACAGTTGATGCAGGTATTACAAAAATATAAATATTACAAAAAAACTGAATTTAAGTTGATACATATAAGCTGCATATTTGATATTTGATATTAGTTTACTAATGGAAAATAATACATTACACCACACAAAGGAAATATAAACATTGAGGGAAGAAACCCCTTTAAAAACATGACAGATAAACCCTGAATTGAGCCGATCAGGTTCTGCCTCATCCTGAAATTTATGTTTATTAAATTGCTCCAATAATAGACACATCTCGTACTGAGGAAACTCCAGCTTCAACAAGCCTGAATTTCTTTTGAATCACAAACCATGTTACACAAACCTAGCGTAGCCGCTAAACTATTTGAAAACTGGGATGTTTTTCTTGCCTTGACGCGAGCAGGCGGTATAAAAGGGACACTTTCTTTTGAATCACAAACCATGTTACACAAACCTAGCGTAGCCGCTAAACTAATTGAAAACTGGGATGTTTTTCTTGCCTTGACGCGAGCAGGCGGTTTAAAGGGGGCATTTTCTTTTTCATCATAAACCATGTTACACAAACTTAGCGTAGCCGCTCAACATCGCAGAAATAGTTAACTTAAATAAAATTTGAACGTAAAAAAATAAAATCCAGCTAATAAATTTCAATCACAACGCACACAATGCATGCATATTAGGTAAATACTAATTTGACGGAATTTAACATTAAAAAAATCTCGGAACAGCTCGGGTATGCTCGGATATGTTGGCCACGCCCCCTGTCGACTAGTCGCTGTGCATATAGCGACTCCCGCCAACAAATGCTGATTCTGAGTATATAGTTTTAATGGTATGTAGAATTAATAAATTTAAATTTTAAAATTAATAAAACATTATCCTTTCAAAATGCTCGGCTTGGTTGGTATCACTTCATTGGTTGTTTCTAGCGTCAAGCCGCGAGTCTTTGTGGGCTTTAAATTCTGGTATTGTTTGGAAAATTTGGTGACCGGATGACCGGATTACTCAATGACAATTCAAAACACCATTAAAAAGTGATAAAAGAAAAAATAGGTTAACCCACCGATGGGCAATGTACTTTAACCCGTTGGATGGGCAATGTGGTCTGGCCAGGCCATATAAAAAGTACGGGCTATCAAACTACTTCTAGATAAAGGCACGGGTGCAAATAGTGCACCTGAATATGTCGATATGTTGAATAAATGTTATATATAAATGTATAACGGGACAAACACCCTGTTTGTACAGTACCAATGATGGCGAGTCCTCATCAGAATTATGGCCAACTCGAGTGACATAAAAAAGTTAATGAAGTATACTACGGCCGGTATAGTCATTCTTGTCAAATAAATCCAACACCACTCGTGCCCCTTGATTCACTTCACAATCCGCATCTGGAAGTTTTCCGGTGTAAATTTGACGTCTGGGCTGGTAGTTGGTATTCGAATCGCAGACCCAACAAACCTAGTGGACCGTCACAATTCGTCGCTATTGCTAATGTCTTTCTGAGGCGTCTCCAACTTCTTCCACCATTAACTACTGTATACCACAATCTTACTATTAAAAAACTACATTACAGCCAATTTAATTCGAGTCCGTATCTCATTCCGGTGCAGAGATATTGCGTTAAGTATTCCCCGGGCGTCCCCGACTTCTTCTATCACAAATCACTCTCTAAACACTCCTGGCACTAATAAGAACAAAGTTGAAATTTTCAGATATATTGGTCGACTACTTTTCGAGTGCAAACATACGCTGGCTGAATTTTTATATATTACAGATTGGTATCGCTTGCCACAAAGTCAACGGAAAAAAAAAAAAATTAAAATATCATGGAACTGAAAATGTTTTATTATCAGAAATTTGTGAATCTAATAGATTTTCCGTTTTTGAATGTATACTAAACTGTTTTCAAAATCAGATGAAAGAAAACCCTTTGAAAAAAACTTTCTGTAGCCAGTGAGACTATGGCATCCCCATTTGGGGTATGTTGTGAGGCTGAAGGAAGTGGGGAGGGGAAGGAGATGAGGTAGAGAAAGGCGGGGGAGTACCTAGCTATTCAGATATGGTCACCAAACATGGCTAAAGCCATTACGAGCAAGGTTTCAATTCTGAATGGTGGTCTGACACCAGGGCGATACTGAGAGTATCTTCCACTCTTTCTAACACTGCTTAAATCATATACCTCACTGTAATACAAAAGGAAATAGAATGACTATATGATGAGTCTGTCTCAGTTTAGTAGTAAGTTAACCTGTTGATACAAAAAGCAAACCCGTTTTAAAAAAAATAATACTTTGAAAGTTATTTTAATTATTAAAACTTACTATAAAAATAAAAATGCTGGTGATTAAGTAACATTGTCATTAATAAAAATTTATAAATAGAATTAAAAAAATTAACTGGAGTTTCTTATTGCTTACTATGCAGAAATTTTAAAAGTACCTCCATATTATAGTTATTACTTTATATTATCCATACTACTAAATTTTAATAATATGTAAAATGAAATCCTCGGCATGGGAGATCCCAGTGTGAATATCATCATATCTATTTGTTACAAACAAAAGAACATAAAACACATATTATTATTATAATGTAAAAAATAAATAAATAATAATATATAATAAAAACACATAAATTTGTTTTTGACCACGATAGTTTTATTTTCACTCTACCGGTTTCGGAAGATCCCTTCCTTCGTCAGGAGAATATTTAAATATTCTCCTGACGAAGGAAGGGATCTTCCGAAACCGGTAGAGTGAAAATAAAACTATCGTGGTCAAAAACAAATTTATGTGTTTTTATTATAAATTATGATGAGCCACAAAGTGAATGCTTTTTACAATTACGAAATAATAATATGTTTAAATGGCAAGATACTTAACTCCTTCAACATTTCCTTCATTTTTGTATGTATTTCTCTTAAAATATAAATTGTAATATATATGTTCTGCCCAGTAGATTTAACCCGAGCAGGTAAAAACGTATACATAGTCTGGGGGCATTGTTGTATTCTAAAAAGGATGTGGCAAAAATCCCTAGGAATCCCTAGAAATCCTTAGAAAATCCCTAGATCAAGGGAGAAACAGGGCCAGGAGAGAAAGGGGGTTTCTGATCACATCTAGGGTGATTTTGTTAGAAATGAAAATTTCATATTCATATTAAACAATTCCGAGTAGCAGTCCCTGCAGTTGATTGTTGGGGGGCTTAATTAAAAAGAAACACAGTATTGATTTTGAGTAGCCATCCCTGCAGTTGATTGTTGGAGGGCTTAATTAAAAAGAAACACAGTATTGATTTTGAGTAGCCATCCCTGCAGTTGATTGTTGAAGGGTTCAATTAAAAAGAAACACGGTACTGATTTTGAGTAGCAGTCCCTGCAGTTGATTGTTGAAGGGTTTAATTAAAAAAAAACACAGTACTGATTTTGTATACAAAAAAATCTTATATTAAAAACCTATAAGTTAAGATATACATAGTAAATATTATAAACATTTTTTTTTGTCAAATAACTTATATCATTGCTTGATCGGTCCAGTTATTTATGTAAATAAAATACACATATTTTGGAAACCTCAAACATATGATATGTAAAAAAAAGTTTAAATAATATAATATGATTTGTATTGCACTTCATTTAAATTGCAAGAATATAAATAAATGCTTATTTGATTTTGTAATAAATGTTAGATAATATAGTCACGTTATCACTAATACTACATAGTTAAAGCAATAAATAATGTATTGATTGGTGAATACATCTAGTTGTCGAGGCTCTCTTGCACCTTTTTCCATTTCTCCACCAAACTTGAAACGGAACGATTTTTAAGGCCAATACTGGATGATATTTTAGTCTGGAAAAAAAAGAAACAATTAGAATGAGATTCATACAAAGATGTGTTATTTTAGCATTCTTCTTTGTATGGTTGAAACTGCTGAGATGCATAAACCAATCGATGGAATCCAGTGTCGCATTCTGCAGAAGCAATGTTCCCCTGGGCAATTGATAGAGTGGACATTCTGGAGGAGGCCCACCACTTCCCCGCCCTGTTTTAGGTACTGATGGTACCCCTTCAGAGCTCTCGCAAGGACGCAATTTTTTTTTTGATATAGCGAGTCTACATTTAAAATTTCAAAACAAGACCTCCAAAATGTCCATGCATACAATGTTATTCGCAGTATGCAAGTGCTGCGTATTAGTAAGAGTGGACACTCTTCAGAAATGTGCTCCGAGTTTAAACTTGTCCACACAACGCAGAGTTCAAGTCCCCATTTGTGTATCTTGTTAACCCTTTCAGCCCCAGTGTTAATTCAAATTAACATGAACTTTGTGAATTTTTTTACCGTAACGGTAGCGATTTAGAAAAGCTATGTTTTTGTTGGTTCCATGATAACTCAACACGGTGACTATTCATCACATTTTCAAAAAGTTATATAAATGAAGTAATAAATAATGCTGGTGTGAAAGGGTTAATATTTCACAACCCGTAGGTAGGAATAAATATTTTTACTTTTTCTCCATATTAAAATAAACACCAAAATTAAATGAGAGATTTCCAATTATGTACATGTATTCCTAATTGTGTCCTCTGCGTGCGAACTGCATTTAAATTTCTCTAATAAACAGTGTTAATCTCAAGTGACCTCCCAGGTAAGTATGGTCCTGTGTATTAACTGCCAGATTTCTCCAGATCTCGGGGATTTATTTATACATATTGCACACATAGTTTTGTATTATTGATTGATGAACCGGTGGAAGCACTCTGTTACCCATAAGTTGTTATAATGGTTCGTCTATAGTTAATAATAAGATAGAGTATTTTAGAAATATGTACATTATATATTATTTGTAGAGCGTGAAAATGGCACTATACAAATCATGCAAATATTATTATTATTATCAACTAAACTTTAATTCTAAGGTTGAAGTGTTTCATCAAATTGTGATGAGCTGACAAGCATAACAATAGGACAATTGTGTTTTCAGCTGACCTCAATTTGTTCAAAAGCTGAAACGGACCTAGAATGGACCCCCTTTTAAATGTAAAAATTAACCATTTGATGACAAGTCACCTTTGATTTCTTCTTCTTCCCTTTATCCATCTCGACAGGCACAGGCATCTGGACAGGTGTGGGTTTTACAACGGGGGGTGGTGCGGGGAGCGACGGGGGAGAGATACGTGGAACAGGGGGAGCAGTAGGGGCAAGGGGGGGAGCGGGGGCTGCCTCGGGAACAGGATCCAGGTCGGCCAGGTCAGAGTAGAAGCTGTCCAAGGCGGCGCAGAGAGCGTCATCCTTGGGGGGCGGCGGCGGCAGAGGGGGGTCTGGCGGAGGGAAGGGGCCTGCCACACTCTGCAATAAATATTATTATTAGAATTAGAATCTTCATTACAAAGTTGTTGATTACAGATGAAGTAAAGATCTCTTCTAAGTTTACTAAAGAATAGCGAACAAAACTTTGTGGTAAAGACAACCTTCTCCAAGTCACGGTTGCCATAGTTTCACTGGCTCTAGGGTTGGGACTCTTGTCAATCACTTAAAAAAAAGGAACTGAAGCAATGATGATGGACACTGTAACGCCGTTTGAAACGTTGGCTAAAGAAGGAATAAGGGCAACACGGCATAATACCACAAAAATTTATCACGAGAACACATGGAATTTATTTTTAGGATTAAATGATATTTTACTGCATTGCTGGCCGATTTTGTGTTCTTCCATGCATTAAAACGTAATTATAAAAATTATTGTTTGTTTTTGGGTTTAATTCGTAGAACTCCATTTAATTTTTATACAAATTTAATATAATTTTTAATTAATTTTTCTTGCCCCGCTACCCTTCGGCCGAGTTTATTGTTCTGGGGGACTTCAATGTTCATAACGAACCATGGTTGAAGTTCTCTGGCCCAACGGACTCGGCTGGCCGACAGGCGGAATCCTTTGGCATTTGCTACGGATTAGAGCAACTGGTACAGGAGCCTACAAGGGTTCCTGATGTCCAGACTCACCGTTCCAATCTGTTAGACCTATTCTTAACTACTGTGCCACACGGTTATAAGATTGACGTCACAGCGCCTCTGGGATCATCTGACCACTGCCTAGTGACGACATCAATCCCCGTTAGCCTCAGACCAACCAATGAGAGGCTGAGGAGAAAAGTGTGGCACTATAGGTCAGCAGATTGGTTCGGTATGCGGGCCCATTTCAACGCTTTTCCGTGGTCAGCTGTTTGTTTTCGGACTTCGGACCCTTCAAGATGTGCCCAGGAGATTGGTGAAGTCATCAAATCGGCGATGGATGGCTTCATACAATCGACTACTAAAGAAACTGGTGTGGGCTCAAAGCCGTGGTTCAGTCGACAATGCTCCGAAGCAGTTCGACGAAAAAACGCGGCTTACCGAGCCTACAACACATCTCGAACGCCCGAAAGCAGATCAGCATACAACAAATCGGCAAAGGAATGCAAGAGAATCATTAATAGGTCAAAATTCGAACACGACCTGCAGATCAGCAAAAAGCTGGCTGTCTGCCCGCATGGCAGCAGAGCATTCTGGTCGCTTGCGGGCTCAATAGGTCGGAATTTTTGCAAACCCAGTTTGCCACCTCTTACCAGACCTGACGGCTCACTAGCAAACACCGCCACCGAAAAGGCTAACTTATTAGGGAAAATGTTTGCGGAAAACTCGACCCTCGATGACGGAGGTGCTGTTCCGCCGTCGGTTTCCGCTCACTGCGGCTTCTATATGAAAAAGCTGAGGATCCGGCATCGGGATGTACTCCACGTTATACGGGGGCTCGATGTTAACAAAGCTAGTGGACCTGATGGAATACCTGCCCTGGTATTGCAGAGGTGTGCTGCGGAAATAGTTCCAGTTTTGACAAAGCTCTTCAAAATGTCCCTGAAGTGTGGCACTGTGCCCTCTGGTTGGAAAAAAGCGGTCATTCACCCTATTCCCAAGAAAGGTGACCGCTCCAACCCGGCCAACTACCGCCCCATAGCGATCACATCAGTTCTGTCCAAAGTGATGGAACGTGTGATCAACGACAAACTGCTCACATACCTCGAGAAGAACAAAATTATCAACGACCGTCAATACGGATTCCGGCGGAACCGCTCGTGCGGTGATCTTCTCGCGTATGTGTCGCATGTTTGGGGGCGGTGCCTGGAACGTCACGGTGAGACCCAAACGGTCGCACTAGACATATCCAAGGCCTTTGACCGGGTCTGGCACCGAGGACTTGTCAACAAATTGCCTTCTTACGGACTTCCCGCATCCCTGTGTACGTGGATTGCTGACTTTTTAAGGGATAGGTCGATTCAGGCAGTTGCTGACGGTTTCACCTCATCCTCACACTCTATAAATGCTGGCGTCCCACAGGGATGGGTTCTGTCTCCGACTTTGTTTTTGTTGCACATCAATGACCTTTTGACATGTGCACCGATTCATTGTTACGCGGATGACAGTACAGTTCATGATAGCTTTTTGTTTGACAAGCCCCCAAAGGGCACACAAACTCCAACGGCTCGGAGGGCTTTGAAGCAGAGAATGGACGGTTATCTCGAGAGTATTTCCTCCTGGGGTAAAAGTAATCTCGTCGAATTTAATGTTTCAAAGACCCAATCCTGTCTGATTACGTCTAAAAGGGATCTAAATGATAATCTAGTCTCCTTCAACGGAAGCAATCTTCCGAACAGGCCTTCCATTGATATGCTTGGTGTAACTATAAGTGACCAGCTCAGGTATGGGGGCTCCATCGAAGCCAGAGTAAAGCTGGCCTCTCAGAAGCTGGGCGTACTGTACAGGGCCCGCAGATACTTTAATAGTACACAACTGCTGACCCTATACAAATCGCAAGTGCGCCCTACTGTCGAATTTGGCAGCCATCTCTGGTCCGGAGCCCCTAAATACCTGAAAAAAACCCTTGACTCTGTGCAAAAACGGGCGGTCCGTTTGATAGATTCCCCAATCTTAACAAACGGACTGCAATCTCTAGAGCACAGGCGTCAGGTAGGTATGCTGTCCTTGTTCTATCGGTATTACAATGGAAGATGCTCTGAGGAACTAGCGTCATTGATCCCTTCGGCACCGGTGCGTAGTCGGGATACACGCCAAACGCGCGCCCACATTTCAATGGCAGAAAAGAAGAAATTATCCAATGTTTTTATATGAATATTATATACCAATCTCTTTGTAAAGGTCCCAACTATATGTACATAATTATCAAATTAAAATGCAAGTCTTTTTTTTGTATTTATCTTGGAGTCTTTTGTGTACATCGATATTTCAACTAAAATGACCTATATTATTGAACATCTGACACTTGATAGGTATTGTGTTTGAAGATCGACGAAATAAGTAATTTAGATAACATATTCTGTTATTGTAATAATTCAATTCTTGGAACGAGGGTTTTTATGACCCTGAAACCCGAAACAAATCTCTCTATCTCTGTTCCGCAGCCACTCAACTCCTAGGTGCGAGCGAGCGGAGAGTGTCGGGCGCATCAGGTATGGGCAAACACAGTTAGGCGGACCATAATAAACATTTACAAGTGCATTCCTGTTTTTAAAAAGCAAATTGTCCTACGGTTGTGTTCCGAGGTGATAATATTTATATTTGCTTTTTCAAACCTTTCATTCAAAATGGATTCTGAAAATTACGAAAGTGATGACGAAATCGTCGCAGATAATTTATCTGCCTGTTCTAGTAATTATTTGCCTGAATTCAATAGTGAAAGTGAAGAATCTAGTGGAAGCGAAGAAATTCGAAAGGTCTGACGAGTTATATGTGTCAATTTTGCGACGTCCCTCTTCATAGGGGGGAATGTTTCACTAAGTATCACACTGTATCCAAATATTAGATGAACAATTTTTAGACGTGAACTGTAACTGATTATATAAAGGTGGTTAGAAATTTAAACCTAATAGTGTATGGTGAAAAACAATAAACAAAATTACGTGAGCAATACGAGAAGCATTCTACGGTAAGTGATTATTTTAAATTTCATTTGAAAAAATAACCAATATTATTAGCACGTTCCGATGGCTTTGGTTCGCTGTACCGTGCGAGGGGGAATTGCACACGTGGTATTTGAATGGGTAAAAATGTGTTACTCTGAAGATACTAGAGATGTGGCAATTGTTTTTGTTTTTGTAATGATTTGGGCTTGGTGAAAATATAATAATTTGTAATTTTATAAAATTGAAACCTAGTTTATACTTAAAAAATTGAACCCTAATGACCCAACAATGACTTTGTTTTCGATTTATTAAGTTGCATTAGAAATAATACTTGGTTTTCGGCTAGAAATTTTATAGCTTGGGTATGCTGAGTTAGTATGTAGAAAATTTTATTAAAATATTTTTCTATTATTTTCGAAGATATAGCGATTTAAAACAAATTAAAGAAATTCGCGCGGAACCTTTATTTTCGCCCGTTGTCAGTGGTCCGCCGGCGAAAAAAATAACCCGATCAAAGTGTGTTAAGACGACTTATTTATATGATTCTATTTCAGTTTCAAATTTTTATGATGTCTCTATATTGTTGATGTTGATTTTTTTTCGCTTACCTGTGATCTGACTTTCTGCAGGTCTTGGCTGGTGATGGGTGGAGGTGGTGGACAGGGCGGGGGGGGCGAACAGGTGCCCGGGGGGAGGGGCTCCAGGGGGATTCTGGAAGAATACAATTCAGTTAGTAAATTTAATCTGGAAATACCTGCAAATCAATCAATCCACCAGTGTGTCACACTAATTGTGATTGAGGCCCTCAGAACCATAAGATTGTGTGTATTGATGCATATGTAGGGATAAATTTCCGATAGAAATATCCTTTCTAAAGGTGACCGAGTAATAGCTTTTGTCTAGCTTACACCTACTTATTGCTAGTAGCGAGAAAGGGACAGTAAGTATACACTTCGATCAAATTTAAATATTCAAAAACCTGTGAAAAATCACAAGGTATTATAAATGTATAGTATAAATGGAGGATTTGTGAAGCTGAAAGTATTTTAAAAAAATATTTGCCTCAGGATCATTGCCTTTTAAAAACAATCATTGTTAATTTTAGAGACAATCAGATGGTAAACTTAAAAAATTAAATTTATCCAAAATTAAAAAAAAAGAAAGACACATTCCAAAGATAGAATTATTAATTAATTAAACTAAATTAAAATAATTTCGGTACATATTCCATCGCTTGTCTGTATTGGTCTTACAATCAGTTCCAATATTGAAATAAATTAAAAGCAAATCCGAGTTCATTGAACCGGAGTTACAGACATAAAGACACAACCGAAATTGGTATTTTTAATTCTAAAAATATTAGTATGTTATTTTTATTACATAAAAAATTAAATATTCTTTTCTGAAGTTGAATAACAAGTTCGAAACATGCTGTATGCAAGCGATGCATCTGTGTGAGTATTTTGTTTGACTCAACATTTGATACTGATAATAATTCTATTATTATTATTTAATAGCAGGTTGCACTCTGCGGATTGCTAATAATATCTGATTTCACAATAGGTTTAACAGTAGTGAAACTAAGCATTATGAACAATTCATTGAAACATCTCACTTGATGGTGGGCACATCGACATCAGCAGCAGGCGGTGGTGGAGGTGGGGGGGGCGGTGGGGGCTCCTCGGGCGGCGGGGGGGGCGGAGGCGGAGTGGTGCAGATGTCCATGTCCTCCAGGCCCTCGGCCGCACTGCCCGGATAGTGCCACTGCTGCAGGCCCGTCTCGATGTGCTCGTACACGTAGCAACCCGACTCGCTACACACACACAAGGACAACGGTCATCAATCAGCGGAGTGAACGGGACACGCTTTAAGGGGAGTTATGTGCATCACTTCAAAGAGCCAGAAATACGTTTTAAAGGGGAAATTAAATAAAATAAAAATGATTTTCAGGAGTATAGTAATTATAATGCTACCGGAAAATCAATAACGAAAATTTCAGAACTTGTATTGGTATTATACGTGTAAATGTAGCCATACAATGATTACATGCGCAGGATATCTCAGTGACCATGGGAACATAAGTTTTGTTTTGCAACCTGTACATGTCAAAGGTTGATTAAACGGTGAATCCAATAAAAATAAGAAACTATTAAAACTATTAAACTATTTTGGGTTCCCCCCCTCCAAGTAGTTCACTACGTTTGGTGACTTAACAGGGTTGCCCGAGATCATGAGGTGAGGTTTGCATCTGCCCATCTTCTGCGTGGCGGGCCGGATAGGGAGAGGCCGGTTGAGGAAGACCCTTTGAGCTCTCCAGCCAGACTCTCTGGACCCAGTTGCCTTTCACCGCATTGGGAGGGATGGATTTCATCCGTCACTCATACACTGACACCCAGATTCCTACCCACCCTTTATACGATTTCCTTCCCAGAACTTCTTCTCCCTATTTTTCTTTAAAAAAAAATACCGCACCGAGCAAATAGGCCCTGACGGAAATAATTTTCTTCAGGACGTCCTGTGTGGTCAATGTAAAAAGTTTTTTAGAAAGTAGCTATGGTGGATACTAAAAACGTTAAATAAACAGTGACAAAATGCTCTAAATAATTGATAGAGAAAATGGGCGTCAACGTCTTTATAACCCAAAAATATGAATGTGCATAATGAGAATTGATTTATTTATCAATACTCCTTACCATGGCAACAACGCCATTTTTGAAAAATCAATCCCAACAATCAATATCGCAACTCTTCTTAGCCCTTAAAAGAGATCATATTTCTAAAAAAAATCCTAGTTTCAAAAGCTGTTTTTTTAAATTCCGGCACTCGATAAGTGATGCACATAGAAAATTATAAAAATTAAAAAACCAACAATAAATACTTAACAGTATGAAGTTTCACTCCCAACATATACCGATACACTTTTATCATGAACATTTGCCACTTTGAAAGTCTTCAAACAAAACTCATTGAAAATTGCTCAATACTTGTGATAAAAGTGACAAAGTTTTTGAGAGTGCACCAATATGTATGAGGAAATAGTGAATATATCTGAAATAAGCTGTAAATGAAATATTTACTATGACTCCGATCCATTTGCGAAACTTTAAATATGTTCCAAACATGCCGATGATTTTGTTTCGATGAACTTCGAGGGTAAATCATCCTTTAAAATGTTGAAAAAATGAACATTATGAGGACATAATGCTCCATTACAGTCCAGAAAAGTTGAACTGCCCACGTTAGCATTATCTAATTGCTCTGGTGGACAATCAGTAACACCTGGGATGGTCGCAAAGGACTGCGTATTGCTGGACATCCCTTCTTGACCTGAAGACAAAGAACAAAGCATAAAATCTAAGTATTATATTTAAAAAAACACTAACAGTTCGTAACAATATACTTAGCAACTTACCAAAAAAGGGAAATACCATCCTTACCGCTGTCCGTTTGCCGTCTCCACATCGTCTCGTTCCCTTTCTCCTCGTGTCTTGACAACTTCCAACCATTCAAGGAATTCCAACTTTTTAATATTCTGACGTAATTGCAGTAATTTTAAGTATGAGTGATCTTAGATAAAGAACTTATTAAAACCTTATTTTAGCTAAGTTAGTTATTATTTTTCAAATATCCAAAGATCATTACAATCTCACATACACAGTTTTGTGTAATATAATTTCCGGAATTAGAATTTTATCTATAACACCAAATCTTACCACCGATTTTTAAAATTATAATTTATTAATGTTTTCTAATTGTATCTGCAAAATGATTTCAGTGTAAATTGTAAAATTTAAACGCTTTTCAAAATCAGCAAGCAGGAATGTATCCAAATCAAATACATAGGCAGGAAAGGCTTACATTCAAAAGCAATTAAAACATAATTGGAAAATATCCAAACAAAGCATCTCAGTTTATAGAAGTTTATTTTGAAAATATCACAGAATTAATATCACAGTAGTTGTTTGGCCATAACCTTTGGCCAAGTATGGACTTTATGTTATGTGGAACATAAAGTATCTAGTGGAGTTAAAATACATAATAATTACAATTAATCAGTCAATGGGTTAAAATAATTGTGTTAAAAATAACTTCACTCACTAACTAAAAGCTAATTCCGTGATTAAACAATGTTAGTGAGTATTCTTCTTTCTAATAGTTCTGTATTTTAGTCACAAAACAAAAAAGAAATTCCCAATATAAAATAAACAAAATGTTATATAATAGTTTATACTTTAAGAAAAATAAAGCCTCAAACGGATTGAAAATATTTAAGGAAAATAACACTGTTAAAACTGTTCCTCAAATATAAATTCTTGGATTCTTCCCGTTATATATGTAATGGGACTTGCATAATGAAAACTTAACATTAAAAATAAATAACTAGACTTCTTAATTGTGAGGACTTGACATCGTGAACAAAAATGTATACTTACATAATTTATTATTATACTGCTTTCACGAGAACTCGGTTTAATAGTGAAATAAGTGGACTAGCTAAATGAGAACATGACCTCATGTGAAATCAACAGACTAGCTAAATGAGAATTTGACCTCATAGATAAATAAATAGGCCAACTAAATGACATTTGACCTCATGGTAAAGAATAGCTGCAATGGAAAAATAAATAGACTAGTTAAATAAAAACTTGACCTCACGGAAAAACAAATATGTAGTGAGTGAAAAAAATTACTGCACGGTGAAATTATTATGCTGGCTTTATAGATAAATAAACAAACTAACTAAATGAAAATTGATCTAGAGAATAAATAAGTAGACTGGTTAAACGAGAGCTTGACTCCATCGATACATAAATAAATGATTATTTGACTCCACAATGAAATAAGTAGCTGCTAAATGAGAGCTTGACTCCATAGATAAACAAATGAGAAGTTGACTCTGTAGAGAAATAATAAGACTGCTAAATGAGAACTTGACTCCGTAGATAAATAAATGAGAAGTGGACTCCACAGAGAAATAAGTACACTATTGAATGAGAGCTTGACTCCGTAGATATAAATAAGTGAGAAGTTGACTCCGCAGATAAATAAGTAGACTGCTAAATGAGGGCTTGACTCATAGACAAATAGATGAGAAGTTAACTCCACCGAGAAATAGTATCTAGACGTTTAGCAGGGTGAGATAAGTATGTATCCGGGGAATGCGTGTGTACCTGCTGAATCGGCAAGTCCATTGAGCAGGCGCAGCGTTCTGTTCCAGCGTAGTTAGTTCACTCCCCGCCGTATCCAACTGCTCCTTCAAGTAAGCGTCGAAATTGTCTACCTTAGCTACTGCCCACAGAGTCTGGAATAAACATATTAAAACATATTTTTAAATTGTCCAAAGAAACAAAGTTAGCAGTCCACAATGGAGTACTGATACGAACCCTGATGTACGGCAGTGAGGAATAGAACTGGCAGATGGAGGATGAAAGTACATAGACGAAATGCTGTAAAATTGAGATCCCTGAGACATATTGTGGTAAAGCCGTGTATGAATGTGTTAAAAATGTGGAGATGCGGAAAGAATGCAAGGCTAATGTAAGCGTAAGGTATAAGATTAAGAAAGGAGGTAATGAACCTAATATGGTTTGGGTATGTAGAGTGAATCAAATACTTGAGCCTCGGACAAAGTCATTAAAGCTGCCCAAACTTAAATTTCTTTAGGAGTGAACATTATGTATGTACAGTTTAATGACCGTGTGACTACATTATAATAATGTAACACAAGTAAAAGCAAATTAAGGTATTTCTTACCTGCAGCTCAATGTAGAGTTTTTGCAGAGGCGGCACAGGCGGTAAGCTCTGAGTCAAGAAATTAAGTTTAGCCTCAATTAAGGTTTTCTTTGCCTCTAGCTCACTCATTACCACTTCTTTCTCAACTTCAATCTCCTTCACAGGGGGAACCATCGTCTCACCTCTATGGAACATGATGTTTCCCTTCTTGAAATTGGAATAAGTATTCTTCTTGATTGACGGGACGTTAAAATCTCTTTCATTCAAGTCCGGTTGGAAGCCCAAACCCATTCTTTCGCCGCATGTTTCAAAGTTCTGTGCGTACTTTGTTGTGTAGCTTAAATCCGGTTTTAGGGGCGGGCCTGAAGGGCCGGCAGAATTAACTTCTTCGTTATTTGGTGCTAGTTTTTTAGCTGGTAACACATCTAATGCTATTCTTCTTTTTCTCTTGAATGCAGAATTCTCAATGCCTCCCTCCGCCGGTTCGTACTTATTGAAAACTTTAATTTCTGGTACTGGTTCGATTGGCGTTAATTTCTTTTCAATATTTACATTTGAATTTATCAATTCCTGGGCAGATGATTCTTCATCCATCAGTACATGTTTGTCATTATTTTCTTCACACTTTACATAGTCCTGCATAGTCGATATAGCAGGAACATCTTCAATGTTTTGAACACTTGGAAACAGAGGTTTGAAAGGCAAAACATCTGGTTTTGGTTCAGAAGTCTCGTCTGCAGATTTGTTAGAGGGATACTCCATAGTTTCTGAAGCAGAGTTATCAGAAGAGATTGTGGGTTGGTCAATGGGTTGTTCTTTTTCTATTTGAGCTATCAGGTCATCCACATCCATATCTAGAGCCGTGTGATTCTTAGCCGGAGGAGGGGAGCCCGGGGGCGTGTGGGGAGCCTTGACAGGGCTCCGGCCCCCAGACCCAGATTGCGAACCACTTTTGGGAGATCCCACTAGATATTTTATTTCATCAGGAACGAGCTCACCCAGTTTTTTCAACAGCTCAGATTTGGCTTCAATCAACTCTTCCAAATTATCAGCCTCAAGGTCATCATCATTTTGAATATGTCCAGCTTCTAAGTATTTTTCTTCTGCTACTTCCGCCTGAAATAATTAACAGAGCATAATTATGAAGAAAAAAAAATCTAGCTAATAATTACATATTAATTATTATTTTCTATCAGAACCTGGCGAATCTCACAATAAACTACATACTTAAAGTAGATCAGGAGACTCTAACCAGTGAATCATCATTTAATTAATTCGAAAACATCATTTTCAAATGCCTCAGATTGAAAACTTAGCCATCATTAGAACAAAGATGATGGTGTTATCCAGTCGATCTTTGTCACTTAAGGGGAATTCTTTCATCACTGACATTTTTTAAATACAGACTTAATTTACTACTCGATAATATAACTGATAATATAAATTGTGGAAGGTGTAATATTATTTGGTATCTACCTGTAAAATCTGGGCATCATTGTTAACATCAGGAACAGATTCAGTTTTAATATCAGCAACATCAATTTCTTCATTCGCTATTAAAGATTCCAAAATATCTCCATTGACCTCCAATTTCTCGAAGTCTGTTTGAATAACATCAGTTTTAATCATTTCAATTCCAACATCCTCGCTAAAATCAATATCACTCTTTATTAAAACTGCCGGAAGAACTTTTTCTGATTTTTCAAACTGAACAACAGATTCATCATTTACATCAACAATTGGTACATCTGATTCAACAGATTTTGAAACTTCAAAGTCTTCTTGTAACTTTGGACCAATATTTTGAGGCACATGATTGTTAGGCAATTCCGGAGAGCAATTCTTTTGCATTTTGGGCTCAAGCGCTTTAAAATTTTCAGGTCCATGAGTTTTTGGTAAATCTGGACCGAATGCTTTGGGTAGGTCTGGTCCAAATGACTTTGGTTTTTTCGGAAGTGACGATTTAGTTTTTTCTGCAGTTTGATTGAAAGGTTTGGCCTTTTCTTTTGGCTTAGCGTTCGGGGGATAAACACGTACAATGGAGTTACGTTTAGATTCTTCATCATCAGAACCTGAATCTGAATTATAGTATGAAGTTATCAGTGTGATCCTCCTATGAACAGAAAATGAATCAATTAATCAGTGAAACCTTTTTTCTATCTTTTTAAATCTTATTTTGTGTGAAAATAACCAGAATTTTACGTGGCGGTTGAGATCGGGGTAGGAGATGAAGAAATAATGGAAGAAGGTTGGGTGAACACAGCTACAGCAATTTTAATATTATTATTAACTCCACACATGACATCTTTGGGAATACAGTGTGGAGGATCTTTTTGAGGAGAGGAAAGAGTGAAATGTTGTACGAGGGAGGAAACACAGGAAGAGGGAGAGAGACCGAAAAATCTTTCCACAGCCGAGCTGTCGAAGTCAAGAATGATTTGTAGAAATGAAACATATCTCATGTGACAAATTTAACAGTTTACAAATGTTAGGCACGGGTTTGGCGTGTTTCCTGACTATGCTATGCTGAAGAGATCAATGTCATTAGTTCCTCCGAGTATCTTCCATTGAAATACCGGTAGAACAAGAACAGCATTCTCAAAATTGACACCTGTACTCTGTAAAGATGGGAATCTATCAAACGGACCGCCTGTTTCTGCGCTGAATGAAACCACAATAAAGTATTTGTTTAGCAAGTGTTGATATATGGCATGGTACTATACCAGCTGCTTAATTATATAGAAAAAGAAGAAACAAAATAATATTTATCAGGAGCCCAGTTGATAACTGTATTGAAAGCTGCACAGAAGGGAACTTACTCTTCTTCTTCTTCACTGGAGGAATCCTCTGAAGGGGGCTCGGGCTTTTTGGGAGTCGGGGGCGCCTTGCGGGGGACTGACACTGGCTTGCCTAAAAGTTTATAAACCCTACATTTAAATGGTAATATTTTCAACAATTAATTTCTCTGTACATCAACATTTCTAGAGCGGAGATAAAATAAATGAGACAAAAAAGAAGCAAAAGCAAAAAAAACATATCGGCTCTTTTAAGCCAAATACGGCATAATTGACTACTTTTCAGGAGAGCGAAAACAGGGAAAAGAAGTGGCTTGTCACTTATGTACATCAGTATGAATTTAATATTCTAATAAATTAATTTATAAAGATATTATAATGGTCTCCTGTCTCTTGAGACTTATCAAGGCATCCATCGCATTGAGGATAGTATCATTTCTTTGACAATTTTTTTTATTTTTTATTTTAAATTATAAAATTAGAGCACTTTCAATATAAAATAAAGAATAACACAAAAAGTGACTTATGGGCACGTTTTGTGATCCAAATATAAGCCTAATTTGGGCCTACATTTCCTTAAAAAACTGTGTTTCACCATGATTATGAAATTCAAATGGATGGCGACCTAATTCCCCAATTAACCGTCCTCTTCATACATTCATTAATATTTGCCTAAACTCTAACATCGACATTTTTTTGGATTCACTGCCCATATTTAAAAGTAGCATCATGTCAATGATATAAACTGTTCAATGCACATACATATGTCACCCAGTAATTAAATATATATGCCACATTTAAGACATTACAAGGAAACATAGCATAGGTACCCCACCTTGAAATATTTAATATCTGTAAACTGTTGCATAACTGTAACCAATGTACTGTTTGTTTCTACAATATCAAATAAATAAATATAAAGATATACAATTTCAGGCAAATGTAAGAGAGGCAGACCGCGTGCTAAATAGTCTAGAACCAAAAGGTACTAATTCAGTGGCATATTTGTTTTCATTCAAATTTATATAGAAGGCACTTCCAGTTTTCTCTTTATTCTATGGCTAATAAGTGTATTAATTAATTAATTAATATTTGGCTAATTTATATAGCGCAGTTTTCGTTAAAAATCACCTCAAGGGCGCTGTACAAATACATTTATTAAATAATTTATACTATAACTACTGACTTAAAACTAGTGACTTACATCTAGTGACTTACGACTAAGGCCTATAACTACTATCTTAATGACATACATATTTACAAATGTAGAAACTTACAACTAACATTAACAATCTAATTTTACTAGCGCCAGAAGAAGGAAGTTCTATAATACATATTAGGGTGTTTTTATAATTAATTTTCGAACACGGGTGCAAAATGCGCCCAATGGGTTAACTGGATATATATATCTTAAATGAATGAATGAAATAAATCGTCTGTCTTTACCGCATTTAGATGATTCATCTGCCAACAATTAAACCGATTGACGTGTTATGTTCCCACTGATATTGTCCATTGTCCATTGATAGGAAAGTCAATGGCATTTTGACTTTATCATAAGTAGTTGAATGGAATCGCTAGAGAATTTATGTGTGTGCATCAAAAATTACGGTATGACAAAAAGGAAAAAAAAAAGGAATATTTGGATAAAATGACGGATTTATGGAAATGAGTGCCTGAAAAAGTGAGTTTTTAGTTTTGATCTAAATTGTGTTGGGCTGGTTATACATCTTAATTCCATAGGAAGTTTATTCCAAGCCTTAAGGCCGGATACTCAGAATGCACGATCACCAAACTTAGTGTTCGGATTTCGCTTAGGCTCTTTCAACCTTCCAACTGCAGATGATGTCGCTGATCTAAGAGTTGACTGCCTCAGACCAGTATTTTCCGGAATGCATAGCTCAGTAATATACGATGGCGCCATTTCGTTGATAGCTTTAAACACCATCCAGCATAGCTTGCACTGGATCCTTTCAGGGCACTTCAGCCAGTGAAGATTTCAGAGGTGTTCTGAAATGTGCGAAAACTTGGGCACCCCGATGATTAGCCTTGCTGCGGCGTTGAACACTGATTGTAGTTATTCAGTTTGGCATTTAGGAAGACTTGCATAGATGCCGTTGCAATAGTCAAGACGTGATACTATATATGAGTTCACAAGTAGTTTAGTTGCCTCTGTTGAAAGGTTCCTACGAACTGACTTAAGTTGTCTTAGGTAGAAGAACCCCGTGCTAACGGTCTTATTTACCTGACTTTGTAACGAAAGGTCTGAATCCAGATAAACTCCCAGAAGTTTGACAGTTGTTTTAGCAGTTACGTCGTTGCCGGAAATAGCAATTGGTGAGTTGTCTATTAAACATTGGCGTCAATTGTCTGAGAATAAAACTTAAACTTAAAATACATGATTGTCAAGGAAAAAACTTAACGCAATCATGTCACTGCCCCACCATAACACACTCCAGAAATATAAAATATCTCGGCGTTGAAATCGATGAAAATCTTCGATGGGACACTCACATAAATAGCATTACAAAAAAACTTACAAAGCTCATGTACTACTTTAGAAACGTACGCAATATACTAAATAAAAATGATCTATATAAAGTCTACTATGCTCTTTGCCAATCACGCTTGTGATGGTTTGAATACTCACATAAATAAACGAGACGAGCGTGCTCCAAAAAAATTTTTTGTTTGGACTAGCAACATAGGATACATGACAGGCAGTTTTTTTAAGTAAACACGTTCCCACGGGAAGGTGGAAAGAGGAGATCGCAGGACAAGCAGTCGGTGTTTGAACCTGGATACGTTGACAGCTCCGAGAAATCAATACAAATCAGAAGTGATGTGTGAAATTACAGTTAATTAGTGAATTCAGATGGTGTTAGAAAGTATTGTTGAACATTGAATTAAAGTGAAATATTATTGAACCGGTGTTTGTGTGAAGTGACGGTGGTTGTACTCAGTGAGGATAGAAATGATACTAATAACAGTGATAATGATTGGATAATTTGTAGAGCGCCGTTTTGTGAAAAATCACCTCAGGGGCGCTAGGTGTTGTGCGATCGCGATTATGTTGTAGAATTGTGTTAGCTTAAACGTGATTTCGTATACGGTTCGAACTAAATTACTTGTCTTAAAAACATGGAAATAATAACAATAATGATTGCGTTTTAAAACAGAGTGAACGTATTTAAAGGCAGGAAGTGTTTAATCGGGCTAGGGAGGAATTAATGGTTGGCGAGATGGTGTTCTATCCACGGAGACCGTAAACCAGAGAATCAAACAAATCATAAAATTGCGGGTTCGAATCCTGACAGAGATTAGGGAGGTACAATTTTATTTACAGAATTATTTAATTACCCTTTTATAGGCATAGGGAGGGGATCAAAATTGAACAAATTGCAAGGTTTTCGCTAAAAGGAGAAAGGAATGCCGGTGGGGAGGAGGCCGTAAAAATAAACTGATTTAGCTATTTGGTGTGTAACCGGGTAAGCTTCATGCTGAGATTGGGAGATGACCAACTGGGTGAGTTTTTTATATTATTTATTAAATTCCAGAGGACCCTTTAAAGGACGGATGCAACCGAACAACGGGAACCAAGTTTACAACTCCTGCCGCCCAAATTAATGTTTCAAAAGGGAATGTGTCAGGCAGATTATCTATCAGCTGAAAAAGGGAGACGGGCCAATGACCTTTTTATATGTGGGCCGAGACGTGGTGTACAGTCAGTCGAAAGGGAAGTTTTGCTAGCGTATGACCGCCCGAATAGAAAGCGATCGGATGCAACCAAACAAAACAGAAATGAATACTTTTCATCTGTTATTTGACTTTCTAATTTACAAATTGGTATACACAAGAACAAATCTAGAGTCAAAAGAGGGAGATGGTAATCTCCGAAATAAAACTACCAACCGAACAACTTTTCTCAACAGGTCCCTTTCGAGAGGTAGGCAGCCTCATAAAATTAAATGCCAAAATCAAACCAATTATCCGTTTATACCTACCTGAGAGGATAGATATTCAATAGAAGTTACCCATACCTAATACACGAGGATGCTAGTAACCTCATAAAATAATTACTGGAACCAAATATTAAAATACAGACAGTCCTCATCCTAAATTTGGCATTTCGAGTAAACCTTACATATATCTCACATGATAATTGGCTGAATGGATAGGCACACAACCTATCGATAGAAGCAGACTAAATGTCGACAAGATCGTCGTGTGTTATCTATGTTATTGACCTAGAAAGGGATGTAAGTTCCCGACGACGAGGAATTTACAGCGTTTTCTGAAGGTGGCATGTAACTTAGGACCTTACATGTCACATTTTCGCGACTAGATTCGTGACAAGGGATGTCATGGTTTTCCCCTTCTACATTCAGTAAAGTAGATTTTCCTGGAGGCGCAATGAGGTTGGGGCATTTCTGAAATTGGTGAGGAGACCTGGTTTTCTTTATTCTGGCGTGACGGTTGCCAATTTGGAACAAGGGGAGACCCGGCCGGTTCGGATATCCAGACACGCAGATATCGATCGCCTTGTTCAAATTATCATCCATCAGATTTGTTTGGTAAAGAGGAGGAGCCAACTTAATTTGAACAAATTCATTTCCGTTCCTCTCCCTTCCCTCCCAAAATATATACATGGATGGCGCCGACAACTAACACCATAAATTTATCGTATGTATATCTCATATATAAATCTAACACTTTATTATACTCACATTACCCTACGACAGATAGAATCACGTAGCTAGTTGGAGAGCAGGCGACACAGAGAAAATAAGGTTTATGAAATGGCTTTAAAACACAGCGGTAATGGATTCAACTCACTCTATCTCAAAAGAACCGAGGGATACCACACACATACAAAGATAACTAGGTTTCTATACCGAGAAACAAAAAACCAACACAACGTTCGGTGAAACCTTTTTATACTGAACCGTCAAGTGAAATGATTACGTTCAAGGTCGTAAATCACGTAGACAAACTAGGATGCGCACACTTGAAGGGATGTGTAATAAAGAGAGGAACAAAGGCTTGTACAGACGGCAGGGAGGAAATTCCTACCCTGGGTATATACCGGTCGGTGGCCGAGTTGACATCGCGCTTGGGTCCCACTCGGGCGTAGTGTGTTCAATTCCTCGGCTGGCTAAGTCCTCCATCACAAGACAAGCAACATTTTCAGCTTACTGTGGTGGTAGTAGGAGATTTTCAAATATTGTCAGGTTATTCGTAACCCGGGAATGTTTGTCTTTCTTTATTAAAAAAAAAAAAAAAAAAAAAAAATACATAATCAAAGCCTTATGGAAAAGTTACCTATGGGACTTGAAGAAAATTTATCGTAGAAAGAGAAGAAAGAAAAGTTTGAAAAGTGCAGATTATTACACGCTTAGAATATGGGATTATGGGGATCTGCCTCAAACTTTCACATGAAGGAGCTCGTTAAAACACAAAAAGTAATAATAAAAATAATCCTGAAAGTACCCATAAGGACTCCATCAAAATAATTTTTGTTTAAATGTGTTCAGCATTATAAAACTGTACTCAAAAAGTGCACTACTCAATTTTAAAGAAAAATATGAACACCTTGCTTAACAACACACCTACACTACAAGAATGAAATCCTCAAATCTACTAAACATTCCAAAATTAAATACATCTTTCGGCCAGAAGAACCACTATTTCCATGCTATAAAATTATATAAATCCCTTCCTATTGAAATTAAAAACACCATGGATATTTTTTTATAGTGAATACCTCACAAGAGTCCCAACTGCTCCCGTCTGGAGCCAGTGAGACTATGGCATCCCCAATTGGGGGATGTTGTGAGGCTGAAGGTAAGTGGGGAAGGGAAAGAGGAAGGTGGGGAAGTACCTGGCTATTCAGATCTAGTCACTAAACACGGCTAAAGCCATTTGGAGCAACGTTTCAATTCTGAATGGTGGTCTTACACCAGGGCGATACTGGTAGTATCTTCCACTCTGGAACGTGCCGCAAATATACTATACAGGGTGTCCGGAAACTCGTAGTACAAGCGGGAAACTGGTGAATCTACATCACATTTGGAGTCGATTTTGTAGTATATTTTTTTTCGATTTGAGCTTTCGTTATCGAGTAAATCGAGTTAGAAGTTGATTTTTTTTTTTTTTTTTTAATCAAATTCTTATAAATTATTACTGAAGATCAAAGTACCCAACTAATTAAAACTATTTGAAAGTAAAACAAATGAAGAAACTCGGATTTGAAGCATTATTTTGAAATCACCCTTCATTTAATCCGGTGTAATCATAAAATATTTCTGCTCTGCAGGGTTAAAACATCTGTTGTTCAACCCTAAACACCAGAAAAAACTTTAACCCTAAAATAGCCGAAAAATATTTTTTTTTGGTTTTTTTTTTTTTGTGAAAATGCTCAAATCAAAAAACTTTATGTTTATTTGGGTTCCCCATGTGGTGTAGATTCTCCAGTTTCCCGCTTGTACTACGAGTTTCCGGACACCGTGTATATTATTTTAATTAATTAATTGTGAAATAACACAAATTAATCAAATAAAATTTATTTGCGCACGCCGGGTTCGAACCCGCGACCTTCGGAATGGCAGTCCAATGCGTTACCACTGGACTATGCCGGCCGTCATATAGAAAAGTTTAAAAAAGACATCAAATTATGGCTAACTAAACATGAAGATGAGGAAATCATTAAATTTATGAAGTAACCCCAACGCAACCTACAGACAACAAACCAACAAATTAGAAGATAAGGAAATCATGATCAACACACATACAACAACCTACAGTCCGCCTCGGAACAGGAATACCTAGTGAGGAGGACTGAGAACAAACTACATCACTTTATATCTTTATGTTACTTAATATTGTATCTTTTTTACTTTACTTTATATTGCCATTAAATAAAAAAAATTAAAAAAATTGTGGCTGCCCAGAGAAACTCTGAGTGGCATTGTCATAATGACATTGTGACCAGTTTGAACCGTTTCAGAAAGATAATAATATTCAGAAAAAATAATAATTACGTTTTATTTGCTTCTCGGTCACTTCTTAGAGAGAGAGAGAGAGAGAGAGATATTCCCCAGTTTCCACACGTACCCTATTACGAGTTAGTTAGTAAATAAATAAAAATAAATTTTAAAAAAAGTTTTAAAAATCCCGGTATACGCAACTAAATTTTAATTGTTTAATTTGTGATATTTCACAATTTACTGACCAGAATTCAGTTCAAACGTTGCTTGAAATGGCTTTTGGCCTTTTGTGGTGACCAGATCTGAATAGCCAGGTACTTTCCCCATCTCCTTCCCCTCCCTACTACCTTCAGCCTTACAACATACCCCATTTGGGAATGCCAACTGGCTCCAGATGCTCAAGAGCAGTTGGGAATGTTATGGTGTATTCACATAAAAAATCAAAAACAGGAATTTCTGAGGTTACAATAAAAAATTCATTTACTCCACGTTTGAGTTTTAAAAATACCTTGTTTTTTCAATATTTTCCTTAAATCCTTTTTATTTCGAACCTCGACAGACGGACACGTTGCCAAACGGAGGCGTAGATTTGATGTCATCTGCAGCACAAAACCATTCACCGTTAAAAATAAAAGTATTGTTTTGAAAATTATTTTTTTTATTGATTTTATGCCCGTAATATGTACATACAAACGATCCCATCATTTATGGAAGGCAAACACTATGGTTTGACCCGAAATGTAGATATAATATATCAAATGATAAATTAGGAATTATAACCTTCACTTACAAATATTCCATAATATTTGAAATAACATCCGTACCAAGTTTAGTAGTGGTAAATTTTTAAAACTTAAAAAATATATCCATTTTTTACAGACCACCCTGTGCAACCAAATAGCTTCGCTGTAAACGCCAATCGCCAGTCGAGTTTCAGAATCGAGGAGTTATGCCCGTTGCCTTCTCTGTTTTCTATGGAAAAAGGCGCATTATTGACTAAATTCATTAGAATATTAAATATGACTTTATTTAATATTCTAATTTCTAAATTCTATTTCCCCTCCTCTTCCCCACTAACTACCTTTAACCACACAACATACCGCAATTGGAGATGCCATAGTCCCACTGGCTCCAGACGGTTGGGAGCAGTTGAGACTCTTGTGCTTGTATTTTAAAAGTAAATTAATAAAAAAATTCTATGCAGTGTTCTTAAATTCAATTCATATTATCAAATTGGCTAAACCGGGGGAACTGACCTGATTGAGTTGGCGGGGCGACTGCCGTGGGGGGCAGGGCGAGGCCGGGCGGGGGCTCCCAACTGACAGTGTTGGTGATCTGCTCCCAGTAGTACGGGAAACCACTGGAGGGGTCCACGCACATCGACCAGACTGGAAATAAAAAATACATTATTCTAAACTGTGGGGCCCTCTTTCAGCACGGCATAAGGTGGTGCATTCAAGACAAAACAAATGAAAAGGTATAACACAGCCCTAGAGCCACGATAAATAAACAGAAAAGTGGGACACTGTTAGGCACATTTTATATTAAAAACACGTTGTATCAGTTAGATAACAATGAGAAACAACTATTTCAATATCCAGAAATTGAAAAAAAATGCATTTTAATAGTTCGTTAAAATTGAAATCGATTGTTCACTTGGCGGCCAGTGTTATTGATGTGAATGTTTAGTTAGTTTTTCTACTCTTATTAAAACTGAAATTTGAACCTAAGAACCTAAAACAGGTTCTTAGTTTAGGTTTAATTTAAAAAATAAACTAGCCTAAAAAGAACTATTTTAATATTATCTATTAAGCATTATTAATTTTTTTAACGAAAAAGCTGTAATGTATTATTTTCGATTTCCGGACAGTGAAATACTTATTTCTCATTATCACCTAACTGATACAGGGTGTTTTTAAAATGAAATGTGGCTATAAAGTTAGAAACACACTGGGTCGACGTACGTAGCGTAAGCAAAGTATTAAGATATCTGGACTAATTACAATACATACATTTTATATGGAAATAGATGCTTTAGAAACGCACTTGTCACACACAACGCAAACCCACCCTTCCATCGCTGCGCCGATCTGAGCTGTCCAGATCAGCGTGGGACGTGTAAAGATGGAGCGGGTGGCGTCACACCTCCAACGAGATGATTCCACATCTATGCATCTACTGTTATGTTTCGTATATTTATGGTTATTTGTTTTGACAGTTGGCTTAATAAAATAATAAACTAAGTAAATCGTCCTCGAATTCTCTCTCTAAATCGCAAGAAATGACAAAGCTACGAATTGCATCTGCTGTCAAGTGAAACACATAAACATAACCTAAAAAATAAACAAATCAACTGACGCGCCTGCGTGCTGCGTACTTAGGAACTAGAAAGATGAACCACTTGTCACAAGGTCACATGCGTTGCGTGCGTAGAACCAGTGTGCACGTTGACCTATGTAGGAAGATAGTAATACGTGTATCGCTTACGTCAACCAAGTGTGTTTCTACCTTTAACCATGTCCCACTTTTTGTTGTGACTGAAACAAAATGGATGCATCTGGTATTAAGCGTGAAGCGGAAATCTAGAATTTTACTAAACATATTTCCATCACAGAAATAATTAAATAATAATATCAATTAAATTAAGTGGCTTGAACCATAAATAATTAAAATCAATGTTACTCACTAGGTTCGTGTCCATGCTTCACCGTATCGGCAGCAATAACTGGAACAGATGGTCCTTCATCATCGCTGTTACTATCCGAGCCATAGTCTCCTAAGAGACCCGCAAGGGCTCCACTCTTGGGGGGGCGTGACATATTAGCTTAGACTGAAAGTATGTTTCAACATTAAAAATAAAACCTATAAAATAATCGAATATTTAGGAAAGATATTTGAGTTAATGTAGAGCATTTTCAGTACAAACTCAGTTAATAAATGCGTTGTTTGTCTTTTTTTCCAGATACTCATTCATAAATATAACATAACCTTTAAGTTCGTTCACAATATGTCAATGAATAACATCTGTTTTGTAAGTGATAGTTCAGTTAATTTGCAGTATATTATATGTTGATAATAGTGAAAATGATGTCTACTTACTGGCCCATGCAATAGAATAATGTTTGTCTGACAACTCGTTTTGGAAAACGAGCACCGGCCGACGACCACCGGACACCTTTTTCATGCTACGATTCCTTTATGGAGTTAAGTGATTCCACAATATAAATTATAATAAGGCAATAATTTGCCAGCCTTATAATCTATCTAGAGTAAAATAAACTAATCGCGAAAAATTTTAACAAATTTATTTATTATCAGATGACATTTTATACAATTTTCTTCTATGCATTTGTGCATTTGTGCATAGATTGATATGGATTGATATATAAATGATAGATACCAATCGCAAAAGGACATAGACAATAAATTTTTTTTTATTTTTTTTTATTCTTTATATTGGCTTTCACCCATTAAGAGTGATCTTGGCCATACAATACAACATTTTTCTTATTAATAAATACAACAAATTACAGGATAAAATTGATTACACAACATAAATAAACCAAACATAACATAAACGTAACATAAACATAACATAACATAAACATAACATTAACATAACATTAACATAACATAACATAAACATAACATAAACATAACATAAACATAACATAACATAACATAACATAACATAACATAACATAACATAACATAACATAACATAACATAACATAACATAACATAACATTACATAACATGAACATAACATGAACATAACATGAACATAACATGAACGTAACATAAACATATCAAAACATAATATGAACATAACATTTAATAAACATAACATGGATGTAACATAAACATAACTTAACAAAAACAATACAGAGCTGGTAATAATAGGTAATTACAAAAATAGGAACCTGTGCACAATAGTAGTGGGCATTTTTGTTATTTAAAAGAACAGATTTTTCCAAAATTAGAAGCATTATTTTTTTTTAAAACAGTACTATGAAATGAATATAAACAAATACAATAAAAGAATCAAGAAAAATATACAAATGCATAAAGAATAGTGTTTTAACTCAGTCAAAATATGCAGAGTTGGGATTAGTAAAAATAGATGAAAATAAAGATGAAAATAGGAACCTGAACAAATGAATACAAATCAAAGTGAAAGAAATTTGGTTTATATTTATTATTATGGTCAGATATTAAGGCCATTTTTATAAATAAATTTTGCCAACAAATGGTAAATTTCAGGAGTGTTTAGACTAAGAAGGCAGGGTATACTGGTAGGCAATTTAATATCAAGTTTTAACAATTCATGCATGAAGTTTGGAAATTGGTCATTGATAGGACACTCAAAAAAATTATGGTCCAGAGTATCCTCTGACCCACAATCACAGTACGGCGAACTGACTATGTGGAACCTGGCAAGATGGCTAAGACAACAAGTGTGACCCAGCCGCATTCGGGTTAAGGAAGAAATATATTTTTTAGGCATGGTAGTGTATTTGTGAAACCAGGGCTTAACAGGAATAGAAGGTTGGATTAATGAGTACTGGTGACCTTTTATCAGAGAAGATTTTTTCCATTCAGAAGACCATTGGAGTTGGTACTTAGTTTTTAGAATATGGAAATGGTCTCTAACCGGAATAGGGATATCACTTAACGGACCATGGGCAGTGGCTTCCTTAGCAATATAATCAGCCATGTCATTCCCAGTAATACCGAGGTGTCCCGGTATCCAGGCTAGGACCACTGATGCATGAACCAGTGACATGGAATGCAGTAGGTTCCTGATCGAGCAGATTAGAGAGTCGCTACTGGAATTGAGTGGGGATGCGCTTATTTTTTGTAGTGAGCTAAGCGAGTCTGAAAGGATGAGTGCGTTTTTAATATTTAATGATTTGACGAGTTGAAGAGCTTCTATGATAGCTATGCATTCAGCAGAGAAAATGGAGCATTCTTTGGGAAGTTTGTGTGGGAAACACAATTTTCTGTGAGGAACATAGACACTGGCCCCGCAATGGGAGTCCTGACTGAGTTTGGAGCCATCTGTGAAAAATTTTATGTAATTTGGCCAGTTGTTTTCAATAATTGTGTTAAATTCTGCATTATTTAATTGAGTTGAGTTTTTAATGTTTTTTTTACTTATTCCGATAAATTGATGGACCTTCGGATAGAAAGTAAGGCTTTCATAGGGGTATGAGTATAAGGGAAGAGATTCATTGAGATAGGTGTTTCTAGATAAATCCAGGAAAGAGTTGTAGCAATCATAAAAAAGTGGAGGGGTATGATTTTTCCAAAAGTGATTTGTATTAACCTCATACTTTAACGATTGAAGTATAGGAATCAAGGGATGGGATGTTATTGAACATATTTTGTAAACATATTTTTCTGCCAGGCATCGCCTTCTTATATGTAAGGGAGGTTCGCAACATTCCACTTGCATTGCGTTGATTGGAGAAGATTTCATGGCTCCTAAGACAAGGCGAAGTGATTTTGACTGGATTTTATCTAATTTATGAGAATTTGACGTGGACATTGGATATAACAGACAAGATCCGTAATCGAGATGGCTTCGGATGAGGGCATTGTATAGAAGTTTTAAAGACGCTGGGTGGGATCCCCACCACACTCCGGCTAGAAATCTAAGAGGATTGATGTTGCTTTCACATTTTGTAACAACGTGATTTATATGAGAGTTCCAAGTAAGCTTGGAGTCCAAAAACATTCCAAGGAACTTAACTTCCTTCGAGATAGGGATCACTTCATCGCCAAATATTACCTGAATATCCGGAAGCTTTCGTCGACGAGTGAAGATGACAACTTTGCTTTTGGCAGGGGAAAGTTCAAGACCATTAATATTTAACCACGCCAAGAGTTTTCTAAGAGCGTTGTTAATTGCTGATGCTGCGATGAAAAGATTAGCGGATATTTTGTAAAACGTTAAGTCGTCAGCATATTGGAGTACGTTGCACATGAAATTAATAGATTTTTCCAGATCGTATGTGTAAATATTATACAGTATCGGGCTTAAGACAGACCCTTGCGGGAGTCCTTTGAATATTTGTCTTATGTGGGGAGAGGATTCGGATCCATCTACAAAAACAGTTCTCTCGGAGAGCAAATTGATAATGAATTGAACCAATTTAGGAGGAATACCAATCGCCAGTAACTTTTCTTTAAGAATGGGTATATTTACATTGTCGTATGCTCCACAGATGTCTAAAAATACTGCAATACAATATTCGTTTTTAGATAACGCTAATTTGACATCTGTAACAAGAGAGGAAAGGTTGTCAAGGGTACTTTTACCCTTTCTAAATCCAAACTGGGAAGGGGGAAGAATATGATTTTTCTCTACAAACCAGTCTAATCTATTCTTAATCATTCTTTCAGCTACTTTGCAAAGCGTTGAAGAGAGAGCAATCGGTCTGTAACTTGAGCCTAGACTTGGATCTTTGGTACTTTTGCAAATGGGAATGATTTTTTGAATTTTCCAGTCCGGGGGAATAATACCAGAGTCCAGGAAGATATTGATGAGAGAGAGAAAGTAGGAAAGGGAATCATCATCAGTGTGGCGGATGAATATGTTCAAGATTTCGTCATTGCCCGGAGCTGAGTCTTTTAGGTGTTCCGTGGCTCTTTTTAACTCGTCTATGGAAAATGGAGCATCTAACCAAGATGAAGAATTTGGGGAGTAAGATAAAACAGGCACTTCGTCAAGATTAGGTACATAAGGGGGAGCAATTTTGTTAAGAAAGTCAGAAATCCAAATATCAGAATTGTGAGATGACTTCGGCAGGGAAAAGGAAGACCTAAACCTGCGAATCATGGACCAAACCTCCCCCGCCGGAGTAGCAGGGGATATATTAGTGCAGAAATTACGCCAGCTGTTTTTTTTTTTAAAACGAAATGTACGTTTAGCAACAGCTTGGGCATTCTTGGCTTTCAAGAAATTTTCCATTGTCATCTGTTGGCAGTATGTCTTATTGGCCGCTTTCCTCTCCTTCAGCACTCGAAGGCATTCTTCATCCCACCAGGGGGGAGGGTGAGCCTTCGTGCCTACAGGGGATGATTTGGGAATAGAATTGACTGCAGATTTTAGAATGGAATCAGACCAAGATTTGTAAGAGGAGGTGCAGTTATCTGAAGAAGGGGTAGGCAGGGAAAGGGTATGACCCTGGACAGATTCTCTAAAATGGCACCAGTCGGCTTTTTTTGTGATAAATTTTGGCTTTTTTTTAAAGAGGTTAGTATTTAACCCTTGAGCCAGATTTATAATGATTGGATAGTGGTCACTGCCGCAGGGGTCTGATGAAGTTCTCCAGGAAATTATTGGATATATACTTGGGGAACAAAGAGTTATATCCACCGCACTAGGGCTCTGCCCAGGCAGACTTAACCTTGTTGGAGATCCGTCATTTAGAAGGCACATGTTCAAAGAGTCCATAAGGTCAATTATTTTGATTCCTGAGGGATCCGTTGATGAAGAACCCCAGAGAGGGGAGTGGGCATTGAAGTCACCCAGAATGACCAGGGGAGAAGATATTTTTCTAAACATGTGGATCCATAATGAAATGTCAAATGGGTTAGAAGGAGGAATGTAGAGGGATACAAACGTAATATTAGAGACAGTAGCTGCCACTAACTGGAAGGATGAATCTGGGGGTTTAATGGAAATAGGGGTGAAGGACAGGGAGTTTTTGATTAGAAGGGCTGCACCACCCTTCCCATCAATGCGGTCGTCCCGCAGACATTGGTAGCCACTCACCTTGAAGAGCTGAGATGGTTTAAACCAAGTCTCAGAGATGGCAGCAATAGAAATTGTGTGTAATTGTAGAAGGCGGATGAGGTCAGCCTTATTGGAGAAGGCGCTTCTACTATTCCACTGGAGAATTCCTGCTGTCAGGGCAGCCATTGGAAACAAGAGAATTTAAGGAGGAGAGTAAAGAGGCAGCGTTGGACGGTAGGGAATTATTGTTATTAATTATAGAGATAAGTAACATGATGAGAGTTTGAATAATATTAGAATTGTCATTAGAAATGATGTTGTTTGAGGAATTGGGATGTGAATCAGGGATAAAGGAATTGCAGTTCAAAGAATTGGTGTTAGGAAAGACGGTATTTTGTGGAAATGGGGAGCTGATGTTACCATTTGGGAACAAGAGCTGGGAGTTATGGCCAAGATGATCATATCCGGGGGATTTAAGAGGACGAGAAGCAGATTTTGTCATTACAGTCTTCCTGTATGACGAGTTTGGAGAAGTAATGTTTTGAGTTAACTGGGGTTGAGAGGCGACTTCAGCAAAAGATTTTTTAGAGGGAGCTATTATTTTAGAAGCGTGGAAGTATGATACGCTATTGGAAGCCATATAACTTTTAATGTTTTTTTGGCGTGAAAGTTCGGGGCAGGATGGATTTATGGCTGTATGAGAGCCTGAGCAGTTGATGCAGGTAGGGGGATTGGAAGGGGAGGGGCATTGCTCTGCTAAATGACTTTCTGCACATTTAAAGCAGCGAGGAGAAGAACGGCATGATTGCTTGGAATGGCCGAACCGACAACAGTTAAAACATTGAATTGTCGGGTATGAATAAATTTCCACTGGGAGAGAGTTGTGGAAAAGGTATACATGAGAGGGAAGAGATTGGCCTTCAAATGTAAGAACTACAGTTTGGGAGGGTTTCCAAACTATAGAATCGGAAGTCTTATCTTTATAATTCAGCCGCCTAGTCTTTAAAACTTTCCCCGAAGATGCTGGGATAATAAGTTCCGTGATAAGTTCTTCCTCGGATAGGTCTGTAGGGATACCTCTCACTAGACCCATGCGGGAGACATTAAATGAAGGGATGTAAGCCTTGTATTTTTTGGCAGAGAGGAAGTCAATGGAATTTATAAATTTATTGGCATTGAGTGCAGTTGTGAACTCTACACAAATGCGGAATCTTCCCTCCGATCTGATACCACCTGGGGAAATGCCAAGTGGTTTTTTTCCTATAAATTTACCAAAATCAAGGGGATGCAGTGAGTGGCCTTGTGTGTTGTTTTGCACATACACGATGAAGGGGGCTTTTGCTGAAGTCGGGTACAGTGAAGCGAGTGGAGGAGCGACAGTCTCTACAGGAACTGTAACCTGAGCAGATTCCTTTTTCGGAAGGACGCTGACTTTTCTTTTTTTGGGAGTAGAGGAATCAGTCATTATTTCAACCTCGCTAGCAATGTCATGTTCAAAATTAACAGGGTCAGGATCAGGGGGGACGGGATCTGGTGGTTTCTTCCCCATGGCAAAGGCCATTGGGGCAAAAAGGAATGTATATTAATATAAAATAACACTTACTGGACTTGGTCAGCAATAAAGGCACTCAAAGAGGACAAAAAATATAGTTTTAACCTACAAAAGGCAATAAAATTAGATTTTTTTGTATTCGAACGGAAAAAGACAAGAGAGTTCTTCAACTGTCAAAGTTCCCAACAATAAATTAAAACATGTACTAGTTTGTTTATGATATAAGTGGAGGACACACGAAAATAAAATATCATGGTGAACAGCGGGAGAAAGTAATACTATTTTCACATAGGGCGATTTTAGTTGATCAAGTCTGTGTTGAATGACACTTGAAAGCTTATTGACAAGTGTGAACAGCCTTTCAACAGAGTTGATCAAGTTTTTAGTTGAGCGACGAAAGTTGAAAGCCTGTCTACTTTTGTTGTTCAAGTATGACTCATCGTTCGATTTTCCTGCTGAATCGAAACGTGTGAATATATGTTTCAAGTTGCTTGCGTTTTTAGTTCTCTGCGGTCAAAAGTAGATGTAAGACGTCCCTAGTGAGTGGTTTATTTATGGGTACCTAGTACCTACTTAAGGCATCTATTTCAATGAAAGAATGTATTAAGTAATCGGATGATAATATGATGTTCAGATTTATGGATTTATACCAAAGCTATCCCTGTCTTTGGGATCAGAAGCAAGAAGTTTATAAAAATTAGAAAACCCGTGGCATTGCAATTAATAATGTTATTTTGTAAATGTCACTGTTACTTAGTAGTTATTATTATTAAATAACACATCACTGAATGTTTCAAAAAATATATTTTTTACCTTTATATCATATTTTGGGACATGAAATATTGCAATGAACACTTCTTTTATTAACAGTGATATCGTATTTTTTGAAACTCTGTGCGTAAAAGCCAGAATTGAAAAAGAATCCTCGTTGCTTACATGGCGTCTAATCTTAGCGTTATTTGTAACTAAGTTTTGCCGGGACAGCCACGCGCATAACGGTGTCCTGTTTTTGGATTTTTTCTTGAATCTTAGACAACAGTTCATCAAATTGTTCTTCTGAAATTCGCAAATGATTGCGATAGCCTTCGGTATCTTCTAACGCCATCTCTCTCAATATAGCGTTAGACGCACCGAATTCGTTTCTCCTTATAATCCATTTTCTAGCCCACATGCGAAGTTTTCCATATCCATATTCTAAAGTTTGTTCCGTAAAAGGTCCGAAATCATAGGGATGCCCGCAGCGATAACTCCACTTAACGGCATCTTGATTAATAATATCGGTTCGAGTTAAGTTGAAACGTCTGAACTATATCTTGTTCAATTTTTGTCGTTCAACTAAAATCGCTCTATCTGAATGGTGCATAAGGAAGAACATTATTTTTAGTATAAAAATTTTTTCTTAATTCTAATATTCTGGTCGTGATGCTCGTTATTTATATTTTATGGGCTGTCTTGAGTGGTTTATTTATGGGGCTGTCATTTAAATTACTTTAATTTGAATTCCCTTTATTTAAAAGGAAAAACATTTTCAAATAATGATTGTGCTTTTCTACGACAGTGTTAAATGTTAACATTTTTCGGATTTGCAGAAAAATGAAAAAATGAAAATTTACATGTTGTGAATTATTTTTTTATTTTTATTTCACTAAGATAACAGAACCAGGAAGCACAAATAAATTTATGAGCCCAAAAAACATTTTAAATGTGTACCTGACTGCAACCAAACCTTTTTCCGATTTTTCTGTTCAAATATTCATTTGAGTCGCTAATATTGTTGTCAATGATTAAATATTTCAATTTGAGGTTTTAGTTATAAGATTTTTCAAAAATAATATGGATACTACAGAAATAGGAAATGTTAGAATGTATATGCACAAAACACATTATAGTTGTGTACCAGACAGTGACTGAATCTTTTTCTGTTTCAAATATTCATTTGAGAATTGCTAATATTATTTTCAATGCATAAATATTACAATTTGTGGTTTTACTCAATAAGTTAATCCAAAAATAGTATGGATAGCACAGAAACAGTAAATGCTAGGATATATAAGTACAAATCACATTTCAAATGTGTACCAAGATTTTAATAAATTGTAATAATATTTTAGGCTGATGAATGGCGTAGGCATAAATAATCCACTCACGGGCGTTCACTTAGGGAAGAACATATTGTCTATGGTCGCGCTTTTTTTTGCTTCCTCTATCCTTGTCTATTTGCTGTGTCTACGTCATCATTAAAAACTGTCTAAATATCGGTAGATCTGTGGTTAAATAGTCGACAAAATTTCTCCCTACAAAAAGCTCGGAGTTATCAAAGTGTCATTACTTGTTTGTCAGTTGTCAAACAAGGAAGTAGCGCTTTATTCTTGCTGTCGCTTATTAATTAAAATAACAAACTTTTAAGAAGTTATTCTAGCTAACACAGAATACTTTTATATCTTCATCAAGTCATGTCTGAAGGTACGTTAACGGCTTTTGAAAAGGTGTTTTTGTGAAGTTGTTTTTATTGGTTATTAATGAATTGTTATTTTTTTAGAGGATGTGATCAGACGGCGTCTGCTGATAGACGGTGATGGTACGGGAGATGATAGAAGGCTAAACGTCTTGCTGAAGACTCTCATCAAGTGGTGTAACACTAATGACCAAACTCCAGAAGACAGGTTAGTCAACATTTCAATGATTGTTTACTCATATATTTTAAATCTTTTCTGAATGAGATTTAATTTTGATAATCTTGTCGAATTCCGCTGCACGCTGAATACGCAAAAATATATAAATAGCACTTGGTTTCAACTTAATTACTTCAAGAAATAACTATTCTTGTCGTGGGAGATAGTAAGAGATGCATTAAGGTTCCATTTTTTTCTCCAAGTTAAGTTTGAAGGTTAGGAAATACGCATAAACTATTAAAATAACTCACATTAACAACCTATTTTGTGCGAGTTTATTTAAACCCCGTTAATAGTTGTATCCATTAGATATTTAAGGGTAAATATACGGAAATGGGGACATGCACATTTTAATATAAAACACTGTATGAGAAGTAAGTATTTCAGTATCCGTATTTAACCAGATTCGTGTGGAGATATGTTTCATTGAGCAGAGTGTTTTTTTTTAAAGTTGCGTTGTCTCTATATTTACCTTTTATTTTCTCTAGCAAGCCTAGGAATTGCATAGGGTGTGTTAAAAATACACTGTATCCATACACAGGCTCTTGTTTCTCAAATTGTGTATTACCTGGTTGTGGATGTTTATACATTTATGAAATTTTCAGAAAAAACTATACCCTAGAATCAATATACAGTAACACTCATCAAACTCGTACAATGTATATATGTGGTATAGATGCTGAAACACGCATTGATTTATAAATAACAATGTTCAAACAAAATGCAGTATATTACTATTATAATACAAGTTTCAGAAATTACTAACAAAGTAATCAAATATTTGTATTTATTTTACAGCAAAGCGACTCACGACAGAATGTTGGCCCAATTAGCTCAGTGCGAGTTTGCAGTCACAAAATCTCAGTTATCTTCACAGATGATGGCCGCAGAACTAGAAAACTACGAGAAGCTCTCCCACACCATTGAGAAGGGAATTAGCGACGCAAAGTTGCACATAGAAGACACAAAAGTGCAGCTAAAACACACCAAAACAATTCGCAGAAACAAAATGGAGTACGATGTACTCGCCAAGGTTATAAATGAACAGCCTGATCGTAAAGAGACAGAAGAAAAGCTGGATAAATGTAAAAAAGAACTAGCTAGTCTAGATGCTACTAAAGAGCAGTTGGAGAAGAGATTGGAACTTAGAAGAAAGCAGTTCCATGTGCTCATCACTTCCATTCATCAGCTCCAGGCTTTACTTGATGAGGGAGACGCTGATGATATGAATCTGTCACTTGAAGATATTGATGATCTGGACACGGAGCAAATGGATGCCATAGAAGCTATGGAAGTTCATTAGATAATTACATCAAGATATTTGTTTGAAGAATGCTTTCTAATTGTTTCTTTGCTACTGATGTACTAAGAATAATATAAAATGATGTGAATGTAATCCATTAAATAAATTATTTTCTATCTCGTAACTTTTAAAAGTTAATTTTTATTTCTATTTTACTCCCCTTTTATCTAGTTTGTAGTTTCACAGTATGGATGGTTGTGTAAAATGATGCACCCAAATTTCACACGGAGACGGAGACTCTTGCCCAGACATTGTCTCAAACTATGTTTGATATAGAAAACAAACCAGGTTCCCAATGGCGGACAAAATTATCCGTAATTTCAAAATATTAATGTTTTTAAGTTCCAACTAGTGGCGGCTGCTGCTCACAATAATGGGTGGTGCGTTAAATATCTTGGACATAATATATACCTACTTACTGTAATAAAAAATAATTTAATTATGAAAAAATCCTACGTATTGTCTCTAACTGGCAAAGACGTCGGTGACCTGGACTTGAAATCCAGTATCGATTGAATTAGGCGTTTTTCGATGCTCAGAACTGACAAAGCGACTAATTGTATTGCATGAGAAGGATTGAATTTTTTTTAAAGTTGAAAAATACCTTTTGCTCTCTACTGACGTCACTGGGATTGTACACATATTTTTTAACACACTCGAAAAAAGCATCTGATTAAATATTTGTAAAATAGATCGGCATTTGTAAACAGTTCATTCCTATCCAAAAGATTACCAATTTATAGAGTTCAGGAAAATCATCACAAAAGAGTAACCTAGCTGCTAACAGGTGATCTGTGAACTGAAATCATAAATAAACCACTCTACTGAAATCATGATTGTACTTGGAATAATATAATATCACACACTTCTTTACAAATCACCGATTTTGTGGTTTTAATTATTTTGAATCCCCACCTAACACTAAGCTCAATGCTGAGTGGAACATTGAATGAAAAATAGTAGGTATTTAATTAGAGACACAATGTCGGCAACAATATAACACAAATACGTCCCGGTTAAAATGCTACTGACAAACCGTTCCTTTAGATGTGGTGGAAAAATTTCAAATGTGTCCTCCCTAGGTTGATAATTTTGCAAGGCAATGTACCTACCTACGGTTTTGACTCGATATATGCAAACATTCTCGTATAATTCTTTGAGCGATATAACGAACCACTGCACAGTGGGCCAGCGCTCAAGGGAGGACGGTTATAGCATATTGACATTGTGATAAACATTCAAATTATATGCTATTGTATTTTAAAATGCGTTTTGTTGATAAATACGTTATAAAATAATTAGTTTGTTTTATTTATTATTTAAAACTATAAAATGTTGGTTAAATTGATTGTGGTTGATTTTACGAAGAGTTTATATATTTTGAATGGTTGGTGAATGCTAATAATATGATTGTGTATATTTTAGGACTTTTTATTTATATGTATTACATAATCACAATAAAGTCCCGTTAAACTGCTAAATAGCTGTTTTTCCAAAGGGTTTTTCCACCTTAATTGCTCAAGGACTTAACTTTCAAATTGTTTGGTACTAGCATTATTATCTGTTTTCAATGACTTGTTAAAATTTTGATTTATTTTACTAATTACTATTATTGGGAATAACACACATTATTAGTATATAGTGTTTTCCCTTAATAATTTACATTGTTTCTTAATGTTATTTTCCAGGTATTAATTTAAATTAATATTGTGTTATTTGCCAATCCAGTAGGTGATACTTATTGTCTAATTTCTCAAGTAATGGTTTATTGATATTTTTGGAATTAATCAGTACGTAAACTAATTACTAATTACTTAAACAATTTTCAAGTACTATGAGTCCCGAATGTTAGCATTCTTCTGTCGCATTCAACCAATCAGAATATTTAGCGACTAGTCTCGTTTTCGAGCGGATACACTTCTTCCAATATACAACAAACCTCTTGTCTTGCATATGTTAGTAATACACTCTTGCAAGCCAGAAATGTTGATATTTTTGATATCGGGCAAGGTTCCAGTCACCACGTGTAAAACGTGGCGAGCCTTTTCTGCATCACTTCGAGCATTGGTTTACCAAATGTCAAACAAGTGCATCTGCGTAAAGAAGCACTTCTTGTAAAAGGGACCTAAAATAAAATTTTAAAAGTTATCACCAAACTATATGTATATGTAGATTGTAAACCGGTGTAGGTGACGCGTACATAAACCGATTACTAACCATACCCATGTTTTTTCGTAGACTGTAACTTCTACGACGGTATACGAACGGCGTAGATGACGCATAATTAAGAAAATAGCATAAATACGCAGCTAAAAATTATGCCTCATAAACTGCTAATTCTAAGGAACATTTTTCATTAAATAACACTTGCGGAATCGTTCGGCAAAGTAGTTAAAAGTTTATGGAAATACAAATTTAAATTTAACCAAGAAATTTATAAGCGCGTAGCAGGCGTACAATTCAAAAGCTTATATATTTATAAATTTTAAAAATAATAAAAATAAATTAACATACCTTCAACTTGAAATTCCATTGTAAAACCACAGTCACAAATAAAAAATTCCAACAAATTAGCAACGGTAAACACGGTGACTAATAAGCGCTCTGATAATAGTAATTTAGCACTTCCAGCAATCAGATCACTTTCAAAGCTGAAATACTAATGAAATCTTTGGCGAACCGGGATTGTATTTACCTGCAGTTAGTTTGTTAATTAGGCAAGACTTAGGTACAATAAACACCATAATGAGGACATCAATATTTTATGGCTATGACCTATAGAGGGACCACTGTGCACTGCTCTGAATATAGGTACAAAATGCTCTGCTTTTGTTCAGCACGGATTGTATAGACAACTATGCGTTATTTATAACCGAATCAAGTTTTGGTGGTTTATTTATGAGGAGGCGTGTGGGAAATTTAGTATATCGTTCGGCACTCGCGAATTTTTAGATTGGCAGAAATTCAAGGAGTGCGTTGCTCCTCCACTCTTTAGGGCTAGCCCCCACTGGTCCCAACACAGCATTAACATTACAGTGATTTAAAAAAAAATAAAACAAGCAAATTAATGATATCAAATTTTAATCTTAATTTTTGATGTTTTAGGAACATGTCTTATTGTCAATGAAATTCTCGTTTGTCTCTCGATAACATCTCCGGGAACATATACCTTCGAGCAAGAATTGAGATTTACAATATCACTGGAAACACTGTCTGTACAGACATCATCAATAGAGTGCAGAAAATTCTCATACATGTCCTTTTGAACAACGAGTAAACTCCTCCGTTCGACGAGCAAAGAAAAAGTAGAAGGGACTTTCATTGCATCAATATTGTCCGTGTCTACATTCTCTCTGAAATTTAAAACGGTATAAGACCCACAGGTTATTGTAGTTATGGTCGGGTAAAATAAATCCCCATCTACATGAGGCATGATACCCTGTCCTGGGCTATATTCATTAACCAAGACGTGATTAGGAACTTTCCCGTTCATCAGTTGTAAATTATTTATTCTGTTAAGGTAGTTTTGAAGCCACGGCGGTATTTCTTCTGCTATCATCCCCTTTGGATGAGGGATCCCGCCCCAATTCTGAAGTCTTCGATTCATAAGCTGTGTCCATTTTGGTTTTGGCACCGAATTCACTCGGGATATAATTGATGACTCTTCAAGTTCCGTTATAAAGTTTGGAACGTAATATATACTCGGAGGAACCTGAAAGTTGAATTGTTTTAGTTACTAGTAATAAAATCGTTAGGGTAAAGGTTTAAAGTACTTCAAAGAACAATCAATAAAGATATAAAAACATGGAAAGACTGAAGAAAGACAAATAAATGTGAACAATGCAAAAAAAATTGATCTTGATAATTTATCAGTCAAATTCGGTTATATGAATGTATTTTTATAAAAACTTTATAGCATTACATTTAAATAGGTTTTTTTAGATGTAAAGATAAAGCATAAACTGCAACAAGAGTTGATGTAATTAGTGAGGTAGGTAATCAATACAGCTGCCTTCAACAGCTGGCTCCTTGAACTAAAACTTGTATTGATTTTTTGATAATTTCCCTAGCAACCACTTTCTTCCCAACAATCTATCAAGAAATAACAGAACTTCTTACAAAGAACAGCTCTTAAAATGGGTAAGCTGATACTGACTATATTGCGAAACATAATAACTTTATTTTAATGTCTCTGTCAAATATATTTGCCATTGATAATTGATTCCAAATTTCCTCGAAAAATTACATTATAAGAGTAACTAACTTGAAACGGATTTTGAAGCTGTCTCTGCAATACTTTTCGTTAGTTCGATGCTGATTTTTTTTAATTTGTGGAAAGATGAACAATTAAATCAAAACATCTTTTATTTTAGATAAAAGAAAGCAATTAGACAGAAATAATGTTGCACATGGAAACCATGAAGATAATTTATCAAATGATCAATTAATTAACATGTTGACAAAATTAGAAAACAATCACAGAAGACTCCTCGGTGAGTGTTTGCCATTAGATTTATAGATTGTAACACAAAACAAAATATTACATTTTTTATTGCTATATTTGTAAAATTGGTAATTTTGTGAACAATTTGAGTATATTTTTTAAACGAGTGAATGGACTATATTCAGGTGTGACCAGCGCACTGACGGAGGCATTGGAGAATACAGTTCGGGGCAATCCATTTGAACTGGAGGAAACATTAAATAAATGTATGGAAATTTATCCCGAACTTTTCACCGTCACTATCAAAAGACCGTCCACAAATAGTAACTTCCGAAAGACTTATAATACATCAGGTAATAATTTAGTGACTCATCTTCACAGAGGTAAATATCAATAACGAGTTGGTCAGTAGTAATGTTTATCCAACATGGAATTTATTTTAATGTTGTAGTTTCAGAAGACATCTCGGATACTGGAGAGACTGAAAAGAAAATATATCCCAGTTTTCAAATCCAAAGTGACACAGAGCAGCCATTCAAAAACACAACAAAGAAACCAAAACGTCCTTTCAGTTTTAGTAAAGAAACACAAATAAAACAACACTACAATGCAGAAGCAAACATTCCTACAACAGGTTTTTCAAACCCCGCTTTCGTTGTAACAAAAAGTAATGACTCAAAGTCAGAATCTCTCCCCAAACAAAACAAAAAATATTCCAAAATACCAAAAATTTATAAAGAACCCAGTTTTGAGATTTTGCTAAGTCCAAATGATTGCCAGCCACACGGAGATTCAATTCAACCTGAACACAATCAAAGCTATTTATCAGCTCATCCAACTCCTTCCCCTGACTTAAAGAATCAAAGTTTTTCTTTTCATCTAAGTGAAAATGAAAGTTCGGTGTTCATATCGCCAGTTTCAGAAAAGGAGTTTAACCTCAGCCCCTGCAACCATCCAACACATAAAACAGAGAGCTCTTACACTGTCAAACATCCAGAAAGTGATACCGATCATTCAATACACAACAAAGATTACTATTTTAACAGTCAATATGAAAAACATGCACCACTTGAAGAATTTGATAATGTATTTAGTCCTAAAAATATGAATTTGCATTTAGATAACAGTGAACGGGAACAAGAGGCAAATGCAGAAAACAATAACTCTAACTGGCCTTATGAAATAATCGTTCAACAAAAAGGAAGACAAAAAGAAGAGGAAAATACAGAATTATCTATAAAGATTATGCCCGATGGATCCACAATGGAAGACTGGCGCTCTAACGCTGCTCAGGAGAATCACAGTCCAGTTGAAACATGCATTATTATTAAACAACAATTTAGTCCTAATTTCAGGGGTACTAGTAATTATCAAATCGAAAATAGTAGCGAAGAAGTCATATTCAACGGGCCTAGAGAAAAGATATCAGTCACCATAGCTAAATTGCAAAGTTTGTCCACCGGCCTGAGGGTTCAATCTGGAGTCCTTCACCCAATGCAGGGAGAAACTGCCCAGCAGAGTAACAGAAAGAATGTTTCCTCGAATTATAAGTACCCAACTAAAATAGCTCTCCTAAATTCTTACAACACCGACAGTTCGCCGAGACCAGAAGACAAGCCTTCGGAAGTGATAAAAACTGACTTCATTAATATTAAAAACAACCTCATTGAAGGCTCGGTTAAGGAACGTTCACAAATGTTGCAGTCACTACGATTGGTAAGAAGTATTTATAAAGTATGTATGTAAATATTATTATTTTGTGAAACATGTTGCTAATTATGGTCAATATGTATTTATTTTTCAGAATTTGATTCACACATTGGCTAAGGAGAGATCTATCCTTCTTGATTCGTACATAGCGAATGATATTTTTAATATTAACTGCAGCCCTACTCTGTTAGACATATTGATGCCCGTTGAGATTATCAATGGGTGGGATCTGATACTCCAGGTTTATAATGCATTGCAATAATTGACTAATAATTGTTGTTGATTATATACATTGTACATTATGTATTTGGTTGGCATTCTGTTTTAAAAATCTCGTTTTTCAGCAAACAATACTGAAATTTCTGAACACCATGAGTTCTATGTGGAAAGGCAGAGATTACTTGACGAGCAATTTAAAGACATTGACCTGTCTGCAAAAGTATTTTTTCGATAAATACTCGATGAGAGTTTCATCAGAAATGATTTGTAAAGATATGCTTGTGGCTACTTTCCACAAACTGAGCACCAGACAGAGTCAGCAGATTGCTCTGATTAATGCAGGTATTTGATACTTTTTTTATTTTTTATATATTCAATAATATTGTTATTGGGTTTATAAAAACAGTTTATTTTAAAACAAGTTCTGCTGTGTAGTTATTATTACGCATGACAGCTGTTTCGCCCTCTGAAGGCATTATCAAACTGTGGGTAGCCCACTTACAGACGATACATTTACAGTGGTACCTCGACATACAATACTGATTTCATAATTGATTTCTGAGTAAAATGTTAGAAATTATTAATGGTTATTACCCCAGTAAAGTTTCCCCAATTACTGCAATGTTGAAATTTGACAGAAGGTCTTTATATTAGTTATTCCCAAATGATGACTCATAGGGTTATTTTAATAGCATAATTAAGTACTTCATAATGCACTCATATTTGCACTAGGTTTGAAGATATCTAGTAGGGGTGAACGAATTATATTTGTTTGTTCATTTATTAAAATAGCTTTCGGATTATTAGAGTTTTTGTTAATTTCTAACTGCTCTAAAAGATTCAGTTTACGGCCTTTATTTTGTACGTATAAGGGAGTTGGTTTATTATTATCACTAAGTGAGTGATTTTCATCTAGGAGATGTTTGGCAAATTGTGATTGTATTTTATTATTATTTTTAAAAGATCTTATATGTTCTTTGAACCTAGTATTAACCCCTTCAGTAATCATTTAAAAATTAAAAATGGAAAAAAAAACACCTTTTTTTTATTAATGAATTTTATTTACTCAAAATATATATCCTCATATAAAAGCCATTTCGGGCCCAAAATGGGACTGAATATTGATGTTGTGGTGCATATTGTGAAAAAATAATTAAAAATTTTCTTTAGGATGAATTCCGAATTCTGGCCGCCCAAGTATACTCGGGCGTGGTCCTTAAGGGGTTAAAGGACCGGCCAGTTTGTCCAACATAAACAGATGTCCAACATGAACATCTCCTAGACGAAAATCACTCACTTAGTGATAATAATAAACCAACTCCGTTACACATACAAAATAAAGGCCGTAAACTGAATCTTTTAGAGCAGTTAGAAATTAACAAAAACTCTAATAATCCGAAAGCTATTTTAATAAATGAACAAAAAAATATAATTCGTTCACCCCTACTAGATTTCTTCAAACCTAGTGCAAATATGAGTGCATTATGAAGTACTTAATTATGCTATTAAAATAACCCTGAGTCATCATTTGGGAATAACTAACATAAAGACCTTCAGTCTAATTTAAACATTACATTAATTGGGGAAACTTTACTAGGGTAATAACCATTAATAATTTCTAACATTTTACTCAGAAATCAATTATGAAATCAGTATTGTATGTCGAGGTACCACTGTAAATGTATTGTCTGTAAGTGGGCTACCCACAGTTTGATAATGCCTTCAGAGGGCGAAACAGCTGTCACACGTAATAATAATTACACAACAGAACTTGTTTAAAAATAAACTGTTTTTATAAACCCAATAACAATATTATTGAATATTTAAAAAAATTAAAATTAAAATGTAGTTCTACAAATTAAACTTGATAACAATAAATAAATTTGATACTTTAATTAGGTGAATGAAATATATCAATACCCAGTGTTTCGAACTCATTCATTAAAATGTTTTTTTTTTTTCAGGGGTTTCAGAGAAAATCCTATTCAGCGTTTTAGAGAACAGGGAAACTATATCAGCGTACCGCCTTCTCCACAGCCTAGGTTTACTGATTAACCTCTGTGTCAACAGCCAAGGAAGGCAGCTGATGGAGCCAATGTCTTCAGAACTTCTCTCACTGTTGTCTAGTCTGTTACAATCTAAAGAAAATAAAATTGTACCCTATGCTGCAAGACTATTGTACATTCTGATGGCGAGTGATAAATTCCATAAAGAAGCAAACAACATGGATATTGGCAAGGTTTTAGATGGATCCATCAAGGTTCTAATAATTTATTTTTGGTTGAAATTAAATTGACGACCTCCATGGCAGAGCAGTAAAGTTCTTGGTTCTGTAGTAAGAAAAATTGATAACCATCACAACAGAACCTTGTTTTCTTTCAGGTATCAAACAAAAGGATAAAACTTCAGTTGGAAACTTTAAAGGCTGCAATGGACCACCCTAGTGCACACAATCATCTTAACGACACCGAAGAAGCCTTTTTGAAGAATATTGTAAGATTTTTTAATGCCTATACCTGCTTCTTATTGTTTTTTGTTTATTTATCAGTACAACAATTGCCAGTTCAGAAACAGTTCCTGAAAATAATGTTTTTTATTGGTAATAAATAATTTAAATGTTTCTCTGGTCTATTAGGGCATTGTTTCTTTGATAGCGCCCTTGAGGTGATTTTGCACAAAAGCGGCACTATACAAATCATACAAATATTATATGATGGGTATGCCGCCGGTTTAAAAGATAAGATTAGAAAGTTGTTTTTTTAAATTTCAGGAAGCAGAAATAGATGAATTGGAGGAAGAAGTAGAAGTTGGAGAGCCAGGAGTCACAAACGCACAATCTGGTTAGTACATTTAATTTTAGTTCTTTTTAAAAAGTCATTAAATAATTGTATATATTCAGACATCACCTAACGAATTAATTATTTTCAGAATCCTACCAAAAGCCTGGAATGGGTTCGGCCATTAACATTAGAGATGAATCTAGAATTCCTCCAGAGTTTGCACCAAGCAAAACTGATAATAAAAATGCACTTAAAGACTCCAATATGTCTTTGCAAGGAGCAGCTGATGAAGACAAGAAATTGACCAATGAAACCACATCCCTTTTATCAATAGAAGATGGCTATAAAACTTCAGCCGAATCCAAAAACAATAAGGCAGATAAAAAGGGCAAAAATAAGAAAACAACCAAAAAGAAACGCGACAAAGACACTGATAGTTTATTGTCGTCAAATTATGTTTTACTCAAAGAAGCTTTGGATAATATAATTGACAATCAAACAAACTACAATATCATTCCGGAAACTGTTTCAAAAGAAATGCTTGCAGATAAAAATGTTGCCAACTCTAATTTACCGAGAGATGAGTTAAGGAAGCAGCAAGAAGCAAAGGCTGTCGGTATATTCAAAGAAATCGAACTTGCTGAAAAGCATGAATCGGTTACAAGTTTAATCCCAGAAATTAATGAGAAAAAAGAGGAAATAAAATCAGCTGCTCCAGCCACTGACATTAAAAAGGAAGATAAATTGACACCTCTACCAATTAAAAAAGACATGGCCCCTTCCAAAAGCCGGCCACCTTCACAGAAGAGTGATCATGTCACACTCAGAAGTAGAAAGCACAGCATCTACAGTCAGGATGGTAACAATGATTATGACTATTGCGAGGACACTAAACAAATCCAAGTACCAGTGCAACACCACAATATATTTAGCGATAGCCGACAGTCACCCTACAAAGGACTCTTTTCAGATAATAAGGATACAAGGAAGTCACCGGGATTAACATCACCAGCAAAAGAGACGAAACCTGTCAGTAAGCCTGGCTCTCCTAAAGAGACCAAATAAGGATAGCTGAGTAGTGAAAAAGAAAACAGAAAGGATAAAAGAGAATATGAAATGAAAAGTTCGCTAAAGAAAAACGTCTACAGAAAAGGGAGAACACAGCAAACCAAAAGTATGTTAAACTTTAAAAGCTGATCAATTACAAGAATATGAAAGAGTTGGTGTCAATCTTGTTTTGAAATTATGCAAAAATCTAATTTGGCTATTTTCTCAATATTTTTTTATACCTGTAATTATTTTTAGGAAAGTAGGCTTAGATTGTTGCTTCTGTGCCAATATTTTACAATGTGACCTTTCATATACCTTTCATGACCTTTCATTTATCTTATTGTTGATATTATATGCACAAATTAAATACTACTTATTATTGTTACTAATGTTAAAATTATAACCATTCTACATCGTAACAAGGACAGTAGAAGTCCAATAATCCGAACTAACTCGAACCGTGGTGGTTCGTGCAAATGTACATAGCTTCCTTGTAAAATTTACAATTTCCTTTTAGTATTGTGCTTTTTGCAGAATTTCATAGGTCTGATGCAAAAGTTGCTTCCTGTTTGTCTCAGTACAACATGCTTCAAAGATTTTTTTCTCCACGTGAAATCAGAACAGTCCGGATAACCTGTCATTATACTTACACTATACAGTCTAAATTTTTCTGGATCCTTCATGAATTCTTCCATCGATCTGAAAATATGCAAAACAGTTATTTTTTTATATCAGTTTGGGCTTCATACAAATTGTTCAATGAGGAAACAACAATAATTATATCAATACAGTTTTTAGCAAGTGCAGACAGACAATCGTATTGGGGTAGGGTCATTTTTGGAAATTGTATTTTAAAAGTATTCTTGTGTCTCACACATCATTTTGATAAAAAGATCATTGCTTGCCTAAAGGGGATACCAGTTAATGGCCTAAATACAAGATATGCGCTGTAGGTGTTAATTAGCAGTATAAATAAAAAAAAACTATGTATTGTCAATGAGCATTATTTGCTAGGTAGAGAGAGTTTAAAGGATGAGAAAATGAGTAATTAATTACTGTTCAATAAAAAGGTCCCGATTACATAGGTTGTATCGGCACATAGCTGAAAGACTTTAACCAGCCATTCCTGAGCATAATCGAAGTAAAAAAAAAAAAATTATTCGTTTTGCCGTCTGATTTGCATTGACTAAATACTACATTAAAGGTCTGATGACATTACTATATCAATTCAATATATATATGTTCCCATCATAAGTCGCCACTGGGTACAACCTAGCTAATCACAATACAACCTACCCTCCTTCCAGCAACACCGTACAGACGAGACAGAGCCCGTGCGACGTGTAACAGTGTGATCAGTGGCGACATGTGATAGAATTTTTTTTGTTAATAATAATTGAAAAAACAATCAACAAAATTTACATTTTTAACTTCAAATATGCCCAGGAATAACTGATTAAAGTCTTTCGAGTACATGCTGATACACCTGTATAATTACCAATAACTTCAACCCACCAATATTGTATTAAATCAAGAATATATTATTAATATCAATAATAATTGAAAATTACAATAAATTACGGTGAGAAAGAAAAAGTTTTCCATGCCTGTGATAGATTTTTTCTTCCACGTCCAAAGATTTTTTATCAAGCTATTGTAAAATATAAAATAATATTTCTTATCGAAACAGTAGTAATAAATAAATTTTACTACAATTATATACAATAAAAAGGAAATCATAAATACAATAATTAAAATGTCCTTGTATTTGTAAGTTTTTCATAGAGGTAAATAATTTTTATTTTTCAATGTTAAATAAAAGGCTTATAAATATTGTTAAAAATGTTTAATTTCATCAACATTTATACATAATACATCCAATATAATATCACTTCTTTGTTACAAGCTTAGTATTTATAATAAATTAAGTTTAAATATACATCATATAATTTTATATAGATTATCATGACATTGATGTAAATATAATCCTGATTTACAAATAGAATTCATTAAAATATAAATTACCATAATAAAATAAAATTACCGAAGAAAGCAAACACTTTGTGGCTTGACATTATACAAAATGAAAAAGTTTTTTGTTTTAAACCACTTTATTTTATTATATACGTCGACCGGTTTCGGTTGTTCCAAACCTTCTTCAGGACAATAAATATATAAAGTTTATCATAAATATATAAAGTTTACCGGTTTCGGTTGTTCCCAATCTTCTTCAGGACAATAAATATATAAACTTTATATATTTATTGTCCTGAAGAAGGTTTGGAACAACCGAAACCGGTCAACGTATATATTATATAATAAAATAAAGTGGTTTAAAAAATAAACTTTTTCATTTTGTATAAAATGAAATCTTTAGTTCATCACAATTGAGTCAATATACATACAAAGAATAAAATATAATATTTATCTATATTATACGCCCATATGGACTTTTACAAACATGTGATATACATAATAATTTAGTGGAACAGTATGTATTCATGAAGTTCGATTTGCTATTTAAATTATATACAGAATAAGTATTCTATATATTCTTACGCATTCTATATAATTTAAATAGCATTGCTTTCATTAAGTATTATTATTTTTGAAGTATCTTATTATAGCCTTCTTGTTACTATATTCCTTGCAGTTTGAACACGTTTACTAATTCTGTGAAAGTATTTCCAACTGCATGCAAATTAGGTACAAACGAGTATGTAAATGACTCCATCCTGATCAATTAAAAATACTTTTCAATCGAGTAATTCTTGTTGGTGTATGGAAGGTAATTAAGCTGAGTAAATCAGGGCTGTCTATAATATTATTAACAATTTTAAAAATAAAATTGAAGTCAGAAACAAGATTTCTATCGGAGAGTTTTAATTCTTTCATCAAGTGGTTGTTATTTATAGTTTCTATAGGTAGACCAAGTCTATTTATTATAATTCAGAGTTAAATCACTATATATGTATTAAAACAATACATCCACACAAAGTTATCCCTCATGTTAGATTGAATTATCTAGATAATAATATTAACTTTCGTCCCCTTTTACTCATCGAGTTGGAAACCCAATGTCTCCCGGTATCCTTACTTGCGATACATGTGGGCCTCATTCGATCGCAGACCAGATCTCTCCTCGCAAAACTTCTACATCTATTTTATCCAACTGTGAATAAGGTAACCAACTGGAAGTCTTTCCTCTGGAAAGGCTAATAATAATAATTATAATAATTTTTTTAAAAAGAAAGACAAACATTCCCAGGTTACGAATAACCTGACAATATTTGAAAATCTCCTACTACCACCACAGTAAGCTGAAAATGTTGCTTGTGTTGTGATGGAGGACTTAGCCAGCCGAGGAATTGAACACACTACGCCTGGGTGGGACCCAAACGCGATGTCAACTCGGCCACCGACCGGTAATATAATGTTTATAGATTTTTGGATTGGTCTCTCTATTCTACCAGCCATTAACCTGTTTAACTCTGTCTCTTCGGCAAAGAGTTAGGATTGTGTTTGATCTGTTCCTATTATCATGATTTCTATTTTGATGTGCTTATCCTCATTCCTGCCTTCAAAATTTCCGGTTCATTCACTCTTCAAGGTCTTCCTTTTGTAATCTTACAATGTTGTCAGCAAATAATAAAAAGCCTATCTCAGCGACACGAGTTTCATGAAGATGGTGAACAGATTATCCAAACTATACCAAGGAATAGAGTTCCTCCACATTAGCAATTTTTCTAATTGGCTTATCTGGTTTAGTTATGGTAAAGCAATGAGCAACGATAAACGGAAGGGCAGAGGAGATAGCTATGTAAACCCAATAGTTAATTGGAGCTGTGGAACCCATTGGATAAACCCAATACCCTCTCCTGGTGGCATCTCTGGTGTGGTGACTTATAAATGCAGCAAACAAAATCCATCCAAAAGAATGAAGAAGTTCCCAGTGGTAGAAGTATGATAGGCAGACGAATGCCAAGGAGATACCAGCAGCTAGGGTAGTGCAGTGCATGAACGGGCGATTCGTCAAAAGATGGATATCCTAAAAACAAAATAAAATGGTTGTATATGTACGTAATCAAACAATTGTTAATTTAATAGATAGTATGTAAATGAAAATTCTGACTTGGAATATAAGGTTTGCATTAAATTTAAAGGGCTGATAGATCCGTTGTAACCTCTCCCTCTCCCTAGTAAACAATGCATTTAACAGAAAGAAGGGTTACAACGGGGCTCTCAGTGGCAGGATCAAAAGTTTACGATATGTGAATAGCAATGCATTATATTATGCAGTGATATTTTTCTACAACAGCTTGTTACAAAATTTGCGCTAAACGATGAGTAAAAGTGGTGTAAAGAGATTTTATAGCAGAAATATTATGTAGAATTTACAGTATATTTACCTGTAACTTCAGAGACTTGGCTTCAATGAAATGATCCACATCAGTCAGTGATGCCACCACAGTGCACAACAGCACTTGCCAAATTATTTCACTTGAAGAAGGAAAAATCTTTCTTTGAAAGCATACCATACTCCATGTCAGACCTCCAATGGCCGCATGAGTCCCGTTATCTATCAAAGCTTTTAAAATGTGACTGTTTTCAAACTTTTGGACCAAAAAATCACCAAGAATAGCAGTCAAACAAAGGCCGGCAGTCAGAAAAATGTTTATTATCATAATTACAGGTACTTCGCTAGAGAGCGAGCGTAGAAATAAAGATATACTTTAGAAAAACAATTTCAGGAGCTTCGTCATTCTGAAGTTAAGCCGGCATAGGGGCAAAAATATTGCAACAAGACGTATCACGTGATGTTTGTTGTGGTACATAAAATAATATGATTTAAATGTTTGTGTATACCTTATTTGCGTTTTCCAATTCCACTTTAAAATCAGTATTTACATCACTTACAAGCGAGATAATTTGGCAAGTCATACAATTTTATAAAATCAAAACACGATTTCTGACAGCTGCTGATATGATATTCCTAAATCAATGACATCTATGTTTTAAAATTGTTAACTAAAATAAAACCAGCTTGCAACCAAAAATTAGATTAAAATAAAATAAAATCGAAGTTATCATAAGATTTTACGAAGTTATTATAAATATTTATTTTATTAGAAAAAAACCTTTTTGATTCAAAACGTTCAAAACCATAATCGACAGAAAGGCAGACGGCTCATAGATTAATTATACCTCTCCCTCTTTCTCATAAACGATGCATGTAACGGAAAGAGGGGTTACAACGGAGCTCTCGGGGGCAGGACCGCATGCTTAGGAATAAATAAATTAAACTGTGTTCATTTTTGAAATAAGAATAATATTTTGTTAGTTAGTATAAAACTGTCAGATTGCCGTCACAATGTAGTTTTTGCTAATAATTTTTGGAAATATTTGATATTTACTCCATCTCTGTAAATTCCATAAAAATAATAATACAATAGTTTGAAGAAAATACAAATAGAGGGTCATAGAGGGCCTTTGCGTATGCTATTTACGTAAATACGTAGTCGTAGCCGGTGTCATTCTTGGCATAATCGTTTTCGATTCGCCACTTTTCGTACAATTTTGAGAAAATTCGATAAATTTCAAGATGAACAGGATTTCAAGAGTTACCCGGCCTGCTATTAATAACTTCAGGTAAAACAACATCAACAAAATATATTTTGACTTGACTAATGCCATTTGAACGTCTTGGCAGCCAACTGAGACGAACATTTTCGGCATTGCATAATCGTTTCAATAATAATGTGGAAAACTTAAATCTAATCAACACGGCATATTTCCACAATTTCTGACATCTATTGATAATTAAGACTTTTCCCGTCATCAGAGCATTACATTGTAGTAATAATAATAATTTAAAGCATTATTTTTTTTAATGAGTGCCCTAACATTGCATTTCAGAAACCCATTTTTATCGCATTCATCAAGTTCTTACTCATTTACTATTGGAATTTGAGTAATATACTATGTTGAACATGAAACAATGAGTTATATTTGTTATTGTGTAGAGTGGATAAGTTTAAAATTTCAACAAATATGCCGGCCGCATGGAATGAGTTTTTCCTCCGATTTTGAGATCGAAATGTTCCAATCTTGCCGTTTTTACATTTGTCTCAAGGAAATAACATCATTGTTTCCTTCTAATAGAGCCTGGGGGACTTTATTTTGACGATAGGATCGACTTTTGTTGTTATAAACAAATATCTCAATGTTGCTGCAAAAGGATTGAACTTTGGCTGATATTTACCTATCACCAGTCAGTAGTCGCATTACTGAAAGTATAAAAATAAATGTTTTATTTATACATAAAGGTTATTGACCTTATCACATCAAGAATATTTGAAAACATCCAGATTTATTAATAACAACCCATTTGATTTTAGAGAAATTGGTTAATATATTAATTCTGCAACTACTAAAATTTTTCAAGTTTTATTTACTAAGTTAGGTTAGTTTTGGTTGCATAAAATAAATCATGTTGGTCGACTCCTTATTTGCCATCGAAACTCCGATTTGCTACTATTTGTTTATTCATGTTCTCCATAAAGCGGTTATGCACCAATATATTGTGGAGAAGATTACAAATTTGAGGTGCATGTAAATATAAAAGGTCATGGGGGCAATTTTTATATTTTGTGACATACATCAAAAGATAGTTAGTTGCTGAACTGTCTGTAAGTGACATTGAAAATGTCGATGGTCATTGCAGAATCGTTAAGCTGTAGAGTCGCTATGTTGATTGGCGCGTTCTGATAAGCAGAGGTCCTCGCTTTCGGAGTATAAAAAAGTGCATGGGATCTCTCACAAGTATCTTGTTAGGCACACATAGTTCCAGAGATTAGTTTAAACACTCTACTTTGTTATTTTAAAGAATGCGTATAAACACGCAAGAGCGAGCTGAACCACGACTCACGGGAAAGGAACGAAGCAACCGTAAATGGCGCGAAACGCCGCTTGCGGTTGCTACGTTCCTTTCCCGTAATTCGTGGCTCGGCTCTATGTAACATGTATTTATACCAAGAAATTACATAATATTATTAATGCTCACTTGCATGACTGCCAAAGAAAACAAAATACAATAATTCTCACTACAGTAAAACATGGTAAAATAGTCCCAGCGAGAGCTCATACAGACGTCATCGACATTCATCGTCAGCCTTCTCACGTGTCTTGTTGAAAACGAAAAAAAAGAAAATACTTGAACCATGACGGCACATACAATCTCTCACTGGGACTAGTATAAATAACAAAACCCTCCGGTTTCTGTAATTGTTTTTGTTGAAGAAGAATGTATTTTGAATATTTCATTGCGTATTTAGAATAGCATAAGGTGAATATGACAATCGTAATATTCTGAAATTAACAGCGAGTGGGTTAATATCTTTACAGCCAGTAAAGTTGTACTGCTTGCAATCCATTTAATACGGTAGATAAAGGCGTTCCACTGATGGGTCCATTGGGACATTCCTCATTAACGAGAGGTTAGAGCGGAGCTCAGTGGCAGGACTGTTAACGAACTTCAAGTACGGTCCCGTTTGAGAAAATTTATTTTGCTTTAAACTGCTATCTTCGCTTATCTTTGAAAATAATACAGACGTATTTGAATGAATTTTTTTTTTTTTACATAGTAGTCACTACACCCCAACTATAAAATTACTGTCTGAAATTAAAGCCAACTTTTTAATAGAACTCCACATTATAAACTGAAGTTTAAAGTCAGTTTTGGGCCATTTGGTGATGTTTTATATACATATTTTATTACATTACAAAATATTTGGTTTTCACTTTTGCACAAATCGTTACAAAAAAGAACAATTTCTGCATCTCCAGTCCATATGAGCAAGGATTTATTACCCGTTCTACAGGTTTAGTATAGTTTCCTTTCGATTAAATATTCTTCCACACAAGAGACAAGAAGATAAGAAAATGGGACACTTATATCACTTGTTTATACATATACATATTTATTTTTTTTCTTGTACAACAGAACATTCATTCCAGTTACAGTACAATTTTACATCATATCAGCATTTAGCTAAGTGACTCTTCAATAATTGTTTTAGGTAATTTAGAGAACAGTCACTTACATCCAAATTCTTTCCTAGTTCGTTCAACAGCACCACTCCCCTCGTCATGCTATGCTTTGCCAGGACGTCGGTTTTGCCTTTTGGTACTCTGAATAAGTCATGGTATCGACTTCAGCTGTAGTGGTCTGGTACATATAAATCATAGCATCCCAAGAGGAATGGGCTATCGATAAAATTGTTCCAAATTTTGAAAGACATAATAGCTAGACTTGCTATAGTTGAGACCCTTACAAAACGATTGGTATACAAGATTCATATAGAATTATCTGACAGCCCTTTATGGCCATTCAAGTTGGGCCGGCGTTAAAGTTAGAATTAACCTTCCTGCCAAAGTGTGTTAATATGCAATGGTTTATTTTCACAAACTATGAATACCGTTAATAATAATAATTTAAAATATATTTTATTGCAGAAATATTACACCTTTAAATTTATACGATGAGAATGCCAACATTTTTATAAATCCCAACCAGGAGTTATTAGATTCCTGTTCAAATAAAATTTTACATGCAAAACACTTCAACTATCTCAACCAAATGTATGTTGACAAATTTTCGTCAAACAAATGGTTGAGTATTGGAGAGTTGAGCGCAGAAATAGAAGGATTTATGCTTGCCATTCAGGATAGAGTCATTAATACTAAAAATTATAGGAAGCATATGAGTCAATTGGTATCAAAACTGGTCAACTCCACTTTAGGTGAATTTTCAGGAAACACCAAAACAAGTGCTGGATTTGACTATTTTTCATACCACAGCCGCTTTTTAAACCGGTTTCTCTTACAAAATATGCGGATATGACTGCTTTTGAAAAATAAGAACTGTTCTTTTGAATAATGAACACAGTTCAATACTTAGTTTATTTTTTTTTTATTTTGGATCTGACCAGTTTTGATACCAAACAACTCATATAATCAAAGATACAAATCAAATTGATGATTTGTGTAGAAAATGTTTGGCTTTTCCGGAAACTATAGAACATATTATATTGGGATGTTCTATATTACGAGGGTGGGTCAATAAGTCCTTAGAAAAAAGCATTAAAACAGTTTGTATTTTTTTTTTATTTCTCAACATAATCTCCTTGGAGCTCAATACACTTGGTTAGACGTTTCTCAATTTTTTTTAAACCGTCAGAAAAATAAGTTTTCGGAAGGTCCTCAAAATAAGCATTTGTCCGATCGATGACTTCTTCATTTGAAAAAAAACGTTGTCCACTTAGCCATTTTTTTAAGTTTGGGAAAAGGAAAAAGTCACTGGGGGCTAAATCTGGCGAATACGGTGGGTGGTCGACCAATTCGAACTTCAATTCTTCAAATTTAGCCATTGATCGTAAACATGTGTGAACACGGGCATTGTCCTGATGAAAGAGTATTTTTTTCCTGTTTAAATGAGGCCGTTTTTCTTCAATTTTGTTTTTTAGCTGGTCCAATAAAGATGCATAATAATCCCCTGTTATTGTTTTTCCTTTTTCCAAATAGTCAACGAAAATAATTCCACATGCATCCCAAAATACAGTAGCCATAACCTTACCAGCTGATTTTACGGTTTTCGCCTTCTTTGGACATGGTTCGCCTTTCGCAATCCACTGCTTTGACTGTTCTTTCGTCTCGGGAGTATAGTGGTGTATCCATGTTTCATCTACAGTCACAAAGCGACGAAAAAATTCATCCGGATTGCGTTGCATGAGCGACAACAGGGTTTTAGAGGCCACCACCCTATTGCGTTTATTGTCGACTGTGAGCAAACGCGGCACCCATCTTGCAGAAATTTTTTTCATGCCCAATTTGTCATGTAAAATAGAAATGACGCTACCTTTTGAGATCCCTGTAACCTCAATTATCTCACTCAACTTTAATCTTCGGTCACTTAACACCATATCGTGGATTTTATTGATCATTTCTGGTGTAGTCACCTCTACAGGACGTCCTGAGCGTGGTTCATCCTTTGTTGATGTATGACCACGTTTAAATTCATTTAACCAGTTATAAATAGTTGCAAGTGAAGGAGCAGATGTGCCGTGAACTAAATCCAACTCATTTTTTATTTCCTTTGCTGTTAACCCTTTTATATTAAAATGTTTAATAACAGCTCTAAACTTAATTTTCTCCATTTTTGTAAACAAGCAAATTTTTTTTTTTTAAATGTACGAGAAATACACAACAACCCGACCAATCTGCTTGAAACTTCGCAGCATACTGAATCGGTAGTGCCGCTGCATGAAAACAAACCGCTTACAGTACTAGTCGCGCCACCTGTCTGCTTTTCTAAGGACTTATTGACGTACCCTCGTAGCACCGTCCGAGTATACATTTAGGCACAATCGAATTTTATAAAATATATTATGATAAAACTATACTAACAGACCGAACGATTAGTCATAATAGACCCAATATAGTTTTCTTCTTCTTCTTCTTCAATGGCGCTACAGCCCATTTCGAGCCTTGGCCTCCTTTAACATGAGCCTCCACCGCCCTCTGTCCTCGGCCGTCGTCTTCCAATCTGCAACATGGAGTAGTCCTCTGGCATCTTTCCTGACATCGTCCTCCCATCTCAGCCTAGGTCTGCCCGCCTTTCGTTTGCCTCCCGGGTGTCCTGTTAGAACCTTCTTTGGTACACGTGTGCTTGGCATTCGGTGCACATGTCCGGCCCATCTTAGTCTTTGGAGCCGTAAATGAATATAGTTTTACATGACAAAATTTAAAAAATAACTTATATCATTGATGTCGCTATTCCAAATTCCTGTAATATTCAAAAATCTGCTAATGAAAAAATAAGAAAATACACAGATTTAGGAAATGAAATAAAAAGAATTTGGTATTCTCAGACTATAAAAATATTACCATTCGTTATTTCGGCTACTGGCATTATACCTAGCTCTCTCATTAAAAATTTAGGCTTATTAGATCTATCAAAAAATTTATATATAAAGATGCAAAAGTCTTACATTTTGAATACATGTAGGATAACGAAAGATTTTTTAAATATTTATGTTGAGGGATCAGTAGGATTTATAGGCCCTGTTAGAAGTTCTACCGAGCCGAACCCTCTGATATGAAAATATCTGGAGTCGGTGAATTATTTTCCCATTTGATCTCTGGTGAGTTGACGTGTTGTTCTTGTATTGTTTTGTATTTATTTTGCTTATATAATTTTTTTTTTTTTTTTTACAGTATTACCGCACAAGAGTCCCAACTGCTCCCGTCTGGAGCCAGTGAGACTATGGCATCCCCAATTGGGGTATGTTGTGAGGCTGAGGGTATTGGGGAGGGGAGGGAGATGGGGAAGAGGAAGGTGGGGAAGTACCTGGCTATTCAGATCTGGTCACCAAACACGGCTAAAGCCATTTCAAGCAACGTTTCAATTCTGAATGGTGGTCTTACACCAGGGCGATACTGAGAGTATCTTCCACTCTGGAACGTGCCGCAAATATACTATATATTATTTTAAATTAATTAATTGTGAAAATAACACAAATTAATCAAATAAAATTTATTTGCGCACGCCGGGTTCGAACCCGCGACCTTCGGATCTGTAGTCAAAAGCGTATACCACTAGACCACGCCGGCCGTCACTTGATATATAATGCACTTGCATAGTGTTGATTGACTAGATGATCATTTGTGGAAAAGTGAGTGGAAGGGTTTAGTTTTTCCTATGGGGAAGATTTAACCCGGACATAAAATCGGAAGTAGAAAATAAAAAAAAAATTATTCCAGAATGTGGGGAGGTTAGTGCAATCCCACACGTCCCATATGTTAAAAATGTGTGGAAGATTTAAAGTTTATTTTTCTGATGATGATGATCGAATATGTAATTTTGATGCTAAGAATATGTAATTTTAATATTTACATTCATAATTATTGATTTTGAAAAACTGCAAATTCCCAAACGGTTTCAAACGTCTACAGCGTCATTATGACCTAGAAAACATCACTGGCTGGTAGGACAGCTTTGGTGACAGCAATCAACAGCAATGCCCGGCGCTACGTCAATGCTGCCATATTTATGAATAAAAACGAACATGTCATTTTGGCGGCAAATCGAAAATGGCACATTTTAAATCGTAGAAAATTTATTCGTCAACATAAAAATACCCTATTATCTGACCATGTTATTGTGTCCAGGATGATATCGGGAGACCCCGGCTCAGGCGCTGGAAGGGGAGGTGGCGGTGGTGGAGCCATCCGCGAAGCCGGAGGAGCCTTCGGGAAGATGGAAGCTGCCAGGGAAGATGAGTTCTTCTACAAACAGGTATCTGATACATTCAATAAATAAATCACTTATTTAACTGGAACCTGAAAGATGACCTCCGCATTGTCACGATTTAAGCATTTGACTTAATAATGGGGACAGATTTACTCTTGGATACAATACTGTTGTACCACCCCACCCAGGAGCACTCCTGTCCCAGTACACCAGGGGGGCAATGATTTGTTAGGACTTCTCTGGACTCTCGGACTGCTCCGAGGATGAGAATGAGGTTGGGAGTTTAATCGTCCTATTGTATACATTATTAATATTATAATTCATAGATTGTCTCATACTTTTCCAAACGTAACGGGTCCTGACATGACCCAACTCAAGCACGGTTGCGCCATATCACCCTCAGGCCAGAACCCCGCTACCATTCATTTCCAGGTCATACATTCTCTCATTCTGACACCCCATTCTTCGTCCATCTGCTCAGCATGGATAAACCATGAAAGCATATTGTACAGTTCCTGTCCTCACCCCCACAGCAGTCTTGCATTATTTCCAAAATATATAGGTTTATCTCCACCGATTGAGCGCTTTTATAATTCCCATGGTTAAAATGTACATTCTTTATCACAATAGTGCTACAGCTCTTTCTTACGCGTTTGTAGCGTCGATATTAATCCATTGAATAATTAATAATAAACCGCTCGACCTACTTAGGTACGTACTTGCTAATTGCTACTTAGGTACGTATTTGCAGCCGAAATCAAAACAAAGCAACCTACTTGCCTACTCGCGACAATAATACTGAAGCCCGTCTGGGATACTACGAGAACTCGCCAGAAGGTTCGAGTCTACGGCCTATGCATAATCGCCGCAATATCGAAGGTTCCCGAAACACACAGTGTGTGCGAGTGCCTAGAATTTAGTTGCCATCCATCTACCTACTGCCGCCGTCGGCCGAGTAGTATAAATAAGCCCGACGCAGCGAGCCAGCCAGTCAGTTAGTCATAATTTCGCCGCCAGTCTACAAGGATCAACGAGTGATAACCCGCGCTAATCTTACTAGCGCAAAGGACAATATTCCCGGCTTCGCCCGTACCATCATGGACTCCATCGGGACACCATCATAGCGCCTCGGCCACGTCTATGGCCAGCGCTACTCGGATTACAAGCGCCCTGGTTCCAGTGTCTCTGACCAGCGCTTCTTCCACGCTACCATGACCACCACGAGGACACGCAGCATCCTCACTGGTCTACATCGTTCCCGTTCAACCGCCTACAAGGTCCGCCGCACCTTCGGCCGTCTCGTCAGCACTGGAGTGCCTGAAGACCTACGTTCTTCGCCAGTGCCTGACCTCCATCGAGTCCCGGTCACCAGCGCCCGGCGTCGACTCACTGACCCGCGCTTGACCAGCACATCACAGCCAGCATCCGGTGTATTCTTCTGTCCTACATCATCTCCTCGTCACGGCTACTGACTCACCAATAAAACACATGTGACCTTCACAACCTTCTTTCATTTCGTGCCTCTCTCCTGATCCCCAAAGTGGTGACCCCGACGTGATCTGCAGCCCGACGTGATCTGCAGCCCGACGTGATCTGCAGCCCGACGTGATCTGCAGCCCGACGTGATCTGCAGCCCGACGTGATCTGCAGCCCGACGTGATCTGCACTCCGACGTGATCTGCAGCCTGACGTAATTCTGCAGCCCGACGTGATAGTGTTACCCCGACTTACCGGTAACCCCGTCTCAAAATGGGTGATCAGTAAAAGCACCACGGAGCAGCATGCACCAGACCATCTCCGCACAAGCGCGGATAATAGTGCCACCATGGTTATCTGAGTGAATCTTCAACCTGTGTTGTGAACATGTGTTTTGCAAAATTTTTTTTATGAAGTGTCACACTTAAAAGACGTTCGTCTCCGAGCTATTTCTTCTATCGCAGCCCTCAGCAAAGCTGCTGGGAAGGGGGTGTCTGTAGCGTCGATATTAATCCATTGAATAATTAATAATAAACCGCTCGACCTACTTAGGTACGTACTTGCTAATTGCTACTTAGGTACGTATTTGCAGCCGAAATCAAAACAAAGCAACCTACTTGCCTACTCGCGACAATAATACTGAAGCCCGTCTGGGATACTACGAGAACTCGCCAGAAGGTTCGAGTCTACGGCCTATGCATAATCGCCGCAATATCGAAGGTTCCCGAAACACACAGTGTGTGCGAGTGCCTAGAATTTAGTTGCCATCCATCTACCTACTGCCGCCGTCGGCCGAGTAGTATAAATAAGCCCGACGCAGCGAGCCAGCCAGTCAGTTAGTCATAATTTCGCCGCCAGTCTACAAGGATCAACGAGTGTTAACCCGCGCTAATCTTACTAGCTCGAAGGACAACATACCCGGCTTCGCCCGTACAATCATGGACTCTATCGGGACATCATCATAGCGCCTCGGCCACGTCCGCGGCCAGCGCTACTCGGATTACAAGCGCCCTGGTTCCAGCGTCTCTGACCAGCGCTTCTTCCACGCTACCATGACCACCACGAGGACACGCAGCATCCTCACTGGTCTACATCATTCCCGTTCAACTGCCTACAAGGTCCGCCGCACCTTCGGCCGTCTCGTCAGCACTGGAGTGCCTGAAGACCTACGTTCTTCGCCAGTGCCTGATCTTCATCGAGTCCCGGTCACCAGCGCCCGGCGTCGACTCACTGACCCGCGCTTGACCTGCCAACACATCACAGCAGCAACCGGAGTATTCAACATTTGTCCTACATCATCTCCTCGTCACGGCAACTGACTCACCAATAAACACATGTGACCTTCACAACCTTCTTTCATTTCGTGCCTCACCAATGATCCCCAAACGTTAAATAATAGTGAGACAAACTATGTTCATATTTCAGCTTTCCTCAATAGAAAAATGCAATCATTATCATACATCTCCCTCACTCATATTAAAGAAATTAAAGGCCGTAACCGTCACCAAGGTAATTTTAAAATGCTCATTAGATTTACTATGGAGAGCATTTATCGATACTTGATTTTTTCGTGGGTTTGCAACAATAGGGACATTTTCAGTTATGTAATAAAACTTGCTGAAAAATCACATCCAACTAACTAACTAACCATCACGCCATCCGCAGGGGTAAGCAGATAGGACGGACTGCCAAACAACTCTGTCTCGGCACACTCTCCTTGCCTCATTCACATTCATACATAGTCTTCTATTATTCTGACTCTTGACATGGCCCGACTCAAGTATTTGATTCGCTTGTGCCATGTCTTCCTCGGGCGTCCCCGCGGCCTATTAATACTGTTACTATAAATTTTGAATGGAATCCACTGAATAACACCTTGGTCCATTTATCTCTTGCAGCAAAAGAAGCAGCTGGCTGCCATGAGGGAGGGTCTTACCAAGGAGATCACCTTCCACGAAGAACAAATCAAGCAGCATCAGGAAGCCCTCAAGAGACACAAGGACAGGGTTACTGAACTGGAAAAGCACTCCTAACTTGGAAAAGCACTAAACAATAATAATGCCCAACTCATCGGCAGTATACTTACTCCATATTTACAAAAGTATTCTTTTGTCAAGATTCAATTTTTTGAATATAAGGACGGGTTGTTTCGGAGAATTTGAACAATTCATCAAATTTCAACGTTCATTTACGGGTTCTGTGAAAGTCCTATTCAAATTCTGTTATTATATCATTATAGGCTAGTTGCTTGACAGAACTGAAATAAAAACAGAACTTAAAAATATCTTTCACAGAACTTGAAAATTAACTTTGAAATTTGAAGAATTGTTCAAGTTCTCCGAAACAACTCGTCCTAAGTCTAAATCTGTGTCATGTCATAAAAAAATATTTGAATACCTTCAAGCATTTTTTAACCTTTTTTTATTTGCCGTAGCTTTAGAAATATTGGAAGGCAATATTATTTATTATAATCAGTAGCATCAACCTATAAAGACTGTAGTTTCGATTAATCATATATTTTTATGCTCTTTATATTTTCGTTGCTGTTTTTATTTTTGATGTAATGTTTTGAATATAAATTGTGAAAAAATACAATGTTTTTTTTTTTATTGCCACCATTTGCAGATTTTCAATGGACAGTGGGTGCAAAGATTAATAATTTGTGGATAACCGATTTGTCAGTTTACAAGTCACATTATCAAATACTATAGTGATTTATTGACATTAGAGTGAGATAGGCAAACTGTTCATATAACCTAGATCACTTTACTTGTCATCAGATAATTTCTAAATAGTATAAAATAAGGTTGTATCTGCTTCTGTCTGTTTGTGCGCTTAGTTCTTCTAAACTACACAACAGATTTTCATAGTTTTCATTATCATTAGAGAATTTCTTCCGGAAGGTTTAAGAATAGATGCATATTATTTTTTTAATCAAGTCGTAACAAATATATTTTACTAGCTGACATGTACTCGACGTTGCTCGACTTTTCTCTAGTGACTTTATTTTATACTATTTAGAGATGGCGCTTACATTGCTAACGCTGGCTAAACCTTATGAGATACATCAATATAATGTACTATGAAATTGTATACTTAAAAAGGCAGACAGAAAAATCCGCTACGGTGTATGTCTATAAGGTTTAACGCCCAGCAACACCAGGTGCACGTCAGCTAGTTCATAATAAGTTGGACACTAAAGGACCAGGCATTAATGTTGTGTGTTTGAAGAGAAAAGTTTTTCTTATTTGAATGTATGATGCTGTTAAACCTCCCAAAGGTACAAAAATAACAGGATTTTGATAAAACTGGTACTTTTTTTCATTTTAAGTGCGCTTACCATAAATTTTCACATTTACACTCAAAATTAGTTGGAAAAAGAGGTGAGATTCTAATAAAAATTATATTTTCCAGAGGATTGGTGGGAAAGGTAGTAAGCAAAAGGTTTATTAAAAAATATATTATTAATTAAGACTACTATTGTAAAAAAATTTAATTGCATAATATATACACGAAACTTATTAATTAACACAATACGTCCAATCTTAAAATAGTGTATCTAATTCATAAGTGTTTTATTTATTTATTTAATATGTCAGTCCATTGCCAGCTGGACTTCATTCTTCCTAAGACTAAGCATAGAGTTACGCTTTGCAGGGACTGTCAGTAGTCAACCCTTCGAAAGCATTCTTTTCCCCAAAGGTTTTTCATTGGCTCTGATACTAGACCATTCAAATTTACTTTTCTGGGCTAAATGTTATTCCGAAGCATCATTTGATTGTTTAAGCATTTTCGCTGGTTCCTTCATAAGTTCATCAATGTTTGTTCAGGCCGAAAGAGAGTGAAAAGAAACATTTCCTGTAGAAGCAGTTACTAAACATGAATATTTTATCTGACGACCTTTGAAATTGATTAACAATCCACTGTTTTTATCTGCAATAAATTCTTATCTGTTAGGATTAAATACAAATACTGAATGTTGCATTAAGAAGTTTCAATTTGATGAGATCAACTATATATACGCACTATTATTGACTACAACCTCTTACATTTTGAAAGTCGATAAAACCAAACCTTTTGTAAAAGTCGCAACTGAAATAGGACGTAAAATTCCACATTCTGTTGTTTGGTAACTGCCTACGCACATAATATTTATACAGGGTGTAACACTGCGAATGAGACGTCATGTTCTAAGAGAATGATTTGCATTTTGACTGAATTGGATAACTACACACCACACTTGGAGATTATTTGTCAGAATTTTTTTTTAAAGCATAAGCAAGCAGGTTTTTTAGGTTATCCCTAAAACCCTGATTTTTAGCAACAGCGTTTTGAGGTAGCATTATAAGAAACTTTACATGCTCAGTTAAATATCAACAATCAAATGATGATGCACATCTCTCCTCCTGATCCTTGGTGATGTAAACCCTGAAATGATAGTATAATTCCAAAACGAATTACTGTCTGCAAAACTGATTTGAGATATGATAGTATAATGTAGGGCCATCACACTTCTCAAGAACTTGAATTATTAAAAAAAAATTGTAGATTGACATTAAGCTCTCGATTTGCGGACCCATATTTTACTTAAATTTCTTTCCCAGTTAACCTTCCAGCGGGCGCGCTGTCGTAAAATTTACGACAAATGCGCCTTATCGCTTCCCCCACTCTTGCGACTTAGTTGTAAGCATCGAGCTTCGAGCTATGCTAGAGTCAAATCAAATGTCAAACATTTACCGCAAGATATAAATGCTTTTCTCAAAGTGAATTACGGTAGGGCAGTTGAACCGATAACAGAAGAATAAAACAGAAGCTTTCCAAAATGCGGTGTTTGTCGGTTATGTGCACTGGATAAGAAAAGATCCTCAGCGTCAATGAAGTGTTGCCGTTGCCAGTCCTTTACATGCAAGAACCATTCTTCAGTTGAGGTGGTTTGTAACAATTGTAAGGATGAGAATATTGATTCTGACTAAATAGGTCGATAAAATATTTAGTTTTGAAATATTAACATGTTTAGAGTGTTGCTTCGTTTTTTTTAAGAAAGTCAATTTTTTTTTTTTAAAGTACTGCCTATTATGATTTTTCATATCCTTAAAGAAATTCCATAACGTTTGTATAAAGAAAACACCACTTACATGGAGAAAACTTGATGACGTAAAATTTACGACTAGCGCCCGCTCAACGGAAATTTCTCAACGCGCCCGCTGGAAGGTTAATGGTAATATAATTCCACATTCGCAATGTTCCCCATATACTTTAGTAATATATTTATCTAAGTGGGAAAAGTTCATTCTTATACTCTAAAACTGAATCAATCACTTCACACACAGTTACAACAAATAATTTACGATAAAAATAAATGTACAAATTATAAGTTAACATGATGTCCCTAATTTCGAGTAAGATTAAAATCTAACGATGATTTGAATTTAATTTCCGATTGATATAACTTACTTCTAGAGATTTTGTGGCGAAACACGCATCTAACTAAGAATAACTAATTTACGCACAGGATGGAATCATAAAACCTTGCTCAAGAATTATATTATTCCATAAATAATTTATTAAAAGCATTTGACTTGTACAACAATTCTGTATAGTGATGGCAATGGGATACAGTTAGTTATTTGTCATTTTTTGATTCTTAGATAAAATTAATGATCTAAATGAATTTTTTTTTTTGATATGCTGAAAGTATAGAACCAAAACTGTTACATCATTTAGCAAAGAATGCTAGTTTTAATATTAATTGTTTGGAATTACCATCAATAATGCCAAGTAAAATTGATTTAAAAAAAGATATAACCTATTGCCATCCCAATACTAAATTAATGATAAGAAAATAATAAATGGATGATATAGGATGGGTTGTTTCACAGAATTTGGACAATTCATCAAATTTCAAAAGTTTAAATTCAAGTTCTGTTATTATTGTATCATATTTCACAGAACTTGAATATTAAGGACGGGTTGTTTCATAGAATTTGAACAATTCATCAAAGTTCTGTAAAGGTTCTATTCAAGTTTGTTTACTATATAATTATTGGCCAATTGATTTCCACAAATGAAATAATACCAGAACTTGAATAGAACTTTCACAGAAATTGAAAATTAACTTTGAATTTTGATTAATTGTTCAAATTCTATGAAACGACCCGTCCTTACTTTGAAATTTGATGAATTTATTCAAATTCTGAGAATCAACTTGTCCTTAATGTTACGCAACATCAATGTCAAATATATTACAATACAATATTTCAAGTTATGTAAAAGCAAAAACTTGGTTAAATATAAGTTAAATAAAATTTGTGTAAATAGTATCACCGCCTCGATTTGTATAGCACCACGTCCGAGGCAGTGAACCTATTTAAAATTTTACGCTTGTGTAAATTGACCGAATAAAAGAAACCTGGTATTTCTACTAACTTAATAAACCGCACTTTACATTCATACGGTGAAAATCTTAAGATCGGTCATGAAAATCTAAGGAAAGAATGTTAACACGTACATAATTTCTCTTTAGATTAGTTAGATATAACAAAATACATAATAAAATCACCACTATGAACTTGTTTTCAACCTCTTGGAGAGCGACCTTTTTCAAACAAAACTGTATCCCAGGAGTGGGTATTTTTTAAGTATGTATACAAATCCAACCTTTTTAAATACAATAACATACATATTACAGTTTTCTCAAAACATAAAACTCTCTCACTAATCCGCCACCCCAAAAACCGGGCAAGTGTCCAATTAGAGAAAGCGGCGGATTGTAGCTCATACAAAATACACAATAAATTAAAACATGTATTTGATTTAAACAAACACTCGCAATTTTCGTAAATTGTAGTAGCTGTCAGATAATCAAGCTTACTGAGAGAGTACTGTTATTTCAATGAAATCAAATTAAAAAATTATAGCCTTTTGAAAGGTTTGTAAATCATTGGATCTGAACTACCAGAACATTATTATAATCACGGAGACGTAAAACTATGGCCATACTCTCAAGAGGTTAAAAATTATCATCACTCCCAGATATGAGTGTGAACGTGTAATTTATATTTTACGAGTAACGATTTAACAGGCAGTGTGATTAGCCTAAAGAAATAAATCCATTCGGTTTTGAAAGATAGACTGTATAATCTAGTTTCCGAGATTTGAACGTCAGTCTGTCCCGGTCACATATCAGTCAAACAGTGCTAATGAGTGAAGGCATGTAATGGTTGATATATAGGCATTTTTCGTATCATAATAACAAAGGATTGAATTAAAAATATTGTCCAAAATCACAACGATAAATAATAATAATTAACCGAAGACAAAAGTTTTGAATGGAATTCCATTATATTATATTGGCACGAATACGGAGTAGGTAAATAGGCCCATCCTTAAGAACACAAGGTGTCTCATTATAATAAATGTATTTAATTAATTTTATTTTATATTGAGCACGATTTTACGATAGCATCCCGTTGCTTCGTCGATCGGGAGTACAATATACGTCGAGATTACAAACTAATAGTTTACGTAAACTTAAGTTTCTTATGGGGGCTAGTGGGCCAGACGGGGTCCTGTTGGGCCGCGGTTCTTTTGCGTTCGTCCGAGTCTTCTTTGTCGGGCCGTAAGGAGTCTATGGAGGCCACTATCTTGAGGGCTGGGCCCAGCTTCATGGACATAGCCATGACCAAGTGCTCGGGCCGGATGAGGATGAGGGCCTCCCCATCCACCTCCTGCAGGATGAACTCCTCGGCATACATGGCACAGCCGGGGATGCTGCGGATAAACTCCGACACTTGGTTTACGTTCCACTTAAGCGCCGCATGGGGGGGGTCCTTGTGGCTTTGAGACTCTTCGGTATTTGTTGATGATGCAGTTTTTATTGAATCTTTCGTTTCAGAACCACCGGCTGTCAAAAAATAAAACCATGTTAATAATTATAATTCAAATGTGAAATTGTTTCAGATTCAATTATTGTTTTCATTACTAAACTTACAGTCTTGAGCCTCCGAATCATTCAGTTCTTCATTTGAGTCAACAGAGGGGCCAGTCGCTACTCCTCTCCTGTTAAAAAGGTTTTAATAATTTGTTACTAAAATGTGGACAGAAGCAAACACTCATAGTTTATAAGGGCATATAAACTTGCAGAAGTTATGAATAAAGAAATGTAATTATTTACTTGGCCTCATATCTCCGACTGCAAGTTGTGTTGCAGAACCTCTTGGCTCTCTTCAAAGACTTGCCGCAGTATTCACACTTGTCTCCTTCCACTACACGCTGGACTCCTGTGATGCCTGCGTTTGAAGGCAGGTTCATTTTCCTCCCTACAAAAGATTCAAAGCATTATTAGAATCATTTCATTCAACTTCTTTCAATCTTAAATTCCATCTCTTCATTTTCCATTCAATCTTATTTTCTCTCAAAATGACTCAATGTCTTAGACATCCTTAACATATCTGGAGGCAAGCCAAGTGACCATATTTTTGGCACCAGGAGGATTCAAGAATGCTTTGAATAAACTACAACATCAGTTGTGCGTTGATCGCCAAACAGTGCACATAGAAATAACCAGACCCTGCGCAGAGAAGTAAAGCTCGCTAAAGAAAGGCAACGGTCTGAATGTTCATTTTTAACCGAACTGTCTACTAATCGGGTTGCGCAAATTAAAGCGGGGTGGGTAAATTATAACACATTCGTAAAAGTGTTTAACTTCTCACGCCTCAGCCGTATTTTGAAAGAAGGTCGGAGTATTTCAGCTTTGCAATAAAATCCAAATAAGTGAAATATTTATGAACATATCTGAAAACTGCTTTTGAAAAGTAATAAAATAAACTATCAAATTTTATTATTTTACATAAAAATATAATTTTCGAAATTTTAAAATTTTTAATGCGAACATAATTTTTTTTTTAATGGCTCATCTTACGTTTTTCATAGCTACAATTACTGATAATGAAAGAACGTAAAAAAACACAGGCATTTTATTAGACAAATGTATTACAAACATTATTGTAACCTCACTTTTTGTCATTTTATACAAAAAAATTCACAAATTTAGTTTTTTTCCAAATTGTGTTCGGAACCTTTGGTTTCATAAAAGTGTACATTTAAATTCTTCTGTAGTTAACTTCTAGATTCGAATATAAAGCATGGTATTTTCTCTTTTGGTGGATCATATTTCTCACTTCTAAGGGAGATAAAATGATTTCTATGAGACCAAAATGATGTTATGAGATGTTCCCAAAAGTAAATAAATTAGCCTGCAGGGCTTACTTTTGTTTTCATTAACCCCACACAGGAGACCCTGAGAAAGTTAATTTCCTACAGGACCTTTGTCATCTATGGATGCTGTGTGGAGGGTCTTTTTTAAGGAAAGGAAGAATAGGAAGTTCTGGGAAGGTAAAAGGAATGAGGGTTGGGCAGGAATCTATGGATCAGTGTGTCCAGGAGTGACACATATATAATTAATGTATATGCCTCCCACTGAGACGCAAGGCGATGGGGCGAGAGACCAAAGGCTGGAGAGGTCAAAGGGTCTCCCCAAACCAGTCTCTCCTGATCTGGCACGCCACGCAGCTGGTCGGTAGGCGCATCCTGAACACACCTCACACCATGAACCCCTGCTAAACCGAACCACTTGGAGTGACCTATGGCATAGGTGTTGGTTAGCCAACAAGTGGTTCAAGGGGCGGCGGTACCCAAACCCGCCTCCCAACTTGAGAACTAAATAGCGTAACAAAGTATTTGACTTTTGAAACAAGACTGAACTTTTGTTTGTCCAATTTGGGATTTGTAGTTAAGTTTTTACGCAGCCACCAATTTGCGAGCCATTGTAAAAAGGACTAGTAATTGGTAAGCAGATTTTATTTTTAAGAACTAAATAGTATATTACGATGCGAGCTGCCTGTATACTGACAGATTAATTTATTAAAAAATCACAGAAAGTGAGATGGTCACGCCACTTCCCCGCTCCGCGCAACTTGGTTTGTTCACCATTCTCTGATGGGCTTAATTTGGATGTCTATGTTCAATGTCTTCTGTTATAAGGATGTAACTTCAAGTATTCATATTGTTTTAGAATTTTAGATTAAGGTTATTTATATTTTATTTACCTCTTTCATGAGATCCCGGTAATTCCCTACTTTCCTGCGTAGATGTTTCTCGCTCGGCTGTCCATTCGCGTAGAGGTCTATTCACCTAAAAAATGGTTAAATAATTATAAATCAATGAAAGCATTCAAGATTCGTTATGCCATGAAAAGAATAAAAATAAAAATTTAATTTAGGGGGTGAGTCTGCACCTTTTGCATTATAGCTAATGCAAGTAAAATTGACATTAAACGAGTTGTATGTAATGTACATAACAGACTCAGTCCCCCAGGAGTTCATATATATGTACTTTATATGCGACTCGTATTAGCTAACGCAAAAGATACAGGCTACTTTCCTGATGGGTTTTAATAAAACTTACTGCAAATGGTTCAGAAGCCTCTTGTATGACAAAGCCTTCGATGACATGGGTCAGGATGTTGGGCTTGACCATGGCTTTGGGAAGGCGTTTGTCTGATACACTGGAGGTTTGCAGACCTAGAAAGAAAAAAACAATTTATAAAACGAAAAATTACAATACCCCTTATCAATAAATGTGTTTTAAATTTTATACAGCTGATAAACAACCATTTACCCTGCATTAATGTTTGTTTATAAGTTATATAAAATTTAAAACACGTTTAAGTAAGGCCCAATGACTATAAAGGTCTACCGAGACGAAAGCCACTCAATGTGTTAAGTATTAATAATTGTATTGCCATACCTATAGAAGTGGGAACATGGTTCATCACATTAAGGTTGGCCTGCACTTGTTGGAACTGCGCCTGGCTACTGGTCACTGTCTCCGTCTTCTTCGCAGGCTCCGTCTGAGGAGTGGGAGTCGCTGGCGCCTCAGCCGGAGGTGGCACCACCTTGTCCTGCTGCGTGCTGGTGCTGGTACTCGTGCCGGTGCTGGTGCTGATGGTGGACTCCGTCTTGCTGACCATGGCCGACAGCTCTCGGGTGACTTTCTCTATTCCGGGGTCGAGCTCAGATGTGGATGTCGAGGTTATGGTAAGGATGTCTGGCTTCTTTTCGCTGTCTGAAAATTATATAATTTTTTAGGAATGACAAAAATTATTGACAGGAATGACTTGAGAATATCAAAATGATAATCACACTCTTCAGAAACATTACTAATTTTAAAGGCAGTTATATTCTTGAAATAATATATCATAAATGTATCATTTTTAGAGACTTGCCTCCAAAATCAGTGGGGTATTATTATTACAGCAAAAACAAAGCTTGCTTCAAATCATTGATGCATCATTTTTATAGCAATAATAACAAAGCTTGACTTTAAAATCAGCAAGGGTGAAGTTTTACAGCAATAGCAAACTTAAATCAGTAATTTTTATAGCAATAACAAAGCTTGCCTTTAAAATCAGAAATACTACAGCAATAAAAATAATAAATGTTAATAAAATAAAGAAGTACCTGTGGTACTTGATGGTGTGGTGTTTGTCTGCGCCTGTGACTGAGCCACAGTGACGATGGGGCCCCCGGCTGGTGATGCCCCGATAGACAAAGAGGTGGAAGGTGGAAGACTTAGGACGGAGACAGCTGGTTGGACTACGGCGCTGGCACCACTGGACACGTCGCTCACCGAGATTTCTACGTTCATCAAGGACTCCATGGCAGAGTTGCCAACGCTGACCATCTGATGTACAAATAAATAATCACATTATCATGATTAGAAGAAATAAGATGCTAATTGTAAAAATACTAACTTACGACTAATAAGGTTGAAGGAACCAGTCCAGAGTTTGGAGATGGCATTTCTGAAGTAGCAGACCCTAAGGCTTGGTATAAATTCCCTCCTAAACTAAAATCAATTCTTATTTTTGGAATAACTTAATCGGATTAGCTCGGTGGTCAGAGCACTTCCCCGGCAAGGAACAGGTCCTGGACTCAATTCCTAGATGCGAATGAATCTTTTTCTGTCTTTTCTGTTCCACATTTTTCATTTGAGTCGTTAATCTTGTCTTCAATGATTAAAACCAATTCAATCTTCTTGAAAGAAGTCAATATTTTACTGGGTTGAAATTGTTTAAATTGCTTTTACATTTTCAATTTAAAAGTGTGTTTATGTAATTAATTTTAAGTCTTATACTGAATCAGTCTACCCATGATAAATATCCAAATTGTATGATCTTGACATTGTACCGCTCTTATATTTATTTTAAATTATTTTTATATTATTATCTTAACCCCTTGGGTCTTTTCGTGTCGTTTTGTCCACAGAACACATACGGTAGTAGAGTATTTTTGAGTCTATACGGCGAAAGCTGATACGGGCTCATTAAAGTTGATCTTCTTTTGTATTACTGTGAGATATATAATTTAAGTAGTGTTCGAAAGTGGCAGCACCACCCTTTGTAATTGCATTTAAAATTGAACCATGAACACTTCCAAATAATTATAATACACATATTCCAAAAAACCATTGACCGCCATTGCTTTCCATGTTGCAAAATATTTGTAAAAAGTTTGTGAATTTTTTTTATATTAAAAGAAAGAAAGTGAAATGACAATAATCTTTATAATGTAACTAAATAAACATTATTTTTATTATTAAAGTGGTATTTTTAGTTGAATGAAAAAAAACAGGCAGTAAGCGACAACAAAATAATCAAAACAAGGAAATTCCTTTACATATTTTTTAAATCAAAATTTAGATAATTTTGATCGCAAATCAAAATCAAAACACCTCGAATCTATTTAAAAATTAATTTCTAAAGGGAATATTTCTAAATAAATCATGAATCTAGCAGATCTTTTAAAGTAACTTGACGACAAGATATCAAAAGACTTCAGGGGTTAAATTCATCCACTAAACTGAATCAAATTACCCTTGCAACGTGTCCTCCACAACAACACGTGAACTCCTAGCATGGAGGACAAAACACAATCTCTGTAAATAAACAATATGTTTGGATGAATAATAAATAAATATTAATCTCCTTAGGCGTAGTTGCCGAATTTCACCTCACACTTTTCTGGCGGGTAGAACTACCTTTTCCGGCCGGAGTATGATTGAAAAACGATAGATGGAAAAACATGCACAAAATAGGTTATTAGTTTGGATTATTTTAATAATTTATGGATATTTCCTAACCTTCAAACATAACTTCGACAAATGTCATGATACAAATAAGAAAAAACATGATGATCGCATATGAAATTTAGAACTTTCAGAAAAATGGATCTTTGACCATCTCCCCTGACATAAATAATTAAGTTGAAGCCAAGTGCTATTTTTATTAAATTTACTTATTGAGTGTAAGGAGGAATTCGGCAATGTTACCACTCCATAAATAAATAAAGTTCACCATTTAACTATGATATTTCAATTATAGTATGTTATAATCTCTTCTCTATCTTATTGCGGAGAAACGAGAATATTTAGCACAATGAACTAAAGTAAAACCTAGTTAATTCGAAATCCACGGGACATCAAAAATCAAATTTCGATTTAACAAATTCCCACATAATTCGAAATTTTATGAAAAAAAAGACGCCGAAAATCGAGTTCCTGGGCAGCCCCTTCAAATTCGGGTAGTATCTTAGGAGTGAATTCGTATTAATATGAATTATTCTCGTGTAAATCGAATTTTCGCAGCCGATCACCGCCGCGGTTGGCCCTTCATGTTCAGTTATTCAGAGTAAATTCGTAAAAAATACCACACATTTCCGGGTCAGTCAAATTTTCACGCCCGGCCCTTTAAGTTCGGATGTTAGAAATAAATACGATATATCTACGCATAAACGAAATTTCGCGACCGATTTCAGTCGCGGCCTCCCATTTTAATTCAGATATTCAGCAGAATAATAATTCAGATATACCGCAGAATGAAATTCTTGCGTCCTGAATGTGAGAGTGGCCTTCAACAAATACCTGTACTACACAAACTAATTCGGGACCTCCAAGAAGAAGTCAACGCCTGCAAAAAACAGCAACAAATGCGATGCACAGAAGACATGATTAGTGAACTTAGCGATCGGCAATCCCGAGCAAAAAACATAATTATGTTTGATATCCCTGAGTGTGACTTACCAGATCCCGAACAACGCAAATTACGAGACACCGACGAATGCTGGAAAGTTATAGGAAGCATCACCAGCACAAGTCAAAATAACATAAATGTGCTCCGTCTTGGAAAACCTTCTGCAGAAAAAAAATTCCCTCGCCCGATAAAAATAATCTTCCAAACACGGGGTGAAGCTTTGGCCATTCTCAAAAATAAAAATAAACCAAACTCAATCAAATCGGATCAAACTCCTATGCAACGGCAGCATTTAATTGATTTAAGGAATGAGCTGCATCAAAGAACAGAAAAGGGGGAGAAGGAATTGACAGTCAAATACATCAAAGGATGCCCTAAAATTATAAAAATTCCAAAAAACATGTAAATAATTACATAGTCAATATCTCAATACTGTATACGAACCTATGCTCTCTCACACGGAAATTTGATCTTGTTCTTGCACAAATAAACCTTATAAAACCAACAGTACTAATAGTGACAGAAAAGTGGCTAAAGGCAGAAATACCAGATACGTTAGTGGATCTTCCGGATTACACACTCTTCCGCAAAGACCGTCGAATTGAAAAACGAGGAGGTGGTGTAGCAATATATGTAAAGAAAAGGACCATAGGCCTGACAATCTCAGCCCAGGTGAACAAAGCCCTGGAAAACAGTTCTAGTAATTACCCACAAATTGACGCATTATTCATTGACATGCAAATAGACAATCTCAAAACTATCCTAGCTGGGGTCTACTGCCCACCAAATGCATCGTACGAAAACCACCAAAAACTATTACAGTAGAATCTCGTTAATTCGAAATCCAGCGGACATCAAAAATCAAATTTCGAATTAACGAATTCCCACGTAATTCGAAATTATATGAAAAAAAAAAATAAAATTTTCTCGGCCGCCTCTTCAAATCCGAGTGGTATTTTAGTTGTAAATTCGTATTAATACCAATTATTTCTTTATTTTCGCGGTCGATTACCGTAGCGGCCGGCCCTTTAAATTCAGATATTCGCAATAAATTCATAAAAATGCTATATATTTACGCGTAAATCGAGATTTTCCTGCCGATTTCGGTCGCGGCCTACCCTTTAAATTGAGATATTCGTAAAAATACGATATATTTCCGCGTAAATCGAGATTTCGCGGTAATTTTCCGTCGCGGCCGGCCCTTTATTTCAAATATCTGAATTTGAATTCGTAAAAATACGATATATTTCCGCGTAAATCGAGATTTCGCGGTAATTTTCCGTCGCGGCTGGCCCTTTATTTCAAATATCTGAATTTGAATTCGTAAAAATACGATATATTTCCGCGTAAATCGAGATTTCGCGGTAATTTTCCGTCGCGGCCGGCCCTTTATTACAAATATCTGAATTTGAATTCGTAAAAATACGATATATTTCCGCGTAAAACGAGGATTCGCGGCCGGCTCTTCAAATTCAGATATTCGAAATAAATTCATAAAAATGCTATATATTTACGCGTAAATCGAGATTTCGCTGCCGATTTCGGTCGCGGCCTACCCTTTAAATTGAGATATTCGTAAAAATACGGTATATTTCCGCATAAATCGAGATTTTGCGGTAATTTTCTGTCGCGGCCGGCCCTTTATTTCAAATATCTGAATTTGAATTCGTAAAAATACGATATATTTCCGCGTAAAACGAGAATTCGCGGCCGTATTCCGTCTCGGCCGGCTCTTCAAATTCAGATATTCGAAATAAATTCGTAAAAATATGATATATTTCCGCGTAAATCGAAATTTGTCGGCAGTTTTTCGTCGCAGCCGGCCTTTTAAGTTCAGATATTTGAAGTAAATTCGTAAAAATATGTCATATTTCGGAATGGATCGAAATTTTTCGGCCGATTTCCGTCGCGCCGTATTTTTTCAACTCGGATATTCGAAGTAAAGTTAGTAAAAATACGATATATTTCCGCGTAAATTGAAATTTCGCGTCCGATTTCCGTCGCGGTGATGAAATACGATATATTTACGCGTAAATCGAAATTACGCAGCCGAGTTTCGTCGCGGCCGACCCTTTAAATTCAGATATTTGGCGTAAACTCGTAAAACTATGACAAATATCCGCGTAAAATGTATTTTCTCGGCCCTTTAAACTCGGATATTCGAAATAAATTTGAAAAAATACGATATTGCAGTGTAAATCGATTCAGATTTACAAAATAATAATACTAATTAGGACGATGTATAACCACGTAAAAATACATTTTTCGGCGTTTTACCGCCACGGCTGACTTTTAGATTCAGATTTACAAAATATTATGATTTATTTTCGCAAATATCAAATTTTTTCGAATTAAACGAACAAATTTTCGTGTGCGGACAAAAATAAATTTCGAATTACGAATTAACGAATTTCAAATTAAAAAAAATATTGTATGAAAAAATTTTTCAGCGGAAATTTTTTTTGCGAAAATTTCGAATTACGCGTTTTTTCGAATTATCGGGGTTCGAATTAACGGGGTTCTACTGTACACCAATTAAAAAGAATAGCTGACGTGTCAAACGTAATAATCCTTGGAGACTTCTATTCCAAATTGGTATGGCCCATTACAGAAGTGCGTAATTCAAACAGCCCCGAGGCCTTATTTGAGGATATGTACTTGAACAGTAACTATTGGCAATTGGTAGATAAACCTACAAGATACAGGGACAACAATACCCCATCTCTATTGGACTTAGTCCTGTGCAATGATGAACATCTCATTACTGATATAAAATATCTAGCACCTATAGGCAAAAGTGACCATATATGTTTGTTGTCAACTCTACAAGTAAGTACCAGCCATAACAACGGATCCTCCGGCCCGAGAGGCAAGAAGCCGAGACCCAACTATCACATAGCAGATTATGATAAAATAAATGAAACCTTAAGCACTCATGATATAATGTGGTCTCTCATGGAAACCACTACAACTGAAGAAAAGTGGAACTTTTTTACGAACATGTTTGAAGAGAAGATTGTGTCAAAAATACCACTATTCAAAGGCAATAAAAACCACAATAAGAACAAACCTTGGATCGACAAACACATACTAGCATTGATTAAAGAGAAAAAGAAAGCCTGGGATGGTTATAGATTATCCAGAAAACACCTGGGGAATGTAAATGAGATTGAAAATGAGTATTACAGAGAATATAAACTGAAAAATAACTACCTTTTATCGCAACTAAGAAATACCAGAAAAAAGTTTGAGCAAAAATTGATTGACAGCGGACAGAAACCATTTTACAGTTATATAAGGAAACAGATTTCCTCGAAAGTGTCTACTCCAACCATACTATATAACTTCTCTAACGAAACAGTTACCAGCGAGATAGACATAGCGAACATCCTTGCAACACAATTTGAAAAAACCTATGTCAATGAACCAGACACCAGTATACCAACTATTAGTCAAGATGTGTATGTAGATAGTTCACTATGCGAAATAGAATTCACTCCATCAGCAGTTGAGAATATTTTGAAGGGGTTGCGAGAAGATAGCGCTACTGGCCCTGATAATATTCCTGCTATTGTTCTCAAAAAGTGTGCAGCAACTCTCAGTCATCCCATAGCTCTGGTTATGCAACAATCCTTTTTAGATGGGAAACTCCCTAAAGATTGGAAGAGAGCTATAATTAGACCCATCTACAAAAAAGGTGATAAACTCAAACCAGCAAATTACAGACCTATAAGCTTGACTAGTATTGTCTGCAAAACCATGGAAAGAATAATAGTGGACGAGATACGCTCATTCCTGATCAAACTTGACATAATCTCAAACAAACAGCATGGATTTGTGCCAAAAAGATCCACGATTACCAATCTCATTCTTAACATAGATTACTGGACAAACGAGTGGGACAAACGGATTCCCACTGACGTAATTTATCTCGACTTCGAGAAAGCCTTCGATACTGTTCCAACCAATAGACTGTTGGCTAAACTTAAATTCCTAGGCATAAGAGGACGACTTCTCGAATGGATCAAATCCTTCCTCACTGAGAGAAAATTACAAGTTCGAATTGGCAACCAACTGTCATCTGAGCGAAATGTGACCAGTGGTGTCCCTCAAGGATCAGTTCTCGGTCCAGTTCTGTTTATTTTGTACATCACGGACCTGCATACTATAATAAAATCAGACTCCAGCTGCTTTGCAGATGACACAAAATTCTTTGCAAACCCACACACTCATCACAACCAACTGCAAAACGATTTAAACGAAATATATCAATGGACAAATGATTGGCTTCTTAAACTCAATGTCGAAAAATGCACTGTCCTACATGTTGGAAAAACTAACCCTACACTTGCCTACAAACTTAATGGAACACCTCTAAAAGCAGTGACATTACAACAAGACTTAGGAGTTACCATATCACAGGACTTGAAATGGGAACCACATATCGCTGGAATTGTGAAAAGAGCAAATTCACTAACATATCTAATCAGGAAAACCTTCCTTGACCTAACACCGGACATGATGTTAAAAATATATAAAACATATGTGCGACCTCTCCTGGAATATGCTTTCCAAATATGGAGTCCTTACTTCACAAAGGATATAAATCTGTTAGAGAGAGTACAGAGACGTTTCACTAAAATACCAAGAGCTCTGAAAGATCTACGATACGAAGATAGACTCAAGGAATTGAGATTACCAACCTTACAAGAAAGAAGAGAAAGGGGTGACTTGATCGAGACTTTCAAAATTTTATCTGGACATTACAGTTGCCCTAGCATCCAAGAAATCTTCACTACTAATAAAAATATAAATCTCCGAGGACACTCAAAAAAAATCACCAAAACGCCTTTTGCATCTAATCCTAGAAAACACTTCCTTGCAAATAGAGTAGTGGATGCTTGGAACAAACTCCCACAACATGTCATCGATGCAACAAATATAAATCATTTCAAAGCTCTATTGGATTCACATTTGGAGAGAAGAAAGGACTTAGTTCAAACTTAAAACACTCAATTGCTGTCAAACTTGTTGTGAAACCGGATATGAGCGCATCAGCAGAATGCTGCCTGCTCATTACATAATAATAATAATAATAATTCGTAAAAATACGATATATTTAAACGTAAATCAAAATTCGGTCGCAACCTACCCTTTAATTTGAGATATAAATCGAGATTTCGCGGCCGGTTTCCATCGCAGCCGGCCCTTTGAAATTCAGATATTCTAAATAAATTTGTAAAAATACAATATATTTTCAGTCGCAACCGACCCTTTAAATTCAGATATTCAAAGTAAATTTAGAAAAAATGCCTATATTTCCGCGTAAATTGAAATTTCTTGTCCGATATCCAAGCGGCAGGCTCTTTGAAATTCAGATATTCTAAATAAATTTCCAAAAATGCGATATATTTGCGCATAAATCGAAATTTCACAGCCGACCTTTTAAATTCAGATATTTGGTGTAAATTCGTATAAAACCACGGCACATTTCTGCATAAAACCAATTTCAAAATAAATTGCAAAATATACGACATTCCAGTGTAAATGGATTTAGATTTACAAAATAATAATACTAATTAGGACGATGCACCACGTAAAAATAAATTTTTCGGCGTTTTACCGCCACGGCTGTTTTTAAGATTCAGATTTACGAAATTTTATTTTTTTACTTCCGCAAAAATCGAATTTTTTTGAATTACACGAACAAATTTTTATGGGTGGACAAAAATAAATTTCGAATTACGAATTTCGAATTAAAAAACCATTTTGTAAGAAAAAAATTTTCTGTGGATATTTTTTTGGCGAAAATTTCGAATTACGCGCTTTTTACAAATTATCGGGATTCGAATTAACGGGGTTCGAATTAACGGGGTTCTACTGTACTTGAATTATTTTGCATATCTTTTACAGAAGTTTAAATGGTAAAGATACTTTGCTTGGAAAAGTTTAAAAAAATGTATATACGTATTATGTAATAAAAAAATATCAACCAAATGGAAAGAAATGTTAATTACCTTAGGTTCGTGTTCAATCTTCACTGTGACTGGGGTGTTCAGTGTGGGGGTAGTGGGAACAGAAGACATCATGGGTTGCGGTTCTGCCATTAGTTGCAGTTGCAGTTGTGTTTGCTGTTGTTGCTGCTGCTGTTGATGATTCTGATGCAACTGTTGCTGCACGGGTTGCAGTTGCTGAGCAGGCTGATGCATCTGCTGCTGCTGGGGTGCCTGCAGCATCTGTATCTGCTGCGGAGTGGCTTGCTGCAATTGCTGAGTCTGTTGCTGCAACTGCTGCAGCTGGTTAGGCTGCAGGTTGGCTTGCTGGCTGAGTTGCTGCAGTTGCTGTTGTTGTTGCTGCTGTATCTGCTGGTTGATTTGCTGTTGCTGCAGTTGTTGAAGAGGCTGCAGCTGGGCAGGGGAGGCGGGGGCGGGACTCTGCATGGGGGACATGACAGCCTGCGGCTGCTGAGCCAGGACCATGGGGTTCTGCGGGGGTTGCAGGGTGCCCTGCGGTGAAGCCAATCCCGTCTGGCTCATCTACCATACAAATATTTTATACACCATCATACAATAAAGTAAGATCCAAGTTAAATAATTTGACGGGTTTGTTACCATAAAGCTAAATCTCTGTAGGGGAGAGAAGGGGCGGTGAGACTCCATCCACCTACTAGCTTCTGTTTTCATACTAAGGGTTCTTTCGGCGTCGCTTGATGGATTTCGAGACTCATCATTGTCGTCCGCCGCATTCAGGGAGGGAGAGGGGGCACCTACATTCTGTCTTCTTGTCTACAATTATTAACATTGACATATACAAACACGGGTCATGGAAATATAGCATAACAAGATCTTGACACTGGGATAGGAATTCAATCTCAACCCAGTCCATAGATTCACCTGTAGAAAAATTAATACAAATAGAGTCGTGGAATCCAATTAGTAAAATAAAATAAAAATTATAAGTATTACTAGAAGTTTGACAGTATAAAAGAAAATTAATATTAATTTTCTTTAAAAATGTATTTGTACCTGCGGCGACATGATGGGGGGCTGAGGAAGTGTCATGATGGAGCCCTGCGCCGTGTGAAGGGTGGCTTGGAGCCCCGCAGAACTCATCAGCTGACTGTTCTGCAGCATTCCAGAGTTACCCAGGGCATTCTACAAAATATTCAAATACTTTTAACAATGTTCAAATATTTTTACTTATCAATGCGAGAAGATATCTAAATTTTAGACTTCAGTCTATAGTATATCCGGGAGTCTGCATTTCTGCATCTATAATGGTCTATAACCTGTTGAACGGCACAGATCATTCATCGTTCCGAGATGCAGAACTAAGCATAATTACCATTGGTAATTATTGACCTCTTAAATGACCTTGCCTCTGGAGAGTGTGATTGTAAATATTGCATAGATTTGCATCCATATAAAAAAAAAATACACTCTCCAGGCATTCATCAATAAAACTGCACAGAAATAGAATAATTATTGCACTAACAAAAAATTGTAGTTTGCGAGAAGATTTCTAGTTAACAGCGTAACGAAAAGAACATGATTTTATTACAAAGACATGTTTAGGTTAATGCGGTTCCCTAGTGGAAACAGACAAACACCAAAAGCGAATAAAATTAAAGCAACTGACAAAACATTGAATTATGTATGAAACTAAATATTATACAGGAATATAGCTGGTACAAGGCGCATAAAGAGAAATAAAACTGCAAATAAATAACAGGAAGACAAGAAAACAAAGAATTATTGCAAAGAAATAAATAACGATTGCAACTGAGGAAGTGTACCCTTGTAACAGCGGAAAACATAAACACATACAGAATGGTTTGGACATTCGGTACCTGTGTGTGAGTAACCGTGGTAAGGTTAGTCAGGGCTTGGGAGGGCGGCATTGGGGAAACTTCCTCCACCATCATCCCGGGGCCGAACTAACAACAATAACAACCAATCTTCAGATAACTAACCTTCAACCAACCACAGGAGGCCTTCATTGATACTCTTACCATAACAAATTGCTATAATCTTGGTTAATGGTTAATAAACTTTGAAAGGTGTTTTTTATTGCACTTCCGCTTGAGCCAACATTTTAGACAGTTTGAAGTGTATAATAGCTGCCCTCGTGATGGGACATTGCAAAACATTGGATCACGGACTAGGAAACACGGTTGTACATCCCAAAAACAACCAACATAATGGTAAAATCCCCTACTCTTTTGCGTGAGTTATAACAATCGTGGGAAAAAACAGTGGATAAAGAGGTGCAGTTTTAGATTATTTTCCACGTTCCTTTGCTACCCTCCTTGCTGAAAGGGCGAAAAAGATTACCCATTGCTTTGATATGCTTGTTCTTTTTGATCTATATTCTTTGTGACATATTCAGGTAAATTAAAGGAAAGGCAACAAACTCGACATTTCCACCTCGAGTTGCATTCACTTATTACATACCGTGGTCAGTTGAAAGTTAACAAAGTAACCCACATTTTAACACACAACAACCTGGTACCAAGGCTACAATACATCTCAACATCTCTGCTCACTATCTAGATAGGTCTGATTATTATTATTATGGATTGATGGACGGGAGGGACATATGTATTATTATTTATAGAGTTGTTCTGGGAAAGGAATAAAACTTACGGGGTGTATTTGCTGTACGATGGGAATGTTCTGTTGCATGGCACTCATCTGCATCCCTTGATTCATGGAAACTACAGGCATCCCACCTTGCTGCATTGTCATACCTGGAAATTAAAGAGTTAATAATGTAATAATGCAGCCCGCATCACGGAATGAGGATGCGGGGAGCCGGGGTAGATTTATGTTGGGCTTTAATACTCGAGCCTCGCTGGCCCGTGCAGACCAATGAGAGCGGCGCTACTCAAAAGTAATACATATGGTCATAATGTTCGGCAAGTTTTCGGCCGAAGGTATAACATAATAAATAATACAGATAGAAAGGCCGTACTCTATTTAGCATAGTAAATAAGTTAGTAAACAATAGTGCAAATGCAAGTTTTTAAAAAGATATTTATGATTCCCCTGAATATGTTGGTCCGGGGACCCCCACACTTTAGCATTGAATTTTTGCTTCTTTAATTAATAAACATGCTGAAAGAAAGTACTCTGGGTCGGGCAAGGGATCGTGAAGAGGAGCATCTTATGAAAAATTTTGTCATTGTGGCCAATAATACAACACGCGAAACATTCGCATACCACGAAACAGGGTCGCGCACAGACCTGCCACTCCGCCAGGACAAGGAGTGGGGGTCCAAAGTAAATACAGGTGCGCGGCCCTTCACAGTCACTCCAGTTTGGAGAGTCTCTCGGATACACTCTCCACTCTCAGACACTCTCGTCAAAACCCTCGCTAACTGCTCTTTCATGACTCTACGCCCTGCCTGACTGCTTTCTGCCTGCTTCTACCCTGGACCTTGTTTGACTCTGCACTTTCTGAGACCCGACTTCTCTAGCCCTTGGATACCCTACCCTGCCCATTCTAAATATGGAGACAGAGACAGGACGTCACTTACACTACCCTTATCGCCTCTTCTGAAGAAGAAATGAATCACCTCATTGCTAAAATAAAGAAAGGCGTAATCTAGGCCTACTGATCAGCAAAGCAAAACTAATGGTGATCGAGAGAGCAAACACCCTTGTAAGAATATGGAGGTACAGAGGCATAACGAAGACCACCAAGATGAGATTCGTCCAGGCGCCGATTATCCCCTTTATTGCACTTAGAACCATCGAAAGAAAGCGGATTGACACTCACAAAAGGTGGTGCTGTATAAAAATGCTCAGGTTGCCATAGACAGCCAGACACACAAATGTGTCCATTCTGGAATGGCTAGTCATCCACAATAGGCTTTCAACTATCTGCCTATGACATATTTTAAGATTCTTTGAACATGTTGCTCGCCAAACTGAGGACTCCAACTTGGAGAAACTAGTAGTTGACTTCACTGACAAAGTGTTTGGCAGGAGAAGCAGATATACTTGACAACCAATGCGCTGCAGTGACCAAGTATCACTGGCGTCCAGAGTATGTATCAGAGCTCTCTCACATTTTGACCACCATTCAAGTTGTACTTTAAGTATATTATACTTTATCAAAGTCTTTACATTAATTTACTAGCATACAAACATTACAATAAGTACATAATTACCCATGATGTTTTTGGTCTGCATGTGCCCCTGTCCCTGCTGATTCTGCTGCTGGTAGTGGGCGGCGATCTGCTGTTGCTGCTGGGCCTGTTGCTGGATCATCTGTTGTTGCTGCGGTAGAGGGAGACAGCACAATAAGAGATCAACCACTCGATTATATATAATATGCGCAAAGATATAATATTTGTATTCGAATTGCTAACGAGCTTGAAGACATACTAGATATAGATGGTGGAAGAAGTGGTCCATCGTTGTTAAAAGAAGTCGTCTATATTATGTGTCTACTAAAAGCAGTTAAGCTGCATTCGGAAAATATATTGGACCCTTTCAAATATATTTGAGTCACTGGAGATGAATTGTTCAGGCGAGCAATAATAAATTTTGAACAGCCCATGCAAATCACAAGTTCTAATATGTACTACACACTGTTGCAAATTTATTATTAAGCTTTATGGCAATTTATTTAATTTTACGATTAAATTAATTATAGCATTATTGATTAAATTAATTACAGCAGTTTATTTAATTTTATGATTAATTTTACGATTCTTTGATGATTATACAATTGGTATAAAAATATGGACTTGTAATTACAGTCAAACTCGCTTAAGAAGTTCCCACATAAGAAGTTTTCCCGCTTAAGAAGTTTTGTTTTTCGGTCCCTTGAAAATTTCATTAAAAAAACACGTTTTTTCCCAGATAAGAAGCTTTGTAGCCAAAACTGTTCACCACAAACTTAAAGGAGTAGTGAAATATACCGGAAAATGTCCCTGTTTGCCCAATTGTCTGCATCCCATTTAAGAGGTTTTACCAGTTCGGCAGTAAAACTATCATAAACCAAAACTAGTGTCAAAAGTCAAAACACCTAGGTACCTGAAATGAACCCTTTTCAACAGTCATAAAATGTAAGACTTTACTGGAGCAAATTATGTGAGGTAAAAAACCCTTTTTCTACCACCAGGCAAAGGCTAAATGCATCACAATAATAAAAATGACTACAATATGGTAGATAGATAGATAGTATAGATCTAAAAAATAAAAACTTGATAATGTTTCATAATACTATTCTATTTGAATGACTGTTTATACCATCAGAAGTGTAAAAAGTAAAACAGATTTAAAGAAGTTACAATGTAAAATACATTTAGATCACATAATAATTTACGATTTGAATGGCACGTATACGATCCACGTCATTGTGACATCAGTGGCTACCCCAAACATTGCGCATATCGTATTTTACAAGTGGGATTTTTTCAGACGAAGATGCCGTATGTGATATGTCTTCACTTATGTATTCGGCACTGTAATTGTTTATTTTGTTTTTTTTTTACTGGCAATTTTTTTGATACATACAGGTACATATATAATTATACAAAATATAAGGCAGTAACAAAAAAATCCCACAAAGGCGAAGCCTGTGCGTGGGCATTATAAGGTGAAAATCAAAACAGTGGTGGTTACTTTATCTATGGTTTAAATGAAAAAAGAGATATGAATAAAGAAAAAAAAAAATATATATATATATGTACATATAGTACATATACCTATTTATTTTTGCGTATTTAATAAAAAAACAGTTTAAAAGAACTTTTTTTTTTTTAAATTTAGCAGGTAACCTATTATCATATATAGGTATCATATTCGTATAATTTATAGAAAAAATTCTCTCACTTCCAGATATTTTATACGAGTTTAGGTTTTGGCACATCTTGATGGAACTCGGCAAGGAATTACAATTTTGGGCCAATATATTTAATGTGTCTTTGGGCTAGCCTAGTTTTGCAGTGAGGCACTGTGTACATGCATATGTTATGTCTCTGGGTAGTTCCTTTAGGAGTTGTTATTTTACTGCTGTTTTTTTTATTGTAGATTTATTTACTGGACTGGTGCATAATTACTATAAAGAAATTAAAATACAAAAAGATTTAGGTGGTGTAATTAAGCATGCGAATTTCGGAAAAGAGCCGCGTGTGCATTCTGCAAGTGCAGGTTCTGTCAATTTACGCGCTTTTTCGTTTCCGATATTTACTTACCCTTACTACGTTGTTGTAGCCGGGAACCATAAAATCCTTTAAATTTATTTTACTAGTGGATTCTAAATACACATATTATGTAACACTAATAACTATGTGTACAATAATAGAATAAATTTAATTTTAAATAATGCAAAATTTGGACCTACTTGACAAGTTTTTCCACTTAAGAAGTTTTTTATGTTCGGTCCCTTGGAAAACTTCTTAAGAGAGTTTCACTGTTATAAATTAGTGTGTCTAATGGAGGAAAAAGCATCATCGTGTGTCTAGGGTTTTCCAATAAGAGGTGTTATTTTGAATAGCCCGCTATTTCGGTGGATGTTACTTTTGAAGCTGTCATTTTTTGACATTTCACAAGTAGAAACTACGCCATTAATAAAAATGGAACGATATACGCTTCAACAACGCATTGAAATTATTAAAATTCACTTGAGTGAATCAAATGCAAATCATCTTGAGTGATGAGGCCCATGTCCACCTCGGTGGCTTCGTCAACAAGCAAAATTGTCGCATCTGGGGCTCGGAAAACCCAAGAGTTATTGTTGAAAAGCCTCTCTATCCTCAACGTATGACTGTTTGGTGCGGTTTATGGTCCGGCGGAGTCATTGGACCT